>OX457011.1:15000-2515000 GCA_949752705.1 Callimorpha dominula | reverse complement strand
TTAAATGGTCTATAACTCCGCTTGAAAATTAGACTTTTAAATAATATAATAATAACTTGAGACACCTCACACACGGCCGTGTGATCCCAAACTAGGCAGAGCCTGTACTATGGTAACCAAACTGCTGATAAACATATTCATGTATTATTAAATACGTACATATTTTAGATAAATTACACTCAGACACATAACAAATGATCAATTTCCATCTATTTTCTTAATTGAGTTTAATTAATCTTAAAATTATGAAAAAAAGCTGAGGCTTACAAAAGCCCTTTCATTTGAAACAAAACAAACTGTACGGAATTTTTCTTGTTTTAATTGTCTAATCTGGCCCCGAAAGTGACCACCATATTTATATTTCATTTATTGAAATTGCACATCAAAAGTTGATATGTGTAAAAAATTAGAACTTAATCTGTTCAGCAGATTCGTAGCAAATTGGCTGTGACAGACGGAAAGACAGACGCACGAGAAAGCCTACAAGGGTGTCGTTTTTTTTTCATTTCATTTCTAAAAACAAGTATTATTCAAAACACTATATTATAGGTGATACTGCGTGAACGCTCTATATGCTCATTGGTTTATTACCAACATGATGAGACGCCCTCAGCAACGTGCTGCACCTTCGTAATGGAACAATTATAAGATGTCATTACGTGAAGTTCTGTCGCTGCGATTACCTTTAAAGGAAAGAGATAGCACGAAACTTAACGACATGTTATGATTAATTGGCGTTTGAGCTTTTAGCGGTTACTTAGAACAGTTGTGGCGATATTCAGATATAGCAAAACATACTACAGCGCCATCTACCGAAGACAAGACGAACTATATAGTAACTCTTGATTCTGTATCGCGCAATAAAAGTTCTCGCGCTGATTAGTACATGGCAACATCCCAACACCAACCGTTGCTGGGCCGTAGATCGCCAGGCTGCCTAGCCTTTTCGGAGGATCCTCCTTTCGTATCGGAGGAACAACCCCGTTCCTCCACACTAGAGATAATAATAAACAATCTTTAATTACACCAGTAGGTTTATATAAAAGTAGGTACTCAAATAGCCATACCAGTTGAGGAGGTACTTGTAACACGTATCATACACGAAGATAACACAACTGCGCACGGTGCCATTTGCGATTATTTATTTGTGGTAATGTGGTTCAAGACAAGAAAAACAGCGATTAAATTCACCTCCATTATTTTTAGCGAAATAAAACTGCAGCTACAAAACTTTTAGAGAAATATATGTTTATTCTTAAGATATGGACTACGTGGTCATTTTCACAGAAATCGTGCGAATTGGACCCTTCTTAAAATAATATATTTTAGAGGTGTCGATTCGCGTAAATGGGATTTATTTGCGTATCAATTGATTCTCTTCAGAAAAGATAGATGGTGCTTCGCACGTTTTTCAAAAAAATATCAAGAAAAAGGTAAATGGAACATACGCGCACAGAAGTAATAGTTTATCATATAAAGTAAAATATAGTATGGTAAAATTAACAAAAACACGCTCTAATAGTGAACGGAATTAAAAACTAAATAACCCTCCCGGCTTCATCATTAGACCATCGTTACCAACGCCAATCTGTTGGACTCGTCAAAACCAATCATATGAGTCTGAACTCGATACGATTGCCAGTAGCCACTGAAGAGTTTCTCTATCGACCACCTGGCTCCAATATAATTTTTTTTTTTTATGGTATAGGGGGCAAACGAGCAGACGGGTCACCTGATGGTAAATAACTATCGCCGCCCATGGGCACCTGTAACTCAAGAGTCACAAGTGCGTTGGCGCCCTTAAGGTGGGAGTAGGAGAAGAGGGGGATAGGGGAAAGAGTGGGAAGAGGGGAGAGGGGAAGGACGGGAATAGGGGAGAGGGAAGGGTTAGGGCCTCCGGTAACCTCACTCACGCGGCGAAATGCAATGAAAGTATTGCTTCACTACCGGTTTTCTGTGAGGCCGTGGTATCGAGCGGAGTCGAGGCGGCCCTTACGTGCCGAGGCATGGCTCTCCCACGTAAAGCTCCAAGATGCCAAATTATAGTATTCTCATCCAAACGACAATTAAAATATACTTCCAAGATTTGTTTACATTGTCAGTTACAAGTAAAGTTAACGCCCATCTTTTTGCGTCGGGGTGGTGATGTGAAAAAAAAGTGTGGTGTTTAAAAGGGCGATGATTCATACGATCCGTGCAAACGGATTCGTGCAAAACCACCAATAAGCTTCTACATCCAAACGGGTACAATTACAATTAAACCAAGTTATTAACTTGAAGTTAAAATACCTCTATAGCATTTGGGTAGAATTTCTACAACTTTTTAATGGCCTCGTTGCTTTGGGGTAGTATCTATCTTTTCTCCATGCTACAAGCAAAATTACTGAAGTTTTTTTTTAGAATTATACTAAATTTAACCATAATCACTGGTCACTTTTAGAGTATACCAAATGCCAGCATTGCACAGTATAATATTCCTTATTCCTAAACTTTTAAAACGTCTGTGAATCCTGGAGAAATGTTTCTAGATCACGCTGTGTTCGATCAACGGAACGCTAATCGCTCATGACTTATTCCCAATGCGAGATGGCGGAAAAAGGCAAGCGCTGAATTTGAGGCCATAAATTACGTCCGCATTCTTATCTCCGACGTATATTGTTTACTTTGCACCAACCTGATTTACACTTGTTAAAAATGTAAAAACACGCTTCGTTGGTTTTACAATTGATCGTTTGGAAGCGTATATTGTAGAAAGCTCTCAACAGAAAAATTAAACATATTCAAAAGCTGCCAAAAGAAGAGTTAGATCTCCTTGTTCAATTTACTTCTAGACTAAAAATTTTCAATATTTGTTTCGGCTAGGAATGTGCAACGTTAAAGATGAGCTCGTTCAAAGGTAAACTGTAAAACTCTGCATTCATTTTCATTTAACACATTCTAGCTTTTTTCCGCAGTTTCGTTCGCGTTAATACAATTTTTTTCCCGATGTAAGGTACCTACCCTACGTCCTTGAACCCGTGACAATGGTGCCAATTCTATTGTACCCTCGACTAAACTAAAACCTGACTTAATTTCTTCATATGAAATCAACGTAGTGTTCTTCGTAATAAGGTCTATTTGTTACTAGCATCTATTTCTCAGCGCCGCTAAATTTCACTAAAACCTGTCAACGTATGCTCAACTTTATTTCCAAGCAGCGAGAGTCTTCATTTATTCAAACGCTGTATAATTGCCGTATAAAAACTTGTTCAAAACGAACAAGGATGACGTGTTTTTAATCTACACCTACGAAGATGCTTACTAAAAACACAGAGCAAAAGAGATGGCATTCAACGGATAGCGGCTCTCGCTACGTGGTATTAAGATTTATTTAAGCGTATCAGACTTTAGTCGACAAACAAATTGCTTATTTCGATAGCGACGTATGTTACCTACTTGTTTCAATTTGAAATAAGACCTTTTTTCTAAGTGTGCAAGGTTTACTTCTTATATGAAGAAAATTTAGTGAATTTTTATTTAGCGAGTGAAGTAACAGAATTGGGGCCAATGTGTATGTCAAAATTTAGTTATGATCGGTTGTGTAGTATAAGCCTGTCATGGTAACAAACAAACAAATATTATAATTTAGTAAGGATTATGTAACGAATCAAAATGTTCTATTGCTAGGAGTTGATATTTTGTGGATATTCGTTAAGTATCTTTTTCCCTCAACCTCCTTAATACAGCTTTACCGTTCTATTTATTTATTTATCTATTGTTGAAATTTTATACGCTGATTAACTCCAGTTCACAGGCATACAGTCCCAAGACCAAGTGTCTAAATATACTATATTCTAATATTTTTATTTATTTTATTTATTTTCATTTAACACTTTATGCACAATATGTACAGAGGCGGACTTAATGCCAAAGGCATTCTTTGCCAGTCTACCTTAAAGTGGTGTAGAAATTAATGAGGTAGGTGCATTAGGAAGTATACGAATACATATATTATAATGTATTATATATATAATCCCACTATCCCACTAATATTATAAATGTGAAACTTTGGATAGATCGATGGATGGATGGATGTTTGTTACTCTTTCACGCTCAAACTTGGTATGTAGATAGCTGGAGACCTGGATTAACATATAGGCTACTTATTATCTCGCAATCGGGACTTACTTAAAACGCGAGGCAATAATATCAGCCAAACTGGACACTCCATGCACTGATTTTAGAAACACAGAAAACCTTATTTGACCCAATACTTATCGAATCTAGTGCCATGTACTCGGCTACTGTGAAAAAATTGACTTTATTACTGTATTCGGTTGAATATAAACGTCTGAATTAAACTTATTTCTGTTATGTTGATGTAAAGAAATACATCTATAGAAATTCATATTTTCATTTCACATCCCATTTACTTTTATAATGGCATTGTAAATTATCATTCCTCAATCCCATTTAGTAGAATAGTAAACGTAATAAAGTCATATGGTCATTTATATTAAAACGTATTTTTTTGAGACATGCTGGTCAAAACCAGGGGTCATGAATGATATGAATAAACTCATGATTTCTCTCTGCTTTACAAGTAAATAGAGTCGTTATTCTTTGACGGAAAATATCCTGGAGGACTGTCAACCTTTCAACTATCAAAGGAGTCTACAGTCAGCTATTAATGGAATCTTATTTTTAATGAAATATTTATTTTGCTCTGGGCAACATTTTACAAAACATTTCGTTATTATGAGAGGAACTTGTATTTCTAAGAAAATATTATTTTTTTAAAGATTGTGTTGTTTATAATTCACTAGTTTTTTTTTATGATATAGGTGCAAACGAGCAGACGGGTCACATGATGGTAAGTGACCTGCAACGTAAGAGTCACACTTACAAGTACGTTGCTGACCTTTAAGATGGGAGTAGGGGAAGGGAGAGAAGAGGGTAAGAATGGGGAGAGGGAAGGGTTAGGGCCTCTGGTAACCTCGCTCACTCTGCTAAACACAACGCAACGTTGCTATTGGGCCGGTTTTCTGTGAGGCCGTGGTATCACTCCGTGAATATGCATAAAAAGTTATCGTTTGAGAGCCATGCTTCGGCGCATGCATGGGCCGGCTTGACCGGAGTGATATCACGGCGTCACATAAAACTGTCAGTGTAGCAATGCTTGCATTGCTTTTCGCCGAGTGAGTGAAGTTACCGAAGGCCCTAACCTCCCCTCTCCCCCACTTCCACCCTTCCCCGTCTTCCTCACTTCCACCCTTCCCCCTCTTCCTCCTACTCCATCCTTAAAGGCCGGCAACGCACTTATGACTCTTGGGTTGCACGTGTCCATGGGTGGCAGTAGTCATTTGAGATCAGGTGACCCGTCTGCTCGTTTGCCCCCAATTCCCTAAAAAATTTTTTTTTTTTCGTAACTAATAAATTAGATTTGAAACTTGTTAATAACACTTATTGAAAAAGAGTGACCTTGAAGGTTCTTGCCTCTTCTTCTCTATAGGATCTACGCGTTTTGACTGGCCTGTTGGTCTAGTGGTTAGTAATCCTGACTGCTGAGCTAGAGGTCGCGAGTTTGATCCCATCGAGGATAAATTATTGTGTGATAATCACGAACATTTGTTTTGCATCTGGGTTTAATTTATATATAATACTAGTTGCGCCCCGCGGTTTCACCCGCGTAAGTCCCGATCCCCTGGGAATATCGGGATATAAATATGTTAGTCCAGGTCTTCAGCTATCTACATACCAAGTTTCATCGCAATCGATTCAGTAGTTTTGGCGTGAAAGAGTAACAAACATCCATCCATCCATACTTTTACATTTATAATATTAGTGGGATGTATGTATTTAGTAATATATAAGTCTGTTTATGAACAGTCTGGTTGGGATAGTACAGGCTCTGCCTCAAGTTATTACTATTATTTACACATATCCTTGGGTCGGAATCATAATCATGTAGCTCATTACTAGAATTGTTTGGTTGATAATGAGCATTCGACATATTTACCCAGACAGTAAAATATGACAATAACACATTATTTCATATCAAACAAACAAATCTATATTTCAAACAAAAAGCAATAAATACATTTGAGGAAAATTCATATTTAGTAAAACGATTTATTTGAACACGATATTACAAGTCAGTTCCACGAACAAACAGAAAAAGAAATAAATATTCAGTACAGAAAATAACTAGTGAGAAATCTGTCTTTATCAGGTTAAATTTGACAGTTCACTAGTTCAGAAATCATTTACGAATACAGTCAAAAGATTGCTTTGGAAACGTTATTTTTTACACCAAAAAGGGAAAACCCGTGCGATCTTCAAACACTAGTGATGTACATCGTGTTTATTATTAACTAAATATCGATATCGAACGATAATCCTTGGCATGCATAATATACGGAGTGGTTTAGATTTCAGTCCAGTATAGATAGAAGTCAAGACATATCAAGATAACGTATTACGTTCTTATTTTAATGTGTATTGGAATATCATTTGTTACTTTACGATTATTATTTGTAATGTTCAAACTATGCATGTGCTTATTTACCCTTTTTTTTTTTTGATGACGAGGTGGAAGGTCCTCATGGATGTCCTCCGTCCTTGGAGGGGCGAAGGGGTATGTCAACTCTTACCGACTAAAAACCACCCCGGTGTTCCACTGCTTGCCCATGATCGGGGGAGCGAGAATGGCCATTGCATTCTTCCGCAACCCCCGACAGGCATTGACCCCTCTCACCCAAGACGGGTCCCGTCACTCGGTGCGACCGTCACCCATCGGTCGCACTCCTCTGAGAAGCGCGCGCGGAACACTGCGCTCTATGTGGGTATTTACTCTTGTTTTTATTATTCTGCTTTTGATATCTTCAAACAACCTACGGGCTGACCTTGCTGTAGAAAAACTTTCTAAAAAAAATAAATTAAGATGATCCAGCTGATTTGTTGCCTGTGTCAATTTGATTTCTTTAGTCTATCTAACCAACGAAATTCTAAATCTAATAAAGGGCTGCATACATTCTATTATAATATTATCGACATAAAGTTATCGACATTAGGACAACACTACAAAAAAACGGTCTCTTAATATGTAGAGTAACTAATCTTAAAAGATGGTCTATCAAAGTAGCAAGCCTTTTGAAGTTCGTATTGGAAATGAAGTAGCTTTTGCAGGATACTTCATTCGGTGTAATTTCCTTCGATATTCTTTTGAGCACAAATAAGGATGTACACAAATTAAAATTGGTTTCGAAGATTAGTCAAAGTGGGTTCCGGTATTCATGATAGTTTGTACTTATTTTGAAAAGCGGTTAGTTTTATTTGATGCTAGTTTCTCGAATGTCGTTTGCATCCTGTGAGTGAGTGCTAAATGAGAACTGGTGTAAAGGTAACACTTGCATTAGAGTGAATTCCTAGCCCATATAGCTCACAGCAGGATGTTATATAAAAAAGAAAAGAAAGAGTGATTAATCATGTAATGCCATTTTTGCAGAGGAAGTTTGTAGGCTATATATGTAAAATTGTTTTAAAGAACCGGATTCTTGCTTGAAGTATTGACAATCCGAATCTTAATGATTGAGGATCCTCCACATTTAAATTTTCAAAGTCATTGAAGACTTTGGACGTTTTGCTCATGCATCCTCATAGTGGATGTTGTACCAGTAGCTGCGTTGCAAACTTTCGCATCAACCATGGTTGGGAGTAATGTATGTAGCACGAAAGTGGATCTAATACGATTTTCTATTTTAGTTTTTAATAGTTGTTTAGTTTGATCTTCTACATACTTTATTTCTTCATTTGTAATATCTACTGTTTCGATGAGAAATCGAATACGGATTGGTCTGCAAAAACGAGTAGATGACGGTGTCGGATTTTGCCATAAAGTCTTCACTTTGTCCCCAATACGCGATTGTAATCTCAGGGGAACCAATGGACTTTGAAAAATGTTCGAGTCATCAAGAGAGCTGTCTAAAAACTTTTGTTTGTAGGCAGTTTGATGAGAGCCATTGCAACCCCATATTTAAATGAGCTCCAGATTTTCCAGTTCTTCTGTTGTACAGTTTTGGAGTACATCCTCAAGATGAAGACAAAGTCTTTCAGCTATGTGATCTAGTAAGTCTTGGAGCACAACTTCCACACACGTCTCCGTAACTCGAACTGCCTCTGGTTTTGGATAGCAGAGTTTCTTTGCTTCTCTAAGCTGCGCCCCGCGTTTTCACCCGCGTAAGTCCCAATGCCGTGGGAATATCGGGATAAAAGTAGCCTATGTGTTAATCCAGGTCTCCGGCTATCTACATGCATATTTCATCGCATATATTACGTGCATCCATACATGCTCACAAGCTTTTACGTTTAAAATTTAAGTAGGAAGTTTAAAACTAGCAAAGGCACTCGTATTTTTTTTGCCATATCCACAGTAGGCTAACGGCAAAAAAATTGTATACGTGTTTTTCGACCTTTTCAATAGCAAAAGGGCGCCAGCGACAGTTACTTTAATAATATTATTTGAAAACGAAAAAATATCGATATTCATCAATAACAATTTTGTCGTTACATAAATACGCTTCATGTGCCAGTTTACCAAAAATAAATGAAATAGGATGTGAGCGAATAACCTCTTCGGACATCAATAAAATAGGATTTTACTTCATGTTTTTATGATTTGAATTCGTAATCATTGAAGAGGAATAGATCGGAAATTACTCGATTTGGAAGTTTTGTACGTTACGTTTTTGTTTTTTATTAATTTGATTTCAAAACTAGAAATATGGAGCGTAGCTTCAATAACAAGCTCAGCAGTTTCAGGCCGAAGTTCAACTTGAGAGATATTGTATTTAGTTCAAAATTCTCGAGGATTGTTTTAAAATCTAAAGGTCAAGTCCAGACATTTGATGTTTGAAGTTCGAAGGTATTCGAAATTGAAATGTAGTATTTTAATTTATTTATTCTGTTCCAAATTTGACATAAAATATTTTTCATAAAATGACAGCATCCTCTACCTACTGATAATCTCAAGTAAATATTTTTATTAACTTACGATCCTTAAATATTGCTTTTGCACATTTTGTTTTTACTATTCCATTGTCCACATACTTCCTTTACAATAGTTTAGTAGTTATTTGTTATTATTATTAAAGCTTTTAAGTGTTGCTTGCTATTATAGCTTGTAAGAGAACTAATCAATAGTGTAAATAATATAGTTATTAGACTATAATTTAAAAAAGTCAGAACGGAAAGAAATCAATTCATTTGCAGTCAAGGCTCACTGAATAGCTTCGGACCCGTTTCTCCCTCAGGTAAAAAATACTGAGGTGAATTCTTTAGTATTAAATATAAAGCAAACACATATAACTACTAAAGTACTTCACTTAACTTTACCTAAAATCACGTTAACCCTTATCTAGTATCACCCAAAACAATTGAAATTTATGCAAACCCAGATCCCAAACAGCAAAGTGAGAAGATAATATTCAAGTGTCGGACACCGGGCCGGATAGACGGATGGACAAAGGAGCATTTACATAATACAAAATGTCGGTAAAACCTTCTACCTATGTAGGAACTAGTTACCAAACTTGACTGCATTAGGCTTTGTTACGGATTATAATGAGTTTCCCTGAATAGAATCTGGAACATACTTGCTTTAAGGCAGCGCTCGTCAGTTTTATTTCAAGTTAGATTTTGCCCGCGACTTCTCTAGCGTTAATATAGATTTTGTCAAGCAATCCAGGTACTTTCGGTAACAGTTCCGTTTTGAGCATGAAAAACGTGCCCCTCATACTTTCATGGTGGTCGATGGAATAGGTGAGACGTGAAAGAAGAAACAAACACATTCATTATAGATAGCATAAATATAGAAGGCTAGGCTTGGCTATTTGATGTTGAATATAACAATAATAATAACTTGTGACAACTCATACTCAACCGGCTGATCCCAGAGTAGGTTGAGCATGTATAAAGGTAACGAGACTGATATAAACATACTTATACATTACTAAATACAATACAATACAATATTCTTTATTGTACACCATAGAAAAAGTTACAACATTAAAGAGAAACATTTAACATTGGTACAATGACTGGCCTGTTGGTCTGGTGGTTAGTGACCCTGACTGCTAAGCCAGAGGTCGTGGGTTCGATTCCCACCCAGGACAAGTAATTGTGTGATGAGCACGATAGTTTGTTCTGTGTCTGGGTGTAATTTATCTGTAATATGTTTATATTTAGCAATATATAAGTATGTTTATCAGCAGTCTAGTTACCATAGTACAGGCTCTGCCTAGTTTGGGATCAGACGGCCGTGTGTGAGATGTGTGAAGTTATTATTATTATTATAATTGACGGTTTTATCGCTAGCTGCGATTTTTTTCAGATAACTTACCTTAATATGGACAAATGTGATGGATTAGTGTATAGGGCAGTTTGCAGGTTACATCTTATAGATAAATTACACCTATACACAGAACAAATGATCGTGCTTAGCACACAATCATTTGTCCTGGGTGTCAATCGAACCCACGACCTCTGTCTCGGCAGTCATGATCACTTACCACCAGACCAGTCAAACTCTAAGCGATGATATTTATGTATTGATATTATCTAAGAATATTGTTATGTCGGAAATTAAAACAAATATTTATCAAGAACTTATTAGCATTTAAATATCCATATTGGAACAGCAAATTTTAATTAATAAGAAGAATGAAGACTTCATACATCAACGAGAATAGTATAAATAACTTTTAGTATTATTTTACTTAATGTTAAACTGTTGCAGTTTTGTTATTGTAATCTATTTCCCTCAAGATAGGTTTAAAAATTAAAAAGCCAGCAGATTGTAATCAATTCAACTTTAGTGTATCCTGATTAACTTTTATATATATACAAAAGTTAATCAGGATGACACTACATAGCGTGCCAGGGCCAGTAGTGAGTAGTCCCAGTGAGTCGGAACTGTATTCCGCTAGTTCCAGTGAGTCGGAACTGAATGCCGCTAGTCCCAGTGAGTCGGGGCTGAAGTCCGCTGGTCCCAGTGAGTCGGGGCCGCGTGCGGTGCTGCGGTGCTGCGGTGAAGTCCCCAGTGAGTCGGGGCGGTTGCTGTGTAGTGGCTGGCTGCTGCGTAGACGGGAGAGAGATGCTCTTTTTGCGTGGACCGTAGGTGCAATGTGCTGTGCCTAGACGCTGATGAGGCCGTAGGGGTAACCAGACTGGAGCGGACGCTGCAGGCGTGTGGTATCCCTGTTGAGGCCGAGGATGCTGGCTGGCTGAGACTTGAATACCGCTCATTGCTGTAGGAGTGTATACGATGGTGGCGATGATGATGCTGCTGATCTGGTCCATGAAGGCTGCTTCCAATCACGTCGGGGTCACCAATATAGCGCTAGCTGTTTTTATCTGCACTACTTTAAACTGATAAAGAATATACCGAACTTGTTTATACTTTGTATATTTTCAAATACTTAAACTAAACAACGAACAAGGAAGTGATATAAAACAGAAAAAAACTTTACTGCACTGTTACACCTGTTCTTATTTGAATCTACTCTAAAAAATGCAAAGATCATTCGCTGGCGAACTAATCCGAAGAGCCCCGAGAGCTCTCGAGTGATCGGTTCGCCTCGCTCACAATTACTATAGCGTACAAAAAATATCAAGTACCTACATATTATTATATACTACGGTACCTAGCTACTAAATTGATAATAGGGAATATGCATGTATTTTTTTTTTATCTTTTATTGACTTGTTCGATCATTCTACCCTAATAAAAAATATAAATAACCTTGGCAATGTTCAAATTAATTTTTAAAATAACATTGAAAATATCGATAAAATTTGATCTGTTTGAACGACGCCATATTTCGCGGGCCTTGGATGACGTCACATTCCACGCTTAGTGTTTGTTTCGTAAACTTACTTGAAGAGTTACAGTAATTTTATACCGATTTTCAGTTGTAATTACTATTTATTGTAATTAATAGACGATGGATAAAGTTAAAAAACCATGTTATAGGTATTGCCTCGTCCCTAAGTGTAAAAACACTATAAGAAGTACACCCAATACAGTACTTTTTCCTGTACATAATAATAATGTAAAATACGAAAACAATGGTGTACATTAATGAGAAGAGATGAAGTATCTTCAATATCGTGTTTATATTGTTGTGAAGATCACTTTAATGTAAGCATATTACAATTTAATTGCTAGTATAGTGTGAATTAGTCAGCAGTAAGTTTGTTTTAAATATCAAGCAGAAGGCAACTTTCTTGTCTACTTAAACTAGGTAACAAAAGCCCAATAAAACTTCTTGAATATAACTAACTATAAATATCTTACCTATCTAACTATAAATATATAACAAGTATTATAATAATTACCCTGCGGCTTTCAAAAGAAAGAAAGAAAGAAAGAGGAACATTTATTTTGACAATCACAGGACCGCACACACTTTAACTTTCACTCCTTTAACCTCAGCGGACGTAAAATCTGGATTTGATGCAAAATATATAGTCATTATGAATGCACCTATTTTCGGTAGATTGTCCGATTGTGCTTTGACAAAACTACATTCAGTCATTGTCTTAGAAGATCTATAATATCACTAGAATGCTTAAATTGCACTAGCTAAGAGCAAAAACCACATGAACTCTCCGTAACACTACGAATATAGGCGCCGATAAATGACAGAACGTGGAATGTCACGTCATGTTTTGTTTCGACCAATGGTGAAGCGTTTTGCAAAGTTGAATTTTGCGCCCTTATTTTGCATATTTTAATTAATATTTTTTGCAATTAAACACGAACTAAATAAGAAAATAATTGTTTAGGCATAATATCTGGACAATAAAGATTCAAGGGAAAATTAATCAGGTAAATTTAAACAACATGCATATTCCCTATTGCATACAATTGTTAATAACAGAATGCGTAACAATATATGTACATGAGTATAATTGACAGATATTTTATAGGTATATAAAAATGATAGATATTTAGGCTTAATTACATTACTTTAGACACATTAAAAACAATAATGAAATAAGGGATCGCTTGATCATGTTACTATGTGTGTTTACTTATTATTGCCTTGTACGTAACGATAGGCGTTATTTGCGAATGAAAGCTAGTTTTTATATATATACAAAAGTTAATGAGGATGACACTACACCACAAAGGTAAATTAAGCGTTTTCTTCATACTCCATGTTCAAATCTTTATAGCATCCGGATTCTGAAGCAGATGTTCATGAGAAATCGGCAGCAAAATACTATGTGTGATCTGTGTTGATTACATACTCGACTTCACTTTATCTTACCTGGTATCATAAGTTGCTGAATATGCATCTAAAGGACATATTGGGCTCGAAAGACCAACAAGTACAATCCTAAAATCAGTTAAACCATACCTTTTTTTTTGTAGATTTACATGTCTCGTGAGAATGAGAAGGGTTAAAGTAATAAATACATACATTCTATATATCACTGTCCCTAGTTTTAGAAATAGGCTATTTATTTCAACATAAAGAAAAAAGTATACTTTCATGATATGATATCTAAATTTATTCCAGAGACGTAATGGTATTAACGGCACAATTAAATAGACATTAGACGGAATTGTCTCGAAAAACGTCAGTAAATTCCAATTCTTATCTACAGTTATATCTTCATTTCCTTAAGGAAATGAGGATTTGAAAAATATTGATATGGGAGATCCCTGGGTTATATTAATGTTAGCTTCATAGTTATTTGTAATTTACTACAAAAATTCTATGATATCATTTGAAAATCGTAGGCAGGGTGCGTAAATATTACTGTAGAAAAACCCCAGCCACAATTAACTAATTAAATAATTTGAATCCCAGCCACATCCACCCAGATAGTGTAATTACTTAATTTTGTTGTCTGCCGTAGTAGTGTTTAGTCTGTCACTGCTAAATGCAAACAATCACCTACTGTGTTACAATATTATTAATCTACAAAATTGGATACCTAACAATATTAACATTTTCTAAGCGTACTGAACCCAGAAATTGGTGTGCTTTATTCTATCTGTATGCTGGAATCCTAAGGGAATTTTCAGAATTACAGTCCAAATATTACTTATATTTATATAGTTAAATCTTCCTTCTAACGGTTTGGCATCTTGCCACAGCTGGTTTAAAGGCGATGTCTTTCTCCGCTACAGTTGTACAACTGTTATTATTGCCGAATAATTTTCATATTTTAGAATTTTTACTTTGTTTTTAAGAATATATAATAAATTTCAAGTTACATTTAAGACTGGACTATGTTCTGTCTGCGATTTTTTTTTTATGGTATAGGGGGCAAACGAGCAGACGGGTCACCTGATGGTAAATGACTACCGCCGCCCTAGAGCACCTGTAACTCAAGAGTCACAAGTGCGCTGCTGCCCTTTAAGGTGGGAATAGGGGAAGAGGGGGAGACGGGAGAGGGGGGAAGAGCGGAAGACGGTAGAGGGGGATTAGAGGGGAGGAGAGGGGAAGGCCGGTTTTCTGTGAGGCGCGTGGTATCGAGCGGAGTCGAGCAGGCCCATACGTGTCGCAGCATGGCTCTCCCACATACAAAAAGGAAGATTTAACTGGAACATAGAATAAGGTTTTATCGAGGTATTAGAACAATCTAAAACGATGTAAAATTTTGTTACTCGACTCGAGTCAGTTCTAGTAAATCTGTGGTCTTAAGTAGGTACTGTGCTTCGCCAATTTAACAGCTATAATATTCAGATTACCTAACAGATCTTACATCTTTATAGCTAGCTAAAAAAGTTATGTTTGTTATTTACTCATAACTAAAAGTCATAAGGAACATAGTCATATAAGGAACAGTATACTGCGCTCCAAAACTCAGATCGCCGACGTTGGCTATAAGGCTGCAAGCCTATAATGGAACTGGGCTGGTCACATCTCCCGCATGCCGGACGAAATGTGGGCAAAACTCAGCACCGAGTTGTGCCCACGCAACGTTAAACGACGTCGCGGCAGGCCCAAAAACAGATAGCGGGATGAACTGGATGCTTATTGGGAAGATTGGCGACAGAAAGCTCTAAACCGTGAGGAGTGGAAGGAGGGTAGGGAGGCCTTTGCCCTGCAGTGGGACGACCATGGCTAATAATAAAATAAAAATAAAAGTCAAGATTTAACTTGTACAACTGTTAATGTACTTTTCATTTTTCCTAATCCAAAACCTCCAACTTACAAAGACCATTACGATCTAAATAAAAAGTTATACGGAGCACTTCCTCAACACCTAGGGATTAGATTAGACCGTCCTTAAGAAAAAATACGGTAATCAGAACCGAAGGGTCCGTACCTTCGTCACATTGGGCAAAAACAGTACCTAAATGGACAGTAGGCACAATCGTTCGACAAATTCTCTTGGACCTTTACCGCAGTAGCCCGACATTGAATACCAATGAAATAATTTGAGGAAATCTTGTGTACCGTATATTATTCGTTGAGCCGACTAAGTGTGGCGCCGTGCAGACTAGTAACTGTCGCTCTAAATAAGTTTCATTTTTAGTAAAATAGCTCAAGGATCCACATCTCACCTTGAAGTAACCTCTTACTGGTTCGCCGAAGGGCGTACCAGTCGTAGGCTAAATATTTATTTCACAGTTTATAACCGCTACGTAATGCGCCAGAGTACTACGACACGTAGTTAAGCCGAAACCGCCTGGTTAGGCTGGTTTCGGCTTACGATTGATGCCCATCAATACACCTTCGGCCTTTTTTTGACTGTTGTTGGTATACGCCGTATGTCGTTTGGCTACATACGGCGTCGTATACGTACATACATCTTCGTTTTAGTATTTTTTCTTCTTACTGGTGATGATAATCATGCGTCCGATCACTATCTCGCTATGCGATAAGTAATAATACGATGATCATCTTTGATAGAATACATAGAAGATACATATTCATTCGCGATTTAAACTTGCCCAGAATGTATACAAATAATTGAGAGTTATGTCCGACTCTAACATTCAGTTTTGAAAAAAAAAACTATCTGCCTAAAAGTTATGACGATTCAAGTTTTATTGCTGTACGATCATTTGTCCTCATCAATCTCCACAAAAATCGTCAGCACTTATGGGTATGTGTCACTACAGTTAGATAATCTAAGGTCAATATTGGCTCGGGACCAAAACAATTGTCAACAACACAACTTTTTGTCGCTTAAACGTTGCCCGTTTACAGGAAAACCCAAGAGGCGTTAGAAATTCGCAGTATGTTCTCACTATCCGCAATGAATACTAACAGCTCCTTTGAAAGAATACAGATACAGATTAAGAATGTGTCTGCACGTATCGTATTGACGTATCAACGGAACTTTTTAACGTGGTCGGGTAGCTTCGCATTCATTATGAACGATAACAATATTTGGCTTACTTACTGCTTATTTTATTTGAGAAAAAAGTTTTGTTAGCTTATAAAGTTGCCATAAATTAGGTTGTATGAAACATACTTACGAAACGCGTTACCATAATACAAAATAAAAAATAACTTGAATGCGCATAAAAAATGAATTATTTCTGTTTTGGCCTTCACTGGTATACAGTTTATTATCATTAAATTATACCATCATAACGACAAATTACGACAGACAATGATACACTTAGAAGAAATAAAAGACATAACAATAACATGTATGTTACACCTAGTTACACAACCTTCTTTGCTCCACATTTATTTTAAACCTGAAATGAAAATATAAAGATATTTACTTACATAAGCAAACACGCTGGCGTCAAGAGGTTATCGCAGCCTCTGGTCATACGGTTAAAAAAATAAAAAGAGGGAAATACTTTCATGGAACCAAGTTAGTTTTTTTTGGAGGCCTAGCATAGAAGTAAGAGACTAGGATAATTCTATTAAGGCCGTAACAGACATTATGGCTCATTTTCAAATAACCAAGTTGTCAAGAAGAACATAACCTCCCTGATGTGAGCAGTTAAGAGATTCTACAAACGCCAAAAATACCTTATTATGGTGAATCCTGCCGCCATGTATAAAGCTCTTCGACTACATAGACTAGACTAGTCTAAAAATAAGCCAATAATGGTTATAATTAATGTAGAAATCTGATAATGTATCAAATTTCTTAAAATGTTTTTTTTATGGGATAGAGCACAAACGAGCAGACGGTTCACCTGATGGTAAGTCACTACCGACGCCCATGGGCACCTGCAACTCAAGCGAGTGCGTTGCCAGCCTTTAAGATGGGAATGGGGGCAGGAGGAGAAGAGGGAGGGTGAGGAATAGGGGGATTGCTTCACTGCCGGTTTTCTATGAAGCCGTGTTAGCACTCCAGTTGAGCCGGCCCATATATGCCAAAGCATGGCTCTCCCACGATTAAAATGTTTTCAAAGGACCTGAAAAGTGATTTTTTTGCGACCCCGTCATACTAATTCTGATAGCTAACAGTCTCGCCAGTATTTTGGGTACGTAGTGAGTCTAGATAAGGCAAGCATGTGGACTATATTATTCTGTCAGCTCCAACGTTTTTGGCAGAGGTTAATCCATCACCTACAAGAAAATTATTTACTGCCTTCAGGCACATATTGCATCTTCTGTTGGACGGCTGAAAGCTTGTCATTGTGGTGCTCTGAGGGTGTACTGGTAAGCCAGTATAACTTCCGACTGTAAAACACTACCCCACAAATTTTTCACCCATAAAAACATAAATTGTTGGTGGCGAATATGTAATCAGGTCAAAATTATCGGCGAGGTGAACCAAACCGCGTTATTTAATATAATAATTGCCCTGTCATTTTGTAAGCTATTAACGGTTTTAGTGTTTACTACATACGAACCGTCTGAATAGAGGGGGTCAAAATTTTGAACGAATCAAAATAAAAGTTTGAGAAAAACATGCATTTTTTGGTCAATTTTTATTCGTGCCTTGAATTAATCTGCATAAATGTATCACCAACACTGTAGTTTAAAAGTGTTTATCACTACATCACTACATATTATAAAACAAAGACCCCCGCCGCGTCTGTCTGTCTGTCTGTTCGTGATAAACTGAAAAACTACTGAACGGATTTTCATTTAGTTTTCACCAATACATAGAGCGATTCATGAGGAAGGAATTTTAGGAATATAATTTGTTAAGATTTTGCTTAAATTGGTTGAAAAATGATGATGATTGTTTAAGATGTCTCTGATACCCGAAACATTTTTTTATAACTATACACACATACATTCTAGACATAATTACTAAAATAACACATTTTATCGCCTCCGAACTTATGATCTTTTGCGGTACGACTTGACGGGGTATTTGCTGTCGGAAATACTTTCATATCTCATTTTAATACTCTTAGCGACTCGCATTTCGACGAACCCACGTCAACCGCGGTTGCCCGAGATAAAGTCAAAGCAAAATCAAAGAAATGTGAGTACTATGCACTATTAAATAAGATTTAAAGTAATTAAAATAACGAAAATCCTTCGCTATACTTCAAGTTAGGTATATCAGAGTAGGTCTCTACATGAATTTGAGAAGCCCGACTTGTCCATTACCTTCCCCCACTGACAATCTGGAGGGATGGATGTCTCATGAAATATGGAGATGATAATTGGAAAGTGACATGATTGTTGTTGTAATTATTAAATAGGTATTGTATTTAAACTTTTGCTCAAACAAATTGACTTATACTTTTTTGTCTGTAAAGATGCAATGGCTTCATTAAAATAGTAAAATAAAGTACCAAAGTAATGATATGTACTCCTATATTCAAGAAGACTTTTATGGTACAATATTTTTAATTTCATCACTTGATTGCAGCACTGTCCTAAAATGGATAATGAAATACAGCGAGCACGCGACGTTCAACCTGAGTGCCGCCGGCAGGAATTTTCAGCCGCCATATTGTTTTTTTTATTATTACGTCTCTAACCTATTAAATAAGTTTTTATTTAAGTATTGAACATAGTTGTATTTCTGCATTACCTGGAAACATTATTAGCAAACTTAAAGCTAGTAAAGTTTAGTATTAAAGTACGAGTATTAGTAATTGCCAAAATGTTGAATACAAGTGACACTTTTTGTTGGTAAATCTCATGCGTGTTGATTCTCATTCCAGTTTGTCTATGAACTAGATACTTAAGATCATCGGAAAACCTGACGTTGGAAATTCCAACCCACTCCACAGCTTTTTCTGACAAATCTTTTACAGTGCAAGCTGCACGTCTATGGAATGCATTGCCAGAAGCTATCAGACGGGCAAAGTCACTAACTATTTTCCAAAAACTCGTCAAGGTTCAATAGCTATCTTTGTAATAACCTTTACCTATGTATATGTTTATCTTTATGTGTATATATATTTATATGGGTATGTATGTATGTATGTATATATGTATGTATGTGTGTATGTATACATGTTATTGTTTTAGTAAGTAAGACTAATGTGCACCACAAGTTACCTATTACTATACAGTATAGTCCATCAAAGGTTGTCTGTAAGAGATCGCAGACTGCGATAAGACCGTCAATTGTATGCTATTTAACATTGTATGTTGTATGTATCCTAATTTTGGTGTACAATAAAGTATACTCTTTCTATCTATCTAACTAATACAGATCACAATGTGAACACAATCCTGTCTATTTCACTCACTTTTTGTTTTTTATGTTAAGTATTAATGGAATATCTTTATAAAATAAATTACAAAGTAGTTAAAGATCGAAATATAATACTCAAGAGACATCAAGACAAAAAAATAACAAGTACAAAACCGAAGACCGAGTACAACCGCCAAACAATTTTAGCAATTCCAAATTTTATATACGAAGGCAATTTAAAATAATATAAGGGGGCAATTTTATTCAAATATTGGATAGCGCAGGCTGCTCACCTAATCGAATGTAAAGACTGCATTTTGTAAAATTCAACGCACCCTGTGCACTTTCTATTGACTATATTTAAGTACATTTTAAAAGAACTAGGCATTCTAATATAAAACACATCTGTATTGGATATTGTGTCTATTATACTTACAAATAAAGAGCATTTTGGAATTAATCAGGATTCAAGTTTGATTAAAAAAGAAATGGTAACTACATAATATGACGTGACTCGCCTGTTGGTCTAGTGGTTAGTGACCCTGACTGCTAAGCCCAGAGGTCGTGGGTTCGATTCCCACCCAGGACTAATAATTGTGTGATAAGCACGATAATTTGTACTGTGTCTGGGTGTAATATATCTATAATATGAATGTATTTAGAAATATATAAGTATGTTTATCAGCAGTCTGGTTACCATAGTACAGGCCCTGCCTAGTTTGGGATCAGACGGGGCCGTGTGTGAGATGTGTGTATTTACTATTATTAATATGTAGACGAGACTTTTTATTATTCTATCACGGTCTGGAGTGATAGAGACAAAGACTCAATGATATCACGTGACGAGTGAAAAGTTTCCTGATGTTTTTTTTTTTATGGTATAGGGGGCAAACGAGCAGACGGGTCACCTATGGTAAATGACTATCGCCGCCCATGGGCACCTGTAACTCAAGAGTCACAAGTGCGTTGCCACCCTTTAAGGTGGGAGTAGGGGAAGAGGGGTGGGAGGGGGAGAGGGGAAGGGGGAGAATAGGGGAGAGGGAAGGGTTAGGGCCTCCGGTAACGTCACTCACGTGGCGAAAAGCAATGCAAGGATTGCTTCACTGCCGGTTTTCTGTGTGGTCATGGTATCGAGCGGAATCGAACCGGCCAATACGTGCCGAAGCATGGCTCTCCCACGTTAGACGTGTTTATTTAAAGTACCAAGTTATAATTAATTTAATCCTCACCATTCGTTAATCGGACTACTAGACGCAGACAGGTCCTTTCATCAAAAACTTAAACAAAATGCTTTGACAGTTCTCCTTTTTGGTTCTAGTTGCCAAAATCTGGAACGAACTGCCTGCATCCATTTTTCCAGACAATTATAATCCTGGAACCTTCAAGAGTAGATCGAATAGGTTTCCCTTGGATCGTCGTGTACCATCTTCGGTTTCGGCGTCACTTTCCATGAGGAGTGTTGGAATATAATCTCCTACTGCATTACTCAATAAAAAAATTCTGGCCCGCAGCAGGCCTGCGTAGATAGAATTCGTGTTTTTTATTTTTTTTTTAAATCTGCTCCTCAGTCCCCCCCTTTGGGGAATATTCACGAACTTAACCTTCATTTTTGCCCTGTTGATTTTTCGTCCAAGAAAGCAATCGGTGCATAATTGCGACCTCTATCGTGCCGGTAACATTGAGATTCATAAATACTCGTACATATATATTATTTATACTTTTTAACTGGCGGTTGTTTTGGGGTCTAGCGATCATAACTAGACCTCATGTTAAGAATTTTTTGGAAAACTCGACAACTGGTACAAAACCAATAGGTACACTTTTCTTCGAAATCTACCTAAAAAAGTGACTGTGTTCGAGTCGAGTGTTAAACTAATATCTAAATACAGGTATAACATCAATGATATGAAGAACAGTATCTTATATAGGAAATAAACATCTAATACATTTGCATTTTAGAGGTGTTTCGGTTTCAAGTAAATATATTTTAATAGTTAATTAAAAAGAATGCGAAGAATAAGATATAGGCAACAAAAAAGTAGCTGAACAGATCTATATGGCCCGTATTACGGAACATCATTCTACTAATATTATAAACGTGAAAGTTTGTGAGGATGTATGGATGTATGGATGTGTGGATGTATGGATGTATGGATGTTTGTAACTCTTTAACGCCAAAACTACTGAACCGATTGCGATGAAACTTGGTATGTAGATAGCTGAGGACCTGAATTAACATATAGGCTACTTTTTATCCCGATATTCTCACGGAATCGGGAGTTACGCGGGTGAACCGCGGGGGGCTGCTAGTAATTAATATTTTATTATTATTAAGATAAGCCAAGATTCATTTGTTATTGTTAATGTAATACGAATGTCATAAACGTCTTAATAGCTAATTGTACTACATAAATCTGAAAATACGTATTTATGAAGTACAGTCATGGATGGATGGATACAAGATCCGCTACCCATCCACCCACAACCATTCTTTTAATTCATCGTATTAAAGAATTATCATGAAACGTTTTATTAAAGATTGACCCCTTATTTTTTTTTAGGATAGACAAAATACTTATTAAGTAGGTGTAACGAAACGTAGTGTGGAAGAGGAAAAGGAATTATGGAGTGAAAGGGATAGAGAGATAGTATGGCGAAGACGGAGCGTGAGAATTGTGTGTTGAAAACTAAATGCTGATTAAGCGCAAGGTGTTTGTGATAAAAAGACTCTAATAAAGTTGAAGTATTGACTTTGGCGCTCAGTGGCTATTCATTTATTTGGATTTCAATTAATAATTAAAACCTTTTACTTGTTGTAAGGAATAACACAAAAAAGTACTTACTTTTTTAAACTTACCTTGAAACTCTTCTCAGTGAAAGAGAGAGGTGTTTATATCAACATACATAATAATATGTATACACATAATTTTTTTTTTCGATAGAACTATCGGAAAATGTGTATATGTATGGTAGTAAAAGCCACCGTTTCTATATCAAAAGTTGACAGAATAAATACGCTGTGTGTTCTTATGCAAATTAAAAAAGCAGTTCATGAGCTAACTGAGTGCATATAGAAAGTATAATTAAAAAGAAAAAATATTTAAACGAATTTAACATGCCAGTGACGTATTTTTCTTCGTTGAACTAAGTTTTTTTTTTGTTTAAAATAAAAATGAAATAATTATGATATAGAAAAGGATTCTGTGAAACAGTTAAATTCATGTCTTAATACTGTTAATATCAAGGTCTCAATTTAGTAATTTACATCTTCAAAATATAGACCTTAGGGTTTTTAAAGGGTTATTATTTCATATAAAAAAGCTAGGATTTTTAATCCGTGGTCTAATCATTCGGTGGCTTTTTCGGTAACATACTTAGTGAGACCTGATACGATGCCAAAAAATATTTTAATGAGTAAATAAAATAAATTTGTTTTTAAAGAAGAATAAGACGAAAACAAACCGAACATGGAGTTTTTTTTTTATATATTAAGTTGTTTAACAAGCTCATTACTGACGGTAAGTAGTTATATACATACATACATACATATACTCACGCCATACTAAGCTCGTCCGGGGTAGGCTGATACAATAGAAGACATTTGCCACAACCCGTTCCCGCTGCACTATGCGCCCATTTATTTTTGTGATATAATTTGTTATAAAATAGTCTTGTCTAAAGTTACCTAACTATGGCACCTCCAAGAACAGGTTATGAGACAATATTAATAGAAATATATACCACAGTACGGAAAAGCAACCGTACGTACCGACATCTGAAAATAGCTTAGCAATCATGGCTGAATTTCACACGGTGCAGACAAATTGGAATTTATTTCTGCCGTCCGTAACTACAATAAAAGCAAGAAAACTGCAGACGAGAATCTTGACACTGGAGTTATTAACATACCTTTAAAAGCAAGCATTTTACGTTGCTGATCGTCTTGCTACAAGCTCCAGAAAGCTATTCCATCTCTGCAGAGAATTCTTAAGACTAAATGAATTTAGAGTATGTTGAACATCATCAAATTTAAATTTAGTCAGAAGATTGTTTGCATAACTTATAAAACAATAGCCTGTGACTAGTTTGGTACTTATTATTTATGTACAATTCCACATGTTACCACAGAGAATCGGCAGTGAAGCAATGCCTGATGCGTGATCACCGCGTGATGCGTGATCACCGCGTGATACGTGTGTGTGTGTGTATGTGTGTGTGTGTGTGTGTGTGTGTGTGTGTGTGTGTGTGTGTGTGTGTGTGTGTGTGTGTGTGTGTGTGTGTGATGACGTCCTGTGGGAGGTACAGGACATCGTTTAGTAGACTAAATCCTTGTATGTTATTAGGGTTACTTCGCTTTTAGTTCATACCCGATTCCCCTGCGATAAATCCATTTATGTCAGAACACTGTGTAGTTTTAGTTGGCTCCATTCTTGCGTGCTTCACCGCTAACCCCGTCGAGGTGATGATCCGTAGGGATTTCCACATATCCATCCACGCCGTATAAGCAACTGATATAAACATAAAATCAAAAAAATCCAAATGGAAATCATTTACTTTTGACTGCTTTTCTGTAGGCGAACGGTATGGTTATTTGTGAACATCATTGAATGTAAAAATACTACGATCGTTCTACCCAACGGATCTTCTTTAACAGTAATATTTACCGTCGATGAAAAATGAAAAAAGTAATTACGCGTATATATCCCTAGTTTTCGTCGAATTCAATGTACGAGTTCGATCATAAATAATCTCCTGCTTTGCGGAGGAGCGCAATTTCAATCAATGTAAAATGCATTTTGTCTGTACGTCTGTGGATACTTTAGTCTGATGTAATGTTGATAGCTGGCTTTACATGCATGATGATTTTTTACGAAATGTTTTAATTCCATCCTAAGTAATATTATAAATGCAAACGTGAATTTGTTTATAACACTTTCACGATATAATTACGTAATACATTGTCAAATGTAAAGAAAAGGGCATAGTGTACCTTTTATCTATAAGGCAAGCGAAGTCGGAGGCAATAGCTGTTTGAGTGTGAAAGGGACTTTAAATAATAGTACACTTTATTTCATACTAGGAGTGCCCCGCGGTTTCACCCGCGTAAGTCAAGATCGCGTGGGAATATCGGGATAAAAAGTGGCCTATGCGTTAATCCAGGTCTCCAGCTATCTACATACCAAGTTTCATCGCAATCGGTTCAATGGTTTTTGCGTGGAAGAAAAACAAACATCCATCCATCCATCCGTCCAAACTTTCACATTTATAATATTTGAAATATTACATCAGCAATTAGTAGGATACAATATGTCGAAGAACGGGTGTTATGTCCTACACAAAGGGAGGATACTCCGACCAGGCGAGGTGATCATGCCTGGTAGGGCTGCGGCCCACCGGTTGATGTTGGGAAGTAGCTTTATATACAAGTATATATATAATATATACAAATTGGCGCTAGAACTTCCATAGCGCGATGCAGGATTAGTAGTTACTACGTAGTTCAGCTGGCCTCCGCTAGATGATTTTAAAGTATGTTTTACTGTATGTGGAAGACGCCATAAATAGTGGAAAGTGTCACAATGGGCAGTCCTATCGTTGTTTGGCATATCTTACAGACAACCCTTGAATGGATTATGTTTTATTGATTGACAAGAAAATTCGAGAATTGATATTAAGAAGCAAATTGTGGTACACAACTACTAAACGGATGATATATATTGTACCGGTAAACAACAACATCAGTTACTAACTTGACAGGCAAATAAAATATAATTTAAAAATACGTTTACACTCACATTGATCTACTTATATAGGTCTCCAACTAAATATAGATTACTTAAATACACATAATAATAAACAGATACATGTCACTTATAAATACATATACATACATAAGAATGAATATTTATTATAGAGATACCAGATCGCTCAATAAGTCCCGAGACTAACTTATAGATATTTAAAATATTTTATTTTTAGAAAGTACTGGCCATCATCATTTGATGGCCAGTACTTTCTAAAAATATTTTTTTGAAAATCGAACACTAAAATATTGAGTTACATATTATTATTTATTCGAAAACAAGGAAAAATAAAAAGAGTTTCGTGTGTTGATTAAACATTATTTATTAATGGGAAAATCGTATCACCTATGAGGAGATTCGAGGAAGTTTGGGGATTGGTATGAGCTAAATTCAAAAAAATCTAACATCAACATTTAAAAGTTAGAAAATTTTGTTGTCGCTAGATTCGTCATGAACTCACCCCATCAGAAATGATAAGCTCCCAATTTTAATTTTTATTTTCTTTCTTGTATTCTACCTTTTTCTTAAATTATGTTATTGTTTTTACTTCATTTATTTTTAATTTTTCTTGTGAAATAGTGTTCTTGTGAAAATGTAAGTGTTGGTGTGTACGAAAATAAATCTTTTTCTTTCCTTCTTTTTAAGACATTGTGACAGGCGATGAAACGTGAATATATATTGTTACATGCCGGAAAGAAAGCAACAGTCTTCTGTATGGGTGTTCCAAGATGACAGCAAACCAACAAAATTGAGGCAAGCGAGAAACGTAGGCAACAAAATTATTGCGTTTTTTTCTCCCGGACGGGTCCTGTCTGAACGATCCCACTTGAAGAACAAAAGACAGTTAATGCTGAGTGGTACACTACCATTTGTTTGCCCAGTGTCTTTGAAAAAGTTAGGGACAAACGATCAAGAAGTCGCATCCTATTGCACCATGATAATGCGATTTTTAAAAATGAAAGATTTGATGAGAGGTATGACATTTACGGGGCCGAAAGAGGCCGTGATAGCTTTCAACCATCACGTGAAGAACATGGCCTTAGACCAATGGTCCTCATGTTTTCAAAAATGGTTTGACTGAAAGAAAAAGTATTTAAAATGTTATGGAGAATACTTCGAAAATCAGTAAATGAGTTACGCAAAACTTTCAGTGTACCCACGTAGTTGAATTGGATTCATTTTTTGAAAATGTTATGTTTCTCACGTCCTAAAAAATCGGTCCTTCGCATTAGTAGGCAGCAGCTCATGTCACCTGCAAATCCAGCAAAACAAAAAAAAAATATGACGCAAAAGTATTTTTTCAAATTCATCCTGCAAAACAAGGATGAAATGAGGCTTTACTTGCGATTATACCTGCGAAAACATCCCTTGGGATCATGTAGCCTAGTTGTGTTACGATTTTAATATTAAACTGTAATCACATACTTGTAAAGCAATAAATGCATGTCAGTGCATAATCCCTTTACCGAATTAAGGGTCGACAGAGTCGAACGAGAATAAGGGATTTGTGTTATATCGTGCCTCGGTGTGAAATTACTCTTAATTGTTTATTTCCACCCTGCACCACTGAAGCTCTAGTTACTATTTCCAAATAAAGTAACAAGCGGTAGCGTAATGGCCAAGGCGTCGGACTTGCGATCAAGTGGTTGCGGGTTCGAACCCCACCCATTGCACTACCGACGCGAACCCACTCCTAACACAAGCGTTTAGGTTAGCTGGAGGAGTTCACAAGAATACTAGTAATGTGTGACACACGTTCGATCCCTAGTGCAAATATGTCTATGTGTACCCTTGTTCTAGAATCCATAGTACGCTTGGTAGTAAGTCCTGTATGCTTAGTTTGGTCAGTCAGTTAGTCTTGATGGCGCTGTGTTACATAGGCATATAATTTTTATTATGGTATAGGGGCAAACGAGCAGTAGTGGGAGTAGGGGAAGAGTGGAAGAAGGGGAGAGGGGAGGGGAGGGGTAGGGTTGGGGCCTCCGGTAACCTCGCTCACTTGGCGAAAAGCGATGCAAGTATTTCTTTTTCTGCCAGTTTTCTGTAAGGCCGTGGTATCACTCCGGTCGAGCCGGCCCATGCGTACTGAAGCATGGGTCTCCCACGATAGATTTTTTTTTTCTAATGGGTGTATGAATTGATAAAAAAGGTCATAATAATATATTAACAGTTAAACCAGATACTGGGTCTAAACTTTCTTCGAGAAGTTAAAGTTGAAGTGAAACCGGGACGAGGGATGCGAAAGTTACACATTCTTTGCATTCATTATTCATTTACTGAATAACCTAACAGGCTGTTTATTAATTTATATGTAATAACTTCTTCATAAAGTTCCAGTAGGGCACCGTGGGAGTTTGGGATTGAACTGAACTAAACTTCCCGTTGAACTAGTGCAAGTTTCACATCGCGAATTGGTAATGTGTAGAATAATAACTTGAGACAACTCACACACGGCCGTCTGATCACAAACTCGGCAGAGCCTGTACTATGGGAACCTGACTGCTGATAAATTTGGGGGGCACGGTGAAGCCCCTGCCAAGACAAACATTAAAAACCAAGCCATTCAGGACGTTTCCCCTCCCGGACCCCCGTTACCTCAGTTGTGGATAGAGCTGACTGACTCACCGATTATCAAAATTCTAATGTCCTTCTTCCTGTAGTGCTTATATTTTTATTAGTGATTAGGATCGCCAGAGCAGGCTGATTTTGTTATTGCAAGAGCAACTAGTAACTATACCAGCGTGTTAGTTATAGCAACAAGTTAGTGACACCCTTGGTGTTAGAATCCGCAACGTAATTTCAATACACTACTGAACATAGTCCTCTCCTAACGTGCGCCACAGCATCCGGTGCTTCGCCATCCACATACAATCTGTCTCAGCTACCTTCTTCAGATCGTTAGTCTATTAATGTAGTTTATAAAAAGTGATTATGTGCAGTTTGAAATATTGTCAATCCAGTCAAGTCAAAGTCGCCCCTTGATAACGAGTCGGGCATCCCAGACATTAATCAAGCCTTAGAAAAAAGATGATGATCTTCGAACGGTTAAACGAATTCTCTTGAAGTATAGCCAAAAACATTCTCGATCATAATATTTTTTAAACAACAAACAACTTTATCAAAATCTGTCCATCCGTTTAGGAGCTATGATACCACAAAAAGACACAGATACACACGTTAAAGTCATAACAAACACCCCTCCTTTTTATGTGAAGGGTTAAGTACGGCTACAATTAAAACATGATCAAAATAAAGAATTATTTTGATCATGAAGACTATCTAGATATCTTAATTATGTTATAATCGACTTAATCTATAGTGCTATGTGCTTAATTTTAGTGCTTCATTGTTAGAAAACCTGAAACTAAAAGTGCAATGTGCTTTTAAGTGCATCCTAAATAGACAATAGCTTACCATCCGACTGTGCTGTAGCAAAACGGGGCCCTATCGGGAACAAAAGAAAACATAATTAGTGATGGATGTACTTCTAAGTTTATATACATACAACATTGATTCATTAAAATAAAATTAATTTTACACTTAATATGAGGCTAAAATGTTTGGACATATCGTCGTATCGTAGCATGTGGTACAAGGAAGAGTAGTCAAAGTTCAAACAGCCGAACACCCACAACATGGCAAGACTCGTGTCCGTCTCCGTGAATCCGTGTTCGGGATCATGGAATGTGTACTCGCAGTGCCACAAAGAGAGAGAGATGAAGAATTCTTGCAAAAGACGTAGCGGGCATATCAGACGATTCATGGCCACGACCACTCCGCCAGGGGTGTACGACTAAGAAGAAGATAGTTTACAAGTTATTAAAATCGACCATAGATAGATACACTTTATTTGTACACCAGGGTTTTACAGAGAATATGTAATAGAAGACGTATCTTAGCAATTAGTATACGAAGGGCGGACTTATCGCACAAAGCAAACCAGGCACCTCTTTTCCAGGCAACCTTAGGATGGACTGTGGTAATCGTTGGTGTTAAATTAAAAGGTTGTCAATGCTTATCAATCCAGTCAATCTTTGGGTGATGCAGAACTGTGTATGGAAGGTGTATATTTTTAAGCTCTTTTTATTGGTAAGCTTTGCTTTAAGGCAATGTTGCGGCGTTTGACCTGGGGTCAGCCATTGCATTTTTCGCTTACGGTTATCGTAAAGAATCCACTTTTCGTCACATGTCACAATTCGATCCAATATTCATTCATTTCTGTACCGATTCAACAAGACAGTGCAAGTTTCAACACACGTTTCTTTCTGCAGATCAGTCAAATCATGAGGCACCCATTTTTCATATTTTTTTATCTTATTGTAGGTAAGATAACGTTAAACCATACTGTTAATTCCTGGGTAGTTTAACTCGAATCGGCTTCCACCATCTCAATATGTATTTAAACGGGAATTAACGCGATCACGAAAAGGTATTACATACCTCTGAATTGCCTGACGTTTCGACTAGGTTGCACTGGCCGTGGTCACAGGCTGACTAGCTCAGCGGTGCACGATCTTCGTGATCGAGATCGTGAGGTAGAAGGTTCTTCATCTAATTCCCGTTTAAATACATAATTATATCATGGAACGCGAAAGTTTAAAAGTTAGTATGCCACCATCTTCTTCAATTCAGCGTTATTCACCTGTGTGGGTGGTCTTCCGCGTGGTTCGTTCTCCAAGTCGAAGTTTCCATTACGAAAGCGTTTAAACCAAAAACGCACGGTGCGTTCATTAGCAGTCTCCTCTCCAAACGCAGCATTGATATTGCGAGCCATTTCTGCCGTGTAAGTTCAGTGTCGGAATTCGTATTCAAAAATTATTCGGATTTTTTAAGTATCCATATTTTGCGTTTAAGCTAAATAAAAAAAAACAATTGAAATTCGAAAATCGATTGTTGCACATTTAAAAAAAAAAACAATCTCAATGTAAAAAAAAATCACTCGAATATCTCACACCATGAAGGTTTAATGTTCATTCAAAGTATATATTACTATAAAATGGCAATTTCATACTGTAACCCCTATTATTATATTCTCAATATAACATGTATCATCAAAAAGAGATGAACGTATATCCTATCCATAGGTGCAAATAGGTCAACACGTCTAGTACTAAATTACTGTAATAAATATGTTTTATAGCGGCGTTAGTCCCGCAGGCAAAATAAAGATTTATATCGCGTAGTGCGTAAGTAATAAAATACTGTTAAAACTTGTTTCGCTTCAAGAAGCCTAAATCTATAACATAAATAGGTCTCTACAAAACAGTTAAGCATATTTTTCGGCTCTGTTTGTCAACCAAGTTTTGTCTATTAGCTATCTTCTTTTTTATACCTCTGACATGTATTTATTTTTCATGATGATATATTGAGTAGATAGGCGTGAAAACATAACAAACAAATCTGCCCGTTCCCATTGATAATGTGAGGATAAAACTCAAATACTAGTGAACGGATTTTCATGCGGTTTTCACTAATAGACAGAGTATGCATGAGGAAGGTTTAGGTGTATAATTTGTTAAGATTTTGTGTAAATTAATTGAAATATGTTGAAGATTGAAAAGATAGATTGAAGATGTCTCTGCTATCCGTGCGAAGCCGGGGCGGGTTGCTAGTTGTAAATATTTTATTAACAGATGTTAGTAAAAATAGTTATTATATAATATTTTAAAAAGCACTTTACGCTTTTTTACGATAATTTTTTTTTTTTTTTTTAATTTTTAGAAAATTATTTTCTACTTTTTAGTTCAGCTAGTTACAAACGCGTGTTCTTTAGTTTTTTTAACTATTATTTATTTTTGCTTTTTTAGTCTTTAATATGGTACTGTCATCGGTTCTTGATAAATTTGCGAAGTTTCAATTCAATCCAACGTTTTAAAGTGAAAATCAACTTCAAAGATTCCGTTACATAGATACATAGAAACATACATACCAAGCTAATAAAAGCGTGTTAAAAAAGGCCTCCATCGGCGTTTAATCATAAGTGGTTGAACCTTTTTACTTAATACCTTTATTCCAAAAGTGTCTCAACTACATTTTCGTCAGTAATATTATACAAAAAAAGGAACACGACGTATCTAAATGATCCTTAACATTGAAGGTCAGACAACGCAATACTCCATCACAACCCTTTCCCGATATAAAAGAGGGCACGTCCAATTTCGTGTAATGTGTAAATAAACAAACAAGTGATCTTTAATCCTGATTCGGCCCTTCCTTCCTAACAAACAACTGCTTTACTATGATTTGTTTCTGCTTCTTCAGTTTTGTGTTTACCCTACAGCCGAAATAAAAAGTTTAGTCCATCAGTTAGCTGTAACTTCTCTTAAATCGCTGCATATTTGGGTACGAATAGTTCTTCCAACTTCAAAGTATGTTACATTAATATTAATAAGACTTTTTTGCAAAATGGTTATAATGCCCTTAAGTTATAATTATATGTAACGTCCATACATTATTTTTACTTTGTCCGTCGCATCGGCGATAGTTTTGTAGGCAGGGTGGGTGTGTGTCGGTAGTTAATAAAGCTAAATCAGCTATAATCCCGATTAATTATGTAACAAAGAAATCACCATCTAACTATGAAACGCGAGGCAGTTTCTACGACGTCTATTCTACTCGACCACTGCAACAATACTATCTCCCGCCGGTGTCGTACGCTGACTCGTAGACTCTGTCAAGTGAAAACAGATGGCGCTTGCGTCTCGTGTTGACAGAAAATTGTCCGTACTGGCTACTAATTGCTAGTTCCGACATATTATGTATAAATGAAACAGTTCAGTGGGTACCTCGTTCTGTTTTCTTTGTCAACCGACTTCAAAACGTTTTGAGGTTTTTAGTTCAATTGTTATTCAATTGTTAATTGGTTGTGAAACAAGTTGTTTTTCTACCTTTAATGAAGTTTTCTTGTCATAAATAATTAGCTTTTACCCGCATTTGCGCGCTAAAGTTATTTTCATATACAACAGGACCAGCACTTTCTTCGGAATGATTGGTTGAGTAGTTAGGGTTAAATGAATTTTGACCTGTGACGATTAGTTGGGAAAAATACAAATCTGATCTCTGATAGATGGCGCAATGGTTAAAGTGGTTACCTCGTCACGTCCCCATGCTGTGGGTTCGATTACCACACAGGACCAAAATTATTGATGGTAAAATATATGTCTTTAATCACCTCTGTCTATCTCTTCGTGATTACTTATTCTATTTATGTATTTTCATCAGAGCTATCACACTTCATATGTATATTTTTAGTTTTAACCGTTCGAAACCAACCAAATAAACCATTCAGTGTATTTTTAAACTACATCGTTTGTCGATTGAGGATGCAATATATTATTAACTTGGCCACAGTGTCGTCATACAAACGTTTGTAAAAAGCTAAATCCCGCCACAAAAGCCTTCTGCCTACGAACTGTGTTCGTTTCTGTTAATGTACTTTGTCAACAAGAACGCAATTACGTTATTTGAGTAAATAGTAATTATATGTTTTTAAAAAGCAGATACATTCGCACGCACACACGCACGCACGCACACACGCACGCACGCACGCACGCACGAAGCCCGAAAAAAATTAAAGACGAAAGGTTTATTAAGATAAATTTTATATTCAGATTAAAATAATTACTGAGCTTAAAGTTTTAAGTAAACTTAATCCTGTCCACATGTATAAGTAGTCTGCAAAGTTTTAATTATTTAGCAAAATATAAAAAACTTGAGGCTTAATTTTAGTTTTGAATAAGACGTAAGTAGGGCTAGTTTCTAAGTTATCAAAAAAATATAACAATAGGGATGTATTTTATTTCCAGTGCCAAAAACGGGCCGTTTTGACGGAGACATCTGTCATGACTCATGAGATAGTATTGGTATTGATTAAGGGCTCCGCTTCCGCATTTAGACTCTAAAACGGTCCACTATGCCTTCAGATATGGCTGGCTAGTTGAGCCAGCCTAGCTCCTTCCAGAAGCACAGATGCCTCGTGGGGCGGTCACAGGCTTCTAGGAGCGATCTCGTATCTGCGAGGATATTTGCCCGTTATGTAGTCACTCCCTCGCACTCTACGATAACATGGGCGGCCGTTTCCTCTTAGATAGTATTCAGACATGTAAGAACACTCTTGACTCAACTAGGGTTTTGAAGATAAACAACAAACGAGTAGCCAAGGTATGCCATGAACTGTCTGCGTCTATTTTTTCAGACAATTATAATCTTGGAATTTTCAAGAGTAGAGTGAATAGGTTTCTCTTGGACAGGCGTGTACCACCTTCGTCTTCATCATCACTTTAAATCAGGGGAGTTGGAAGACAAACGCCTATTCCAATACAAAATAAAAATATTAAAAACTTACAATATATTCAGAAGGAGATATTGTGCGTTTTTCAAAGTTAATTTATTGAAAATGGTCACTTACGGCTAACAAAAACTAAACTAAACTAAACCGTCTGTCGGTCTGCTTGAGCCCAATATCCCAAAAAAAAAGTACATGGAAAACATTATTACTTACTATAGGTCAGACATACATAATATGTTATTGAGACACAAAACTCCTATTAATTTTATTGTAAATAAGTTAAAACTACTTGATAAAATAGTAATTTCTTATCTTACAAATAAAATTTTGCCACTAAACATTTTTATTTATGTGAATATGAAATTTTGTTACGTGTAAAGTTAACACAATAAATCTTTTCTTGCAATTAAACTCAATTGGGTTTTAATTGACCGTGTCGTCCAAAGCACTAGAAAACATTATCTTATATATCTTACTAACTAATATTATAAACGTGAAAGTTTGTGAGGATGTATGGATGTGTGGATGTATGGATGTTTGTTACTCTTTCACGCAAAAACTACTGATCCGATTGCGCTGAAACTTGGTATGTAGATAGTTGGAGACCTAGATTAACACAAAGGCTACTTTTTATCCCGATATTCCGATGGTACCAGGACTTACGCGGGTGAAACCGCGGGGCGCTGCTAGTATCTTATAAGGTACTGTATCTTCTTATGTTGAGGTGTGTCAAGTTGTTATTATTATTCTCTGACATTGATTTTAGATGAATAATCATCTTAAAACTTATTTATTACATTTCTAAATACGCACAAAACATAATATATATTTAAAAATATAAAAAATAGTATACCACCGACATCGGGTACGGGGACTAAGGCACCGGTGGTTAGGACTCCAAAGACAGGAACCTCCCCACTATACGGGCCGTGTCGAAGAGAACTGCCTTCTGCATCAGTCCCTTGAACCAGTCGTCTAACGCAAGCCTCTTAAGGTGTTGATCGAGGCTTTTGGCTATCAATCCATGAGCAGATATGACAATCGCAACAATGATCGCCGAATCGATATTCCACATATCGACAATCTTATATTATTACTAGCAGCGCCTCGCGGTTTCACCCTCGTAAGTCCCGATCCCGTGGGAATGTTGGGATAAAAAGTAGCCTATGCGTTAATCCAGGTCTCCAGCTATCTGCATACCAAGTTTCATCGCAATCGGTCCAGTAGTTTTTGTGTGAAAACATTACAAACATACATACAAAAACACAAATGTTTCCTCTTTATAATATTAGTTTAGATTATGGGTGTTTAATAAGACTCTGGGTATATTTTCGGTAATACAGGTGTGAGTATGTGTTATGAGTATCTTCTTGTTTCGCCGACGGCGACGTTTCGATCATAAATTTCACCATATTTAGTGCATACAAGTCGTTAAAATATAATACAATCACTGCAGTAAGAGTTCCTCAGAAAGACTAATTAAACGCCCGTCTTCAGGTATAAATAACAATTAACCAACATACTTCTACCAAATGTAATACATGAAAATCAAATATAATATATAGATTCAAATACATCTTTAGTTCAAACAACATTCTGTATACAACCACAAGAGCTCTCAAGGGAAACCGTTCATTATTATACCAGTTGCTGACTTTGATACAACAATGCTTTAATGTTAAATAGACCCTCTTCCGTCTTGTTTGAAAGCTCGCTACATCGCCTCCAGTCAAATTATAAACCTGTCCAAATTACCCCACCTTGACCTTAAGAGTAATGATCCAAATTAACCTTAGAGCCCTAATTGTTTTGTGTTTAAGGAGCCGAATCTCATCTTAATTGTGAGTGGATGCTTTAAGATAAAAAGAAATGAGAGTAGGTAGCGACACCATTTTGAAAATGAGTGACGCTGTGTTTTCATTTTCTTGCTGATTGTTTTTTTAAATTTAACTGACTGCGCAAAGACTGTATAAATGTCCATTGGACTGTTTACATGCATTTAAGCATTAAAATAACAGGATGGATTTTAATTAATAAAGTAATTAGTTTTGTGAACCGTGCCATGATTATGTTGGGTGGCTTTTATTAAGATGGGTTTAGTTTTTTTTATAAAACTACAATAGCTGCAGGTACATAGAAATTGAAGATAGAGAAAATAAAATTATAAGGTGAGTAAAAGTCAACCCATCGCATTTTCGATCAAATGGTTCTGCAACACTACTAAAGTTATATTAGTATAAAATAAGTTAAAAAGAATACTAGTAATGACCGATTCCGCGAGTGATTTTGGGTCATGTGTCATGAAGCAAAATCGCTTAAAACGGCTCTTCAAAATGAAATATAGAAGGTTATAATAGTTATCTACACGCTTATTTAATTTTACAAATAATCATTTCAGAACATAACTCACCGAGAGCTTCATTTTCTTCTGTCCACCCGATTTGACAAATAACATAGTCCAAAAGCACGGCAAACAACAGCACACGCCACGTCACTTTCCCGCCTAAGCCGTCCGCCATCTTGTATTCAATGACACGCTGTCATTTTGACACAAACCTCTACATTGTCTATTGTCATTCTACGCTAGGATTGTGTACCTGGAAAAAGAAAATACACGTTTAGTATGCTTTTATAACAAACGGCTGCTTAGAATTTAAAAAAGTGACAAGTTAATATTTATATTAACATGTAGTGTTGAATTTTTGGGAATGAGGCAGGTTTGTAAAGGCACCGGTGAGTGTTTACATACTTTGTTGTATAAAAACATCTTCATTCTGCTGGCCTGGAGTTTTGGCGGTGTAGTACCAAAAATATACCGACACCGCATAATTGGCACACAGCGGCTCACTATACAGGGAGCCACTGTATGGCGATTTTTGGGTCGCTCGGACCCTGTAAAGTCATATTGGCGTCACAAGAACTACCGACGGTGGTAATCACCGTTTAGATGTCGCGTGCGATTAGATTGCAATCTCTAGACAGCATGTGGCTTTCAGGTATATTCTCCAGCCAGCCATCTTAAGGGGATGCAGTGAGGGGCAGATATTAAGTAACATCGTTATTATCGCGTGTATTTATAGGTTTCGGTAGCAGCCGTTATGTAATTTCATTAAATATGTTACTTTTATTAAGGAAAGGTAAAAAAGGTAAAAAAAAGGTAATGAAAAAAGAAAAAAACCCGGCGAATGCGAGTCTGACTCGCGCACTGAGGGTTCCGCACAAATTTGTTTATAGATAGTTCGTCTATCTCGGGAATGGATTCTCTAAGATTGTTGTGCGTTTTTTCCGAGTGACATACTTAACTTTGCCCTTCTAAAACTACTTTTCAATACTTTGAAATATTTAGTCATATATATCTCATAGTCAATTTCCAATAGCAAAATATAATATATAATATAGTTTGTAATCGCCAAAATTAAATTTTTTTTTGTGATATAATTACAAATTAACGATTTTCGGATTTTTGCCTTTAATGCTGCGAGAGATTACTTCACGCCAAATTTGATGATTCTAGGTCAATCCTTCAGGTTTGGATTTACCTGCTCGATGTTAAAATATATGACTTAAATAGGGTATTTTACAGCTTCATTAATTTTTTTTACAGTCTGCGGTCGCTACATAAATATTTGATGTTAATTGCTACGTAATACTGGATAAGAGAAAATGGGGCTTGACAGACGGACCGACAACAGTGGTCCTATAAGGGTTCCTTTTTTTTCTTTTGAGGAACGGAACCCTTAAAATATTTATAAAGAGCGAAGATGTAATTTTACATACACTGACCACTTTTTTTTCAAATCCTAACTAATTTTATAAATGCAAAAATGAGATTGTTTTTTTATTACGTTACGCTAGGTTTTGCACATATCGCATTTCCGATGTTAAATTGCTAATCAGAATAAAATAAAATTAATTATATATATTAATTGATATAACTTGTATCTGAGCACCAAAATAAACGATTTTCTTTCTTTCTAAAAAAAAAAATATTCACGTTATTTTTTGAATTTCGAACTTCATGCTCATGGCAGTTAGCCATTAGCCATCTATTGAAGAATTAGTGAAGTTACAGTTTTTACTCTTTTTGGGAGTGCAAAATATGTAAGAGCGATATTTTTATTAAGAAAACGCTTAACTGGAACTTTTCAAGTCATTACTAGATTTGATCAGGAGGATGCGGAGGGTTGAGCAAAATGTGGTAAAAAGTATTTTATGTTTGGATTTTGACGGGTACAAGAGAAGAGGACGACCAAAGGAAAGATGGATGGACTGTGTGAGAGAAGATATGGCTAGAAATGGAATAAGCAGTGAAATGACGAACGATAGAGTAGAATGGAAGAATAAAACATATTGCACCGACGCCAAATAAAATTGGGACAAGGGTAGGCAGATGATGATACTAGATTTGATCAGAGGTGTGACATATTGTCAGGGGCACAAAAAGGGGCATAGGGTAGGTACTTTTCAATCAGAAAAAAAATACTGTTTAAGAGAGACCTGAGTTGTTTGCTAAAATAACCATTCACGCGAACAAAGGCGCTGCCAAAAGCTAGTTACTGATACCTAAATCATAGTTAGCCAATAAGACACAGCCGAGTTCGAAATTTTAAGAAGTTGACAGTAGACTTCTGCTTGGATTGGATGCCCTCGACTATTTCAATTTTTTCAATCTACAGAAGAAAACACTTTGACAACACTGCTAGTAGTAGGTTTCCATAGATCTATGGTTGAAGGAAATGGGTCATGGATAATCACTTAACAATATCATCAAACATCATCTGGTTGCTTAATTGACAACCTACATATTTATAAAACACCAACTGTACTTACTACACTACTTACAAGCAATACCGTTCCAAATAGCTTAACATTGTCATAAAAAATGCTAAAACCTTGACCTCTTTATTAACGCAATAATAATTTGTTTGACGCAACTTATTTTATAGATTACATAATAGTAATTTTGACGCTTTGATTATATATGTCTAGATACCGTGTCACATTGGGACAAGTGTCATAAATACGGCTCCTCTATGTTATCCTAGTGTGCATACAGGCTTTCTTTTACACTGGCACCCATTATGTGAAGTGTTTCTAACAGTGCTGTCATGTTAAGAAATTTTGGCAATAAAATAGGGAAATTTGAGATTGAGTTTGGAAAATTTATTTACAATATATTTATCTTTTATTTTTCTCTATTTTTTGTTGTTCATAATTCAAAGTACTAATTAGATTTACAAAACAAGTTTACACGAAAATTATCAGAACAAATACACGTCCACGTGTTTGGTTTCCACGACTCATTTCTACTCAGCCTTACTATTCCTATCCATCGATCCGCGAGTATTATATCTCTGGGAAATCCATAAACAATATAAAAATAATTTCAAGATATTCATAAAATAATTCTGAGGAACACTTATAAAGCATAATATTTGTAGTAGTAAGTACCATCCCTTCCAAAAATTTATATCTCATTATAATGGCATCACTGGCAAAAATGGTGGCTTCTCTGTCATCTGTTAAATTATAATTATTAAAAAATGTTTATGAATTTTATACAGATTGAATCACATTATTAACCGGTGGAATCTAATTATCTTAGTTTTCTCCTTTTTTGCTGAATAATTTTTACTATATTTAACGGCACAAAATTTTTGATTAAATTAGCGGCAGCACAAATACGTATTTACGTAATACACCTGTCAAACATACTGAAAGAAGTAGAAGTAGGTATATTTATACTGATTCAAATTGGTGCCACTTTGAGATGACAGACCGGGCATCTAGACATATTATATATAATCAAAGTTTTGACGATGTAGCAAGCGTTTGAATGTTGAATGTTGCCGCACCTGCGATAGACAACCAGTAAGGTTATCTTACCACTAACTAAACTATATTTTAATAAATACCCCAAAACGGGTAGACTGAATTATATAAGCCACCTTTGCTCATTTCGCCTATAAATGTACATAAATCACTTGTAACTATCTATAATTTTTACAGATAAATAAAATATCTTACACAATATGGAATCGTTCGTACAGAGGCGAACTTATTGCTGTGTTTTCTTTTATGGAGGCTATTTAGAAGACTGGCTACGTTTCTACAACATTAAGTACATACATATTTTATTTACAGATATACATAATTATGTCAGATATAACGATTGCATTGGGAATTATCTTTGGAATCTTTTAATATCGTTCGAAATATAAATACAAAATAATTGAACAAACAATGTAAATATAAAAAAGAAAAAAATTAAAATAGGCACTCATAGGACTTAATATTATCTACGTATGAACGGGAATTAACGCGATCACGAAAAGGTATTACATACCTCTGAATTGCCTGACGTTTCGACCAGGTTGCACTGGCCGTGGTCACAGGCTGACTGGCTCAGCGGTGCATGGTCGATCTTATCCGTTACTCCTTTCACATATGGCATGTAGGCTGGTTGTCTGTTCACCTCCGGATGCTTGCGTCTCATCATCATCCCCGACACCTGCAGTCTGTTATGACTTCACTCAAGAACAGAGCATACGATCTTTGTGACCCTGAACATTTGGAGCGAGAGCTGGATCATGTTCAGGAGGTACTTAAAAGTAACGGATATCAGGTGAATGGAACACGGAAGCAACCGACAATGAGACGCAAGCATCCGGAGGTGAACAGACAACCAGCCTACATGCCATATGTGAGAGGAGTAACGGATAAGATCGGCTCCGTATTAAAGAAATACTCCATTCCGACAGTATACACACCAGGCATAAAGGTTCAAAACATCGTGGGTACACCGAAGGACGTCTTGCCGTTACAAACTCCAGGTGTCTACAAAATAAACTGCAGCTGTGGTAGTTCCTACATAGGCCAAACAAAGCGGACCATTGCTGAAAGGGTCAAAGAACACATCGCTGCTGTGAAGAACCGGCAGATTAGCAAATCAGCGATTGCAGAACATGCACTCGAAGCGGGCACCAATCACTGGATTGAATTTCACCGTACGCAAGTCCTCTCCACGGAACGTCACTTTTACTCAAGAGTTGTACGTGAAGCGATTGAAATTAAAAAACACAAAACTTTCAATCGGGAAGATGGTTTCAAATTATCTACAGCGTGGAATCCAGTGATAAAAAACATGCCACCTCGCTTTTATGCGCCGTCGGGTGAACACCAGAATAGGGCCACATCGGTTTGCTTACAGAATAGGGACACTGTTAGTATAGTATGTGACGGTACATGGCGAAACGAAAATATCAAAAAAGTGGAGGTGGATGAAGAACCTTCTACCTCACGATGTCGGCGACGGAGGGCGTGCACCGCTGAGCCAGTCAGCCTGTGACCACGGCCAGTGCAACCTGGTCGAAACGTCAGGCAATTCAGAGGTATGTAATACCTTTTCGTGATCGCGTTAATTCCCGTTCATACGTAGATAATATTATATCATGGAACGCGAAAGTTTAAAAACTCATAGGACTTCCTACAGAAGTGAAAACTTAAAATGACGTATCTCATTAGTATGACCATGACGCGAATCCATAACTTTTGCCCCTACCAAAAAACGCTCAACGCGGCTAAAGAAGTTTTCAATCACAATTCAGTATGAACTTCATAATTCTAATATTAGCACGATAAACCACCAACTACACACACTAACTTCACAATGTAACCCAAATAATTGTTAAAATAATCATAATAATAACTATTAAATTAATAATGACAATTATTACGTATTAATTGAATATACTAAACACAGCGACACAACAGCGAAGTGCAGCAGACTGTATCTTTCTCGCTCGGGTACACTCGGCGGTCCTGAGTTCACCCGATCGAGCCTTTCACCTCAGAGCGTGACGGATCAGCCTAACTTACTACATACGAAAAAATGTGTGTGCGGTGCGCCAAAAGAAGTTTTCACTTCAAAATTGAACGTAAATAAATTTGCAGATGGCGCTATATCGTTGCAGCATCCTTCTGCTACGAATACTCTGCAAAGTATTACTTTTCAGAATATTCGAGGCAGTGTTATTTCATCATTCGATGCCGCCCTGTCACTTAGTTAAGGTCCATCTAGCATGGTGACGTCACACGCTTTCTTTCCACTCCATGGTATCATGTTATACCATGCAGAAAAAGAACCTCATAAAAACAATATTATGGCTGTAAACGTAGAAAATTCTGAATTTATTTTAGTAACTTATGATGAGTTATTAGAGAAATTATAAACGCGAGATCTAGATATAATACTAAAGGAACATGAGCTACCTGAATAATTACCTATTACAAGCTTTCAACTACAAAATAATACAGTTGTTATAATAATGGTATTATTAGGGCGATGTTTTATTTCAAAGGTACAATCAAAATCACAAAAGCAATTACGCAAGCAACACAAACATATATGTATGTAACTTAATCATTTATTTGAACGACAGATTTTTCAACTATTATTATGTTCTTTAAAAGGTACAAAATTTTGAATTATAACAGAACATTTCGGAGCTTCATGCTGGAGCGGTTGGAATTCGATCCCTAACGCAGCTCCTTTAATGGTGAAGACAAATATAATGAATAAAATTTGCGTACAATTTCTGAAGATTGCCAAACCGCACAAGGCCAGTTCGGTGTACTGTGACTTGTGACCGAATGACTCAAGCCGATAAGAAACCCAATCGTGGCACTGAGACAGTTAGTAAAAACCAGCTCAAAACGACTTAAATATTTGAATAAAAACTTTCGTGTATGGTTTCATATTAATTAAGGATATGCGGTTTTACTCGCGTTTGTTTCAGGGATGCCTGACTTGTTTCGAACCCGACGTTAAAGTACGGTATTCGAAAACTAAAATAGTAGATTTAGATAATTATTCTGAGGTCAAAATCGAAAACTTTTGTACCATTTCCACACATATTTTTTAATCATTTTTATTTTTTTGGTTGGTTACACTTTCTTGCATTTTTATGATGAAATGACTTATGCATCGTGACAAGTATTTACAAAAAAATTTTGTAAATTGTTTTTAAAAGGTATGCTTGAACTTGAACAGCGTATACTGGCCATCCTGGTAAAGCGATAGCTGTTAAATTTGACAAGAATACTTATTTAGTCTTGACGTTTTACTATGAAAAGCTACCCGCTTAAACAACGCGTTGAAATTGTTAAAATTAATTATCAAGGCACTGGCTCTGTTCGCCTGACGTTCCGGGCGTTGCGTCCAATTTATGGCGTCATGGCCGTCGTACAGAGGCCACAATCCAACCCAATTAATGAATAAATTTGAGAGACCGGATTTTTGAGCCGGGTCGGTGATCGATGAAGCAGTGCCTGTATGTCAAAAAAAACGCAAGATTGTAGGAGAATATTCTTGTCACTCGGGACAGTGTGAAAGATAACCGCAGATAGTCCATTCTGCGTCGTGCGCACGAGCTAGGTCTTTCTGCGACATCAACTTGGCAGATTTTACGTCTAGACTTGAATTTTCATCCATACAAAGTTCAATTACCTCAAGAGCTAAAACCCAACGACCACAGACAGCGCCGGGTATTCGCTGATTGGGCTTAAGAGCCAAGAGCTTTGGTATCTGACCCTGCTTTCTGAGAAAAAACCATCTTCAGTGATAGTGATGAAGGTTCAGAAAATCCACGGGAGATTCATCAAGTGCCTCTACACTCCGAAAAAAGTCACTATTTGGTGTGTTCATGGCGACCAATATCGGACGATGATAATATATATTTTTAGTGGCCTTGGATAGATGGTATGGATCTCAAAAACATGTGATCCTAACAGGACAGCGCCACTAGCCATATTGTAATGGAAACATTGAATTTGGATGGTAAGTTCGAGGGCTTCGTTATCTCACGTGGTGCCAACTTCAACTAGCCACCGAGATCGTTTGACTTAACACCACTCGACTACTTTCTGTGGGGCTACGTGAAATCTCTGGTCTATGCAGATAAACCACAGACAGTTGCACAGCCCCATTTTACGAAGATGTTGTTAAAAAAATTCCATCTAAGTGGAGCGGAGTGGAGTATACTTGCACATAATTGTAAGTGTTTTTCTATGAAGCTTCTTACACAATTTTTTTTTTGTAATTTGCCACTTGATAGAGCTGCAGCGCATCAATATATAGGGGTGAATAAATATACACTTCCGTGACGTCTGCCGGGTTCTGTATTTTTTTATAAACGTTCAAGAATCCTACTTACATACAAATTTTTTTCCCCGCACTTTGAATGACATATGCTAAGTCTAAAATAGGCCAAGCAGTACACATAATCAATTTTGAATTACGTAATTGTAAACGTCACGCCATTCTCGCTTTAAGAGCATTTTATAAGCACATTCGTAGTGCTGACTCACAATTCTCTGTGTTCTGTATTCAATTAATGTACAATCTTTTTAGCAGACTTCAAAAGGTAGGTCAAGAATTCGATTCGACTAAAAAACAATAGAACCTAATTTGTTATTGTGAATTTTATTCACGATAACAAATTAGGTGATGCTGTATTGAATGATGCTGTAGTACATTACATTATGTGTGTATTAAATAGGACCTGGTTCAGTATTTATGCAAGTTTGTTTGCAATGCAAGTCTAGACAAGCGTTGGAACCCAAGCAGAAGCTTTGTGACCCAGTTTTTTTACAATTATGTTATTGATATTTATATGGCGCTTAGTACATAGAGTAACTGATTTCCCAGCGTTTGGTTACTTATTGTGAATCTCAGAAGTATTTAAATTTTCCCGAAATGCTTATGTATGGTAGTAGAAATTTTAATACATGTAATTTTAATTTTTATTTTAAAATTATATACTACCAAAAGTGGCGTGTAACTAGCTTACTCAATAAAGTTGGTAACATATCTAAATTTGAAACTGCTTTGTTCCTCGAGCCTTAGTTGCCGAGGATCTTATAATCCTTACGATACTCCAGAGAATACAAGATAAAACTGAATGATAAGAGATATGTACTCGTACAGCTGCCGTAGCATCCGTAGCTACTATTTCTCGTTTCTCGATTTAACTTAGATTGAAGCGAAAATCGAATAATGATATTTCAGTTTCTTTCAATTATCCATTCACGTCTCGGTCATTCTCTTAAAATGGGTATAAAATAATAATTAGAAAATTTGGTTACTTAATTTTTTATTGAATAAAATTTTCGTTAAGTCCATAAACATAAACATTTACTCTTTTAAAAAATTAATTCAACTTATTGTGGGCAATTCGTGTGGTTACTTGGCGATACTATATATAAATATATATGTATACTCGCAGAGACCTGGAGACCTATAACACAGGTTTCTACCTAGCTTAGGCACCAGTCCAGCACAATATTGTCTTCAGATTTTTTTTTACAGACTAAGCATAATATTGGTTTTGAAAAAGAAAATAAAATACTTTTGTGTAAACTGTTTATTAAGAGGGAAGATCACAATAATTTGCTAAAATTTCATGAATAAATATATTCTTTTTAAAAAAGTCGTTTTAGCTGTGTTTTCGAAACAAACTACTTCTAGGTGGTGCGTTTATTAAGTAAAGCAATGTGCCTTGTATTTTGGGCTAAAACGTAAAGAAGAAGGCCAATTTCTATATTATTAGTCCCAGGACGCCTACTCCACTTGTCTATAGTATTTAAGATAACAACACTTTTTGGTCTACTGTGTAAAATTTAAGTATCTTCATGAGACATTTAAATTTTGGAGTCAAGAACTTCTTATCCATCTTTTTGGCTTATAAAATCAGTTCAGTTTCATGGTATGACTGTTTGTTGTTGTTTTTTATGGTATAGGGAGCAAACGAGCAGACGGGTCACCTGATGGTAAGTGACTAACGATAAATGACTAATGACGGGTCACTGTTTCATGTTATATAAGTTTAAAATATTTAAGATTATTTTAAAGTTACAATGGTCCCAATTCTGTAACTTCACTCGCTAAATTAAAATTGACTAAATTTTCTTCATATGAGATGTAAACCTTATACACTTCAAAACAAGGTTTTATTTCAAATTGAAACAAGTAGGTAACATATGTCGCTATCGAAATAAGCAATTTATTTGTCGACTAAAGTCTGATACGCTTAAATAAACTTTAATACCGAGTAGCGAGAACCGCTATCCGTTGAATGCCATTTCTTTTGCTCTGTGTTTTTAGTAAGCGTCTTCGTAGGTGTAGATTAAAAACACGTCATCCTTGTTCGTTTTGAACAAGTTTTTATACGTAAATTATAAAGCGTTTGAATAAATGGAGACTCTCGCTGCGTGGAAATAAAGTTGAATATACGTTGACAGGTGTTAGTGAAATTTAGCGGCGCTGAGAAATAGATGCTAGTAACAAATAGACCTTATTTCGAAGAACACTAGGTTGATTTCATATGAAGAATTTAAGTCAGGTTTTAGTTGAGTAGAGTGTACAATAGAATCGGCACCAATATCTACTTATGACTGGGTTCATTTATTTTTAGGCTTTATTTTATCTATATTTTACCATTTAATGTGGTTATCTTATTCTCACACATTAGACTTGCCACTGTGGGTTAAAAAAATTAAAAAAGTATCAGGGTATTGGTAATCTTAGATAGAAATGGCTGATATCACACAAAAGATAAAATTGTTGCATGTCTTTAAAGGTTTTCTAGAAATCTGCTGGCTTTGTTTTGGCCCCCACTGATTTCTGTTCATAGCCCGATTCAATCAGATACGTAGCAATTTTGGTTAGAACAAAACAACTATTATCACTAACAGCGTTTATTTCTTCAGAACATCGTTATAAATTTATATTACAACTGTCTTTTTCGCAAATGAAACCATTTAAACAAAATAAAAACAGACAGAACCAACATTCAAGTGAACTGTTTTATCTGTTGACCCATTGGATTTTTTGCGTCGGGGCATTCACAGTCCGATTAACTGGGGTACCGGCACAATGTATGTTAATACCCCCTATCACTGTCCAACAGCGGACTGTTATTTGCATTGTATTGAATACGCTCAGGGTATAAGGGTGGAGTCTCGTTGCTAGCGTTGAGAATAGCGGTTACAGAACTTTTGATTGTATCTTGAGTTTTAAGTATTTATTTTAGTTTTTCAAATTTCTTAGTAGTATTAGAGATGTTATTATATGTACTATGTTTCTACTTTTTAATCCCACATAATGGGGGCGAGACTTTGCGTTAAGACTCCGTGCCGCAACTGAGAGTTTCGTAACAGAAGAACTCTATAACAAAAACTAAATTAATAATTTAAATAAAAAAAACAGCACTGGTTAATTGATATAATCTAATTACGTAAATACATACGTAAATCAATAAACAAACATGTAGATTACTCAGCATGTTTGTAATCTATTCAAGGAATATAAAGGTAAGTATCGTAATAAAAAATCAAACTAAATATGTTATTATGGCAGTAAAGTATTTTTATCTCTTCATCTATCATCAGGCCTTTATATCAGGTAACTCTTATATCAATTATTCAGGACTAGAGGAGATACGTCTTGTACCCTAATATCAATTATTCAGGACTAGAGGACATAGGTCTTGTACCCCCAATACGGACAAATAAAATAACCAAAAAGGAAAAACAGAATATACAATTAGAACACAATCAAACTAAAATTTCTGATCCCAAGCAAATAGCCAATGTTTTCAATATTTTTTTTGCAACAATTGGAGAACAGAGCACTGTTTCATCTGAAACCGAAACGGTACATCAGTGATAAACCACAGTGAAAATTCTATATTTCTTAGCCCTATAAAACCATTTGAAGTAAAAACCATAATAAAATGCTTAAAAAGTAAGAAAAGCCATGGCATAGATGAGCTACCAGGTATCCTACTTAAGCAATGTGCAGATGAACTGACATTACCTTTCTATAAATTAATAAATCAATCGTTGGAGGAAGGCGAGTTTGACGAAATACTAAAAAAGGCTATAATAAAACCAATACATAAAAAGAACTCTAAAGTAGACCAAAACAATTATCGCCAAATTGCTCTCTTGCCTACCGCATCAAAAATCTTCGAAAAAGCCATGTGCACTCGTGTCACTGCTTTTTGCGAAAAATATAATTTGTTCGATGCGTGTCAAAATGGATTCCGTAAAAACCGATCGACCACTTTGGCAGTGTACAAGTTTATTCAAGAGGCTCTAAATTTAATAAATACAAGAAAATATGCTGTTGTTATCTTACTGGATATGACCAAAGCTTATGACAGGGTGCAGTATGATATACTGCTTAATAAATTATATGGTATAGGTATCAGGGGTAAAGCACACAACTGGTTTGTGTCACATCTAAAAAATAGACAACACCAGGTTGAAATAGAATATTACAATACGAAAACTAATGCGATACAAAATTATATACAATATACGCTCAGATACAAAATTGATCAACGCATCAATACCGCAGGGCAGTGTTATCGGATGCCTGTTGTTCCTAGTATACATAAACGATTTGCCTGAACTGAATGCAGCAATAACTTGAATGAAAAACTCAACACTCTATTTTGCTAAACTACAGAGTGGTTAGAAAATTTAGAAGTAAACTTTTCAAAAACTAAAGTAATGTTATTAACAAAAGACAACATCAAAAAAAAGCCTCTTGACATAAATTTTGTTTTAATAATACAACAATTGAAGTAGTTCCGGAATTTCATTTATTAATATTGATTATTGACACAAACATTAATTGGACGGCGCATGTGCACAAAATTAAGTCGAAGATCTCGAAATTCTCCTACGCCCTACGTGAAGTGAAGATAACTACTGATATCGAAACCGGTCTCGTTACCTATTATGCTTATGCATACGCTTGGCTGAGTTATGGCATTATCTTGTGGGGAAACAGTACCGATACACCTGCACTGTTTATACTACAAAAGAAATTAATTAGAATTCTAGCTAATGTCGAACAGACAGAGAGCTGCAAGCCCCACTTCATAAAACTAAAAAAATATTGACCCTTCCTAGTATATATATTTTAGAAATTTGCAAATTTGTACGAAAACATAAAGAATTTTACAACACTAGGGAGGATAAGCAAACAAAATACACATTGAAAACGAGATTAAACTTGCCTCCTTCCCACTGAACAATACATTCAAACAGTTATGTTATGTCCATAATTTTTTTTAATAAATTACCTGAAAACATTAGGGAGGAAACTAAGCTCAATAATTACATAAAAACGCTCCTACTACAAAGATGCTATTACTCCGTAAATGATTACCTAAATGATAAACAACTACCTACATAAACTAAGCTTAAATCTACCATAAAATATTAACAATAAAGAATATGCAAATATCCTCCTCTCTTCGAATTGAGATTCTGATTTGAATTTTAATTCAATTTCTAATTCATTTCTATTAAATTTGTTGACATATTTTAAATGTATTTTGCTCTGACCGAAAGGGTTTATGATGAACTAATTACTTATTAATGTTTAACCTACCACATAAATGTACATAAATGATTGAGTATTGAGTACTTATATAAGTTATCATATTCTCTTTACTCATTTTCTTCCAGATCAAGTTATCTTTCACACACACCAACCATATCTTCTTGCGTCTTGCTTTACATTACATACATATGTACATGTTAAAAGTATTAAACTATCCCTAAAATATAAAATGTGACGTAACGAAATGCACACATTTTATTCCATCATAAAAATATAGATTGGGTCAAGAGCGACATGTACTAAAAAAGACAACTATAAACTCTTGATTGAAAGTCGTAAATAGACATTAAGTTCCAAACGTGAAGTTATAAACATGGCAATACTGAAATAGTTATTGGTAAATATTGAGGAATAAATGAAGACGATAAAATAGGGAATGGGCAATGTCAAAAATATACAAAGTCAGCACATTTTTATGTGAGAGAATTTGTTATTGGTAATTAATTAATATTAAGATATTTAATTCCATGTCTGTATGTCTGTCTGAAATGTTGGCTACTACGGTGGCGAACCGGTTGTAGTCGCGGAGCATCCTAAAATGTGGTTGAGTTCCGTGGTTACCAACTTAACTAGTCTATTATGTGTCGTGAATGGTTTTGTTCAAAACTAAAATAGTTCTTTCGTATAAAGACCTTGAATGCCTACACGGCACTTGCACAGTTTGAGTTAATGTAGACTTGGACCCTTGGGTTTATTTCAGCGTTTCTTAATGAAAGCACCATCTAACTTCGAAGAACTAATCGATGTGTAAAAATATCTAAAAAGATACATCCTACTCATATTATAAAAGTGAAAGTTTGTGTGTATGTATGGATGTTTGTTACTCTTTCACGCCAAAACTACTGAACTAATTGCAATGAAACTTGGTTTGTAGATATCTGAAGACCTGGATTACAATATAGGCTATTTTTTACCCCAATATTCCCACGGAATCGGGACTTACGCGGGTGACGTTGCGGGGCGCTGCTAGTTTATAAATAAATGTATCGTGTTTATCTTAATGTACAGGAAATTCGCCTCCTGAACATAAAGAAAGACTACAAACTCAGTATGACTAATTATGATTAGTTGTTAGTTTTTTACTACCACTACTTGGTTTACATTAAGAATAGGTAACTAGAAAATAACTAGGCCAAACAGTACATGTTATCCAAATCCCAATCAATATAATATATATCGTTCATGCTGGCACTTTATGAAAGTAGTATTTTGTTTATATCACAGTATAAATGACAAGCAACGATACAAGACCACAAAGTAGAACTTTATTAACAACATTAAAAAGGGTTTAAGTGTCATAGCAAGCAAAGAGAGAATCAAAGAGTCATTAATTTAGTAGAAATATCAGCCGTAAACGTATACGAAACAGGTTTTTGTATAAAAGTTAGGGAATGAATCCTACAAAACGCAAGATGATATTGTGGTAGATTCAGAGTAACAGGATAAGATGAGCTCGAATGTCACTTTAGAGAGATGTAAGAAATAATAGTGACGCCTAATGCAATGGAACAAAAATATTTTGCAATTAAACAAACGGAGAAGGGGAATGATAAGGAAAAACTATAATATACGCTTCCACTCGAAAACTAATTGCTTACCACAGATTTGTAAGAATTACTCTCATACCTTTGCAACGCTTGCACTTGCACCGCACTCTTATCAGGCCATCCTTTAGGAGTCCATTCGTAGGGGTTAGTTCTGGTTTTACATTTGCGTCGGTTTTGTTTTTCATATTTAGGGTCATCATGAAACTACGTGATAGCTCTTTGTATATACACCTTTCAGTTTTTAGTGCAAGCTTTGGAATTATAGCTTTTAAAATCCTCGTTTATAAGAGTTAAGTGTGCATGCTGAAGTCGTTTTGTAGGATAATTTGTTTATAAGTTAAATAGTTGTGTTTAAAATATCTATACTTAATTTGTATTTTGTATCCCAAGCATGTAAAAATAATAAAAATTGCGCAAAAATTTTATGGATGCACATTTAAACGGCCATTTTTAAGATGCAGCTCCGTACTGCAGTTATTTGGCAACTGGAGACCGTAATAATACACTAGCATGCCAAATGGAGTTCCGACGCTACATTTAGATATTTTTATAAAGATACGTCTGAGTTATTAGTTTTTAAGCTTTGTTGGCTATGTAGACGATGTTTTAATGTATCCAAGTAATTATGAGCACCAAATATCTTTTTTAAACATAATATTATTGTAAATATTTATAAGTTCGAGAAAAAAAAAATATGAACTAAAAGATTTGTCACATAGTTAAAAGCGCTATATTATGTTCTATATTAAAACAACTCCGGTTTTATAATACACTCAATAGAGATTATAATTTCTTGTGTCTACGAGTATGATCAAAACCATTCAACAACCAAAACTGTATCTGTGACATTGTGTCTATTAAAAAGAAGTTTATGTTTGTAACTCAAGTGAATAGAGTATCAGTATAAAACATAACACGACTGGAAACTAAACAGTGAAAAAAAAACCGGGCCCGCAGCAGGCCCGCAGAGGTAGATTTCGTGTTTTTTTTTTAAATCTGCCCCCCTCCTCCCTCCCCCCTTTGGGGGAATATTCACAAACTTAACTTTCATTTTTGCCCTGTTCATTTGTCGTCCAAGTTTGAAAGCAATCGGTGCATAATTGCGACCTCTATCGTGCCGGTAAAATTGAGGTACATATATATATCTTTTTAACTGGCGGTTGTTTTGGGGTCTAGGGATCATAACTAGACCTCCTGTGAAGAAATTTTTGGAAAACTCGACAACTGGTACAAAACCAATAGGTAGAATTTCTTTGAAATCTTCCTAAAATTTACTCACAACTTTTATTTTTAACAAAATTTATGCATTACGTCTACTTTCATGCAATTAATTTTTAATGGGGTTTTTGTTGTTTTCTTATTACTGTTACTAATAGATAATAACGGGGGGGCTAAATAAAAGTCAACATCGTGTAAAGTAAAACCTTCTCCAAATTCTCAATAGCCGACAGCTTTCCTACCCATTGTAACCCCATTTATGGCGGAAGTAGTTACAGCAGCAATATCCTGCTTTTAAGCGCTGGCAACGTACCTACTATTCACTAAAAGCGAACCTTTGAGTTTAGGATCAATTCCTTTGACCACGTAATAATGTATTACTTATTTATCACTTAGAATGTGGGAAGAACCTATTGGCTAACATCACTGTCTCAATATATCTGTTTAAATGTTTTATGAAGACCTATAATTACGTGCGTACTAATTCATGGTTATCTTACTGTATTAATTAGCTTACAAAACATTTCAAATCGATATGATATGTACAATTATACAATAATTATGACATTTTAAACTATTATTGATTGATTACATTCTTACTAATATTATAAAAGCAAAAGTTTGCGAGGGTGGATGGATGGATGAATGTTTGTTACCCTTTCACGGAAAAACGGCTGCACGGATCTGGATAAAATTTGGCACAGGGATAGATTATAGTCTGGAATAGCCCATAGGCTTATTATTCCGCAAAAAGGGATCCCGTGGGATATATTTCAACAACATTTCATCGCGAACAATAACGGGGCCAATAGCTAGTAAAACATAAGGTTCATCATATCTCTTTGTAAAACAAAGGTCAAAATTTAATGTCAAAGACATATGTACATTTATGTAACTCACATATACATACATACATATATATTTTTAAGTAAAGTAAAGTTGCATAGGGGCTCGTGGCTAAGTGGTAACCGAGTAGGTTAACATATTACAAAGTTATGTAATACTAGCCAGGTCAGTCTAGGATGGGTAACCATTCTTAACACATTGAGACCCCTCCGTACCTCGGAGAGCACGTTAAACCGTCGGTCCCGGGTGCCATACAAACGTCTGTGGCATTCGTTACGGGTAGTTGGAGCCAAAAGGTTCGACAACCTGGTCTACTTAAAGAACTTCGATATCGCCTAGTACTTGGGTTGTGGAGGTCTGATGGCAGTCACTTCACGTAAAATATTGTAGTTCGGCCGTGTTGTAGTTAGACTGAAAGCCGACCCCAACTTAGTTGGGAAAAGGCGCGGAGGATGATGAAGAAAGTTGCATAAAATATGTTTTTTTCTTCGTTGTCAATTCTTTATGAATTCTGACTAATTTATTATACGGCAGGAGTTCTTTCTTGACAGATCAATGCTTTGTTTCGGTAATTTTAGTTTACGTTTGTAACAACTTGGAAGCACAACTAAATCAAACATTTCAATCCGTTTAGGTACAATACGAGCTTCATAAATGCACATGATACCTAGTAATAAATTGTTCAAATAATTTTCTTTTAAATGTTTTTACAGAACATTAGAAAATAATGTTCCATAGATATACAGGGTGTATAATTATGATAATGGAACCCTTACTTGAGTCTCTGAAAGGACGTGGCTCTAGCATGCATTTACAAAACTTTTTTAAAAACAAACCATCCGTTTACAAGTTACGACTGTTTAAATTTTTAGGTATTTTTACCTCTGTTTCTCATAAAAACAGGTGAAATGAGCAAGTTAAAGATTTTATTGGCACATATTTTTTTATTTTGGAATTTTTTATTCCATTACTAAGAAAATCCATAAAAACTAAGTAAATGAACCTGATAACACCCAAAAAATTATCCTTCAACTTGATTAAGCTCAAAACTGCCGACAAATATGACTTAATTTTAACAACGGTCTAGTAAATAAAGGTAACAACTATTTGTCCAAACAAATGTACATAAGATATTTCATATAATAAACAGAAGGATACATGTAGGTTCTAAGTACTTGGCAAGAATTCGCAATAAGCATGTCTTGACTCACCAAACTACGAAACTCGAGGAATGGAATCGTAACACTCGTGCAAATTCGTAGTGTCATGCATATTTGCTCTTAGCTTACGACTGTGGCTCCATCTGCATTTATATGAAATAATTCAACGAAATTTGACAGACTACAATCTTAATAATATTGTTTGTAAGGATGCATGAATAGATAGATGGATGGATGTTTGTTATTTTTTTACGGAAAACGGCTGAATGGATCTGGATGAAATTTGGCACAGAGATAGATTATAGTCTGGAATAGCACATAGGCTACTTTTTATCTCGGAAAAATGTATTGTTCCCGTGGGATAGATTTGACCAAAATTTATCTTCATGCCCTTTCCACACATTGCACATTGCCAACCCTTTAAAAGTATTTAAACTATTATTTTTATTACATTATATTACTTAAAAGACATATAATAAAGCTGGGCGTGGCAAAGTATTGGTCGAATAAATGTTATTATAAATTCTACTAAACATTAATAAATGATATTTTAATTGGTACATAACGGTTGACATTTCTATTGTACTGTTATTAAATGAATAAACGTCTGAAATATATATTAATATCATATGTGAAACTCATGAAGGTAAATTACTTGAAACTATGGACAAACAGCTGCTATGTGTGTCATGTCAGACTTATATTATCTACTAGCCGTCCCTTCAGTTTCACCTGCGTTTATGGTCACTGCTCCGCTCCTATTTGTCGCAGCGTGGTGTTATATAGCCTATAGCCTATAGCCTCAATAAATGGCCTATCCAACACTAATAATTATTCAATAATTTTTCAACTCAAATCAGTAATTCCTGAATTTAGCGCGTTCAACCATACAAACTCTTCAGCTTTATAATATGTGTATAGATGGGATAGACTGCTAATTGTGCATCACTAAGATACATCTTTGTTTGCAGCACCTTCTGAACTAAAAGCCAGTCAGCCATTTTAAATATGTTACGTTCTAAAGATTCAAATGAATGGAGTCAATCCACAATCGTAGCATATAAGTAGGTGTACTAAGAGCCAAACACATTCGATGAAAAAAACTGACTCGCCCAATTTCTTGGCTGCTTCGGACCTTGGGCAGCTCACCATACTTTGAATTAAACCTTTAAAATTTAATTGAAATACTTTTAGCGAAGCCTCAAGTTCAGTTTTATAACTGTCACAGTGTTGTACATCTTCATTTCTATGACATGCTAGCTGTGCCTCGCGCGGTTTCGCTCGTGTGTACATTTTTATTTTTTTAAAACAAAAGTAGCCTAAGTTACTCCTTATAACACCAGCTATCTGCTAATGAAAGTCCCGTGGAAATCGGTAAACCCGTTCTGGAGATTATTCGGAATAAAAAGGCAGACAGAGACAAAAATAAAAAAAGAAACTTTTTGGTATATGTACCGTGTAAACATGCGGATGCATTAAGTCCCATACTGTTATTATGACATTAAAAACAGACACTTCATTTTTATTTATTTGTATTTTTTATTAACAATGACAAAACGATGTCAATCGAAATTCGACTTAAATGAATTTAAATGAAGTTATAAATTTCGGCAAAAGTTGAATCATAATTTAATTTTGTCGAGTGTATACATGTGTGCTTCGAAGCCGACCTGTACATCGAAATGGACATATCTACGTGTGTGTGAATAAACATTTGATAAGCATCATGCTTGTGTAGGTAGTAATAAGCTTATTTCCGACTGCTACGGTTATTTGATTAAGTAGTCATTCACAAAGAATTCAAAAGTGAAATTAGTACCTAGAACAAAATGTCCTGCTGAAATGGCCTATATTTAAGAGTCGACTACGTATACTCTGTAAATTGTTTTATTTTCTTTTTGACAGTTCGATTAGTAGTCAATTAGTGACGCCTTAATGCTTCGCCGATTCGATTCAAATTAATAATTGATTTAAAAAAGTTAAAAGTTAATTTTAGCTTAAAAACTGTGAACACGTTTCAATATCTTACTGATGTGGCGAAAATTTGTGAGGATCGGTGGATGAATGGATGGATGGATTGGACGGGTGGATGTTTGTTACTCTTTCACAAAAACATGGCTCAACGGATCGGGATGAAATTTGGCACAGAGATAGATCATAGACTGGAATAGCACATAGGCTATTTTCATCCCGGAAAAAAATTACGGTTCCCGTGAGATAGATTTCACCAAAATTAATATGAGGAAGTGAAGAATCTAGTGTGTATCATCTTTCATTACCTACTCATGGGTTTAACTTGATTTCAACACTTAGATGTCTTTATCACTACATATTATAAAACAAAGTCTCCCGCCACGTCTGTCTGTTTGTCTGTCTGTTCGCGATAAACTGAAAAACTACTAAACTGATTTTCATGCAGTTGTCACTTATAGATAGAGTGATTCATGAGAAAGGTTTATGTGTATAATTTGTTAACATTTTGTGTAAATTGAATAAAATAGATGATTGTTGAAGATGTCTCTACTACCCGTGCGAAGCCGGGGCGCGTTGCTATGTTGAAGATTTTTTTTTTTTTTTTTTTTTTTTTAATAATAATAATTTTTATTATTCTGAAAATGTACGCAGTTTACATAATAGTTATAATTCCGATAATCTGGGCTTATATATAAATCACTCTGACTTCTAAACTAGGTATTAACCTGTATCTTAGAAGTCAGTGCCACCCGTGTTGAATTTACATTACAATTCAAAAATGTGGATTAAGTGCTATATTAGTTATGTACATATAATAGAGAACAAAAGTTTTAATAAAAATGATTATAGTAATCATGTAAGAATGTATGTGTGTGTGTGTGTGTGTGAGAGACAGTGTGTGTGTGTGTGTGTGTGTGTACGTGCGTGCGTGCGTGAGTGCGTGCGTGCGTGCGTTGCGTGCGTGCGTGCGTGCGTGTGTGCGTGCGCGCGTGCGTGCGTGCGTGCGTGCGTGCGTGGTGTGGATTAACCTGAGCGCCCATATAGGAGATCCTCAGTATTACGAAACTGTAGTTTAAGTAGATATTCATTTAATTTAATTTTACATTCATGTTTGTTATTAGGATTCAATTTTAGGATTTTGTTTAGGTGATTATATAGTTTAGTGGAGTTGATATAAAACTGCCTTTTTGCAAACGATGTACTATGAGGTTCTAGTGGGAACACCTTGAATTTAAGTCTACCAACTGGGTGAACGGGTTGCCGGACTGAGTGTTTGCGGAGCACAGAGTTAAGCACATATAGTTGTCTGACTGTTAATAGTTTGCATTCTTCATACAGCAGTTTAGTAGAGTACCTTAATGGACGAGAGATCATAACTTTTATGACGGCTCTCTGTGCGCGTTCCAGTCGAATAAAGAAATTTTCTGTGGCTCCTCCCCAGACTGGTATACAGTATGATAGTATCGATTGGCATAGAGCGTAGTATACCATTATCAGAGTATTTTTGTCAGCAGAGTTTCGCAACTTTTTAAAAACAAAAATCAGCTTACGAGTCCTACTACAAAGAACTTCTATGTGTTTGTGCCAGTTAAGATATTGGTCTACATGTACGCCTAGATATTTGACACTATTCACTTTAGATATCATTAAACAGTCACAGAGCTCATCAGATGAACATGTATGGGCTTTAAGAAAGAGTGAGTTTGGAGGGCACAAGTTGGATCTAATGGCAAAAGGTACATAAACTGTCTTGGAATAGTTTAGGGTAAGTAGATTATCGGTTAGCCAATGCAACACACTTGACAACGCTACCTTAGCGTTTCGATAACACTGGACCCAGTCTTTACCATCTATTAACAATGCTGTGTCGTCAGCATATGTGATAATTTTACAATTTTTGTTTTGCAGTTTACATAGGTCGTTAATGTAAATGAGGAACAAGGTAGGCCCTAAGATACTGCCTTGAGGCACGCCGTAAGTTATAGGAAGTTCTTCACTCAGATAACTCCCCACTTTAACCACCTGATACCGGTTAGATAAGTAATCGGTGAATAAATCCAAGACAACACCTCGGATTCCGATGCTCTCCATTTTTCGTAATAACACTGGCGCAGGGACAGTGTCAAAGGCTTTTGACAAATCCAGGAATATACCCAAACATTTTTGTCTTCTATCCAGGAGTTTAGCCACGTGTTCCGATAGAGCCAAAACAGCATCCTCTGCACTCCTTTCTTTTCTAAAACCAAATTGGTTATTGGCCAGGACATTATTTTTTTCGAGATAGCTGATAAGCCTCTTATTTAGAACACGCTCCAGGATTTTTGACAGCCCTCTACTACCCGTGCGAAGCCGGGGCGGGTTACTAGTTTCAAATAAAAATATTTAAAATTATAGACGAAATATTTTTCTACCTATTTAGAAACAATTAGTCGATTCACAAACATTTGTTCTCATCTCTACGTCAAATAAACCGTAACTGCTTTTATTGCGTAAGAAAAATCATTTATTTAAAAAAAACTGCATGTACACTATCATTCTCACGGTTAAATACAGTAGAATCTATTGTAGATCATCGCTCAATACTTAAATTTTTTGTTAAGAAGACGGGCATTTTCGTAAAAACACAGGCATTTCGGTTAGAACTCAGGCATTTCGGTCACAGCAGCGGTTAACGGTTACGGCGATATATAATCTTTTGTCAGCCTACAATTAAATAAACAGCAAAATTGGCAGATTATGTTTATAGCTTGCGCCCACGACTGACCGAATTTTGAACCTGGATAAGGTATTATCCTTTCTTCATTTTTTAAATGCTTATCTTGAATCCTTTACTTCTAAGAATGCTATTCTAGAGACTTGGAAAATAGTCGCCGTATATACACTTTTTGGGTCATTAGCCGGGATATGTTATTATTAAACTATTAGTTTACAACAAAAAAAAATATGAACAGAATCCTTTTTCTTCTAAACCTAACCTAATATCACATCACATATTTATTAAATGTCAGGCAGAAATTTAGTCACTAAAATCAGTGATTACTGTCGACAAAATATTATTTATGAAAACTGTTTTTATTTCGATATTAAACTACTCCACATTTTGTAACGAGTGAATGCCTGCCAAGCTTTTGTTCGCCCAAAATGTAAACTAGATTGGATTTGTTATTGGATGGAAGTAAAAAATAAAATACAACATAATTCTGATGTTGCAAACAACTATGGTAGCTAGCAGAAAGTTTTTTGAAACTGGCAATTAAAATGGTATTTAGCGAGAAAAGAAATTTATACGTAAAAAATAATAAAATCATGGGAATTAATTCAACCGAATTCAATTTATTTTTAAAAGATTATGAGACTAATAGTAAAATACGTGTCTACCAACTTCATCATCTTCCTGTTGTTTTCCCAATTTTTATTGGAGTCGGCGCATGTGTAACATCGCACAGGGTTTTGGCTAGTTTCTTATATGCCTCCCCTGGGAATGTGGTCGTTTTAAGAAGGGAAAAAAGGAGGAAGATAAATTTCATTTAAGGAAAAATTAGTAGAGAGAGGAACCTAGGGTAAGGGATACCGCAAGTCTCGGATGGGGAACGGGACTGAGACTGCATATCGCAGAGGCTGGAGTCGCCGGAATGTCCTGTATTTCGTGTGACTGTAGAGGCCACTAGGACAGGTACACCAGCTGTCTACCGACTTATAAAGAATAAAGTGGCGACCCATATTCAACTAACGTCACGGAAGCCTGTAGCTCACCCGAGCATGCGTTGCGCTTGGTTTCTCTCGCAAATGTATCAGAGGGCGAGAAAATTTATATGACAGAGGATAATGAGAGGTCTGATGCTAAACAGGATGTCACTAGTAACGACAATAATAGGTAGAATTTTTAACAAGAGATTGCAGCAGATAATAACCTTGAGTGACTGTCTTCAAGACCGATTCGCTGTTGTAGATTTAAGATGTAGACACTTCATAAACAGGAGGAGGTTCTATGTTTTCAAATTAGCAAAATATTCAGATATTTCATTAGAATTATATTCCGTTTTTAATTAAATTGTTTTTATCCCTAAGTTTTACCTATTGCGTTTCAAGCTTGGACACCAACTTCAGACAGACCACCTTACTGGTCTTTATAATGTTACCTATTAATTTAAAACTGTCACATGTATCGAAGTATTTTCAATTTAGTTTGAAATCGATTAATTTTCACTTTTCGGTACTCTTTCTTAGTGCTTTTTGAAGTCGGTTAACTTTTTTTTTATGTGTTTCATCTATACTAACTTTTAAACTTTCGCGTGCCATGATATATTTATGTATTTACGGGGGAATTAACGCGATCGCGAAATAAATATTACATATCTCTGGATTGCCTGACGTTTCGACCAGGTTGCTCTGGCCGTGGTCACAGTCTGACTGGCTCAGTGGTGCACGCTCTCAGCTTATCTAACCGATTGATTATTCTTTTTTAAATTAAAGGTATTGAGCAACAGATTTGTCATCAAGCATTGCACATCACCTTTCACCCTTCTCAAGTCATACTCAACCACGATTTCCTCCTGTACATTTCTTAAGTTTCCATCTCTATATATCCCTGTCTAATTGAGGTCCGTGGTACGTTTTGGTCTTAGAATACTCGCTGGGACCTGACCTTCCATTTACCTACAGTGCATTGCCTACTTTAATAGGTTGAGTCTGAGGAAAGCTAAGTCTGAACATTCAACATAAAGTCCTTCTTGTCTGTTACGATAAACCTGACGAGATGTTTTTTCTGGTCGAATGCTGTAATCTTTGGAACGAACATTTGGATTTGAAAAAATATTTATGCAGTAGATCAATTTTAAAGGAAGGTTACGTTATGCGCTATTTAACTTTACGCCAAGATGGTGAGGAGCGGAGTAGTGACACGAGTGAAAATGCGGGGAATGGATGATTAAATTAATATCACTACAAATTATAAAACAAAGTTCCCCGCCGCGTCTGCCTGTCTGTCCGCAATAAACTCAATTACTACCTAACGGATTTTCATACGGTTTTCACCAATAGACAATAGATTCATGAGGAAGGTTTGGGTTTATAATTTATTAAGGGTTAGTGTATAATGGCTGAAATATGACGATGATTGTTGAAGGTGTCGGAAAAAATCATAATATGCTTCGCTACCCGTGCGAACCGAAGGGTTGCTAGTCACTACATAATATTATAAAACAAAGTCCCCCGCCGCGTCTGTTCGCGATAAACGGAAAAACTACTGAACGGATTTTCATGCGGTTTTCAATAATAGATAGAGTGATTCATGAGGAAGGTTTAGGTGTATAATTTGTTAAGATTTTGTGTAAATTAATAGAAATATGCTATGTTGCTAGTATATTATAATAACATTGGATGGTTATGTAGCCGATATCTCAGTATATTTAAATTCTCATATAACCGGTCAATCGGGATATTACTGTGCTTCACACAGCCAATAAACTCTAAAGTTAACGACATCATAAGCATATCAAAACACTGTGAACTGAAGATAGCTGCGATAGTTAACGGTGCTGACTCGCAATGAAAAGACATTATGTCTAGTTTAAGTACACCGTTGAGAATTCTGGAGGGTACTTAGTTGGACAATTATATCTATAGTCTGGTATGTAATAGAACAACTACACACTCAGATCTCTTATTAGCTTTAGCTAACTAATAGTGTGAATGGGACCGCACGGCGCACGAATGGTGTAATGGCCAAGTGACTATCTAATCACGGTTTACTAGATTTTGCAGGTGACCCGTCTGCTGGTTTGTCCCCTATACCATAAAAGAAAATCGTAGATACGAGTAGATGTTGTCTTGTCTATTTTCTGTCCGATAAACCGACTAATATTATAAATGCGAATATAAGTTTGTTTGTTTATTTTTTATTATTTATTCAAAGACAATCCTTGCATTAGGAATATTGCTGTGTGGGGTGCGGTCTAGAAAACCTCCACGTGGTGCACCCTGGAAACGTGGGCAATGACGCTGATTTTCTCCCTCCGTTTTGTGAGGAGGCGTCATTGCCAACGGCCAATATTCTAGTAAGAAGAGGAAGCCATATTTCTTTGGCCACTTGGTCGAGGCTTGATCCAACAGAGCGGGCGTGTCTGTCGATACCTCTATTGGCTCCTCGCTCTTCGGAGCCAAGAGGATGAAAACCTCGGTAAAAAATCAAGAAGGAGGGACCCTTCCATGGGTCGTAGTTTCTCCGCTGTACTCAGTGGAGAAAGAGGGCGGGCTCGGCGTGCACTCACACTGCCACCGAGCAGGCATGGGAAGATTCAGTTTCCTTGCCACCGTCGGCATATCGTAATCCCGAAAGGAGTCGTGGTCATGTTTTGCGAATCCGATGGGGGACGAGGGTCTTGGCTTAGCCGCCCGGACTGCGAGGAAGAAAACCTCTCTAAAAAATCACCCCGAATCCCGTGTTCTGGTGCGTGACCAGGGGATGCATGGCTGATGGGTAGTTCAGTCGCAAGCGCACTCCCAGCTGGGGCACCTGCGGTCCCCCCGGTTGGGCATAAACCTACGCTTGCCCGGGTATTGGGGATCTCTGCCCGGGTCGACCTTTATTTCTCCCCATCTCGTGGGTTATATTATGGAAGAATTTTTATTAAACAACAACAAAACGGACGAAAAAAAGACGGAGAAGCAAGAGGTTGGCGGGAGAAGCTGCGTCGACCAACGACGAAGTCGCTTGTGAGACGACTCGTTCGGTGGAGCTCCCAGAAGTCGATTTGACTCCTGGGAGCGGAAGAATGTCGGTGCGATCCAGGACTGCTAGTTCGACGGTCGACTCAGCCGAAGAGATGGAGCTGGAGGTCCGCGACACTGAGAGTCGCAAGCGTGGACGCTCCAGAGATGAGGATGGCGACACGTCGCAAGACATGTTGCCACCGAAAGTGGCAAGCAGCCTGAGAGGGAGGTCGAGGTCACGCACGCCGATCCCAGCTCCGGCAGGTTCCGCCTTCTCCAGGTCGGGCGCTTACGCCCGTGCCAGAGCGGAGGGTGAAATTGTAGCGGAGGAAGAGATTGCGGATCTCCTGCTGAAGATCCGGGAGCCGGTGGAAGGGGGTTCTGTCCCTCAAACGCCGGTAACCATGTGGGAGAGAGCAGACGCGGCAGTGGCCATCATCCACAAGGTGGCCACGAAGTCCACAAACCTTAAGGGGTCTTTTGTAAAGGCCCTTAAGGACTCTTCCTCTGCTGTTTCTGGAGTGGTCAAAACCCTCATTGGGGATGTGGCGCGCCTCCAAGAGGCAAATGATCGGCTGACGGGGCAGGTGGCTGAGCTCAGTGCTCAGTTCGCCCAATTTCGAGTGCAGTCGGAGTCTGAGCGTCCGAACCTAGCTGCGGGACAGCTCACTCCCTCCCCCTCTCACCCTGAAGTTCCGGATTCCCACCTGCGTCAAATTATTGACGCAGTGTGGAGGATGATGGACGGGCGCCTCGCGGGTCTGGAGGCAAGGCTGCCTCCGGCCCCCATCGTTCGGCCGCCACTCGCCGCAGACAAGAGGGCTACATCAGTCACGACGCCACTCCCCGTTTCGGGTGGTCGCGTGACTGTGTCGTATGCGGCAGCGACGTCGGCGCCAGCCCCTGCGGCCACGCCAAAGGCCGCTGCATCGAAAGCCGGGCATCCAGCTAATCGGCCAGCTAATCACCGAATCGGCGGAAATCCTTGCGCTCCCCACTCCGGCACCTAAAGGGACGAGCGCTGCAGTCCCCTCTGGTACCAAAACTGTGCCTGGCCCCTCCACATCTGACCCCTCTGCCTTGGTCTCCTCCAATGACGAGTGGCAAGTTGTAACGGGGGGTAAGAAGACCCGAAAGCGGGGCAAGAAGGCTGCCAAGAAGGCGGCCTCTACACCGCAGTCGTCACCGGTGGCAGTGGCCAATAAGAAAAAGCCGCGGAAACTGCAGACGCCAAAAACGGCGGCTGAAGTGGTCACCGTGTCACCGGAGGCAGCTATCGGCGGGTTATCCTACGCAGCCGTCTTCAAGAAGGCCCGCGATAGCCTCGCCAGCGAGTTTGGGGCGTCAGGTGTGAGGATGCGCCTTGCCCAGACGGGAGCTCGAATACTCGAGTTCCCCGGGGCTCAAGGCGCGAAGGCAGCCGATTCATTTGCTGAGAAGCTGCGGGGAATATTCCCTACGACGGATGGTGTCAAGATTGCCAGGCCCACCAAGTGCGCAGAGCTGCGCATTTCGGGCCTGGACGACTCTGTCACAGTAGAGGATGTCCGTGTTGCGATTGTTGAAAAAACGGGATGCAACGCGGACAACATCAGGGTCGGCACCATCCGTCCCGGTCCTGGAGGCCTTGGCGCGGTGTGGGTGAGTTGTCCCGTAGCGTCGGCCAAAATCCTGGACGACGCTGGCAGGCTCCTCGTCGGTTTCGTGAACGCCAGAGTTACAGTTCTGGGGGCGAGACCGATGAGGTGTTTTAAATGCCTAGCGTCGGGACACACCCGCATCAAGTGCGGTAGTTGCTTTGACTGCAGCGGACTTTGTTTCCGCTGCGGTCAACCAGGGCACAAGGCGGCGGCCTGCTCAGCCGCCCCTCACTGCCCAGCGTGTGCGGCGGGTAACCTGCCCGCCAATCACCAGATGGGGCAAGGGGGCTGCAAGCCTCCCCGCGCACCTCAGCAAACATCGGGGGCTAGCCAGTCGACCCAGGCTGCCTTCGATGCTACTCGTGCGTCATCATCGGCGCCCATGGAGGAGGCTGTTGAGATGATCCAATAAATGGACCAAGTCTCCAGCCTCTTTGTCCAGACGAACCTAAACCACTCTGCTGGTGCGCAAGACCTATTCTTGCAAACCATAACAGAGTGGTCGATTGGTGTAGCCGTAGCCGCGGAGCCCTATTATGTTCCTCCCCGTCCAAACTGGCTGGGTGACTGGGACGGCTCCGTGGCAGTCGTCGGTTCCACGGTGACTCATTCCCCGCCCTTGTCGCTAAGAGACAAGGGTTATGGATATGTTGCTGCCGAATGGAGGGGGATCACCATATATGGTGTTTACTTCTCCCCCAACCGGAGTCTGAGCGACTTTGAGGTTTTCCTAAACAACTTGGAGACCTCAATGCGGCGACTAGCGTCTGGGCACGTCCTAGTGCTGGGGGACTTCAACGCAAAGTCCGTTGTGTGGGGTTCCCCCAGAAAGGACGCACGGGGTGATGCCGTAGAGGAATGGGCGGCATCGGTGGGCCTCTGTCTTCTAAACAGAGGCTCCGCCAACACGTGCGTGCGACATCAGGGGGGGTCGATAGTGGACCTTTCGTTCGCTACCCCTGCTCTCGCCGCACGAGTAAGGAACTGGCGTGTCCTGGAAGAGGTTGAGACGCTCTCGGATCACCTTTATATCCGGTTCGAGCTCTCCCGGACCCAGGACCCCAGAAGGGGTCACACGGCGCGGCGTTCTTCCCGCTTCCCGCGGTGGGCTGTTACCAAGTTGGATAGGGACCTACTGGAGGAGGCAGCCATTATTTACTCTTGGCTGTCTCCGCGGCCTCTGACCGAGGAGGCATACATGGGGGCTGGCTACTTTCGTGATGCGATTACGCAGATTTGCGATGCGGCCATGCCCCGCGTTCGAGGTCGTCGGCCTCCCAGGAAGGAGGTCTACTGGTGGTCCCAGGAGTTGGCGGACCTCCGCGTGGCCTGTACACGTGCCCGGAGGTCCTACACCCGCAGCTGGCGGCGTCACCGCGAAGATGGGGAGGAAGACCGGCTTCATGAGGAGTACCGAGATGCACGGAAAACTCTGAAGCTGGCCATTAGCCGCGCCAAAGAGGCAAAAAGAAAGGAGATGCTGGAGGGTCTCGATCGTGACCCCTGGGGTCGCCCATATCGCGCGGCGCAACAAAAGCTCCGCGCGTCGGGCCCCCCTCTTATGGAGACTCTCCAGCCCAGCTTCCTGCAGGAAGTGGTTGAGGGCCTTTTCCGGCCGGAGACGACGGGGAGAACGAGGTGGTTGGTGTTCCACCCGTCACTGAGGCGGAGATAGGGGCGGTTGTTCTACGAATCCGTTCCAAGAACACCGCCCCCGGGCCAGACGGGATCCCTGCCCGAGTGTTGGCCCTTGCCCTCGACCACATGTCCGACCGCCTCAGGGAAGTGTTGGACGCTAGCTTGGCGTCCGGGCGCTTCCCTGACTGCGGGAAGCTGGTCCTTTTAAGGAAGCCGGGACGGCCTACTGACTCGGTCGCAGCCTACAGGCCCATCGTGCTACTGGACGAGGCGGGTAAATTATTTGAGAGGGTCCTCTCTGCCCGCATCGTCCGGCACCTGTGCGGGGTCGGCCCCGATTTGTCGGACGCTCAATTCGGTTTTCGAGCGGGGCGTTCGACGGTCGATGCTGTGTTGCGCCTGAGAGCCGTGACCGAAGAGGTAGTGAGCTGTGGCGGCGTGCTGTTGGCGGTGTCGTTGGACATCGCCAACGCGTTTAATAGTCTGCCATTCAGCTGCATCAGGGAAGCACTCCACTATCACGGAGTGCCAGGGTACCCGAGGCGGCTGGTGGCAGACTATTTAGAGGAGCGTGCCGTCATGTACGAGGACCGAGATGGAGTTTTGAGTCGTCGGCCCATGTCGTGCGGTGTTCCGCAGGGGTCTGTCCTTGGACCACTCCTGTGGAACATGGGGTACGACTGGGCCCTTCGAGGCGACTTCCCCCCCGGGCTCGGCGTAATCTGTTACGCCGATGACACTTTGGTCACAGCCCGGGGGGTGAACTTTCAGGAGGCGGCGTGCCTGGCCACCAGGGGAGTCTCTCTGGTGGTCGGGCGCATCGAGGCGCTGGGTTTGCGGGTGGCCCTGGACAAGACGGAGGCCCTGTTATTTTATGGGCCCCGTCGTGGTCCACCCCCTGGCGCCTCTATCGAGGTCAACTCGGTCCTCGTACCGGTTCAGGCCCACATAACATATCTGGGCCTGATCCTCGACGGTAGGTGGCGCTTCGACGAGCACTTCCTGCAGCTTGCTCCAAGGCTGGTCGGCGCTGCGTCCGCCCTTGGGCGACTCTTGCCCAATTTGGATGGACCCAGCATCGCTACGAGACGGCTGTACACGGGGGTTGTCCGGTCAATGGCACTGTACGGTGCACCGGTGTGGGCGGAGGCTCTGACCGCCCAGAATAGGGCGCGGCTCTGGCGCCCTCAGAGGGTGATGGCAGTTAGAGCCATACGCGGATACCGCACCGTGTCAACAGAGGCGGCGTGCGCGTTGGCCGGGACTCCCCCGTGGGATTTGGAGGCGGAAGTGATCGCCGAAGTATATCGGCGAACGGCTGAGTTCCGGGCGAGAAGTGGCAGTCGGCCCCCGCCCGAAGAGGTACGCGAATGGCGCGAGGCCGCTCGCCGAGCCACCATGGCTCGTTGGTCGTCCCGGCTGGAGGCTCCACGTACTGGCTTTGCCGCCGTGGAGGCGCTCCAGCCGGTCATCGTCGAGTGGGCAGGGCGGCAGCACGGGACCCTTTCCTTCCGACTGACGCAGGTTCTTTCCGGGCACGGCTGCTTCGGGAAGTACCTGCACTCGGTCGCTAGGAGGGAATTGAGTCCCGCCTGTCACCACTGCGACTGCAGCGAGGACTTGGCTCAGCACACGCTGGCGGTTTGCCCCAGTTGGGCGACGCAGCGTCGGGCCCTCACTGCAGTCATCGGAGTGGATCTGTCGCTACCGGCTGTCATACGCTCCATGGCCGGTAGCGACAGGAATTTTACCGCGGTCGCAACCTTCTGTGAGGAAGTCATCTCGCAGAAGGAGGCGGCGGAAAGGGTCCGGGAGGACGACCTCCACTCGGACCTAATTCGCCGCCGGCGAACCGGGCGGCGGAGGCACGCTTACCAGCGCCTCATGCCGCCCTAAGAGTGGCCGCGGGTGGACGGGACGAGTTTTTCCCCTTCACCCGCTATAGTGGCCTCCCGCGAGGAGGCGGCGTCCGCGTGTGCCTGGACGTCGCCTAATTGAGAGGTTGTTACCCGAAGGTGGTGCCCGCGCTTTTGCGGGCAGGCGCTAGGAGGGTTCCGGATGTCTTAATAAAAGCTGTTCCCGGATCCCTCCTATTTAAGGCGCAGTACGGCACACCGTGTGGTTTTAGTCGGTTCGATTCCGACACACCGCCCCATCGTAAACCCCGGTGGGGTGACGGCCCGAGGGGGTTTCCACACGCACAAAAAAAAAAAAAAAAGGAATATTGCTGTGTCGCGGCTTCACAAACATTTTAACAACGGGGTTGACGGGTGAGGCTGCCTGTTACTCTAGCAAAAGCAGGCCTGAGACCGTGGACGGTTGCACGGGGGGGCAAGGGCCTCCGCATGCAAGGGCGTGGCTGCCTTTTGTTAAAGAGGCGGCCAACGTCTACCGGAGTTCTCAGGGACTTCCTTCTTAGGGTGTACTTGAGTCCCTGGCAATACTCATTTATGACCGAACACTGTGTGGTTTTAGTCGGTTCGATTCCGACATACCACTTCACAGGCAGCCGAGGTGAGGTGATGACCCGAGGGGGTTTCCACACGGTAAAAAAAAAATACATATTCCTAGCCCTAACTTTCATTAAAACAATATGAAATTTATAACAGTCACATGTCAGTTCTACAGAAAAATAAATGTACAGTACATTTCTCGGTACAATTCAGTGTCTACTTTGTCATTTTCATGTTTTAATCTGTCCAAAACTGTAACAATGGCGTGATATTGCTTTCAGAACTCAATTCAAAGTGAAGAAATATGTATTCTATTTAAATCTCTATTCCGATAAGCATCAGAATAGCGACACACATCGGTTTGCTTACAGAATAGGGACACTAATAGTGTCCCTATTCTGTAAGCAAACGGTACATAGTGAAACAAAAATATCAAAAATTTGCAGGTGGATGAAGAACCTTCTACCTCACTGACTCGCCTACGGAGCCCTGAGCAAGTCAGCCTGTGACCACGGCCAGTGCAACCTATTACGTGATCACGTTGATTCCTATACATATACATGCTACTGATATTATAAACGCGAAAGTTTGTAAGAATGGATGTTTGTTACTCTTTCACGTAAAAAGTACTGAACCGATTGCGATGAAACTTTTACCAAGATAGATCGCTAGAGACCTGGATTAACATACAGGCTACTTTTTATCCCGATATTCCCACGGGATCGGGACTTACGCGGGTGAAACCGCGGGGCGCTGCTAGTAAATTATATATCAATGTATGTCTGTTCGTATTTTATGTGCTGTCGTATCGTTCATTAGATCATCATACAATTTTGCGTACACGTTGCCAGGGATACAGAAAAGGACCATCCAGGAGTCATCCAAAAAGAAAACTGTTGCCGAGAGATAGAAAATTTATTTTAACGCGAGTGAAGCCGCGAACGAAAGCTATCTATACATAGTTACAAATAAATAAAATTGAAGTGTGTTTGTAATGTCATAATAGTCAAACAAAGATTGGAAAAAAAAATTGTCATGTAATTGTATAACTTTTTTAATAATCAAGATTTTTTTTTCAATAACCGGCTTTATTCTTCGAAGTGTTCTGATGACACCATACTTTTTTTTAAATTTTGAATTAATATTTTAAACTATAAAAAAATATTTTGAGCAATAAACTGTCTTTAGCGGCGGTGCGCTCATGCTGTAACGGCTGCGCAGAGGCCTATTTTCGACGTTAAATAAAGATATAAATAAGGGATAACGAGTTCCGGGAGTCAGGACTTTTATTATGGACATTTCCTCCTCTTTAAGGATCTCTTTTTTTAATTACTAAAATATTTAAAACTTTTGAAGTATTCAAGAAAAACTGAAATATTTTTTTTTCATCTTATTCTGTTAACAACAATATTATATGTGCTAATAAATCTTAGAGATACATTTTTCTTGACGTGATACATTCTGAATCGAATGAGATAGCTCATTCGATTCAGAATGACGTCAACGACGAAGACGCACATATTTTTAGGAGCTTTATCAAGAATTAACACATTTTTGTACTTGTTGACTGGACTGATAATAATCACAGCTTTTTATTAAATGGATCTGAATAAACATCCAGATCCATTTAATAAAAAGCTGTGATTGACAAGTCCAGTTCAGTTTAGTCAGTTCAAAAACGCGTGGTAGTTATACCAAAAAGTATTTTTTTATTTTTATTTTTGTCTATCTGTCTGTTTGTTACGGCTGATCTATGGAATGAGTAGACCGATTTCAACAGTACTTCACTGGCAGGTAGCTGGTTTTATAAGGATTAACTTCGGCTACTTTTAATTTGAAAAAAAGGATTAGGGTTACGCGCAAAAAATATAAAAGTGCACACGCGAACGAAGCCGAAGAAGAAATAGGTGGAGTAGTCCGCTGCTGGTTCACTGGAACAGTTTATTTTTCTAGCCTTCTGCACTGTGCCCACTATCGGCTGCTTTCACTTCACTGGCCACCCAAACTGTATAATACTATTAGTCTTAAATAAAGTTAAGTCAAAACATAAAAAAAAATTATTTTCTTAAATGTTATATATATGGAATCCTCTGGAGAGAAACTTTTTCTTGTGGAAACATTGGAATTTGGAAGAATTCCCCAGTAGGGATACAATTTAAGCACAACTCTGATGTGCCCTACCCATCTTGCTTTGATGGGCAGGGCACATTTCATTACAAACTGGAGACAGTGGTCCCAATTCTGTTACTTTACTCGCTAAATTAAAATTCACTAAATTTTCTTAATATAAGATGTAAACCTTGTACACTTCAAAACAAGGTATTATTTCAAATTGAAACAAATAGGTAACATATGTCGCTATCGAAATAAGCCATTTATTTGTCGACTAAAGTCTGATACGCTTAAATAAACTTTAATACCACGTAGCGAGACCCGCTATCCGTTGAATGCCATCTCTTTTGCTCTGTGTTTTTAGTAAGCGTCTTCGTAGGTGTCGATTAAAATAACGTCATCTTAGTTCGTGTTGAACAAGTTTTTATACTACAATTATACAGTATTTGAATAAGTGGAGACTCTCGCTGCGTGGAAATAAAGTTGAGTATACGTTGACAGGTTTTAGTGAAATTTAGTGGCGCTGAGAAATAGATGCCAGTAACAAATAGACCTTATTACGAAGAACACAAGGTTGATTTAATATGAAGAAATTAAGTCAGGTTTTAGTTTAGACGAGTGTACAATAGAATCGGCACTTAATAAAAGTCACTTGTCAGTGACTTTTATTAAGATAATGCGTCCCACAACTAGCCGCGGACTTTCCATTATTTGATATTGATTCAGAGAGATCTGATCTTCTTCTTGTTATATCGCATTGCTTTATTTGCATACTACTGCTATTCGCTTCGCTGCCTTTATTGCTATTCGATTTCCTCATTACCTCATCATCCTCAAACGAGTTAAAGACAAGGAGTCTGACAGCAGCATTCATTAAAGAAATATTGACTTAATCTTCTAAATATAAATAGGCACACAAAACAGTTCAGTGAATTTTTTTTGACGTGATAACGTCTAATAAATCGCTGAACGCCCGCCGGCTGCACACACGAAAAAGCATGACTCATTATCACGTTCCGCCTGAGCCGAGTATGCAAGCGAGAGCGCGGAGCAAGCGATAGACAGCACGATCGGCCTAAGCGTTTGGCTTGAGACGCATCTATCTCTCTTCCACTGTTTTCTTATGACGTTATCACGTAAAATTATTGTCCGTAAACTGACTTTACAGGCAACATTTTTTTTTAGTTAGGAGCTATTGACAAACTTCAGTGTCATTACTAAAAAAACATAGTTCTTAAATAAAAATGAGAACTTTATTGTTATTAGGGGACTAGGGGACCAGGGGACTAGGGCTATAATATAGCCCTAGTCCCGTGGGTGACCATTAGGTGACTAGGGCTCAAAATTTGTTTCAGTTCTTTTAATTATTAATAACAATAAAGCTCTCATTTTTATTATAAGTACCTACAAATAAAACTTTCGTTGCCTCTTCGTAATTATTATGTTTTATATAATGAAAGCAGCAAAGAAGCTAACGTCTTGATTGTGAATAGTAGCGGCAAAAGCAAGAGTAAGTAGGTTACACTTGTCAAACTAATTAACATTTATTTGGTTGCGGAAGTAAGGAGGTAATGGTTCGTTGGCATAATAATAAAAAATGAACAAGTAAGAGAAGGACTCGCGGCTTTGAGAATTCCGTACAAACTTAATTATAGTGACAGTTGATTGTTCAGACATCCTAGAAATTGTTAGTCTAAGAAACTTAATGACAGTTACGTATTATGGGTAAGCTTAGCAGTACACAAATTTCAGTTCATTTGTAAAAAAATATATTCTCTGGTACCGATGTATTTCGATAAATACGTCAAGGTCAATTTTCGAAACTTTGTTTTTTTATGGTATAGGGAATTATATATATATTAGTACTGCAAATGTAACTTAGTTGACGAAAAACGATATTTCTTACATAAATACAACAAATGGTTATCCCTTATAGGAAGGAATAGGAAGTATCCAATAGACATTGATTTATTTGCGAGAGTATTAAAATATATGCCGTAAGTATAAAAAGTTACATTTTACGGTTCTAAGAGACAGTATAATTAATATTTTTGATATTAAAATGAACTTCATATCTACACGCGTCCCTACCAAATACGCTTGATCCAGGAAGATAGGCGAACAAAGAGGTGATTGTATAAGGGTTTTTTGGAAAGAAAGCCCAGAGTGCTTTAACTAAAAATCTACAATAAAGTTCAAATAATAAGATTCAAAATAAAAGATAGCGGTTCAAAATACTCAAATTGTTTTTCTAAGTATATGTTGACTCTATAAGTAACCAACTACGCAAGGTTAGCAAATATAATAAGAAAAGTGTTATTCCATTTTCAGGTATTCAAATAAATGTGGTTTTCTGAACACGGACGCACTATTGGATAGCTAACACATCATATTTGAGTACAATTCCCGAAAGGTTTCGTTGGGAATTCATCGTTATAACTAGTTTTTTTACGATGTTTTCTCAACCTACCTTTGCTAGTATAGGTATTCCACTTACCGGTAATAAACTTGGCTAAATTTAATGACCCACAGCTCATAAAGTAAACCGTTTAAGTCTCTAATTAATGAGAAGAGTAGGTATTGTCGATAAGTTTCATTTTTTTTTTGCACAGAGGTTGTCTTATCTTTGAATGTTTATAATATCTCTCACATTATTAGCATACATGCGCACGCATTCTCACACACGCACAAACACACGCATACATACACATATATACATGTATTGCCGATTGGGAAGGGACTGGTTCCCAATATATGGCTCACGCTAGTATGGGAATCAGGGCTTCCACAGTCATAATAAACATTCTTGTTCTTGTGATATAAATTTAAAAAATCTTTTTGTATGTAGATATGTATACCGGTGAAATCTATTCTATTTAATGTTTCTAGCGGAAACCTATTTTATGTACGAGTATATATAAAAACGGCAAAAGTTTCGAACAAAAACGGCTGAACGGATCTGGATGAAATATGGCACAGACATAGATTTTAGTCTGGAAAAACACATAGTCAACTTTTCATTCCAGAAAATGTACGGTTCCCGTGGTATAGACTTAACCATAAGTCACGGGCAACAGCTAGTCCGTTATATATACGTCTATGGTATTGCATAATTATGTATAGAACATATTTTTATTGATCTCGTAGCACTTTAAAATCAATTGCTTATTTTTTAAACTAAATCAACGATGCACCTACCACCTTTACTTCTAAAAAACTATTCGCTTCTAAAAAATAAACTTACATTTGTTGTAAATAAAGGAATCAACCAAAAAAATATTTAATTCGCTCACTCACACAATGTCATCCGCGTAAGTCCCGATCCCGTGGGAATATCTCGATAAAAAGTAGCCTATGTGTTAATCCAGGTCTCCAGCTATCTACATACCAAGTTTCAACGCAATCGGTTCAGTAGTTTTGGCGTGAAAGAGTAACAAACATCCATCCATCCAAACTTTCATATCCTACTAATATTATAAACGTGAAAGTTTGTGAGGATGTATGGAATTGTGGATGTACGAGTATGTTTGTTAGTCTTTCACGTAAAAACTACTGAACCGATTGCGATGAAACTTGATATGTAGATAGCTAGAAATCTAGATTAACACATAGGCTACTTTTTATCCTGATATTCTCATGGCACCGGGACTTACGCGGGTAAAACCGCGGGGCGCAGCTAGTTTATAATATTAGTGGGATAAGTAAGTGTACAATAACTTGCTATTCACAATTGAAAAAGACGGAACTAATACATCCTACTAATATTATAAACGTGAAAGTGTGAGGATTTATGGATGTTTGTTGTTCTTTCACGCAAAATTGCTGAACTGATTGCCATGAAACTTGTTATGTACAGATAGCTGGACACCTGGATTAACACCCGTTAAGAAGATTAGCCCGAACAAAAAGACACACAGGGAGACAAAAATTAAAGAAACTGACTTTAAATAACTTTATAAGCTAAATAAAACTATTATTTTTTCATTACAAATAGACACTACAGTTTTATTTATTTGTATTGTATTTATTCTAGATTAAAGATCTATCTCATTTTCTGTCCCCTGACAACGTGCACAATGTAATAATGTTCGGTTAAGCATTTTAGTTACGATCACTGCATAAACAAATTACTGTAAAAATATTTAAGAACAATAAACTATCGAGTGACAGCCCTAGACTGAGATACCGGGTTGAAATGAATGACGCCCTAAAAGACGGGCCCCGGAGAGTCGTAAATCGGGCAAACTTCAAGGAAGGAGAAACTTTTCCTCCACTACAGGACACTCAGGGCTCGCATTATTAATAACTTTATTATTGACTTAGTTCTTGAGGTTGCTAGTATGTGGAGAATGAAGTTGAAGCTCATATCTAGATAGATAGATGTACTCTTTATAATTTTAAAGAGCAGTATATTACAATATTTTCTTATATCTAAATACTTACTACCTAATGCATACAATTGGCGACCTTATGGCAGTTTGCGATCTCTTGCGGGCAACGATTGGATGGATAGAGAAACATTCATAAAAAGAGGGCTGTAGTGTACACGGAGCCTATTTTAACAATAAATAAATCCCACTAATATTAGAAATGTGAAAGTTTGGATGGATGGATGAGAAAGAAAGAAAGAAAGAAAAATATTTTATTTGTATCTTCAGTTATAACAATAAAAATCATATGGCTTAAGACTAGGGTGGTACTGAAGACCAAATAGGGTACCTGCGTCAGCTAGTGTCGCAGATCGCTCTGCAACGCTGGTATTCTCGCAGGCCCCAATTAAATTTAAATATCTAAATTAATAAATATACATATTGTAATTATATTCATATTTTACATATAAATAATATCAATATGGATGGATGTTTGTTAATCTTTCACACCCAAACTACTGAACCGATTGCGATGAGACTTGGTATGTAGATAGTTGGGGACCTAGATTAACATATAGGCTACATTTTATTACGATATTCCCATGGGATCCGGACTTACGCGGGTGAAACCGCGGGGCGCTGCTAGTAGCATATAAGTGCTAATAAGAGATACTAACTTTAAATATTAATAGTTTGCAAATGAATATGATGATTGGTACACAAATATACACATATGCGCAGATACACATAATATGCATACTCATAAACAATGAAACAACATAACAAATATGTAGGTACATAATAAACACATAACAGTAGCAAGTGGGTTCGATTCCCACCCAGGACCAATAATTGTGTGATGAGCATGATCATTTGTTCTGTGTCTGGGTGTAATTTATTTATAATATGTGTAAAAAAAAGTTTTAGAAAAACAAAATTTAGAAATATATGTGTGTTGATCAGCAGTCTGATTACCATAGTACAGGCTCTGCCTAGTTTGGAATCAGACGGCCGTGTGTGATGTGTGAAGTTATTATTATTATTATTATAAATACAAAAAAAATAATTAGATAACACTTCGGCAAATAGCGCGTCGTGTCGCCGCTACCATTACTTCGTTTTACGTATTAATTAATTTGCTTTTTTCTTATGTTTGGTGCTGACTAATAATTATTTAGGTACTAGCAACCCGCTCCTGCTTCGCACGGGTACAAATTGAAATACATGAAAATCCGTTCAGTAGTTTTTCAGTTTATCGCGAACAGACAGACGCGGCGGCGGACTTTGTTTTATAATATGTAGTGATTTACATTAATGGCTAACAAGTTTATTTTTCGCTTTTCAGTTTGTTTCTCCTTTCGTCAGTTTAATTTTTTGTTTAAAAGTTTTTTTTAATCTCGGTCACCCATCTTTGTACCTCTGCCGCGGTAGCAGTCTTAACCGCATTATCCACTCATGGCGCACTAGAGATAAGCGCAGACGCCATTGCGTCACAACTCTCAATCCTTTTCCAAACCATTACCTTAATTAAATAATTATTTTTGTAATGAAAACACTGAGCAAGCAGTATTATTGTCAGGTATGAAAATACATTTATTTAATCAAACTTATTGAGGTCATGAAAAGATGGTACATTAGTGTAGTTCTGTGTGAAATTGATACGCCATTAACATTGTCAGTAATTCAAGAAGAAATGAAAGCTTTTAATGTATGATTGGATTGTTCTAAGGAAAATTTTGGCGAGTAGATCTCAGACTAAAGTTTTAATAGTTACGTTTTTAAATAACAATTGAATGACTTGGGACACCTCACAGACGGGCGTCTGATCCCAAACTGACTGCAGATAAACATACTTATATATATACATGCATACAAAAAAATAAAATTCAAGCGTCTGTTTATAATGTCATAATAACAGGATTTTACTATATGCTTTCGAATTTTTATACGGTACATATTTCAAAAATTATATTTTTTAAATTCTGTGTCTGTCTGTTTGTTCCTTCAAATCTAAGGAACGGGTGGACTAATTTCCACAGGGCTTTCACTTTCAGATAGCTGGTGTTATAAGGAGTACATAGGCTACTAATTTTGGAAAAAGAGTTAGGGTTCCGCGCAAGATATATAAATATGTACACGCGAGCGAAGCCGCGCCGGAACAGCTAGTTATAGATAAATTACACCCAGACCCGGAACAAAATGATCGTGCTCATCACACAATATTACCTCTGGCCCAGCAGAGCCATAAACCAGAGCGCGGCAACTCAAATATTTAAAAAAACCTTTTTTTTTAATAATGGTTCATTTCCTAACTCGTGGATTCTTTAATCAAATTGTTTTTACATTTTAAACAATAAACCAGTTGCGACTTTTTTAATTAGAATATTTTTTAACTAATGTCACCGCACTTCATGTTTTACTCAATATTAGGTACCTACCTACTAAAAAAACATCAATTGATATTAGACAGTTTTGGAAAATGCTATATATACATATGAACTTATTAAAATGTATTACCCTTAAAAATTAAATAGGTGTAATAAAACGTTTATCCCTTATTAAAAAAACTGCTCTCGTGCAAAATCGTGGAGCTAGAAAATATTTAACTAAACATTAAATCTTCACCCCCATCATGCAAGTATAAAATCAGTTATAATATTATGTACCTACCAACGCTGTCTCAACATTAAATTAATTTTTTTAACGGACGTCCGTTTATTACATTACGGTAACATTTTGATTTTAATTTGAAATCAGATTAAACTCTTTTAAATATTAGATAAACTCAAGTTCTCACCTAAATATAATTTTTCTACTTATAGAATTTAAAATATAAATCAAAATAGATCTGATTGGTTAAAGAACGTGATTAAACGAACGAACATCATAGTTAAAAGTTTAAATCTTGGGGTACAAATTACATGCGATCGCGTCATATTTACCACATAGATAGATAGATACTCTTTATTACACACCAAAAAAGTATTTGGTATACAATCTAAAAATTTAATATTAAGTAACAGTACAATGGGAGGTCTTATCTGCGATCTCTTACAGATACTACAAGGTATAGAAGTCTATTGTAAAACTTTTTAGCAACCTTCGAAACGACTTTTAAAATACCACAATATCATAAAATCAAAGACATGCCAAGTTGAATTATTAGTTCAATGAAATCGAATAAACTTTCTGTACCTAAACCTTAGAAATGTTACCGAGTCTACCGTCCAATTGAGAAAGTTAAATATTATTACTTAATTCGGCATTAAAAAAAAAGTTTCGCAAATTATTAAATACTATTTTAACCTAACTAGAAAAGTTGTCAGAGTAAATAAAATAAAGCTACTTACAGTTATTTCAATAGGCTGTAAACCACATTCCTTTGCCAAAACTTAAGAAAACACTCTCACGAAAAAATTCGTCACCAAAGTTCACTCACGACTCCGGAAAATTGAGGAGCAAAGCGTGCTCCCTACTCAAAGTCCCGTTGCGCACTGAAATAAAATATACTGTCCGCTAGCACCTTCGTACTGTACCGTAGTATTAACCTACTGGATCTAGAAGACGATCCTTTTGAAACATTCTACAAAGTAGTAAGCTAGCCTCTATTTGGTCGGGCTATAAACACATAGGTGTGTTTGAAAATGGAACTTTTCCGACACTCGTTAGGAAGGCAAGCAAACATGCTTTGAAAAATTTCTCCTATTTAGCACAGCAGGAAGGTAATTAAATACCATGATGGTTTCATAATGATGTCGTTTAAAGATGGCGGCATTGATAGCCAAATCATATTCAGATGACAGACATGGTACATAAAAATACTTCACGTATTTGAAGGCCAACTTTCAGTATGGAAATTGTATTTGTTCTTTGGTATTTTCACTTTTGATTTTGTGTAATTTGAGAAAAGAATAAAATACAGAAAACTAATTTATTGAAGTTAGATGAATTGCGATTATGAGTTCTTTGTAATTAAGTTTAAATTGGTTTGAAAATTATTAAACCAACAATTTCTCAAACAAATTTTGAGTATTAGGAGCATATATTCCTCTTTCTACATAGGTACGTAGGTGTTTCTTATATCCTGATGTCAACGTGTCTTTAAGATTTATGGATATTATTAAGTAACTTCTATCGAAGACGTGGTTGAGCTTCATTGAGCCGATCTCCAAAATATTTTTATAAAAGTAAAATCATTTATATCCACAACTTTTAAACATTGTTATAGAATCAGCCAAGGTTTATCAATATGTCCGCACCATTACTCATCATCCTCCGCGCCTTTCCCAACTAAGTGGGGGTCGGCTTTCAGTCTAACTACGATAAGGCCGAACTTTGATATTTTACGTGAAGCGACTACCATCAGACCTCCACAGCCCGAGTACTAGGGGATATCGAAGTTCTGTAGTTAGACCAGTTTGTCGGACTTTTAGAGCTCCAACTACCCGTAACGAATGCCACAGATGTTTGTATGGCACCCGGGACCGACGGTTTAACGTGCTCTCCGAGGCTTGGAGGAGTCTCAATGTGTTAAGAATGGTCACCCAGACTGACCTGGCTAGTATTACTTTACTTTGTAATATGCTAACCTACTCGGTTACCACTTAGTCACGAGCCCCTCCACACCATTACTATACTATTAAAAAATTTACATTGCTCTCAAACCGTCTCAAACTGTCTAGAAGCTATATGTCATTCGACTAACATTTTTCCTGCAATTTGACCGAATACGATTTGCGTATTTGCAAGGATATATTGCAGACACATTCCACCTGCTTGTATGAGTAACGGAGGTGAAAATACCTGGCAATTCAATATAAAAAAAAAAAAATTTTGTAACTGCATGCTAGAGTATTATAATATATTACATAAGTGATTTAAGTATGAAATACCTTCAAAAACATTGTACACTCTAAAACCTAGAAGTTTATCGCAATGGCATAAATGACCTTCCTTTGATGTGGCACAAATGTATGTACATGAGGTACATACTAAGATTGTAAACGATGATCCAATTTTTTTATCAAAAACTCCAATTTCATTGTTAAGCCTCTTTCAATCTATTTCCAAATCAGTTATTAATATATTTGTAAAGTCATGGATTTATTCATTAGCTGTTGCGGAAGTTGCTTATTCCAAAGAAATCTGAGGAATAAAATAAAAATGTATTTATTTCAACATAACGATTGCGCGTTTAACGAAGGCAAGAAAGAGTAACTTTTATATTTTTAGGCTGCGTTTCCACCAGAGTTGTGAGAGGAATCTGAGCGGTGCGCGACAAAAAGTCGACCGATAATATCAATTCCTTTTTCTGGCCCCGCTCATCGTAGCTCTGGTGGAAAAAGGCTTAGCGGCACGAGGTCTTGTTAGCAACATCCACAGCAACAGTGGTGATTGCTATAAGCTATCAAATTCACTACATAACAGTAACCGCTGTGTTGTTCGTTCCTCGTTCAGCACTCAAGTGAACGTTAGCAAACGCTAGTTGTTTATCATTCCTACTTCTAACAACAATGTATCCCAGAACAATCCATTGGTAAGAATGTGTAAGCAATATAATATCATATGCTCTCGAGAAAATTCCATGAAAATTATCCTAATTTATAAAGCTTTATATAAAGGCATTTTACAGCCGAAATAATGTGTTACAGTTACAGGTGAAATTACTATTTCATACTTTGTAAATTTTTATATATATATTTGTTTCTTTTCTTTTTTTTTCTCTCGATTATTACTTATAATTAGAAATAGGCCATCTCTAATAGTTTATATTTCACGGAAGATAATCAACCAGTAAATGTGGTGTACAGCTGTAATTGGACTCCAGGTTAACAAATTCTTTAAGGTGACTGTCTAATCTGTTGTCTGTTTCTGTATCTTACAAATAAAATAAAATAAAATAAATAAAACTTATAACCTATAATGCACGTCTAGCCATTTCAGCCTTCTAATCCCACCATTTGCCGCCATCGTTTCATAGCTCCGATACGCATCCTTGCACCGCTCAGCTTTCTTGCACATCTCTGGTGGAAACGCAGCCTTACTTCGTTTCTATATCATTAGTGACACTAAGTCCCTCGTGTATAATATTTAATGTTGCCTTGTAGTGTGTTGTAAGACGAATATTTTCTTGCAAACATAAAATCTATAAGACTACCTATGTGGCGTAGTGGCCCTACCACTACGCCACGTATTCGACTACAATGTCAGACATCGGAGGTTCGACTCCCACTCAGTGCAAATATGAATATGTCTAATTTTATTGGTCTTTTGATATTTCTAGGTTTGATATACTTATCATAATCGTATGTATCGTATGTAACCTAAAAGAGGTTTTATTATTTAGTTTTGCAATTTCACGGTTAAGATGAACGGGGCTAATAGCTAGAAATAGCTGGATTATGTATGTAGTTAAGATTTATAGCTGGAGTTGGAGTAAAATCATAGTTTTTTGTGCTTTTTTGGGCATACGGAGATAGGGCACAGCAGATTTCTGTTTAAATTGGAGTCGTTCATCATTTATTGCAACTGTTTATTCAGTAGCCGGTAACCGCTTACTATGAGACGAGCTGACTTAGTGCGAAATATTTATTATTATTTTATTGGACTCATTATTACATCATCATCATCATCATTATTATTTGCCCTTGTTTCCATCAAACTATTTACTAAATTTTTTGTAAGATTTAGAATATTTTCCACCGTACTACAGTTTAATAATCGTGATTTCCAAAAAAAGGAAGAAGTTTATCAATCTTTATATAAAATCTAGCTGAGCCCCGCGTTTAGCCCGCGTAAGTCCCGGTGCCGTTAATTTCGGGATAAAAAGTAGCCTATGTGTTAATCCAGGCTATCTACATACCAAGTTTATTGTCAATATGCCTTTTATTGTTATGGGCTGGGACCAAACAAAGCCAAAACAGAGTAAAAATGATTAACAAGAAACAAGAAAACTAACTAACACATTGTGGCATTTTGATTGAACAAAATAGAATGTAAAATTATTAGATTTGTTTCATATCTACTTAGTATCATACTTATTTTAATTGTCTTCATCTAAATGTCATGAAAACATTCATAACAAGCTTGATATTTACAAAAGAAAATATTAAATATACGAGTAATAACTATTTTACGTATACATAAATATTAAATCTAAACCATTCAGTCTTAAAAACCATTAACCCAAATCCACCCATTTTTTGACATGTGGGGTTCACCTTTTTCTTACTGTCACTTTGCTACAAAACCACTTGCCTGCCTTTTACCTTCGAAGGTTGCTCTTTTAAAATCTCTTTTTCTTCCAATTCTTGGACTTAAATAACATGAGACACTTCGAAACGATCGTATGAGATTCATGATTGCATAAACATGATCACCCAAAACATGATCCAAAGAGCCATCAGAGCAAACCAGATTTTGGACATACCTCCTACCAAGCGGTTAATTACCATTATTCTAGAATGTTCTTCTCTTCTGGTGATTAGGATTGCAAGAGTTTTTAGGAAGGGAGAATAGGGTTGTCACGTGAGACCACAGGCGTTAAGACTGTTTACAGACTTTACAGGTACCGGTAACAACCTTCCTTTGACGGACCCACAGGTTGTGGGGTTTGATTCCGACCAAAGACAAATAATTGTGTGATGAGCATGATCATTTCTTCTGTTTCTGGATGTAATTTATTTTATCAGCAGCCTGGTTAGCATAGTACAGGTTCAGAAAGGCCAAGAAAGGATCAGAAGGCCGCGTGTGAGGGTTATCTCCTCACTGGAACCGCGGGTGAAGTGACCTGCGGGACTCCAACCGACTAAAACCACACGGTATTTCGTCACAAGTGGGTCTATTGCAGGTAGGCCTGCCATCACTTAAACTATCTCTTGAAAAATCCCGGACACATGTGTGAAATCGAGATTCTTTCCCGGACACCTTAAAAAAAACACCGATTCCATTTTTGTTATTAAATTAAACAGCTTCTTAATCTAATAATTATAATTTGCCCCCGGCACAGAGTGTCCGGGTTTTGCCCGGACGCTTTATGAAAACCCCGCCCGGACGCTCCCCGGACCCCCTTAAAACTACGACAAATCCGGGGAAACCTGGACGGATGGCAGCCCTAATTGCAGGGGACCTGGGATATCCTAAGAAGAAAACCTTCGGAAACCCATGCAGAGATTTTTTTTCAAAGTTATCTTATTTCAATGTTTTGTTGGGTATTTCGGAGTCGGAATTTTTATTTAAACTTTTTATGAAAATATAATCCCATATTTTTGTACAAAAGCCTTTTGAAACATAACTGTTGTGTAACAGATTATCTATTTAAAGCAAAACAACACAGAAATGTACAAAAACGCATCAGCCATATTGAATACAAAAATGTACTGGCAGTAGCCGATAACAGATAACAGCTGAAATTTTCAAGCGTCGTATTTTTTAATAAAAGTGAGGATAGAAAAATAGCACTCATATAATATTTTTTTAACGTTGCTACACACGTATCTATCTATACAAATAAATAAATTGAAGTGTCAGTTTGTAATGTCAAAATAACTGCATTTTACTGTCATTATTTATTTACTGCATTTAAAATGCAGTTATTATGACGTTACAAACAGACACTTTTTAATAAGTGTACAAAATTCTCTTCATTTCAACAACCGATAATTTGTTACATATTTTACGAAGTACTGTGCCATTAATGACTGTTGGAATTTCCTGCCTCGCCGCCGAATATTTTCGATGTGGTTAAATAATACATTTTAATTACCGTAGGTTTTGTGTCGTGTTGTTGAAATGTCATCGGTTTCGTTGTCAATGATGAGCGTTCTAAATTTGGTAGTAAACGAAGTAAATTACAGATAAGTTTTTTTCATTAGTTACTATATAACTTTGACAACTAGATGATCCCAGGGTAAAAAGAGGTTCACAGGGATTTCCTTGTAAGGGTACACCTGAGGCCCTGGTAATATATACTGTGACGGAACACCGTGTGGTTTTAGTCGGTTCGAGTCCGACATACCACCCTACCGCTTAGCCCATTTGGGGTGACGACCCGTGGGGTTTCCACACGTTAAAAAAAAATAAAAGGGTAAAAAGAGGCACAAAGAATTCGCTTTACGTATTAATATCATGATATACTTAGGTATGTTTATCAGCAGTCTGGTTATAGTACGGGCTCTGCCTAGTTTGGGATCAGACGGCTGTGTGTGAGATGTGTCAAGTTATTATTATTATAGACATTTATTTGTCACTTGTTACTCCCAGTTGATACAAGAGGGTTGTTGAAAAAGAAAATATCGATTTCTTTTATGTATTTTAAAACTTTATCATAAACTATATTAATAGTAGATGCGAAAAACTTAATATATATATTTTTAAGTTAATAAAAAAAAAAGTCAAAGTTCATGAAATTTTAAAAAGAATCACGTAACTACGAACGAGACACGAATATTCGCCATGTTGGTGACGTCATAATGTTAAAGGCATTTCACGATAGTGCAGTGTCAACGTCTTCTACACTGTCAAAACACTGTGTGCTACGATGAGTAGAAATTAACATTATGACGTCACACTCGGATTTGTTCGGGAACTGTCGGTGTGTTTTCGGTACTAGGTTAAAACATTACTAGGTTATTTTTAATTTGATATAGCAATTTAAGCACGTAATAAAAAATCTGAAGTAGGAGTCAAATATGTTAAAGTAATTGATATAAAGCTTTCCTAAAAGTCCCGGCTATTAAACGCCCACTGTTTTCTTTCCCGCTACACGCTCCGCTCCCCGCCCACTTTTGTACCGTGGACCATTTCCTCAACAAAATTATTCCTAGCAAAACTAATAAGTCAGTGTTATTATCATAAAGTATATTGTCTAGAAAGGGTCGTTAATTTTAGCTTACATCTTATAACAAATTGTTCCTCGACAACTTCACTTTGCGTTATTTTAAACGACATTAGGGTAACTTCGGTGAACTAAGAGGGGTAGATGCATTTAATTTTAAAATTTATCACTTACAAGTCTTTGTTTTCTTCAATGTGTTCCGTAAGTTTTACTTAATGGGTTATATGCTTTTCACTCACGGCTACGCTTGTGGTAACTAGGAAATGTTTACATTTTTTAATCAAATTTATGTATTGTTACATACACATATATATATATCTGATGTTCGTGTGTAATTTATACTAATACTAACAACCCGCCCCGGCATCGCACGGATAGCAGAGACATCTATAACAATCATCATCATATTTCAACCAATTTACACATAAACTTAACAAATTATACAGCTAAATCATCCTCATGAATCGCTTTACCTATTGGTGAAAACCGCATGAAAATCGGTTCAGTAGTTTTAGAGTTTATCGCGAACAGACAGACAGACGCGGCGGGGGACTTTGTTTTATAATATGTAGTGATACCAAAGCTATTGAGGAGCAGATACAAATAGATATTTAAATGAAATGGTACAAAACATGTTTAAATTATTAAAAAAATAAACAGACAAAAAGAAGCTGAGAAACGGAAAATAGTTTTAGGTCCTAAAAACATCGCTAACTTAGTCGGCACAAAACATTTATGTTAAAAAGTTTTGAGCAGTTGTTTGGCATAGACTCAAAATTAGTAACTTACTAAGTATTTTTTTGGCAAACTTGTTTATTTACTTTCTGAAGTAAGTAATTATTTTAGAGTCTTCGAAAAACAACTACACAATACTTTTTCGTCTGTGTATTGATATAAAGTTTAATGTTTCATCCATTATTTCTGTATTGTTATTGTACACCTTTCAAATAAATTACAACACAGTAAAACAATTGGTGGTTTTATAACACATGGTGTTTTCTTTCAGACAATCTTTGTATGTATATTTGTTAAATATAATTGGGGGTAGTCTATGGTGTACGGTGGTGTTTTTTTTTCCTTATGGCCACATCAGTACTAGGTCCGTAACAAGTTTCAACAGAAAATATCATATCCTATTTTGTTATCATTGGCAACAGTTTGTTTTAAAAGTATGAACAATAAAATCAATCATCTCATCTCTGCCCTGACAGATATTTTTGTTTTTATTAAAAAGGCTTGAACTTCGAATAATACCCCTTAAAAAAACGACTCATTTGACTGCACGGATGGCGCAATGGTTTAAGTGGTCACTTCGCCACAACGCCGGGCCGAGTGTTCGAATCCCACACTGGAAAAAACTTTGTGTGATCCACAAATAGTTGTCCCGAGTCTGCGTGTTCTTTTGTGTGAGATTTTTAAATGTTTGTGAAGCCTCCCGCGACACAGGAATATTCCTAATGCGGAAGTTGTCTTTTAAAAAAAAAACCATCAAAATCTGACAACACTGCAAAAAAAAAACAATCTACGGATTTAAAGCATTTTTACTTCTTTCGGTTAATAAATAATATAATTAGCATTACATGGCTAAGGGCTGATATGTGACATAAATATATCAGTAGGTATACGCGACGGCTAAAATTGTCCTACTGTTGATATATTTATAATTATCCGTCTGGGACAAATTTGGAAACCTCGTCTGCCATTTCGGATAATTAGTGAACTTTAGGTATACCTGTGTACACCGGTAATTCTAGAGAATGAGAACAAATGATTTGATTGATTAATGGAAAGAAAGGTTTATACATGTTGCTAGCAACATCGAATGATCGGGAACGAACAGAGTCAAGTTCCAACGATGTCACGTCAACAACTAACTTCACTCGATAGTGGGACGATTTTTCAACGCCCAGCTTTATGATCTGCCTTTAGTACGCTTGCTTAAGGTCGAAGGTACCTACGTATGTTAGTATGTGTATATGTCAATCGCATACGCTATTTATTTGAGGTAAATGCGCGTTTACTACTAATAATATATAGAATAGCCCGGTGAGGGTTTTTCACACGAAAAAAAAAAAGCTAATAACTCAATTTTCTGTACCGTACAGAGTGAATTTCTTTTTTTTTAAAACAAATTAATAAGTCTACTATATTATTAGTTAATGATAGGTACTACTTTTAAAACTAATACCTGATATGATTACACAAGCACAAAATATTTCAAATAAACCACTTTTTTCATTAACATAATAGATTTAGTCATTTATTGACTTTTAATACGCCCAAGGGGTATGTTAATGATTTTCGTAAACGACCTTAACGATAAACTGGGGATGCGACTCAGGGTAGCCAATCACATTTTACATAAGTTATCAGAAAAAATGAATAAATAAAAATAACAATGTAATACTAATACTCCTGGTATGGCAACACTGGATTACCATCACCTCAAGTGCTTACAATGTGGTGGTCGAATATTCAAACACACGTTTTCCATTTTATCTGCGATAAAAATGTTACAGAATATATGTGTTATCCCCTGGCGATGGAATGTAGGTATTACGGGCTGGGATGAACCATCCCCGGTGATTGCAGAGGGAGTCGCTAGTTTATTGTTGAGCTAGACCTCGGTATAGCATTGTTTAGCAACATTAGGATGAGATATGTTTTCTAAATTAATTAGCGATCACACTTAAGATACCTCTTTTTGTTACAACAACAGCAACGTGTTAAACAATATTCATATTCGTGACGCAATCTGTTGAATTAACAATAGTTTGAGGATCTATATTGGACGTCACAGTCAACAACGCTTCCCATTACTGCACTATAAATGTGTGCTAAATTTTATATTTGCATTCTTCGCATCCACCGTGTGAGGACTAAGTGTACTACGTACGGCTGGCTGGCTGCAGTAAAGATGCAAGATCAATTAGAGGATTCAACAGGTCAATCGGTCTCTTTTCTCGCTAACTCATACCTGTATTTCGGCGCATAAATTAAAATAAACTTAAATACTGTTGGCAACAACCTCACCACTATAGCTATAAACTATCACATTTGTGGAGGAACGGGTGTTATGTCCCTCCAACACAAAGAGATGATCCTCCGACCAGGCGAAGTGATCATGCCTTGTGGACCGCGATCCAACGGATGATGTTGGGAAGTTGTAATTTACTAATCAGCGCGAGAACTCTCATAGCGCGATGCAGGACTAGTTACTCCGTAGTTCAGCTCGTCTTCGATAGATGATGTTGGAGTATGTTTTTGCTGTATGTGGAATTCGCCACACATTCGCTAAATAGCCGTAAGCACGATTTTGTAAGTACCTCGATCCGCACTCAAGTGATCGTTATATTTATATCTTATAATCGACATATCTTTATATCACCCCACCGTTACCCGCTATTTGTCAGACGGGCCAATGGCGTTATGTCACTCATATAACTAGTAACAATAATGCCTATTAATTCAATATTATTAAATAGTGAACTGTTTTATCATCTATTATAGTTCAACCCTTTTTTTAATAAAATAATACGAGTATTTTTGAAGTGGCAATAAAAATACAGTTAATTAAAAATCGCCCGCCATTTGCAATTTGACGGATGGCCACACTTATCTAGTTCATAATAACTTCTGACTTTTAAACACGGAATTGGGTACAACAGAATTTCTTTCGAGATCTTAGCACAGGACCCACACGTGTAAGAAAATCAAGGACGTAAATATCCCTCTACAAGTTTTTTTACATCAAAAAGTTACCTTTATGTATTCTAACCATTGCGACCCGACATTTATATTATATTGGAAATAACATCAAAACACCTCATTTTAAGGATAGCTATCCACCAGGCTTATAGCCTAGGATAGGAGATAGAAAAATAGAATTGTCGTAAAATGTAGGTGTAATTTTCGATGCATAGTTCCCAAGTTAGTCGAAAGTAGCATTAGGTATGTGATACATCCGTTTCACCTAAATAAAAGTATTAAGTGTTAAATTTTTTTCGGTCGTTATACTCGTAGGTACTTTATGCATTGCCGTTGACGTGAGGCGGTGTGGTTCCGGTGGCTCACCTATATCAGACGCATTAGACGCTAAACATACAGGCGAGTCATGCGGTACAAGTTCAGGCAGCTACATTTACTGTCAGATCGTATTCAAAACCTCCCTGACGATGTTTTTGGAGTTTACTCCTTAAGAATCGATTTTCATATAAGGCACCCGGTATGAAAAAAAATATAAAGAGTAAAATTTTGTGATCGGAAGGCAGCGTATCGCTTTAACGCTTTTTTGTGCTTTTTGTGCTTTATTTACCTTTATGGTATATATAATATAAAATATATACTGTACAGCGTCTACAAATGATGAGATAGAGAGAGAGAGAGAGAGCGCTTGCAGTAAATTGTAAACACCAGTCGTGCGTCGGAGCTGACACACACCTTTATTTTTAAAGAATGCTTGTAACACATCACACATCTAAACTAATAATAATATTATAAACAGGGAAACATTTGTGTCTTTGTATGTACGAGTATGTTTGTAATCTTTTCACACAAAAACTACTGGACCGATTGGACTTGGTATGTAGATAGCTGGAGACCTTGATTAAAGCATAGGCTACTTTTTATCCCGACATTCAAACGGGATCGGGACATACGCAAGTGCAACCGCGAGGCGCTGCTAGTTACTAACATTCTTGCTAACCTTTACAGCTAAGCTAAATGCTTGTGTTAGAGGTGGGTTTACGTCGGTAATGCACTGGGTGGGGTTCGGACCCACAACTACTAGATCGCACATCCAACGCCCTAGGAATTAAGCTGCCACCGCGTTTTAGTACTCACTATTTTTTAATAAACGACCGTTGTACACAGGTTTTCCTGACCTTGACAAACAGACATACCGTGCAATACAAATCAATAGCCTAGGAAAACAATCAATAACTTTGATTCAAATCATTCTTAACCTTCTAAAGTTCTTAGAAGAGTACCCTTGACACAATAACCCAATTTTTAGAAACTATATTTATATAGTTTCTTAAAATTGGACTAAAAAAATTACTGGCTTGTTGGTCGTGTGGTTAGTGACCCTGACTGCTAAGCCAGAGGTCGTGGGTTCGATTCCCACCCAGAACAAATAATTGTGTGATGAGCACGATAATTTGTTCTGTGTCTGGGAGTAATTCATCTATAAAATATGTATGTATTTAGAAATATATAAGTATGTTTATCAGCAGTCTGGTTACCATAGTACAGGCTTTGCCTAGTTTGGGATCAGACAGCCGTGTGTGAGATGTGTAGAGTTATAAAAAAAAAAAACTCTTGACCCAAACTTAACTTTAGTAGACACCCATCCTAACTTTCTCACGTGTGTCACCGTGGAATGTCACCTTCATAGGATTTACGAGCTTCAAGGATTCTGTAACCTTTTCAATTGAACCTACATCGTTATGTGGTATTCCTTTGTACTGGAGGCGTATGAAAATAATTGAATTAATACTACAAATTGAAATTCATTCTTGGCCTTTTAGTAAACGCTCCTTGATGAAACTATTTGTGGCTAATATAAGGTATTTTATATCACTTACTATGCTAGCGTACTAACGAATTGGAAAATCCGACAGTACCTACACAAAATACCGCAGTCAACTAGCATTTCTAGTAAAATGTATTTCTGGGACACTAAAGGTTCGTGGCCGCACTCACCTGCAGCAAACCCTCTAGTCAAGACAAGTAAACCTGCATTGTAACGACTGATCCTGTATCACACAAAGGATGTTCACAATGTGAACTATCGGGCCTGCCGAACCGCAGCTCACATGTCATGGAGCTGCGATTCGGCAGGCCCGATAGCCTAGCATGCACGCAGGATCCTCTCTTTGCGTCAGAGGGATGTAGCATCTATTTCTACACAGGTTAAAAAGCAGAGAGGGATAAGATGGGCACACAATTGAAATCTAACTGAATATGTTATTGTTTATATTCAAATCAAATCAAATCATATTTATTTGTTAAAACACAGGTACATTGTAGGATATTAATAATTACATATATTAGTCCAAGCCATGTTTTACCATGCTGGTGTGCAAATATTACAGAATACAATTAAAATTACCTATAATTATTAAGCATGGAATTCTAAGACAAATATCGTTTACAATGTTAATGTCAAATAAAAAAAGATTAACAATTATACACCCACATGTGAGGGGCTTGTGACTAAGTGGTAACCGAGTAGGTTAACACATTACAAAGTTAAGTAATACTAGCCAAGTCAGTCTAGGATGAGTGACCATTCTTAACACATTGAGACCCCTCCGTGCCTCGGAGAGCATGTTAAACCGTCGGTCCCGGGTGCCATACAAACGTCTGTGGCATTCGTTACGGGTAGTTGGAGCCCTAAAAAGTCCGACAACCTGGTCTAACTACAGAACCTCGATATCGCCTAGTACTCGAGTTGTGGAGGTGTGATGGCAGTCGCTTTACGTATTGATTATTTAATGTGTTCACATTTGTTTTTATTTTTAATTGTTAAAGCAAGCAATAAATAATTTGATGATAGCATAGAAAAACATCAAAGTTGTTATTTGATACAAAGTTTTGTTTCGGTATGACAATAAGAAGTAGGTTTACATAGTGTAGTATTAAAAGGGTGTTAATAATTTCAATGAATAAAATTTATAACCTCAACATAGAGGAACACTGCTGGCTTACTAACCTATTGATTTGATCTCAGTTTACCAATAGTAACCACATCCTCATACACGAACTGCCAACTTTATGTTTGTTGAAGCACCTCGTACACACATAGTAAGCTCATGCATACTTCATGCCGCGAGTGTTTTACCAACTATTACTATAGTGCTAAAGTCAGTCAACTAAATTCTAAATAGATGATCATATTTGGCAATTGAAAGAATTTTTTTTTTAAATATGGCTGCCTCCAAAAAAGCACATATTTTTTGCGGTCTTGAATGTACTTTACTTCAACTCTAAAAGTAGACATACTGAAGGGTGTAGATACATAGCTAATTCATAAATACTTAAAAAAAAGTTAAACTGACTACAAAAAACACTAACAAAGGGCGCTGATTGGTGACAAATAATTTCAATCTTAATTGAAAAGGCTCATGTGACACTTAATGTAATAGCTCACATTATAAAGGCACAAACAAGGTAGCTAGCGAGCTAGCTTTAAGCCCTATTTTTCTACTAGACGTCGCTACCATAATTCATTCTTGGTTTATTTCATTATATAACTTGAAATAGCATTGCTTAGCCGTTTTCAGGTATTTTTTAAATTTATAACAGATATTGTTTAATTTTTTTAGCTATTCGCGTGCAGAATTTTTCAATTAGTTACTCAGTAGTTCATTACCTAATAATAATTGTTTGCTGCTTAAAAATGAACATTGCAAGTGTGATAATTGTTTAACTAAAAATCTGAGATTTTTTTCTTTCTTGGAGCTATTTTTGAAATACTTCAGAATAGATCCCCAAATCGAATGACAGCTTATTCATATTTTCCCGAGACTGCTGAAAAAGTTGAACAGAGAAGGACTTGTTGACTAGACTAATAAACTAATACTCCCAATTTACCCTAAGTTAATATGATCTTTCAAATTATTCCAAAAAAAAAATATTTTTCAAAAACCCAGCTGTCGTCTCCTAACGAAGATGATGATGTAGACCAGAGTAGATGTAATAAATGCGTGCCCAATGAACCTTAAACAATCTTGAATTATATTTCCAACCCGATCGCTCTAGTGTGCACGAGTCCTTACCAGGAATAATCCTAAACCATATTTATTTATTTTCGAACTGGGCGTTTGCCTTCTATAGAGATAACATGTTTTGTTTATTTTTGAAGTCAGTTTTATTGTTGACGCTACCGTGAATAGCACGGTCGGCAAAAAAACTTAAAATTGTGTTTTCAATATAAAATCTTTTATTAAAGTTGTCTAGGAATTGACGGCACTTAATTTATATTAATATAATAATGCTAAAGAGATTTTTGTTTAATTTTTTTTTTAAAGACAACCCCGCATTAGTGCAACTAACGTGGGAGAGCCATGCTTCGGCACGTATGGGCCGGCTCGACTCCGCTCGAGACCACGGCCTCACAGAATACCGGCAGTGATGCAATGATTTCATTGCTTTTCGCCGCGTGAGTGAGGTTACCGGAGGCCCTAACCCTTCCCTCTTCCCTATTCAAGTCCTTCTCCTCTCCCTCCCCTAATCCCCCTCTCCCCTCTTCCCACTCTCCCCACTTCCCTTCTTCCCTTGCTCCCCACCTTAAAGGCCAGCAACGCACTTGTGACTCTCGAGTTGCAGGTGCCCATGGGCGGCGGTAGTCATTTACCATCAGGTGACCCGTCTGCTCGTTTCCCCTATACCATAAAAAAAAAAAAATAGGAATCACTCCTGTGTCGCGGGGGACTTTACAAGCATACAAACAACGGACACAAAGAACACCCAGACTCGGGTGGAAATCGAACCCCCGACCTCTGGCTCAGCAGTCAGGGTCACTAACCACTAGACCAACAGGCCAATAATATTAATAATAATAATAATAATTTATTTGCTGATCAAAGGTGTAAAATGGTGTTATATTTATAAGTGCCAGTCATAATTGTTTGTTTATAAGTGAGAGAACCGTGCTTCGGCATGTATGGGCCGGCTCAACCGTAGGGATACCAGTCTCTTCGTTGTGTTTCGCCAAATGCGTGAGGTTACCGGAGGCCCAACCCCCCCCCCCTTTTTTCTCCCTCTTCCCTCCCTTCCCCTACTCCCACCCTAAAGGTCGGCAACGCACTTTTGACTTTTGAGTTGCAGATGGACACTTACCATCAGGTGACCCGTCTGCTCGTTTGCCAACCTATCCCATAAATGTTTGTATGGGATAGAGTATTAATTGAGGAAGGTTAAAGGCTATGTAACATCACGATACGGCCCTTTTGGGCAGAACAGGTCACCATAAAAGCAGATGAAATACCTCTGCATTCCATTCCCTGACCACAGCCAGTACAAGCTGGTCGAATCGTCAGGCAATTCATATTTACAGTTACCGGCACGAGTCGTGAGCATTCTTTTTATTGGTCGATATGACGTTGACCACGCTGACGCTGCACGTGATTGGTTCATCAGTCGATGCTCGTCGTCTATTGCTTTCGCATGTATCATTTGGCTACCGTATACTTTACTACTGTACTGTACGCTAGTTAACTTTCGTTAATTTTTAAAAATTTGTGCTCACGACTCGTGCCAGTATCTGTATTTTTATTTTACTGGTATTGGGGGTAAACGAGCAGACGTGTCACCTGATGGTAAATGACTACCGCCGCCCATGGGCACCTGTAACTCAAGAGTCACAAGTGCGTTGCCGCCCTTTAAGGTGAGAGTAGGGGGAGAGGGGAAATACGGGAATAGGGAAAGGGAAGGGTTAGGGCCTCCAAGCTGTGAAGGCCATGAAGCAATGCAAGCATTGTTTCACTGCCGGTTTTCTGTGAGGTCGTGATATCGAGCGGAGCCGGTAATACTTATTACGTAATCGCGTTAATTCCCGTACATATACATAATTCCATCATATAACGCGAAAGTTTAAAAGGTATTTAGTTATAGGAATCAAATTAACATTTTTTCCCAAAATCTTCATTCTGTTATTCTCTCGTCACAGATGAGAAAATAACTTTCAATAATACACTCAATTAGGGACTTACAATAACAAGGTTTGCTTAATAATTATATTTTACAAAATTATGTGTTCCTTGCGAATTTATCGAGCTAATTATGAAAACAACCAGCCCACCGTTACCCTTATAAATAAGAAGACCCAATTGCCTTTGGTTTAATTTCAGTAAGTTGAAATTCAAAATATTAGTTTCCCTGTCAATATTTAAGAGAGGGCTTGTTTACAGGATATTTTAAATAGATTCGGATATTAACGTAAAAGTTGGCTTACACCGTTTTTCCAGAAGGTTGATCAACGCAAAAATTAATTAATCGTACTTTGATTTGATCAAATGGTAAAATTTTACTGCAAAATTTGATGTCAAATGCCATCCGAATGTTGGGTAAATTTTCTTTGATTAACGTTTCAGAACTCTGATTTGACGCAACTGTTAACTTCACAACTCTGTTAGTTGAACAATATTTTGATCGTCTTTCAGAAACCGGGTGTTAGTTATGCGTACTTTAAGTCAAGTCAAAAGCATTTTTTTATGGTATAAGGGGCAAACGATCAGACGGGTCACCTGACGGTAAATGACTCGGCGGTAGTCACTCAGCCCAGGGGTACTTGCAACTCAAGAGTCACAAATGCGTTGCCGGCCTTTAAAGTGGGAGTAGGGGAAGGGTGGAAGAAGGCGAGAGGGGGTAAGGGTTAGGGTCTCCAGTAACCTCACTCGCTCGACGAAATACAACACAATCATTGCTTCACTGCCGGTTTTCTGTAAGGCCGTAGTACCACTCCGGTCGAGCCGGCTCATACGTGCCGAAGCATGGCTCTCCCACGATTAAACTTTAAATTTATTTTAATTAAACCAATTATAGGTATTTTGGGATTGTCAGGAGTACGAATCAGTTAGAATAAAACAGTCCTGAAGCCTGTTCCATACGTAGATCCTGTGAAGAAGAAAAGGCAAGAAACTCCAAGGACACTCTTTTCTACCTGTTTTTTTACCATTTTTAGGTTACATTGCTTATAAGTGCAAATGAAATGTGAGGAAAATTGTATATTCGAATAAAAACTTTCGTGAGTGGTATTCATATTATTTAAATTATACGGTTTTACTCACTTGGCATCTTACACATCTGGCACCTGCAACCGGCGCGGCAGTACGCCTCACCCCTTGATAAAGGGCCCGCGTCGGGTCCGAAACTAGTCGGGCATCCCCGAAATATACACGTGAGTAAAACCGTATAATTTAAATAAATTGTATATTGTTCTAAAATATAAACAGTCGCACAAATTACTACTATAATTAAGTAATAGCAGACCGGAGATGACCAGCCCCGACCAACGACCCTCGTTCACGAGCATGACAATAAATGTTTGAAAGAGGTTGAACACGGTAAAATTTTATCTTCATTCGGAACTGCCCCACTGGTGAAGTACAGTCATTAAAAAATAAAGTTTATATAATAAATTAAAAAATTTACTCTTCTTCGTAATTAGTCGTTGCGAAAGTAAATATAATCCTTGATATATCTTTAAGACTTTGTAGCCAGTAATCAGATAATGATAAAAAATTAATTATCAATATTCGACTTAATTTATTAGATTATTTTTTATTAAAGTGCAATTGAATATTATTTTGTATACTTAGGCCTGTACATGTTCCGAGATAAGGATTTCCACCCTTTTTAAAATAAAAAATGAAAAAAGTACATTTATAAAATTTTGAACAAAAAACTGGACACATTTGACTGGCCTGTTGGTCTAGTGGTTAGTGACCCTGACTGCTGAGCCAGAGGTCGTGGGTTCGATTCCCACCCAGGACAAATAATTGTGTGATGAGCACGATCATTTGTTCTGTGTCTGGGTGTAATTTATCTATAATATGTATGTATTTAAAAATATATAAGTATGTTTATCAGCAGTCTGGTTACCATAGTACAGGCTCTGCCTTATCAGTACCTCGGACAGTGCACCTTGCATATATACTACTCAGATTAAAGATACCAATATCGTTGCTCTTTAATAAATTCCACAACTGCAAGCGCTTCATAAATGACATACATATGAGGATACTTGATGGAATGCAGTGTAACTCTCGCGTTTTGTGTACCTTATAATACTCATCAATAAATAATTGAACATAACAATATTCTATGCCTCAGTAAGCCACGCATTTACCCATACTACAAGAAAAAAGAGTATTTATTGGGCTGTACAATACATAAAACCGAAATAGCCCGTAACTTTAACTGTCTGACCGTACAGCCAGCTGGTCGATACAGTTAGTGAGCGAATCGTAAACATTTACCTTCTATTATATTGTTTCTTTCAGTCTGGAATACATTCGTCTTTAATTGAATTGTAGATGTTTATAGAGTTTCTAGCCATAAAACGAGTTGGCTGATGTAGAACACTGTCTTATTTCTACTGTCTAATAATATCGAAAATAGTTCAACACAAGGGACATTTACACACATCATACGGTTACCTTTCAAATATGGTTGTCGACAATAAGTTATTTAAAATGTCATCATCATAATAACACGTCTATTGCTGATCATAGTCCTTTCCTAAAATTTTAAACATAGCCAGGTGTTGGCTGCCCGTTACCCTAGCAGAAGCAGGCATGAGACGGTGGCCCGACGTGATCCGCGTGCGCCTCTCTAAATCGGAAGGAGGGCAAGGCCCTCCGCTACCAATGATGTGGCTGCCTTCTGCTTGAGGGCGGCCAAAGTCTGCCAGGGTTCTCGGGGACTTCCTTCCTAGGGTAAACCCGAGACCCTCGCGACGTAACACCGTGTCGTTTTAGTCGGTTCGATTCCGACATACCACTTCACCAATAGCCATGGTGAGGTGATGACCAGTAGGGGTTTCCACACAGAAAAAGAAAAAAAAAGGTATTGTCACCTTTGCCTGTGAAAAAAAAATATAATTTAGTAAAATTAAAAAACCTTTAACGGTGAACCGAATTAAAAAGTAAAAAAAAAGTACACTATCATCGTTAACAAGCCAGAACTGTTGGACTCGTCCAAAAAAATCATATAAACCCAAACGTTCCACTATTAACCTCCTGGCTCCATCATCAGATCAGCTGTAAGATGCCAACTTTTAGTATTATCATCCAAACTACATTCACACACAAAGTTTTATTTCGGTGCGACAATTAAAAGTAGGTTTAAAATTACTTCCAAAATTTATTTACATTAAGTTACTTAAAGCTTGTTAAAAATCTGGTAGAATTTGGCATATGCCAATTTTGAGCTAGGGCTGTCAGCGGCATAATATCAATAAGAAACTAAAATAAGCAAATTTTTTGTTAAAGATCCATTAAAAAACCATCACAACTTACACCACTGGAACAAAACAAACAACGCCTGTCTACTAAACAGCTGGGAAAAAACTCCCAGGTTTCCCTACTATTTACAACACGATTAGTAGTTAAAATTAGTAACGTCAATCGATTATAAAAATAAATTAGTTACTAATCTCATAATCGATTATCAGTATTGGTATTAGTAAGTAATTCGATCATACGAATCATTCAAAATCGCCTCCGCCACCTGCGATCAGATAACACGCAGACCGCCAGTAAGGAGTAAGTACGTGACCCCAGCCAAAAAAAATATTTGTAATTCCATGTATGTGACACCCCTTACCTGCCATGATGACTATTTGTATCCAAGACTAGCAACGAGCCTCGGCTTCGCACGGATGCAATTTAGATTTTTAATTTCATTGTAAAACATCGTAACATCTACACCAAAGCTCGGCTTCGAACAATTTTATCTTTTTGACCTTGATTATGAAACTATTTAGTTGTATTAATATACTATTTTTTTGCTTCTATCCGTGTTTACGTTGACTACTTTCTTACTTAACTATAATAGTTGTAGCCTCGCGAATTTTTTTGGGATACCTTAGGTTACAATATTGCAATTTTCTTTAAGGTCCTAAATTTTTTTAAATAAAATACAGCCTATGTTACTAGTTGATAACGTAGCTATCTATAGGTAAAAGAATTTTTAAAATCGGTATTTGAGTTTTATCATTACGAACAAAAATACAAATTTGCAAAAATACTCTTTATAATATTAGTTTAGATTTGGATGCATACGAAAAGTGATTATATAATGGTATTTTTAGTTATTTTGAAAACAAAAAGAAACAATAATTTTCATAATAACATTTTCAATATTAATAACACGACAGACATTGTCCTGTCTTATCTATGAATATTGAATTCGAATTAGTATAACCAAAAAAAAAACCACAAACACAGTTCCGACCGATGCATCTTTTTTAAACGATATTTGCAGCGCGCATTCTGTCAACCGCGCATACTGTTAAACGGCTGACAATTATGTCAACAGCGCTAGGGTTATTAGAAAAGTTAATATGGTCGTTTCTTAAATTTTCTAATTTTCAGCGCAAACTTTCTTAATTTTATCCTTTAATAAGAACCTTCTCCTAACAATAATAAGCACAATAAAAAAAGAATTAGTGACATCGGTCCAGCCGTTTACGCGTGAGGAAAAAAAAATTAACTGTGTACCTATGCGTATAATTCAAAAGTTATAATTCAAAAGATACACTTGACTGACTTGGTAAAATAAATTTTCCACCCACCTTTGTTGATGTCTCCGGCTCTTTCCGATAAAGTTTTCTTATTCGATATTTACAGTGTAGCTATTTCTGTAGACTGATAAACATTTCTATATTTAATATACCTACAGTCTGAAACGTACCAAACACATTTAACTAAGGTATTTTAAAAAAATCAGATAAAAATCCTGATTCTTCATGAAATTCATCATCACCTTCCACTGTCTAAAAAACAGGTTAGAAAATCTACAATCACCCACCCAATAGAGCACAGAATAATACACTAACACCCGTATTCACAAATATCTCGCTAATTTAATTTCATAAAGTCAAAAACGATCATTTCATTAGATGCTAGCAACCCGCCGCGGCTTCGCAGAGCAGAGACATCATAAACAGTTATCATCATCATATTTCAACCAATTTACACATGACCTTAAAAAAATAATATACCTAAACCTTCCTATTGGTGAAAACCGCATGAAAATCCATTCAGTAGTTTTTAAGTTTATCGCGAACAGACAGACGCGGCTGGGACTTTGTTTTATAATATGTAGTGATTAGCATTCGCCCACGACGATTTTTTTCGTTTGTATTTTTTCTTTTTTCGACGACTTTCTTACGTTTATTTTGTTTTTTTTTTAGTTAGTTTCTTCCGGGTTAAAAATAGCCTATGTGCTATTCCAGACTATAATCTATCTCTGTACCAAATCCAGATCCTTTCAACCGTTCTGGCGTGATTGAGTAACAAACATCCATGAATTCAAAGTATCGCATTTACCCACTCGTAGTTTTGTATAAAATATCATTGTTCGTAGTAGCACAGATTAATAAGTAGTTACTACGTAAGTAGTAGTTAAGATTTAACAGATCTTAAAATTTTAACTGTTCCTCAAATTCAGTTTGAAAGATTATCTCGCGATATCTCGGCACGTAAATGAATATTAACTTAACTTATCTACTGAGACCTTCTGCAAAAAGACACAAAATCATTATTTGCGTATATATTAAATGCTCACTCTCAAATTTTAATTCAATCTATGCACATTGGTGTGGCTTATACGTTTACCTTGTTGAAACTTTGTATTTTATAATATTATGACATAGCGTATAACTGTTTTATGTTCTAATAAAGAAAAAATAACTAATATTATAAATGCGAATATGAGTGTGGTTTGTTTGGGTACAGAAAACGGCTTGAACTCATTACATTAACACGAGAAATGAGGTATTTGTACTTCATTTCGAGAATAAAGAAGTTTTATAAAACACTAAAATGTTAAAAATGTCTTTGTAAAACAGTCCGAAGACATTAGATTAAAGCAACAAACATCCCAACTGCACAACTTTTGCTTTCTCCGTTATCTCAAGCGCTCTTTTCAACTTATTTGCGAACCAATAAATTTTTGAACGTGCTTCGCATCCCAAGCACTTCTGTTATTTATGCCGTTCTTCGTAATACACTGTTTTCGTGTACTGGGGAACTATAGATTCGCAAAGGCAATAATATCCACGATCATTTGCCTTTATATTTCGTTTTTCAATATCGGTAACTTACTGACCGTAATGCTAGCAAACATTTTATGTATTTTTAAGTCAGCCTTAAAGTAAGCGCTCCCGTGAACTCGACTTGAGTTACCCTGACTAGGGAATCACTTTTATGCTACAAGACCCGAGAGCGCAGTTAAACTTCACTATTACCTCTGTGTTGTGTTTATCCTACTAACTGAGCTCCATTAAATTAGGTGCAAGATTGCCAGCATGCGTGTGATCTACAGAATTAACACGATCATTTATTCTGCGTCTGGGTGTAATTTATCTATAATATTTATGTATTTTTTTTATTTTGTTTATCAGCAGTCTGGTTACAATAGCTGTACTATTGCACTGTCTAGTTTGGGATCAGACCGCCGTGTGTGAGGTGTATCAAGTTATGATTACACTCATTACTGTAACCTCTTATGGAGACTGTGTGTTTGTTTGTGTGTTTATATAACTGTAACTCAATTGTATAAAAAATATATAGGCTTAAAAATAAAGTGGTGTAATTGTTAAAAGAGAAGGGGAATTTCTCAATAGGTTATCATTATCTCTGCTTCTAAACCGTCGAATAAAAAATCTAAAACTTCAGAGGGAGTAATAAACAATCATATATTTAACATGCACTAGCTGCGCCACGCGGTTTCACCCGAGTAAGTCCCTATCCCGTGGGAATATCTTGATAAAAAGCCTATGCGTTAATCCAAATTTCCAGCTATCTACATACCAAGTTTCATCGAAATCGGTTCAGTAGTTTTGGCGTGAAAGAGTAAGAAACATACATCTATCCATCCATCCATCCATCCAAACTTTCACATTTATAATATTAGAGAGAAGTGGGATTTAGGTGCATTGAAGTTTGTTGGTTTACTAATAATCATTGGCATTATCCATGATATATAATATAATAGATAAACAAATGCATAAATATTTTTTTAAATTAGTTTTGGTACCATGTAAACATTCAGATGCATTTAGTAAAGCTAGTTATGATATTACAAACATATACTTCAATATTTTTATTTGCATAGATGTACATAAGTAGAAGACTTTTTAACCGACTTCAAAAAATGGATCAGGTTCTCAAATCATCGGAATCTTTTTTTATGTATGTTCCCCGATTACTCAAAGACGCCTAGACCGATTTAGAAAATGCTCGTTATGTTTGAATTAATGACCATGGGACATATTCATCAGCTCCGGATCTGATAACGGGGTTCTGGAGAAATCGAGAGAACTCTTCAAATTGTATTTTTTTTTTGCAAAAAAATATTTTTTTGCGGCCCTTCAAGCGATTTGAGTATTTTTGTACACAATAGGTAACTATTACCTTATCTGTGACAATAGTGACTCGTGCATCGTGCATAGATAATGCCAATGATTGCTACGATGCTACAATCGAATAAACGGAAGAGGAAGTGAGGAAATGTAAGGATTACACGAAATTCCAAATAATTTACGCTATTGGCACAGATAAGATAATAGTTACTTCGTAACAGATACATCACTCCCATACAAAACTCAAATACCTACGTTATAATAGCCTACAAAATTGAAATAATAATACCTGGCGTTAGATGCGACCAGAAATATATCTTATTTACGCTTATCGAAAGTTGAGAACGCCTTGCCATCCTCGCGACCTTCGTCTGTGCATGTAGCCGAACTGCCGGACACTCTAGGGTTGTACAAAGTACACAAATAATGAAATAAATTATTTGTTTGGGGTATGTCCCGATATACACTGCGAGCACTGTTCAGTGCTCTTACTGGGGATAACTTCGTTCCATTATGAACTGACAGTATACTGCCGCAGTATCCTAGTGAAGTATATGACGTCATAAATCGTCGCCATTTTTGTACTGTGAGCAATGGCGTTTTCGAGGAAAGGTGCTCTCATTGCTTTGATCATGTGATCAACTACAATTTTTTTCCAGTTAGATAATAAACAATTATTTGTCGAAATATGTTCATCACTTTTACCGTAGATAGCCCCATTTAAATAATTCGTTTATAAAGTTATTATGCATTCGGTTACTTAAAAAACAATATTTTCTTTTAATACAAAGTAAACTCACTTTTATTATGCGAGTTATTGTCAATTGACAATTGACTTGAATATTAAATTTTTAAATATAACTACATTCAAACAATTTTTTTTCTTGTTGAACAGATAACTTGTACATATATATGATAATTATTTTCACGTCAAAACAGCGCCAAAAAACATAGATGTAAAGGAACGGCTTCGCAGTATACTAAATTGACGTCAGTTCTTATAGTCGGAACACACACTTGATAATAAAATTTATGGGTGTTGAGTTTTATATAATAATAAATTAAAATATTTCCCCTATGAAATTTATATCTTTAATTTTTATAGGTAATTAAAATATCCTTAAACCTTCGATAGTAACATAAAATGTTGATGCTGTAGACATATACATCACTATCACCACATCACTTCATTTTACACCGCCGCGTTTGTCTGTCTATCTGTTCACGATAAACTCAAAAACTACTCAACGGATTTTCATGCGGTCTTCATCAATAGATAGAGCTATTTATGAGGAAGGTTTAAGTATGTAATTTGTTAAGGTTTTGTGTAAATTGGTTGAAATATGATTATGATTGTTGAAGATGTCTCTGCTACCCGTGCGAAGCTAGGGCGGGTTGCTAGTAATGGCTGTTGCGTAGACTAGAGAAAGATACTCTTATAATTTAATACTTTTGTATTACATATTATATTACACAAAAGTATTAAATAACACATAACTACCTACTCAAATAAAAACCTCAATATGTTTTACATTTCAGTAGCTCTTATTATTATTTTCACTATATTTCTAACTATATTACATATTGTGTGAGAGAAGCAGCCGTCAGTTCGCCTTACCTGCAAGTTACAACAAATGAATACGCTGGCAGTCCACACCTACTAATTTCGTCACCTTTCGTAGAAATTATGGGTTTATTATTGACGGTTTAATAGACTACATTTATTACAACTTCACTCTGGCTAATCACTCAAAACCTGATTTAGTGAAACATTTTATAGAATATATATAAGTAACATTTATTTTTTGTTGAGAAGATAACTATTATTTATTATTAGTACAGCCACGCGGCAATGGCGAGTAAAGAATAAACACCTAAAGTAATTTTATATTTTATTGACAAAAAAGTAATGGCTAAAATCATTTTTGCAACTTATTTTTAAATGATTTTACAGATCACTAACATCTAGCAATAACGCAATTTAACATAATAAATACATTTAGCAATAACTAAACATCTCCACTTCATAATAAGTTCGATTTGACATTTTGTTTTTATTTACGGAGAATACTGTTTTGCCGTGCGTGTGTGCTCTCAGCTACGCGTTGTCGCCCCTACTGACACTTTTACCGTGGACGGATAGCTAAATTGGTAGGTATATAAAACGCGACCTCGAGCGAGTGATGTAGCCCTGCTATTGGTGTTAGCTAATAGACATATTTGTTGTCTAGAGAGCATTAAAATGCGCGATCCTATAATCAAGAAACGATTCGTTTTGCTTACGGACCGTAAATCATCAACGAAATTTTTTGATTATGGGTACGCGGGATATATGACCAATAAAATCATTATTGTGTGGTATATTGGAATATATTACTCATTGGCATGCATGAGTTTAGTGCCACCGGTCCCCTACAAACCATCCATACGGGCCTGTGTATTTTAACCGACTTCAAGAAAGGAGGAAGTTATATGTTCGACTGTATGTATTTTTTTATGTATGTTTACAGATATTTCCGTCATCTATGGACCGATTTTGGTTACCTATTTGGACTTAGTTGGTCTATAATAATTAGTAAAATATTCAGATATTTAACCAAAATTATATTCCGTTCGTAATTAAGCTGTTTACATATCCCTGAGTATTACTTATTGCATTTCGGGCTTCGCACTTCAAATAGACCAGTTATGATCGCTTATGTCTTTATAATGTTGCCTATTATATTATAATCATAAATTTAAAATACCACCGACTCAAAACCCTTCAACGATTACAAAAGAGCTGATGATCTTCGAACGGCTGAATAGATTTTCTTGAATTATATCTAAGAATACTCTCGATCAAGTAACCTTTCAGCCAAGAAAACCACCCTCCAATCGGATTATCCGTTTGGGAGCTATGAGGCCACAGACAACCACTCAGATACACAAGCACGCAGAAACGCCAAACATATAACATAACACCCCGCTTTTTGGGTCGGGGGTTAAAAAGTATTACATGTATTGATGGTATTTGAAGTCGGTTCAACTTTTTTTTATGTTATTCCTCTTTGTATAATATACACCCGTGCATTATATTTCTAAGCATTTTGCGTGTACCATCCCAACATATGTACATTTTTCAAGCTTCACGTTGACAGTTACAAATTTCATAGTTGTTCGTATTTCATTGCGAAAAAGAGACTCTTTTTTATTAATCGACTTCAAAAAAGGAGGAGGTGCTCAATTCGTCGGAATCTTCTTTTTTATGTATGTTCACCGATTACGCGAAGACACCTGAACGAAATTGTAAAATTATTTTTTTGTTTCCAAGGGTATACTTCCCAGGTGGTCCACCATTAAAATTTTATCGAAATCAGTCGAGTGGTTTTCGAAAAATCAACAAATATCTAAAAATTGTATACATCGATGATATTTTCGTTTGCTCCGAAACATCGCTGTCTCATTAGAGCAGTGCGTTTAGTTGGCCAAACAATATTATCTACATTATTATCTACTTTCCACTTATTATAAACAACCTTGTTACTGTAAAATAGTCTCTAAGACATAAGATTTTGGATTGGATTTTGAAAATAATTTTAACAGCTACCTTCGCGTGCATTACATAAACCTTTATAGTTACACGAATATAAAGTATTGTTGGATTCCTTCTTTTAAAAATGTCTAAGAAAACCTTATGTTCACTTCTATTGACTGACTTTCTATAGCTAAGAAGGCTTTAAAATATGAATACACCTTTCAAACTAAAGCAACTACAGGGTGCTCACAAAGTCGATCAGCTACAGTTCAGATCACTACTCCGACGCCTCTTATCCCAGCAAAAAAGATGTACGTGCTTTAGAATTGCAACTAACTAACCCCTATGAAGGAACAGTTGGCATATATACAGCGAGGTTTGCGTTTATAATTAATTTGTATTGTTTCTATAGAGTGTCCCAACTGCACCGTTTGTCCGTTGCCGTCTCTGTGTTGTGTGGTCTAAAATAAACTCAAAATATGGAATTTAGATCACAATAATTACTTTTAAAAAAGTATCACCGACTTCAATGTGCTTTTTAGTGGAGAGTAGATGTATTTTGTTTAAATATAATATGAGTAGGCCAACTAAACGCACTGCTCCAATGAGACAGCGATGTTTCGGAGCAAACGAAAATATCATCGACGTATACAATTTTTAGATATTTGGTTGATTTTTCAAAAACCACTCAACTGATTTCGATAAAATTTAAATGGGACCACTTGAGAAGTATACCCTTTAAAACAATAAAAGAATTTTCCAAATTGGTTCAGGCGTCTTCGAGTAATCGGTGAACAGACATAAAAAAAAAGATTCCGACGAATTGAGAACCTCATCCTTTTTTTGAAGTCGGTTAAAAATATAAGCCTATTTTATTTTTATATGGACAACTCACTTGTTCCACAGACATATTTTATTCAGGTTTTGGAATTTATTTTAATTAGACGTTGAAGACGACTCTTATGCGACCTGTAAACGATCAAATTGTTTGTCAAATTTGTTAGTCAAACTTCACGTTTTCATCAAACAATAGCTTAAACTATCAAACCAAAAAGGTCAAAGAAATATGTTAAGTTGCCCGTAGATTTAATGTTTCGATTTTTTCAGAATCTTTCGATTTTATTATTCATAATATATGCATTTCGAGATAAATAGATATGAATTGCAAATTACAAAAAAAAAATTACAAACACATCAAACAAAGCTGCATACTATCGAGTAATTTGACAAACAATTTGATCGTTTACAAGGCGCTCTAGTTTAATATAGTTTTATATGTTTTTTTTATACAATCAAGTACGATAACATGAACACCTTGGTTTAAGGTAAAGAGTTCATTTATAATCGCAACACCAGCTGCGTTACTTGTGTGTTGCCACACAAAAAATGGTCCACGTAGTAGGCCTGTAGAGTGGAAGAACTACCCGAACGAGACCAATCCAACCCCACAGAAATATGCCGTATAGTATTTAGTTACAAATCCTAAGGATTTTAGGTTACACAAACGGCTGAACAAAATCAACCCGCTTCCGCTAGAGCCTGTGAATCAAGGCTTAGCGGAACAACTGGAGCGTATCGTTATCTCGCCCATCGATCATTTAACATCCCCCTGTGAATACTCGACGATGAACGTAAAACCATCGCTTAATTGTTTTGTATACACATAATATATCCATGATATTTGCCTCCATTTTATAACGTAATTACTTTTATAGGAGTTTTTCCATATTTTTTTCATACCGGGCGCCTTATATGAAAATCGATTCTTAGGAAGTAAACTCCAGTAATAATTCTTAAAGGGATGGACAGGGTTTAAATCGCTGTCCATGCCTTTAAGAACTATGATGCCATGCCATCTTTACCTGAAACATTAACGGTTATAATATAGGAAGATACTCTAAGCACAGATAAGATAATAGTTAGTTCGAAACCCTAAGATGCAATAAAGCAAAATGCCAACATTGCAAGGATATTAAACAGACACACTATAATTTTTTATTGTGCACAAAACAAGTAAGATACAATGTTGTACTTATCGAAATTAGCCATAGTCCCAATTCTGTTACTTCACTCGCTAAATCAAAATTCACTAAATTTTCTTCATGTAAGATGTAAACCTTGTACACTTCAAAACAAGGTCTTATTTCAAATTGAAACAAGTAGGTAACATATGTCGCTATCGAAATAACCAATTTATTTGTCGACTAAAGTCTGATACGCTTAAATAAACATTAATACCACGTAGCGAGAGCCGCTATCCGTTGAATGCCATCTCTTTTGCTCTGTGTTTTTAGTAAGCGTCTTCGTAGGTGTAGATTAAAAACACGTCATCCTTGTTCGTTTTGAACAAGTTTTTATACGGCAATTATACAGCGTTTGAATAAATGGAGACTCTCGCTGCGTGGAAATAAAGTTGAGTATACGTTGACAGGTGTTAGTGAAATTTAGCGGCGCTGAGAAATAGATTCTAGTAACAAATAGACCTTATTGCGAAGAACACTAGGTTGATTTCATATGAAGAAATTAAGTCAGGTTATAGTTTAGTCGAGTGTACAATAGAATCAGCACCAATGTCTTCCAGGCATCAATTACATGTAAAGCGAGACGTAACGTTGTAAAAACAGAAACAGAACTCGAAAATTAAAAAATGAATGCATTTTTATTCAACAATAAAAAGAATGTAAGTTCTAGCGTGTTACCAAAAAGGTTTTATTTCAGTTTTTGTTAGTGAAATATGATAGAACTATTCATGATGTGAAAGAATGGCGATGGTGATGGTGGCAATTTCAACAATACGTGTTTTTGTCGCTTTTTTAATAAACCTCTTATTTGTAATGGAAGGCTTACCTCTGATATTAGGTAATAATAAAAGTAAAAGAATAAAAACAATCTAACCAGAAATATCGAAATTCTATCGATTCGATTCATCACTTCTTTTGTCGCTATTCTAAATTCAAAACTTGACTTAAACCAACGTAACCAATAAACAAAATATTATTTTAAAACAAAAGTTTTTCAATTTAGAACGTTGACATTTAGCTTGTTCATCGATCAACCGATCGATGAGCCAGTTTCCTTTTCAATAATAATAATTTTACGCTCCAAATTCCCTTCTAAATACAAAATGAATGAACTGCAACACAGCAAGAGTACAAAGTTAGCCGCTGTAAACCGTCGGAATAGGTTTAATTAAGCCACAGAGTAAAAAGTCGCCAACGCGGGGACTAATATACGGCATGTCCAACATTTTACATGCTTCTTTTTATTTTAATAAAGTGGGGCAATTGTGGGGGAAATGGGGGAGTTGCGGGTTATTGGTGTGTTGTGCAAGGTATTGGACGTAGGTAGCTAAGTGTTGAGGCCAAATATATTGTTGAGTTGAAGGATCAAACTTACAAATACGTTTTCTGTGGTGAAATTATAAATGTTGATTAAAACCGACGATATCGAAATACGCGATAAAAAAATAATAATTATCTAGCAAGATGACTTGAGTTACAGTATAGTTTTGAATGCATAAAAAATATTCGTTTGTTTTTTTTTTACCCAAAATTCTGGAGTCATGAAACGAATGTTTGTGAGGATGGACGTTTGTAACTCTTTCACGCAAAAACGGCTGAATAGATATGGATAAAATTTCCATAGAAATAGATTTTATTATTAGCAAAATGTACCGTTCAACGGATCGATTTCAGCTTAATTCCCACGCGAACCAAGTCGCGGTCAGCAGCTAGTAGTATTTACACGAAGATTTAGTGTTTAAGGTAAGTCTGGACCCCGCTCTCCATTAGGCGTAATGGGTGCTGGTGTAAAACTGCAGATCAAAGAATTCGATTCTATGATCTGTGTGTCAAACCATCTTAATATTTAAAAAAAAAAAAATTTAGTCGAACACTAATTTCCTTTAATTAAATGTCATACATATCCAACTAATATTGTAAATGTCAAAGTCTGTTTGTTTATACATATGTTTGTTTGTTTGTCTCAGTTTTACGCTCTAACTACTCAATTAATCATCATGAAATTTTGTGAACACATTGTCAAGCGAACAGAAAAGGATAACAAACAACCTTTCCTTCAGAAGAAATGTTTTAGAAGGATATAAAAATAAATGTAGGGTGAGCGAAGTCACAAGCTTGTAACATTAAAACCAGCTTTCAAACGTTGCATAAAATAAAATCTTAAGGCCTCTTTATCTGTGTACCTGTGCCTGCTTAAAGCCACACTTGGAGAGTAAGCGCTAATTAACTTACTTAACTTTAACTAAGTCTAGATGTCGGCTAAAAGGTGGAAAAAAAAACTAGTTGTAAAACATTGTACATTACTTTCATCCCAGAAGATAAAGAGTGCTTTAAATAGTCTTTTGTACTGCTGTTAATGTTATTTTGGTCTATGTTTATTTAAAGAAGTAAGCTATTTTTATGGTGGTAACTTGGATACCTAAAATTTCATAAATCATCAGGACACTCTCGTAGAATTACAATACTACCCGTTTAAAGGTAGTTTTTTAAAAAATTCTATTTGTAACTACATGCTAGAGTCATGCCCTTTCAATGATTTAAGTAAGTGTTACTTTGCACTAGGTTATATACATAGTATATGGGAATACAATGCGTGCCTCGGAGAGCACGTTAAACCGTCGGTCCCGGGTGCAATACAAACATCTGTAACTTTCGTTACGGGTAGTTGGAGCCCTAAAAAGTCCGACAACCTGGTCTAACTACAGAACTTCGATATCGGTTGTGAAGGTCTGATGGCAGTCGCTTCACGTAAAATATCAAAGTTCGGCCGTATCGTAGTTAGATTGAAAGCCGACCCCAACTTAGTTGGGAAAAGGTCCGGAGGATGATGATCTGAATACAATATGTATATAACCCAGTGCTATAAAAACAACATATAGATTTCGGCATATACCTATTTATCTGTTCAGCATTAACTAAAGTACCTGCAGGGGTATTCGTGTCTACGAACGTCAATGTTTTATCAAAACATTCCTAAGATTATGGATCATGTTTTCTCGTGCTTGTACTCAAAAACACTAGATAACACTTACATGCGTATGAGGTATCTTTCTAATAGTTGTATTGTTTTAAAAATAATGTTTTTACTTTCACAAGAGAATGCATAAACAAATTTATTTGCAATTGAAAGTATTTGTTTAACTTGTAGCTGGCAATTACAAAATAGTACTTGTACATTTAACAGGAATCGGTAACGGTGACCAATATAAGAAGGAAACAGTTCGATATTTTCTTAATAGCCTATCCCAGTTGTATATTCTCGTCACCTAACATGCTCATGAGCAAGAAAGAATACATGCGATCCCCTCGGGTTTACACCTTACTAAAATGGCAATCTCACCCATCACCGATGTTTAAGAAATAAGAAAGAAAGAAAAAATGATTTATTTTGTAAAACACAGCAGACAACAAAAATCTTATTAACAAAAAATTAAACCGACGAAAAGCACTAAAAAGCGAAAAATAAATAAACCTTAAGTCTTAAGTATTGAGCTTATTTACATAAACTATCAAATTTTATGTAAACTTATTTTGAGTCGGCGCCCAACAACAAACTGATCAATTATCAGAATTTTATACGTAACTACGTAGAAATGGACATGGCTCTACGTAGGTAATTAATCATTTTATTATTTGGCGCCGACTCAAAATAAGTTTATATGTCAAGGAAGTCAGGATCTGATGATGGGATCCTATTAAAATTATAGATAGGACATACCTCTTGAGGTATGTCCTATCTAACAAAAAAAGAATAATCAAATTCGGTTTATAAATAACGGAGAGAAGGCTGAACAAACATAAAAATATATATATATATATATATGCGGTCGAATTGAGAACCTCCTTTTTCATTCGTCGGTAAAAAAAAAAATAATAACATAAAAGAAAATAAAAAAAAAACAATTATAATTTGATAAACAGGTAACATTTTTTGACGTGTCATTTGTTACATGACACTGACATGTCACATGACGCGTCCATGCCACGTATCCGACCACGTTTCTTTGAATGTTACTTACAAAAAAGAACTTTTTATGTTACTGAGGGCTGTACGCCGTGCCCTAGAAAATAGGTCGACCCTCAGTATACACTGCGATGGACAAATGCCACCTCAGTACTGATTTTCAGTGCCCACCTTAGTTTGTATCCAAGGAATGCCTTGGGTACAAACATCGCATGTACTTTATAGAGTATAATCATACCACTTTCTTGTCTTTTTAAAAGATTTAAGAAAAACAGAAGGTTCTAAATTCGTCCTGTTTTTTTTTTTAATTTGTTGCACGTCAAACGTATGTCAGAGAGGCAACTAAATGAATGAATGGTGAACTTAATCAATATCAGATGGCATTGATACACACCATTATTTGTACTTATAACAGTTCAAATTTCGAATGCCATCTGACATAAACAATATTTTACTGTTTTTCTGAATTAATGTTGAAAAAATCGACAAAAAGGGTTTTTCGGCGACATTGAAGGGTTGTTTCTCTGAAACTGCCCACTGCCAAGTACTTTTTTTTTTCTTTTCATAAATCTGCGTATGGGCAAAATAGTCGCATATAAATACGGGGATGTTGCAATGGCTTTTACTGATGCCCATAAATACATCCGTAGCGGTGCCACTAATGCATTGCTAACCGCCTAGTGACCCTACTCACCCACATATTTTTGTTTATATGGTTAGTGGTTACTATAGCATATGGACGCTTGCAAATCCAGAGGAGTCACATGTGCGCTGATGACCTTTTAAAAACCTATACACTCTTGTCTTGAAGAAACCCATACTCTACCCCTTTCTGAATTATTTAGAATTTCAATATGTAAATTTTCATATCAAGCAATAATATGACACTTTTATAGAATTTAATAAAACAAAACTTTTCCAACATCAAGCCCTAACAAAATGGAGTGATGAAAACCCATCGCTACAGTTGCGATAAAAACTAAACCATAACGAGAGGTGTGAACCAAAAAACTACACGTGCCCTTTAGAGCTTGAAAAAATATCTAACGTTAGCAGCCGCAGAGCAACTTTTATTTCATCGCCAACCATTCTCTTTGCACACTACAAAGAGTATGAGCGGTAAAGAGGTGAGGTTTCAAAGCTTTTGCACTTCGCATCAAGCTGAAATACTTTAGAAATATGCATTATACTAGACTATTTCTATTTAGATATTAGGCACAGCCATGAGCTTCTACCTAATGTTACATCTACTTCGTATTTAGAGTAAAAATAAAGCGATATTGCCTACCGACGTCAGGTGACGATTGTTGTTTTCATTAATGGGAAATGGGCAAACAAATTACTACCGCCGTCCATGGACACCTGAAACTCAAGAGTCACAAGTGCATTGCCTTTAATGTTGGAGTAGGGGAAGGAGGGGAGGGAGGTTAGGATCCCCGGGATCCTCACTCACTAGGTGAAATGAAATGGTGAAACGATGCAATCATTGCTTCAAGCCGGTTTTCTGTGAGGCGGTGGTATCATTCCGATCGAGCCGGCCCATACTTGCCGAAGCATTATGATTGAAAATTCTCTGACACACGTTTGTTACCTCTTAATTTAATAAATATTGTTTGTTTTTTCCTCTCAGTTTAATTAATTTACTTTACAGTATACCTATTCGCTGTCTCGCGCGTTGCAAACATTATCTATCTACACCTGCCTACATTTCCTCGAACGGATAAGCAGCGACGTACATCACAAACATTTTTCTGTCCATATTTTTGGTCTTACGTAGGTATTCGAGAATGCCGTCCGTCCGTCTAGGTACCTAGTATATGAAGTTCTACAGATAATTTGGTAAGGAGAACCCAATTTTGAGATTCTCATGACCGCACGAACACATTAAGACCGTAAATAAAAATCAATTTACTTTTTTAAATGCAGCAGCGTCCATTTAAAATCATATTAAAAACATTTTCAAAATGTTGTTTTTATAATTTTATTCTATACAAGCGACCCACCCCGGCTTCGTACGGGTGCAATAAAAAATAGTCTATACCATTCAACGGTAATTTAGTTGCGTATTAGTCAAACAATCTTCAGAATCGCTTTCAAAAATTACCTTTCGCGAACAGAAGCGTACCACGATCTTATTTACTTTACGGTTAAGGTTATTTTGGTTGATGTGAACACGACATATTTTTTTTACTAGCTGAAAACTAAAAGAAATACATCCTCCTGAATATATCTCCTGTAAATACCGTTTTATAAAAAAATAAAACAGGCATATAACAAGTCGAGCAACTTAAGACGGCCCTTCACCAGCCTTCACCCTTTAAATCCTAAATAAGAATCGGCGTCCAGAGGTTCACAATAAATTGGCAAAAAGCCACAATAACCTTGCTTAAGCATATTTGAATATATGAATAGTTATGTCATGTTACATGTTACGTAACAGAATCATTTCTATTGGCAACGACGAGCTATGTGACACAGCGGTTGTGCATTTAACTGCGTCAAAGATCGCGTGTTCGATTCCCGCTGAGTGCAAACATTTGTACTTATGTATAACATGAATATAAAAACTTAAAAAAAAAATGTATTTAAGTATGTTTATTCGTGTTACCACGTGTTCGTGAAGCCATAGTATAAACTATGTTTAGGGTTTTTGGGTCTAGATGGCACTGTGTATGTGTGTGTGTATGACTTCATAATTTCGTGGCATTAAAAGCGAATATTGTAAACATTCTTGGTGTGTTGTTTTTTTCTGTGTGTTTGTTTTGTTTTTTTTTTATAAAAAGACAACTCCCGCATTAGGAATTACTCCTGTGTCGCGGGGGACTTTACAAATATACAAACAACTGACAGAAAGAACACCCAGACTGAGGTGGGCATCGAACTCCCGACCTATGGCATAGCAGTCAGGGTCACTAACCACTAGACCAACAGGCCAGTCATTCCATATCAAAACACGGTTTAACAGCGAACAAAACTAAACTCTAAAAAAATGTTCCACCTTCCACATCCTGGCTCCATCATCAGACCGTTAGTAAGCCCAATCTGTTGGACTCGTCAAAGCGAGTCATTTAAGCTCAAACGCGAGGGGTTTAAGCCACTGAAGAGTTCCACTATCCACCAAGTCGCCTAATTATAGTTACTAGAGATTGCATGGTTTTTTTCATTGGCCAATATTACTTGACCTGTCATTTCATAGACTTTTGTACCATGACAAGCCAAAATATATACTGGACACTTATAGCTTTATGCACCCGTTTTTGCATATTTTTTTTTACTTTATAGCAAATATCCTACTAATATTATAAACGTGAAAGTTTGTGAGGGTGTATGGATGTGTGGATGTATGGATGTTTGTTACTCTTTCACGCTAAAACTACAAAACCGATTGCGACGATACTTGGTATGTAGATAGCTGGAGACCTGGATTAGCATATAGGCATTACTATGTAGCATACTTTTTATCCCGATATTCTCACGGGATCGGGACTTACGGGGGTGAAACCGCGGGGCGCTGCTAGTTGTTCATAAGTTTTAGCTTTCTGCACTTCTTCTATATATATCTGTAAATATTCCAAAATTCACGTTACTACGTTTGCGAAATTTTCTCAAAAAGGGGTACAAAGAATTCTCTTTACATGCTAATATGATGTCATCCGACCTACATGTATCTACATACATATACAATTTCATTTCGATATGAAAATTTATTAGAAGTAGGTTAAAATTTACTTCTAAGGTATGTTTACACAGTTAGTTACAAGTTAAACTAATAAAAGCGAGTTTTTTTATGGTATAGTAGGCAAATGAGCAGACGGGTCACCTGATGGTTAATGACTACCGCCGCCCATGGACACCTGCAACTCAAGAGTAACAAGTCATTAATTAATTAAGTAGCAAAGTAATTTAATGAGTTTTTCTTTTCTTTTCGTGTTTGTTCAAATTATAATTGGTGTTTCAAATACCTGACGCTGTGGTACTTTGCAATTAATATATTAAATACTTATGGCTCAAAAATACATTTCCACAAAAATACATTTAGCAATTGAATCTAACCTCAGCATCAGGAGTAGTAGTACTAGTACAGAAGATGAGGACTTTATTGTTTGTGAACATAGAAATCATAATCAACTTCTTGAATGAAAAAAGCAAAGAGCTTACTGTTGAAAGCTACACAAATATAGAAAAGAGTCCATGAGAATTTAACACAAGTTTGTGCTTATCATTGTTTTCTTAGACTGTTTTTTATTCTGCTACATTTTATCTATTCCCCAACAAGATGTTATTTCTGTGATGCTACAATAATTTAAATTCTAGTGTTTTTAAAAATAGATTCTTCTTTTACAGATTATTGGTTATTTATGTATTTTATATTTGACAAGACCGGGATGGTTGGCGCTCCTTGGGGGAGGCCTTTGTCCAGCAGGCGGGTAAACTGTTTGAGAGGGTCCTCTCTGCCCGCATCGTCCGGCACCATCGCGAGGTCGGCCCCGATTTGTCGGACGCCCAATTCGGTTTTCGAGCGGGGCGTTCGACGGTCGGTGCTGTGTTGCGCCTGAAGGCAGTGACCGAAGAGGTAGTGAACTGTGACGGCGTGCTGTTGGCGGTGTCGTTGGACATCGCCAACGCATTCAATAGTCTGCCATTCAGCTGCATCAGGGAAGCACTCCTTTATCATAGGGTGCCACAGTACCTGAGGCGGCTAGTGGCAGACTATCTCGAGGAGCGTACCGTCATGTACGAGGACCGAGATGGAGTTTTGATTCGTCGGCCCATGTCGTGCGGTGTTCCGCAGAGGTCTGTCCTTGGACCACTCCTGTGGAACATGGGGTACGACGGGGCCCTTCGAGGCGACTTCCCCCCCGGGCTCGGTGTAATCTGTTACGCCGATGACACGTTGGTTACAGCCCGGGGAGAGAACTTTCAGGAGGCGGCGCGCCTGGCCACCAGGGGAGTCTCTCTGGTGGTCGGGCGCATTGAGGCGCTGGGTTTACGGGTGGCCCTGGATAAGACGAAGGCCCTTTTATTTCATGGGCCCCGTCGTGGTCCACCCCCTGGCGCCTCTACCTCGGTCTACTCTCGGTCCTCGTACCGGTTCGGGCCCACATAAAATACCTGGGCCTGATCCTTGACGGTTGGTGGCGCTTCGACGAGCACTTCCAACAGCTTGCTCCTAGGCTGGTCGGCGCTGCGTCCGCCCTTGGGCGACTCTTGCCCAATTTGGGTGGACCCAGCGTCGCTACGAGACGACTGTACACGGGGGTTGTCCGGTCAATGGCACTGTATGGTGCACCGGTGTGGGTGGAGGCTCTGACCGCCCAGAATAGGGCGCGCCTCTGGCGCCCTCAGAGGGTTATGGCGGTTAGAGCCATACGCGGATACCGCACCGTGTCAACGGAGGCGGCGTACGCGTTGGCCGGGACTCCCCCGTGGGATTTGGAGGCGGAAGTGCTCGCCGAAGTATATCGGCGAACGGCTCAGTTCCGGGCGGGAAGCGGCAGTCGGCCCCCGCCCTACGAGGTACGCGAATGGCGTGAGGCCACTCTCCGAGCCACCATGACTCGTTGGTCGTCCCGGCTGGAGGCTCCACGTGCTGGCTTTGCCGCCGTGGAGGCGCTCCAGCCGGTCATCGTCGAGTGGGCAGGGCGGCAGCACGGGACCCTTTCCTTCCGACTTACGCAGGTTCTTTCCGGGCACGGCTGCTTCGGGAAGTACCTGCACTCGGTCGCTAGGAGGGAATTGAGTCCCGCCTGTCACCACTGCGACTGCAGTGAGGACTCGGCTCAGCACACGCTGGCGGTTTGCCCCAGTTGGGCGGCGCAGCGTCGGGCCCTCACTGCAGTCATCGGAGTGGATCTGTCGCTGCCGGCTGTCATACGCTCCATGGCCGGTAGCGACAGGAATTTTACCGCGGTCGCAACCTTCTGTGAGGAAGTCATCTCGCAGAAGGAGGCGGCGGAAAGGGTCCGGGAGGACGACCTTCACTCGGACTTAATTCGCCGCCGGCGAACTGGGCGGCGGAGGCCCGCTTACCAGCGCCTCATGCCGCCCTGAGTGTGGCCGCGGGTGGACGGGACGGGTTTTCCAGTTCATCCGCTGTAGTGGCCCCCCGCGAGGAGGCGGCGTCCGCGTGTGCCTGGACGTTGCTAAATTGAGAGGTTTTTACGCGAAGGTGGTGCCCGCGCTTTTGCGGGCAGGCCCTAGGAGGGTTCCGGATGTCTTAATAAAAGCTGGTTCCGGATCCCTCCTACTTAAGGTGCAGTACGGCACACCGTGTGGTTTTAGTCGGTTCGATTCCGACACACCGCCCCACCGTAAACCCCGGTGAGGTGACGGCCCGAGGGGGTTTCCACACGCACAAAAAAAAAAAAAAAAGGCCTTTGTCCAGCAGTGGACGGCGATAGGGTGATGATGATGATGATTATATTTGTATTTTGCATTTTAAAAACACATGGTCAAACTATTGTATTTGACATTTGAAATATACGACTTGAAAATATTTTGTATTTCCTATTTTAAATAAATTTATATATCTATTTTAAATAAATTTTAATTAAAGCAAACGACCAGTGGCGTCGTCGTAGAGTACGGGGAACATTGCCCACTCCCGTTGCTCAATTTAGAGTAAGTGAGTTGCCCTAAAATACGCAATCATGGAGGCATTGGCCCCAATTCTGTTACTTCACTCGCTAAATTAAAATTCACTAAATTTTCTTCATTTAAGAAGTAAACCTTGTATACTTAGAAACAAGGTCTTATTTCAAATTGAAACAAGTAGGTAACATATGTCGCTATCGAAATAAGCAAATTAATTGTCGACTAAAGTCTGATACGCTTAAATAAACTTTAATACCACGTAGCGAGAGCCGCTATCCGTTGAATGCCATCTCTTTTGCTCTGTGTTTTTAGTAAGCGTCTTCGTAGGTGTAGATTAAAAACACGTCATCCTTGTTCGTTTTGAACAAGTTTTTATACGGCAATTATACAGCGTTTGAATAAATGAAGACTCTCGAAGCGTGGAAATAAAGTTGAGTATACGTTGACAGGTTTCAGTGAAATTTAGCGGCGCTGAGAAATAGATGCTAGTAACAAATAGACCTTATAACGAAGAACACTAGGTTGATTTCATATGAAGAAATTAAGTCAGGTTTTAGTTTAGTCGAGTGTACAATAGAATCGGCACCATTGTTTCATAGTATCCCTTCCGTGAAGCTTATCTTACTACAACAACTACCAGAATAGTAGATTATCACCACAAGGCTAAGCTACCATGTATAAGCAGTGCAACAAAAAATATTACAAAATGGCGTCCGTTAGAAAAAACAAACATTACCCACAATAAAGTACATTGTAATCAAAATAAATGTTGTACACAACGAAATAGAAAGTATTCCAGTGTCATGTAGATCCGCTAAATGCCTCGCTCCCTCACAATCCCTACTATTGGCCGGCAAGCTTTCCTCGTTTCATTTCCTCTGCACACTCATACAAACAAATGCCCATACGTATGGTGTAAGTGATAGCGGCCAAAATTTTAGTTATTTTGATATATTAACAATCGATGACAAAAGTACCGAAATACATTTGCAGATCGGCAGTGTGTCTGTGACACTAAGGCCTCGGTCACGAAGTCAGCGGGAGCAAGGTGGCGGCGGCGCGTTCCAATGCATACATTTATATGGAACTGGCCTCGAAGGCAGCGGCGCGGGGAGCGGGCGGCGAGCGGCGTACGTAGTGTTGAGTTGTAGTATTCTTTTTTTGATTTTTAACCACTGAAGTTTCAAAATGCCCGCCGACGTGTTGCAGCAAAATATTACAATGATTTTTGATAGATCTCCAATGTGGAACAGCAAAGACAAAGATACTAATTTCTCGGAACACAACACTACACCGCTCTAGCGCCGCTAGATCTGCCCGCTGGCTTCGAGACCGGGTACAGCGTTGCCGCGCCGCTCCCCGCGCAACTGCCGCCGCCCCGCTCCCGCTGACTTCGTGACTGAGGCCTAAGTCTTTTACCCGATTACAGCAAAGCCCAGACACGATTACGGCTATACCTTGAACATTTTTGTATCTATGTCTTGTTTTTATAGATCACTTTAATTTTTTCGTGGTCGGGTTACAGCGTATGTAAATAGTATGGTTTTCTATAGTGCAGAAAATAGCTTCCTCCAAGCAAACATTAACATTGTATCATTGAACCTCTATTATTTTAAATAAAGAAAACATAATTTAAGGATGAAATAATGGTTACTTTGTAATTAAAATGATCATTTAACTTATTAATACAGATTTTTAAAAGGTAAGAGTATAAAAATATTTTGGAACGTTTTTATGCGAATCCGTAGAACTAAATTTAGAGACCTATTCAGGTAAAAGTATAGACGCAATCAAACGTTAAGCTTTATTCACAAAATTATTGCGTGCGACTAAATTATTTTCGGCCTCTGGCTGCTTAAAAGTGAAGAAAAATACTTAGATATTGGCAATTATAGATGAGAAAGTAGCCTCTGGGCGAACGATTGGGCTACCCGTTATCCTAGAAGAAAGAGATTTTAAAACGGTGACGCGACGTGTTAACCAGAGGCTCGTGTTCATCGGTTTATTTGTATTTTTTTTTATTTGGATATTTTTCACTTAATTTATATCATGCACATACAAACTAACAACAATTTTAAGCGGCGGTAGCGGAATGGCCAAGGCGTGGTACTTACGATCAAGTGGTTGGTTGTGGGTTGCGGGTTTGGACCCCACCCAGTGCACTACCGACGTAAACCCACTCCTTTTCTTTTGTGCATTTGGAACCCCACCGGGGTTTTTGGTAGGGCGGTGTGTCGGAATCGAACCGACTAAAACCACATGTACCGTACTGCGCCTTTATTAAGACATCCGGACCCCCCTAGCGCCTGCCCGCAAAAGCACGGGCACCACTTTCGCGTAAAACCTCTCAGTTAGGCGACGTCCAGGCACACACGGAAGCCGCCTTCTCGCGGGGGGGCACTATAGTTGGTGGAGGGGAAAACCCGTTCCGACCACCCGCAGCCACAATCAGGGCGGTATGAGGCGCTGGAAAGCGCACGTGAACCCATTCCTAACACAAGCATTTCGGTTAGCTGGAGGGGTTAACAAGAATACTAGCAATGTGTGACCCACGTTGCTAGTATTCTTTGAGAAAAAAAAACTTTTCGAGAGAAAAAAACGTATACTTAACATCAGTAGAACCAGACAAAATTTTAAGAAGCGTTTTACATATTGGTGCATTACACAGCTTTATGTTTACCATATCAAATACTTGTCCCTGTTCCAACGAATTATTGCTATAAAACACAAATATAAAACAGGATCTTAAGTGCGTTGTTTGTAATCGCCTGCACTGACACCCAACCTTATTCGCAGAACCTTCAATTTCCTTTTTCCAGTCTATGATATTGAATTGGTTTCGTCGAATATAATAGGGCACTTATGTCAAGTGTGAAATTGCTGTACATGTATTACGAATGTCAATAAATACTGAACGATTGTTTTGTCCATTTTTTTTTTCTATATTGAATTAAGATAAAAAGAAAATATAACAGTTTTTTCTTTTTATTATCTTCTCAGGAATTTTATTATGATATTAGTTTTCTACATTCAGAATTGCAAGTTCAGCTATTAGCTGGGAAGCAACTTTGTGGTTGTTATCTATACTAATATATACTATATGCTAATACAATAAAGCTGAAGAGTTTTTTGTTTGATTGTTTGTTTGTTTAAACGCTCTAAACTCTTACTATAAGTCAAATTTCATCCAGTTCCATCAAAATCCCCACTATACATGTGAACTTACTTCTACCGCGTGCTAATAAATAAGAATACTGTGTATATATTACGTCAACCAGTAGTAGGCCATAGCTTTTTTTTATGTTATAAGGGGCAAACGAGCAGACGGGTCACCTGATGATAAGTAACTACCGCCGCCCATGGGCACCTGTAACTTAAGAGTCACAAGTGCGTTGCCGCCCTTAAAGGTTTGAGTAGGGGAAGAGGGGAGGGGAGGATTAGAGGGTAGAAGAGCGGGAGAGGGGAAGGACGGGAATAGGAGAGAGGGAAGGATTAGGGCCTCCGGTAACCTCACTCACGCGGCGAAATGCCTCCGGTTTTTTGTGAGGCCGTGCTATCGAGCGGAGTCGAGCCGGCCTATACGTGCCGAAGCATACCTCACCCACCTGCTTCTAATTCGATTCCCAAGAACAAAGTGATTAATTACGTACGTAATTACGCGACCCACGTATGACAATCGAATACTGATATTACGAAATCATATACATACACATAGCTATACATATGCAACCTAATAGAATTCAGGTTGTATATTGAGTTGAATGCCCCGTTAGAATTGGAACCGATTTGAACTACAAATTGTATGCATACACACGAACGTGTCTGCGATATTATACGTGAGATGCAATGTGCGAGTGATTGAAACCACCTGCACTGTACGTGGATTATATACATTGTGTACTATGCACGATTTAATAATGTTTAGAGTGTACCTAATGTTCTTGTAGTCGGTATTAGTTCGAATTTCATTTCAGATTATTTCATCATAATCATTTATTTAGATACAAACTTTGGTACAACACTTGGAACTAGCAGTCTCCCGTCAGAGGACACACCAGGCGCCGTGGAGCATCTAATGAGCTACGGCCTCCATGAGCGCTGGCCTGAAGGCACCGGTAATCCGACACAGAAACAGAAAAAATTACGCCGAGACGGTGGCCGCAATGTGATCCGACTATTACGACTGCGAGACTTCCTCGCTTTATGGGAAGGTAGTCAAATCTGTCGGGGTTCCAGGGAGTTCCTTCCTAAGTTATACCCGAGCCCCCGGCCATAGACACCCGTGACGGAACACCGTGTGGTTTTAGTCGGTTGGATTCCGACATACTCATTTCGCCGAGTATTAGCAAAAAGATATTACAAGCTTATAATTATGAGCAGACATATTCTACATCAGGGCAGGCAAATATGTCTAAATTTTGTAATGTTATATAGGTAATATCATATTATATCACTACATATTATAAAACAAAGTCCCCCGCCGCGTCTGTCTGTCTGTTCGCAATAAACTGAAAAACTACTGAACGGATTTTTATGCCGTTTTCACCAATAGACAGAGTGATTAATGAGGAAGGTTTAGGTGTATAATTCGTTAATGTTTTGTGTAAATTGGTTGAAATAGGATGATGGCACGTATGGGCCGGCTCGACTCCGCTCGATACCACGACCTTACAGAATACCAGCAGTGAAACAATGCTTGCATTGCTTTTCGCCGCATGAGTGAGGTTACCCAAGGCCCTAACCCTTCCCTCTTCCCTATTCCATCCTTCCCCTCTCCCCCTCTCCTCCCCTCTAATCCCCCTCTCCCGTCTTCCCGCTCTGCCTCACTCTCTCCTTCTTCCCCTATTCCCACCTTAAAGGGCGGCAACGCACTTGTGACTCTTGAGTTACACTTGCCATGGGTGGCGGTAGTCATTTACCATCAGGTGACCCGTCTGCTCTTTTGCCCCCTATACCATAAAAAAAAAGAAAAAGGATGTCTACTACCCGTGTGAAGCCGGGGCGGGGCGGGTTGCTAGTACTTATTAATTTAGGAAATTTCTTCAAAGCACACTTTCTCGTTCTGATTTTAAACAGCTCTCTATTCTATTTTCAGTGAGAGTAGTTGTTATTTTTGTAGAAATAATGTATTTTGTATCTTTTTCGCGTTGTATAGTCATACTTAGCCCACAATAAAATTTTAGTTAATGAAAAAGAAGAAAAAACTGATGAAGATAGCTCTCGGTACAAAAAGAGTAATCTACAATGAGCTTTGGCTGTGTTATAAGAATTATAATACCTATTTTTTTAAACAAAAATAAATAACAATTGGTCAGGGCTTTTCGAAAACTTCGTAGTACGTCACGGTTTGAATGATTTCTGCAGATTAAAACTCAGCCTGTTTTCGTTTTAACTGATTATGAACTAAAATTTATTGAGAGATTACATTTTCTGGTAAATCTTTTATTTTAAACTAGCGGCCCGCTCCGGCTTCGCACGGGTATAAAATATTTAGCCTATGTCATTCACTGAAAAAAATATTAAAATCGATCCAGTAGTTATGTAATTATTTACGACATCACATAAGAAACCTCAAAAATAACAGTATTTCTCCACTATTTAATGGATGTTATTATACATATAAACCTTCCTCTTTAATCACTCTATCTATTAAAAACTTAAGCATACATAGGGATATAGGGACAGAGAAAGCGACTTTGTTTTATACTATGTAGTGATAGATAGAATCTCAGACGGAGCCATGGAGCTATAAAGCTATAATTTCACATTAGAGAAGAAGCAATCAAGACCGTGTCAGAGTTCAAAAGATAGCATATTTTCTTACACATTTTCTAAGTTTCTTATTTCCAACGTAATTGGACTTAATGTATATTAAAAATGGACTGTCGTACTTAAATTGCCCTTGAATTTATATTGCCTGAATTGTCCTTCTTGCTGGGTAACTTTTAAAATTTTTCTCACCTTAGAAACCTTATTTGGCACTTAATTTATATTTAAAATATAATAAAAATAATTATATCCATCCAGCCTGTCATATAATTGTGGCAGCCAGAACCGGTCAGCGTCAGACCTGATGCTAACATCACCACGAAGTTATTTACATACACACATACATACTCGTACACTCACGCTTGAATAGCCGAAGAGGTAAGCAGAGCCGTTTTGAGACATTTTGGAAATAAAAAATTAAAAAATTGGAAATACATTGAACAGGAAATGTAGACAAGAAGGGGGGGAAAGGATATTGCTAATATGGGGGGATTGGGAAGTAAACAACAGTCTAGTCAACAAGTACGTGTTAATTCTTCGACGTCTAGAAAAATGTGCATAAATTTCAAACCCGCATGTATACAATTACAAAAGTTATTAACAATTAAAGTTCCAAAAAAGGGGGTTTACTTTTTTGGGAATAACTCAAAAGCTATTGCTGCTAGAAAAATGAAAATAAAAGATTCTGAAATTTGACTCCCGGCACTTGACCTCTCCTATTATTTTTTGTTCGATCATTTGTTATTAAATGACACTATCCTACTATCCTACTAATATTATAAACGTGAAAGTTTGTGAGGATGTATGGATGTATGGATGTTTGTTACTCTTTCACGCCAAAACTACTGAACCGATTGCAATAAAACTTATCATGTAGATAGCTGGAGACCTGAATTAACATATAGGCTACTTTTTATTCCGATATTTCCACAGGATCGGGACTTACGCGGGTGAAACCGCGGGGCGCTGCTAGTTGTTAATAAATGCATTTTTTTACTCTTGTTAACATTGTAACTTCGATAATTGTTAAACTTAAGGTCTTAAAAGTTATTTAGCTATCTAGTATAGTTACCTTTTGGTAACTATACTAAGTAAAGTGGTCGGTATAAGGTATTTTTAAATGTTATTATATTACATATATCCTGGACTGCGAAGGAGTGGCCATTCAACGGACAAATATCCTCGCGGGTGCGAGATCGCTCCTAGAAGGCTCAACTAGTCAGCCTTATCTAAACGCATAATGAACCACCTTAACCTAAGACTAAATGCGGAATATATCGGTATAAATCTGTCCAGCCCTCATTTATCTGTGGCACCAAGACCCGCTCAACGTCAGATCTGGCACTAAGTTTCACCACGAAGTTATTTAATTTATCAGCGTCATGTAACAATAGAAATGCTTTTCAATCGAAAGAATTTAAAGTCATAATGAGACACCTGTATTGTGTGAAATATAGCTAAAGGCAAAATCTATGAGACTTAAAGTCTTATGGCATAGAGTTTCTATCAATTCTTTTACAAATTACCCATTACGTTTTGTATTAGAAGTATAAAATTGTTTTCTTTTTAAATATATTATTTCATTTTTGTTTCTTCAAATTAAATGATAAATGTATTTGAAGTCAGATAACGAATAAATGGCTTTTTGAATTTCATATTACAATCATGTTTGTCAACAACTCAGCCGTGGAATAACGGAATGAGATGTTAATAATTTTGAAAGCCATTGTCTGATTGAACGGTGAATTTAATGTCACCGTGTAGGTATTGTAAGTTACGATGTTTTCGTGGTAACCCGGCTTCCAGGAAACAAACATTTCTTACTTACTTTACTGTGGGGAATGAAAATAAGTCAACAAGATGGGTTCTACTTCAAGTATGATACAAATAACTCTTGACTTCAAATTTCAGAATGTAGAATGCGTATTTAATACGGCTTTACTGCCCTTGTATATAATCACAAACTGTTCTACGGATTGCCATTGCCAATGAGATGTTTATAATAAAATAATGAACCAATAAGCACACGCTAATAAGTTAGTTTTATGAAAATCCCACTAATTTTATAAATGTGAAAGTTTGGATGGATGGATCGATGGATGGATGTTTGTTACTCTTTCACGCAAAAACCACTGAACCGATTGCGATGCAACTTGGTATGTAGATAACTGGAGACCTGAGTTAACGCATAGGCTTCTTTCTATCCCGATATTCCTACGGATCGAGACTTACGCGGGTGAAATCGCGGGGCGCTGCTAGTATAGAATAAGTGGTAGAAAATACATGAGAGATTAAAATAATATATTTATAAAGAACAGAGTCGTGTAAACGTTTAAATTACTTAGCCTAGTTTATTTAAAATTAATAGAAATGAATAATACTGGGAATACTAGAGCAAAAAGGTCACCACAATCCTTGGCATCTAGATCCTTGGGGCCTGCGGATCTGCGATTGAGGTATGGTTTGATGGTCTGGTTGAATGGATCTGCTTTATGGTGATAAGCCAAGGCTCCAGCCAGTATGCAGTATAAATTTCAGAACATTCCATGTGTAGATGTATCAACAAAGTTTGAAATTTTAATTAAATAGAAATATTTATATTTTAATAATGAGATATAGAAATAATGAAATATAAAGACATTATTGATATGTAGTAATGTAAAAACACAATTGAAACCCTAATCCTAACTAATATTACAAATACTAAAGTAAGCTTGTTTTAGGTAGATTTTGAAGTAAAGTCTGCCTATTGGTTTTGTACCAGTTGTCGAGTTTTCCAAAAAATTATTCCCAGGAGGTCTAGTTATTATCCCTAGACCCCCAAAACAACCACCAGTTAAAAAGTTTATATACATATGTATATATGTATGTACCTCAATTTTACCGGCACGATAGAGGTCGCAACTATACACCGATTGCTTTCAAACTTGGACGAGAAATCAACAGGGTAAAAATGAAGGTTAAGTTCGTGAATGGGGGATATTCCTCCAAGGGGGGGGGCAGATTTTCAAAAAATACCTAACTACCTCTGCGGGCCTGCCCGGTTTTTTTATGATTTGATTGTTATTCTTTTACGTCTTGACTACTCAACTCTGATATTGTGCTTACATGTCAAAAGTACAGAAAAGGACATAGGCTATTAATAACATTTCATTCAGAAATAACTACTTTTTCCGAGGAATGCTGAATTGATTGACAAAGCTAACAGTAATTAAAGTTCGTACAGTGGATGGGATGCACTGTACAAACAGAGATGTCAGAGACACCATACAATCCTTTAATTCAGAGGCGGAACATATCCAATATTGTGTGTTTAGTTAAAATAGCTCAAAGCCAATTAGATTCATCCCACCTACTTTCCAAACTTAACTTACGTGTGTCAAACAGGACTTTAAGTCAACCAATAACTATTAGTTCAACGAATTATAGACACTATTCATATTTAATTAGATCTGCCAAGGAATTCAATGCACTGGCTGACTTCCCGAACCTTGACTTATTCACAACCAAACCTAACAAGTTCAAAGACGTCTTATCGCAATCGTGGTTTAATGGTTTTACGACGGATTAACGGATTTTCTATTTTTATTTTCTTTTCTTTTCACTTTCAAAAATAGTTTTGTTACCAGATTCATCATCCTCCGCGCCTTTTCCCAACTAAGTTGAGGTCGGCTTTCAATCTAACTACGATACGGCCAAACTTTGATATTTTACGTGAAGCGACTGCCATCAGACCTCCACAACACGAGTACTAGGCGATATCGAAGTTCTGTAGTTAGACCAGGTTGTCGGACTTTTTTTTAGGGATCCAACTACCCGTAGCGAATGCCGAAGATGTTTGTATGGCACCCGGGACCTACGGTTTAACGTGCTCTCCTAGGCACGGAGGGGTCTCAATTTGTTAGGAATGGTCACCCATCCTAGACTGACCTGGCTTATTACTTAACTTTGTAATGTGTTAACCTACTCGGTTACCACTTAGCCACGAGCCCCTCTAGTTTTGTTACCAAATTAATCAAGTTATTACATCTCCAATGTAAGCTTTAGACATTAATATGTAAAAAAGTTTAAATGGGGTTTAGCTTTTTTTACAATTATAATCAAATGAGTAAATCACTCTGTTTTTCTTTTATCTATAAAAATAGAAATCTTTGCCCCCGATTGAAATGGTAGTAGTAAGTTTTTGGGAGTATCCAAGAATAGACAAAACTTTTAAATGAAGATTTTAATGATAATAAACATTTACAATGAATCACTCTTTGAGGGTTGCAATATTTTTTTTTTTAAAGAATACTAATTTATACTAGTACACATTACTAGTGTTCGTGTTAACCCCTCCTTCTAAGCTAAGTTTGCTTGCGTTAGGAGTGGGTTCACGCCGGTAGTGCACTGGGTGGGGTTCGAACCCGCCACCACTTGATCGTAAGTCCGACGCCTTAGCCATTACGTTACCGCCGCTTAAGTTAAATATACCTACATATAATTACCAACTAAACAACAATAAACCCGAACAGTTCAACAAATTTAACTGTTACTACAAACATAAAACAAACTTCACGCCACTATATAAAACTAGAAAACAAATTATCAACTTTACTAGATCTGCGGCCATTAAAAAAGCGGGCGACATGGCGAAGGACAATTCTATTGCGATGCCGAGTTGCGAACTCAATTTGTGTAATTCCCATCTAAATGTCTTGTGGGAAGACAAGATGAAGGATAATTTAATGGAATGTTACGTGGTGAGCTTTGAAAGATGGTGAAGCGTTAGTTATTTAGTAAAGGATATTTTTTTAGGTTGTGGATAAATGGGTGATATTTTTTATTAAAGTGCACATCCTGCCAGAAGATGCTTTTGTAACACCAGAGTTTGGTTTGTCTTCCTCAGCTCCATGGCTGTGGTTATACCAATAACCAGTAAAAGATTTGATTTAACATAATTTGCATTAAACAAAATGTTTTGCAAATGAATTAAATACCTGAATTTCCTTCCCATGCACATCAGACTTAATCACTTACATCATTAATGATTCCCGTTTAATAATGCTTTAATAAAATTCCATTTATAATCTAATAGCAGCGCCCCGGGGTTTCACCCGCATAAGTCCCCATCCCGTGGGAATATCGGGATAAAAAGTAGCCTATTTGTTAATCCAGATCTAAAGCTATCTACATACCAAGTTTCATCACATTCGCTTTTGTAGTTTTGGCGTGAAAGAGTAACAAACATACACACACACTAACAAACTTTCGCCTTTAATATTAGTGTGATTTGTTCAATGCAATATATATTATGACTACTAGCTTTAGACTGACTGCTATACTGCGCTCGCTTTAAACGTCCATTACACAGTAGGTTTTGCTGTCAGTTCTACCACAATCAAGACTGTGACTGACGGATAATCCAATACAGTGATTGACGGTTGCATGATATTGCTTGCTCAAAATGTGGATAGTTTGTTTTTACATCATGCAACCATCAGTCATGACTTTTGGAATTGAGTTCCGCTTTAAAACCCTATCTCTGCAGTAATATACATAATATAATCTATATCAATATTAGAACAAGTTTATTGTTATTTGCCATGATACTTCGTAAAGTCTAAACAAAGTAGATAGGTAGGTAATAGGTAAAATTGCATCAGGAGTGGGGTCGTTCGTCACGCCACGACAAACTTCACCTATTACTTCACAGAATGCTACTCCAGAAAATAGTCTCCGAGTGGCCAGAAAGCGAGCGAATTCGACAAAAATAGATTTGATATGAAATGGTATACATAAATATGAACTGATTTTGTTACGAGAGATAATTATAAGGCCTCGGACACGAAGTCAGCGAGGCCTTCAGGTTCTTTTTGGATTAATATTTGAATAGTAAAATGAGGAAAGGAGAACATGATACACACATATAAATGTCAAATGTTTTGTATTATTATAGTTATGACATAACACAGATAAAACTCAATATGAAAAATACAGAATAAAATAAATATAAAATATATATATATATAAATATGACGGTTTAATAATAGTAATTTCAAACTGATTCCAAACTAGGCAGAGCCTGTCCTATCGTAACCAGATTGCTGATAAACATACTTATATATTACTAAATACATACATAATATTATTGATAAATTAAGCCTAGACACAGAACATGATCATGATCATTATACAATTATTGGCCGCGATAGGAATCAAACCCACGACTCATAATTATCTGTTAAAAAAAGTATCACCGACTTCAATGCTCCTCAAAATACCCAAATCGCTTTAAGTGTGCCTATAAAATTTGAAGAGTTCCCTCGATTTCTCCAGGACTCCATCATCAGATCCTGACCTGATGACCATGGGACTACCTGGGAAGTATACCCTTTCAAACAAAAGCAGAATTTTCCAAATCGGTCTAGGCGTCTTTGAGTAATCGGTGAACATATTTAAAAAATATATATATACAAGGGAACGTAGAACCTCCTCCTTTTTTGAAATCGGCTAAAAAGCAGAGCCCAGTTGTCAAGATAATGATCTAACTCTCACAGGCCTATTGGTCTAGTAGGTAATGACCTACTAGACCAATAGGTCTGTGAGAGTTATCACTTACTGTAGTTATACTGTTATCGTTTTTAAATATGCAATGATCGCAATCTAAACTGCTAATATCCATATTATTATGAAGCTATGATCAACTGCGATAAAAAAACCGGGCCCGCAGCAGGCCCCGCAGAGGTAGATTTCGTGTTTTTTAATTTTTTATAAAAATCTGCCCTCCAGTCCCGCCTTTGGGGGAATATCCCCCATTCACAAACTTAACTTTCATTATTGCCCTGTTGATTTGTCGTCCAAGTTTGAAAGCAATCGGTGCATAATTGCGACCTCTATCGTGCCGGTAAAATTAAGGTACATACATATATATAAACTTTTTAACTGGCGGTTGTTTTGGGGTCTAGGGATCATAACTAGACCTCCTGTGAAGAATTTTTTGGAAAACTTGACAACTGGTACAAAACCAATAGGTACTACTTTTCTTCGAAATCTACATAAAAGAATCACGCGTATCTCATTTTACATCCATTTACATATTTAATATTATAAAAAAGAACCAGCTCATTTCGTTGCCCCAAACAAAAATTAAAACTACATTTGTATTCAAGGGCTGAACATAAAGTTTTACAGTCTTCGTCAATTTAAATCAACTCTGAAGAAGTTTGTTCCGCAATAAATCCGTCAGTTCCGTACGGAACGGGATTAATCGGAACACCGGTACACGTCAAGGACATAGTTCCGTGTCAATCAGTATAATCTTTACTTTATTTATATAGGTGCTACGGAGTTCTCCAGCGAGGGTCGTTAAAGATACAAGTAATTAGGTCTGACGAATGTGTGTTGTTAGGCGATATACCTTCGTGTAAATGGTTATGTAATGGTTGGTAAATTACTGCTGTATTATCTCTTTGAAGAACAAAGTATAGAGACCAAATATAAGTAAATTGTCATTTAAATAAACTAAAATAATAAAAAGAATAATCTAAAAGTTGCATTTATAAGGTGCACTCTATGAGGACGTTTTATGAAATATCGCCTTTAGTTACTGAAAAATAAAGTGGTATCTAGCTCGACTTTAAATTGATACATAATATTTGCCAGGGACAGTCTTATAGATGCTGTAGCATTATTCCTGAGGTATTTTCTTACTTTGATCATTCGACCAAAAGATTGTAAAAAAAAGGAAAACCGAAATCCCTCAGTAAATAATTTGCTTATCAGGTGTAGCAGGTACTTCCAAAAACACGTGTTTTGCCTCTGCACGAGACATCTCCACGAGTCATTCGCAACCAAATTAACTGAATTACAGCTGAGGTTGGAAGCTATCTACCACACGTGGTCTTTGAAGACGAGGATCAGTTTTTAAGTTCCCAAACTATTGCTATTTGTAGAAGTTTATTCTTAGTTTTTCCATAGTTGGGTTTGACAAACCCAAGCTGAGAGATAGTTTTCCTCAAAACATTGCCCCATATGCCCCACATTTTAACCAACCTAGACTCCATAAGTCAAATCTAACAACATCCAACTATTAATGAGTTAACACAAGTATCAACGATGGTAGGATGGTAGCTAATCATTTATTAATAAAGTACAGTCTTCCAACATGGCTTCCTGTACGAATATATTCAGAATACGTTTCGCTGATATGAAAATAATTACAGCCAGAATGGTACTAGTCTTAAACACGTTTAGTGCTTAAAAAAAAAATAGGTTCCACTTCGAGGCTAAATAAAAAAAAACAGGTTAAAATATTGTAACCTTTATTCTAATCGTAGCATGAATGTAACGCCTTAAAAACGCCTCAAAAAAGTGCTAATCAACCGTCCATGAACTTTTGAAAAGAACTTGTAAATGTTATTGTCAGTCTTTGTCATTTATGTATTTATGAAAAGATTATGTAGTATATATTAATACAGCCCTGAAGGCTACCAGGTTAGACTTCTCAAAATAGTCTTTTTTTTTTCTACCACACACTTTACACACTATTTTAGTGGTCTCCCAGAGTTCGGTAGTAGGAGGATCTTGTCTGTTGGGTTCCTTTTTTCTTTTGAGGTACGGAACTCTAAAAAGAAAATCTCTGACAAATAGATGAGAAAAGTTACAATTGTTTTGCCTTTATTTATGTGTAAATACCTGCATGTTAAAATAAGGGAACTTTAGCATTCTTACTGTTACGTCAAAAGGACACGTTCTAATTTCAAAAATAACTTATGTAAATGGATTTATCGAATTAGTTTGACCCAATGCTGATAGTTGATTCCTTCTTGAAGAAAAAAAAACTTTTACAAAAACTCTGTGAGAAAGCCATTTTTATTAGCTAGTAGGTAGTAGATACTTCCCAAGATAAAGTTTGAATACAAATTAGTAATTGTTCGGGCTTCGGACGAGGCACTACAGCGCTGCGAAATAACTTATTTTCATAGATAAATTTTACAGTACACCTTATGACATCTTGCATGTTGGCGTTTAAGTTTTGATTCTATATTGGATTCGATTCCTGAACAAATAGTCATCTGGTTTCTCTGTTAGTAAATTCTCAAGGTGTCTGCATACATTGTCGGTAGACGACAATATCCTCACATATCTTGCTTACAAAATGTGGGTATGTAATACACCGTTGGTTATTCTTTCTGGGATGGACAGGTGTGAGTGTAGTGGTACGTGGTTACAAAGGTAGGCCTCAAAATGTTTGTTCAAATTTGGGATTGGGGAGTACCTTTATCTCAGACTACTGCTATTACAATAAACTATTAGTATAGAATACATAATAGTACAGAAGTCTCACTCCGCCAAATCATTTAAATAAATAGCGACTCTTGTTCTGACACAATAAAGTCGCAATTCAGGTCGCACAGCGCTAATTACCTACAGTTATATTCAGTTAAAAGTTGCCTCTCTTTCTATCGCGTAACTCTTATCTGTTACGATTAGGATTTTCTTTAAATAATTAATTAATCTGAATATTTAATTACCAGTTAGTCATCTGCCTATTGCTCTATGTTTGTGAACAAATAAACCTAGGCTAGGTACTAATAACTCGATAATCTAGCTACGACCGTGAGTGACCATCGAACTAACGTGCGGCCCGGCCGGATTGGCCGACCCCGCCGCGTACTTGTAACTTTATACCTACACTAACTGGCCTGTTGGTCTAGTGGTTAGTGACCCTGACTGTTGAGCCAGAGGTCGTGGGTTCGATTCCCGCCTGAATCTGGGTGTTCTTTGTGTCCGTTGTTTGTATGTTTGTAAAGTCCCCCGCGACACAGGAGTAATTCCTAATGCGGGAGTGGTCTTGAAAAAAAAAAAGCCCTGGCCTGCTATTATTATACTACTACTATGTTTTAGTAACAACCACATGGGCCGCCCGATAAAGCCGTTTTCCGATCCTATAAACTCTGGCAGCACCAGTAACTGGAGTTGTCAGTCCCATACTTAACCGAAGCTCTCCGAGATGAATGTGCTCCGCAGTGCAGCTCCAATTCTAGTGAATAGCTACTTTGTGTTACCAATTGACTAATAATTCGATACATTTACCCCTAGTATCATTCAAAGGTACCGTCAAGCGGATCATAATAATAACTTCACACATCTCACACACGGCCTGATCTTAAACTAGGCAGAGCCTGTACTATGATAACCATACTGCTGATAAACATACTTATATATTTCGAAATACATACATATTATAGATAAGTTCATAAAAGATTATTCATAAAAAGACGTCACAGAAAACAAATCTGTATTTAAAAAACAATTTACAAATAATTTACCGCCAAAAAAATTATTACCACAGATTACATAATGAATAGTAGTTTTATAAGATTTAAAATTCGAACGTTTGTTAAGAGAGTTGGTCAAAGTATAAACGTTAATAGTAAAATTTATCAAAGCTTCTCAAACTGCACTAGCATTTTTGAATTGTTTTCGGGTTTTTCTTTTTCATTCGAAGGCTGCCTATAAACAATTACGTGCGCGATAAAACCGCCATTTGTAAAAAATGCTAGACATTTACCGATAAAGTAATAATATATATGTCATGTAATCAATTTGTACTTATAACAAACATTATAAAATAATAACCTATCCATTTAGTGCCTGCTACGCAGTTTGCCTGGTCATTGAGTGTGCTTACCAATGAACGGTACAATTGTTTCGTAAATCATTCCAGCTCCGATTGGTTTCCAATTAATCTGATGTCGATATTGAAAGTGGGCTATTAACGTTCTGAAACGAGTGTGTTATTCAATTTAAAAACTGAATTAAAGGTACAACATCATCAGTAATCATCACGTATCGTTGATCTGAGGTTTGTTTGCTGGACAGCTGTATTTTATAAAATAGGCTAAGTACAGGGTGGGCCAAAAAGTTTTGCACATAGCAACACCGAGTTTTTCGCTGTCGCTGGTCGCGGAAACTATACATCGCTTCGTGTAATTTAAGACATGGAGTACTCCAAGGGACAACAGCATGCTTTTGCGTCCCTCAGTGATTCTAGCCTTGAAAATGGATTGTTTACGGCACGTCCAGCCCCGTGATCGCTACTGGAGCAAGGCATACCCACGTATTAAAGTATTTATGGGCACCTGCATCTCAAAAGTCACAAGTGCGTTACCGGACTTTAAGGTGGGAATAGAGTAAGGGGGGAAGAGGGGGAGAGTGGGGGGAGAGAAGGGTTAGGGCCTCCGGTAACCACACTCACTCGGCGCAAAATCAATACAAGTATTGCTTCACTGCCGGTTTTGTGTGAGGCCGCTGTATCACTCCATACGTGCCGAACCATGGTTCTCCCACTAAACCAACTCAACATCCCTTTGTGACCTACTTCTACCTATTTTAATACTCGTTATCCACCAAAAATCTATACACATTACTATTCGAATGCATATGTTTTCACTTACGTCCCAACACAACATATACAACTAACCACCAATTTCCCAGATAATCTTTCCCGATATACATCACACTGTATTTACACTGTTGCCAACTACAGGACGTTGCGATACCTGTTTTACATATAAATTGTTCGTCTACGGCCTTAGGTAATTACAGTGCAAGCTGCCTTCATAAATATTCTTTATTGCCCGGCGAATTTGTATAATAGCCGGACCACACACACACAATAGCTAGTTATGCTGTTAATGTAGGCATTTTACGTCGATACGTGCACCCAGGGGTGTTTTATTCAAGTAGTATAATTGGCTACCGAAATTAGCTGGCTTCGAGAAATAACAGACTATTTCTGGGTAAATGTCGTCTACTTAGAATTAAGCGCGATTTTGCGTTGACTGTCGTTGTCCAAATTGTTTTTATCTCATTTTTAGGGTTCTCTATGCGAAGGGTAATCAACGGGACCATATTACTAAGCCTTGGCTGTCTGTCCGTCTGTCTGTCTGTCAGCGGGCTGTATCTCATGATCCGTAGTAGGTAGACTAGTTGAAATTGTCACAGAATGTGTATTTCTGATGTCGCTATAACACCAAATATAAAAAATTTAAAAAAATCAAAAATTAAAGGGGGTTCCCCTACTCTACGCAGTATTAAATCTTGTATGATGGTGCGGAACCCTTCATGCGCGAATCCGACTCGCACTTGGCCGGTTTTTATAATTCTATTTATGTTTTAACTGACTTTAAAAAGGCGGAGGTTCTCAACTCAAGTGTTTTTTTTTTGTATATGTTACGCGATATCTTCTAATTTGATTTGTGAACCAATTTCAATAATTATTTTTTAATTGAATTGGTTGCCCTCAAGGTCCCATTCAAAATTTAATAAAATATTCCTCTTCTTCCTCTAAGGGTGGAAAATTAAGGAATGAAGAATACAAATTATTTTTTTGATGTTGTCATTCATTCTTTGTCATGTCATGTCATTATATTTTTTTGTATAAACCTCACCACGTCGAGGGGGAAACGTAACAATCGAACTATTTAAAAGCAGAGGTTTTTGGACTGTAAGAAATGAAGTAGTGCGTACAAGTTCCTTTCGAACTGCACAACACGCAACTTCCCTCGTCTTAAAGTGTGGAAGTGAATCCCAGCCAACTCTATGGAGGTTAAATGCTAAAAAATTTAAAAGTTCAAAAGACTCCAAAATATGTACGAGTATAATGTATATCTCCTAGAATAACTTTTTCAAGATTTTTTTATCTCAGTTTAAAGTTAGGAAGACATTACTCATTAACTTTTTTAAACGTGTCTACTCTTGTCTTTAAACGTGTCTTTTTAACTATGTTTTAAACGGGAATTAACGCGATCACGAAAAGGTATTAAATACCGCGATAAGGTCGCCAATTGTTCAAGGGTCTACTTTTAGTTTGTAAGAATATGTATATACAGTTTTGTATGTTTTGTACAATAAAGAGTTTAACTATCTATGTATCTACATACCTCTGAATTGCCTGATGTTTCGACCAGGTTGCACTGGCCGTGGTCATAGGCTGACTGGCTCAGCGGTGCACGCTGCACGGGCTCCGTCGTCGAGATAGTGAGGTAGAAAGTTCTTCATCCACCCGTACATTTTCGATATTTGTGATATTTTGGTATTTTCGTGATCGCTTTAATTCCCGTTTAATTACATAACTATATCATGGAACGCAAAAGTTTGTAAGTTAGTGTCTTTTTAAACTAAAACTTAAAAATAACTAAGGTTTCGGTGCTGCGAACATAAGTCCTTAACTGGCTACATAAGACATAACCACAATGTACTCGATGGAAGTGTAATTGCAAACAGAGCTCGTCTTTAATCCTCCTGAAAAGTAGAGACATTCTTTCCAATTCTGGTTCAATTTCGACCTCTAAACTCTAAAGAAGTTTCTGTAGCAGATGAAAGTGAAAAGTTCTGCTAGACTTCTACAGAAAGAACTACGGATAAGCCAAGCGTTGTTTTGAATAAAATCGGTCCGTCCGCTTCCTGAAAAAAGGATCAAAGCAAAACTAAAAGAAACCTTTTTTTGTGCTGGAATATTCCACTATGACACCATCTTTAAAAGGAAAGACGAGAAAATAAAAGACGTTTCATCGGAAAATGTTGCTCAGTATGTTTCCATGGGGAGATTTTCCAAACAAGCACCCAGACATTACTTAGTAAACTAATTCAATGTTCCAATGTTACACAAACAACGTGGAATTTCGTTAGCTAACAAAATATCACCCTATTAATAGATTTTATTGATTGCAGAGAGCTAATAAATATGTTACCTTCTCGCACCTGGGCTTTCGAGTAAGAGGTGAAGTTACGTGAAGGTAATGAAGGGGAACAAGTCGTTACTAGTTTCGATTATGGTCGAATATACGATTAAATCGATCATGTGAATTGTTGATTCGACAATCGAATTCAACGAAATGATTAGTCAAACACAAATTATTTCAAAAGTCAGAGTTTTTTTAAAGTGAAATCTTCTTTAGGCACGTTGGGCACTTATGGTACTCGCGTTACACTCGTTGAATTTCGACCATGTTATTATATTTCAACATATATACTGGAAACATGTAGATTAATGTAGTCATATAATTTTATATATTATTATTTTATTATTTAAAAATTTTAGCTTTCTACACTACACATTAAAATTTTAAGTGTTCCAAATTTCACATTCCTCAGTAAGCGAAATTTTCTTAAAAATAGGTACAAGGAATTCTCTTCGCATCCTACTAATATTATAAACGTGAAAGTTTGGATGTATGTATGGATGTTTGTTACTCTTTCATGCCAAAACTACTGAACCGATTGCGATAAAACTTGGTATGTAGATAGCTGGAGACCTGGATTATCTTATAGGCTACTTTTTATCCTGATATTCCCTTGGGATCGGGACTTACGCGGGTGAAACCACGGGGCGCTGCTTGTATTAATATAGGAGATCAATAATTCAATTAATTATGGTCAAGGACTTCTGCCACAAATTATTTTGTTTGTAGTTTGTCTGTATGCTACGGTTAAGGATAAAATACTAGTCCATCACTTTATATTGTGGCGACTTCCACATACAAAAAAGAAACATACTCCAACATCATCTACAACCTACTAATCCTGCATCGCGCTATAAGAGTTCTCGCGCTGATTAGTATATATACAACTTCCCAACATCAACCGTTGGACCGCGGCCCGCCAGGCATGATCACCTCGCCTGGTCGGAGGATCCCCCTTTGTGTTGGAGGGACATGGCACCCGTTCCTCCACCATATTATTATATAACTAGCAACCCGCCCGGCTTTGTTTATAGTTTGTACACCAAAACTTTTCTCATGAATCACTCTGTCTATTAGTGAAAACCGCATGAAAATCTGTTCAATAGTTTTTCAGTTTCAGACAGACAGACAAACGCGAGGGGGGCTTTGTTTTATAATATGTAGTGATGAAGTGTGAGTTCTTCTGAACGTGTGTTTTTGACTAACCTACGGACGGATTTTAATAATTTTTTTGTGTTTTTGAGTGGGTCACTAGATAGTTTAGATTCACAATTGGACCCGTTACTTTAATTGGACGCGTTAATTATGGTGCCACTGCAATCAGGTAACAAAGAGTATTTTTTTAAGGTTTTACTGTGTAGCACTATTTGTTTAATTGTCGAAATCAACTTCCGGGCAGGATAACAGTCTGTGGAGTCCGCTAGTAAACTATATTTCTTAAGAATCCTTTCACGATAGACCTAAATACATATCTATCACAACATGTAAGTGTCAACAAACATCTATACAAACTACCCGTAATCCACGTCCTGTGTGAGCACCAATAGAAATGCTTAGGGCGCGTTCACACTTAATCGGATATTGGCGTGCGAATTCGCGCTGAGAACTCATGCGAAAAGGAATTGTATGGGTGAGCTAACTAATCCGATTTGCTTTATTTCATACCGTGGTTACGGATGCAATTGTACCTCAATATCTAGAATGTTTCTGTGTATCTATCTATATATGTTCATAAAAGCGAAATAGCACTCACTGATTAATCATGAAATATGAAAGTATAAATGCTACAAATTAGATATCCGCTAAGAAAGGATTTTAAAACTATCCTAAAAAAAAACCAGGCTAATTGATTTTCGATTGCCGGCTAAGGGAATTATTCTATGCTACTTATAAAGCTGATAAATTTGTTTGTTTGCTTGTTTGAACGCGTTTATAACATTCTAACGTTGTTCTTATTCTCTAGACATTTCGAATTAATTTAATAAATTCAAAGTTTATTGTGGAACTTTGACCAAAAAACTTCCTCCAAGTATAAATCGGGCCGCTAAAATATCAACGACTTTTATCTTTTCTTTGAGAGGAACTTTAGTACTACCAATTGAACATCTAGATGGCGCTTCGTAATATGTCTTGAAATTATTGTTATTTTATTGCTAGCTTTTGTCGGCGGCTTCGCTTGCGTAAAAGTAATTTTTTCGTCCCTTGAGAGAAATATTTTTGAAGTGAAACTTCTTTAGAATCATTGTGCCCGCTTCGAGTGCATGTTCTGCAATCGCTGATTTGCTAATCTGTCGGTTCTTCACAGCAGCGATGTGTTCTTTGACCCTTTCAGCAATGGTCCGCTTTGTTTGGCCTATGTAGGAACTACCACAGCTGCAGTTTATTTTGTAGACACCTGGAGTTTGTAACGGCAAGACGTCCTTCGGTGTACCCACGATGTTTTGAACCTTTATGCCTGGTGTGTATACTGTCGGAATGGAGTATTTCTTTAATACGGAGCAGATCTTATCCGTTACTCCTTTCACATATGGCATGTAGGCTGGTTGTCTGTTCACCTCCGGATGCTTGCGTCTCATTGTCGGTTGCTTCCGTGTTCCATTCACCTGATATCCGTTACTTTTAAGTACCTCCTGAACATGATCCAGCTCTCGCTCCAAATGTTCAGGGTCACAAAGATCGTATGCTCTGTTCTTGAGTGAAGTCATAACAGACTGCAGGTGTCGGGGATGATGATGAGACGTGGCGTGTAGGTACCTATCCGTATGAGTAGGCTTGCGGTACAAGTTTCAGTGTTTCCTATAATCTTTGCCTTTGCCCCTGCGTACTACGAAGCCTTCAGAAAAGGTGTCAAAGTCAACGTGGTGTCATTTTTGTGCATTTGCGTATTAAAATTCAATTGGTAATTAGTTTATGTTAATTATTTAACACATCTGTGTTATTTTGACCAATAACTTTTAAAGAAATTATCTAAAAATGAAATTATTAACATTAGTAATTTATTTGTGTTGTTTTTATATTTATTTCTCATGCTTTCGTAGGCTACTTTTCTGAAGTTTCACTTCTGCCGTATGTGAATTGCACATACACTTTTTTTTCGTAATGAATAGAAATGAAAGGATATCTCTGTATAATCGCTTGTGTAGTTAAGGCGGTAACAACAAACTCTCGTTCCCACTTATAATATAAGTTTGATTTTACTGTTAAACTACATGCATTAGTATATCATTTTCAATTTACAGAACACAAAAGACAAACAATGCATCTACTTTAACCAAAGCAGCTAGTGTTGTACCTGAGCGATAGGTCAGTATCGAAATCGACCATCGATACTATCCGATGGCCGTTCGACATGGCATAAATAAACCATGAACACCTGTACACCTGCCAGAGTACACATAAACGATAAATTGGATCATCAGACAATGTACATATTTCCAACGTTTTTTAAACTCGGTTCTCGTGAAATACCGAGAATAAAATTTCATTTCACAAGGAGATGCCTCTGCAACCGCTTGTGTAAAGATGTGGTTGTGAAAAAGGCTGAAGCCCATCGTTCTAAACAGAAATATGTTCATCTTCATATTTTAAAACCAAGATGATTGCATATTTCGTGGTGCCCAGAAAATCGGCTCTGGAACAATGAAATTACAGATCGAACCTTGTAGATGTAAAACAAAATATTTAGACACAATCAAGTGGAAAGGATTGTCCATCAGTCGTTCTCGAATACCCCCTACAAGAGTATGCGCCCGACAAAGTTCTGGCCTTGGGTATGACATTGTTCTAGGATAGATTTTCCACCTGGTTTTATCTGGATGGAATCTACTAACGTTGTAAAAGAGTCACTTTAGGCAGTTAAGACAAAGTCTTGGTGCGATAAGCTGTTCAGTTATTCTTGACAAAGGGCACATTGTGCCCCACGCACGCTCCTGTGACTGTCGTCCTAAACACCGATACCTCAATCAATGCCACCGGTGTTTTTTTTTTGGTCAAAGAATAAATTTATGTTTTATTAATATAAACCTTATCCTACTATTATTATAAACGTTAAAATTTGTGATTATATAATTATATATATATAAATATATAATTATATATATAATAAACTGTAAATATTCCAAAATTAACGTTCGCGAAAAATTCTTAAAAAGGTGAGCATCGCAATCGGTTGAGTAGTTTTTGCGTGGAAGAGTAACAAATGGCCATACATCCATACATCTTCACAAACTTTAACGTTTATAATATTAGTAGGATAAGGTTCATATTAATAAAACATAAATTTATTCTATATAGAAGAAGTGCAGAAAGCTAAAATATGTCTTACAATTTTAAAAATTACGTAAAAACGGCTTAATGAAATTACACTCGTCCAGTGTGATTACTTGTTATGGTAAGGAAGTCTATACAATGACAGCTCAAGTTACACTAGCCAATGAAAAGCCATGGTCAAAATTCGATCATCACGTGATCTCTAGTAGATATATAATACAATAAGTATATTGTGCAGATTGTATTTAAACCATTAAATTATATCGATGAATATTGCACACAAATATTTACTATAGGTATTATGTAATATGTTTGAATTAAAATTCATAACTCCTCATTGAAGTATTATAATATGCTAATAATAAATATCTTAAAAAGTAAATGAACACTTTATCGTAATGTCTTAGAGTTAGTATTACTTGGGGAGAATAGATGTCGTTACGTGTTGTGCAATACATTTTTCTTGAAAATTTTAAATTCTTTTTTTTTTTGGATCGAGAGAACCGATTGCAATAAATGTAATACTTAATGCTACACCGACTTATACACAATACTTGTGCATTAAACGTTTGAACAATTATTTTGTACTTTTACGTAATACGTGCACAATCAAACACACAGTCTAGATACGGATTTATTATACATATAGATATAGAAGAAAGAAGATTACATGACAATCCTCAAAGTACGTTCTTTCCAAAAAAAAAAGAATGATTGCAATCGGACTATGTGTTAATGAATTACAACTAAGTACACATTTTGACTTTCATCTCCCCTCAAGGAAAACGTCCTGAATTTCGTAATAAAAAGCATCCTACGTCCTACCTCGTAGTATGAACTTAAATAAGACCAAGTTTCATTTGAATCATTTCAGTAGTTTCGGGCCATAAAACAGACACACAGACAAAAATGAAAAAAAATACATTTTTGGCTTCATTATTGATTAGTGTAAAAAAAAACAAAATATCTTCAATGTACAGAGTTGAACCTAACCTAAATGTATAATAACGATTTTGGAAAATAAATTTTCAAGACAAAGATCCAGCAGTGCTGTCATGTGTACACCAATCGATCGTCTGATTACGAGCACATCAGGTAATCGCATTCATTTATCTATCCACATCTATAAGTTGGTGAGCATTGCTAATGTTGTACCTTTTGGGAGGTAAGCAGAACTGTTTATGAAATCATCTACCGTTAAAAATGAAAAAGTATTTTTTGTAACAGCCGAAAGGGCGGTTATTTTAATGGTTGCTTTAGATTCTGTATAAAAAAAATGTATTCTAAAAGATAGTTTCTCTTGGATTTTCTGTCTTTCTGTGGGTTGTCTTGTCTGTGGATGATGGATCCGATACAATTCGCTAATCTATGATCTACTCTCTAATCTGTGGTCGATGTGTTTTGTTTATTGTAGAAGGAAATAATAAAAGAACAGTATCAAGATAAACTGCTTTTAATTTTTACACAATGTACAAGAAGAAGAGATTAGCACATTAACACATCCTCCATGGCAGGTGGGAGTTATAAGTAGTTTGTCTTGTTTAAAAAGAAATCAAACTATTTCCCAGTCGGTCTACAGCTTGCCAGACATAGTGGGCCCAGTTAGGAACTTCTTTTGTCTTGAGGGACTTCAAATCCCCATTCCTACACAGTAATAGACTGAAACCTGAAATTTGTCTTTTCTAAAGTCGACAAAAAATATAATATATTTTCCATTCTCTATTCATTGCCAAACACATACAATTAAGCTTTCATTCCAATCAAAAGAAACACATTTGAACAAGAATACATAAAAAGAATTTTGTACAAAAGAAATATCTTCCCCTTGTAAGTAAATATTCAAAGGTATGTCGTATCAAAAGACACAATACATTGATATAGTAATTAGAAATTTATTGGAGTACAAGAAACACCTGGTGCCTTCTATACTTCCTTATTTTTTTTAAACATGCACAATTACACATCACACAGAAGCACTGCTCATTGATACCAACGCTTGGAATAAAAACTTTCGTGTGTCCATGTGTGTACTTCAGGGATGCCCAACAATAAAAAAAACCTTAACTTTAAAAAATAAAATAAAATAATTACTAAATATTTAGTTTCGAACCCAGATTCGAAGTCAGATCCGTGTCAGTGTGGTGCCTGAAAAATTATACTCGATTATTGGATCGCGCGAGTATCCTACTAATATTATAAACGTGAAAGTTTGTGAGGATGTATGGATGTATCGATGAATGGATGTGTGAATGTATGGATGTATGGATGTTTTTTACTCTTTCACGCCAAAACTACAGAACCGATTGCGATGAAACTGGATTAACATATAGGCTTTTATCCCGATATTCCCACGGGATCAACGCGACGGACAACAAAGTGATCCTATAAGGGTTCCGTTTTTCCTTTCGTAATACGGAACCCTAAAAACTACGTACACGCAAGCAAAGTCACGGGCAAAAGCTAATTAATTAATATATGTATGTATATCTGTATTTAATGTAATAATTATGTAATTTAGTAAATAGAAAATATTGTGTGTTGAAACTTGAATATTTTATATTGAATTTTTTTCGTATTGCTGATTGATATCCGTGGGTTTTAAAGGGTCTGGTTGAAAACCAGCGCTAGGCATATGTCTAGCAAATGCTGAACCAAATGCTATTCGTTAGGCATGAGAGGAAATCGAATGATATTATTCGGATTTCTGTGGTTTCAAGTGTTTACGAATAATATTTTTTTCTAAATTTCCTAAATCCCTATGTTAGACAGAGCTTAACTTTGAACTTTGACGTCTGGGCGATTTCTAGTATAAATAGTAATAACTTGACATATCTCACACACGGCCGTCTGATCCCAAACCAGGCCTGTATATATTACCATAGCCTGTACTATGGTAACCAGACTGCTGATAAACATACTTATAAATTGTTACATACATACATATTATAAATAAATTACACCCAGACATAGAACAAACGATCGTGCTCATCACACAATTATTTGTCCCGGGTGGGAATCGAACCCACAACCAATGGCTCAGCAGTCAGGATCACTAACCGCTAGACCAACAGGCCAGTCAAAAATTAATCAATTCAAATAAGGAACACAAATTACGTATTTCATGAAACGCTACAAATATAAAATCTCTTCTTTTTTCTAATATGCATGTGACAATTCTACAAAAGGTTGGCTCCACAATGGATTTCATAAATCGTGCGAGCACGCCGACGTCAGCAGCGGTCGCAGGTGTAGGCCCAGCCTAATACTTCACCTGTGCATTTGATATTATTTTATGGGAAATCTCTGTATGCCGTACAATTTTATGGGGGTTCGATGTACATTACGTTAGCTATGGTTGCCAACATCATGATTATTTTTTTTAAACCCTGACCGTTTGATCTCAAGCTGCAACCGCAAAATAAAGGCCTTGACTTTACTGTACCAACGCTTTTGTCCTTTTTACACGACTGCCCAAAAAATGTATGTATGTGATTTTTTTTATTTCACCATAAATTCTAAATGCCTGAACAACTTTAGATGTATCGTTAGAATCGTTACATCGTTACAGTGACACAGAAAATCTATTATAAAAACGAACATGCATAATTTTTGAGGTTAGTTTTTATTGATTTTCTCAATAACGGATTGAATGATTTCAAAATAACAAAACCTTTAACTTTACACATTCCATTTACTAAGAACCGAAGGTGGTAATTATCTTGAACTTTTAAATGGTTATTTTTTTTTATTCATTTTGTAAAATAAATAAATAATGAATATATGAAAAAAAAAAAAATTTTATTATTGAAAATATATTTGTTACGATAAATATGTATTACATTTGTCACAAAACAAATAGTTTTATATTAAAAATTGTTTGCGTTGTGACAACCCTAGGACCAAAATTGATCGATCGGTGTAATCTCTTTTATTAATTTCCATATTGGGAATTGAAAGAGATATATGATTTGATTATATTTCAATATTGTTTTACATTGGATTTGAAATATTATTTAATGATCCAGTTAGTTCTTCTGTAACTACATTGCTTTCGCCGAGTGAGTGTGGTTACCGGTGGCATTAACCCTTGCCTCTCCCTCCTCTTCCACCCTTCCTCTACGCCCACCTTAAAAGCCGGCAACGCATTTGTGACTCCTGAGTAGAAGGTGCGCATGGGCGGCGGTAGTCACTTACCATCAGGTGACCCGTCAGCTCGTTTGCCCGCTACTAACTACTTTTTAAAAAGGTGTGTGATCGCTGAGAGTACATCTCTCAGCGATAACTCACCTGTCGTTGGATAGGTGTATAATTATTGTATGTATATAATGGTAACATACATACATACACTCAAACCTGTGTCCCTGAAGGGATATGCAGAAGCAAAACTCACATCTTGGTCTCACTCATGTAATGGGGAAAGCCTATTGCCGTCAACCGGGCACTTTGGGAATTATAGATGGGAAAATTGGATGTATATGGAAACGAAGGAAGGGCAATGGAAGGGAAAATATATTGCGCATGGATTGGGGAGTCTAAGCGATTGATCGCGAAAGACAGAGGTATACCTGTAACTCAAACTGACTTAAGCCAGGAAGTCCAAGCCCTATAATACATATAAGAGCATGATAAGCACTTTTTTTTTAATAACCGATAATCGAAAATACGACCTCTGACGTCGTTGTCGACAGTTCTTCAAGCCTCATATATCGACGATTTTATATGTAGCTTCTTTACTACAGTAGTGACGTAACGACATAAAACCAGGGTCATCATCATGCTCCGCGCCTTTTCCCAAGTAAGTTGGGGTCGGCTTTCAGTCTAACTACGATACGGCCTAACTTTGATATATTACGTGAAGCTACTGCCATCAGACCTCCACAACCCAAGTACTAGGCGATATCGAAGTTCTGTAGTTAGACAGGTTGTCGGACTTTTTAGGGCTCCAACTACCCGTAACGAATGCCACAGATGTTTGTATGGCACCCGGGACTGACGGTTTAACGTGCTCTCCGAAGCACGGATTGGTCTCAATGTGTTAAGAATGGTCACAAATCCTAGACTGACCTGGCTAGTATTACTTAACTTTGTAATGTGCTAACCTACTCAGTTTCCACTTAACCACGAGCCCCACGTTGTTGGTAATTGTTGTTTTTCAATCGCAGTAGCGATAGATCTTTTATAATGTAACTTCCTATTCATCATCATCATCAGCCTATCGCTGTCCACTGCTGAGTGAAAGCTTCTCCCAACTGTCCCGGTTTTGGGCAGTCCGCACCCAGCCGCTGCTAGCCACCTCCTTCAAGTCGTCAGTCCGTCATGCCGCAGGACGCCCTACCCTACGATTGCCTAAGTCAGTTAAGAAAACACGGCTTAAAAGAATATAAATGAACAAAGAAGAAGAAAATCTTAATAAACTCGATGTAAAAGCCAGACAGATACGCAGAATAAACTTTGCTGAATAAAGATAATCCCATTTTATCGAATTACTTTCTTAACCCTGCACACAACATACATAAACCCAAATCCCAAAATAACCACGGTAGCAAAACAGTGTGCAATAACACTCCAACGGCGAGCACAATTAGCAGTTAGCACGTAACATGGCCCCGGAGTGACGAGAGGGTTAACGAGTCATCATGGACTACTTGTTAGGCTGTTTGCTCCGTATTGACCTGCTGGAATGACAGTCTGTCAATGTTTTTCTTATTTGTGTTTACTGTTTACTATTGTAGGTATATATTTTGTTTTATAAAGAAAAGGCCATAGGACATTGAAGCTACCGTTTAGTGTCGTAAGAACCTCATTTTTGTTGAATGCTGTTTATATTTAAAAATCAAAAGATTTTATCATTTCAAATGCAAGAGTAGGACTCCCGCTTTGATATTTCTAGTAGTTTTTTTTTTTGACGGAAAACGGATAACATTTTTTACAAAAAATCGGCCAAGTGCGAGTCGAACTCGCGCAAAAAAATCGGTTCTAGTAGTAGCCTCCTTTAATTTTTTATTTATTTTTGAAGTGAAAACTTCTTTAGGCACGTTGTGCACTTTTGCTATGTGGAAAAAGCACCTTCACTCTAATAATACATATATAGATCCACTAAAGGGCGCTAATCTAAACATTGAGTTCTGTCAGCTCCTTATTAATTAATGTCACCAACCTGCTGACGTGACGTTTTAAGTTCGTCGTTTCGTTTAAGTTTTCACTTCTGTCGGCAGTCCCATGACTGCCCCTTTTTTTTTGTAATTATTTGTTGTTAGCCGCAACAGAAATAGATCATTTGTGAAAAGGATCTTGACCAAAACTGGGCTAGCAATGTTTCATGTTGCAAAATCAAAATAATATAAAGAATGTTTTCTTATTTTTCTACAACTTTTTCACTACAGGAATTCTATTTTCGTAACCGGAATTATGATTGAAATAAACACAGTAAATTAACAATTGCTACGCATTATTTCCGTATTAAGTCATGATTATGATATTTACGTTTCGTTCTCTTCATTTGTACGAGCTACGTAAGTGTGAACCTTTACACAAAAGCCACAAATGATCTTAAATTCATAATATCATAAAATAGCTAAACAATTAGTAATATTATTACGTTTTACAATGTATTTAATTAATATTTTATGTGTCTGTTATAATAATTATTATTTTTGTGTTCCGTCTAACGCAACTGTCAACCCAGATGACAGACGAGTCGACGGCCATTACTGTTTATGTGTCGATTGACAATAGTCACTGTTATAATCTCTCCACTTGAATATTAATACTACTTACGGAACTCCGTTTGAGAAGCTGGTGACTTATTTTCATTTTAACTAGCATTGTTTTTTTTGTACGTGAGTGATCTGTGGTTATTTTATAAGTTACGAGTAGGTTAAACATAATTTGTAGGTCCTTGTTTTTAGGATAGGTATCTCCGTTTTTGTATAATTATTTAAAAACTCGGGTATTTGTGGGAAAATGAACACTTTTATTTGATAATATATAAAGCGTAGTCTATGATAAACGAAGATTTATTGTGCAACAACTGAAGACGGAATTCCATACATACATGGTCATTGTCCTTTCAACTGTCTATCTATCACGGTTCATGAGATACAGCCTGGTGACATCCAGACAGGCGGACACTGGACTCTCAGAAATAGGGTCCTATTTGTACCCTTTGGGTACCGAACCCTATAAAACTACACATTTTATAAAACTTATCTTCTAAACTAGTATTGACGCGTATAATTATGAACATTTCCACAATATTTGGCGACGAAATCAAATCATTAATAACTGAAAGAAAGTAAAGATATTAATGGTGCTTGAATAGGGCGTAAGGAATCTTTGCGTGAAAAATCTGTACCTACTACGCTTTTATGCCTGCGAAAAATTATTAAAACGAAAACTCAAAGTGAAACTTTGGAATTTTTAAAATGAGGTTCTTACGACACTGTGCGTTGGTCAAGTTCTGGAGATGAATTATATTATTGTAATTATATATATTATATATTCCTCAGTTGATTTAATCGAATAGAATGACTATAAGGGGCTTATTCTATAAAGATACATTAAACATGCAAAAATTGCAGGAATTAATGATTGTGTGGAGAAACAGCTGTTATGTCCCTTCAAACCAAAAGATCCTATGACGTCGTGATTGTGCCACGGCCCAACCGTTGATTTGTAACGTATATATGTACACGAACTCGCGTGACCGTCACGCTCAGATACTCGTACATATGTATATACGGATTATACAGATGTGTATATGTTTTTACTTCTGACGTGCAGTCCTACAACTGACATTTTTGTACATAAACTATAATATTGTACACTGCAGCTCCCATTTTCATCTATATTTCTCTATCCATCCAATGGCTGCCTGGAAGAGATCTGAAACTGCGATAAGGTCGCCAATTGTATAAGTAAAGTATTGTATCATATTGTTTTGTGTAAAGAGTACATCTATGTATTTATCTAGCCATGGCCCCAATTTCAGCGAATTTCCGTATGGCACAAGAGAAATTCCTTGTCTAGTTGCTAGTCATTGTTACGATGAGATTAGGTGCGGACGTCGCGCTGGCCAAATAACAATATGCAAACATTATTAGGCAAAGCGTATGCCGAAATCCGAGTAACGTGGTTTGATACACAAGGATACATATTAGAGAGGTCGAAATTCTACCGTAATTTATTAAATTACTTGCTGTAGCTCTCGTATACATACATATTTATATATATTTCGCGGAACCATAAATCTTTTTTAAAATAAAAGTAGCTTAAGTTACTCCTTATAATACCAGCTATCTGCTAGTGAAAGTCCCGTGTAAATCGGTCCACTCGTTCCGGAGATTAACCAAAACAAACAGACAGACAGACGGACAAAAATTGGAAAATCTGATTTTTAGGCATACTCGTATGTATCGTGAAAATAATTTTAGCTTATACAGATAAGCTTAAATAAAAAACGATGATTTTGACATTACAACAAGACACTTCAATTTTTATTTATTTGTATTGATATATGTACACTAGCTTTGGCCAGCAGCGTCCCTCGCGTTAAAGTATTTTTCATCCCCGGGGAACAATATTTTTTCTGGATAAAAGCTACCCTATATCCTTCTGTATATCCCTGGTGTGACGTAGTATGTAACCAATGCCGTCGTACAACACACGTCTACAATACTTCAAGATGCAATCACTGTCGATGCGCAGGGTGATTACAGGTGCATTGTTTGGATGCAAACTTCTTCGTAATCAAATTAATTGCCCTCGCTTGCTTGATTAGATTTCGAGCTCCAACTAGATTTCCCAGAAATTCCCTTACGCCCTAATGCCCACGCTTACGTAGAACAGTTTTGGGTGCTAACTCGCCAGATCCTAGACTTGGCAAAGTAATAAACGGCTGCACTGACATAGTAGACATATAAAACGATAACCTTGGGAAAATTTACAAATATATAAATAAAATGTTAAAATAATGAATTTAATTTTTTATTGTATTCAATTTTATATTTATTTATTGTCATTGTTTTTAAAATTATCACTATTGGAAGTTGTATTTTACAACTATAATCTAATATAATATATATAAAAATGAATCCCTATTTCTCTTGATTATGACGTCACGCGTGAACGGCTGGACCGATTGTGCCAATTCATGTGTTTCTTATTGTCAGGAGAAGGTTCTTATGAAAGAAAAAATTAAGATAGTTGCGAGAAAATTTAATACTAAAACTTAGACTTTAATAGATAAGAGAATTTAATACTAATACTAAAACAAGAAACGCTTCGTTTTGCCTACGGACGGTAAAATTTTGTTGAATTGTCAACAAACATTTTACCATTCGTAAGCAAAACGAATCGTTTTTTGTTTATTGGAACGTGGCATTAGTGATTTAAGTAAGTGTTCCATTCTCGTAAGTTCCTCGTTTGGACTGTAGCATGCAGTTACAGAAAGAAAATTTTGCCATTTACATGTTATGACCGAAACTCGGGAGATTTTTTTTGCCCAGCCCCTTCCCCGTCTTGGCCAAAAGCTGGGCACACCCATTCTGTAGGTACACAGCTACTACCTACAGTGATGACCCCAGTGAGGTAACCCCTCGTCAAAAATAAGTGTCATGGAGATTGTAGACTCGTGAATTTTGTGTGAGCTATTGGATTTTGAATGACATGTACGTGTGTATGCAATTCAAACACGGCAGAAGTGAAACTTCAGAAAATAATTAACCAAGAAATTTTAATTCGCAAATGAAAATTATACACGTGAATGATACACTACGTTGACTATGACGCATTTTCAGGAGGCTTCGTAGTATGCAGGCGCAAAGACACGTGCTACCATACGAAAGTTATAGGAAACACTGTATACTTGTATTCTATCTCATTCTCCCGCAGGCTAAATCCTATTTATGAATGGTTGTCTCCTTTTAGTGTCACTTTTTCGTTTCATTAATTTTTACAACGATTCTAAAAAAGTTTTACTTCAATAAGGTTAAAACACTCGTTTTATTACGAAACGTACAAAAAGGTTTTTTTTCATGTAAATATAAGCTCAAAAATGTTAATAATGAGATACATTAGTATCTTCTGTGTACTTGGTCACGTAATCTCCTTCGTTGGGTAGATTAAAAGTTTGTTCTTTTTAATCTTAATCTTCGCAACGTTGTCGTCCTGTGCCCTGATTTATGAGGTGAAAGCTAACAAACGAGCTGACAACGAGTGACTGTAATTCTGAAAATTGTTTTGTAATATTTTTAGGTGTTTTAGAACGGCATTAAATCAGATTATGTGGTAAAGTATGTTGATGAAGAGCAGGGGTGTATTCAGCCATCTAGTTATACAGTGGTCGCGTGAAGTCTAATATAAAAAAGTAATAGTATTGTTTTAGACACTAGTGTTATCGCCACATCATAAACTCTTATTTATTTTATTAAAAATAGGGGCAAAGTATAATAGATGAAAACACAGTTCACTTTTTAAATAAAAGTAAGTTGATAGATATTGTTTTGACTGGTTATACCGGTAACGCAATACTATTGGTCGATTGGTAAATATTGATGAAGTTAGTTAGTCAACTTTTTAGTTTTTCAAAAAAAGATATGAACTTCACGATTTTATTTCAAATAATATATCGTGGTGACTGATATTTATTAACAATTTATTGATTTAAAGATAATTTACGTTTGTAGAATTTGAGGTTAGTTGACGGTATGTATTATTTATTATGATATTTATATAAACTGTTTAACTAGCGCGAAAGAAGTATAACTTCTTACGTCCGTACATAAGTACACACACACTTTTTTTATTAGGTTTACTGGCAGTTTACACATACCTAAATTATTGTACACATTCTTATTCTAAATGTACAATCATTTGCCCTGATTTAGCTTATGTTTGTCAGAAAGAAACATCTTTATGCTACAGGGAAATTTTCCCAAAAAGCTTGAAACAATGACAGTACATCTATTACTTTCATTTGCTAATTTGCACATACATGGAAATGTTTTATATGTACAATACGTAATACTTACATATGCATATAGTGTTATGTATAACTAGCTGACCCGCGCAACTTCATCTAGGTTTGTAAATTTTTCCTGTTTTTGCAACATTTTTCACTGATGCTCCGCTCCTATTGGTCGTAGAGTGATGTTATATAGCCTATAGCCTTCCTCAATAAATGGGCTATCCAACACTCAAACAACTTTTCATTTCGAAATAGTAGTGCCTGAGATTAGCGCGTTCAACCAAATAAACAAACTCTTCAGCTTTATAATATTAGATACTAGCAGTCCCCGCAGTTTCGCCTGCGTTTATGGTCACTGCTCCGCTCCTATTGGTCGTAGCGTGATGTTATATAGCCTATAGCCTTCCTCGATAAATGGGCTATCCAACACTTAAAGGATTTTTCAATTCGAACCAGTAGTTCCTGAGATTATCGCTTTCAAACAAACGAACTCTTCAGCTTTATAATATTAGATATGCCACTGCGGTCCGAAGTCTGGTTCGTATTTCAAGGATATATTTAAGTAGGCGTGTACCAGGTCGTAATATTTCTGATAAATTTAAAATATTATTTTATCAGATACATTTTTATGTACAAAATTTAGGACTGTGTTTAAAGACTGTGTTTGAAGTAAAGTTAAATAGTTATTTGATATAAAGGTTTACTCGCGGGACGATTTCGACATTGTGGGGTTCCTCCAAAATAATGTACGATGTACGAGACTATAACTACGTTTAGGATATACTTTTATAGGTTCTATGAGAAGATGATTATGAGACTAATAGATGATTATAATTATTACGTTTATTAATTAAATTTATCTACGTTAAAAAAGTTTACGTGAAATCATGCCAAGTTTAATTTTAATCCGTTCAGTAGTTTTAGCGTGTTGCGCTGCCAGACAGACAGACAGACAAAAATTAAAAAAAATATAGTTTTGGCTTCAGTATCGATCAGAGAGTGGCCCCCAAAAAAAATTTTGGTTGATACACAAAAGATGTGGTCAATTTAGTATAGGAGGCAAACGAGCAGACGGGTCACCTGATGTTGCATTACAGATGGCACCTGTAATTCAAGAGTCACAAGTGCGTTGCCAGTCTTTAAGATGGGAGTAGGAGAAGAGTGGGAGGGGGGAAGAGTGGGAAGGTGGAAGAGCGGGGAGAGTTGAAGGACGGGAATAGGCGAGAGGGAAGGGTTAGGGCCTCCGGTAACCTCACTGCAAGCATTGCTTCACTGCCGGTTTTCTGTGAGGCCGTGGTATCGAGCGGAGTCGAGCCGGCCTACACGTGCCGAAGCATGGCTTTCCCACGTTAATACACATTTTCACGGTGCACATTTTTAAATAACACATTTTCATGTTAATTTCAGACTGTTTGTCAACACCCTGATATGAAATAGCTTCATTCAAGTCAGCCATCTCTCTCTTATGATACATTAATTTTATCGGTCAATTATCAAGTTAATTTTCTCTCAAAAAAAAATAACAAATTCGAAATGATGCCTATTACATCAGGCAGATCGACCACTTGTTTGCCTCCTTCGTTGTATAAATGAAACAAATGACATTACTCGCATATTGCTTCAATCATTAATGCAATCATTCATATGCACTAGTAACCCTTAACTGCGCCGTGTGAAATTTGCCACCTGTCTGGTATTAAAATAATAACTACGACTAAATATTTTTCACCTCGTTACATTAATGTTTTTAAGAGGTCGTCTTAAGAAATATATTATAGTGGTGGGACGAGTCTTTTAGATGGGGTGTATAAGATACGGGTATATCTAAGGATTTGTGGTTCATAACTACGTTAAGCATATGTCTGGGATAATGGTGGATATTCCTAAATTGTTTGTAAGATATAAATCACTGAGGAGATTTGAATAAAAACTTTCGTGAGTGGTATTCATATTTATTAAAGACTTGCAGTTTCCGCGCGGCTTCGCTCGCGTGTACATATTTATATATTTTACGCCTAACCCTAAGTCTTTATCGAAAATAAGAGTAGCCTTAGTTACTTCTTATAACACCAGCTATCTGCTACTGAAAGTCCCATAGAAGTCGGTCTACCCGATCCGGAGATTAGCCGGAACTAACAGACAGACAAAAATTTAGTAAGTAAAGTTTCAGTAAAGGTTTCACTTCAAATTTATTTATTTGTATTGATATACGGTTTAATCACGTGAGTATTTCGGGGATGCCCGACTGGTTTAGGACCAGAACGGGATCCTTTATCACACCGCGTTGCAATCGTTGGCGCCAGCAACCGACGCGGTAGGACGCTTCTCTTCTGGATTGAGCTGTTTTACCGCATATAATTAATTTACACTTAGAAGATTATTATAATATATCTTTCTGAGCAGAACTTCGATATCGCCTAGTACTCGGGTTGTTGAGGTCTGATGGCAGTCGATTCACGTAAAATATCAAAGTTCGGCCGTATCGTAGTTAGACTGAAAGCCGACCCCAACTTAGTTGGGAAAAGGCGCGGAGGATGATGGATAGATTAAATGGAAAATTGTTTATATGGATATCAACAAAGTGTTAAAATTTGTGTCATTGTTCATGCCAAGTGTTAAAATTGTGCATATCTACAAGTTTAGAAGTGGAGCTGGTTCATACACAATTTGGCTACAGCATCACCTTACCCTTTTTAAAGAATTTTATTTTTGAAAATCCCAATGTAAAACTGATACTGTTTATCTTGTTAATTATGCTACAAATCACAAGCACAAAGCCTTATGTTCATCTTATCACAACAAAGAATAGGTATCTGTGTATAAAAACGTATACAACCCTTGTTCCTTTTCTCAGAAATATAGTTTCAAAATATCGTCTACCATTTCTGCTAATCAATTCATGGATATGGTAGCAGACAAAAGTGCTTTAAGTAAGCTTAGAGGTTTATACTTTGGACGTATTATTTTATTTAATTTTGACTGCACGGATGGCGCAATGGTTTTAGTGGTCACTTCGCCACTACGCCGCGCTGAGTGTTGTGGGTTCGAATCCTACACGGGACAAAAATTTGTGTGATCCACAAATAGTTGTCCCGAGTCTGGGTGTTCTGTGTCCGTTGTTTTAATATTTGTAAAACACACAGGCGACACAGGATTATTCCTAATGCGGGAGTTGTCTTCTTTTAATAAAAAGAAATAAAAAAAAAAATTATTGTTATTACCATGGTCGTCCCACTGCAGGGCAAAGGCTTCCCTACTCTCCTTCCACTCCTCACGGTTTAGAGCTTTCTGTTGCCAAACTTCCCAATAAACATCCAGTTCATCCCGCCATCTCTTTTTGGGCCTGCCGCGACGTCGTTTAACGTTGCGTGGGCACCACTCTGTACTGAGTTTTGCACACAGTTCGTCCGGCATGCGGCAGATGTAACCAGCCCAGTTCCATTTTAGGCTTGCATCCTTATGGCCAACGTCAGCGATCTGAGTTTTAAAGCGCAGTATACTGTTCTTTATACAGTCTGATAACCGAACTCCTAGGATACTGCGCTCCATGACTCGCTGGCAAACCCCGAGTGTGGACTATTGATGTTTAGTCAAAGACCAAGTTTGAGCACCATAGATGAGGATGGACGTATAGTAAAGTATTAATCTCTAAGCTTACCAGCGTAGGCCTTAGTACCTGTGTAACACTCGAGATCCACTCTCTGTTACACAGTTACTAATACCTATAACTAATCTATGTTGTTATGATGATTATGATCATATATTTTTAGCGTCGAACCTCTATACATATTTATATTATATGGGATAAGTTCTACATGACTCGAAGAGCACGTTAAGCAGTCGGTCCCGGTTCTCATACGAACATCTGTGGCTTTCGTTACGGGTAGTTGGAGCCCTAAAAAAGACTGGTCTAACTACAGAACTCCGATAACGCCTAGCACTTGGGTTGTTGAGGTCTGTTGGCAGTCGCTTCATGTAAAATGTCGGCCGTTTCTTAGTTAGACTGAAAGCCAACTTAGTTGGGAAAAGGCTCAGAGGAAAAAAAAAGTTCAATGAAATAAATGTAAGTACTTATATGTTTATGGATATTATCGCAATGATTTGGAGTACATACATACTGTGTGTGGTCCTGGACGAAACATCAGGCACTTCAGGAATACAGTTATATTATAACTGTATTTTATGAAACGAACCTTAGAACCTAATCTTTTTATATTCTGAAAGCCTAAAATAATAACACGTTTTTTTTCTATTTTCTGCTAAAATTTGTATGCTTAATGTGTCATTTCCTTTGCATTATATTTTAAAAGACTTATACAATGTTTAACAAAAAATGTGAATAGTTGCTGACATGAACACAAAGAATAACCCCTTGTGTGGCCAATAAACACACATATGCAAGCATATAGAATGTACGCATATAGAAAAACAGCTTCAGATATACATTAGATAACATTGTTACTTTTACATAATACAACTATTGCATAATTCAATTCACTAATTTTATCTGACAGGTGACAGATGCGTTCGGAAATACACGTATGTATAATTATTAATTTGTTTTGTTAAATTGTGTGGATATAGAAGTATTTGTGTATGACAAAATGTATATGATTATTTATCTAACATAATTGATATTATTTGTATGTAAAATATGAATATAATTATAATATATATAATAATATAGATATTTAGATATTTAAATGTTCGAATTGTAATTGAGGCCTGCGAGAATATCAGCGTTGCAGAGCGATCTGTAACAATAGCTGACGCAGGTACCCTATTTGATTCGATACCGCCCTAGGTGTTAAGATGTATGTTTATTATTATGTAGAAGATACAAATAAAATATTTTTCTTTCTTTCTTTCTTTTCTTTCAAGCAAAATTGTTATTAATTTGATTTTATAAGTAATAATAAATTACGTCACGGTAATGTAAAAATATAATTTAGAATACCTTCCGAAATATTTCAACCGCTTATTTATTAAATTATTCCTCCTACTTAATGCTCCAACGCACGCGTCCTTTGTTAAATTCACGACTGAACCTAGTTTAACGACTTGTCCTAAAATCTCGTTATTTCATGGGGGCCCTACACATTAATGGTGCTGGAGGGGCCCTGGGGACCGTATTCGAGGCCCTTACGTTTTATATGTACGATATTTGGACCCTCAAGTGGAATTGTGGTATTTATGAAAAGATGTTGCCATGTGTGGTTTGTTATCTGGTTCATAGAAGTTTTTAACTAGGGATTAATAAGATGGGATCATAGATAGTCGTATCGTATGCAATTTGGTTTAAAAGGGGAAATATTAGTGAGGGGAAAACAGACTCGATCGATTCGAAGCCGTCTGACATTGGAAGTTGGGGGTGGGAGTAAGGTAAGGAGGATTTATTCCCAATTTAATATAACTATTTGATAACAGAATTTTCACAGTGTTGAGTTTCTTTACAGCCCGAACTCCATTATAATGTTGATATTTCATGCAATCCATTCACAGATTGAATATACCTTTTCTCTGATCCTCTTTGACAACAGGACCACCCAAGTAAATGATTACAATCCTCTCCATTCAAATGTTGCCTGGAAGATATTGCTTTCTGTAGGCCGCCCATTTTACATTTGATGAAAAAAATATATATATAATTGTTTCTTCGGTAAGCAGTAAGTGAGAGATATTATTTATACGTGCACAGAATACTAATAGACTCCGATGACCGCTTAACTATTCAAAAATACCAAAGAGTACTGTACTCTATACATTTAATCCTGAAACATTTGATTTCAATAGTCAATCATCTTTATGTCATAAAATAGTTTCAATCGTTTTTTTAACTAAAAATTATAGACCAATACACATCATGATACCGCAACAATAGATTAGTTTGTTAAAAGTTAAATTTAAAACAATAGATAGGTGACAAATAATGTAGTTTTGCAAGTTAAAATGCTATCTGCCTGTGTCGATCTGTAACCGCCCGTTTCCAAGTGAGAAGAAATCTGGTAGATAAAAGAAATTTGTATCACCTTGCTTGCAGCATGGGAATCCTTAGCGTTGATATATTAAGCATAGTCCGGTTTCGTGGTCGCTTAGAGGGTAAGGCTACATTAGCCTCGAAGAAGCTTGCTTTGCTCAACAGATCGAGACGGTATGTCGTTCCACCCCACCGCTTATAACTTTATAATTCGCAAATTTGACCGCATATGGTATACAGTCCGCATTCAACGAAGAGCGACTCGAATCGTCGATTTTTCCAGTATATATCAAATCTGCTTGACCCCTTGGCGTTGCGTAGATATGTAGCATGACCCTGCCTTCTCTACCACTTGTATTATGGAAAGTGTTGTGAAGAATTGTTCGGACTGGCTGAAGCTTACCGTCATCAATCATAAACTTCCATCCCCATCACTTGGATAATTCGCACTACATCCCTGTGCCCTTCTCAAGAAAATTTTTGCGGTATATCCAACGACGATACGACTCTCAAACCTTCAAGAAAAGACCGGCAACGCACTTGTGACTCTTGAGTGCAGTTGTCCATAGGTGGGGGTTACTCATTATCCGAGTGTACTGTCTACTCGCTTGCCCGCTATATCATTTAAAAAAATTAAGAACAAACTCACGGTCAATCGATATATAGACATTTTTACAATTTGTAAAATTAATGTTTGTTTTCAAACACAAAAATCAATAATAAGATATAAAAAAACTTATTATATGATGTAACTAAAACTTTACGGTTTTCGCAATTTTCCCTTTATCTGTGCTATAAGACGTTGCTTTGTACCAAATTTCAAGATTCTGAGTTAACGGGAAGTACCCTGTAGGTTTTGATTCCCTTGCGAGTGTCAAAAATTTGCGGAAATTTGAGGCATAAACGGCTGTATCTTTTGATTGCGTTGGCTTAGAAATTTGATTTTTCTACAGCTCTAAGGGACAGTAGACCTGAGTATTTGGTATAAATTTTAGCTTGATACCTCCACGAATTCCTGGGAAAGGGTCTTGACAGACAGACAGACCTTCGGACGGACGGACAACAAAGTGATCCTATAAGGGTTCCGTTTTTTCCTTTCGAGGTACGGAACCCTAAAAAGTGATCCTATAAGGGTTCCGTTTTTTCCTTTCGAGGTACGGAACCCTAAAAATGAAGGTCGCAATGCAATATTACCTTTCTAATACTTCGTTATGAGTGTTATGACTCAAAAAGTCAGCAATACTTTGATGAAATATAAAAATTTATGAGCTGAGACTTTAAGAGCTAAAGTTTGATCATTTCGTAAGTCGGCCCATTCCCTCGGCAACATATTTCATTATTTTTTTCAAGTGTACCGATATCTCGAGTGATCGATAGCCTATCGATGCTCAACATTTAAATATTTGTCAACGAAGACAAATTGTAGTCAGCCTAAAGTACGGTTGAGCGGTGCTAATGATGGACGCATAGGAATTTTGTTGATATCGATAATCATTGCGTTCAAAAAAGGTTTAATGTAATTAATTTTATTTTTTATTAGGCTTCTGTTCCTCAAAAGGCAAATAAGAAATCCTTATAGGATCACTTTGTTATACGTCTGTCTGTCAAGACCATTTTTCTCAGGAAGCCGTCTATGCATCAAGTTGAAATTAATACCTTATGTCTGCAATTTCTTGAAGCTGTAAAAAAAATCGAGCTTCTAAGTCAACGCAATCAAATGACAGGGCCAATTAAGCCTTAGATTTGACCACATTTTAACATTTCGCAGGTAAATCAAAACCCAAAGGGTACTTTTGACCATTGACCCAGAGTCATGAAATTTGCTAAGAAGCAAGGTAGTAAAAAAATCCGAAAGTCGTTATTTTGTTGTTATATCACATAAAAATATAGTTTTTGTGATTACAAACTTGTATTTTGAAGTTAGAAAGTTGCCTTTGTCTTAAATAGATGTATGGAAGAGTATTTTCAGAACTGCAAAAGTTAATTTTGATCAAAATGGCCAAAAATGTTTGAGAATTGATTCCCGAGATGGTCGTACTATCTACTTAGAAGTTTGTTTGCTTACCGAACCCTCGGTGTACGAGTCAGACACTTGTCCGGTTTTTTGTTTACTACGTAGATGATATGCTATATGGCTTAGTCAAAAAGAATCTGATTGAATAGGGCCTGGCTCCTGTCCTTCATCGTTACCAGCTAAACAGGTTATTGTGTGATGTGAAAGCCGTCAGGTCTTCATAATTCAGTTTTCTTTAGTAATTTGATTTTATAATGTTTTCTTCCTAATTTTTTTATTATGGTGTTACATTAAGATCATTTTTATTCAGTTTCCACTTATAACTGAGCATTAAGTAATCTCAAATTTATTACATTATACTCTCAAGTGTCTCTCTAATTCACATTATTAATAATTTTTTTTGCAAGTTTACCACTAACAACAGTATATTATAATCACCATTGATTGCAGAATCTAACACCGATGCCGACTGTCGCTTTACACCTTGAAAATGGTCCCCCGTTGGGTCCGAAACTAATCGGACATCCCATAAATACACACATAAGTAAATCCGTATATCACTACATATTATAAAACAAAGTCCCCGTCTGTCTGTCTGTTCTGATACTGAAAAACTACTAAAAGGATTTTCAAGCGGTTTTCACTAATAAACAGAGTGATCCATGAAGAAGGTTTAGGTGTATAATTTGTTAAGGTTTTCTGTAAATTATATTTGAAATATATTGATGATTATTGAAGATGTATCTGTTATCCGTGCAAATTCAGGACGGGTTGCTAGTCCTTTATAAATATAAATACCACTCACGAAAGTTTTTATTCGAATTTTCCAAATGCAAGGTTTCATGTACTTTATTTGATCGAAGTCTTCCTATTACCAAGAAACACTTAGTAGAAAATCATCAGAAATCCGAAACCAAATAGGAAATTACAAAAATGCATTCAAAAACACGCCTGCTCTGCCAAAAAAAGAATTGAAGAATTTTTTTTTACATTTTTAAATTACACCATTTAAAGCCATCGTATTGATTTTTGAAGTGAAAACTTCTTTAGGCACGTTGGGCACATTTGGGAAAAAGCATTGAACTACGACTGTTTTTTTGCAACCAGTGTCACTTGGGATAATGTAAGGATTCTAACGAAACTCCTTACATAAAAATCACATACATAACCCTGAAAACATTATACTCCTTTTTTGGGCAATCGTGTAAAAATAATACAATTTTACCCACAAACGAATCTTTTAATACTAGCTGCAGACTTCTTTGAAGCTGGCTTTTACTTTAATACTTAATTAGTTTGGCAGAATGAAACGTGCTTCGTAGTAGTTTTCTATTTCGTGTGTGTAATTTTATGATGCTAAGAATATCTAGGTAATCTATTTAGTTAGTGGTCATATTTTTACGAAGTTAAAGATGTATATGATGACTTTTAATGTATATTATTTCGTTAACTAGGTTTTCCAGAGTTGCTAGAGCTGCTTATAGTTAAATACACTGTAAGTAAAAGTACAACTATCGTTTATTGAAAAATAATGACACAATGGCAATGATTGCTTTTATGTATGGGATATGGATTGCCACACACAGCGTCACAGCCAGCAGCAGCCAACATTACGCTGAGTATTAACCTCGTTGTCACACCTGCGGGTGTGCAATGGCAATGCAACGTATTTGTGTGTAACTGTGTTTCTAGATTTAGGGAACATTTTATTTTGATTGTGCATTGCGCGGCTGTATTGTGAGGCAATAAATGGTTGTTTCTTTCTTTCTTTCCTTTCTTTCTGTGTAAGCTTTGTTTATTTATATGGCCCCTCAGAGCGATCCTTGTATTCACTAGTTTATTCTGTAGCTACAGTAACTATAGAATAAATCTAAACTAATACTATAAAGAGGATATATTTGTGTGTATTATTTAAAATATACGGTTTTACTAACGTGTATATTTCGGGGATGCCCGACTAGTTTCGGACCCGACGGGCATCCTCGAAATATATACGTGAATAACCGTATATTTTAAATAATATGAATACCACTCACGAAAGTTTTTATTCGAATTTGTGTGTATGTTTGTAATGTTTTCACATAAAAACTACTTAAGCGATTGCGATGAAACTTGGTATTTAGATAGCTGGAGACCTGGATTAACGCATAGGCTACTTTTTATCCCGACATTCCCACGGGATCGGGACTTACGCGGGTGAAACCGCGAGGCGCTGCTAGTAAATGATAATCTGTATGGCAAGGCTTTAGAGTATTTGATTCGGTAAATATTGAATACGTATATTTGCCTTGATATTATGTATTTCTTGATATATGTATGTTTATCGGTGTACTGAATCTAATACTAGAAACTATGCACAGTTTGGGTAGGTATAGAAAACAGTGTCTAATATGTTCCAAATCATTACTACATATTATAAAACCCCCGCCGCGTCTGTCTGTTTGTTCGCGATAAACTGAAAAACTACTGAACGGTTTTTCATGCGGTTTTCACTAATAGACAGAGTGATTCATGAGAAAGGTTTAGGTGTATAATTTGTACCCGTGCGAAGCTGGGGCGGGTTGCTAGTATATATTAAATGAATACGTGAAAACTGTAAAAATTGGAGTACTCACAGTACATATTATGTAAAAGAAGTGCACAAAACTAACATTTATAAACAATATGTGTCATACTGCTACATCAAGATACACGTAAATGTTGACGAGTCGTTTTACGAAAAGCTAATAAAATTACAACTTATACAGGTCGATAAAGTAAAATAAAACTCGAAATTCGACATCCAGGCGATCTGTAGTTATTATTAATAATTCTCCCAACCAGTCAAGATGCCAAGGACGCGTGCCATCTAAAGGCATAGTCCTCCTGGCTCTAGATATATTCTTTTATCGATAGTAAAACAATTAAAAGGTTGTCACATCCCTATCATGGTTGGAGCCAATCCATTTGATCTGTTGTTCTCAATATGAGAGATTACAGACTTATTTGTTTATATTGTTACGGATTTTTTTATTGGATGAATAACTGTGTCAATGTTGGACGATACCTAGGTACCGTTATAAAACTAATTGTTTGTAGATTATTATTTTGAAGCTCAAATTGTATATTAATATAATAAATAATAATAATAATAACTCCACACATCTCACACACGGCCGTCTGATCCTAAACTAGGCAGAGCCTGTACTATGGTAACCAGACTGCTGATAAACATATATATTTCTAAATACATACATATTATAGATAAATTACACCCAGACACTGAACAAATAAAAAATCTGAAGTGTGTGTTCTCTGGTTGTAACCTAATATTTAAAACTACCGATCGAGTTTAAAAATAATATTTTCGCATTTTATAGTCCCAAGTTTTGAGGATGTTTATAGGCTATTTTTAATATTACTTGAAATCGCGTGGTGGTTGAATTTCGACCATGGTTTTTTCGTTGGCCAGTATAACTTGAGCTGCCATTGTATAGACTTACTTACTATGACAAATAATCACATATACTGGACGCGTGTAATTTCATTAAGCCGTTTTCACCAAATTTTTTAAGTTGTAAGATATATTATTTAAAAATTCTAGCTTCCTGCGCTTCCTCTATATATAAACTGTAAATATTCATAAACTCATTACTACGTTCGCGCAATTTTGATGAAATGATCATGCTCATCACACAATTATTTGTCCCGGGTGGGAATCGAACCCACGACCTCTGGCTCAGCAGTCCGTCACTAACCACTAGACCAACAGGCCAGTCTACATATTCTTACTTTCTTTATTAGCCTAAAATAATTATATCGGAAAGAGTAAAAAAAATTCCATTAATTTGTAGTTACCCATTTCAAATATGAAAAGTTATAAGTCAAAACATTTCCTTGGACTTGTCCGCATTTCTATGAGATTACATTTTCTATTCCTGGAAGTGAAGCCATGTAACAATTAATTGCTTTGCCTTCTAGAACCCATTCCAAGACTTTACACATTCCACCTGCTTTTATGAGAGACGGAGGTAATAATAATACCTGGCAATTCAAACAGTTATTATTATTACTTTTAAATGCATTGTTTATTGGAGTTTACTCCTTACTTTGGATGCATGTGAATAGATATGGTTATACCTTTATGTTATAGTGTCTACAAATGATGAGAGAGATAGAGAGAGAGCCTCCCGTAAATTGTAAACTGCAGTCGTTGGTCGGAGCTGACACACACCTTTTTTTCCAATAAATCTTTTTGTTACAGCATGCTAGAGTGTGAATGAGTTACGTAAGGGTTCCATTGTCAGATACACCAAGTATACGGAACGTTTTCACGCAATTTTTCAATGTGTAACAGCACTTTCTGCATTGCTTCTATACATAAACTTTGTATTCCAAATTTTACGTCTCTCCGTTCAATTTTTTTTCTTAAAAATGCCTACAAAGAATTCTCTTCACTACTGTACTACAAGTAGTACCTACTGATAAACTAGTGAGTATACATACTATGTTAAAGGTACCAACAACAGGGAAATAATCAACAAATATCTAACATCTATTTATTATCCCTTTCGTCCAAGTTGAAGAGCTCCTTTAGTTGGTTAGAAAGAAATTGAAGAAACAAACGTTTCTAAGTATTATAATTAAGTTCTCGGTCATCAATCATGCTGAACGCCATCTGTTGGCTACCGGCGGAAGCTAAGATGAGCCATATGTATAGTAGAGATAGGTAATAAATATTTAAACATTTCGTTAGCTTTTCTGCATAAATGCTCTCAGTTTGTTAGGCTATAAATAATTAATGAACTTAATGTTGGTCTCATCACACTTTTTTATATTTTTACGTTTTATGCTACCGAAATAGCAAATAAGAAGGTCAAAGCCTGCTTCCTTAATGGAGCAAATAGCAATCTTAAGGAATGCTCTAGACCTAAAGCGTTAAATACTGGATCTTATTTAGTGGTTAATTTACTCCAATGTACTATTCACTTATTATTCCCATCAGTATCTAAAACATTCTTCGCTAAGTGACCTTACTTACTGATAAATTGATAATATCAATATTTTTATTCAATAAACCTCAAGTTATCGAATAAATCGTTTGCATATTAATTAAGAAAATACCACTATTAAATATAAATAATAGGAGTAGTAGAACTGCAGACCGCACGCGGCTGAAGGTTAAGTCGTTTACAGTCGAGCTACGAATAGTTTATTAACTTTGACGTGCATTACCACTGGTGTTACTTACGAAGTAATTATTATCTTATCTGTGGTGTTACGGTCTGCCGTGTCGCTGTGCCGCTGTCGCACGCTGCGAGCCGCGGAAATTCATAGGTGATTCGTAGAGATTCATGTTACTTGCAGTTTGGAGTTAGTTAAAAAATGTCAGTTCTTAATAAAATATTTTACTAAAAATAGTAATTCGTCATGCATGAAATATTCTGATATTTATCAAGTTTCTCAAGCTGTGCCCGCACTATGATTACAACACATCTGTAATACAAATTGATGATACTCGGTCGCAGATAACTTCGCTGGATGTATAGGAATACATCAACAATTAGAGGACTAATTGTTTATTCTCACAGTGAATTCAGGTAGATTTTCACATTGACTTTTCAGTTCTCTTTATGAATAGTTCAGTTTTTCTTTGCACAAGGTTATACTGCTCTTACAAATAGCGTCATCTCTTTCTATTTTTTTTTTTTTTTATGGTGTAGGGGCAAACGAGCAGACGGGTCACCTGATGGTAAATGACTACCGCCGCCCATGGGCACCTGTAACTCAAGAGTCACAAGTGCGTTGCCGCCTTTTAAGCCGTGAATAGGGGAAGAGGGGAAGAGCAGGAAGACGGGAGAGGGGGATTAGAGGGGAGGAGAGGGGGGAGAGGGAAGGGTTAGGGCCTCCGGTAACCTCATTCACGCGGCGAAAAGCAATGCAAGCATTGTTTGACTGCCGGTTTTCTTTGAGGCCATAGTATCGAGTGGAGTCGAACCGGCCCATACATGCAAAAGCATGGCTCTCCCACGTTTTACTTACTAGTAACTAGATTATAACCCTAATCCAGGATCCACAACTAGTCCATTTAACTAGATTACTAATCCAACTATAAATGAAGGTTCTTTTAAGTTGAGTATCTACAATTCAAGAAGAAATTAGCCACACTATCCCCATACCTAAAGGAAAAATAAATGTCAATTCCAAAAACATATACATACGCCTTTTATGAGAATAACATGGAGCTTAAACGGCTCAGTGATCCCCAGAAGTTAATATTTTAGCGTTATATAACTAACAGTGAAATATTAAACAACTGTTCATTTCTTATTCACGCGGGTATAAATGAAACAAATAAAAAATTGCAGGATCTCATATTTCTTATGTAAACGAGTGAGCGAAATTAAGACGGACGCAGATTTTTGGGCTTTAAGGTTTGGTGTATACTGAAAGCGATGTTTCAGTTAGTATTCTGCCCGCAGCGTTGCTTGCGTTAAATTTATTTGTATATCCCTTAAAAAGAGCACTTTTTTTCTAAAAGAATAGTACTCTAAGTCTCTTTCTGTATGTGTTTGGTTAAGTAGTTAAGACGCGAAAACGTAATAAGCAATCAAACTCATTATCGCATATTTTATCAATTACTACCTGTCCCCGCAGTATCACCTGCATTTATGATCACTGTTCCGCTCCTATTGGTCGTAGCGTAATGTTATACAGTCTATAGCCTTCCTCGATAAATAAGCTATCCAACACTAAAAGATTTTTTCTATTCGAACCAGTTGTTCCTGAGATTAGCGCGTTCAACCAAACAAACAAATTTTCAGCTTTAGAATATTAGTGGAAATGATATTAGTTAGGATTTAATAAACTTTTTACTGTTATTTACTCTTAAGTCAAATAACTTTCTGTTAGCTAAACCTCAAAACAGTATGTTCTGTAGGAACTTGTACGAAATAACAACTGGTGACGTCATACTTTGCTATTAATGTTTGGTGTGACAATAAAAAAAAACTTGAATTTTTTTTTTAGTTTTTTGTTAATTTTTCAGTTCCTTAATCATTTAGATTATATATCTATCTAAATTATTTTGTTTCTACTTAGTACTTTACGAACTCAAGCGTAATGATGTAAAATGGCTAAGCCAGCGGTGCCAGTTGTAGTTTGTGTTATTATTTGTAAAAAAGATAAAAGCAATCTTTTACTACGGAACCTATTCTTTTGCGAAAGAAAAAGTTTTTGCTATTATAATTTCAAAGGCCCATAACGTGAAAATTCACTGGCTTTTTATTTTTTTTCTATGTATCACACAATTACCCAGCTAGATGCGAAATTTCAACTCTCTAGGTCATCTGGAAGTGGGTTAGGTTTTTGATATATACGTCCGTCAGTCTTTGATGAAAATGCCGAGATTTAGACATTAATATCTTAATTACTGTTTGAGCGGTATTTATATACAGCAAATTTTACGTGTTTATGTTAAATAGATTTTGAGTTATTAAGGTGTCAAAAGTGGCTCCAAATGGTTGGTCTATATATAACACACCAGCAGTTGATTCCACGAAAGAAATCCAAAATTTCGTTTTAACTGTAAATATTTAAGAACCGAATTTTCCTTACAGCAAAAGCTTAAAAATTTCCCGTTCACTAAAATTGTTAAAGACCTTGAACCGAAACGGAACACAAATCATATTTTTTTAATTTACAGAAACAAACCGGTAACCATTTTTTTGTTTGACGCGTTAACCCTCTCGCCGCTCGCGATTGTTTCGTCAGACCCCTTGAATGATAATTTATTTGGACGTTCCTTTTAAAAATTCAAAGCAAAGCTCTATTGAGGACGAAATTCGTCAAGATCTTAAAATAAGGACAACTCTAGCAACGTATTTTTCATCGGAGTATATTATTAATAAGGATTTCTCGGTTTGCTACGTTTTTTGTGATTTAAAAGTATTGTTTGATGACGCCAAAATAATTGCGGACAGAAACTTTTCAAGGCTTTTATTGTAATGAGTTTGAAAATGTTTATTTTGTAAGTAATATTTTGAATTTGTGTGGCTGTTTTTTGACAATTGACGATTGGGATCTAAATTATATTTTTACTAGCAACACTCCGCGGTTTCACCCTCGTAAGTCCCGACCCCGTTGGAATATTGGTATAAAAGAACCCTATATGTTAATCCAGGTCTCCAGCTATCTACATACCAAGTTTCATCGCAATCGGTTCAGTAGTTTTGGCGTGAAAGAGTAACAAACATCCATACATACATCCATACATCCTCACAAACTTTCACGTTTATAATATTAGTAGGATAAGTTATGGTGACAGGTTACAGTAGTGATTAAAATTAAACTTTTTGTTAAGGTATACTTCTCGCTTACACAAAAACTTAATGTAATAAAAACTTTCTATCTTAAATGCTTTCATTGAATACTTCGAGACATTTTGTTACAATAAAATGTCTCGATGTCAGTTATGATTAGAGATCGGATATTCGGATGCATATTTACCTAAAGTTGAGATGTTGGCTATTATGGAAAGCACTTTTTTATCGAAAGAATCCCGCGCCCATGTACAACTTTTCTATCTTTCATTTCTCTTCTACGTAGTCTCTGTGTGTACAACATATAAATATTATGTGATGTAATGAATAAATAAGTTTATATTAATTTATGTCTTCTTATTTACCACACCACACCATTTCTCTTACACCTTACATACGTACATACTCGAATGGGAAACACCTTAACTTAAAAAGAATTAACTTAAAGTAAATATACATCCGATTAGTTATGCGATCCCGGAATCCCGGGATTTTATTTTAAATAAAAATATACTTAGAAGCATAGGTAAATAAAAAAGAAGAATAGGTAAATATGCATCCGATTATCCGATCTCTAGTTATGATTCACTTTAAGCTACTAAAGTTTCCATAAATCAATTGCAGTCATAAATCGTAGCACTACTTTGTCTTTAGTGATTACTGTCCTAAATTGATCTACAATACACTACATTCCATTAATGACGTCTTTACACTGGTGCATTTACATCTTGCAAAACTGTATTTGGTGATATCTAGATCAGTAATGTTTTGAAATTTGTTTACCTATTAAAATTGTGTTTTTTTGGCGTTTGGGTCATATTAGAATGGTCGTATATTCGTATACGGTCGGTGTAGATTAGGCAATTATCAGTCAAATTTAATCCAGAAGTGACAAACATTGAGCGGCAGTTACAGTTGCAAGCCGTAAAGTTTTTTATTTACTCTAGAAAGAGAAGAAAGAAGAAAGAAAGAAAATACATTTATTTTGACAGAAAAAAGACATGACACATACTGCAGAAAACGTACAATAAATAATACTTAAACAAAAGTAGGTAATGTTGGGAAACAGAAAATGATAAGAAAAATCCATAATATTACAATGACAATAAAAACCATAAATATTAATTATTAAATATACTGATTAATAACATTGTTAAATATACAGACTATTTTATTATTTTAATCTTAATTAAAAAAGAACAAGACAACCTTGATGAGTCGATTCATACATTAAACCTAATTTCTTAGGTTAATGCAGTGTGCGTCTCAGTATCTGTCAAAAAAGATGTTGCTCAGCCTGAAGCTGTATCACTATAAGCGACGCAGCGCTGATTTTCAGCAACACCTTGGTGCTATTCAAGCGATATTTTACGATTTGCGGTTGAGTGTTACATTAATAAATATAAAGGAGTAAATAAAAAAAATTAAATTACTGTCCATATACCCTACTTTTTAAATTGAACGACATTGTATATATATTGAAAATAATAAGTATATGTCTGTATTAATAATATATGTCAATGAATGAATTAATATATTAGGGCCAAATTAATTAATTGAATGAATTAGTAATACATTTTTCTGGATATACATTCAATAATAATAAATAAATAAACAACACGATTTGCAATTCAACACGATTTTTGTAAATGTAAAAAATATCTTTTTAAATGCAATTTAAATGTAGTAACCGTTTAGTAATTCGATAGATGCAGAATAAACACACAATATAATATCAACAAACATCAAACCAACAAATTTATAAACATCTTCACAATACATGTAAGTGGTCTCTGTGTATTCACTCATCGGAAATATATCATTTCTGTTTGACAATACATTGAGCACACCCAGCGTAGTGCTGAGAGCTGCAGCAGGTTGGTGCGCGCCCGCGGCACCTTCAATAGCGGCTGCCGCAGCCGTCATCCTGTATACTCGTCAGGGACATAAAACTGAACCATATGCACAATAGGGGGTGGTGTATAATTCATGCTTAGCAGAACTTTTAATACATAGGTGGCCAGAGCTATCTGAGATATATTTGATCTTGACCTTTATGAATAGTTTTCAGTTATTTTAAATTAAAAACACCCATAATGAACAAAAATACAATATAACCTGATTATAAAACGGCATTATCAACGCACAGATTGACACAAATACGAAATATGCCTAAAACAAGTAATTTCTCTCTGAAAACCTTAGCCATTAAAATACAATTACGACGGTACATTACTAAGAAGGTGCTTAAAGAACTCGACTTAAAACCATTTCGGGGTCAAGAGTGAACTTTTTTTTAATAAAACAAGAAAATTTGAATAGCCGAACGCCATCTGGCAGCGGCAACTTGTTTAAGCCGCCCGCGGCGGGGGGAGGGTTAAAAGTTAAATTTTTTGCCAAGAAAGTTATGACTTTATAGGTGAAGTTGTGATGTTGTAATGAGATTTGGAATGAGATGGAGAGAGTCGAAAAGAGACGCGATATACGCAAACAAATACAATAGTTACAGTAGAAGTGACAACCAGAGCAGCTTACTGACCGTCTGATAAACAAAATGGTGTCACTTGTACTTTTAATAGCTTTGTTCCTTTTACTAGTGGTGTAGCACCCCTAATGACCAGCCGAAATAGACAGAGTGCGGTCTTCTGTAGGGTGAACTGGTGTTACCAGGGGGGAGAGGGGTGATGGATAGCTGCTTCCCCCCGGCTTTGGTACGTTTAAGTAAGTAATGTTTAAGTCTGATTCCCCCCCCCCCCCCTTTAAACAAAAAAGCTGGGTTATCCCATGGGTTGAGGCACACAGCTCCTCCTTCAGTATGCTTATTTGCCACACTGAATAGACTTACTACATAAACTTTGAAATGTGAGATTGGTGTGCTACGGATCAAGCTTAAGCTAAGAGAAAATGTATTAGGTACTTTTCATAATCTTTTTTTTTAATCCCAAAGGAACCAAAACCGATATCCGTTCTAAAATCCAAGTTATTCTTATCCTGCCTAAGGGTATCATTACGATTGAACCCAGGATTAGCAACAGTGGGGTTCGCGAAAATAATTAACAATTCTAACGACAGTTACGCAATAAACGTTCAAGCTTTACTCCGCGGACCTTTCCCAAATACTACCCCTCTACAAAACCTATTATGTTTAAGGGTAGACGTATGCTGTGATACTTTGGATACTTATTTTTTAAATGAATGCAATGACATAGTAAGAAGGTATAACGTTAATAACTAACACGCCGAGTTTTTGATCTTGGTTAGAAGCGCGAAATAGTTGCATAGCATGGCAATTGCAGGCTCACTTTGGTCAAATTTGTAACTCATTTCTAAGAGTGATTTTAACAATTAGCGATTTTATAAGAAAATAAATGTATCTAATCAGAAACTTTATATACAGGGTGTAAGTAACACCGTACCGAATCCTGAAATAGTGTATTCAGACCATTATTCTGAGTGGAATATCATAAGAAATTTCTGTCGGAAAATTAATAATTTTGTTTTTTTTTTGCTTAAAAGTGATATCACAATGAGTAAACAGAACATTTTACCAAAAAAAAAAACAGGAAATACCCCATACAGTCGAAAACTGCAATGTAAAACATTTATGCAATCAGCTGTTTTAACGGCACCGTGCGCTGAAGGTCATCGTACTCCCCCGTTTACCCTTAACGATGGCGCCGGATTCGCCCTTCGATTCCGATTCCGACTCCGATAAGTCAAAGTTAAAAACTCTGGTTCCGGTAAACTCACCTTCGTAACATCCCTGGGTAGGTGTCGGTAGGAAATAAAGTGAACACAAAAAATAAAGTGAAATCAGCATTAGTCCCGAATAATGACGTAACAAAGAAATTACTGTCCAGGCTTGGCCATGCCAACGTGGTCGGTAGACGACAATATTATTTCATTTTAACCTCTGTGATTGACGCAGTTTTTTTTTTCTTATTTCTGAATCTTTGTGTACATTGCCCCTACATTCATTGCCGCGCTGCTACATTGTATGGCTCTAGAACGGGCACTTACGTACTTACGTAAGAGGCAGTTACGTGTGCGTCCCACCTTACGAACGCTCTTAATAATTAAATTCACTTTAGGAGAAAAATCTTAGTTCGTACATACAATTAGCTAGATAAGGCATTAAAGAGGCTAAAGATGGGTTTTAGTGTTAGTAATAAGAACGTTTTAAGGTTATTGCGCGTAGTAACTTAGTTTTTTAAGTACATATTTGCAAATTCTACAACTGGTCATTTTTCTCGCCATATGTATATAAAAGGATGCCTGTTGAACATGATTAGAGAAAAAATTTGTACTTTTCCGTGTTCCAACTTATCGGGCCATCAAGCGATTTGATCGATTCACTAGTCCCTTAAGAACACTTACAAATCATGATGATTTAACTAAAAACATTTAGGGAGAAAAAAGATCTGTAAACGTATCCGTATCCGTTACTTTTTGGCGTTTATGAAAGTTTATGAAATTCTAAATTTATTTTGCTAAAATTAAACATTAAATATCTGATGTAGTGAGTTGCTAATTGACCTGGCCCTTTCAGAAAGAGGTTCAACGTCTATTATTAGCGACTTACTGCTGTTTTCCGATATAAATGCGGACGAAGTCGCGGGCACAGATAGTAACTCAATATAAAAACCACCTCTACGAAACTTAGTACTACCAATTTCACGGAGAGGGGGTATAGAAAATTAAAAATTCAAACCTGCACGCAGCTTACAGGATATTTTACACACGCGTCATAAACCTAATGTTATTTATTGTGGCAATAAACGGGGGAAAAGTGAAAATAACGAGTACACCTAAACCCACACCCTATTTCGTTCGCCCCCACCCCCACGCGATTTTACGACTAAATCTACTAAGTTTCGAAGTGAATTTAAAGTTTTCGGATGATAACGGTCCCAAGTGGTATGGTGTTGTAATGACGTAAAGTTAAAAAGTAATAATATTGATCCTACAACTGCTAACAAACGTTTGAGTAGACAAGGAATGCTGCAGTCTTATGTGAAATAAGATAAAAAACCTCAATATCATCTTCGGTAGACAAGTCAAACTACATAGCAACTTCTCGTTCTGGATCGCGCAATTAGTTCTCACGCCGAAAAAAAAGGTGCTCCTTAACCGGGAGCATTCGCCTGTAAGCATTACAGTGCGCAACTTGTAACGTTACAGATTCGAGCATTACATCAGTGAGGTAGGAGAACCAAGCATTACATTGCGCATTCTGTAATATTATATACCATATTGCCACGCTCAGCACAACACCCGCCTTGTCTGCTGACATTGTGGAATCAACTCGAATCATAAATGTTACATTACAGGCGAATGCTTGTAAGTCAGAGATGCAGTATTGTAATGTAATGCCCGAAATCGAATCATAAATCTTACATTACAGGCGAATGCTCGCCAGTCAGGGAGGTAGTATTATAACGTAATGCTCAAAATCGAAAAATAAATGTTATATAACAGGCGAATGCTGCCGGTGAGGGAGCACCTTTATATATTATATGCAATATCCCAGCATGACCCGTTGGGCTGAGGTCTGCTAGGCATGATTATCTAGCCCGGTCGATCTGTCGTTTGTTTTAGAGGGACAACAACAATTCCTCCACAATACCTTGCTAAATAATTTAGAGGCAACATTGGGAGCAATTTTGTACCTATACTAGATGTTACCCGCGACAACATACGTATAAAAAGGTCGTGGTGCCTTCTCTTTCTAAATTGGATCGGATTACTTTTTCACCGACTTCAAAAAGAAGTAGTGTCAAACTTGATGTCTTCTTGGCCCAGTTTTGATTTTTGTGTTCATTAGTCACAGCATTGGCAATTAAAGTAAAAATAATCACTATTTTCAGAATTTTATATTTAATGGAGACAAATAAACTCGTTTTAAACATAAAGTGGATCTAAAATAATTACGTTTGTTTAAGGTAAATTAGAATTTTACGTCAATTCCAAACTCTCAACATACAACATCAATCAACTCGTAAATAGGTTTGTTGGTAAAACTTTTGTTTACTTAATTTGTTCTAAACTTGTAAGCTCTGAGGAATATTTCTTTGAAGTTGATAGACTTTAGGCCAAAATATTGACGGTGCTTATCCGTCAGTGCAAAACACTTAATAACTATTTGAAGTTATTAAAATAACCTGAGATTGTAATGAAGGAATACTTGAGCGTTAGTGAATTGTAAGATGTTGTTATGTCTGCCGAGACTTGATTTATGGATTCAATGCTAATAATAATAAAGTAAATATAATAATATGGGAGAGCCATGTTTCGGCACGTATGACCCGGCTCGACCGGTGTGTTACCACGGCCTTACAGAAAACCGGCAGTGAAGTATGCTTGTATTGTTTTTCCCCGAGTGAGTGAGGTTACCGGAGGCCCTAGCTCTTCCTTCTCCCCGCTCTCCCCCTCTTCCCCCTTCCCCTAATCCTTAAAGGTCGGCAACACACTTCTGACTCTTGAGTTGCAGGTGCCGATGGGCGGCGGTAGTAATTTACCATCAGGTGACCGTCTACTCGTTTGCCCCCTATACGATAAAAAAAATTATCTCGACACATCTTACACACGGCCTTCTGATCTCAAACTAGGCAGAGCTTGTAACCATACTGCTGATGAACATACTTATATATTACATTTACATTTACACTCAGACACAGAACAAATAATCTTGCTCATCACACAATCATAATCTGCCCCGAGTGGGAGTCGATCCCACGACCTGTGGCTCATTAGTCAGGATTACTAACCATTAGATCAACAAGCCAGTCAATATATTGTAATCCTGTGACGTATTACACATCGTTATCTAGACCCAAACTAAACAGATTATGTGCCTACAAAAATTCAAAACTAACGCATGAAAACGCAAAAAATAATTGAACCAAACGCAGCTCCCAGTAAACTTATTAACTCAATAATTTGATTCATTTAAATGAGACATTTTTTTCACGAGTACCTTCTGAACAAAGAATTATTTTTAGGGTAAAACACGGTAAAAGACGGACGGACAGTGGAGTCTTAGCAATAGGGCCCCGCTATTATTAAGACTCCACTTGTCCGTCCGTCTGTCACCAGGCTGTTTCTCATGATCCGTAATAGGGAGACAGTTGAAATTTTCACAGAATGTCTTGCCGCTATAACAATAAATAATAAAAATAAATTAAAACGTAAAGGGGGCTCCCCTACTAGAAACGTATTTTGGGCTTGTAGTATTAAATCATGTACGATGGTGGTCAGGCGTGTAAATAGCCCGACCAGGGTGTGATTGCTCAACGGTTAGCGTACGAGGTGTAGGGAAGTAAACCACTTCTATCGATCAAAAACAATCATGCCAGCACTAACCTGCAACACCGACCAAGTCCCGATCCTCCAGAAGGCAGCGAGCAGCGGCGAGGTTTCTACGGTCTCTTGAAAGGTATTGACCGGCCGGTCACGATCGAAGACTAGAGCACTCCACATACACCTTGTAAAGGTTACAAGCGAGTCCAAACACTACACGGCTATAGGACTAACGGAAAATCAGCTTCTTTTCACGAGAAATATAACTGATGTCCGTGGCGGAACAAAATTTTATATTAAAGGCGTCTTCTTAGCGAAAAGCGATGAGAGCAGGGTATGTCCGTTTTTTCTTGCACCAATCAGGTGCAGCGCGTTTACATTATTTGAAGACTGCTAACGCCATCTCTTGAGATCGTCGAGTACATTGGCAATATTACAGCAGTACCAGCACTAATTGCATTCGACAAACAGAATGTGGTTTACTATAAAGACTATGAAATTTATAATATAACGAAATATATTATGGTGCGATTATGTATGCATTTTATAAATATATTGGCGCTCCACCATGCACCCCGCCTTGGAACATCACAAGATGTTTCAAAACACGCGAATTTTCTAACTGACTGAGAGTAACACATGCATTATGCGATTAAATAATAAATATGATAAATATAGCGGCCTAAACTAAAAAATAAGGTTTAAACTAAGTTGAATTTATTGTGTAGGAATAGGATATAATTTAGTTACAGCGCGTTTGTAAATTCCAGTTTGCGTTTTAACTATCGCCACGCGTACAACGTTATCAGAGCCTCTGAACACGTCCGTAATTACTCCTAACGGCCAATGCAACGGTGGAGAATTCTCCTGCTCAAGAAGAACAACAGTTCCGATTTCTACCGGTTTGTCGGGAGTAGCCCATTTTTGCCTAACTTGCAACGTGTGCAAATACTCTAAGCGCCATTTCTTCCAAAAGGATTGGACCATACTATCTAACAACTTTTTACGTTCTAACAGACTCAATCGTTGATCTGACAAATCAGCAGCGGGTAAATATTGCAACGGAGTAGACATCAAAAAATGCGCGGGAGTTAACACCTCAGGATAAGGGTCTGACGATAATACGCTCAATGGACGAGAGTTAAGAATACACTCTATCTGAGTAAGAACAGTTTGCAGTTCTTCGTATGTAAGTAACTGACTTCCTATTACTCTATATAAATGCGTTTTCATGCTCTTTATATTCCCTTCCCACATCCCACCAAAATTTGGTGATCTTGGGGGAATCATCTTCCACTCTATGCGTCGAGAGAGCAACTCATTCGACAGCGCGTTTTTGAAGCTAGAGTTCAATAAAAAACTATACAGCTCATCTAAATGTGCCTTCGCACCGATGAAAGTAGATCCATTATCGGAATAGAGACATGAAACTGGTCCTCGACGGGAAATAAAGCGTTTAAAAGCGGCTAGAAAGTTTTCAGTAGTTAAATCACTGGTCACTTCAATATGTAGACTACGTGTGACCATGCAAACAAAAAGAACGATGTACGCCTTTTGCGCATGTTGACCTCTGCGGCGAGAAAGGATTGTCCTTATCGGACCAGCGTAATCTACACCAGTGTGACAAAATGCCTTGGCCTCTGAAACACGGTAATCAGGAAGATCAGCCATTATAGGCGTTGGATGCGTTGGGTTGCATTTAAAGCAAGTGTTGCACTTTCGCAACTTGGACCTGATAACAGTCCTGGCATCCAAGATCCAGTAGCGTTGTCGTATAATAGACATAAGAAGTCCAGGTCCGGTGTGACAATTAACAACATGAAAATGCTGTATTATTAAGTCAACGACATGATCGCGTTTAGGGAGAAGAACCGGATGTTTAGCTTCGAAAGGAAGCATTGATCCAGAAAGTCTTCCTCCAATGCGTAAAATCCCTTGTTTGTCTAAGAAGACGAAGAGGCTTTGCAGCTTTTTTGAAGGTAATTTATCAGCCTTGATCAATTTGATATCTTCACAGAAGTGCACAGATTGAACGGCGAGAATTAACGCATTCTCAGCACTTGTCAACCCTGCTATAGAACGAGGTTCGACCTTAACTTTAGGTCTTGCGAATTTTAATACATATGCGGTGATACGTAGCAACTTTTCCCAAGAAGAAACACGTTGTGCTAACGTACACAGCAACGGCGGCTCTGTGTGAGTAATGGCAGCCAACACATTTGCCTTGAGTTCAGGCAAGACAGAGCAATTATTAAGCGAGAATGGCTTAATCGGCCACTTCTCAGATGAGCTGCGAATCCACGGAGGACCTTTCCACCACAAATCGTGGGTCAAAAGTTGCGATGGAAGCATACCACGCGAAAGACAATCACTTGGATTACTAGCTCCGGCAATATGATAAAAATGTTTAGAGTCCAAGTTTTCTTGGCACTGAGCGACGCGATTACCGACGAAAACTGACCAACGATGTGGTGAAGAATGAACCCATGATAAAGCAATAGTGGAATCAGAAAATGCGTATATCCCGGCAATGGTCATACGTGTTGCATATGTGTCTCGCACAGTTTTTATTAATTTTGACATAAGTAAAATAGCGCATAATTCTAAGCGAGCGAGCGTAGTGATTTTTGTTGGCGAAACCTTTGATTTAGCGCAAAGAATGCGAGTTTGAATGCCAGACGGGTAGGTACAATGGGCATAAATGACACATCCCAGACCATTCATGCTAGCATCACAAAAAGCAACAAGACGTAATTCACAACCAACTTCGACGCCTACATGACGTGGAATCCTTAAAGTGTCAAGCATTTGAAGTTCTTGCGCAAGAGCGAAAAAACGGGTGCGTATGTGCTCCGGTGCAGGATCGTCCCAATCACACTTGCTGAGCCACAGTTCCTTAATTAACAACTTGGCATAGAGAATCACAGGCGCGACCAATCCGAGCACGTCAAATAGTCGTGCAACCATCGAGAGTATGTTTCTCTTGGTGCACCTTTCATTAATTGCGGCGCATGTGAAATGAAAATTATCTTCACATGGTTCCCATGAGAGACCTAAGACCTTAGAGACATTATTGTCAACATCAAAATCAAGCGACTTGCGGTGCGTGTCGGGAAGCGAGTCAAGTAGCACTGGTGAATTGCTAGACCACTTCACTAAGTCAAAGTCACCCGATTTGAAAAACTTAATCAAGTTGTGAGCTAATTGCGTGGCAGTATCCTCATTTGCAATAGAAAGAACCAAATCGTCCATATACAGACAGGTCTCTGCCACTTTCGCGGCATCAGGATAGAGCGGACTCATGTCAGTAGCCAGCTGTCGCACAGTGCGCATAGCTATGTAAGGGCTTGACTTGAGACCGAAAGGTTGCCTATTAAAGGCATAAGTTCGAATTTTTTCCGATTCGTTGAATCTAAATAAAATGCGTAGGTATTTATGTTGGTCTACTGGTACACCAATCCGTAAATAATATTGTTTTATATCAGCGTTCATTGCAATAGGAAATAATCTAAAACCTAACAATAATAAAAACAGATCGGCCTGTAAATTGGGTCCAATATGTAATATTTCGTTAAGCGAAAGTCCTGTATGCGTTTTAGCACTCGCGTCCAATACGATGCGCGGCATCGGTTTATCAGGTCGGACTACTGCGTGATGCGGTATATAATAACCATCAGAGGACAGCTCAGATTCTTTAACAGGACTGAGGTAATTGTTATCAATATAATCCTGAATAACCTTGTTATAATTTTCGCGCACTATCGGTGCCTGACGGAGCTTACGCTCGAGTGAAACGAAACGGCGATAAGCGGTAGCGTGCGAATTACCTAATTCCGAAGGGTCCCTACAGAACGGTAATGCAACTGTATAACGACCTACGTCGTCACGGGTCACGGTAGCCGTGAAAATATTTTCGCAATCTGTCTCCTCTGGTGACAACAAGCGTTTCATGGGTACTTCTTCAAGTTCCCAGAACTTTTGCACTATATCATTAAGCGCTAACGCAGAAAAAGACGCGGCAGTAGGTAAAATATGTTTACGCGGGTAATCTCCCATAAGTACGTAACCAAATGTTGTAGATAAAGCACACGGTGCGCGCGGCCCACACTCGACCATATTTCCTAAGTATATAAATGGGAATAGCTGGGCACCTAACAATAAATCAATCTTGCCCGGAATATTCCAGCTTAAGTCAGCGAGCGGAAGGTTACGAAAATCTAGGTCGCGATCACAATCGATAAATTTCGAAGGCAATTGATCCGTAATGCATTCTACAACAAGCGCATGTATAGTGTATTTCTGATCCGGATAAATACGGGATTCAATGTCTAAATGAACATAACCGATTATCGGACTTGAAGCGGAACCAACACCTTTAACATAGGAATTATTCAACGGTATTATCGGTAAATTTAATAAACTAGAACAAGCAGATGTTATTAGATTATTCTGCGAGCCATTATCTATCAAACACCTAACTACAGATTTGATACCAGCGCTACCCTTAGAGCGCGCGTATACCTGAGCGGTTGACAAAAGTATATCACCCTTATGACAAGAAGTGTAAGACTGTGTATGTGTAACTGGTTCTGTAGCAAGCGGGGGCGCTCGAATGCATGACGAAGTCGTGTGAGCGCGATGAGAAGGCGCGGGCGAAGTAACGGTCGCTCGATGAGCGGGCGGCGGCGAGTACGCGACGGCGGTATTTACCATAGCCGCATGCGATTGCGAATTATTACTATCAAAATGCAATAACCTATGGTGTCTTTTATTACAGAAACAGACTGACGTACTCTTACAATACGGAAGTTTATGTAAAGTGCTTAAACAATTAACGCAACCGTACTTCGATTTAATAAACTCATATCTAGCCCTTGCGTCTCGCATATTTTTAAACTGAGCGCAATCATATAAATGTCGATGGTTACCACTACACAAACAACAATTCGCGGTAACTGCTGCGGGCGCCGAATATGTGAGAGTATTTGCATTATTAGCGGACTCACTGGCGACAAAAGATTTGGAGGTGTGATGAACGCGCCGGTCGCGTGAGGGCGACGTAACAACAGCAGCGGGTTTCGTATATGACGAATTTCGCGGGTTTGAGCGCTCCAAAATCTTAGCCTGATCTTGTATAAAAGCGATAAGCTGTTGTGTCGTAGGCACTTCCACATCCCGAATCGAAAGTTCAAAGGCTTGGATGGTTTGAGGATCCATCCTTCTCAAAGCGCATTGAAGAAAAATAAAATCAGTTAGATCTGTTATGCCTAATTCTTTTAGAGCTGAAATCGAAGCGGAGTATTTACTAACAAAGGTATCAAGAGCGTTCGCAGTGTGCGAGCAAGTTTTTAAGTCCAGTATATTATTGAGATAATATGTACCTAATGAGCGTTTGTCGTGGTATTTCTTAACCAAACTATCCCACAGTATTTTATATGTTTCACCTGACGGAATAATACCGGAAGTGAATTTTAGTGCGTCGTGGGTGAGTTTAGAAATTAGATACTGTACACGTTGCGAGTCAGAAAGCTGTTGATTCAAATGAATATTAGCTTTAAAAGACTGATAAAAGGTATTCCAGTTTTCAGGGCGTCCGTCAAAACTCGGAATTACTAAAGGTTCTAATTTCACTACGGACTTGATCGAGCTGCTGGTCTCGAGTGAACGCACCTTAGAAGTGGTTAATATTTTATTTCTAACGCGTTTAACTCTCGAGTATAAATCATCAAATGAATCGAGGCAAGAATACTCGGGATTGACCGTAATCTTTGATAACAAATTTATATTATTTATTCTATCAACAATGGACTCAAATTTATCGCGTAACTCATCTATCATCTCCGTTTCAGCCAGAAAATTCTCGTTAGCTCGCGTTGATGAATCGAAAGAAATTATACCTTTCGACGATGTGTACATACGATTAATACGTTGAAATAATAATTCTTTCTTTTGATTCAACATAACCAACATGACTTCGCGGCTTGATTCGCTTTCCGTCATGTTTATAAAATAATATCACAATACAACTACAAAGTGATAGGTATATCTACCTAGTTAGTGTAAAAACACAAGTTAAATTTAAATCCTAAAATGACTTAGCGTAAAGTACAGTGGTGGAGCGGTAAATAAGTGGGTAGGTATGAATAAGTTCAACTAAATTGAGTATAATGGATATTATTACCAATTAATACGTAATTCACCAAATCTAACAATTAATTATATTTAAATACGAGTCTACCAATAATTACGTAGTTCTCGTGCGTTTTAAACACAGAATTTACCAATTTTACGTAAATCTGTGAGCGATGAAAAATGGCGGCAAGAATTCACTAGAATTACGTGAATCTTTTTTATGATATGAAAAGTAAATTCACCAATATTTACGTGAATCACTGGCCTATCCGGCTCGTAAGGACCAAATTATATGGTCAGGCGTGTAAATAGCCCGACCAGGGTGTGATTGCTCAACGGTTAGCGTACGAGGTGTAGGGAAGTAAACCACTTCTATCGATCAAAAACAATCATGCCAGCACTAACCTGCAACACCGACCAAGTCCCGATCCTCCAGAAGGCAGCGAGCAGCGGCGAGGTTTCTACGGTCTCTTGAAAGGTATTGACCGGCCGGTCACGATCGAAGACTAGAGCACTCCACATACACCTTGTAAAGGTTACAAGCGAGTCCAAACACTACACGGCTATAGGACTAACGGAAAATCAGCTTCTTTTCACGAGAAATATAACTGATGTCCGTGGCGGAACAAAATTTTATATTAAAGGCGTCTTCTTAGCGAAAAGCGATGAGAGCAGGGTATGTCCGTTTTTTCTTGCACCAATCAGGTGCAGCGCGTTTACATTATTTGAAGACTGCTAACGCCATCTCTTGAGATCGTCGAGTACATTGGCAATATTACAGCAGTACCAGCACTAATTGCATTCGACAAACAGAGTGTGGTTTACTATAAAGACTATGAAATTTATAATATAACGAAATATATTATGGTGCGATTATGTATGCATTTTATAAATATATTGGCGCTCCACCAGATGGTGCGGAACCCTTCATGCGCGAGTCCGACACTCACTTGACCGGTTTTTATTATTTAGCTCTAGTTTTACGTGAAAAACATGTCACATTTAATTACGATGTCATTGGAGCTTTAATGAGTTTGAATCTTCGACTAAAACTCTTTAAATTTATCTCTAAAATATCTTTATTAATATTCTATAAAAAAGAATTTTCAAAATCGGTCCATAGATGACGGAAATATCGGTGAAAATACATACAGGCGAAAATTTGACCTCCTCCTTTTTAGAAGTCGGTTAAAAATATTGCAGAGTTTAACTGTTATCTAGACACTTTAAAAATTTAAGTCAATGTCACAAAATCTTTATGCCTGGGTTCCGTAGCCTTATCCATCGGCTATAACCTTGGAGAGGGGGGATCTTATCTGATTGACACCCCAAAACCTCTGATGCTGAAGCTCGTAAATTCTTAGTTATTACCAAGTTTTACCATTTAAATATGGACATAAAAAAAATATATTTACTTACCGTACCGTACCGTAATATCTCAAAAATGTAATAAATACCGCATATTGACAAAAGCACCAATGTAATCAATCAAACAACATTTAAATATTTTATGCAATCAGCTGGGTTGCATAAAATACTACCGTCTGTACAGCACAAAAAGAAATCGCGTACATTGCGTAGCGACAAATGAAACTAATGACAATAAATCCTTAATCTCACATTTTTATGATGAACTGACTTTTGTATTATGTTAAATATAAACAGAAAGAGGTTATAGACGCTGTATTATACATATACCTCTGTAACAAGAGTTCCTTTTTATATCATTTACTTGTTAAAGTTTGCCATCTGTTCTACTCTTTGATAATTTCAGTCGAAGTGTTTATAGCACACGGACATCAAACAGTTATTGGAGTTTAAACCAAATTCAATTGCAAACAATGAAAAGTACTATTATGTTTTAAGAGCCCCTCTATCTGAACAATAAAATGTTCCATAATAAGGAGCTTCATCCCCAATTATATCCAGAAAACTGGGGAAATCATTTCACAAAACGAAAGCTATTAAGGTTAAATTACTTAATACGACGATTATATTTTCACCAATTTTTCTTGCAGTCCAACTTATTCTTATCTTTGTTTTAAATAAAGACTATTTTCGCGTGTTTTTTTTTTATATTTTAACGTTGTAAGACCTTTTTAATTGTCTCTAATAATTAAGTGGAAGTCTAAAGTAGGTGAACTTAAGGTCCCAGATGCGTAAAATTATCTAATTATAAAAAGTATTATAGATAATTCGGACTTATCCAATACTTGACTGGAGTTCTTTGCGAAGATACTTAAGACTGCTAGATATTTAAAGCAATAATTGTGTTTGAGTGCCATGGACGTTAATAATGATGGGTGCCCGACGTTACAGAAAGACGCTATATTTTAGAAGCGACATGTGTAGCTTTTTGATTTAGCTAAAGATTTGAAAAAACAAAAATAGCGGAATATGCTTTTCTTAGGTGCACATTCTAAACAACATAAGTGTTCAGGGACTTAATTGCGATAATATTTATTTAAAAAGTAAACCACGATCGGTGCGATTCGATCGAAACGTCGGTTAACCAAGAGGTATTGTACCTTTTAAATAAATATTATCACGAATTAGTCCCGAATTACATATCTAATAAACATAATAACACAATTTTGACTTTTTGTCTTTAATACGGACGCGCTGACGTGCGTCACCGATGTCTGCCCGTTTCCCTTGTTTTACTCCGCATGAAGAACCTCACAGCTGCCCCGGTGGACCTAGCCTTTTGGCACAGATTTGATTGATGATTTGATTTCTCAATTCGACCGTATATATATATATTTTTTTTAAATGCGAATCGCAGTACGTTACATTATACATTATACAATGATATTAATTTAATAAGCTTTATTATACATTATAATACTTTCTTTGGATAAATGGTATGATTTTTAGTTCTTCTAGCCATTTGTTGCACTTGATTGAATATGTTATAAGAAAATATACATACAGCCAAAAGAGGAGGCTCTCCTCCTCTTTCACTTGAAAGGTTAATATTGCTTAATTTCAAGATCAACAAACACTACAGCTGCTCTTAACTTCTGAGAGTTTACCCCGATTTACTTTAAATATTAGCTACAGCTACTACTTGTGAGCTACAGCAGACTTCTGCTCTCTGGATTATGTTCATCAGATTCCTTCTAACTTATTATTAATTTCGTTTTGACAATTCTGTTTACATGTTACACAAATCTTCATTTTAGAAACCCCCAAATTTAATAAACAAATTCAAAAGCTATTTACATTGAAGATTTTAAGACCTCGTTGACACCTTGTCCCCGTATGAACAAATTTTCACGAAACAATTTATGCGTGTATAATTCAACAAGAAACGCCTAATTCTATGAAATTTGAAAACCTCTTAAGATGTTTAGTGTCAATTTTAAGTCTGCCATAAGCACTTATCAGCTTTTAAAGTGACAGTTGCCGCGTAAAACGAATTTAGTCAGCGCCATCTTGATTAAGGTCATCTGCCAAAATTGGCGCACTTTTCACTAATTACTAATGACATCTTTGAAGTTAGTTTGTAAACAGCAACAAATGCTGTCAAAAGGTTTTAAACCAATTAATTTACGTAGTTCATTAAATAAACGTTAAGAGCCGTTAAGGGCTTACTTATTTAGGTACCCGTATTAGTTTGATCTTTTTTGTTTTTTTTTTTTCATCATAACAGCATAGTGGGCTGGTAGACAAAATCGACGGTGTTTTAAAAGCTCAGCGGACGTTTCACAGCTTCGTTACACATCCTCGCACCGCTCAGTTACCTCGCACATCTCTGGTGTAATCATCATCTAATGCAGGAGGCAGTCCTCTTCAATACGGCACGTATTGTAAAGAGATTTCTGTCTCAGGAACCATAACGATCGGTAGCTTGGTCCCAATTGCCGATACCGGAAGGACACTATTTCAACCTCTATTTATTGTCATAAGGTAAGTAACTCCACATTAAAGAAGAGACCCAGGACTTTAACCAACTAGTGTTGTGTTCTATTTCCACTGACTAGGGTGACCGGGCTGCATGGAGGTAGGGATAGTGTTTGTTAAGGTGCGGTACCACTGGTGGTACCGCAAATGTACAAGTACATAGGTGTCTATCGATAATTCACAAACCTCAACACCTCAACATAACACAAAGCATAGCTTATTTATATCTTTAACCCCAAACGCAAAAAGGAGGGGTGTTATAGGTTTAACTAATGTATCTGTGTGTTTGTTCGAAGATTATCAGCTCGTAAATCTAATCGTTAAAGGGATTCTTGAGTCGAAGGTACTTTGATTTTTTTCTTAATGACTGTTATTCTACTAAGTTGAAACTGACAACAAACTGCCCGGCTTTTGGTCACTTCATTTCATAGTTTTTTAACTCACTAAGTATTTCGAATGTCATACTTAGCGTAAGTAACACAATAACTTAGGTATGTGTAACAATACAAAAGACAATCAAACGTCATAATTTAAAATATCTAGATCATACCAAATGACATATTTTAATGATGTATAGTTCTTCTTAGTTTAACATAAAATGAAGTGTTTTTGCAATGAAACTTGATTTACAATCATCAAATTTTAATAACATAATAATATTATGATGTTAGTTAAATATTATTTGTAAGCAGGCGCAATTGAATCAGTCTGTTGCTATGGCAACTATAGCAGAAACATTGAAGAAGGATTTTCCTCCAATATTTTGATTTTATACACAATATTTATCGTGTTTAATCAAATCATGTCAAAACATAAAACAGGATCGGTTTGGGAAGACCGGGAGGTGCTTTTTGATTTACCGTTTGCGTAAGTAGATAATTATTGATTTAGTTTTAATGGACGTGTGGTTAGTTAAAGTTGCGGCTATTTGAGGAACGAAATATTAAGCCAGTTTTCACGATATTTAATTAAGTGTTAAATATGTAATATTATTATTTATTTATATTTTCACTTCTTTATCTTGGGCAAGATTAGCAAACATTAGGGCTGCCATCCGTCCCGGTTTCCCCAGATTCGTCCTAGTTTGGAAGGCGTCAGGGAAGCGTCCAGAAGGAGTTTTTAAAAGTGTCCTGATAAACCCGAACACTCTTTGTGTCAGGGGAAATTATAATTGTTAGATAAATCGTTAAGTGATTGGTGTGTGTAAGCTCGAGCAAGTCAGGGTTGCATACCTGCAACTCGTGGGGGAGCCATGCTTCAGCACGTATGGGGCGGTTCGACCGGAGTGATACCACGGCCTCACAGAAAACCGGTTTAAGCAATGTTTACGTTGTGTTTGGCTGAATGAGTGAGGTAACCCTTCCACTACCCCCACCTTAAAGTGCGCATTGGCGGCGGTAGTCACTTACCATCAGGTGACCCGTCTGCTCGTTAAACCCCAATTCCTTAAAAAAAACTTGAACTAACTGATGCCGGTAAGTCTCCCCCCCCTCTACGCCGGTAGACTCTCTAACCAATTACAATGCAAATAATTCATATTTCACAACTACACTTCTTATTAATTATTACTTTGAACAATTTTTAATTAAAAGTAAAATAGGACGAACCAGAATATGTAAATACGACAAATCGCTTCGATAAAAGGAAGGTACCCTGCGCTTCGGCAGCTCGTCTACGTGCCCTCAGATTGAATTGGTCTAGGTACATTCTCGGCATTGCTTGCTATCCGCTCTCCTCTAATTAGCGTTAAGTAAGCTTGCTCATTGTACAGTATTGTCTACCAGCTAGCTGTTGCCACCACATCGAAAACTTGTATTTATTTTATTATAAATAGGGGAAAACTATAACAGTTGATAAACCAGGTCACTGTTTAATATGATCATAAATTAATAATTTAAAATACCTATCCTCGATTCGGAAATCCCAGAACATTGAACAGATTTTCTTAAATTATATCTAAAAGCACTCTCGATCAAGTCACCTTTCAAACGAAAAAAATCGGTTCATCCGTATGGCAGCTAAGGTGCCACAGACACATGTCAAACTTATAATACCCCTCTTTTTGCCTCGGGGGTTAAAAATAGATATTATTATGACTAGTTATACCGATGGCGTCACGCCAATGGTCTTCTTGAAAAATGGCGTACAATCGTGTTGTGACAAAAGTCTAGGCGGGCAATAATGCAACTCCCTTGCATCTGCCAACAAACTGTCATATTTCATAAAACTTAATTATTTTGATTAAAAGATTACATAACTTTCTTTCTCATTTCATTCATTCTATACTATAGGGTGGAGAAATAGAGATACTGAACCAGTTGAAGTCTCCAGTTCGATTAGATCAATAGATTAACCTCTAGTCTATTGTACAGTTTCCACCTTCTCAATTGCAGTTACTTAAAGTTAAGAGCTGGCGAGAAGATCTTCGACAGAATAGAACCTATTGAAGACACAAAAGGTAACAGTGGAACCAAGGGGCGAATGGTTGTGACGAATTTAAGGATCATATGGCATTCCATGTCTTCACCCAGGATTAACTTATGTAAGGAAAACATATTATTCGTACTAATATTAAAAATGAGAAGGTAACCTTGTCTGTCTGTTATGTTTCCACGCCTAAACTGCTAAACCAATTTTTATAACTTTTTCTCAAAGTTAGAGATAGACGGGCCCTAGGCAAAAGACAGGCGACAATTTAACTAAAGGGAGTGAAAAAGGGCGATTCAGCAAAATTCGCAGGCTAGTAGAAGTATTCCAGATAGTATCATTTCATTATAAAGAGATAAAATTTGTTTTCTTTTGTAGTCGATAAACTCTGAAACTGCTGAACCGACTTCAATAGTTCCTTCACTATTTGACAGCTATTTTCTTCAAAAGCAACATAGTCCATATCATATAATAATAATAAGTGTAGGTCATCGCCCGGGAAGCCGCGACACAAATATTATTTTACACTACTTTTGTTGGGTATTTTACTGGCGTCCAGGTCTATTTCTCATTCCCGGAGGCTTCCTTCTTAGGATATTCCCGGGTCCCCTGCAATATACCCACACTGAACGCCATTAGCTCCGGTGAGGTGAGGCTAGTATTTATAGGCTTATCTTATCACGAGTCGAGTCGTATGTTTGTTTATTTGTTTAATAAAATAGGTACATAGACTCACGCATTTCTCCCTTTAGGGTGAGCAGAGACAACAGTGTGCCACTTGCTTCTATCCTACCTACCGAGCTTCCTCAAAGTCATTAAAACTTTCATACGAGCTCCCTTGTTTCCGGTACTTCTAAGACACCCTTTATACTAAAACCATTCATATGTTTATGTTCTGCGTGGTCACTAACGTTCGCCTTATTAACTTGTTTTGTTATTCGTGCAACACTCATTGGTTTTTTTACATCCTCCGGGCCTTTTCCCCATTAAGTTGGGGTCTGCTTTCAGTCTAAGTACGATACGGCTGAACTTCGATGTTTTACGTGACGCGACTGCCATCAGACCTCCACAACCCCAGTATTAGTTCTGTAGTTAGACCAGGTTGTCGGCCTTTTTTTAAGGCTCCAACAACCCATGATATTTGTCGTCCGAACATATACAGGCCTGAGAGGTAGCGCGTAGTGTTCCGCGCGCGCCCTCAGAGGAGTGCGGCTTACGGGTGATGGTTGCACTGATTGACGGGACCCCTTTATGGTGAGACGGGTCAATGCCGGTCGGGGGTGACGGAAGAATGCAATAGCGCGTGGTTTTTAGTCAGTAAGAGTCCGACAGACCCCTTCGCCTCCCCAAGGGCATAGAACATCCATGTAGGATCCTCCACCTCGTCAGCAAAAAGGGCTCCAACTACTCATAACGAATGCCACAAATGTTCGTATGGCAACCGGGACCGTCGGTTTAACGTGCTCTCCGAGGCACAGGGGGGTCGCCATTTGTTAAGAATGGTCACCCATCCTAAGACTGACTTGCAATTTGCTAACCGATTCCCCCCTGTTTATTCTCTTACTATTTACAGTAACGTAGGTATGTATTTTTCAGCTATCGGACTAAACTGTGTCATATCTACAAGCACGAAGGTCGTGAATTCTGGACTGCGAGGCACCACACAAGCCCTGTACCTGCTAGCTGTATATAAAAATAACCGATATGAATTCATTTTCACCAACTTGTCGCCCAACTGCGTCAGACATTACACTTCAGTCGCTGGAGTTCATAAGTAAGTAACCATTAAGCTACATTTTTTGACTACACGGATGGCACAATGTCTAAAATGGTCCGATCCGATTCCGTGATCCAGGGTCCAGAAATAGTTGTTCCGAGTCCGAGTGTTCTTTGTGTACGTTGTTTGAATCTTTGTAAAGCCCCACACTACACAGGAATCATTCATAGTCTAGTCAATTATAAAAAGGAGTAATAATAGCAATATTCTAAAGTATGATTCACACGCGTGCGGAGCGCGTTTAGTCGCGCCTCGGTAGCCGAGCGCAAGTGAGCGGAGCCAACCGCCCGCAGCGGTAAGATGTTCCACGCAAAAATGATGCGGTAAGAAGTTCCACGCAAAAATGATTTCCATCACCGTACTAAAAACGCGCTCCGGTGCAGCCCCTTCGGTGTGAATCGTACTTAAAGATATATGTATTAAACAGCGGTATCTAGACACAAACTAAGTAGAGCCTATATGTACTACACAATATACCTACACTAATATTTTTATCAATTAAATCATTGTTATATTAGCACTTTAGATTTGGCAGCATTCCTCTGCATTATTCTCGATTGCCTTTCTAATAGACTGGCAGCTTAGCGGTGGTGAAAAAAGAACCCTTTGAACATAAGTAACACCAAACACGACAGCATTATCTATCTCTAATTTACTTACTTAGGTTGACTAAATCTTTATTTAGATAGTTTTTAATGCCACAAAGTTGCTAAGAGGCGCCTAGCTAACATCGTTGTCTGATTTACGAGAAGATAGTTACAGGTTTGATAAATAATTTCTCTGCAAATTAGAAGTTACTTTACTTCAATGCAATCTAAAATTCCCATATCACCGCGAGCGTTTCACCAGCGGCGCCTTTCACAGCGTGACTATAAAACTTATCTAAGTACTATCTGTGCATTTACAAGTGCGCTCGTCTGGACGGCGCGGTGCTGTTCGAGTGTTCAGACGCGTGAGTCGTGACTATGAAACGAGCCAAAAGCCAAGTCCAAAAAATGCAGCGTTGTATTTTCGACAGCGATATTTTTTTATGAAAGCCGATAATATAAAAGTCATTATCGGTTATTTAACACCCTAATTGCAGTATAAAATATCACATAATCTTACTGTGGGGTGGTTGTATCCCATAGGAACATAAAGCGATATTGTGTATAATCCGCATCCTTCGCTGACAAATTGGTCCGGGTCACTAAGACTAATAAGTCGTAAGACATTCAAAATATCAAATCCAAAAATGTATTTTACTGGAATGATGTTCTAGTCCAGTTTTCAATGAAGAGGATTGATTTCTTTCGATATAGTTTGATGTTATTAGGTAGGTATAATGTAGTCACATGTAAGACTAAACTAGGTACACACTACGCCATAGGAAAGACTAAACTACACACAACGCCATAGGAAAGACTAAACTACACACAACGCCATAGGACTAGACTAAATATTAAGATAATATAATAATAGCACTCAAGTAATATCTATCAAAATAAAAATATAGGTAAGTTTTTACTCATGTAATGCGTAATAGTTTTTTTTTTTGTAGGAAATAGGTATGTAATTTATTCTTAAAATGTGGTATTGCTCAAGTGGCTCCCGATTCGCCTTCGTCGGAATACTCATATCCTCTCTCTACTTTATAACATATTGTTCAATCCGCTTACTCCCTCTTATCTCAAAGAACGTTTTAGGTTCCTACGTGACACACATTCAGGATTGTTGAGATCATCAGAAAACTTACAACTTCAAATACCAGTGCATGCAACAAAGTTCGCTGATAAATCTTTCACAGTTGAAGCAGCGCGTCTCTGGAATGCCCTACCACTTTCTATCAAGCAAGCACCATCGTTAGGATCTTTCAAAAAAAATTTAAAAGAATACTATCTGCAAAATGATGTCTAAGATAATCTATATATAATCTAATACTATGCACAATTATTATGTATGTATTTAGGTGTATGTGTATATATATATATATGTATTTGTGTATGTGTATATGTATGTATTTGTGTATACGTATGTAGTTGTATGTATATGTTTGTGTAAATATGTATGTGATCATACCTATACTAGTAGTAGGTACATATTAGTTCAATTTGGTACTTATTATATATTTTACACCATAACCACCCACACTAAATCATTACAGTCCTGTCCATCCAAAGGTTGCCTGGAAGATATTGCTTGTTGTGATAAGGCCGCCCATTGTGCATTTTATGTTTAAGTTGTTTTTTTTATATGTATATATATCATGTGTTTGGTGTACAATAAAGAGTACTATCTATCTATCTATCTATCTATCTATTCGTGAAGCGATCTGTCGCATCGATGCCAGGCGCTGCCCTTGATGTAATTAGTAAATTTTAAAGATTTTAGAGTGATATGTATTATGCGTGAGTATATCGTCAACAACACCCCAGTAGTGTATACCTCAGCCCCTAAGATATTTATATTCCAAACAAAATGTAGCATATTCTCCAATGTCCACCAAAATTCCAATTAAGAATATCAAAATTCAACGAAATTGGGTCAACGATTAATTGGTGAAAACCAAACTGACAGAGAAATAGTAGCGCTGCTTGACTTTTACATTTACAATATTAATTATACATTGGACAGTTCCTCTGCTCTCTTTCTTACACTACATAAAATGTAACAAAGACAAAAAATATATAAAGGTTGACATTACCTCAACATTACAGTAGATTCACTGTAAATACCTTGACCGCCACAATTTCATCTATCATAACTTCCGTTAGATCTCAGAGAGGTTATATTTTCTGTTTTTCAGAGCTTACGCGGGATCTCGTATGTACAGGGACATTAAGCTGCGAGGGGCCATAATACATAACAAGCATTTGAAAATACTGCCGTTAGAAAAGGTGGGTTTAAGCAGGGCTGCCTGGAACTCCTTCACTTAAGTATATCATGTCGTTGTCTCTGCTTTTTTTATTGTAATAATTATGAACTAATTATCCTGAAATATATATATTTTTTTATGGTATAGGGGGCACACGAGCAGACGGGTCACCTGATGGTAAATGACTATCGCCGCCCATGGGCACCTGTAACTCAAGAGTCAAAAGTGCATTGCCGCCCTTTAAGCTGGGAGTAGAGGAAGAGGGGGAGGGAGGAAGAGTGGGGAGAGAGGATTAGAGGAGAGGAAAGTAGGGAGAGGGAAAGGACGGAAATAGGGGAGAGGGAAGGGCCTCCGGTAACCTCACTCACGCGGCGAAAGGCAATGCAAGCATTGTTTCACTGCCGGTTTTCTGTAAGGCCGTGGTGTCGAGCGCATTTGGGCCGGCCTATACGTGCGAATCATGGCTCTCCCACGTTAAATCTGCCAATAACAAAATTGAACATTAATATGTACTATAGGCTGATAGAAAAGTCATTCTACTTAGTGTCTCTGTGACTAGTTGTAATTATATTAATATCAAACTGTAATCACTGTTAATATTTTTATTACGAATTGTTGTGATTTTATAATTGTTAATCATCAAAATTGTACATTTAAACACATTTTTACAGTTACATACATTTAAACGTATTAAAAACCCACATTTTGCAAACGACCAACGACCAAACTAGGTCCCACTTTGGGAATAAAATTGAAAGGGAAACCTGTATCTCGTACTGGCTATTGGCCGGGCAGTCCGAACTCATCATCATCATCTGCGTAACCCTTGTCCCAATTTATTTAGGGTCAGTGCAATAGCTTTTATTCTTGAATTCTACTCTATCGTTCGTCATTTCAATGCTTACTCTCACTCTAGCTATATCTTCTTTCACACAGTCCATCCATCTTTTCTTCGGTCGTCCTCTTCTCCTGTACCTGTCAACTTCCATACATAAAACTTTCTTCACCATTTTTACTCATCCATCCGCATTTCATGTCCATACCATGAATGAAAAGCTCCTCAACTTTTCATCCACTGGTGCTATTTGCAGGCGCATTCTAATATATTGTTACAAGCCGGAGTTTTATAACGAAATAGACACAATTTATTTAAATAATTTCCAAGACAGTTCGTGATTTTTTAAGAAACATCTCGTACCATCTACTTAACTCGACCACTGTTCGAACTTCTGGAACTCATTAAAACTTTTTGTTTAAACATCTCTCACACGGCCGTCTGATCCCAAACAGGGCAAGCAAAACCTGTACTATGGTAACCAGACTATAAAAAGTAACAAACATACTAACTTACGCACACGAATACGTACCTAAATAATTCAATTATGTTAATTTAGCTGTTAAAAAAAAAAACAAAATTAAAATGCTTTGTTCCCTTTCTTGACGTATAAAAACAATAAAATTAAGATAGTTAATTCTTCCAGATATGCCTCAATGAGCTAAGCATCTGGAATTTATCGAGTGATTCCGGAAACTTGGGCACACTGGTGGTGACGAACGTCAGAGTAGTTTGGTACGCAGAAATTAACGACGCGTTCAATGTGTCCATGCCCTACATCACCATTGAAAGTGTAAGTTCTTCTTAAACACCTGACTATCCTTTTTTAGGGGTTTGTAAAACATTCATTCACATCTTCGCTGCGTACCTACTCACTTTTTTGTATTAGACGTAAAGTATAAATAGGATACAATTTTTTACTTAAATCATGTAGGGGGAGTGGGGGAGGATCGATACAGGTGGAGGATCGATACAGATGAAATAAAAAGCATACACAAAGCACAACGTAGTTATGAGTATGACCAAAAGATAGCTCTGGGAGTTGGTCAAAGCATATGAATGGCGCAATTGTATCGGCTGCCAGGTTTTTTTTTTATTTGATCTTCGTCTTTTGACATGTCTGAAGTATTTGTTTTCCCGCTTGGAAAAAGTACAAGAAATAGTCCATTTTTACGAATTTTAACTAGGTAAGTGTCATTTTTTACCCGTGTAGGTGTATTTTAGCTGAATCTCCGGGATTTGTTAACTAGATTTGCTTGGTGTTGAATGAGAATACATTTTATTAGTTATGGTGTTTGTGGGGAGCATTGATACAGGTAACCAAGGGGTGGACTGATACACTGTATCAATTGTCCCCCTGCATGCAATGCGTATTGTAAAATATAATACAATACAATATTCTTTATTGTACACCATAAAACTATTTACAACATTAAAATAAAAACAAATAATGGTACAAACGGCGGTCTTATCGCTAGCTGCGATTTCTTACAGACAACCTTTAGATGGACAGATGCAATGGACTTCTGTATAATAATACTTTACATTTTGCTTTTTTTCAGCACGAGCTTCACTTAATAACATAATTATAAACTGTTTTCCAACGTAATAATAAACATACTGATTAATTTATTCATGTTCCTTTCCTATCCAATCTCTGTATCAATCCACCCCTTGGAGGGGGAGCATTGATACAGGGGCCATTTTATTTTTAGGTCACTTATTACACTAGTACATTTTACAATTTCACCCAAATTAGCTCGTTAGGTTTTAAATAAAGAACCAATATTATCGAGCAAATACTTTTCATTCAGACTAATTAATGGTAAAACACCTAAAAATGGCATGGTTTGAAAATCGTATCAATCCTCCCCCATTCCCCTTACCTCACCGGATAAATTAGTTTACTAACTAATATTGTTGTACAATTGGCGACCATCGCAACCAGTTGCCAAGAAAGAAGATAAAATCCTCTTTCACAACTGGTTGCGAAACTTAGTTGCCACAGTGGCCGAAAGGCCTACGACCACTTCCAGGCGACTATTGAATAGAAAAGAGAGACATTGGAAATTGGTCAAATAAATAAAGGCTATGGTCTGGCTATGTATGGTTACGTAGTAACTACTTAGTAATCTGTGCTATGGTGCACAGTTCAAGGAGTACCTATGTATATATAACTACTTTATAAATGTTGTTCAAATTTTGTTTTTACCACGTGTTGGGATTCGATTTTGTAAATTTTAGAACTTTCGAGAATTTACTGAAGAGGTACTAGTACAAGTTTTTATACGATATTTTAATGTAGTACGGAATGGTAGTGACCATACTGTTGTTTCCGAGGTGACTCCTTAACCTTAAAACTCCCAACACTAGTGAGGTTATTTGGGTGCTGCCAACCCTACGCCCCTGCCCTACGCCCTGCCCCCTGAAGTTCTAGTAGCCCTACACACCAGCAGAAAATATATATGCATTACACTTGTAGCGTTTCCTAACTCTTAAAAATTTGGGCAACACGCAAATATTTTAAGGCCTAAACTCGGGACTTTTTAATGTTATACTTGGTAACCCTGTATATACTTTTTAATTTAGTTATGATGTATGTTACAGATATCTGTCCGAGAATCAAAGTTCGGCGAAGCTTTAGTATTCGTAGTTCGCCCAGCATCAGGTGGCTACGTGTTAGGTTTCAGGGCAGACCCGCGTGAAAGACTCAACCCCTTACTCGCAGAGTTGCAAGCGTTACACAAAGCTTATACAGAAAAACCGATCTTTGGTATTGAACTTACATGGAATAATGAGGTAAGTAAATTAGTTATTATAAATGTTTTTATTTTTTTGAAATAAAACTATCAGAATAAATGTAATTAGGTAATATTATACATTTTTTAACTGTCATGTTCGTTATAATGATAATAATTTATTTCAGACATTGACTTATAGGTGTAATGTAATCATTTAACAAACATTAGAAGAACATACTTTATAACTGAAATCTTTAGATGATTACAAGTTACGATAGAAATTTGCTCTATAAAATTATTGTTAGCTAAAGGCGAAGTAAAGAAAATTCCACCATCACGACAACAACGTGAATATTAAGACACTACTCAACTTAAAAAAAACTAAAACAAAGTAAAAGTCTTTAAGAACAGAGCAATAGCAACAGAGGACTATAATTCTGTACTTTCAGTACTAAACAACTTCTCTACAGGCATTCGACGGCATATTCAGAGCTACCTATCTATCGAACATAAGTCTAATTACTTCGTAACTGCAAATCTGCATCGTGTAATTAAAACGCTCAAGCTGATTAGTATTTATGTCTACAACTTAAGAACGATATGTGTGATGCCGTTATCCATGTTCAACTAAATGTTTACATGAAAACAGCGGAATGATTTCCAATGCATACCATCTTAGTGAAGTATTGAATTTTTAAAGATGTTTGAGCTAGTTGTCAATGACTGAATTATTGTTTAATTACAGAATCCAAAGTCAGAATCAGATGATATCGAAGAATTAGAAGAAATAGGTGAGCCTCGAGGAGAAATGGGACCGAACTTATACTTGGCGTCACAATTAGCTCAAAATAAAGGAGAAGCTGAAAGTCAACCTGTCTATAGTCCTTATTTAGGGTTAGCTATAGAACCAGTGAAGGAAGGATTTACACTGAAAAGCCTGTTTGAAGTTCAAACTTCATCATAAGTAGAATATTAACTTAACAAGTATATTTATCTGTGTAAGATTGTTAGTTTAAGAATAAAAACTTACCTATTGAAATTTTACATAGTTTTCTATATTACCTTTCTGTACTTGGATTGCAAGAAACAAAACCTCAGTACATTAGTCTGTAATCACTCACTATACTACTACGTTTGACATTTAATTGAAAGTAATAGGTAGTAGACGCACACAAGAATGTTTTTAATGTCTTATAACCCTGGCCGTCGTCACAGGCTGACTCTACCTGTGACCACGGCCAGTGTAACCTGGTCGAAACGTCATGCAATTCAGAGGTATGTAACTTTTCGTGATCGCGTTAATTCCGGTAAATACGTAAATAATATTATATCATGGAACGCGAAAGTTTAAAAGTTAGTATGGCAAACCGTTACCGGTTACGGGTCGAAAGAGTCGGCCTGTGACCACGGCCAGTGCAACCTGATCGACACGTCAGGCAATTCAGAGGTATGTAATACCTTTCCGTGATCGCGTTAATTCCCGTAAATACGTAAATAATATTATATCATGGAACGCGAAAGTTTAAAAGTTAAAGAAAAAACAAAAATAATTATTATGCCTTCAATAAACTACTGGATATGTGCTTCTGGAAACCAGAACTTTGTGAAGAAGCTGTTTGGGTTGTGTATTTTTTTTATACAATTAACTGTAACCACTGAACAAAACAAAACTGTAACAAGATAGATTGTGTCCTGGATTGACGCATAGAGACTGAGAAATTCTTCTCACAAGGCTCAACCATTTGGAAACGGGCGGTTATAGATCGAAACAGGCAGATGTGATATTATGTTATCCATTTTGTTTTCTTTAATCATTTTACATTTGACGAAGCAAACTATTGTTGCGGTGACTCTGTGTGTGTTGATCTATAATTTTTAATTATAATAATTATTTATTAAATCGACGATTTCGAATAATTGATGGTCAATTTTATGAAATAAAGATTTTTTGAATTGAATTTTTTTTGAATTGAAACCGAGTTCTTTTGCGCTTGCAAGTACCGCTTGACAACTAAGATACCTACTTTTTTTTTTTTTAAAAGACTACTAGTAACGTGGGTCAGTTGGGTCACACACTGCTAGTATTTTTGTTAACCCCTCCAGCTAAGCTAAATGCTTGTGTTAGAAGTGGGTTCACGACGGTAGTGGATACCTACTTTATATTTACTTTTATATTTACAGTGATCAGCAAGTTTATAATGTCAAATATGAGAAGCACAACTATTTAGATTTCTATTGTGAGACTAATGTTTAGCGCTAAGGACGGACCATACAAGTAGATACGAAAAGAGCATTAAAAGGATTAGACACCCCAAGCCTCGCAAAAAATCTTTGACCGCTTATTATTAATAGCGCCATAAAAATATACTCGTTTGTGATGTTACTCGCTTCCAGCACCAGTTTCAGGCAACTTTTCATTTTTTATTTTATTATATTAATCAAAACAAATCAAATCAGTCTTTATTTCCTTAACAGTATGATATGAATAGGTTTTACATTAATATTAAGTGTCACATATTCTGCCATGTATGGCGTGGAAATATATCTAAACGGTTATACGATACATAGATTTATGATGACCATACATGAATATAAAAATGTCACAAGATTAATTAATTCTATTAAGATGTCAACAAAATTATATTAAATATTAAGTGAATGTCAGTAGTCAATTAGAATGTTGAATAAATCAGAATTTTAGATAATTTTATATTAAAATGCATTAAAATTAGATTTCGTACATTATTTTATCTTCCAAATAGTCATTAACTTTATAGTAATTTTTTTCACTTAAGATTTCATACAATTTCTTACGGAACAATGAGCCTTCTAGTTCCTTTATACAATCTGGTAGATGATTAAATAGTGTTATGCACATACAGTATGCGCTTTTTTTGCACACCCACAGGGTTACCTTTGGGACTTGCAGTCCATTTTTATGCCTTGTTCGGCTGTTTGGCATATCCCCCAATTTTTAAATAAATGAGAATGTTTTTTTACAAAGACGCACATTTCTAGAATGTATAAACATGGTAAGGGTAAGATTTTGTGTCGTTTAAAGAGTGGCTTGCAACTGGTTAAGCTATCAACCCCACACATTGCACGAATACATTTTTTTTTGGGCTATGAAAGCCGCATCTACTGAATTGCCCCACATGATTAATATTCCCCAAGAAAAAAAACAACTATGACATTACTTATTTTGACTCCCTAATTTTGATTATAAAGCTCGCATAATGGCAGCACTAAATCACTGATCAATTGACATTTAATTTGACGTTGTCTTGTTTGTCAATTTACATAAACTTGTTGTGACATGATTATTTATTTTATATTGCTAGACATCTAATTTTATATTTATTTTTGTAATGAACTCGAATACAAATTGTGTAATAAATTACTTTTGACATTTATACTGTACAAGTATATTATATAAAATTGGCATGCGTTTAAAGTTTTTAATTTAACAATTCACTTGACTCGAGTTGAATTCAACTATTAATTATGAATAAAGAAAACAACAGAGGTGCTGCTGGTTTGGTAAGTCGAAATATTATTTAAAAAAGGTTATAACACTATGGAACCTTGTATATATTATTAAGCTTAGTTGCGCGCCAAAATATGACACTGATTATTTATAATGTTGACATTAATGGTCTCACAGCTTAACAATACTTTATTTAGGTACCTACACATATTGTACATCAGAATTGTGCATAAACTTATAGCACTAACCTAAAAACACCTTTTAGAAGATTACTTTAAAAGTAAGTTTAATCATCATCCATGTGTCCTTTGTAATTTCAACATCATTGTGGTACAACACAAAAACTAACTGTGGAGACAAACTTTCCTTAGTTGCTCAAATGGATACATGTTTCAGAATAAAAAAAAATTGCATGTGAGTTTGTTTATTTGTTGCACTTTTACATCTTAACTACTCAAGATGATTGTCAGGTAATTATGCATGTTACCAGTAGTACAGAGAAGGATGTAAGACCACAAGAATTATTGTTTCAGAGGGATAGAAAAATAACTAACATGAGGAAAGCGGAGGCAAAACATAGTATGACTGCATAACTAAATAAACAATAATCTCACTTATAAATAAATTGATCTCTTCTATACAGATGTATACTCTAACAATGACAAACCCGTAGTGTTTTGTTACAATAAAATCAGTTATTATCCACATCCTAATTTTGCCCATAACAAACATCTTTAATATCAACAATTTGGAGGTGCAAATTTCTATATGACATACAAATTTTCAGGTCAAATTCAATGATTTTTTTTTTGACAACATTTTCAGAAAAATCCAGACATTCTATCAACATCCTCTTATAAAATACCCGTAGTTTCATTAATGTCAGCCCTGTCTCTTATGAAATAGTAGCTTTGTCACTCAATTTTAAAGTGAACTTCTCAGTTTTCAGGGAAGATTTCTGTTTAAACACTAAAACTGTTAACGCTTTATGTTATTCTCCGAGTCTACCAATGCAACCCTAAAATATGACTACACGTTTTTGCAATTATTTATTTTAAGTGCCTCCAAATTGTTGTAATTCCAGCGCCGCTCAGCAATAGCAGAAAGGATCCGATTAAGAGAAGAATGGTCTGCACTGAAGGAAGTTGACGAACCAGGAACATCACAGAATATTCTAAAGAGGAAACCTATGAATTCTAGGTGTATTCCTAGTACTTCTAATAAGAAGAAACCAATGATGACAGCCAGTAACAATCAAGTAACTATTCTTTATAATTTCTATCATTTCAAGACTTATGTGAAGCGGCAGCCACGGGTTTGATACCCTAATGCATTAGTCTGAGTGTTTCTATGTATAATCTGTAAGTATTTACAAAAAAATGTATTTAAGTATGTTTATCAGTGGTCTAGAAACCACAATACAAGCCATTCTTAGTTTAAATCTAGATAGCATTGTGGCGCCGTCCACATACTCCGAAGATCAATCGGCGTGTCTTCGTTAGATGACACTGTCATGTAACGAAGACACGCCAAACTCAACAAACACTACGCAATAACCTCCGATTCTGCACCGCGCAATGAATGCGTCTCGCGTCGACTGTATGTATGATACATATAATATGCAACATTAACCGCTGTGCTGCAGTACGCCGGGTATGACTAACTACCCTGGCCGAACGATCCTCTCTTTGTGATGGTTGGGATGGAGGGATATAACACCTGTTCCTCCATAGCATTGAGTAATATGTAAAAAAAACTGCATTTTTAATTAATGTAAAATATTGAGTCGGAAAGTAAAATATTTAAGTATAACCGAGAGTTTACTACCTTACAGTGACATGTTAGAAATACATACTTACATGTAATATCGTAATCAAAATTCAAACATAAACACGTGGCACATACTATAGTAAAGGGTTACCAGTTAATTAAACATTGCCATCGCTATCCTTTTTTCAGATCAGTCGACCAATGTTGGTCACCAGTGATGTATTGATGGGAGTCGTTGCACTAGTGGATGTGGGTTCGGAATCTCGAGCGCTTCCTCTGCGGGCTGCATTAACTGCACTCGGGGCTACTATTGTCACAGCTTGGAGCCCCTTGATCACCCATCTTGTTTGGACTGAAGGTAAATTCATTTTTTTTTATTAAATTTAAAGATGATGGTGGTAATTTCTAAGATTATAATTAAGGTATGTTCAATATAAGCTCACTTAGTACACTTCACAATCCAAGTGCAATCTTACAAGTGCATTAGCTAACTGTGATTGACAGACTTCCATCAGTTAGTCAGCTAAGTTTTTACTTAGGTACATGCAGAGTCATGTATACAGTGTATCTGACAATGTAACACTTACTTAAATCCCTGACTCTAGCATGCAGTTACAAAAAGTTTTCTTTTTTAAAACTATTTGTACCTATAAAAGTTCTTACAGTTTGAATTTCCAGGTATTAGGGCTTGTCCACAATAACACGTTAATGTGTCGTATAATAAAAACTAACTTCAAAAATGATGTATGTTAGTTTATATATAATGTAGTTGTCCGTCCTGGTCCGCAGAAGGCAGCCGCGCGCTGCGGGGTCGCGCGCGTGCTCTGGCGGTCCGCGTGGTGTCGCCGCTGTGGGTGGAGGCGTGCGCGGCGGCCGCGCGCCGGCTGCGCGAGGGCATGTTCCCCGTGGCCTCGCGACAGTCGGATCTGCCCTCCCCGAAAACCCTGAGAGTGTTGCTTGTAACTACTATTATATATTATGATGCGACAAATCGATATTATGTTTGACTTTGTGTGTATGGAAAAAAGTTCAAATAACACATCTTTAATGTCGAATTTACATTGAATTGACATTAAAATTCTGCAATACGGGTCGGGTAGTAGAGACGTATTATGAAATGACAGGTTGTGACGTCATAATATGCATCGTCAAATTTTTTATAACTTTAAAATTAATGACTGAACTTAAAAATAAATATTAATCTAATTTTTTTAAGTGTTATATAACATATAATTTCTAAGGGCTGTTGACTCAGACCCTATTACTGAGGCAGAATAAAACAATATCAATTTATAAAATAAATAATTCCTACTGGTAGTATTTGCTTAAATTAACACAATATTATATATGTATCTACAGAAAAAAGCAGAAAGAGAAAACATTCCTTTAGCAGACCTCCTCTCTGACAGCAAGGAAGAAGAGAAGGAGATGCCTCGTTTGAGGCTAAGGATATCTTCAGGGACAGACACCAGTCGTGACAAGACCACAGACACTTCTAATGATAGTATAGGTGAGTATAAATATGTGAAAGATATGACCGATTTTGACCATAATTATATCTGTTTTGTGTTACCCAATATTACTTGAACTGTGGCAGGCAAACTAATTCGCATCGCCTGATTATTAGACGCATACTAGGCCACGGGTGCTGTGCTAATAAGGTGACGCATGTAAAAGCGCGATTAAAATTGTACTTTATTTCTTTGTAATTAGAAGTAATATTTTATTGTTGAATTTAAGAAAGCCATATTGTTTTACTCGTAATTTTTTAATCATTAAAAAATTATCCATTTACAAGTTATGACCGTTTGAATTTCCAGGTATTTTTCCTCCGTTTCTCATAAAAGCTGGAATGTGTAAATTCAAAGATTTTAAGTCTTACGTATTTTTGAAGTGAAAACTTCTTTACGTTTGTGCACTTTTGCTACGGAGAAAAGCACTGAACTCGTGACCGTCACGCTAATACTACATATATAGATCCACTAGAGGGCGCTAATATAAACATTGAGTTCTGTCAGCTCCTTATTAATTAATGTCTTAAGTTCGTCGTTTCGTTTAAGTTTTCACTTCTGTCGACATTCCCATGACTGACTACTTTTTTAATTTTGGAACTGTTCACTCAGTTATTAAGAAAATCCATAATAACTAACTTGAAAAAAATTCGAAGTCAGTTATTAAGAAGTAGTAATACAGGATGTATATACAATGGTATGTACACATTAGAGACAAATTACATCCAGACACAGAACAAATAATCCAGCTCATGACATAATTATTTCTCCTGGGTGGGAATCGAACCCACGACCTCTGGCTTAGCAGTCAGGATCACTAACCTAGTGGTTAGTGACCAACAGGCCCGTATATGTATAATAACTGGAGATCTGTCACACAGGGGCGACCCTATAGACTCCAGTCTCTCACAAAGAAACCAGTTTTATATTCGTTCTTTTACCTAATCGTTTGTACCAGTATCTTTTGTGAAGAGAGAAATAAATAAACTTATTATTATATTATTATAACTTTTGAGGACATGTAGTTTTTCATTGGTCTAGTTCAGGGGTCGGCAACCTTTTGAGTCGCAAGAGTCAAAATAACAATTTACAAATTTTTTTGATTAAAATGTGGTTCGCCGTAAAAAGAATCGGATGACCTTTTTTTTAGATAAAAATGTGAATCAAAATGTTTAAAATGTTGTTAATAAATAATATTTGCCCATGGAACTAAAAAGCTACAACTTCACATCCAAAGAGCCGCATGTGGCTCGCGAGCCGCAGGTTGCCGACCTCTAGTCGTAGTGTAAACAAGGTCTAAGACATCAGGACAGTAAACTGACAATGGCTTCGCAGATCTCGAGTCCCGCATCAACACAGCTCCACGCCGTGGTATGACTACGGAACCATCCGCTCGTCCACCTACTGCGCAATCACAGAACAAACGACCTACCAAGTCCAGGAGAAAACTATTCACGCATAAGGAGGCAAAGGATCTGAGTTCTGATGAAAATTCAGGTAATGTAATAAGTTGGTTTAACCGCGGAAATCGTGTAGTTTGATTTTGAAGTGAAAACTTCTTTAGACACCTTAGATACGTTTGTGCACTTTTGCTGCGGGAAAAAGCACTGAACTCGTGACCGTCACGCTAATAATACATATATTGATCCACTAGAGGGCGCCAATCTAAACATTGAGTTCTGTCAGCTCCTTATTAATTAATGTCACCAACCTGCTAATGTGACGTTTTAAGTTCCCCGTTTCGTTTAAGTTTTCACTTCTGTCGGGTCGGCAGTCCCATGACTGTCTATTTTTTTTATTAGGTACACTATTATTTTTAACATTATATTAAACGTGAAATTGCGCACTTAACGTTTTTATGGCTAATTAATATGTCTTAAACCTAATTTTCAAAATATCACAACATGTCCTAAAACAGTCCCCCGTCTGTCTGTCTGTTCGTGATAAACTCAATAACCATCGAACGGATTTTCATACGGTTATCACCAATAGACGCATTGATTCATGAGGAAGGTTTAGGTGTATAATTTATTAAGGTTTTATGTAAATTGGCTTATTGTTGAAGATATCGGAAAAATCAATATATGATTTGCTACCCGTGCGAAGCTGGGGTGAATTACTAGTGTTAACTAAAAAAATATTTCATTGTGCATTACAGATACGACAGTGAGAAACAAATTACACCAAAGCAAGCTAACTCAAAGTGAGAGGAAAGACTTGGCTCGAGCTGAGCGTTTGGCCAAGAAACTATTAGCGGCGTGCGACACACAGCGTACCAATAATAATAATAATAATGTCCCTAAACAACATGGACTGAAACCTAGAATCGTAAGTCAGCTTCCTTTTCTATCTAAGACAACCTAAATGACCCCAAACTCATTTACTAATAACTATTGATGAGTTCCACTATCCATCATCCATTCCAGGGAGAGACAGAGAGAGAGTTGTAAACTCCAGTCGTATGTCGGAGCTGATATACACACATTTTTATTGAAGTGAAAACTTCTTTAGGCATGTTTATGCACTTTTGCTATGGGGAAAAAGCACTGAACTCGTGACCGTCACGCTAATATTACATATATAGATCCACTAGAGGGCGCTAATCTAAATAGCTTACGTGGGAGAGCCATGCTTCGGCACGTATGGGCCGGCTCGACTCCGCTCGATACCACAACCTCACAGAAAACCGGCAGTGAAACAATGCTTGCATTGCTTTTCGCCACGTGAGTGAGGTTACCGGAGGCCCTAACCCTTCCCTTTCCCCTATTCCAGTCCTTCCTCTCTCCCCCTCTCTTTCCCACTGATCCCCCTCTCCCGTCTTCCCGCTCTTCCCCTATTCGTACCTTAAAGGGCGGCAACGTACTTGTGACTCTTGAGTTACAGGTGCCCATGGGCGGCGGTAGTCATTTACCATCAGGTGACCCGTCTGCGCGTTTGCCTCCTATACCATAAAAAATAAAAACAAACAGTTTTGTCAGCTCCTTATTAATTAATCTTTAAAAAATGTGTTTTCACTTCTGACGTGCAGCCCTACTACTGATAGTTTTATTTCTTAAATTATAATACTCTGCATTGAGTATGTATTGGAGTTCTAGCGGAGTTTAATGCACATTAATAAACGTACGTTAATTTCGGTTTAGCTCAACTTTCTTAAAACTAGCGAAATAAATCGATATAATATCCATTTTCTATATTTACAGGTTCTAACAGGCATGTCTCGGATAGAACGGCGGGCGATCACGACATGCATTCAGCAACTCGGTGGTATTATTCAAAATGGCGTCAATAAAAAAACAACTCATGTACTACTTGGCTCTTGTACTAACAATATGCAATGTGACAACCATGCTTCGAATATAACAGGTAAGTTTTTAGCTTTGTTCAAGATAATGTATTTTATACAGGTTGTCCCAGAAATAATGGATAATCCTGGAGCACCTAACAGCACAGCTTTGCCAACCTCGTCGCTCATTAGTGAGTCGACGTTAATGTCAAAAAGCGGTAACGCGAGTGTTAGTTGCTCTACATTAGTCGATGTTATGGAGCAAATTTCTTCTGCTATTCCCTGCCTAGATTTGGTCCCTTTATACAGCTCTTAAATTGCCGGAGTAGTTGCACTTATCTTATATATATCATAACTTATCACAGTCAGCCCACTTTTTGACTTGAAAACTTTTTTAGACACGTTGTGCACTTTTGCTATGGGGAAAAAGCACTGAATTCGCGTGACCGTCACTCTAACATACATATATAGATCCACTAGAGGGCGCTAATCTAAATATTGAGTTCTGTCCGCTCAGTTCTGTTCAGGATGGTTTACTTGAGCTGGGAGATAAAAGTCAAAATGCGTACTTATTTGTAAATTATGGATGATATTGATAATTCAATTGCTAAAACTCCCGCATTAGGAATTACTCCTGTGTCGCGGGGGACTTTACAAACATACAAACAACGGACACAAAGAACACCCAGACTAGGGTGGGAATCGAAACCACGACCTCTGGCTCAGCAGTCAGGGTCACTAACCACTAGACCAACAGGCATTGTTTGTGCATATTATAAACATAATAATCATTATTTTTGGTTTAAAGCAGCGCAATAAATTAAAATTTTATTACTAAATTAAAACGTTGTAAAAAATAATTTCTTATAAAAAATACTTCTTAAGATATTTCTTAACAACCCAAACATAATGTTTATTCTATCAAATCGGACTTGAAGTTGATGGGTTTGCGTCACCGACATGCTAATGTAGTTTTAAATTTTCACTTCTGTCGGCAGTCCAATGATAGCCAATTTTTTTTTTTGCCTCTTTGCGTGCTGGGGTAGATTTAGACTAGTCGTAGCTCGTCAGTGTTCTTTAGCAGTTTTATGTGAAGTTGTCACATGTTGATTGTGACATCCAGTCCTCGTGTGTGTGTGTATTGTCCCCCAAGACGATACGAGCTGGTCTCTGTGCTGGTGCTTTTTTTTTAAATCGAGCAACGAGAAATGCACTTCGAAACTGATGGCGAAGTCGTGGATCTGGTTTTTGATAGTGCCATCGGGTGAGATCCATGTGTGCTTGTGAATAAATAATGTACCACCTATGGTTAGGTCGTAATGCTGGCAAAACTCTAGAAAATGTTCTCTGTTCTCATTGCGTACTCCAAATATCTGGGTGCCCATGACGTTTGCTGTTTTTGTTATTGCTCCCAACTTTAGCATTTAGGTCTTGTATGACGATGCCACTTTAAGGTAGCGTTGAACACATTGTAAAAATCGTCCTTGGTATCATCTGCAGAAACTAGGGCGTAGCATTGAACAATGGAGGTTCTTCAGGTTCTTGGCTTGAAACGGGCCCAAATGATTTATTCTGAGATAGGTTTCAAGTACAGCAAACTTTTCTTTGCAGCATCAGAATGGAGTAATAGGAAGTAGAGGAATGTCACCTTTGGATGTTCTCAATTCAACGAAATCATTCGCTAAGGCCTAGTATTTGCAGATTGTATCTAAGCATTTCTGTTTTTGCTTGGGTTAGACGTCTGTCCTCTTTGAGCGCGTGTACATTCCAAAAAGCGTGTCTGTTTTTTCATGTCAAAGGTTGTCGTCGACGAATGGGCCCGGTTCCTTTAATCAGAATTATTTCGGGTAAGCAGGCGATTAATCTACTTTGGTGCGGTTTTTTCGCTGCTGCTTTTCGTTCCCTGCTGTCGTCGGACGAGCCCCGTTTGACATAGAATAAGAGAGAGATAAGTCGGTGTCATTATAAAATTTCTCCTGGCAGGTATATCGTCACACTGCGACGGCCGGGACGGCGGGCGCACGCTGAGCGCGCTGAGCGGTGCGGCGCGGGGCGCGCGCGTGCTGGCGGCGCGCTGGGCGCGGGACGGCGCCGCGCGGGGCCGCTGGCCGCACCACCACGGGTACGAGGTGCACCACCTCAGGAAGATAGCACAGGTGACCGACTATTTACCCTCCAGTTGACGACCCCTGAGCTGCCGGTGTACCGGTGTGTGACGGTTGTACAAAAACAAACGTTATTCGCCCCGCAGGCGACCCAGGGAGTGGAGTGCGGGGGCGTCAAAGAGCCGAGTGATGCGTGGGGTGAGACGGGCGGTGCGCCCGCGGCTGTTGCTGCGCACCACACCGCCCCGCGCTCCACCTCTGGGTCGATGACCTCGGCGTCGACATTACTCATTAAGAAAATAAAATATTTTTTTTCATACACAACAGTGTCTCCTACGAAGTTTCAGCCATAGTCGAGGAAGCTACGAGCGATGCAAGTGACGAATGTACAGAAATTTTTACACCATTCGCACCACTCGATCGAACTTCAAAACACGAGCTCAAATTAGCTCTTAGACGCTTCAAGAACAGCAAAGCCCCCGGACCTGATGGCATCAAAGCCGACATACTCAAACTAGGCGGCGACACCATGATTGCGATATTTAAACGTATTATGCACTACGTACTCGAGACATGTTACTTCCCAAAACGATGGAAAACCAGTAAATGTATTTTTCTGCATAAGGCGGGTAAGGATCACAGTGATCCCAAAGCATCAGCCTACTCAACATCATTCGCAAATGGGCCGAGAGAATACTACTTAACCGCATCGAGACAGAGTTAAGCAAAATAATACCCAGCCACCAGCATGGGTTCCCGAGAAACAGAGGCACTGCCACCCAAATCCATCGCCGGCAAATACATCGCCGACGCGCTGGATAAAGGCCTTTATATATATATAATAGCGTCCTGGCCTATATATAATAGTGTCGCCATGATATCGACTGACCTCAGCAAAGCCTTCGATTCAATCAATCATAAAGAGCTCTGTCGAAAACTGATCGACGCTGGAGTACGTAACAATATCGTAAAGATGATCGATAACTATCTGAGCAACAGGACAACAAAAGGTAACTTCAGAACCCCTTTGGGAACGGAGCAGCGTCTACCACACGGGGTTCCCCAGGGATCGATACTCGGTCCGACGATCTTCAACCTCTATGTTGCTGACCTACCAAACGAAAGAATAGCAGGTCAGATGCTGTCACAGTACGCTGACGACCTATGTATACTCAACGCAGCAACAACGTACAAGACTGGACCACGCTACGCGACGAGCAGAGTGGGCCGCCATCGACATAATTGACTACTACATAAAATGGGGCCTCAAATTTAATGTCGATAAGACAGAATGCATAATGTTCTCGCACAAGAGACTAAGACTCAACAATTTGAACACAGGGTATCGTAATTATGTTTAAATACGTCTCGCATTCAAACCAGAAATAAAATACCTCAGAGTCTGGCTGGACAAAAGGCTTTCGATGAATAAGCATGACAAGGAAAATATTGAAAAGGCCAAGAGAGTCAGAGGAGCGCTATATCCAATCATTGGCTACCACTCCAAGCTAAGCGTCGACGTCAAGCTGCTTGTCATTCAAGCATGCTTACTGCCAGTGATACACTACGGAATAATACCACTGCTACCGAGGTACAGCAAAACAAACCTGCTCAAGCTTGAGAGGCAGTATAAAATGGCATTGAAGAGCGCCGCACAATTACCCAGAGACGCACTGACACCAATCTACTCTGGGAAATCTTGCAACAAGACCCGTAGCACATTCGTGCGCATGATCTCCACGGCGACATGATAGAACGACTCCAATCTCTGTCAATTGAGGGATTACAAGAACAAGTCCACACCTTTTCTTGTACACGCGCTATGGACAACACAATCCTTTTCTTTTCGCAACAAGCCGCTCTTCAAACGGCCCCCTTCCGACAGCGTTGGCTCTGACTATAGAGTCACTCAATAAAGTGATAAGCGGCTTGCCGCTGGGGCTAATCCCCACTGCTTTGTCATTATCCTCAGTTAAATCATATAAGCACTAGTAACAGAGGAAACAAACAGGATAGGTTTCAAAAGCTATATATGTATAGTGAGATTTTTAAGTGACATGTAAAATTAAAACTAGAGAAGTAAATAAATAAAAATCTACGAAGTTTAACACACTGAAAGTAGATAAAATAATTACTTAAAAAATACTCTCATACTTTAATTTTACATTACATTAACAGCCATTCTTATAATTATAATAAAACTTTTGAGAACTCCTCAAAGTGTGAAGAATTACAATAAAAATGTAGCTTCACACATAGCTTGATTTCTAAAAAACAAACACCCAAGCAAAATATTAAGCGTATGTCTACATCTTCACCAAATACCAAAGCTCATCCCAAACAGCTCATTGTTAATATATATTTTTTTTCTTTACAGAAAGCACGCGTCGAAAGATCAGCGTTAGGCCTTCTTAATTCCGAATACGCATACGATGTATTCAACGGTATAAACGTTCGAATCTCAGAAGATGCAGACAACAGAGACGCTGCCATACAACTGCTGAAACTCTGCGGAGCTGTTGTAAAAGATGGCGCCCAAACTGTTCTACAAAATGGCCGACACCTTGACGAGGAAAATGACATTGCGATTGGGAACAATGTTGGAGAAGTGAATTCTAAGTGGGTGTTTGATAGTGTGGCTGTAGCGCGAATGAGAACGACTAGGAGATATATTAATATGAATAGTTTTACGGAGCATGAGAGGGAAAATAGATGATAAACATTGTTTTTAAGTGAAAACTGCTTTAGGCACTTTTGCTATGGGGAAAAAGCACTGAACTCGTGACCGTCACGCTAATATTACATATATAGATCCACTAGAGGGCGCTAATCTAAACATGGACTTCCGTCAGCTACTTATTAATTAATGTCCTCAACCTGCTAATGTGACGTTTTAAGTTTGTCGTTTCGTTTAAGTTTTCAGTTCTGTCCTATTTGCTACCTATTTTTTGACGTGACAACGTCTTATAATTCGATGGAGCCGGCTGCACGCACGAAAAAACATGACTCATGCGGCGTTACCTCGCTCTGAGGCGTTCCATTTAATTTCTTTTCAAAAATGCAACCATTCCATCAGTATTTTCTTATGACGTTGTCACGTTCAACTATCGTCAGTAAACCGACTTTTTTTTACTAAGAGTATAATTAACTGAATGGTAGAAGTTAAAGTATATACTAGTTTTAATAAAAACAACGTACACGGCAAACATATCTGTAGGGGCACAGAATTGCTAGCATTGGAGCCATCCCACTGTAAAAATAGCGTAGCACAGCATAGTATACGTGGTGTAAGCGACAGTGTACCGAAAACTACTACCGGTTGTTTGACCAGAGCTGTATAAAAGAATTACTCTTGTCACTACAAGCCTTAGTTAAGGTGGGTGGCATTACCCCACTTCCCACTAATATTATAAATGTGAAAGTTTAGATGGATGGATGGATAGATGTTTGTTACTCTTTCACGCAAAAACCACTGAACCGATTGCGATGAAACTTGGCATGTAGATAGCTGGAAACCTGGATGAACACATAGGCTACTTTTTATCCCGATATTCTCACGGGATCGAGACTTACGCGGGTGGAACCGCGGGGCGCTGGTATTTAATATTTAAGCGAACATAAGTGACATGGCGTTTTGCTTCTATGTATAGTGAGTATAGAAGTTTGTTATATTTCTCTATAAACAGGGTATTTCTTTTTTTACAGCTATCTGTAATTTATCTCTCTTTAATCAAATAAATGTTTGTAATTCGCCCTGAAAAAGCGAATCTTTTGTATGATATTATTTTATTTATGATAAACGATAAATAATGTTTTAATTGTTTACTAACAAATAAAGAAATTTATTAACATTTCATGTTTTATTTGTAAGTACGCTCCTTAGGCCCCGTCCTCGACTCTAGCGACAGCGGGGCGGGCACCATAGCGGAGCGATTTATTCTAAAGCGACGTTCTCTGTGGCGCGGCGATAGTGCATTCGCTGTCACGAGGTAGCTTCATGAATATGCATAGATATAGGTGGTTCTATGTATAATACAAAATGTTTCGAAGAAAGTTTATCTGTTTTCTAATACCCATAGTACAAGATCTACTTTTTTTTGTCTGTTTGGGTCTTTATAAAAAAAAGAACTATATTTATTAAAAACTATACGGTTTTACTCACGTTTGTATTTCGGGTATCTCAAAGAGTGAAGCGTACTGCCGCGACGGTGTCAGGCGTCACACTCCTTGAGAAAGGGCCCCCGTCGGGTCCGAAACTAGTCGGGCGTCCCCGAAATACAAACGTGAGTAAAACCGTATAGTTTTTAATAAATATGAATACCACTCACGAAAGTTTTTTATTGTAATATAAAAAAGAACTATGTTACTCCGTTGACGCTATAGAGTACCTATACCCCTCTCCTCTACAGCTACGTACTTGTTTATACTGCCCCAACCCCACCAACGCAATCGTTATAAAAGCAGGGTCAGTTAAGGTCCCTAGGGGACCTTTATACGGCAGGTCTTACCTCCAACGCCATGGCGTCGGTACTAATCAAGGCTAGTTACCAGTATGCCTATCGGTCACAAGGTATATATAGGTGAAACCACACTCGCAGCGACCCCCGTTTGCAACCGGTATACTCCCTATTGTCCAGATAGATAGCGGAGCAGTGGCGGATTAACCAGCAGGCTGAGTAGGCTGAAGCCTAGGGTGGCAGATTTGGGGATATTTTTCATGTCTTATAGCAATTAAAAATATTCATATTTATCTTGAAAATGTGGTGTAATTAGGACGATAGTGCACAAATCATAAACTTACAATTGCATTGCCAAAAAAATTGTTATTAATATGATCGTGAACTGGGGTATCGAATCATAATCATAATCATGGTCTGTAGGGGCGGCAAAATTTAAATAGCCTACTGGTGGCAAGTTTGTTCATCCACCACTGTACCGGAGCTGTAATGCACGCTCACCGCCCGCATATTTGCATATCCTCGCGGTATCACCGCTAGAATCGTCAGAAGCCGACTGCCAGTTTCCAGCTGGTACAGGAGCTCTCGGCACGCTCACATCCCGATCTACAATTATATGCAGATTTACTAAGGCCCACAGACGGGTGTCCGGATCAATGTCTAGTCACCTTTCTCAAATGCCTGAGCAGACAGCAGGCGGAGGCGGAATTACTCGCCAAAGTTGCTGGTTGAGTTCCAAGCGGGTAGCGGCAGAAGGCCCCCGCTCGAAGAGGTACTAGAACGGTGTCTACATACCAAGTTTAATCGCAATCGGTCCACTAGTTTTTGCGTGAAAGAGTAACAAACATCATCAAGAAGACCGCGTATAATTCAACCCAATAAATTAGATGTTACCCTTTTCGGATGCGTTTTATTTAACACGACACTTCAAAAGCGGGCCCGCACGCCAGTGGACGGGACTGGTTTTCCTCTCCACCCGCTGTAGTGACCAACCGCTACAAAGAGACGTCCGCGTGTGCCTGCACATCGCCTAATTGAGAAGTTTACCAGAAGGTAGTACCTGCACTTTTGCGAAAGGTGGCGCACGGCGCTAAATGGTATTAAATAAAAAAACAAAAATTCAAAGATGTAACATATTATAATTATTTATTTCTTATATCCAGCACTATAACCACAATTATAAGGTTCATTATTGCTTAGTCAATCCTTTTTGTAATTTCATGATCATCAACAATTGTACAAGTTTGGGTTTACAGGTCAAACTCGGGATCGTTGACTGAACAAGATTCGCTTGATCTTGCTGTACTCAATCATTCTAATGCGATTCTCGAATCTGTTCGCTTTAATTTAGCTTGATCTTTCAAATCATTTTTTCCGACTGTCGTTTTAACACTTGTCTGTGTTCCGCGTCATGAAATTTTGATAAATGTAGCTATACTGCGGCGTGGATCAAATCTCAACCGGAGTAACCCGTCTCGACTAGGAATATTCCGATATTACTATACTGATGTTCCCTTTTTAACACCCAACGCAAAAAGGACAGGTGTTATAAGTTTAACGTGTATATCTGTGTCAGTTAGCGTAGTTCCTAAACGGATGGGTCAATTTGGATAGTTTATTTTTTGTTTGTAAGGTGACTTGATGGAGTTTTCTTAGCTATGATTCAAGAAACTCTGTTGCAAAGCTGTAGTCGCATGGAATGTACATATTGCATATATGAATACTTACTTGCAAAGAAAACGTCAGAGTAGCCAGTCATGAAACAGCAAGTGATGAGTAAAATATTGCAACTAGCTATGATAAATCATATAAAACGGGTTATAGATCCTGACGGCTGAGCAAGGTCGTGGGTTCGATTACCACCCAGGGCAAATAATTATGTGATGAGCACGACCATTAATTTGTTCTGTGTCTGTATATAATTTATCCATAATATGTAAGTATTTAATAATATTTAAGTATGTTTATCAACAGTCTGGTGACCATAATATTGGACAGGCTCTGCCTAGTTCGGGATCTGACGGTCGTGTGTGAGGTGTCTGAAGTTATTATAGTACCTGGATGACCTGGGTTTTCTTTTACGTTTTCTAAATATAAAACCTAGCTAGATCGAGTTTGTACCATTTTTTTTTGTCTTTGTAAATATTTTGAAAGGTTCCTCATGGTTTACAATAAAGAGAGTATTGTATTGTAATGTATAATATATATACCTAATACCTTTAATATATATATGTTTTATTTAATCTAATACCTTTAATATATATATATTAAAGGTATTAGATTAAATAAAACAATAAACTGATTATTAATGTTTTTATTCACTAAACTCAAAAAAAAATGGTTTCGCTACTACAGCAATAAACCTGGATAAGTGAAAGGTACCTAACAGATTGTGAGAATGTTTTATTTTTGTATTATTGTATTTATTTTTAGGGTTCCGTAGTCAACAGAAATCCTTATATTTTCGCCATTGATGGTATGACAACGTTTGCGTAATACTAAGCTTTAAAGTGGTCATTTTTGTTAAAGTCAAGTGTCTCCCCCCTGCCAGCTTAATAGTCGTTTAGATAAGTGAAAAACAAGGAAAACTTTCACATTATCCTAATAGTTCCAAAGAAATTCCACCAAAACAACGAAGAATTCGAGCTTAAACATGGCATTCGATAACACAAATTAACATTGTCCTCTTTAACCAAAGTAAGTAAGCCGAACAAAAGTAAAATTACTCTCAATTACTTACATTTATACATTACACAATGTATTAATATTATCATAAACTTTGTTGTTGCCTATATATAGAACAATGGCGGCAGTCATTGTGTTCCATTGAATTTTGTATCAGGTGATAGGCAGTTTCATCAAATTCTTTGTTCCGAGCGACAGCCACTTTGAAACCATTGGTACCCTTTTTTTATGACAAGAAACGGAGTAGGTAGGTAGGTAGGTAGGTTTGTGACTAGATTAGTGTCAAAATCGCTGCAACTTGCTATTGCAGTGAGCTGTGCCTAGACGGTGATGAGGCAGTAGAAGTAATCAGGTCAGGTCAGCTGGAGGTGAAAGCTGCTTCCAATCATCTCAGGGTCACCACAGTGAAGGAACAGAGTGTGTGGTCTTTCCCAGTCTCCCCCCAAAGGTTGTTGCTTCCTTGTGAACCAGTCAGAAGTATTGGTCTAATGTTTTAGACCCTCATAAGGTATCTTAGAACTGCTAAAAATCCCAGAGAGAATTTCTTTACAGGAGAGCCGCGTGACGAAACAAAGGCTTGCGTTTAGTGAGATTAGAGATGGATAATCACCCGGGTTTTTACCCGTCGTGTGTTTTAACCCGGGTGATTACCCATCTCTAGTGAGATCGCGTTGCCTAAATAGAGCAATGAATCCGGGTCACATAAAGATACCTGAAAATCGTAGACTTAGAATGCTAGATTAATGAAATAAGTTGTGTTTTAGTGGTAGTTGGCGCTCCTTGGGCAAGGCGTCCAGCAATGGACGGCGAAAGGGTGATGATGATGAAGCTTTATTATCGTCTAAGTTACTTCCCAGCGTCGTTAGAGACTCGACACAAAGGATCCAAAATTTTTGAGATGGCAAAAATAATAGTCTAAAATTGAGAAGCTTTAAAGTATGGGGTATTTTTTGTGTTTATTTTTCTTCCGTCAGATACTCTTATTCTAAAATACAAGTATTCCGCCATTTTTTACTGGATTGTGGAATATTGGCAAAAGCTATAGGTTAAATGTTCCTGTACTGTCATCCGTCATAGTATTGAATACCTTCACATATAGCAGAACATTGATACGCAGCAGCAATTATGTGTTGAGGACAAAGCAGTGCTTAGGGGAACCGGCGTTTATGTAGTTGTAATCAGAGCATCGTCTTTAATGAAAGTCAAGTGAAAAGCTTACAACTGATACATCGAGTTACACTGAACATAATCCTTCAGTCAGAATTTTTGCAAGTCTGCAATAATAAACAAATGTTAATATTATTGACTGGCCTGTCTAGTCTCAAGGTCTAGTAGTTAATGATACTGACTGCTGAGCCAGACAAATAATTATGTGATGAGCATGATCATTTGTTCTGTATCTGGGAGTTATTTATCTATAATATGTATGTATTAAATTAGGCTTGCAACGAATATTCGGCAAATATTCGGTCTTCGGCCTATTACGCTACTTTCATACCATTCGGCAAAATACCGAATATCTAGGTACTATTTGGCCTACTGGGATTACTAAATACTATACGGTGTTTGTTGGTGGTTCCTGTCAGTACCCTCTCACAGGAACCACCAACAAACACCCGAGTGGGTGCGGGTAGGCCGTGTGTGTACGACGTATACTGTCTAATGACGTATACTGTCCAGATCGGCATTATACTGGAAAAGGGCTAAGAAAAGTCTTATGATAGCAATACGGCTTGAGAATATGTACACATTTTTTATTTCTTGTAGTCTGATAGTTGGTAAAAGAAAACAAATTATTTTATTTTATTTTCTTGTACTCTTCTTTTTTATTCTCTCAACAAAATACTCATACATAATTAATTTCCATAATCTGCAAAAACAACATCTGTCCACGCATTTGAATCGTTAAAAAAAAATTGCACTGGGAGATTTTGCTGCAGAGAACTGAATTCTTTTCCGGCAACAGTTGCAACTGAGTTTTATCTTTCGATGTTTTGATATGGGCTATGCTTTTATTGCAGAATACTCCTCGTAGCAATCATGCGTCATTTAAACACTGGAAAGTAGAAATAAGAAATAAAAATGTCTATAAAAGTTTCCTGCCACGCGTCAGCCGAATACTTTTGCCGCATAATCGGCTATTCGGCCAGGAAGCCTGCAGAATATTCGGTATTCAGCATGTGGCCGAAAACACCATATTTGTTGCAAGTCCATATGAAATATGATTATAAGCAGTTTGGACACCCCAGTACAGGCTCTGCCTAAGTTGGGATCAGGAGGTCGTGTGAGATGTGTAAAAATAAAATTACTATTTGTATAATTTAAATTATAATTGTAAGTTCTCATTAACAATTTAATTACAGTATGGAAATATTTTAAATTCCAATCAACTCTAATAGCTTTCAATTAGAATATTTCACCCAAAACAAATTCTAGTCATAAATATAAAATACTGGTTATAATAAAGTTATGCACATTATAACATTTATAGAGATCTTATGAATGTCACATGTGTTTGGGACTTTAAAAATTATTACGTGACATAACGAGTTAGGAGGTTATGACTAGAGATCGGATATTCGGATGCATATTTAGCTAAAGTTGAGATGTTGGCTATTATGGAAAGCACTTTTTTATCGAAAGAATCCCGCGATTCCAGGAAATTTAAATTTAAGGGTACCTATACTCCGTGATAAACCCCAGTTTGACACAAATGACACTTGCTCTGTTACAACGATAATGGTTGCTTTTCCCTACTTTTATTGTCAGTGATTTTTGACGAAGCAAAAACAACCTTATTACGTTGTAACAAGTGTCAAATCGGGCCTATTAAACCCCAGGAAATGTAAGCATTTTGTAAGAGTGCGAGTGAGACGGCAAATTATACTTGCTTGTGTGCAAGTAGCGACGCGACAATACAACTGCATTCGTAAATAAAAGTATACTTAGAAGCCGCTTCCATCATTTGTTACCCAAAAAATAACTTTAGGTAAATATGTATCTGATTATCCTATCTCTAGTTATGGCATGTCACCCGGGAATCAGTGACCAGTATTGTATGCCACAAAAATCTTAATTAAGTGTTTAAATAAAAACGAAGACTTTACATAAGAACTACAATTAACTTGAAATAGGGTTCCATTAGTTAATAGTAAGTAGCGTGTTTAGTCTCCATTTTGTATATTCTGTCTGTACTCTCTAAACGGTTGCAACCAATCAGAGCTGTTTGTAAAAAAAATACATGCTCTTATCCCGGGGAAGAACATTTACCGAAGTAAGCATGTGTGCTACCTGCGATAAGACGTGACCGCTCATAGACCATGGCTTGACACCGACTTCTGGAATCTTCTTCAAATGACGCTTGGATCTACGGACTTCGAGTTTGTTTTTACACAACACGTTTTATAGGTATGATTTTTTGACAGTGTTTCACCAGTTAGTGTGCAAGTATTTCGTCTCCGGTAACAATCCATACTGCTGCGCACTGAAACCCCAAAACAATGCAGTGAATGAATAGATGAATTTTATAATATAAATGAGAATTTTATAAGTAACACTCTTTTTATTATTATACAGATAAAGAACATCAATTTGATTCGTTTTAGTACATTTTTCTTTAATATTTAAAAGATAGTACATGTATTCTAATAATAATCACTACTTAAATAATTACTTAAGTCAATAAAAAAATACCGTTATTTTCCGGGAAGAAGGCATATCCATGTTATGAAATCATGATGCAAGTACATAAAACCAATGTATCTATCTCGACCATTGCTTAGAAGGATATTTTTTTTTTGTTTTTTTTCTACCAAATTATAACCTAGACATAAGCCAAAAATCATTATCATTACTAATCTGAATTTTTCTATTATAATTCCTTAAAATTCTAATAACTGTAACTGAAACTATCGAATAATCCGAAGTAATTTGATATCCGTAATGGGTATAATATTATTCATATATCCGTTTCCAGATCCGAAATTTCATATTTACGAACGTCCCGCGCCACTACGCCGCGAGTGTTAGGTAATAGATTCCCACAGTGGACAAAAATTCGTGTTATAATTTTTTTTTTGTCCCGATACATAAAATACCTTTGAATGAGCTGACGTTTCGACCAGGTTACACTGGCCATGGTCACAAGGTGACTAAGTTAATATAGTTGTTCCTAGGTTGTGTTCTTTGTGTCCGTTGTTTGAATGTTTGTAAAGTCGTTACACAGAAATCATTGCTAGTGCGGGAGTTTTCTTTAAAAAAAGTGTACTTACGTATAGTTTAAATTTCTAAAATGGGTTGATATTTAAGCTACGTTATAAGTTTATAACATGAAAGGATCATGTTCATCAAATCGGTTTTCTAATAGAAAATCGTCCTACTCCTTCCATCAGTTTGGATGCAAAGAGCTAAAGACAGAAACACAAACATTGGATTTAAACTTATAACAGATTTTACGCGTCGGGATTTAAAAAAATTACATAACAATAATAATTCTTTATTATATACTAGCAACCCGCCCCGGCTTCGCACGGGTACAAATTATACACCTAAACCTTGATCATGAATCACTCTGTCTATTAGTGAAAACCGCATGAAAATCCGTTCAGTAGTAGTAGACAGGTAGACAGACAGACAGACGCGGCGGGAGACTTTGTTTTATAATATGTAGTGAGAACGGCTCAACAGTTTTGTATGAAATTTGGCACAGAGATGGATTATAGTCTGAAATAGCACATAACACATGTCACAACCCTAGATCTAGGAACTAGCTCAAAACTTGAAATTTTTGAGTTATGCACACCATCGAATTCTTTATCGGAATACCTATCGACCAATAAACCAAATTTAAAAATATCACCACTACTCGACGCTAGACGCTAAATTCTCCAACACAGGCTCAACTCCAAAATAAAAACAAATATATTTACAATAGATTATTAAGCAATAGAGAAATAACTACAAAGATTCTATTTTCAGCCCCAAAACATGATTAAAACACAAGATTAATACAATTTCTTTCTTCTAGCTGCATATAAAACTCCTAAACTCCCGCAGAGCACAGTTAGTTTTTCGCCTTTTCTGAAAAAAAATATTTTTTTAAAAAGAGAGCTACTCTAGATCTAGGTGTGCGAATTATATAATTATGTCGCGGGCAACAGCTAATTAGGCTATATGATAACCACTTACACATAAACTCACGAGTAGTTAGTAGAGTTGTTAGCTAAGTCTCGAGTCTTTAAGTTTAGTTACGACAAGTCCCGGAAGCCTATCTGGTACTACTACTATAATTATAATATAATTTTCAATGTAACCAGTTTACGTAAGAGTATACTTACAAATAACTACTAATAACGTTTGAAGTTATTAGTAGTTATTATACAATATTGCACTCGTTAAATTGTAATAGCTCTGTCTGGGTTGGTACATTCCGTTGACAAATAAGTCACAAAATTAATGAAATTCTTATTAAGATAATTTTATAGTGAAACTAGCTGTGCCGAGCGCGTATGTTTTACGCGGAACCCTAATTTTTTTCCAAAATAAAAGTAGCCAAGTTACTTATTGTAACACTATCTATCTGCCAGTGGAAATCGGTCCACTTGATCCGGAGTTTAGCCGGAACAAACGGAGACAGAAAAAAAAAATGTGTGTGTTAGCTCCGACCCACGACTGGAGTTTACAATTTACTGGAGCCACTCTCTCTCTCTCTCTCTCTCTCCCCCTCCCCCTATCTCTCTCTCTCCCCCTCCCCCTATCTCTCTCCCTCCCTCCTCCCCTCCCCCCCCCTCCCTCTATATATTCTGTATATATTTACACATATATATAACATAAAGGCATACACATATCTACTTACATGCGTCGAGAATAAGGAGTAAACTCCAATAAAGCATAAAAGCACAATAAAGCGTTACGCTGGCCTCCGATCACTAATTTTTTTTTTTGGTATTAGCATCATGTAAACATTCAGATGCTTAATAGCTTTTTACATTACATTTTTGACATTATAGTCACTTCAATTTTATTTATTTATATAGATGTATTAACCATGTACCAGATTTCCCACAAGTGATTCTAGTTTCTTTCTGTCATGACTAGTTATGAGTGTCATGAGTTCATGACACAATTATTTTGCAAGTTTTAATTAATACGATGCGGTAACCGCCCACCGAGTGACACTTATCTAAAAACTTAAGTTGAAAAAAATGCATCTAAAGTCATTGCTCATGAATGACTTACAACTAATTGTATCAAATATATAATCATTTCGGATTGTACGTACGCACGTACATTGTACTCGTGCAAATAAAACATCTGGCAAAATCGTCAGTTGTCGCATAAAAAAATAAATTAAGAACAATAATATTTTTTTTTGCGACACAATTATCGAACGAACGTATTTGTACGTTCTTGTCTCAGTAAAAAGTACAAATTGAAAAATAAAAGTAAAATCCCACCTATTTATTTTACCTGGCAACATCCTCCGTTGTCGCTTACCGAGTCGACATATACACAGTAAAAAAAAAAATATTAAATCATATGGTTATAGTACACATATGTTACGCTATTCAATGTTCATTGTAAGCAAGCAACGTTACATTAGGGTAGGGAACAGAGACCTTGACACGAAACCAACAGACCGTTGTACTCACTTTTAATTTAATAAACAACGCACACAAATTATCATAAAACATCTTAACGGATTATCTTGTTACAAATTACACGCCTAATAAAACATTAAGCAATAAAAATTATGCTGTGGTATAATTTAAGTAAACATTGTAAGTGTTTAGATGATTTTATTGAGTTTTGACTTTAATTTTTTTAGCATTAAGACGCAAATTCGAATAACGCCGATATCTAGGGTTGTCAATTGTACTATATTTCGTTTCTACTTGCTACATATAATATACTGTTGAATAAATATATTTATATTGTATAGGTACATAAGTACATAAGAATACTGTATTTTAGTTGGATGGATTAGATTCAAAAGAAAGGAGAAATAAAAAGATCGCCGATCTAAAACAACTTCGCATAAAACTTAATTATTATTTACCTTACGCGTCTTTCAAATAGGACCTGGTTCAGCATCAATCTGGGATGGGCCTAGGGCTGTGCCTTGTGTCCCACCAGTCAGCTTATGGTATATTCTCGCGGATTTTCTTTTATTCCGATACTTACCGAAACTTACGTACAAATTGCTCACTTTATAAAATTGCCAATACTAGAAGAACATAATTTATTAACACATACAACATGAGTTATTATAATTTATAAGTATTCATTTTCGTAACGTAATATTTGCCAAAAAAATGTAGGCAACCCTAGCTCAAGCGGAAGTTAAGACTACGAGCGGAAGTGCGATCTACGAAGGGATTAATAATTTTCTTTGTGTTGTTTTGGTTTTATATTTTAATTTCAAATTTTAGATATAATACGACTGAGTCAAGTGACGATTACGAATGAAAATTACCGAAAGGTAGTCAGTTACTTGCAATAAAGCCTCATGGGCATTTAAAATGAGTTTCAGAACTTCTTATTCTTAGGGTCACAGCTTCTTGTGCAAGATGATATGCTCGACACATACAAATGATGCGCAGGTTTGTCAGTCTTTAAACAAATTATTTATTATTGCAAATAAATCTTTTCAGAATGTTACAAGGTAATTTGTTCTTTAAAGGCAGATGGTGCCATTATTAACTAAGACTAGCGTCGAGAAGAAACGCCGAAACAAACTCAAGGATCCAAGTCCACATATCTCAAACTGTGCAAGTGCCATGTAGGTTCCGGGGTGGTCTTTCGTAGAACGATTCCAGTCGCGACACCCAGTATACTAGATAAGTTGGTAATCACGGAACTCAACCACATTTTAGGGAGCTGCACGACTCCAGCGGGTCTGCCACCGCAGTCAGACATTTGGGAAGGTTAATGAAATACTCAAAACAGCAAAACTGAGCCAAAATTCTATCAAAATGACACTTTCAATTGCAATCATAATTACTATAAAAATATATACAAGAATATTAATTAATAACATGCCAAAGATTAAAACAAAAGAATACAGAATAATCTATTCTAATATAAAAAAATGTTGTGTCAAAAATGGTGTTTTTGGTCGAACTCCTCCGAAACGGCTAGACAGATTTTAATAAAAAAAAATTTTGTATATTTGGTAGGTATGAGAATAGGTCGTAAAGTATTTTTTCACCCTCCTGCTCCAACCACCATTTATAATCGTTAAAAAAAGAAAAAAGGCATTACAACGCTTGCCGGGTGCAGCAAATATATTATTATAGATAGATAGAAAAATAAATGCATACATAATGTCAAAAATACACATTTGCGAAGAAATTAGAGCAATTACTTAACTATGCATTTTCATCATGCATATATTATGTATGTATTGTATAGTCTACAACAGTGTGGTATGCCTTGTAACAAAGATTCTGATTGACGAAAGTTTTAAATTTAAGCTCATTTTGTATATGGCTCGGGGTTTTATTGTAAAAACAGCGATAACCTCTAATTAGATAATGTACAAATTTTACCATGTTATTGTTATATCATTGAAGTCACAAGAAGAATACTAAATTTCAAATCGATCAATCAAATCACACATGCCTTCAATCATTAGAAAAGAGTTAATGATCTTCAAGCAGCTGAATAGATTTTCTTAAATAAATAGCTAAAAACATTCTTGACCCCTTAAAAAAAAAACAATAAAAATCGTTCCACTCGTACTCATTCATTATATCTCACATGTTCACAAAATAGTTGTTCACTTTTCAAGAAAAATGCTTCAAGTGACATAGGAAAAAAACAATACTGTTTTAGAAGCATTAATACAAAGATTATACATTTATATTTTTCAATTAAATCGTATTGAAAATTATTTTACTGTGACCAATTTTGCAATAATGCCATTGATTTTTGCAATAAAACTAATAATAGAAAACATTCAGTTTATCTTTTTTTCTGTATACAATCAAAACCGAAAACAATTCGCGCTTGAATGCAATGTTCCCGGGTTATTCTGTGAGGAGAGCCGCGTACTGGTTTTTAAATTATATACCTACTTTCAAAAACGCCATATTAAAAAACATCCAAAACTATAGATAACAACGATAACGATCTTTGGGCGCGTTGCTGAAATCCAAAATAGTGAAACATAACTTGAGCCTTATCAGAAGTATCGTTTTTCATTGCGCTTTTTACCCAGTTTTTAAACAGTGGAGAAAAAAACATTTTGCAGACTTTGAATCTATAAAAAAAATATTTGAATTCGAAAGTAAAAGTTTCGTAACGTTTGAATTTCGAATAACATTAAAAAAAATAGGTATAGCTAAAATATGCAATGAAAATAAAAACAATATTATTATACCTTTTGCGCGTATGGAAGTATCAGTACTTGCTTCTTGCCATCGGAAGATCGTCCTTCACTGCATCGGGTTTGGAGCCACACCTGGTAAGAAATTTTTTGCCTTGGCTGTTGACAAACCGATAAACTGAATAGGTATTCCCTATCCATTACTTATATTATATTCTTTTATCCTATTCTATGATCCTTCGAAACGAATAACAAGTACACTGAAAACTACACGCCTACCAGTAATAACTTGTTTTACACCGCTGAATCTGAAAAAGAATACAAAATCAGTATTTTAAGTTTAATCCTCAAAACTGGGACCAACTTTGGTAGCCATAGTAGGTCTCACATTTGGGGATCAAAGATTTTTTTTAAGTTCTACGCAAAGGGGTTCTAATAGTTTACCCCAACCGGGCTCTTTCGATTTTTCTTGATGTACGTGTATATCTAACTTATTACAATTACATAAGCAAAGCCATGTTATTCACTTACACAATGTAATCTACTAGACAACAGGATACTTTAGATAACTAAATTAATCGTATTTTGTTTCCAACTATACAATCTAGCAGCTCCTAAAAACTATTATCTAACTTCGAATATTTAGTGGACCTCCATTAATTTCACTTGAATACCGTTAAGTCACTGGAGTATGGTCTCTTATCTAACACATTCCGAGAAGTAAAGCCTGCAATAACCTTCCTAACCTAATTAGAAAGGATGTCAATGACCTAAGGTCGTACCAAGCAGTATAAGAGGTAGCTAGTTCATTGGCAGCGCACACAATGATGGCCGATCTATCAGTTGCTTATGACCATCACTTAAATAAACAAACAACAGTTAGTTATACCGAAAATAGGCAGTAACTGTCGATTTTTTAATGTCATTTCTGTCGTTAAAAAAATTGAACTTAAAAATGGAACGCTACAACCGGAAGTTGAATTAAAATTTACGAAAGAGTATTATCATACTTTTACATACATAAATATTTTAATTGGTAGACGTACCAACAGGTTATAAAACTATTTTTAACAAAAAATTAAACCGACGAAAACAACTGAAAAGCAAAAAATAAATAGACCTTAAGTCTTAAGTGTTAAGCTTATTTACATTAACCATTAAATTTTATATAAACTTAATTTGAGTTGGCGCCAAACAAACTCAGCTACATGACGTGATGATTTCTAAACGCAAATACCTGATAAAGTAATGAAAAGTGAACAGGAACAATTTTCGTTCCTACAGTTTTCGAGGGTTTCTCTCAATTTTATCAGGATCAAATCACTAGATCCTGACTTCCTTGACATGGGACCACCCTGGAGGTATACCCTATCTAACAAAAAAAGAATAATCAAAATCGGTTCATAAATAACGGAGTGAGGGCTGAACATACATAAAAAAAATATATACGGTCGAAGATAGTAAGTCAATAAATATATGTAGGTAAGATTAAATTTCTTGGAATATACTTCTAATATTTCTTCGTCATCAATTCATCATCATTACCTTTGGGATGTCTAGTACCTACTGAAAATTTATATATTTTACTACCTACTAAAACTATTCAGGTCTTTCTATATCAAAAACAATGACGTTAGTAATTTAAAAAAAAACTATATGTAGTCAAATCAGCGACAAGTGTAAATGCACTCATATTATTAATATAAAATCAAGTTTAAGGCAGAGGTCACCGACCATTTCGGTCTTATTTTTAAAAGAAATGCGTAGATAAATATAATTTTATTAAAGCCACATGTTTAAAGTATGTCGAATCGAAGAATACTTCTGAGTGCCTTAAACACTTACAACATAAAACCATCGTAATGCGTTGAAATCGTCAGGTAGATCTTGAACAAGCAACTCATTTTGTTAAAAGTTAAGGTATATTTGTCAAACCAGATCGTTGTATGGAGGGTAGATGTAAGGAGTGTCATGTTTTAATTAAAAAGTATGCAGTTGAAAGCAATAAAAACAGTTCAAGAACCGAATGGCAAAAATTATATAAGCAATGAGAATGGTTTGAACTTAATAGTTGAAGACAGTCAAATGTGCAGTTATTTTTTTTTTGTAGTAGTTGACGAAGCTAAAGTTTTTTTTTACTTAATTTGAAGAGTGCCCCATTACAAAATGCACATTTCTTATCTTTTGTGCGCAACCAAAATAAAGCCTTTTGGCGGAAGCCTTTGTTCATACAGAGACGGTCCTCCTTACCTCTAAAGCTCCATTGATCGTTGGTCTCATAGGAAGGAAGGTACCTAAATAAAATGTTTTTATGGTATATCTACCCTTTTCCATAATGGCTTTTGAATGCTATTTTAAATAAAATAATTATCTTGAGTAAGAAAGAGCCAACAAAATACATATCGATCTATCAATATACCGTTATGGATATCAGCTCCTTTTTTTTTAAACTGACCTTTTTAAGCTGCTTGGTTTGGACATACGCCAGCGTATGTAAAAGAATTAGAGACTTCACAAGGCTTCACGATTATTATGCAGGTTTCCTTACGATGTAGTTTTAGTGCACGAACGCGAGCGGAGACAGTTCAGAATTTTTTCTTAAAGTTAGTCATCAGTTTTTTTTTAAAGAATACTAGTAACGTAATATTTTATATATACCTACTAGAAATCCTACATTTTGATATTGGTATAAAAAAAACAATTTATGTAGTACTTTTCTATTTTTTTCTCAATAGGCGGTCTAGGTAATTTAAAAAAATGGTTTTTTTTTATTTGCATTTTAAACAGAACTCTCAACTGGTTGGTCACTCTGGTTCTTACTGGCCACATGTTTCTAATCCCTGTTCGAAATTGAAAATGTGGGTAAATGTCCAAGTTCATTTTATCGCGAATTTAAAACGATAGCATTGCCATTCCAGGCTAAGTAAACTCGTAAGTATAAGATAAGTTTTTTGTTAATACGACCAAGGTATGAAGTACCGCAATTCGTGAATGCCCCATGACAGCTGTTGCAATTTAAATCATAACGGTTGCAAGACTTCTCAACTTGCTGAGTGAATCATCTTTCCGCTTGATTCACGTCGAGTTCATACGATAATGCTAAAGTGGGGAATATCTAAGTAGCGATAAGCTAACTCCTTACTTTGCATAAAAATGTCGCCCGGTGTAAAATCTGTTAAAGTTGTTAAACACGTTCGAAAAACGTTAATTAAAATAAAATTATTTAAAAATTACGTTTTTGACGGGAAATTAACGCCAAAAAGTGTGTGTTGTATTTAAAACTTTTTATTTTTAACAAACACGATTTGGCATCTGTACCACTTTAGAAAACCTACTTTTCTTACCTTGTACCGAAATCGTGTAAGCACCGTCATTAGAAATAACTGTCTATCTATGCGAAGGCTATAATTTACCGTAGTAGGTTCCACACGATTTAACAGATAGCCACATAACTTAAGTTAATTTGACCTGTGGCCAATCTTTTCCTGTACGATGTTAACCATTTTACCTCCGAGATTTAGATCCTGAACACAGGGATAACTTTTAGAAAAACATCTATTAACTGCTTAATATGTAGGTACGTATATTACTTTAAAAGTTATTCCAAATTTAAATGTTAAAGAACCGAATAGGTGTCCTTACCTCCACATTAAAAAAAAGGAAAAAGCTAAGGAAGTAGGTTAATTGAAATACCTACCTAAGACAGTTAGTCAATGAAAACGGCACAATGACTATGCAAATAACATGAATAAAATATGAATGAAGAAATCAGCTGTTCCTAAATCGATTGTCGTAGCCTAGTTTTAAAGCAATCTGTATAATGCCCTTCATTTTGGCGGTCTCTATAACACAAGCATACTTTACAACATAGCATATTACGATTTACGACAAAACCGGTCTGCTGCCTGCATCGACCAGTGTCTACTTTATCAATTCAGTCACCTCGAAATGAATAACTTTCTTACAATATGAATCACTTACCTCAAACTTTCTACAATCAAAAATATGTAGGTACATACATCATGTCATTCATGTGACACGGAAGTGTTACAAAGTAATGATTCCTACTAAAAAAGGCATAAAGATACATAACATATTAAAAGGTAAACGGCCGAGCTTAAGAGCTGACCTAGTGACGACAAAAGTTATATTACAAAAAAGTTAGAAAATATATTATTATCCCATGCGAGGGTACTCCGAATAATACCTGCTCGATATCCACCACGTGTCGAATGTTCCATGGTGAGGCTTCGTCCACAAAGGCCGTGACCACAGGCAGGCCGGGATTGGTGCAATTTGATATAAGGCACAACGTTTACACCGAATCGCGTCCTAAGCGTGGCCACCGCAGTGAACGACCGACCGGCCGGGTAACGGGACTGCGCGCCGCGGATGCTGAGTGCCTGTATAGCGGTCTTCGACGGCCGGGCCCGCTTGGATAGGCCGGGACTGGTGCAATATCGCACATGAACCGAATATAGCGCCAGTCACCGCCCAGCCACACGGGCCTCCCGGACAAAGGATGCCGACGGCCGCTCCTGCGCCGCGCCCGACTCGCGTCCTTCGACGGTTCGTCGCCTCCGTACGGACGCGCTCCTCCAGATACGTGAATGAATACTTCATCATTTATAACTTGAAAGTTTGAAGTCACGCACTCGAGTCAAACGGAATGTTACGCGCGTATTTCACGAGAAAACTGATGCGAACGTGTGCATCTCGCGGCGGTCTGCGACGGAGTGACGCGAGGTGCGGGGTGAGCGACGCGCGCGCAGCTGTCGCGCCGTCTTCCCCCCCGCGTACCGCTACACCCCGCCGGCCCTTTATCGTTCTGGGAAGTGGTTCCTGAACTTCCCGACTGTGTTGTCAGCATGAAATTTCTCACAAGTTACGGGGAAAATGTATTAGTTAATTCTTAATATTTGAAAGTTGTGATCCTTGACACATTCTGCTTTTGCAACGTGTCGGCGGACGCAATGACGCATAACCAAGCTTTTCGCGTGGTTCGATTCAAAGTTCATTGGTCAAATTGTGAATTTACTAGGTCTATGTTTACAGTATTCAGCATCTATAGGTAGAAAGAAAGAAGAAAGATTATTGGAAATATTAAAATAAGAAAAAACCCGACAAGTGCGAGTCTGACTCGCGCACCGAGGGTTCCGAAGCAAACTTGTATGTAGATAGCACATCCATGTCGGGAATCAATTCTCAAAGATGTTTGCCCGTCTTTTGCGAAAGATTAACTTAACTTTGCGATTCTAAGAAATACTCTCCCATTCATCGATGTACGACAAAGTCAACTTTCCAACCGCAAAATATAAGTTTGTAATATAACAAACACTATTGTTTTTTGTATGATATAACAATAAATTAACGACTTTCGGATTTTTTTCTTTACTTGTGCTGTCAAACCTTGCTTTTTACCAAATTTCATGATGCTAGGTCAATGGGAAGTAAAGGGTATCTCAATAAGAGTGCACGATTTAAATTTCACGCCATTTTTTTTTTTGGAAGTTGCAGCTCTGATATTCGACAGCTGGCATCAACGATTGTTCCGATTATTAAAAAATGAGCGCTACACAACTGCACACCGCGTTATCATTGTGAAAACCCATTACAAAAATGCATAGCACTGTGAATGGCATTCGATACAGGAACATGCTTCTCCGGTTGTAGCGTGATGTTATATAGCCTATAGCCTTCCTTGATAAATAGACTATCCAACACTACAATATTTTTTCAATTCTAACCAGTAGTTCCTGAGATTAGCACGTTCAACCAAACAAACAAACTCTTTAGCTTTATAATATTAGTATAGATTCCCGTTCCTATTTGTAATATATTACGTAAGTTATGTTTTAGTTAAATAGTTTTCACAAACTAAAATAAATAGCTAAATAATCTTCACATTTATTTATTTAAACTTTCAGCAAATACAAATGCATAAGCCAGTTACTAATGGCTAAGTTCATTAATTTCAATAATTTTAAGAATAGTAAAAAAAAAACAATAATTACCTACCGCCTACCGAAGATGATGTGTTTCCAAAACCAAAAATAGATTGCATTGATTTATTTGTTTTTATTCCCTGGTTGATTCTACGAAAATAGACAACAACCTAACGACTTTATAATTTATGTAATTCCGTGTATAAATTATGTAAAATCAGTACTATTAACATGAAACATACTAATTTGTAACCAAAATTTATTCAAAAAAACACCAATACCAACAGCTCAAATCTTCTATATCTATCCGATCTTGTTCGTGAATAGACAATAATTTATCGGGAGTTTATTTTTTTTAAGTCTCACCTCCCCGATATTCGACTTTCAAACCGTCCATCCCGCGCTACCTGCGCTTTGCCGCAATTGCCATAGATTACGTTCCAAAACAGAGGAACATAAAAATGCTCACAACTTAACTACCACGCTCAAGCCACGTGGTGAATGATAAAAATATTATGTGTGACATGATGACGTCATCTTTCGGCCATTGATCAGCTCTCAATGTCACGTTAATCTATATATTTTTTAATGGGGTTCTAAAGATCTTACCTGGCCGGCCATCTTACTTACTATTGTTATAAATATGCGTTTAGAACTTTAGATGGATGGATGTTTGTTTCTCAATCACGCCAGAACGGCTAAACGGACCTGGATGAAATTTGGAACATATATAGATTATAGTCTGGAATGCATATAGGCTGCTTTTTATCCCGGAAAATTGTAAGGTTCCCGTAGGAGAGATTTGAATTTCCACGCAAACGAAATCGTGGGATAATAAAGTTTTTTTTGCAGTGAATCTCCTAATACTTCTCAACTCACACTCACTCACACAAGAAAATCTAATCTTTCCTTTGGGAATTAGACATTTTTATTTGTGTTTTCTAGATTAAGTATGTGTATATATGCACGTTCCGGTCCTAGTAATCAGAAAACTACTGTAGTAAGCTATAACCTCTGTTTCACAGTTGAAACCATTAACATAATAATATATTGTATATGTAATATAATATATGTTCACAAGAACATTAAAACTAAAAAAGAAATAATTTATGGGTAAAACAAATACTCCTTTTGATGGAATCAGACTTATAATCGACATTGCCGTACGGTATCGTGTCAGTTAGGTGGCCATTAAAATATGGCGAGAGTCGTATATTATTATAGATGTCATCCAGTAAACAGTACACCCGATTCATAGTCTATTGATTGACAGATACTACATTTACGCGAGTGGAGCTGCGGGAGAAAGCCAATCCTTATTAAATAGTAAAAATTCAATTAGATGTTCTCCACAGTTTCACTTGCGTTTCTGGTCACTCCTCCGTTCATTATAATCGTAGCGTGATGGTTAATAGCCTATAACATTACTTAAAAACTGGCCCATCAAACGAATAAAGAATTTATTAAATTTAACCAAAAACAACACATTCTTCAGGTTCATTTATTAAAATACTAACTGTTGCCCGCGACTTACCGGGATAAAAAGTAGCCTATGTGCCATTCCAGACTATAATCTATCTCTGTGCAAAAATTTCATCTAGTTCCGTTCTGCCGTTTTTGCGTTTAAGAATTACAAACATTTATCCATCCTCACAAACTTTTATCTTTATAATATTAGTAAGTTTAGTATGGATAAATGTCATAACATCACTGCAACTGCAATGCCGTTATTATTGGCCCTGGTGGAGATGTACCACTTGCATTTCTATGTATGGTAAGACAGTCAGAGCTTTACCAACTGTATTCAGCTCGAATCAAAACAATCAATCAGGCTATTGCAGTGCACTGTTGGACATAGGCCTCCCTCAACGTGCGCCATAGCACATAGCCCCTGGTCCTCCGCCTTCCGCAGCCTTCCAGCTATCTTCTTCAGGTCGTCAGTCCATAACCGCTTATAAATATTTAAGCTTGTGTGAAAGGTTTTAATGACAATAGAGAAAGCTCGTAAGTTATGTCCTTACATAAATGCGACAGGACAGGACAAAAAAAATGTAGGCCTGCATATGCTATGCTTTGTATAGATCTGCCTGCCCCGAAGGTAGAAAGGCGTCAGTCTATGTATGTACTAGAAAACTGCCCCGGCTTCGCACGGGTAGCAGAGCGTAGGCAGGCCTACATTTTTTGTGTCCTGTCCTGTAGTGTCGCATCAGCCTGTTGCGTTGAGCATGTCTGTTTTAATAAAATGTAAAAAACACACTTGTTAACATTTTCATACTGATCTGAATTGTGTGGGATATGATCAATTTTAATTTAAATATAATACAGAAAACGTTGGTCTAATAAAATAAAATAAAGATACTTAATAAATAACATTATCTCATCTTCTTTCGTTATTGTGTGTTCATCTTAGAAAATAGACATATAGCATTGTTGTATTTTAATTAATGTTTTAGGAGGAATAACTCCGTAACACATCCTACTAATATTATAACCGTGAAAGTTTGTGAGGATGTTTGTTACTCTTTCACGCTAAAACTACTAAACCGATTGCGATGAAACTTGGTACATAGATAGCTGGAAACCTGGATTAACATTTAGGCTTTTACTTTTTTTCATAATATTCCCACGGGATCGGGACCTACGCGGGTGAAACCGCGTTGCGCAGCTAGTCGTTTTTATATAACTGTACTAGTTCACCCGCGCAACTTCGTCTGCGTTTGATTTTCCCCGTTTTTGCAAAAAATTTCATTGATGCTCTGTTCCTATTGGTCGTAGCGTTGTGTTATATAGCTTTTCTCGATAAATGAGCTATCCAACAGAAAATAATATTTCAATTAGAACCAGTAGTTCCTAAGATTAGCGCGTTCAAATAAAACAAACAACTCTTCAGCTTTATAATATTAGTATAGATTGGTTTACGCGGTCCAATAAAGCTCGGAAAATAGTCGGTATGATTTTTTTCGACATTTCCACCAACATTGTTATATTTCAGCCAATGTACATAAAACCTTATCTAATTATACAAGCGAACCCTCCTCATGAATCACTTTATCCATTGGTGAAAACCGTGAGTTTGTCGTGTTCAGACAGACAGGCAGACAGACAGACGCGGCGGGGGACTTTTTTTAAGATGTAGTGTAATATTTAGGTCGTATGTTTGTTAATCATTACAGTGGTATAAAATACCTATTTAAGTAGTTAAGAAAATAATCTATGTACGTTTTGCACATCATACTTGTGCTTAAAAGTTTAATATCTTATAAATTCTTATAATCCCTTACATTAACTTTAATATGAAATATTAATAATATTAATGGCATTCACAATATTAGTAGGTACAGGTCACAGGTTGACTGGCCTGTTAGTCTAGTGGTTAGTGACCCTGACTGCTGAGCCAGAGGTCGTGGGTTCGATTCCCACCCGAGTCTGGGTGTTCTTTGTGTACGTTGTTTGTATGTTTGTAAAGTCCCCCGCGACACAGGAGTAATTCCTAATGCGGGAGTTGTCATTTAAAAAATATATATTAATTAGTAGGTAATATAAATTAGTAGGTAATATAAACTAGTAGGTAATATAAATTAGTAGGTAATAAAAAATGAATTCCATAGATCATTAACTTTCTATATTGCGATCAAAATTAAATCTAAATCAGAGTAAGTCATAAATTTTACACACTTAATTGAAATCAAATGAAGTATGTATGATTTCATTTTTTATTTTGTATAAATTAGATTATTAATGTAGTAAATATATTATAATTAAACGATATAGGCACCCACAGGACAGGCTTGCCTAGTGTGGGGCACTGTGGGGCCATCGGACAAAGCGTCTTGTTTTCTGTGTACTCTTTTGGCACTAAATGTTTTTTTTTTTTTATGCATAGCTCTAAGCTATTAGTTTTAATTAATCACATCCGGTACATTGGAAAATTGTATCACGATTATATAATATTTTACAACTGTAATTCCAAACATCTAATAAAAAATAACGTAAACACATAGGACACACTGAAAGTTCTGCGCTCCTGGCCGCTCATAAATGTTTGAATTTCGAATGTAATTTTTTTTAAACGTAAGAAACTCAACCATTGCCTACAAAAAATTGGCGGGAAATCGCGTGACAATTGTTGTATAACACAACTTGAATTTCGTCGTTCGTAACAAAAAATGGAATTAACACGAAAAGATTTTAGGGCGATGATTTTTTATGATTTTAAAAGTTCACTGACTCCGCAAGACTGCACTGCTCGTCTTCAAAATGCTTTTGGAAGGAAGCACATCATTTGAGCACCGTAACCCGTTGGTACGCAGAATTTGATTGTGGCCGTATTTCTCTCCATGATGAAATCCGTGAAGGTCGGCCCTCAACTGCGATCACTAAGGAAACTGAGGCTACTGTCAGGCAACTAATTGAAGGAAACCGACGTATCACCTATGAGGAGATTCGAGGGTATTTGGGGATTGGTATGAGCGAAATTCAAAAAATCTTATATCAACATTTAAAAGTTAGAACACTTTGTTGCCGCTGGATTCCTCATGAACTCACCTCATAACAAAAACGGACTCGTGGTGATTGGTGTAAAAAAATGTTGTTAAACTACGATCACGGACGTTCAAATGCTGTGTATGACATTGTGACAGGAGATGAAACATGGATATATTGTTACATGCCGGAAAGAAAGCAACAGTCTTCTGTATGGGTGTTCGAAGGTGACAGCAAACCAACAAAATTGATTTGTCAATTTGAAATTCCCAACAATTAAAGATTTGATGAGAGGTGTGACATTTACGGGGCCGGAAGAGGTCGTGATAGCTTTCAACCAGCGCGTGAAAAACATGCCCTAGACTAGAGCTGCTATCCGTTCGGGTTTCCTCGGATTTGTCCTAGTTTAGAGGGCGTCCGGGGAGCGTCCGGGCGGGGTTTTCAAAAAGTGTCCGGGTAAAACCCGGACACTGTGCAAGGGGACTTTTAATTTTTAGCTAATTAGTTACCAAGCTAAAAATTTAAATGAATTGGGTGTTTTTTTTAAGGTCTCCGCGAAAGAATCTCGATTTCACCTATGTGCCCGGATTTTTTTTAGTTTTTGTCCGGCGTCGGCAATTTTAGTGATTGCAGGCCTACCTTAGCACTTATCTGTGACCTTAGACTAATGGTCCTCATGTTTTCAAAAATGGTTTGAACGAATGAAAAAGTGTTTAAAATGTAATGGACAATACTTCGAAAAGCAGTAAATATATTACTTTACATGTGAATTGTTTTATTAATGAGTTACGCAAAACTTTCAGTGTACCCCACGTATTACGCTTTTTCAGATAGAGATAAAAAGTAAGAAAGTTCGCCAAAAGGCACCGGTTTTTTTTTTTACAGACAATTCCCGCATTAGGAACATTCCTCTGTCGCGGGGGGGCTTCACAAACATTCAAACAACGTAAACAGAAAACACCCAGATTCGAGACAACTATTTTTGATCACACAAATTTTTGTCCCGTGTGGGATTTGAACCAACAACACTCGGCGCGGTGTAGGGGCGAGGTGACCACTTAAACTAATGCGCCATGCATGCAATGCAACAAAAAGTCCGCTGGACCTTTAGGACCAGTGCAAGAGTACTCCTCTTGGGATGCACTGAGGTGTATTTTATTTATTCAATGGTAAAGGTGTTGGAAAATTTTGTATTGGAAATGTGAAATGTTTTTTTGTTTTCATCTTTGTTTGAGTCTTTGTATTGATAATATCATTTTTAAAATACGTAGGTATTTTATTTTTATAATATAGCCTTAGGGAAGAAAATAGTAAATATTGTGATTGCATTATCATTTTTTGTTTAAGTTTAGAAATATCCTAAAAATATAATAATAAATGTATAACAATAATAACTTGAGACACCTCACACACGGCCGTCTGATCCCAAACTAGGCAGAGCCTGTACTAGGCAACCAGGCTGCTGATAAACATACTTATATATTTCTAAATACATAGATATTATAAATAAATTACACCCAGACACAGAACAAATGATCATGCTCATCACACTATTATTTTTCCTGGGTGGGAATCGGACCCTCGACCCACAGGCCAGTCAATACTAGCCGTTCCACCTGCGTTTATGTTCACTGTTCTGCTCCTGAGGCTCGTAGCGTGATGATTGTTACATTGCTTATAACCTTCCTCAACGAGTACTCTATCCATTACAGTAATTATTCAAATCTGACTTATAGTTTAAGGGATTAGCGCGATTAAACAAACAAGAAAACTATTCAACTGTATTATATTAGTAGGCAGTATCATTCAACATCCTACTAATATTATAAACGTGAAAGTTTGTAAGGATGTATGTATTTGTTACTCTTTCACACAAAAACTATTGAACCGAATACTGAAAATTGGTATGTTTTGGTATGTAGATAACTGGAGACCTGGATTAACATATAGGCTACTTTTTATCCCGATATTCCCACGGGATCGGGACTAAAATATGAAGGCATTAATCCCCATTGTCATAAGATCTTACACTTTTCTTATTTTTTTTTTATCACGTTTATACAATACATAAACAATAAAGACAATTCTTAGTACCTCAACCTGTCATCTGCTGTTTGATTATCATCTAATAAAATTAAGTAAAGCTCCTATAAACAAGTGTATAAAAAAATAAAAATACACATACTCAAATATAAATTTGATAATTTATGCGAATTAAGCTGTTTTAAGACAACAACAAAAAAACTAATTCGAAATTCAAAGTGAGGACTAAATTACCTCTGTTGCCTAAACCATAAAATGTAAGGAACATAAAAAATATGCCTATGCGAGGAATCTCAAAACTCGTTGGCCAACTTACAACATATTTTGTCTAAAATATGCAGCAAACATTTTCAAAAGTACAAAGCGAATAATAGAATGGTTGTAAAGAATATACGTACCTAAGTCGAAATTATTGGACTAAATAAAAATTATGTTCTGTTGGACTAAATAAAAATTATGTTCTATTGGGCTAAATAAAAATTATATTCTATTGGACTAAATAAAAATTATGTTCTATTGGACTAAACAAAAATTATGTTCTATTGGACTAAATAAAAATTATGTTCTATTGGACTAAATAAAAAAAAATAACAAAAACCCGTTTTCTCGGTACTTTCTCTGTCTTAATTCGTTTCTTCGCTGACCTGAGGTTCTTCTGATGGATTATGTTATAAAATAACTGTAAAACATTTTTATTATATATTTTATTCTTTTTGTCTTTTTCCCATCCATCCCACCTCCCTCCTGTTCAAAATTATTCAAATAAGTAGTACTGAAAATGCGTTGTGTTTGTATTCCGGTGTGAAATAAAGACAATGGTGCCGATTCTATTGTACACTCGACTAAACTAAAACCTGACTTAATTTCTTCATATGAAATCAACCTAGTGTTCTTTGTAACAAGGTCTATTTGTTACTAGCATCTATTTCTCAGCGCCGCTAAATTTCAATAAAACCTGTCAACGTATACTCAACTTTATTTCCACGCAGCGAGAGTCTTCATTTATTCAAACGCTGTATAATTGCCGTATAAAAACTTGTTCAAAACGAACAAGGATGACGTGTTTTTAATCTACAAAGACGCTTACTAAAAACACAGAGCAAAAGAGATGGCATTCAACGGATAGCGGCTCTCGCTACGTGGTATTAAAGTTTATTTAAGCGTATCAGACTTTAGTCGACAAATAAATTGCTTATTTCGATAGCGACATATGTTACCTACTTGTTTCAATTTGAAATAAGACATTGTTTCTAAGTATTCAAGGTTTACTTCTTATATGAAGAAAATTTATTGAATTTTAATTTAGCGAGTGAAGTAACAGAATTGGGGCCAATGTCTGTTATTAATACCAGTACACCTCAGCGTAATATGGCTACTTGTATTTTATTAATTTTACAGGAGCGGTAGGTCGTTTCACCCCTCGATATATTGAATCCGTCGGATCCGAAACTACTCGGATAACCCTAAAACACACACGTGAGTGAAACCGTCATATCTTTAAGTTTTTCACATTGAAAGATATGTATCTGATGTTAATATCCAGTGCAATACTTCAGGTTTCTGACGCAAAGTTATAAAGCAAAATAATATAGTTGAGTTCCACATTGAGTTCACTTAAATTTGGCTATATCCAAAAATAAGATTGAAGGTAGGAAGTTTCCACTTACTACCATTACACGCCTCGCGTAATGGTTAGAATAGTCCCCGCGCTGAGTGTCGAGGGTTCGATCCCAAGCACCCCAGTGATTACTGTGTTTTATAAAAAAAGCACTTCAATTTTCTTTCAACAATCTGCTGTATTACGTTACTAGCTTCGCTCGCTTTAATTAATTTTCAATCTCTCGAAAACAGTATTTTTCTGGATGACAAGTACCTTAAGTGGTTTTCTGTACCCCTGAAAACTTTCATAATGAACTTTACGTCACACGAATTTCATGATTTTTTAAATCCTTCCTTTACAGGTAATGTTTTCTGTTTAATACTTAAGATTTCGACATATGACGTTTCAAAGAATATGACCCCCCCCCCCCCTTAACGTGTGACGTAATTTATGGATGGTCCCTGGGGGGTACAACAAACATACTTACATTCGCATTTATAATATTACTTAGGAACCGCAAACACTTCATTGCAAGTCCGACGTCCGAGCTATTACGCTACCGCCGCGCCGCTTAATATAATTTGTATTTCGAACGTCATTAAAACATTTGACAAAAGTCAGATTACTTCTTTTTTTAATATTTAGCGTAGGTGAATAATTTTATCACTTAACGCACTTTTAATAACACTGTCAGTGTTGTGTCAAAATTCTGGCAATTCTACTTAAAAAAAAAAAAGTAGGGGTAGGGGAGAGGGGAAGAGGAGGGAAGAGCAGGAAGCGTGGAGAGGAGGGTAGGAGGAAGGGTTAGGGCCTCCGGTAACCTCACTCACGTGGTATCACTTCGGTCGAGCCGGCCCATACGTGCCGAAGTGTGGCTCTCCCACTTAAAAAAGTTGAATTTGAAAACCAGAGAAAGTCGATGGAAACGATCACAATAAACTAACCTTTTTTTTTTTTGTGCCGTCACCCCACCGAAAACCCCGGTGTGTGTGTGTCGGAATCGAACCGACTAAAACCACACGGTGTGCCGTATTGCGCCTTATGTAGGAGGGATCCACAATAAACTAACCTAACCTAACCTAAATCATGATAAATTGTTATAAGCTGTAATCTTCCTCCTTTAATTTTCCTACCTACCTATTTTCTTCAAATTGAAATAGAACCAACCTTGAGTACAACGGAATCAATTTAAAAAAGTAGGCAGTCACGGGTCTGCCGACAGAAGTGAAAATTTAAACGAAACGACGAACTTAAAACGTCACATTAGCAGGTTGGTGACATTAATTAATAAGGAGCTGACAGAACTCAATGTTTAGATTAGCGCCCTTTAGTGGATCTATATATATATTATTAGCGTGACGGTCACGAGTTCAGTGCTTTTTCCCCATAGCTAAAGTTCTCAAACGTGCCTAAAGAAGTTTTCACTTCGACTTAATAAAATGGGTAATATCATGTGCAAACAATAACAATACAAAAACTATAGTTGAAACGAACAACTTTCAAAGAATTTCACAACGGAACTTTCAAACGCAATAAATACTTTATTGACATGGTCTATGGTCTATTAACAGCACTGGCAACACTGTTCATTGAGTCAAACAACAATAGCGCTCGTAGGTAGGTTCACAAAAATTTCGATCGGCTAAAACGTACATTTTTATGTTTTCCGAGAAACACTTCGCGGCCGAGGCCGAACCTTTGCCACACTTATTTTTATCAGTACCGGAAGAAATATAAACATTATGACCTAGTCAATAAGGTTGATAACTTACCGTATGAGGGTATATTACTACTTGGTTCTAAGTAAGCTGTTTCCTTTTGTTCTAAAATGGGCAAAATTCGCATTAGGAGTCATGTATTGGCAAAAAATAACCTTCTTTAAAATTTATAGAATAGAAAAGGTGAAAATAATGCTAGCATTGTATTACGATTGCAATTTTAGACAAAGAATTATGATGAACCGCTGGATCGTTTTCAGATATGCCTTTGTTATTGGATATTGCGAACAATACCGTCCTTGGCGAAATCCTTAGACATCGCTTCTCAAACTTTAAGGTATTACGGTTATTATTTATAATCCTAAATAACCACACAAACGAATTGGCAAGTCATACCGAGCTCATTACTCTCAAATTTAGAACTCATGATATTTCAAACGTAGGCGGATAGGCAAACATTAAATGTTAGCATTATATGTATATAATAAAAAATATAATATTATACGTACATGCGTATAGTTGTATAGCATACAACATAGGTGTATATATATTTACTTTAAAAAAGGAGGATGTTTACAATTCATCGTCATATTTATTATTATAATATGAAGGCTGATTGCAGAGATTTTTGTAAGTAATTAGAAAATTAAAAAAAAAATACCACGCTACAGAAATGTTATAGTAGTTTTTCGTGCGTGTATTGCATTTTGTTTAATTTTAAATGCTTTTAAATGATAATTATAATAATATAACTTTTTCATGTGCTTAGGAAGAAAATTAAAAGCTTGTGTGATACTTAATAAAAAAACACAAAAATCAGTCAGAGACCGCAGGCTGTTTCGATTGTGGCTTTATGAAATCCCGAATCACTTGCAGCGGTATCGCAATACAAACCTTGTGTTTGTATCACTTAGTTTATAAAGCAATACGCCATTTCTGTGTACAAATTAATACTTTGGATAAAGTCGAAAACAAACACCTCTATAGCTATTCAGAATATAAACTTCACAAAAATAAAATTTTATTAAAAACTTTGTGGAGTTATTTCAAATGATAAATAGATTGGGGATGGAATTGGGAAATTCCAACTAAAATTGTTCCTGATGTGCCAACCTTTACTCAAATCTCTTTCAAAGTAAACAATGATAATTTTGTGTACTATAACTTCTTTTATATTCCAGCATCTGGAAATTACGACCCCCATGTTGAGAACCGGCTGGGCCTTCCCCTAATAGACAAAAGATTTTCAAGGACAAAACGGATTTGTTCTCGAAATTCTTCTATCAATAGAAAACTATAGAAATCTATTTCAGAACAAAAGTTTTTAAGTTTTATTTGTATTTCTTAGCTTTAAAGCATCATAAACTCATTGTATCAGTACAAATGAAGTAATATTCGGCAAAAAGAGATGTTCTAGCAGTGTTCGGATTTAATTTACAAAGGCGTCGACTATATATATATATGTACAGTGGTATATACAGAATCTATATTTTAATACGTGAATAGAAGTTCTCAGTTCTCTTTCTAAGAAAATTTCGCAAAGGCATCAACGTGAGAATTTAAATACTTAGTTTTAATTTTTTAGTTTATATATAGAAGAAGTGCAGAAAGCTACAATTTTAAAGAGCATGTCTTACAGATTAAAAAATTACGCGAAAACGGCTTCATCAAGTTACACGTGTCCAGTATGTGTTGACCTGTCATAGTACGTAAGTCTACACAAAGACAGTTCAAGTTATACTGGCCAGGAAATAAATCATGAACGAAATTCGACCACCAGGCGATCTCCAGAAAAAATAATATGCACACTAACAACCAACAACCAGCAACCAACACCATCAGAATCCCACGTTAGGCGCCCGAATTAAGGGCCTGATGCAGAAGGCAGTCCTTCTCGATCTCACATATGAGGAGATTACTGTCTCTGGAATTACTGTCTGGGTAGCGGTAGGGTACAGGTAGCGGTAACGGCCTCACACTCGAATCTCAAAATACTGCAACGGTAGAACCGTTGCAGTATTTTGCCAAAATGCTTTCCAGGATTACCAATGCTCCACGTTACATTAAAAACGACCGTCTGCATCGAGAACTAAAGATAAAAACTATAAAGATGGAAGTAGCAGACAGAAGTATTGATTTAATATTCCACATACAGCCAATGTATGCAAAACACCCAAACCAACCCCCCACGAGCCGCCTTACCTGAGCTAACAATAAAATGGTATGTAGGAATCGAACCGACTAAAACCCGGTGTTCCGTCTCAAGCAAGGGACTCGGTATACCCTAGGGAGGAAGTCCCCGAGAGTATATTACTATACCCTATTAGGGTCATATATACTACATATAAATGATTAACATTTATTAATGTGACATATATGTTTCCAATGATTGTTCTAGAACATATACCTATTTAGATACTTTTTAATTTAATTTTAATTATAGTATATACAAAATGCACTCAAATCTGAGAACAAGCCTATTGGGTGAAACGTCCCTTCACAAACTATAAATTTAAAATACGGCTCAAAAATGCTTTCAAAGCATAATAATAATAACTTGACACATCTCACACGCGGCCGTCTGCTGCAAAACTAGGCAGAACTACTGTACTACGATAACCAGACTGCTAATAAACATACTTAATAAATACATATTATGGATAAATAACACCCAGACCCATATTTGTCCTCTGTGGGAATCGAGGCCATGACCTCTGGCTCAGCAGTCAGGATCACTAACCACTAGACCAACAGACCACACACCGACAAGACCAAAGAGCTGATAATCTTCGAGCGGCTGAATTTGCTTGAATTATAGCTAAGAACTTTTGATCAACAAAAAAAAAACTTTATAAAAATCGGTCTACAACGCTAAAGACACGTTAACTCACTTTATAACTTCTATAAACTGTTAACTAGAAATCGCATATAAAATAACCTGATGTTGTGAGTGTTTAAACTGGTTTAAACGCGTCTACAAAAGTCTGTTTAAAAACGAAGATTACAATACCATTTGAGAACAAAATAATTATAACAATTACCTTCGAAGTCAATAAACAAGTATGGGCCCCATACTTAATATCTAATATTATTTAGAATTAAATATAGTATGCGAAGTAACTATTATCTTATCTGTGGTATGGGCCCCATACTTGTTTATCGACTATACTCGTTCGGGGTCATCCATAAATTACGTCACACGAATTTCATGATTTTTGGCCTCTCCCCCCCTGTCCTTGTCACAGGTGGACATTTGTGGGACTCCCCCTCCCTGATGTGACGTCACATATTTTTTAGTTTTACACATAGAGAAAGCAGAAATCTACATCACCCAGCTAGAGGGAGGAATAAATGAAATGAAATGAAAAAAAAAAATGTATCTTAGAGTAATTTCGTCTTAGTCCATCCCAAGAGTTCCTATTCCAGATATATATATGACAAAGTAACTACTATCTTATCTATGGTAACACTGGTACCGGTTTAGGAATGCGCTTAGAAATGTTGTAGATTTGACTAAAAAAAATTAAAAAAAGGAACCTTTTGTATATTCGATATTGTTATTTTTTTATTACACAGACACATTAAACGCTACAAAGGCCAGTGATCGATATCATTAAATTTCCGACTGATTTTTCTTTTAGTAAAAATATAATTTTTAATCTATCTTATCGTAGCTATGCTACATTTCATCAGTATTTTTTTCGCTTTTTGATCTTAAATCGATGCTAGTGAACGTGTCTATAAAACCGTAAACGCGATCAAAAACTACTAAAAATTTGCCATGACCCTTCCCCATTAACAGCAGCTTTCGTTATTTTAATACACGACTTTCATTTGTGCCATATATTCTTTACACCGACAACCATTGTAGAATTTGCTGACAAATTCTTCCTTATCAAGCCTCGGTCGAGAACGGACACATAAGCAGGATGTTTAGACTATGCTTTTAGCTGACTAGGCGACCACCGACTCTTGGGTCTGGAAGCAACCTACGCATTCGTAATTCTCGGGAACAAATCTATCGGCTGTATTACAGAGGCATACTCAAGAATGAAAATACCGTATAAGTGCGAGTTTGACGCACCAAGGCAAGGGTTCCGTAAACAAACAAATTGTATGTAGGTAGTACGTCAAACCAAAACCATTTTTTTATGTTATATAACCACTAGTTAATGACATTCAGATTTTTTCCTTTTCTTGTGCTGTGAGATCTTGCTTTCAACCAAATTTCATGATTCTAGGTCAATGGGCCCTATGGTACCCTATAGGTTTTGATTCACATGCGAAATGTTCAAATTTGGTCAAATGTAAAACTTAAGTGGTCGTATCTTTTGAGACGAAGAGACTGCAGTCATAAGTATTTGGTATAAATTTCGAAAAAGGGTCTTGACAGACAGACAGGCAGACATTCGAATTTTAGAACCTTACTTGAAATGCCTGTTATTATGCTTACGAGTATTATGTCGTCAGACAGCTTGTTCGAGTTGTACTAGAAAAATATAGATACCATTTCCTATGTCTTAAACGACTTTACGTATGATTACAATAGCAGTACCCACGCCATACGGTCCATCAAAAAAATCTTGAAGCTGAATACGAACAGACGAGCAGTCCTTAGAAGCTAAACTCCCAATCAATCAAACACAAGTATATAAACACAAAAACAAAAAAAAAAGCGCTTACAAAAGGTGCGTAAAGGTGCATGAGCGCGTGCTACACAGCTGCTTCAACATCTGCCGACCGCCCCCGCTCCCTTAGCCCCGCAGCGATGGACATCCTGGCCCATCTTAGGCCTTTTTTAGGTCAGTTTGTCACATGGTGCAACCCTTTCAGTTATTAGTGTTATGTTCGGTGATAATGTTGTTTGACTAATTCGAGTTACCGAACTTCTACGTCGCCGTGTCGGTCCGGTGGGGCGCGTCGATTGAGCCCCACAACACTTGTGCGGTTCGATCCCAAAGTGGCGCGGTGGTGATGAAGTCGACGGTAAAGTCAGGAATCGTGGGTTTGATTCCTGCTCATTTGTAAACATAAATTTGTATATTTGCATTGATTTTATCTCTACTACACTTACTCTTCTAAAAGATGGTGTGCTGTAAAAACTAGCCAAGTCAAATCTTCAGGATCTACAGAACTTGGCAATCATTTAGATCTCAATTCTTTTGTCTGCGTAGTCGATAACCACGTATATTCTTAATGTTGAACTTGGCTCCCATTTTGACGTGTATGTTTTTGATGGGATTTTATTTACCACCTCAGTGACACATAAAATTTGAATATTATTTGACTGAGATCTTTCTTAAGGTCCTGTAACCAGTCAGATAGCTGTGTAACAAATAAAGATTTAGAAATTCTTTCTATATCTTTATTTATATAATACAACACACAAAACAAATAAATAAAATTGAAGTGTCGTTTTGTAATGTTATAATAACATTTTACTTAATGAATTCGAATGTTTACACCGTACATTTACCAAAAATTATTTCTTTTTTTAATTTTTGTCTCAAATTCAAATTCAAATTCAAAATCATTTATTCAATTAAGACACTAAGTGACATTTATGAACGTTAAATTGAAGCTAGAGTTAAAATCATAGATCGGCACAAACAGATGCCACAGCATGTACTGGATTGTCAAGGTAAATTAGGTGAAAAACACCAAAATCTACTGCCTGTTTGTGTCGATCTATAACTTCCAGTTTCCAAAATGCGTAGGGCCTTATGAGAAGAATACTGGCAAAGAAACTCATGGCCACTCTTTTTAAAAGTCAGATCTTCAGGTACAATAGTGTTAGTGTTACATGAGAGGTAAACAGGATGCAAGCTGATGCCACCTGAATTTCATTTTATTGAAATGCTCCAAAAGCTAACGTACTAAAAAATAAAAATCACTCAGTGATACCGTTGAAGGTTTGAACCTATAAAACATAGAAATCATTCAAGGTGCACATCTACCTTCATTCAGTTGCAAAATCTACTGTTAAAAAGAATTCGTGACTGGATTAAGAGGCTAGAGTTGCAGTTGATCGAACCAAAATAATAGTATAGGCTAAAGCATCGCTGACTAGGCCGACCAGTCACCCCAAGCAGCACCCGTTCACGAGTATGACGCATGGACCAGCCATCATCTCTGTCTGTTTGTTCCGGCTAATCTCCGCAATGGGATGCAGATAGCTGTAAGGAGTAACTTAGGCTACTTTTATTTGGGGAGCGACCCACGATCTCTGGGTTAGCAGTTAAGATCACTAACCACTAGACCAACAAGCCCGATAATGTAAGCAGTTATTTTTACCGCTGCTTACAGTGACCAGCGACCCAAGATATGCCATGCGGTCATTGTTAACCCTCCACGTGTAAGTTTGACAGCGCCACTGACAAACAGAAACACCTTCTGACTATTGCGGTCGTGTAACTCCACTTTCAGGAACTCAGTTATGCCCTTTATGACAGAAAAACATATTTTTAACGTGAAAACTTCTTTAGGCACGTTGGGTACTTTTGGTACGCGAAAAAAGCACTGAACTCGCGTGACCGTCACGCTCAGATGACGTGTCAGTTATGTTTTCACTTAAGACATACACAGTCCTACGACTGCCAGTTCTTTTTTTAAACAACATCTCCCGCATTAGGAATGACACCTTCACCTTTACAAACATTGAAATTTCGGATACAAAGAACACCTGGACTCACGAGACAACTATTTGTCCCATGTGGGAATCAAACCCACAACACTCGACGCGGCTTAGTGGAAAGGTGACTACTTTAAGCATTGTGTCATGTGTGCATTCATTTATTAATTCTTATATATTTTAGGTATGTCTAAGAAGAATAGCGTAATAGCTTAAATACTGGATCTTGCTATTATAAATCACTAGCAATCCGCCCTGGCTTCGCACGGGTAGCAGAGACATCTTCAACAATAATCAACATATTTTAATAAATTTACACAAAATCTTAACAAATTATGCACCTAAACCTTCCTCATGAATCACTCTGTCTATTAGTGAAAACCGCATAAAAATCCGTTCAGTAGTTTTTCAATTTATTGCGAACAGACAGACAGACGCGGCGGGGCACTTTGTTTTATAATATGTAGTGATAAAACTTGACAATATGGAGATGACGAACTGTGAAGTGACAACAGGCGGTCCCTTTCCTTCTATTCATAGGCGCAGCATACCAAAACGAGTGGTTTGATTCCGACTCTCAATCGCTCCACCGAAAGCCCCGGTACAATTGACGGCCCCTGATTTTCACACTCAAGAAAAAAAGGTGGCTTAAATCTTAGCTAAGATTAAGTTTTCGAGTGGTATTATTTCGAATCCACCCAACACACTACAAACATGAAGCTACTCCTAACACAACACAGCAAGTTTATAAAGACTTTTAAACTTTCGCGTCCCATGATAATATAATCATGTTGACGGGTATTAAACGATCACGTCAGCCTGTGACCATGGCCAGTGCAACTTGGTCGAAACGTCAGGCAAATCAAAGGTATGTAATACCTTTTAAATAACTGATCCCGAAAATTCCCTTCAACATAATTATATAGGTTGTCAAAAATACTGATAATTACTAACCTATTGTCATGGTTGCGTTTTCGAAGTCACCAGACGTGAACACACTTATTATATCTCTGAGTATGTCACGCTCGCCTAGAAGTCCTGCCGATGGTGGCGTCGGGTCGTTCGGTTCCCTTCAATATGGTTGATCTGTACGATGGCTGGCGTGTGCGTCATGCTCGTGAACGGGTGCCGTTGGTCGGGACTGGTCATCTCTGGACTGCTATTACTTAAATATGTATAGTAGTAATTAGAGCGTCTGTTTATATTTTAGAATAATAGGTACGTTAAATTGTCCTCACATTTCATTTACGCTTAAAAGCAATGTAACCAGAAATTTGTAAAAAACATTTTGAAAAAGAGTGTCCTTGGAGTTTCTTGCCTGTTATTCTCCATAGGATTCTTTCTCTCCAAAGTCTCCATCTCTTTCTCTTCTCCCAAGTCAGACTAAGTCCGTCGTGAAGTTAGTAGCCTGTTCCAATGCGTAGGCATTGGAACGACTGACTTAGTCTGACTGACTTCTACTCCTGACAATTCAAAAATACCTATTATTGGTTTAATTGAAATAAATGGTTTTGATAAGAACAATATTTTTATCCCCCAACGCAAAAAGGAAGAGTGTTATAAGTTTAACGTGTGTATCTGTATGTGGATTCATAGCTCCTTAACGGATGGACCGATTTTGACTTGGTTTTATGACTTGATCGAAAATCATCAGCTCTTTTCTTATCGCTAAAGGGATTATGAGTCGGGGTATTTTAAATTTTTTATATTTTTAATTTGGTTGTTAGTTGGAAGAGTTAACAAGACGTGAGACCCACATAACTAGCCTAAAAAAAGTAAGTTAGAGTGCATGACATCAAAAAAGTTCAAAGTGGAAATAGCTGTTTTTGTTATCGTCCCGCCTCGTAACAAAATACAAACATAAACCATTTGATTTATTGTCGGTACTTGGGAGAGTGTCGCCATCTTTCCACAGCTAATAAATATAACCGCGTGGCTTACTTAACTCAAGTTATGATTACAAATAATGTTCGTACTTGAGTGTAGGTTTGAACACTTTTCTCACAATACAAAGCCAAATAAACCTGGTTAATGGTAGGCAATAGCTGACGCTTATCATTCCTCGTAACAGCAGTGGGTACCCTTGAGTTTTGGGTACCCTTCCTATCTGGTTCCAGAACAGTAGGAACATAACACTATGCTATCTGCTTCAGGGTCAAACTCCTCATCGCATACATCCCAGCCCAATCCCTAATGAGACTCTACTTGCCACGTCAAGAATGACACGTCACCCACATACATTCTACACAAAAGGTCTTTAGAAGGAGTCATCAAATGGCGGACTGCGGTCCGGCTCTGGACCACCGACCTATTTTTTGTGGACCTTGTCTATTAGTGAAAACTCATGACAATTTAAAGGTGGGGAGAGGGGGGTAACGACGTGTCTTAGAGCTTATCTGTAAAAAAGTAGAAAGTATTTAAAAACCGGACCCCAAATGAAACAATTGTTGATCCCTGGTCAGGCTATGGTGACAGCTAATTTATCAAGCGGGTGCTTGCTTCGGTAGTAATGCTAAAGGAGCAACGAGGTCGTGGGTTCGATTCCCGCTAAGTTCAAATATTTGTATGCATAAATGTGTCTAGTTGCATTTTGTTTGCCACCTCATTGACATATAACATTGAAATCTATTATTATTATTCTAAATTCTTTATTTTAAATTAAATATTGATTCGTACAAATGAATATTTAACAAGGGATCTATCACAGCGCTTCATGTCAAACTAACGTGTGTGTGTGTTGTATGTGTGTCCGACGAACGCATGCGCCTGAGCAGCTGTCGTCGCAGCTGCGCGCGCAGATTGTCGACCTGTCGTGCGACGGCGCCGAACTGCGATGATTTTATAATTTTATTTTTTATTTATACTCAGGTAAATGATGATATTATAATAAATTATTGTAGGCTTTATATCGCTAATTTCTTTCAGTAGCAGTAAGTTGACTTACTTCTCTTCCTCGAATGCTATCCATCGATTCCATACCTAGGTAGGTACATGTAATAACTTAAGGATAAATCATTTACATTTTAACCGACATCAAAAGAAGAAAGGTTTTTTTTCTGGATAAAAAAGCATTTTTTTTTCATACATGATGCGCTCCTTAGCACTTTTCCTACTTGTTCTTAGAAAGCTCCGTATACCACCACACCGCATCCAGGACATGTTTAAGTAATTGGCCCCAATTCTGTTACTTCACTCGCTAAATTAAAATTCACAAAATTTTCTTCATATAAGAAGTAAACCTTGTACACTTAGAAACAAGGTCTTATTTCAAATTTAAACAAGTAGGTAACATATGTCGCTATCGAAATAAGCAATTTATTTGTCGACTAAAGTCTGATACGCTTAAATAAACTGTAATACCACGTAGCGAGAGCCGCTATCCGTTGAATGCCATCTCTTTTGCTCTATGTTTTTAGTCAGCGTCTTCGTAGGTGTACATTAAAAACACGTCGTCCTTGTTCGATTTGAACAAGTTTTTATACGGCAATTATACAGCATTTGAATAAATGAAGACTCTCGCTGCGTGGAAATAAGGTTGAGTATACGTTGACAGGTTTTATTGAAATTTAGCGGCGCTGAGAAATAGATGCTAGTAATAAATAGACCTTATTACGAAGAGCACTAGGTTGATTTCATATGAAGAAATTAAGTCAGGTTTTAGTTTAGTCGAGTGTACAACAGAATCGGCACCATTATGTAACTAACTGGGCCACTAACCACCATCAGGACTTCGTCAACTTTTACTATTTTAAATCCTTTCGGAAATATAGAAGGTTCTTTATAGAAGTTATCTTTTCCCGCATCCCCGAAAAGCCACTGTTTCTGGCCAGAGTTCCGTGACCAAGGCAGGTGCAACCTGGTCGAAACGTCAGGCAATTCAAAGACATTTAATACCTTATACATGATCGCGTTAATTCCTGTAAATATAATTATATCATGGAACAAGAAAGTTCAAAAGTTTGTGGAGAAGTGTCTGTCAGACATTCTAAGACGAATCAAGCCTCTCAATCAAGACTATGAACTCGTCTACCTTCTTGTAGCTTCTCTTACCTTCTGCTAATAAACACTGCACGTACATAAGTATTGCACGAACGAGCAGCGTGGGCCGTTCCCGTCTCTGCTGACCATTAGTCGATAAGTCTTCCCTGTTGGGCATAAGGCATAGCATGCAGATTCGGTCGCGAGGCAGAAGAAACTGCTACGCATACCTATTCTAAGCTCTTGTGGCCCACTAATGCGATACCGAAGTATCAACCTGTGTTTGCAGATCATGCAACCGCAGAAAATACACACAATCACTGTTCAAACATGGAGTTTTCTCAAAGTCTGAGCAGTGAACTGTAAACCAAGAGTGCGCTACAAAACACCAGAAATGGTCGAAGCTATAGGCTTTAAAACAATAATAGTAAATAATAAATCTTTGAAGCAAAGAAGTTTCGCCGTTTCCTTCACCTGGTACTTTGCCCTTTCACCTTTGCCTTTTCGAAAGAGACCGTGTAGTACTTCAACACTCGGGAAAGTCTTAATTTGAACGGGCAACACTGGTTTGGCTTAATCCGTCGGCTCTTTCGTTCAATAAACATAATTGCACAAAGTTACCATTGTATTAAAACATGCCCCTTCCTGTTGCTCGACCAGATCAAATTCCCGGTAAAATGTTGGGACTTTACCTAGTAACCAGAATGTTTATCAGTAGGTACTCTTTTATATTTGGTAAGACTTGTCTAATCAGGCCAATTACCCTAAAAGCCCGTTTTCACATTCAATACTAAAAAGTAGAAGCAGCAGAGGAACAAACATCCATCTATCCTCAAAAGATTTCGAATTTATATTTTTTTAAGCGGTCAAATGAGTAGATGGGTCACCCGATGATAAGTGACTACCGCCGCCTATGGACACCTCCAACTTGAGAGTCACAAATGCGTTGCCGGCCCTTAAGGTGGGAGTAGGGGAAGTGGGGAAGGGCAGTAAGGGCCACCGGTAACATCACTCCCTCGGCGTAACACAACGAAGGATTGCTATTAGGCCGGTTTTCTGTGAGGCCGTGGTATGTATCACTCCGGTGACCGGAGTCCGGTCGAGCCGGCCCATACGTGCCGAAGCATGGCTCTCCCACGGTTGAAAGGATATTATTATAATATTAGTAAAATGACAAGGATTATGAAATTTAGATTTGTTACTATTTTCAAGTTTGTTATTTTTTTATTGTAAAAACAAATATAATATTATACGTATGACCTCTTATGAATGAATCTTTATTTTTAACCGACTTCAACAAAGGAGGAGGTTCTCAATTCGTCGGAATCTTTTTTTTTTAGATTTGTTCACCGATTATTTGAATACACCTGAACCAATTTGGAAAATTCTTTTTTGTTTTATAAGGTATACTTCCCAGGTCCCATTTAAATTTTATCGAAATCAGTCAAGCGGTTTTTGAAAAATCAACAAATATCTAAAAATTTTATACATCGATGATATTTTCGTTTGCTCCGAAACATCGCTGTCTCATTGGAACAGTGCGTTTAGTTGGCCAAACCATATTATATTTAAACAAAATACACCTACTTTCCACTAAAAAGCACATTGAAGTCGGTGATGCTTTTTTAAACGATAATTATTAACTATACAATTTTCTACAGAACATTCTTTTGTGGCGTATAATAAAGAAACTTAACCTTGCAGTCAGTTACCATATTCAAGGTCCACATTAGAATCTGTCGTAGTAATCACACCCTTGAGGTCCAGCTGTCGTGCGAGTGACCTCAGCTTGCAACTGCACCCCTAGCGCGGGGTTGACTCAATCTGTCGGGGTCTTTATCAAGGTTAACCACTATTATCTTGTTGTACAAGCTTTATAACAATGTGATGTGTATCTCTCTACATCTGAATTCAACAAACAGCATTTTGAAATCACGTCTGGAATTTAATATCTATCATTTGAGATCTATAGTCGTACTTTTTTTTTTCTTCTTCCTAAAAAATTACTGGTATAAACGTAAAAGTTTGTGGGGATGTTTGGATGTAGCGAAAAACAGACGACAAACCAGCAGACAGTACGGTCACCTGATGGTAAGTAACGCTGCTCATGGACACCTGCAACTCAAGAGACACAAGTATGTTATAACTTAAAGGTAGGGAGTAGGGGAAGGAAGGAATAGGGAGAGGGGGGGGGGGGTCAGGGCCTCTGGTAACCTCACACACTCGGCGTAATATAACACTAGCATTGCTTCACGCCGGTTTTCCGTGAGGCCGTGGTAGCACTCTGGTAGCCGGCCCATACGTGCCGAAGCACAGCTCTCCCACGGCTATTCTGACGTGCTTTAATTAAAGAAACTGCATGTCGGAAATAAAAAGTCTTTGCTTTTCATCGCCTAATTCTTAAGGACGGTAATAGGCTATGTAACATCACGCTATGACCCTTAGAAGAGGAGCATGACTATAAACGTAAGTGAAATTGAGAGGAACAAATAATGTTCAATAAATAAGTTATTAGCCTCAAAAGTTTATATAAAATACATATATGGACCAGCGCCATCTTAAATATAGAACCTGTCACCTCGCTTGCCAGACGGTATGGCGATTATATTCCCATAACAGGTGCAGCGTATTAAGATTGTAATCTTAACAACCTTGATGTAATAAGTTTGGCTGCATGGATGACGCAATGGTTTAAGTGGTCACCTCGCCACGCCGTATTGTTGGTTCAAATCCCACACATGACAAAAATTTGTGTGATCCACAAATAGTTGTCGTGAGTCTGGGTCTCCTTTGTGTCCGTTGTTTGTGAAACCCCCTGTCCTTGTTACTGATGGTCACATTTGTAGAAAACATGGTGTGACGTTTTATATTTTGCAATTTAACATCCAGAACTGAACAGAGCAGTTCTAAATTTTTTAAAGTGTAACATAATTTATGGATGGCCCCTACGGTGTGGCGAAAAGCATTAAATTGCAACAGGTTCGATTCCCGCTTGCATTAGTCTGTGTGTTTTTATATTTAGGTAGGTATTATTATAGGTATTTTCATAAAAAAAAATGTATCTATAATACGTTTATCCGTGTTCTAGAATCTATAAGTACAAGCTATATGCTTATTTTAGCGTCTAGATAGCGCTGTGTTATATGTCCAAGAATATAATATTAAAGATTGTCCCAGTATAAATATTATAAGGTCCATCCAACAAAACTTTGAAGAAAATTGTAATCAATCAATATTATGAAAATTAGCCATTTCTATTATGTCACTAAACTACGAATATGTAGGGTATCCTGGATCCCCTGCAATAGACTTAGGTAATGACGGAATACTGTGTGGTTTTAGTCCACCCTTGGCTCCGGTGAGGTGATGACCCGTGGGAGTTTCCACACTCACGTTTCTGAGACGTAATACACACTTATACTTGAAAGACTTAGGTACTTAACTAAAAGTAAACAAACCATTATAATAAATGATAGTTAGATAGACAAATAAAGAACGCACGCAAATTGAAAAGTAGAGAACAGTTCCTCAATTCACCTCCTGGCTCTATCATCAGACCATCTGTACTAAGTCCAATGTGTTGGACTCGTCAAATCGAATCATATGAGCCCAAACTCGAGGGGTTAGCCAGTAGCCTCTGAAGAGTTCCACTCTCTCTTGGCTTGGTTCATCAGAACAGATCCAAGATGATAAGACAAATAGAAGTAGGTTAAAATTAACTTCGAAGATTTTTTAAGTGAAAACGTTTGTACACTTTTGCTATGGGGAAAAAGCACTGAACTCGTGACCGTCACGCTAATAATACAAATATAGATCCACTAAAGGGCGCTAATCTAAACATTGAGTTCTGTGAGCTCCTTATTAATTAATGTCACCAACCTGCTGACGTGACGTTTTAAGTTCGCTGTTTCGTTTAAGTTTTCACTTCTGTCGGCAGCCCCATAACTGCCTATTTTTTTTTTGGATAGAACGTTAGTTACAACAAATGAGCTAATAAAAGACCTGTTAAAAAGCTCTTGTTGGAGTTGTAGGTGCCCGTTCTCGTTTCAAAGTCCCTTTTACCTATGTTAAATTTTTCCATAATGAAAATTATATTTTATGATAAAAATTTGTATTTAATGTACTTAAACCTATTATTATTATTATTACATTAGGTTGTCAAACATTAAAAACATAAATTATAACATTAACAATATTGTGTTGGAATCGAGCTATCGTAAAGAAAACAAAAAAAAAAGTTTGCCAAATCCCAAATCCCAAAAATAAATAAAACTTTTTATTATATTTTTCTCTGTATGATTGTTCCGGCTAATTTCCGAATCGGTTTAAACGATTTTCACGGGACTTATACTAGCAGATAGCTGATGTCATAAGGAGTAACTTAGACTACTTTTATTTCGGAAAATAATTAGGGTTTCGCACAAAACTAATCAGCGTTATTTGAACGCATAATGGACCGCCTATGAGTCTAAATGCGGAAACAGAGCCCTATACCAATACCATCCGTACGGCTTATGATCATTCTATTTATGACGAAGATTAATTAACCATACTAATATAATAAAGCTGAAAAGTGATTTCTTTGTCTGTTTGTTCAAATAGTATAGGCTATATAACATCACGGTACGACCCTTACGGGAGCAGCAGTGACTATAAATTGGGACGATACTAACGGCTTGTTATCAACATTAATTAAATGACCTATGATCGCATTTCGATCTCTGGGCTTTTTTTGCTCTGTTTGTGAAGCATTTTTTTAGTAGCTATTGCTTTGGAAATTAACAGCCGGTTTCTGAGAGGCTGATAAAAATATTGTTCAACTGACAGTGCAGTCAAGTTAACAGTGATGTCAGTTAACAGTGATGTCAAATCAATTCCAGTTTCTTAAATGTTGATCAAAGAAAACAATACTAATCTGTGAGCAATTTCATTGAACATTCGAATGGCATTTGAAATAAGATTTTGCAGTAACATTAATTAACATTTGACTGAAGCTCTGTTAACTGATCCGATGATCAAATCAAAGTGCCTAATCATGCAATCATTTTAGCAACTTAATATATACCTACATTATTAGTTAGTTATTGCGTTTAATCAGCCTTTCGTACATCATAGAAAAAAGTTTGAAAACGGATTTTTTTCATCTTTCTTTCTTCAATCAAATTCTATAACAGTTCTTACTAATATAGCCAATTTATTGTACACATTTTGTTGCTAATAACTGTTAATTCCTAAACTAATCTAACCCGTGATGATACAAATTGCGCGTAGTCAGTTGGTTCGCGGGCAACGATGCGCCGGCGTGCCCCCGCCGTCAGCAGACCGGTCCCATTCGGGCCGACCGTTACGTGAGCTACCCACACACTCGAACGATACAATAACTTACAACTTGGATGGGAAATGTTAAAAAAAAATTCCAATGTGGAGTTTTCCAATATGTATGAGAAACTAGACATTACTTAGGGACCATCCGTAACCTTAACTGTAAAAAAAGAAAACTAGATGGGGATTAGAAGGCTTATATTGCTTTGTTGGCGAGTTCTCGCCCGCATTAATATTTTTGGCACTACTGTTTTCATTTATTTAGTTCTGGGTGTAAAATTGCAAAAAATATCCTACAGACTAGAAGAGGGAGTCCTACAAAGTTGACCCCCTGTGACGAGGACGGGCGAGGGGGGTCAAAAATCATGAAACACACGTAGTCACACGTAGTGACGAAATTTTTGGATGGCCCCATAAATGCTGACTCATGATGATGATGACCTGGGTCAGCATTGTTTCAACTTAATTCTTAGAGCTGTAAGATGAATATAGCCGTAAGATAAAAAAGGTTACTAAACATAGGCTTTCACAAAAAAAAATATAGGGAAACTTTTGGTACAGATTTTATTTTAATTTACAGAACCAAAATAAAAAAAAAAACGATAAAATTTAAGATAAAAAATTAAATATAGTTAAATATTGCAAATAAATCCCGGTAATAGTTGTAATAACATGAGTAGATAGTTATGGTGGTCTTTAGATTCTGCTTTGTCTGAATTTTCACTTTTGTATTTTTTTTTTATTTCACATGTATCATTTTATTGATATTTTCATTATTATTTGTAACATTGTTAATTTTTACACAACATTGACATTATCTATAGGTATACTGTGTTGACATTGAAAAGAGGGGGGAGGGAAGGGTTAGGGCCTCCGGTAATCTCAGTCACTCGGCGAAATACAACACAAGCATTGCTTCACTGCCGGTTTTCTGTGAGGCCGTGGTATCACTCCGGTTGAGCCGGCCCATACGTGCCGAAGCATATCTCTCCCACTTAATCTAATTTGTATGTAATATCAGTAATGGCAGTGTCACTCCGATGTTGCCAACTCAATCTTCCATCCCATGTTTTGACGCTTCTACTATCTCTGATCGTACTAATAACTAAATCATATAACATATAATCGTAAAACTAGTCAACTAATCAGCAAAAACGCACAACGATTCTAGTACAGGGTTGCCAATGCTGTAATCCTACTAATATTATAAACGTGAAAGTTTGTGATTATGTATGTATGTTTGTTGCTTTCACGCAAAAACTACTGAACCGATTACGATGAAACTTGGTATGTAGATAGCTGGCTACTTTTATCCCGATATTCCCACGGGATTGGGACTCACGCGGGTGAAACCGCGAGTCGCTGCTAGTTTATAATATTAGTTAGGATATATGCTCTCTTTAAAGCTACAAAATCATTTGGCTGCTTGCCGTCATAAAATAATATGCAAATCATGTGTATAATTGATGGCCTTTTAAATTTATCTGAGGACGTGAATATACATGTATATAAAAATGATGTACGGGGCCATTAAAAATAACAGTTAACTTTTAGGAAAGTAAATTAAGAATAAAATAGTTCCGGAAACTGGATGACCGGATATATCATGTCGCACCATGGGAAATATCTTATCAATAGTAGTCCGTTTGCTTCATTTATTTTGTTTTAATTAAACTAGTTACTAGATTGAGGGTCAGGGTTGCCAAATAGTCCAGACATTTGAAATTATAATAATAATAACTCCACACATCTCACACACTGCCGTCTCATCCCAAACTAGGCAGAGCCTGTACTATGGTAACCAGACTGCTGATAAACATACTTATATATTTCTAAATACATACATATTATAGATAAATTACACCTAGACACAGAGCAAATTATCGTGCTCATCACACAATTATTTGTCCTGGGTGGTAATCGAACCCACGACCTCTGGCTTAGCAGTCAGGGTAACTAACCACTAGACTAATCTTCATTTGTAACTATGTAATTAAATCTTGAAAGTCAAGTTTCACCTACTTCTATTGTTGTATCGAAATGAAACTATGTATGTAGGTAGGTAGATATGTTGTGTGGATGTCAAAACTATAACTTGGCATCCGAGCCGATCTGATGATGGACACAGAAAGGTGGATAGGAAAACTCTTTAGTGGCTACTAGTAAACCTTTCGGGCTCATTATATATGATTAATTTTGAGGAGTCCAAGTGACTTCATAACGATGGTCTGATGATCAAGCCAAGCTGTGGATAGTTGAACTCTTTGTAATTCCGTTCACTATTAAGCCTGTTTTTTAGTTTTACCTAACTCCTTTTATTTAGTATGAAATTATTTCTCCTAAAAATAACGCATTGTCCAACGTCGGGACGAGTGCTTGCCAAAAAACAAATAATCTGGAGTTAGCAGGCGCTTGCTCTTACTATGTATTTGAAGTTTTTCGTCCTCACAGTTCCCTGGAGGTACGGTGCCCGTCCGTTTCCAGTCGGAGTTACATGTCCATCGTATAAAAACAATCAGAGACATTAGCTGGTAGCAGCAATGTCTTCCTATAAGAGGCGTTGTCGACGACGCTGACCTGAGGCATTCTAAGATGAAAAAGTTATAACTTAATATTCTATTTTACATATCAAAAACTTTTAGTACTATATTGTTTTTTTTTATTGACAACCCTAGCACGTAATAGATCAATATATAACTATTATATGTATTCCTTTTGACGCCGCACGTCAGATGATAAGCAACTTACGAAAACTGGTATTCACCCTAATCTAGTTACATTAAAAGCCGAAAGCTGACCTGAATACATCTTATAGAATCAGACGTATGTTATGCCATCATTTTCAGTTATCAGACACAGCATAGTTGAAAAAGGAGGCTGTTGCCAGGGGACTGTTTTAAGTGTTGAATGGAAGCACAAAATGTAATAAATTCATGTTACTTTGCTGTACACAGATAATATTTATCTATTATAACAATTTAAAAAGATGAAAGAGGGATAAAAACTTTCACATTTATAATATTAGTGGGATTAGTTGTAATTATGTATAACTTTTCAAATATTAATAGGTAATTATAAAAAAAAACTGACAGTCGTAGAACTGCCTGTCAGAAGTGAAAACACACACATCTATATAAATTATTAATGTATGTGAGCGTGGCGGTCACGCGAGTTTAGAGCTTTAATCCCATACCAAAAGTGCCCAACATGATAAAAGAAGTTTTCACTTCAAAAATGGAGGAAAGCCTATTTTCCGCGTCAATCGTTTGTAATTTAGCTAAGCGACTGATCGACACTTCTCGTGACCAGAAGGCGGGCCTTTTTCTTGTACAGAGAATTAGCATTGCCATTTAACGTGGCAATGCTGCCAGCCTTCTGGGAACACTGCCAGTAGGCAACGATGCGGAGGAATTTTATGACGCATGCATGTAAATAGTTTATATATAGAAATAGATAAAATTAATGTATAAACTGTGTAATAGATAGATTAAAAAGTAACAGATTACATTAAGTCATAGAAACCATGTAAAATGTAATTCGGGGGCTTTGTATTTTAATTTGGAAAATCTTGTCAAACCAGCCATGGCAGCATACATTTACACATTCCACTGATAGCCGAGATATATTTCTAGGGTACCATAACCAGCGGGACCCTATTACCAAGCCTTCGCTGTCCGTTCGTCTGTCTGTCAGCGGGCTGTATCTTCTGTAGTAGGTAGACAGTTGAAATTTTCACAGAATGTGTATTTCTGTTGCTGCTACAACTATAAATAATAAAAATAAATTAAAGGGGCTACCCTACTAGAAACATGTTTTTTTGGCTTTTTTGGCTCGATCTTAATAATGGCAACAAGTAGACGCTAGTCGGCGTTGGGCGCTTCAGCATCTGGATCGGGAGCTCCTCCTGGAAGCCTCCATCGTACAGGCCTGGGTCTCTACACCGGATAGGCCTGTTGATGTAGATGTTGAGGCTGACTGGTTCCGGGAGGCCATGTCGCAAGTCTGCGATGCGGCGATGCCCAGGGTTCAGCCGAGGACTGCAAGGCGCCAGGTGTACTAGTGGACACCAGAGATCGCTCGGCTGCGTGAAAACTGCGTGGCCGCGCGCCGCCAGTACTCCAGGTTCCGCAGGAGGCGTCGCCGCCCTGATGATGCGACAATCCAGGAGACTCTGCAACGTGATCCGTGGGGATGCCCTTACCTTCTGGTAAAGGGCAAATTACTGGTGGTGGACTCAGAGTCTCAAACCTGAGCTGCTTGAAGGTGTCGTTGGCTCACTGTTCCCAACGCGGGCGGAGGAGCATACACCTCCGCCATTGGCTCTGCCTCAGGTACCCAACGCTGAAGACGACGACGCCCCCGAAGTCACTCAGGTGTAATTAAGCGGTGCAACGGCTTCAAGCCAAAAGCACCGCCCCAGGACCTGACGGTATTCCGGGCCGAGCGTGGGTTCTCGCCCTTAAGGCTCTTTAGCGCATGTCTGGAGAGGGGCCAGTTTCCGAAACTGTGGAAGACGGGGAAACTGGTCTTCATCCAGAAGACTCACCGTCTGCCTATCGGCCCATCGTGCTGCTCGACGAGGTGTGTAAGCTCTTCGAGCGAATCATCGCGGAGCACCTCGTCGAGCACCTTTCGAGAGTGGGGCCGGATCTGGCAGATAACCAATTTGGTTTCCGCCAGGGGCGCTCCACTATGGATGCCATGCGCGTAAGGGCCCTGGCTGAGGAAGCAGTATCCCTGGGTGAGGTGATGTTGGCGGTGTCTCTCGACATCGCCAACGCAATTAACACCTTGCCCAGGAGTTGCATCAGAGAGGCGCTTGTTTTCCACGGAGTGCCTCTTTACGGTCGCCGTATTGTCGGGGCATACCTATCAGAGAGAGCCGTAATCTACCCGAGTCGGGCAGGTTATGGTCGGCGAGAGATGTCGTACGGTGTTCCACAAGGTTCGGTGTTAGGGCCATTCTTGTGGAATATCGGATACGACTGGGTGCTTCGCGGAGTGCTCTTAGGAGGTGTTGCAGTAACTTGCTACGCTGACGACACCCTCGTGACGGCGCGAGGCAAGACGCACCGCGAGGCTACCATAAAAGGCACGGCCGGTGTCGCTCAAGTCTTTGGAAGGATCCGGCGGCTAAGTCTTGAGGTGGCCCTACATAAATCCGAGGCCCTTTGTTTTCATGGGCCTCGGAAAAGGCCTCCAGCTGGATCTAGCCTTATCGTGGGAGGTGTTCGCATCGGCATCGAGCCTTCGATGCCGATGCGAGGTACACACAACAAAAAACAAGTTTACTCTACTATTTAATCTGTGTATAATTCGCTATTCGTTTCTTACTTGTAATACCTACACCAGAATGTAATACCTACACCAGAATGTAATACCTACACCAGAATGTAATGAATTCCTCAAATTATCTGAATCTCAACCAAAACAAGACGTATTGAACATCCAACATTTTGTAGACAATTGAATAACTCGTTGTTTACTATATCAAAAGTTTTGTAAATAGTAATAAAAATAATAATAAAAAAAAATCTTCGCTAGTACAAGGGCGTTGGTTTTTATAAGCCTTTATTCAGCAATATAATCAAATCAGCAGTGTTTAGATATTAATTACTACCCCGCGGTTTTACCCGCGTAAGTGTTAATATCGAGATAAAAATTATATGTTAATCCAGGTGTCCAGCTATCTGCATACCAAGTTTCATCGCAATCGGTTCAGTAGTTTTGGCGTGAAAGAGTAACAAACATCCATACATTCATACATCCATACATCCTCACAAACTTCCACGTTTATAATATTAGTAGGATATACACAGTTCTCTGACCGATAAAACGATTTTTTTTTATTGGTCAGAGGCACAGGGTAACTATTCTTACTCGTTCTTATGGTATTGTACAATGACAAAAACCAATGAAATCTCTTCTAGAACCAATATGGACGTAAGTAATCTAATTTATTAGTTTAAACAAAGTGTAAGTTAAGACCAACTTGTTACCTTTCTTAACAGTGGATCCATTTCTGTGTACACATGATACTCGTATAACGGCTGGAGGTCAAATATCATAGAGAGTGATGACAGGCCGACTTCTGCGAGGCAAAGTTAGACGCAGTAGGTTAGGTAAGAATTGTGTTTTTAAAAGATACTTAAATATAAACCTACCATAAAGTTTTATGTATTAAATTATACTTAAAAACTTGAATTAAATAATTTACTTATAGAGCGAGAGGCTTTTAATTAGTGGCACATCAGTGTCTTTAATGTTTTAAAAGCCTTCTTTATAAAAACTCAAACATTTTTTTTAGACTGGTACAGGGTTTTGTCAATAGGTCTATTGGTTTGTAGGATTTGGTGTGTTCATAAAAATATGACATATTATACCGAGTTTAATAACGAACGAAGTAATAAATGTTTAATAAAGCAGCGGGCCGCGGCCCAACGGTTGATATTGAATGTTGGGAAGTTGTATTATATATATACTAATCGGCGCGAGAACTCTCATATCGCGATGCAGGATTAGTAGGTAGTAGATCTTTCTTTTTGCTGTATGTGGAAGTCGCCACATCACTCCCCTCCAAGGCAACCTGTATTCCGCTAGTTCCAGTGAGTCGGAACCGAATGGCGCTAGTCCCAGTGAGTCGGGGCTGAAGTCCGCTGGTCCCAGTGAGTCGGGGCCACGTGCGGTGCAGCGGTGCAGTCACCAGTGAGTCGGGGCGGTTGCTGCGTAGTGGCTGGCTGCTGCGTAGACGGGAGAGAGATGCTCTTCTTACGTGGACCGTAGGTGCAGTGTGCTGTGCCTAGACGCTGATGAGGCCGTAGGGGTAAACCAGGCTGGAGCGGACGCTGCAGGCGTGTGGTATCCCTGTTGAGGCCGAGGATGCTGGCTGGCTGAGACTTGATTACCGCTCATTGCTGTAGGAGTGTATACGATAGTGGCGATGATGATGCTGCTGATCTGCTCTATGAAGGCTGCTTCCAATCACGTCGGGGTCATCACTGTGAAGGAACGGGTATCATGTCCCTCCAACAGAAAGGGAGGATCCTCCGACCACGCGAGGTGATCATGCCTGGCGGGCTGCGCCCCAACGGTTGATGTTGGGAAGTTGTATATATATATTAATCGGCGTGAGAACTCTCATAGCGCGATGCAGGATTAGTAGGTAGTAGATCTTTCTTTTTGCTGTATGTGGAAGTCGCCACAATAGCATTATTTCACATGATATCATGAAGAGTTCACTCTTCTCTCTCTATAGAGTAGATATATGTGTAGTAAATCTATGGTTCAAGGATCTTTGGCACTTGATGACGTGGTCAAGTGTTATTTTATGGTTATCAGACTTATCATATACATATTATTAACTGATTCGTCAGCTCATCCCAAAACAAACTCGGGCCATTGGGACGAATTGACGAATTTCAAGATTAACATTTTTTTTTCAATCGTCGTCTCGTCAAGTACAGTCAAGAAGAAAACTTTTTAAAATATTAAAAAAAAAGACAAGAATTAAGATAATCAACTTTAATATTGTATAATAAATAATTAAAATCCAGATTGCCCAAATCACAGAATTCTTATCTTACTTTAATAATTTTAATATTCAACAATTGGAAATACGTTTAATTGAAAAAAAAAAAAACAACACGGATCATATTTAATCTCATCATATCTTACTATTAAAATTTTAATTACATACAAGTGTAATCAAAAGTTCAGTTGTGAGGATGTATCGATGTGTGGATGATTTTAGGTACCTGGAGCTGGGGACCTGGATTAACACATAAGCCACTTTTTATCCCGATATTTAAACGGCACTGGCACTTACGCCGGTAAAACCGCGGGGCTCAGCTAGTATATAATAAAATCACGAAAGGGACGAGATGACGAATGAAAAAAGAAATTAAATTCGTCAACTGAACGAACAGCAGTTAACAGACCTTCTTAAGCGGTCCCTAGACGATCATGCGGCATGCCATGCTCAATCATCATGCTGAAGGACCTATTGAGAGTCTATCGTGCAGCATAATAATTCGCTTGGTATAATCATTTTATTCAGTCGATATAGAATGATAGTACAGTGAAGAGGTCTTCTGCGCTGGTATGGAAACGTCTTTGTCAAAGGCAGATTTATAAATATAAAAATAAAAAGTTTTTTTTTTTTTAAAGAAAGACAGCTCCCGCATTAGGAAATAGTCCTGTGTCGAGGGGTACTTTACAAACATATAATCAACGGACACAAAGAACACCCAGACTAGGGTGGGAATCGAACCCACGACCTCTGGCTCAGCAGTCAGGGTCACTAACCACTAGACCAAGAGGCCAGTCGTAATAAATGGTTGTCACTCAACTGCCAGCACGCAGTTTGCATGTCATGCACGTAGTTCGCGTGTCATTCGCATCAATCAATACAATTAAACGGTCATGCATGCATGACAACACGTAACGCATGTCATGCCGCATAATCGTCTAGGGACCGCTTTACATTCAGGGATTATGGTAAGCATTAATTTATAAAAGATTAACCTGACATTTGGATGGCGCGAAACGCATAAAAATATCTAAAATAAAAAACGATCATCTTCTAGCCTTATCTTAATCACTTAGGGTCACGCAATAAGTTTTTACCTACATATAAAAAATGCTGACAAGGGGATTTAAAAAAAGCCAAGTACTGTATGGGGAGGCGGATTCCCTGCATAACTCTGAACCCCATATGAGTATGACACAACACTAGTTAACGGTTTCGTATCAAAAAGAAAAATAATTCGGCAATGGCTACTAGACGTCAAAAGCCAGAAAAAGAAGGTGTGTGCGGAATAATAGTAAGTATAACTGAGTAGTTTCGTATGTTCAGAATGATTTCTTTCTAGTTGGTCAATCAATATATTTTCACTTAGCTGTTGTCCGTGATTTCGTTCACGCGGAAATGGAAATTCAAATTCTATCCCCCGTAAATTTTTTTAAGGGATAAAAAGTAACCTATGTGCTGTTCCAGACATCTATCTCTCTGTCAAATTTCATGGAGATCCGTTCAGTCGTCCAAACATTCGCATCTATAATATGTAATAGAAGTCAGTCAATATATCTTGAAGACTTGAAATGATTGTCCACTAATAATTTGAGGTGCTATTTTATTTTATTATTATCAAATTATAAGTGAATGATTTGAAAATATACAAATCATCATTATCAATACAAATAAATAAAATTGAAGTGTCTGTTTGTTATGTCAAAATAATAGTTTTTTTAAGCTCATACACTTATTTGCACGATACCTATGCCTAAAAATCTGTTTTTAATTTTTTTGTCTATCTGTTGGTCTGTCTGTCTGTTTGTTCCGGAATCTGTCTGTGGAACGGGTGGACCGATTTCCACGGGACTTTCACTGGCAGATAGCTGGTGTTATAAGGAGTAATTTAGGCTACTTTTATTTTGGAAAAAGAAAAAGAATTAGGGTTCCGGGCAAAATATATAAATATGTACACGCGAGCGAAGCCGCGCGGGGATTGCTAATTATCATCAATACAAATAAATCAAATTGAAGTGTCTCTTTGTAATGTCAAAATAATAGTTTATTTTTAAGCTCATACAGTTATTTGCACGATACCTATGCCTAAAAATCAGTTTTTAACATTTTTGTCTGTCTGTCTGTCTCTTTGTTCCGCCTCGAGGGAACTGCTATAGTATATATATATATATGTTTAATATAGAGATATTGATTTGACTTGACGGGGCTCTGAACGGAAAAAGAATGGTGGTCATTCTTAGTTGGTACTTGACCTACTGCCAATTTTTGTTATCGTGCACTCCAATTAAAGTTATTTAAACGTAACTGTAAACAGACATCCTCAAGTGTAAACACAAGCGATTTGAGACTGAAATGATTCGAATACCTACAAACATATAGCTAAGTACTCGTAAGCATTAAGTAAGTTTAACTAACTAAGGGGCAATCAAGTAATATGACTTTGTAGATTGTAAGTGGTAATCGTATGTTTGAACGCTGGCAACACTAAAGAGATCGCACGCTCGTTGTCAGCCCGGTTACTTAAGCATGTAATGTGTAAAACGAACAGTGTGTTCCCTTAGATCATTTATCTATACTAATACTAGCAACCCGCCCCGGCTTCGCACGGGTAGCAGAGACTCCTCAACAATCATCATCATATTTCAACCAATTTACATAAAACCTTAACAAATTATACACCTAAACCTTCCTCATGAATCACTTTGTCTATGAGTGAAAACCGTATGAAAATCCCTTCAGTAGTTTTTCAGTTTATCGCGAACAGACAGACAGACGCGGCGGGGAACTTTTTTTATAATATGTAGTGATAGGTAGTTATATAGTGATTATAAACCTGAAGAGTTTGTTTGTTTGGTTAAAGGCACTAATCTCAGGAACTTCGGGTTCGAATTGAAAAACTCTTTTAGTGTTTGATAGCCCATTTATGAAGGAAGGCTTTAGGCTATATAACATCGCGCTCCGACAAATAGGAGCGGAGCATCAATGAAAAATGTTGCAAAACCAACCAACTCTCTCTCTTAACAATAGCCCCGTCCAGGAACTAAAATACCTAAATTTTGGATTACCACGCATTTTTATTTAAATTACAGACAAAGAATTAACTGTTATTTGTTACCAGCAGCGCCCCGCGGTTTAACCTGCGTAAGTCCCGATCCCGTGGGAATATCGGGAAAAAAAGTAGCCTATATGTTAATCCAGGTCTCCAGCTATCTACATACCAAGTTTAATCGCAATCAGTTCAGTAGTTTTGGCGTGAAAGAGTAACAAGCATCCATACATACATCCATACATCCTCACAAACTTACACGTTTATAATATTAGTAGGATTTGTTTTATTATACGTGTTCCCGTGACTTCGTTCGGCTGGAAACTTTTGTGAAATCTATCCAACGGAATCGTACATATTTCCGGGACAAAAAGTTGAAAGTATGTGAGGAGGGATTAATGGTGGATGTTTGTTTGTTACTCTTTCAAGCAAAAACGGCAGAACGGATCTGGATAAATATTGGCACAGAGACAGCTTATAGTCTGGTAATACAATAGCTACTTTTTATCGTACTGGAAAAAAAAATACAGTTCCTGTGAGGATAGATTTCACCAAAATTTCGGCTTACAACTATCTATATATGCATCTAAAATTAGAATTAACAATTATAGAATAAGCCTTTTTGAATATACATAACTAGCAACCCGCCCGGCTTCGCACGGATAGTAGAGACATCTTCAACAATATATATAAAGCCTATAATTTTGAAAAAAATACAGTAAATATTTTTTTTAATTTGTAGATGGACAGGAAAACCTACAAAAAGTCTACAGTCTTAAAATAACATGGTAAATCTCTCAATATTGTGCGTACAAATTTACATTGCAATTCATCGCATTCTTTTCACGCGAGTTCAACTCATAATATTTTTTTGACGTCATAACGTCTTATAAATCGATGAACGCCGGCTGTACGCACGAAAAAGCATGACTCATTGTCACGTTCCCCTGAGCCGAGCGTGCAAGCGAGAGCGCGGAACAAGCGATAGAGAGCTACGATCGGCCTAAGCGTTCGGCTTGTGACGCCACACTGTTTTCTTATGACGTTATTACGTAAAGTTATCGTCCGTAAACCGACTTTACAGAAAACCAATTTTTTTAATGAAAGACACCTGTCCTTTTTTATTTTGGTTGCTTTGTACTCTGTGTACTCAAATGTACTCTATTATTTAGTATTCTATTTAATTGACTCATATTATAAGTTGATGGTGAAGAGATATTTGGCAGTAAATCTAACTTTTGAAAATCAGACCCTCCAGATCGCATTCGTCTGTTACACGGACGACATTTGTTGCGTATTGAGGGGTTACCTTTCCTGCATGCTTTCAAATTGTTTGATTTTAACCAACAATAACACCCTAATTTCCCAACTAATAGCCTACTAATATTATAAACGTGAAAGTTTGTGAGGATGTATGGATGTATGTATGAATGGATGTTTGTTACTCTTTTACGCCAAATCTATTGAACCGATTGCGATGAAACTTGGTATGTAGATAGCTGGAGACTTGGATTAACGCATAGGCAACTTTTTATCCCGACATTCCCACGGGATCGGGACTTACGCGGGTGAAACCGCGAGGCGCTGCTAGTTGTTGATAAAAACATATAATAAAAAAAGCATCGTTTTATAGCGCCCTCCATCGAAAGTACTAGAAAGTTATTGCCAGTTTTCTTAACGACATTATTCCATTAATTAATGCATTTGTTTTTTGTTTTTCTCGGAAAGGATGATTTGTGTAATTATCACTTTTTTCAGCTTACAGTTTTTTAATAAGTCTCTTAATCAAGTGTTAAAATAAAATGGGTATTTAATACTTGATTAAGACATCTTTAACATTTTAAAGAAGAAAGAATTAATGTTTTTAAATTCAATTTTTTTGGAGGGTAAGGAATAGAGATTGGCGTGGAGAGGCTGACAATCTCTTTGAACATATATTTTTTCAGAACATTTGAAAGCGCAACAAACAAACAGTTCAAAAATTGCTTTTACACCCCTCCTCATTTCGCTGGCTCTTTAAAATGTATAACCATTCAACATTCGTCACCAAAGGAAGCGCAAAAGTGCTTTCAATAAACAAATAATTTCAAAACTAGAATTACCATTTTTGTTTAGAACTATTATTGTCGAATCCTCCTTGCTCCCCGGAAACCGAGGACAAAGGGACGAATTTACTTTTTTAAATTCTGAGAAGGGCCAGGTACTTGCTCATTGTACTTGCGTAGGTAAAAATATTAACTATCAGTGTCGGGTTTGGTTCGTCCTTTTTCTATGGAATTTATGATTTACGTTACTTTAACTAGCTATAGAAGCCGGTCGGACAAAGAAGGAGAGAGTTTGTAGAGATCTTCAGTCAGCGTTTCTCAAGTAGATAGTCGCTTTGCAAAAAACATTTTTTTTAATTGTAGTTTTTGGTATCACTTTGGTTCTCACTTACCCTGAGCAGGGTATAATAGGTATGGCACACAACAAGTGTTTAATGAAAGCAACAGTAGGTAAACATCTAACTGAAAAGATATTTTTTCCATTCCAGAATGAAAACGTAGTGAGGGAGTTATCTTAAAAAGTGAAGAAAAATCTTGTATAAATGTCCGTGGTAATTAATCACTAGGATTCTGGGTAATAACCCACAACCTCTAAAAAAAATTTTGAGGCCTTTGCGACTAAATCAGCACATATGTCTGTACGAGGAATGCCTTAGAAATTGAGACACACACACACACATAATATTATTTGCAAACACACACATTTCCAAATATTTGTTCCTCATTACCATACAACTTTTTTAGGTAATTTTAAGCAATTTAATAGATTCTTTATTAGTGAGTGGATCGTCAATGTTGCTAAAATCCTCTTCAACGCCGTACTCAGCGTCGGAGTCTATGCTCTAACTCGACAACGTCGCGTCGCCAGGAGACGCAGTATCCCAATATCCGCTCTAGGAAAATGCATCTTCAACGCTAGTGCGCTTAGTTAGACATAAGAAAGCACGCGTTTATAAGTTATTATTAAGTCATAAATTATTAAAAAACTTTTAAAATGGACAAGTGTATATTTTTTTATTGTTTTTCTTGTTTAGTATAATTATGATATTTCAATATGTATCGCAGATTAATATTTTACTATATTGCTTGTATGTAATTTGTAAAAAGTTAGATACATCTGCTGTAAAAAGCAGTCTGAGAGAAGTAATATGTAGGTATAAGTAAAAGCAGTATTGTCTTTTTATAAATAATTTTATTATTATTATTTCAGAGCTAGCAATTCCTGTCTTAATATAATTTCATGACTTGATCTCCGTACAGTAGATAGATAGATAGATAGAATATTCTTTATTGTACACCATTAAATAAAATTAATTGAAACAGATCATAGCTTAAAAATAGAGTACAGTACGTCCATGAAGACACGTATCACCGGGTAAATTTAAACAAGAATAAAAAGGTTGAGCAACAGTGGTACATACGACCTTTACCAATGTTAAAATGGTACAAAATCTCTTTGCTCCGGGCGTTCCATGCGATAATAGAATCGTATCTATTTGAGTATTTTTATTTTTTTATTTAGACTCGAGAATAGTTTTGTTTTTTAAATAATCTATAATTAATTACAATTCACATAATATATGGCGGTTACAATGAAGAGGCCTAATATAGAAATCATTACCAAAAGTAAGTAAAAGATTATTATCGATAGTTAAAAAATTATAAATGCGAATGTGAGTTGTGAGTTTACTTGTAACGCTTTAACGCCTTAACTACTTAACCGATAATAACGAAATACACACACGATGTCGGGGATTTAGCAAAGGACAGGCCGACTAAGACTCGCTTACGCTTATTTACTACTAGCTGAGCCCCGCGGTTTTACCCGCGTAAGTCCCGATGCCGTGGGAATATCGGGATAAAAAGTAGCCTATGTATTAATCCAGGTCTCCATCTATCTACGTACCAAGTTTCATCGCAATCGGTTCAATAGTTTTTGCGTGAAAGAGCAATAAACATCCATACATCCTCACAAACTTTCACGTTTATAATATTAGAAGGATTTTTCATTAGAACCATTACCTACATTCACATTACATTAATAAAAGTAAATCAAGTACTTCTGTTTCTGAAATAGATTGTCAATAAACACTCGCTTGGACTAATGGGACTTACCTATCTCCTGTCTGTTAGACCTCTGACGACACGGGCAGTGTTGAAAAATTGGACATAGCCCCAAAAGTCGAACATCGGGCAATACTACTTGTGACAATCAATAAAAATTAATGCTGTGAATATAATTTGAAGTGAAAGCAAACTGAGAAAACTACGGCTTCTATCAAACAGCAAAATTTTGATAAATCTTCTTGAGGTCATCTACCCCATCGATCTGTTATTATAAAGTGCGTAGGCGCACTCTGACGTCACATTCGAATAACGAGTTCCAAAATCGGCGGAGCGTTTGTAATTTTTTTTATAAAATATGTCAATGTGTTAAGGAATGTTTTTAGTTTATGATGAATATTAAAAATACGATTGGATTGTCACTGGTTTTGAACTTTGGACGAACTATATTGTCTAAAGCAACATTTGTCGTTGACCTATTCTGGTTTTTAGACCGGTTGATTTATTGGTTGTCCATCCGGAAAGCTTTAGCTTTACAATGTACAACTAGCTGTTCTCCGCGCGGCTTCGCTTGCTTGTACATATTTATAATTTTTGTGCAGAACCTTAATTCTTTTTTCAAAATATTATATAAAATTAGCCTAAGTTACTTCCCTATAACATCAGCTATATGCCAGTGAAAATCCCGTGGAAATCGGTCCAGCCGTTCCGGAGATTACCCGAACAAACAGACAGACAGACAAATAAAAAAAAATTTGGTTTATGTATCTTGTAAACATTCAGATGCATATAATAAAAAGTTTTTATTTTGACATTAGAGTAGTAGGAATATGTAGTACTTAAGTAGATGTGCTCTGCTGGCAGCAATGGTTACTAAAAAACTGTCAGTAGAACTGCACGTCAGAAGTGAAAGCATAACTACATATACACACACACACTCACATCAGTATCTGTATATATGTATCTGAGCGTGACGGTCACGCGAGATCAATGCTTTTTCCCCATACCAAAAGTTGGGCACTTTTGGTGCCTAAACAAGTTTTCATTTGGACAAACAATGTGACACGATTTTTTTATAAATAGGAATAGTTATACGTTAGTAAAACCATAATATTATAGCTATGGGTTATAGTAATAATTTTAAACAGGAAACTTCGTTATAATAACGTACCATCATCCTTATGGAATTATAAGACATCTGCAATACGAGTGAGCATAGTCGATTTACAAAAGCAGGAGCCTGGTTAGCATTTTTTGCTGTAAGGGTATCGCAAGACTCTTTATTCTATATCAGTGATTGTTGTATTCATACCGGGATAAGTAAACTTTTGTGTGCGACATAAGGGCTACCGGGCTACCCATTCGGAAATAATATATTATTCCATAGATATTTTCCAAAAAGAACGATTTAAAATGTACATTTTGGCGCGTAAATGTTGAAAACAAATGTTATCTGTGGTTGTGAACAGATCAATAAAAAGAGACAGATAAAAATGAAAAAGTATTTTATACAGAGTTTGTACTGTAATTATAGGTAACATATACCTACTTAATTATAATTAGAATAGATCACTTACACCTAGCCGTAGCGTAATCTAGTTTCAGTTTTTTTAGTAACTTGACAGGAGTTCAAATTAGAAACATTTAGGTAGGAGTTTACATATATTGATCTTTGAATTTTTAATCAGGGTTAACACCATCCATTTATAAAACACATGAGAAAGTTGAATGACACCTACATACTTTAATTTTATTATATTATTTTTACTGCTGCTACTTCTGTTATTATTCCCTGAATTAAAAATAAATTCTGTGTGGAATAATTATTTCTCACAGGATTTATTAGTAATACATTATAATGTACTAGCTGGGTATATGATTTTTAGTTTGTGACAACTTAATTTATTTGTTAAAAAAGTGTAGTAACTAAGTAATTAGTTACTTTTTAAATTTAAATATACATAACTAATTTACATTTCTGTATATTTCGCGAAACATAATTTTGACAGCCCTTGTTCACGGCGAGTAAAATGGCGCAGGTGTGCGTCCCATTGACGAGATCTCTGCCTTTTCTGCATCCCTTCCTATAGCACAGCTGCTGGGCATGGGCTTAATCCAGCCAGTCCGCCTTTATAAGAACTACTTTATATATTTTGTAATTGATTCTGTGTTGGGATGTCGAATATTTCCATATTATAGTAAAGTTTGGATTACCCATGTTGACGATAGGGTCGCGCTGTCACCGATTACTTAAAAAAAAAGCCAAGTCATTCGGCCATTCGGCCTATATGCAGATTATGCAGTCTCGACATTTTGAATGTTTAAATCGGAGAATGAAATAGGCCTTGTAAGATACACTGTAAACCATAAACTTAGTTTACTAGTAGTACCTATACTAAGTTTATGTTGTAGTAGACATCGATATAGTGATTGATCGACCTATCTACATATAATAATTTGATTAACTATTGAAGTTAATTGACACTTTCTTCCATCTTTTTACTGAGCCATAAATTGCATACATTTTGTCTTCATTCTGTTGTTTTATTCGCAGTATTAAATGATAAAATATAATTTAGGTTTTTACCTACTTTACCTTTACGAACTCGCATCTTTGACATACCTTAATTAAATACCTACCTACAGAGTTGACTACAGTGTAGCTTAGTCTGAACAAGTATAAATTAAAAAAATGTATAATACCCTCGACTTAAAAAGATCAGAAAAGACCTCATTATCTTCGAACGGCTGAACAAATTTTCTTAAATTATAGCTAAGAACAATATCGATCAAGTCCCCTTTCAGACTTAAGAGCTTTGATTCCACAGACAGACACCTTATAACACCCCCTACACCCCCCCCCCCTCCACCTTTGTGGCAGGAGTTAAAAACAAAGCAAATATGCTCATTGACAGGATAGCACCGCCACATGATAGAGACAGAACCTGACAGAACTTAGCAAAATAGTGTGTTCCATATTTAAATGTAAACGAAGGCAATCGTTATCCATTTGTCTCAAAGTAACTCTTACTAAGATAACGAAAATGGCTAAAAAACTAGATAATGATTACGCATGGGCGTACCAAGGAAGAGGGGAGGCCAGCTGCCTTAATTTACCTCTTTTTATTATTATTTAGACTACGACCATAATATCTACTATATACTGTAATCCCCTGGAGGATGCACTTGGATCTTTGGTCCACATAGATTTCATTATAAAGATCGATCGCTTCAAAAAAATATTCGCGTTTGTGAAATGATATTATTGAATCCATATCGACTAATCATATTTGATGCAATAAATCATGATTGATTGATTGATTTCTTATGATCATAATTATTACTTTTACCACTAATACATACTAATAATGAAAACAAATTATATTACTTCCTGTGACATACTTCACTTCCGTTCAATAACTATAGGTAGGTACCTACCTAATGCGCGCGAATGACTGATGTTCATTCTCGCGGTCATTTATTTAATGTTCATAACACCTTTTAACTTGTTTAACTGTTTTTATAATTTTTTGGTATTTTTGCCATTAGTAATTAAAATATATTACCTATTAATTTTATTAGGTGCCTTTAATTATCGTGGCCGTTATCATAGTCGCCCTCTCAAACCATATTCGATTCGTTGATACTAGAGATGGTAATCACCTGGGTTAAAACCGACAACTGGGTAAAAACCCAGGTGATTACCCATCTATAGTTGCTACTAAGCACAGTAAGCACGAAACACTTACTCGCAGGCCTCGCAGCACCAATAAAAATAGTCAAACGCGTGCCATTTATAAAGAAAAGAAAATAAAAGGATTGCAAATTTAGTTGTCCCCTCTTGTATAATGTTATAAAGGTGGTATTCGAATAAGAACAATTTCAGTTCATCGACAAAGGGTCAAAAGTTCATCTTATTCCTCTATATTTTAAACACAAAAGCATGTAATAATATTTAATGTTGGAACCGTTACCACACGTGTTTCTAGCTTTTAACATCACCTGATGTGACCTTGAAGTGGCGGGGCCCGCTGTCCTTGAGCGTTGGTCGCGAGGGGCTAAACAAAACGAGCGCCGGGACAATGTTGAGGCCGTTAAACAAGTCCATGAATACTCCGGAAGGTTGCCTCCCCTGGCTTTCTTTGATATTCAAAAACGAGCTGAGTGACATAATACCAAATAATCACATAATAATTTGGCATGCTTTATTTTACAAATATGTGAAATGAATATCTATCTTTATAAAAGATTTCGCATACCTTTACTTGCAAGAATGAGAATTAGATGACTTTTATGATTTCGTAGGTATATATTTAGGGTATTTTTGACTCCATTAAATAATAGCCTATAGACTAGTCCAGACTAGGCCTGCCATCACATTTAAAAATTTCCCGGACACCTTAAAAAACGCCAATGCCATTTTTTATTAGATGAAACCGCTTGTTCACCTAATAAATTATAAGTTGCCCCTGGCACAGAGTAAAACCCGGACACTTTTTGAAAACCCAGCCCGGACGTTTCCCGGACGCCCTCTAAACTAGGACAAATCCGGGGATGTCAGCCCTAGTCCAGACCAACAATAGAAGCACTCCTGCGTTGCTCACATAGTAAATGGATGACCAGAATTTACAGTTATCCTTTAAAGCCTTAAACTATAATAAAAAAAAGTAGGAAATATGTATTTGTAAGGAGGTATGTAAGTAATGTATCCTACTATCCTACTGGATAGTAGGATACATTACTTACTTAGTGGGATTAGTAAATCCCACTAATATTATAAATCCCACTAATATTATAAACGTGAAAGTTTGTGAGGATGTATGGATGTTTGTTACTCTTTCACGCAAAAACTACTGAACCGATTGCGATGAAACTTGGTATGTAGATAGCTGGAGACCTGGATAACCACATAGGCTACTTGTTATCCCGATATTGGCACGACTTACGCGGGTGAAACCGCAAGGAGCAGATAGTGTTAAATAAACGTGTAGTATTTTTAGGTGAAAATTCAAGCTAATATTATAAATGTGAATGTGAGTTTGTTTGTTAGCTTTAACCCCCTAACTACTCAACCTAATGAAAATATGTAATGCTTTATTGTCCCCACAATAAAGCTTTAACTCTTCTCTGTGAATTACATAACAGCTGAACCATATTATGGGGATTAAATTCAATATACTCTGTTACTGTAGCGGGATAGTACTTAAAGTGCCACCTGTCGGTAACATTTGATTAAAAAGAACATTGTATGTAAGAAATAATAATAATACATTTTAAAGATAACCGCAACTGACGTAACATATATTGTTTCCAATAATGTAGGATTGAGGACAATGAGGTATGGACCCTCTAAATTAGAGTTTTTAATTTTTAGGATGTCCACCTCAGGGTTGGTTTGCCGGTGTGTTCAATAAATGAGTAAGTTGTAAATATTAACGGATCGAACCTGCACACACTTGATCGCAAGACCAACGCGTTATACTTTTTTTTTAATTTGATTTGAACTTTTGATAGGTACTGTTTACAGCAGCACTATTTTTAAACGGTTTTATTTAGCTTGCCCTGTTTGTATATTTGGGTCAAATTTGGTAATTGTTTTTTCAATATCTCGAATACTTTCCCCACAGAACATACGAGCAGACAGACACTATGATAAATCCCTAAAAACTTCTGTCGGTCTTTAGGTATTTTTAAACCATAATCTATACTAATATTACAAATGCGAGTCTGTTAAGTTGTCATGCCTAAACCGGTGGTGCATCCGCCATCTTTACGAGTTACAAAAAAATATAAGGTTATTGATTTACGTAATAACGTTTCCGTTAAATGTCATTTACTGAACTTCAAAAGTAGCAAGAGTAAAAGATCTAACTGACGCCGTGATGGTAAGTGATTACCATGGCTTATTACAACCGTTGTTAGTGCCATATTCATCATTTCTTCCCTCCAACATTTTTAATAATAAATTAAATAAAAACGACGAACTCTATGAAGACTGCTAAAAGACGCGTTTAAATGGATCTCTCTAGCAAAAAAAGAATATGATCAAGTTCTAAAATTGTGAGGGCTACCGGTTCCCCACAATAGCGGTCTTAAAACATGTGCCTATTTAGAAATATTTTACTTTTGTTAACAACAAATAACATTCAAGTTTCTTACAACTGTTCGCAAGGGGGGGGACGTTTCATTATTTAGACTAAATTAGTAACGACACAGATTCGTTTGTTGGCTGTATAATAAAAGTTGACTGGTTTTCGTCAGCCATTCCTCGTGCGGAATTCAGTTAAGACCTTGAACTCTCCCCTCGGCTATTGCGAAATTTTCTTTGACAGAAGTATCCCTTACTACTACTACATATATGTATATCATGTACATATGTATATACCGGCAGCCTACATTCTTATACCTACACTACATTGTATAGCGATGTCTTTTGCATGGGTACAGTAGACCTAGTTAAAGGTTTTGTGCTTCGAATTTTAACTGTACCTGCTATACGCAGAAATAGTACCCATACCTACACTATTTTGGTAAGACAAAAAGCAGTTTCGATGTTGAGGAGAGTGGAAAGCCAATCATCTAAGTGATGGACAGGAAAGTTTTGTCGCGTTAAACGATGGCGGAACGCTACGGCCTGTATGAGTCGGAACAATTCTTCGGAGCACTTCCCATAGTACAAGCTATAGAGAATGCAGAGTGAAGCTCTATGCAACGTCAAGGTGTCAAGCTGATCTGAAATATTCTGGCAATCGACGATTAAAATCGCTCTCCGTTGAATGCAATCCAGAGGGAGAAGCTGGCCCCTGGACTTTAGCTGGCTGGTGCCGCTGTATAGAGATGCGTACAGTATTCCATACCTAGACTTTTGCAGACCATAAAATGAAGATCGATCGACATTCGCAACTCGTGTACTTTACAAATTCTACTGTCATTTGTAATTGGTTAAAAAAATGTGTGATCTAAACAAAATTACTTTTGTACGGTACTTGTAAATTATTATTCCTTCGAATATTCAGTTTGGGAGGTTTAGAACAATATTAATCGACATTTGGTAAAAACTCTTTGGTGCATCACTAACTTACAAATAATAATATAAAATTACATCCCATGAAACTAAATATTTAGCGCAAAAGTAAGTAGGTAGTGTGACGACTACCACTTACAGCAAAAAACATACTTCAACAACATCTAGCGAAGACAAGCTGAACTACGCCGTAACTACTAATCCTGCGTCGCGCTATGAAAGCATATATACAACTTCCCAACATCATTGGGCCTCTTTCCGCCAGGCATGATCACCTCGCTTGGTCGGAGGATCCTCCCTTTGTTCCTCTCCTTCAGGAAAACGAGCAACCTAACTAAAATAAAAATAATCCAGGACTAAAAGATAAAGCATCAGAATACCTTATTGAAGGAAAGAAAGAAACAAATTTATTTTGATCTCATACACAGGCACACGGGTTTAAAACAGAGTTGCCCCTAATTAAATTGGTTACAATTTTGAATTTTCAAAAAATACCTCTGCATGATTCAAAAATGGTTGTGAGCTCAGCGTAATGCTACCTAGGGAAGTAGCGCTAGTATTCTGCCAGTGGCGTAGCTACCGGAGGGTTGGACGGGGCAGTGTGCCGGGGCCCCCAAGCTCAGGGGCCCCCTCGAACTCTGACCTTCAAACTATGAATTGAACTTGGGAACATTTTACCCACATTCGGAATATAAATAAACCAGATTTTTTAGAACCAACCAGAAGTTATAGGGTTTGTACTAGAGTTGTGACTAAACCACTATTTATATTAAATTGCGTACTTGCTTAAATATGGAGAACGACGAATCTAGATTACGATAAATCTGGAGTACGTCGAATTCGGAACACGACGAATACGGAAGAAACGATTTTAAATAGTTTAGTTGGGGCCCTAGTTTATTTTTTGCCCTAGGACCTTTGGTTATCTAGCTACGCCACTGTATTCTGCTAACACTTATTTATTGCGCTAAGTAAAGTTGAAAATGACGACTTGTAGAGGAGTACCACTTGACCAAGTGAGCAAAAAGACCATGCAGTCCCTTTGCTCACTTAGTCAATAATATTGTTTTATTTTTTTGACGGCCTCTGTCCATTCGAATGCCATTTCGGGGGTTCGATTAGCGCTCTGACATATATATACATATTTACGCTATAGACATATTCCCGAATATGTCTATAAAATATGTGTGAAATACATATACATACCTATATGTACGTATGTATATACCTTTTTATATCTAAGTATCCGTGTTCTAGAATCTATAGTACAGTAACAGGCTCTGCTTAGTGTGGGTCTAGATAGTGCTGTGTAATTATATAAGTATAATATTGCTATATTTTACCACGTGTGTTGTCCCGATTTGTTATAGACACAAGCTAGGAGTTAGAACCGATTTTTAGAGTCATCATGTTAGCATCTCAGAACTCCACAAAATGCAACCTTACGCCGTGCCGCCTTCGTCCCTCTATGTTACGTTACGATTATTTTAACGCACAACAGAACGGCTGTAATACATTTTACTTTGGTTAGCTAAGATTGAGGCCGTGAGTTTGTTTCCCCGATTTCTTCTTATAGGCACAGGCAACAAAACATCACAGGGCTCAACTATTTGGAAATGACCGGTAAAAATCGACACTGACACTGACAGTAACCAAAGCAACCTGTTGTTGTGATGACATTGTTTTCATCTATAATTTTTAGTTAAAAAAAAAGACTATTGCAAGCAATTTTATGAAATAGAGGTAGATAATTTCACTTGGATGTGCTGAAGGGTAGAAATATACAATTAAACATTTTATAATTTTATAGTAATTTTAATATCAATAACAATACTGTGATATCTACTTTTTTGTAGCACATTGGTTACTTACCATGAACATTGTGTCCACAGATTTTTTATACTGGTTTCAGAAGTTTTATAGATGACCGCTTACATGCAAACAAAAAGCAATGATTACCTATCCTACTAATATTATAAACGTGAAAGTTTGTGAGGATGTATGGATGTTTGTTACTCTTTCACGAAAAAACTACTGAACCGATTGCGATGAAACTTGGTATGTAGATAGCTGGAGACCTGGATTAACATATAGGCTACCTACTTTTTATCACGATATTCCCACGGGATCGGGACTTACGCGGGTTAAACCGCGGAGTGCTGCTAGTTTAGAATAATAACGTAAATGTAGTCAGGACCATAAATATATATGTATACATTTGCAGCGGTTCATACATGTATATGTGTTTAAACCAAATATCTAAAATATACGACAATAGTTAGACAACTCCCGGGAAATAATGTATAGACGTTACAGCGGGTCAAAAAGCCATCCGTCCCGGTTGCCATACGAACATCTGTGGCATACATGACGGGTAGTTGGAGCCCTAATAAGTCCGACAACCTGGTCTAACTACAGAACTTCGGCTTCGGCTTCGAAGTTCGGCCGTTTCGTAGTTAGACTGAAAGCCGACCCCAACTGATGATGAGCGGGCCAAAAGTATTCGTCTTAACAAAAGCTTTGCAGTTGTCGGGTCGTTTCCAGAGAGACATAAAACCTCTTTTTTGTATTATTCTAAATAAAAAGTTTTATACGATATACAGGTTAGAGAGTAAGGAATGCATCAGATGGTATAATTACGCCACTGCCTGTGGGTTCACAGAGACTTCATTTTGAGGGTACACCTGAGGCCCTGGGAATACCATCCGTTTGCGTTCGCGTAGCGGAATGTTGTTGAATTTAAAGATTTTAATTATGCAGATATTTAGTGTATGACGTCGTGTAATTGTGTATTGAAACAAAAAATTTGTGCATGCAGCCATTGTGGAGAAATTCGCTAAAAACTGATTCCGCTGGGCGAACGTTGTCCTGGCGGAGCTTTTTTTAATCCATGGACTTAGAAAATTATAACTAAATTATGGCGAAATAACAATTGTGTTGTCACCTGTACCAATACCGGTATTATACTGTAAATTATAGAATGTTACCTAAATATATTGCACGACCGCTTTTTTGTAGCCATCCAAACTTGGTCGGGTTATGTAGGTTTTCGATGCTTTGTCAGTATTTTAATTGTTTCTCTTTAATTACTGAATTTAATGAGATTAAATTTTGCATGTGAGTAGTTGAATTAATACACTAATTATTGGAATACATTTTACTATGTAATTATTTTAGAACGTCGTGATATTTGACTGCTTTGTAAACAGTGGTCTATTCATGGTAAATTGTCCTATAACGCTTTAATTACTAACGGAACATCATTAATACTTGGCAACATGTTGCACACTCTTACAAGGTTTGTATAAACGTGAAAATCTAGACCCCAAAGTGCATACTTTACGAACTAAGACCTAATAAGCGTATTTTACGTTTATATTTTTATCTTTAAAACCCTACGATTTTTTCTAAATCTGTTTTTTAAACAAATATAAATCAATTCAAAACAACGTATGTAAAAATCTACAGCCCTCTATATAAGCGCTTTATATTTAGCTAATGGCCAAACGTTCGCGTAGCGGAAACTTGAATTTCTCCGAAGTTTATGCATGCACTAATTTTATTCATACATACACAATTATACACAATACACACTAATTTTTGGACACATTTTTTTTCTTCTAAGTCCATGGATTAAAAAAAGTTCCGCCAGGACAACGTTCGCCCAGCGGAATCAGTTTTTAGCGAATTTCTCCACAATGGCTTGCACAATTTTTTTTTTACCATACACAATTACACGACGTCATACACTAAATATCTGCATAATTAAAATCTTTAAATTCAACAACATTCCGCTGCGCGAACGCACACATACCATCCTACCGTTTAGTTACTGCCCCGGTGGGTTCTAACCGCGATATTAGGTAGGTAATTCTAACGCAATATAGCGTTTTCTAGCACCTAGCAGGTTCACTGCACCGCTCCAAAGGGTCGTAGCGTGATGTTACATAGCATTTAACCGTACTCAAGGAATAGGTACTATATATATCCAATAAAAAATTAAATATTCGACTCTCGGACTGGTATTCCAGAGATTAGCGCATTAAAACAATCAATATAATCAATAACACCAATCATAGTCAAATACAATCAATCAAACACAAATATTTTGTGCTTTATTATGTCAGTATAGATTTGGGAAAATAAAATTCATTACCCCATGACAGTTCAGTAAAACAAAAACTAACTGACATCATACTCAATTCACATCAAACATTTAACATATAAAAAACATGTACGCATTTTTATGTACATTTCTGTAGGAAACTAAGATTGACTAGATATTTCTGGAATATTCCCACGCAATTTTAGGATGGTCTGGCCTGTCTTGCATAGATATATTTGGTCTATGATAGTCTGGTTATGTTGTGGAATTAACATATTTTTTGACGCTTACGGCGAATAGATATATTTGGTCCTGACTGTGCATACGCTGGTTCAATTACAGGTGTACCCTCAGAGCGCAAGATTTGCGGTAAGAGACTACAGGAGCGAATGAAATCACAAAAGTTACCGTCCACAATAAAACAACAAGTGGTTTCCACCATTTATTTGAATTTTACTAAAAAAATTGAATAAAAAATATGGTATTTCATCAACATGTTATTTAGAAATGAATAATATACAGTTTGTAGAAAACATTGTCCCGTACTGTGTCGCCCTAGTGTTATTAGCAATATTACTATATATTTATGGTAATTTATTATTGGTGTAGGTGCGACCATGGCGGGGTGTGTCGGCGCCGCCCCGTGCTATCGTCGGCTGTCGGACCGGTGTCAGACTGTCGTGTCGGGGTTGTGGATGATTATGCTTGAGTGTGGGACGGCGCGGGTTGTTGTCAGTCTCACTCGCTGCTCTTAATCTAATCTTCGTCTTCGCCGCTTTCGGACTCTGGAAATTACAATTATTTTTAATTACTTTACTTTATTAGATATACAAGGTATTATTGGGGTATAAAAAGTAATAATCAGAGTGCCATATCGACAAAGTACAACAAGATAACGAAACAAACATAGGAAGTTCCGAATAACTCGGCTCCTCCAAGCTCGGATCGTCTGCTGGTTATACTCCGACTCGTCATCGAGTATCATCATGTGAAAGAGATAAAAGGAAAGTTAGTAGCCTTCAATGAACATGAACCATGTTCATCACCCTGGAGGACCTCCTCTGAATAATTCGTAGAGCTTTAAATCCAACAAATCTACTATTGAAACCATAGACATGTAAGAATAGACCGCGGAAGGAGGCGTGATATGCGATCGATGAATAAAAAGAGAACGCTGCCTAACGTGGTCTCTCCGTCTCTTTTTAGATACAACTGCGCATTAACAGACGTTCACAATTGCGCATCAACATACACAAAATGCATATTGGGAGGGACTAGTTCTTGTGAAATAGTGGAAATAGTGGTCTTGATAAAAATAGCACCTAGTATGAATAATAGAAGAACCAGTTACGTCACAGTTAGGACTCTTCCCTGTCTACGACAATCCTTAGTCGCCGTTATTAGCTTATCACCAGGTTAAATACTAGAAATACGGTTAATGTTACCTTCTTCGGCGCTCTGTAGCCACTCGACAAACTTCTTCATCTGGTCAAGGAACATCATCTTGCCCTTGCTGGAGCTGGACTCGCGGTACCACTTGAGGATCACCTCCTCGGACAGTACATTCGTCTTGTACAACATTACGACCAGCTTACTGAACGCGCGCATGAAGTTCATGTTCTCGTAACAGTACTCCTGCACCTACAATAATAAAAGTATTTTATTGTACATTTTTAATGCTCTATGTGCTCCATATTAGTGCATACTGCTATTCCATTTACTGCACATTCCTATAGTTAGGACTACGTATTGGACACATCTACCAACAAGATGGACAGATGACTTTCTACAGATCACAGGTTGAGGGTGGATGATGCTGGTCACTTCCAACTGGATTTCTTAGGAGCGATTGAAAGAGACCTAGGTCTAGCAGTGGACGTCCTATGGCTGAAATGATGAAGATAAGCAAAATTCCTATTAAATACGTGCTAGGTGTACATACAATGTAACAAAGTTGATATAGGTTTTTTCTTCAATAGTGTTCCCAAACTAAATAAAGTCTTATGCGGCCATTACTAATATACTATTGAATATTTTTTTTGTATAATAATAGTAATAATACCCATGTATCACACATTTAATTTTCGATATGTAACGGTACTAAAATCGTAGTGTTAAGTGTGAAAACTTTTAATTGATTTTCACCATGGTATTGTAAATACATTTACTAAAAGAATTTTAGCTGTAAGTTTTCCATTAATATAATTATCAGTACAGAAAAAATAAATATTCTATTAAAAAGACAAAATCTAACTGATTTGCATAAGTCTAAATCGTTAGTTTCAGAAGTGATTGACCTGCACTAATCGCTAGTGTATGCTAGATCCATATAATGGGTAGTCTATTATGCCATGTCATGGAGCAAAATTCCAAACAACCAACGTCCAATTGAGTATTTCTAGGTAGTAAAACAGATAAATGCCTAACAGGTTAAGGCAGTGATATTTAAAACACTGTGCACACCTAGCAGTAGTTGAACATTTACATTTTAACTTTTCATAAACATTGGTCACTTCTTTATTCATCGTACATTATCCTAACTTAATATAGTCACCTTTGGGACTGCTCAGCTAAATACCGACTGGAAGCTCTTGACTCTGTTGAGAGAAGAGCCCGTAGGCTTATAAAAGTGTGCTCACTAGGGCTAGTGGAACTACATAGTCTTCAGCATTGTAGTAAAGTTTTTTATAGGATTCACTTTGGTGAGTATAGTAGTAAGACTACTAGACGCAGATAGAGGTTCAATCCTTTCATTGTTGAACCACCAAAAAGTCCAAACTAAACGCTTTGACAGCTCCTTTTTGGTTCGAGTCGCCAAAGTGTGGAATGAACTACATGCGTCTATTTTTGCAGTCAATTATAATCGTGGAACGTTTAAGTGTAGAGTGAATAGGTTTCTCTAGAATAGGCGTGTACCATCTTCGTCATCATCATCATGAAAGTTAAAATATGAGTAGCAATCCTTACTTTAGTGAGTAGCGCGCTCTCGGCCTTGGCGGACTGCGCGAAGGCGGCCAGCAGCGGCGTGTAGTGGCGCAGGTGCTTGGCCGCCTGCTCCGCCAGCAGCTCCTCCTTCTTGTTCCACTCGCCGCGGGACATCACACATTGCCAGATCTACCGCAAACAACACTACTTACTCCATGTTCTACCTTATTGTACTCGGATTGCATTTGAGGATAATCAGAGTGCCATATCGACAAAGTACAACGAGATAACGAAACAAACATAGGAGGTTCCGAATAACTCGGCTCCTCCAAGTTCAGATCGTCTGCTTGTTATACTCCGACTCGTCATCGAGTATCATCATGTGAAAGTTCTATAGTATATATATAGTCGTCGTCGTAGAAAAACGACGAATTTGATTTTTAGTAACATTACAGCGGCGCACTTTAAAGCTTTTAAATTATGTTTTAAGTAATATTTGGAAAACAGCTATTTCTGTTAATGAAATCTGCAATTATTACGATTTTTTTAACAGAAACAGCCGTTTTCAAAATATTACTTAAAACATAATTTGAAAGCTAAAAAGTATAATAATTAATTAATCTACATACGTATATTAATGATGTCTATTAAAGATTATCATTTAGATACATGGATACAGAGCAAAATTTGGATATACATACTTAATTAAACATAGAAAACAGGACTAACATTTCTGGTATTATGCCACTGTGGTAAATATTGTATGAATTGTTTAAATTCTGCCAAATTCTCTGACAGATTCATATTTTTTTAAACTAATCATTTTTTATGAAAATCGTTATCATAATCAAGTAATAATCATCTTAACGCTTTTTTTAACTGCAAGAATGACTTAGATAATGTAACACTTTCATTGTCAAAATAATAAAATTTCCAAACAAATTATTCAGTACTCACAATGGCCACAACTTCATGCTCAGGTATGGAGTGCTTGACGGCCATGTCGCGCAGCTCCTGAATTAGATCCCGCACCGGTTTCTCCTCCGCCAGCTCGTCCAGGAGTGCCTGCGTCAACTCGCGGCGAGCTTCCTACACATACACACAATACTTCAATAACTACAGTTAAATGCCACAGCGTCATGCGAGTTCGAGCCCCTCACATTTGAGTTATTTGTTAAACAAGTAATAGCCTCGATTCTGGGTGTATGCTGTGTTTGGCAAAGGTCCATATCGCCCAATATAATTGCACCGCTTGAATCTATAATATTGGCTAATAAAAAATGTAATTTCCAATGTTGGTCTAGTGGCTAGTGATCCTGACAGCAGAGCCAGACAGAGGTGAGGGTTCGATTCCCGCTTAGGACAAATAATTGCGATAAGCACGATAATTTGTTCGGTGTCTGTAATATGTGTGTTTATCAGCAGTCTGGTTACCATAGTACACGTTCTGCTTAGTTTGGGATCAGACGGCCGTGTGTGAGGAATGTGAAGTGTGTGTGTACCTGCGAGGCCTGCGCGCGGTGCAGACGCAGCAGCTCGGCGAGGCCGCGCGACCCGAACGACGTCGCCAGCACGTCCTCGCTGCGACGGTTGAGCGGCAGGAACTCCAGCAGCCTGGAGGTGCACTTATTTCTGTTATTATCTAACGTCATAGCGTTCACATTGAGTCATAACTTACAGCAACAACAAATTCATTTGCAATGCAACTCCAAGTTGAATTATTATTCTTTTCTACCGACATATTCCATGGTACCCGTTTAAAAAAGTACCCGTTTAAATAATGCCTCCTTAGGAATTATTATGCACAACAATTGTAGCGACATTAATGACTATATCGCAATGATACGACAAGCCAGTACAATGACGCCATTGCTATATCCTCGCGTAGTGTAAGCGAACTAAAGAAAGTTTGTTACTTTTATACTTTGCGAGGATGCACAAAATTATCTTATACTAGCTTCTTCCCGCCGCTTCTACCCGATAATAGTTGTGTTCCGGGAGAAAGAGACCCTATATACTTTTAACGATCGTTTGAGTACTGAAGGCGAGAAACAAACTCACATTTGCATTTATAATATTAAGAATGTACACAGTACTTATCAGTTTGGAGATTTAACTGCCGTTAATATGAGCTGCAATCAGCTTGCAAATATTGTCCAACCACCTTAATTTAGGCTTCCGTATCAGTATGCTATATCAGATTACTGCTAGACCTCAACCCGTCAAACTGGAGTAGTAATGTAGAAGACTGCTATTAACCAATATTACCAGCACACTGTTGAATTTCTGTTAAAGGTTAGGATCACCACAGCACAGGTAGAATTACACATTCTATTGGCCTGTATACTTCGAACTCAATCCCTCTCTCTTGCTTTAGGTGTTTTCAATTTGTAAGCATTCATATGTAAGTAGTACAAGATCTATTATTTGCTAAAGTGATAAAAAAAAAGTAGTTATGTACAAACCTGCCCTCGAGTTGTCCCCTCTTGAGCGCGGTGACCAAGGAGGTGACACCCCGCTCCTGTTTGACGGTTGAGAACACTTCGAGCACGAAGTCCAGGGCCAGGTTGTCCTTTAGCAAGTGTTCGTTCACCAAAACCAGCAGAACCGACGGCGGCACGCAACCGTTGCCTAAACAATTAAAAAAAATAAGATTTTTGTATGAACACTTAAAAATATAATAATTTAAAAAAAAATCAAAATAAATGCATTAAGCTTAAGTTGTAACGGCTACAAAAATACTTTAAAGCTTTAGCTTTAGCAAAGCTAAATAATGTCTAATGAATAATCAATAATAAATATATATGCAAACTAATTCAATGGCTAAACAGGAAAATTAAACGCAAACAAAAATCATAAAAAAAATTGCTAGTCCTCATTATATATAGTTATAATATTAATAACAAAAATGTCGCACAGCCAGTGTGACCAGACACCACAAGTGGTGGTGTCCGAGGATGATCTGCGCTTCATTATAGCACTACTTCGACACCGCGCAGCGCAGTACACGCTACATGGCTCTAATCGTGTGCATATACATTCGAAAAGCACCTCTAGTGCCGGTCAGGATTTGAACCCATGACCATGTGGTACCAGTCAATGTATTTACCCATTACCCCATGCTGGCTACTGACATTTACATCAAATAATGTATTTACAATGCAAAGTGGCCAGTTTTATTATTTACTTTTGTGAAAGAAAACTGGAACTTCATAAATATGGTGCTTGAATATTTACTTTACTACCATGTCACATGGAAGTAAAGTAAATATTATTTAAGTGAGTAAAGAAATCACCATTTCAATTAAATTATATTTCTATAAATCATGGAGTAAACTAAAGTGTGATGTGAACTCCATTTACAAGTTTCAAGTACTTTTTATTATGCACTTATGGAGTATGGGGTTCTTAGAAAATATACATAGGTATATATATTTTCAGGAAAACTTACAGCTAAAATACAGATTACAAATGAGTACAGTGTATAAATTTAAAAAACCCCAGACAAAATAACAAAAATGCCTTAAATCATTTTAGGAAAGAGCTGATACTCTTACACTGCTGGACCGATATTAACCAAACCAAAACCAAACAAAAAGAACCACAGCAAGGAAACTGTCTTTCAAATGAAAAAAACCGCATCGAAATCGGTCCATCCGTTTGAGAGCTACAATACCACAGACACACACACACACACACACACACACAGACATCGACGTCAAACTTATAACACCCCTCTTTTTGCGTTTTCGTTTTCGCGTTTTCAAATTATGATAGTAGTATACAGGAGGTAAAGTATGAAGATAATGAAAATAATAAAAATACACCATACACACATTCGATTATCACTTGTGAAAGCAGCGACCCACTCATTCATTTTCAATTTACGATTACGACTAAACACTGTCTCCCAAAATACAGGCTTCAGCATAGTTTGGGAGACAGTATCTGGTACCTTGGAACATACTAACAATCTTTTTAACGATTCATAATTGCTATACTAATTTTGGCGTCATTAAATAGCACTACATCTTTACGGCAATAGTATATAGAGAGTAACATAGGTGTACTTCAACATACTTCAAAAAACTTAACTTTTATAAGAGAACAAATTAATCCCTACTTACCGATCCATAATGCAGTCATTCGTGCAAGTTTAGTGCGCTGTTGTGGGTCGAAACCTTTCAGGTAGACAAGCACCTGAAATTGTATTGAAACATTAAATCACTTTCTTTAAGCCGGACCTATCCTCACAGACTGCATTGAATGTGGGTGTACTAGGCTGGCTATTATCCTTATTTTGAACTGCACCATTATCGTAGGCTAGCTGTTGCCCGCAATCTCGTTCGCATGGAATTTTTGGTGCAAACTATCCCACGGAAACCGTACATTCTGAGATAAAAAGTATCCAGACTGTAATCTATCTCTGTATTAAATTTCATCCAGATCCGTTAAGCCGTTTCTACGTTCCATCCCTCACAAACTTTCGCCTTTATAATTTTTATCGTAGTTATTCTAATCGTGATTAAAATATGTAAAAAGTAAAGATTGTAAAAACACATTTTTGTGCATAATAAAATGATGGCGATTTCCTCGCATTTGGAGAGAAATTTCTCGTGCTCGTCCTAACTGCAACTATCTCAGAAAATGTCAAATAAATCGAGGGTCGCACAGAGTGTACACAACACAGTCATACAGTATATTTATACTGTAATCATACCTACACCCCGTCGTTAACTGACAGCTCTAAATCTTAAAAACAAGAAGCCATCAGTAAAAAAGAACCCCCCTTAAACGAGCTAACGATCACTTCCAGATAATTTGTACTTCATACGTAGATATACGACAGTCGCTGTTTATTTATGTGCTCAATGAGTAAGCCTTGTCCATGTAAGTACCGACCATTTTCTTTTCTGTGACTTGGCAATTTCTTAAAGAAAATCAAGCCTAAATAGAAAACAAAACTTGTCATACATTTCCCTTACTCATTCCTGATAATGGGGTGATATTTACAAGGATATTTTACTGTCATATTATGTATTAAAAGTTGACAGACTTTGCCCATAATACTATGTACTGTGTAAGTAACTACTTAGTATAAGTAGTAGTGTGAGAAGTCCGCACTTGGTTCGAATTTTAAATATTTTAAAATTTTTAATTGGATATAATGAAAACGAGAGGCTGCGAGAAGGCTTGACGCAGACGTCAGACCGAGGAGTTGTGCTTCGTTCGAGTTTACAGACGTGATAGTTTTTAATGTGAACGTATTATTTAGAACGTACAGTACAATAATACTTCTTTGCAGATTATAATTGTTTGATTCCAAACTTGCCGCTTTGCACATACACCCGAGTTTCCCGATTATCTTTTCACTGCGCCCTAGGCTACAGTAGAGGCTAGATTCTTAAGCATCTAATACACATAAAAGAACATAAATGTTTACCTTTTTCATTTCTTCCTCAAACATCTTCTCCAGATATTTGTAACGTCGCATCAACTTCACAAATACCTGCAAATAATATTGACGTCGTTAGCGTGTCTGTGTTAAAATAACCGACCAATAGTATACTATACATTGTTACGTCAGAAGTAATTGAACGAGAAATGATTTCTCTACATAAATGTTCAGGACTCTAGCCATGTTTTTCATCATTTTATATGAATAATGTTTTAACAACAAACGAACGTATTATTATTATACACTTTTCACCCGCGTAAGTCCCGATCCGGATAAAAAGTAGCCTTTATGTTTATCCAGGTCTCCAGCGATTTACATACCAAGTTTCATCGCAATCAGTTCAGTAGTTGTAGCATGAAAGAGTAACAAACATCCATCCAATCTTTCACAATTATAATATTAGTGGGATTATAGCTTATGAAATTTTTAGTATCTTCTATAGATATATTAATACGTGAAGAGATTTTGTACTTTCTTAAAAAAAATTCGCTAATGGAAGAACCTCAGCTTCAACATTCAGAGATGGTCCTTCGAGCCGGATATTTATTATTGGTTTTATTACTTACCTTAGTCAAACACTTAACTGTATAATAAAATACAAACATTATATTACCTGTTCAAAGTTCCGCATGCTCTCCATGTCCTCGCTCGCGGTAAAGATGCAGGTGTTGGTTTTCGGGGTATCGCCGTCCATCGACACCCCTCCACCGGGGACTGAGGAGTCAAGCAAACAGAAGTCGATATAAATTCAGGCCCACAATAATAGACTTGTAAGTAATGTGTTTAAATTATTATCAGCAAATACGAACGAACAGGGTTTGTCATCAATTGTCAGGACTCTAGCCAGATATTTCATCATTTGAAAGTTTTCTTTATAAGGCCCGATTTACACATCTAACATATAAACTAACTTTTCGGTATAAGGTGTTGAATTTTCAGTCTACCTTTTCAACATCATCGAGCTAGGACACTGTAAAAGAACATTTCTGACGTCTAAATGTTACATAAAGACATGGGTTACTCACGCAACAGCCCCCCGGCGATAAGCACGTCGAATATGACTTCGCCATACCGCCGGTAGTCAAGTTTCGAGCCGGCCGCGTCTAAGAACTTATAGGCAGCGTCGAGGTCGCCGCCGGCGCGCTCGAGCCCTTGGACGAGCGCGTCGCGGAAACCGTTAGGATCGTACTTCTCTTTCTCATCTGGAATAGAAAAAAAAATTAATTAATAAATAAAGAGAGCTTTTTGGGAGGTTCAATAGTTACGGTGTTATAGTTGTATTGTCAGAGTTAAATGAACGAGAAAGGGTTTCTCAACAGTGAGTTTCAGGACTCTAGCCATTGTTTTCATCATTAAAGTTCTAAAATAAAATGTTCCTTAAATCTAGAAACACAGTTACACACAAATAGGTTGCATAACCATTGCACGCCCTCAGGTGTGGCAACGAGGTTAGTAATCAGCTTAATGCTGGCTGTGCCGCAGGCCACAACACAGCGCTGGTCTTCTGTATTAACCCCAAGTGACGCACAGAACGAGAAGCTAAGGCCAAAACCGTAACATGAAACTTACTTAAATAGTTCTCTCCACTTATTAATATTCCAAGTCATTCAATTTACTTGAGAAATAAAAAGATATATTCATACGGTCACTATAACTAGTCTAGGCTCGTTAAAATTCTGCTTACTCAGTCGACCTTTTTTCTCACAACCTACAAAACCGCACTTATTGAATTTTGGCCCTCGTTTCATTGCTAGATACGAATGGGCCGAATTTAGTCGAATATCTGGGAAATAATAATAACTTGATATATCTCACACACGGCCGCCTGATTCCAAACTAGGCAGAGCCTGTACTATGGTAACCAGACTGCAGATTAACATATATATATATATATATATTTTTTTTTTTAAATACATACATATTATAGATAAATTACACCCAGACCCAGAACAAAATATCGTGCTCATCACACAATTATTTGTCCTGGGTGGGAATAAACAAAACGTTAACGTTTTCATTCAAATGTTATTAAATTCTGGATCTTTACGGTTTACTTAGTGATTTATGTTATAAAATAGTAGTTATAAGAAGAAGAAACGATGATTTAGTAATGAGACTTTACACTATAATATGCATTAATTAAAGGCATATAAATAACTTCTAAAATAAGAATCTTATCACGGCGATATATCAAGACGAGACAGCGTGGGCAGTATATTATGTTTAGTTAGGCCACGTGGGTGCTCAAGTCAGCAGGCTACACGTATCAAAGGTCAAGCTCTATGACTTTCACTGTATCATTTGTTTACTAATACTCGTTTTAAATAATCGAACGTTAGTCAGCTTAGTTACGCTAACGCTAATTTTAAATGATATTTACGTTTCTATAGCAGCTTCCCTTCTGTGTTACTACAACATAATTGGATAACGACCAGGTAGTTCTCTTTTTTGTCAACCGCTACATAGCGAATCGGAATCGCGTGGGTCTCACAGTAAATATAGTGTAACTTTCTGTATCGATAAAGATACACAGCCCCATTTATACTAAGACTAGTTGATTTCCCCATTTTCTGAGAACTGTCAGGTATACAGGTTTCCGCACGATGTTTTCCATCACCGTTAAAGAAAGTGATAATTCTAATACGCACATGAACTTCGAAAAGTCAGCGGTGCGTGATCATTGATATGACTCAAAACATTGGAATGAGAGAAGTCAAAGCTAAAAGTTTAAATATTAAGTTTAGAAAAACAGGACTCTCACTGTCCCACAGACGCTATTTATTTCTCTATAGCCCGTAAAAATCTATGTAAGAAATCACATCGATCCGTTGTTCTACTGGTAGAAGGACAAACAAAAACACTTTGAATATTAGTTCTTTACGCAAGACCAGTCTATTTATATAATCTGACGACATTTGTCGTACAGTCGCAAAGTTCTTTAGAATAAGGGAAGAAAAACAAAAAACTTCTGAATTCTGAGGCGGAGACGAAAACATCATTAGGCAAAAGGCAAGCAAATACTTCGATATTGGTGAAGCTTTCATATATTATTTACATATAGCCGAACTCATTTGACACGGTCTAACGGCCGTCTCTATTTTTTTTCTGAGGGAGTCTTACGTAAACACGTACAAGGAAGTAAATTGGCCTAATTATGACAATCCGGAAAAATAAGGTAATTGTGAACTGACAATATGTTGTAAAACACATTGAAGGTTAAACCTGTTTAAGAGTTTATATTTGTGTAGAAGTTTTTTTGAAAGTAGTTTTGGGACAAGGTACAGGAGATTTCTGCGAACTGTGAAAATACCTCCAAGGGCCAGACTCCTTGGGTGTTCAAAGGCTGTGGTCACAGATATCAAAACTGACCCCTGTGCTGTTTTAAATTACATTAATAGATCCTGCAGGCGGATCACTAATAACATACTGTTAATTCTTGCTGGTAAGTAACCGCTGGGCCTTTGGCTTATTCGTCACCTAGGTTTTTTCTTTTTGCCATGCTCTATTAGCTTCACTTGTATGTAAAGAACTTGGAAATCAATTTTAACCTAAATAAATTGTCGTATCAAATGGAAAGTTTGTATGTATACGCAGTTTTTTTGTTTTTCTTTAAAAAATACTAGTAACGTGGGTCACACATTACTAGTATTCTTGTTAACCCCCTCCAGCTAAGCTAAATGCTTGTGTAAGGAGTGGGTTCACGTTGGTAGTGCACTGGGTGGGGTTCGAACCCGCAACCACTCGATCGCAAGTCCGACGCCTTAGCCCTTACGCTACCGCCGCTTCGGACGACAATACTATAATTTGGCATTTTGGAGCTGATCTGATGATGGAGACAGGAGATCGATAGTGGAGCTAGTAAGTGGCTACTAGTACTAATAAACCCCTCGAATTTGGGGTCATATGATTCCTTTTGACTTGAATGGGCGTGGTCACGATGGTCTGATGACGAAGCCAGGAGGTGGATAGTTGACTTGTTTTTACTTTTTAATTTTGTTATTAACGTGTTTTTTAGTTTTACTAAACTATTATATTATTCTTAATAATATTAATTTTGCCTATCCCAGGTTATCAAGCATAGTAAGAATCAGCGGTAAAAATATAGGAGGAAACTTTTATGTAATATTCTTGTTTGTATGTTTACCGTAAAGCGTAGTCGATTCTAGCTGTAAAACAAAGTGGTTACGGTATTAGTACTTTAGTTAGCCATGTGATTTTATAAACCTACAAGAAACAGACTGGTCTTACACCCGGTTTCTGAAATAGTCTTGAGAAATATCTAATTAGTAGCCGGGGGTCATAAAACCAAGATAAGCAAGTCATTCGGACTGTACTCAAATATTGAGTTGCTCCTAGTCTTAACAGACGGTGCGCCTTGATCCAGTACAAAGTTTCTTTCCCGGTTGCTCCGGTGCTATTCTTTCAAAGTCAAAGGTGTTTAGCATTATGGAAAAAAAAAACGTCCGAAGTTTTGATAAACGAGGTGAAAATCCTTCAAAAGATTCATATAGCATCTAAACTATTCCAGATGGCCCTTATTAAATCAATACTAACCTAAATAAAGATAGTATTGCGTATATTTCAATAAGGACACAATCACTGTTTGTTTACCAGTCATATTGAATAGAGTAGTTATTGAGGAAGGTTTTAGGCTATGTAACATCACGCTACGATTCTTAGAAGTAGAGCAGTCACCATGAACGCAAATTAATTAATAGTATTATAAAACTACTCCTGAAGTAATTTATACTCATTTGATGTTAACCTTGTCTGGTTACGGCGCAGTGGCAGACAATATTATGATGTCTGAAAAAACTACTACGTCAAAACGGCTACAAGAAAAAACTACAATGACATTGAACGTACGTCGTGCACTTCCCGAAGTGTCTAGATAACGATTGATAAACGAATACGTAGCTTTCAAACACCTATCAAATGACTACATTTATAGATACTGAGTACAGACATAAGATATATATCTATCTTATTACGAGTCGGTGGCAAAAAATCTTTGCGGACTACGGAGTGAATATTACGAGAATTTATTGGCATATCACTAATTAGATTTCCTAAATCCAAATAATTCCTAGACTAATCTAAAGCCATAAACTTCATTTACGAATAACACAACCAGAAGATAAGTCAATAATAAATTAAATAAAAAAAAATATCCGAAAATATGAAACCGATGCCTGCAACATTCTTGATTTTTCTTCGCCATTCTGCTTCTATCGTTTACTTTGCTTCATCGCAGGTATTTCCGATTTTGTAATTAATATGTAATACTAATTTCCTTAGTAAATAAGCAATAATGGCACTAATACAACAGTGGCAGCTCGATAATAACCGTAATCAATAACGAATATGCAACTTACCGTAGGTTCCTAAGTCTTGTACACAACGGAGGTGATTAGTTAGTCAAGAAAATTTTCTTCCACTATTTGAATAGATGCCACATTTTTACAAAAAAGAACATTAAGTTTTATATACAATATACGTAGTGCCTTTCGGCCCTTTAGCCAGTCAGTCACATTAATTGATAACAAGTAACCGTCTCTTTATAATTTATGTTTCCGTAGGTGCAGCACGAGAAGCCGCTAGAATACTGTATATTTATAAACGGTAATCTATATGCATATTATGCAAACTACTCACGGTTCGCATTAGCTTTAACTATTAACGTTACGAATACACTACGCTTCCTATGACCTATAAGGTTACCACAAGAGTAGGGTTGCCAACTTTGCCAAATACCGTGTCATCGCGAGGAAAGAAGAAAAATGCAAAAGACAAATATTTCTCATTTGTGATTTAAGAGTTTTTAGAGAAGAGAAGTTTTTGTGCCCCCATTTTAAGCAAATATCGCCACTTAGGAATGCCATTTTTTAAATACTTAAAGCTTATATGTAGATGAGGTGCAGAAAACTACAATTTTATTCTTAATCATTGTGTTATAAGGAAAAACGACAAGGGTCCGTGTGTGCCCATGCTGACCTGTCATGTCTCTGAATGTCACTTCAAGTAATACTAGTCATTGACATAGAACAAAACATTCAAAACTTAATGACTTAAAGTTGAAATTCGACCACCAGGCTATTTCTACTTATTATTATACGTTTTATAAAAATAGTGTTTTCTTTCAAATACTTTATTTAGTGTAATAAATTAATAGCATGGAACAAAGTTCCAAAATATGAACATTTGATACCGATATACTTAGTGATGATTTGATGAAGCAAAATCACACAGCATACCGTATGGTGAGTACGGTTTGCCACCATCTGTGAGATATAATAATGGACATGTGTTATCCAAATGGGGTCGGCAAATCCAAATGGCATTTTCGCGTTAAATATGTAACGCAATTATTCTGAGTTGCGCGTGAATGTTACAGTAAAAAGAAATGTCGCTCGAACACGGTAATTTCTGGATCAAATTTTTACCGTTGTAAATTCCCTATGAAAAATAACGCCTATATTTAAATGCGTTTTACCGAATGCTTACGCCCCGGGGCATAAAACGGCCCTTATACTAAAATTGCACGTGATCGTGTAGTAGGAAGCCTCTCGATGGAGACCATGATTCTGTCTATGGTCCAAAATGAAAGTGAGTGGGGTCGGGCGGCGGCAAAAGAGCGAGATAGGGTTAGTACTCTCCCGTTCCGAAGAGGCACTAGGCGCCAGAGAGAGCTAGTAGTGCCTAAGGGGAACTGGTGAGACTGCCCGTTATAGTAGGCCTGAGACGGTGGCGCGAAATTTGGGAGTATATTGTATGGTAGGCAAGAAGGGACGCAACGGAAGGCAAAGGATATTGCTATTACGAATGAATTGGATAGTACGTATATTATAATCAATGGCTCGAGAAGGTCGGCGTCAGTAACGCAATAGTAACTAACGAACTGGCTAAAATAAAATTACCTACTTAAACTATTCGTTGGTATTTGTTATAAGTATTTAAAGAACAGATATTCAACAATCTATTATAAGGTTTAAAGTTCTCATTAAGATGAATTAATAGGAACAAAGACGAAGTAGATGCTGTAAACCGTTGAAGAGTTCATTCGACTGGATTCCGCATCCATCATCAAATCTACTGCACGTCTCCGTAATGTTGTAGTGTCATTAAAACTACATAGTTTCAACCAAATCGGTTCATAGATATAAGTCAATGGGAGAACAATCTTTCGTCATAATTTTTCTACCCTTAGGGTTGAAATTTTTGTTTGAAGTATAACCTATTCAATAAAAAACAGAATGATCTAAATCGGACTACCCTGTAAACCGTTATTCATCGTGCGGTCATACATGAAAAACAAATATACGGGTTGTTTTGAGCACCACCTCCGTTTTGTCGTCTGTAAATAACGCGGAATATGTTACCATGTATAATTGGACAGCTTAATATTACTTTCTGTGTGCGCTTTGTATTCAGTTTCATCTCAAAGAAGTATTTAGTTCGTTAACAAGAACTTGATAAACGTTCCGCGTCCAAAGTTCGCGACTCGAATTTCTGAAACTCATCAACTGCTTTCAATTAAAACTTTGCTATATTCAACTAAAGAATTCTCAGATCTTTAAGATTCTACGTAATACATAGTGAATATTAAATCGATTCCAAGAGCATTTCTATTCATGAAAACGGTTTAATTGTTTGAATGTTAAACAGATAATAATGAAATTTAGTTTTTTTTTGTACGGAAAAGAACAAATTTGGACATTAACCAGAAACTAAGTACTGTTTCAAAGGAAGACCGTGAGGTGAGGACCGAGAGGACAAGTGATTGAATGACAAAATCTACTACATAGAAGGAAGCGAAATAATCTCACTAATATTATTAAGGCTGAACAAATCTGAATGAAATTTGGCGCAGAGATTTGATTAGTCTGGAATAGCACATAGGCCACTTTTTAACCGACGAAAAAAAATGAGGTTCTCAATTCGACCGTATATTTTTTTTTAATTTTTTTTTATGTCTGTTCAGCCCTCACTCCGTTATTTATAAACCGATTTTGTTTTTTTTTTTTTTGTTAGATAGGGTATAGGTAAATATGTAATAAAGACTTAAGGTTTATTTCTTTTTTGCTTTTTAGTTCTTTTCGTCGGTTTAATTTTTTGTTAAAAAGATCTTTATGTTCTTGTGGGATCGATTTTACCAAAATTTCCACGCGAACGAAGTCGTAGGCAACGGTTAGTCTATATATATATATATATATAAATATGAATCCCTATTTCCCTTGGTCACGTCATAACTTGAGAACGACTTAATTTTTTTTTTTATTTTCAATACTTCGTAGATGGTTCTCACGGAATTGGAGCAGAAAATTGGTCCCCGTGGGATAAATTTGAATTTCCACGAGAACGAAGTCACGGGTCCGTCACAGTTCTACATATAATACAGAAATATTCTATGGTTCCAGATTTCTAGGAATTCCATTTAATAATATAATTTGCTAAGACTGCTAATTACATTTAATAATTATTATAGTTTGGTAAAATAAAAAAAAACGCTTAAATAGCGAACCGAATTAAAAAGTAAAAAAATTGTTTCACTATCCACCTCCTGGGTTCATCATCAGACCATCGTGACCAAGCTCAATATGTTGGACTCGTCACCACGAATCATATGAACCCAAATTCGAGGGTTTTACTAGTAGCCACTGAAGGGTTCGACTATCCACCTCCTCCAACACCAGATCAGTTTTAAGATGCCAATTATACTGAACTAGAAACCGCATTTTTCCGACATCTTCAACAATCATCGCCATATTTCAGCCGTTTAAGACAAAACCTTAGTGAATTATACACCTAAACTTTCCTCATGAACCACTCCGTTTATTGGTGGAACCGTATGAAAATCCGTTCGGTAGTTATTGAGTTTATCGCGATCGGACAGACGCGACGGGGGACTTTGTTTTATGATAAACAGTTTAATTTCGATAAGACATTTAGAAGTTGGTTCAAATTTACTTTCAAGATATGTTTACATACATAGTAGCCTATTAAAAACAACTGAAGAGCTTCTGATATACAAAACAAACAACAGTTATAATCTTAAAAAACATAATAATAACTCACCGTTATAATAATGCTCTAAGAATTCTACAGCATCGAGCGCCGCGCTATATACAGTTAAGTACTAAATTCTTTTAAAGAACTGTTTATTCATTACACCTAGACTTACTATTAAATATCAAGACAGATTAAAAACGACTGTACTACCTCAGTAACATAATTATCATCTTTTCACAACAGACACAGGAAAACAATGAGACTATATTTGTAAATAGAAGCCAAGTTAATATTCCTGCTTTTTATCATTATAATTCGTCGTTGGTAATTGTCCTTAAATACACACTAGGACAGAGAGGATTTAAATGTTTCCAGTTCATTTTAAGAGATTAATTACATTTCTGAAGATTTTTGTGTTCAAAGAATCACCGAGCCACCAGATCGGTAAGTACAATAAACAAGAAAGTATATAGTTACATAAAAACGAAGCCTAAATCTAAATATAGTACAGAATTAAGAAGGATAATAAACCACAATACTCGTCGATCATTCGTATCGGTTCAAGTCAGTCAATCAACTCGTAATTTTTTAATTTTGAAGCGACTTTTCCAGCTGAATGTCAATGTTTTGGACTTTTGGGCGCGCTTTAAGGATATAGTAGTCAAAATAATCTTTCAGTCTGTTGGGAGTGCTCAATTTTCTTCTTTTCAGGTTTTAACACAGTTAGCAACATTAGATAGGTGCACATCAATGAGAAATAACAATACTAGGCCTTGATCCCTATAGTGTTCAGTGTTCATAGGCAAAGATAACAGACAAGAAGCAATTAAAATTTAGAAAAAAAAAAGGTTAGCAAAGAGAATTAAAAAATTCTCATAAAACTTCATACTTTTGATTAGTTAAAAAATCAAAAATATCTTATAGAGACCATTTTTAAAAGATAAATGGTATGGTCGATTTTATTCCGTCAACAAATCGAAAAAAGCATTGATTTAAACATTTATTCTAGCATAATGCACATACATACAAACTAACAATGAGGAAAAAACATCACATAATATTTAAGGTAAACAAGTAAATGAGAATATAGTGTTTATTCTTTGCACAAATACGTGGACTGTCTTGGTTTACGTATAATAACCTCTACCAGCTAAATACGCAAATCCTTCAGTTTTAGTGAGATGAGCTTATAGTAACCTTAGTGTAAACATGGTTAGAAGTATGTTTTTGATATGTGTCTAGCTCATAATAAAATTATGAGCTTGGCTCATAATTAAGTTGTTAAATTACTTGCCAATACATAGCCAGTTATTGCCTATGAGTTAGGGCTGCCATCCGTACGGGTTCCCCGGATTTGTCCTAGTTTAGAGGGCGTCGGGGAGCGTCCGGAGGGGGTTTTCAAAGTGTCAGGGCAAAGTCCGGACACCGTGGCAGGGGAAATTATCGTTAACAAGCTGGTTAAATTAATTAAAAAACATAAATGGAATCGACATTTTTAAGATGTCCGGGAAAGAATCTCGATTTCACCCATGAGTCCGGGATTTTTGAAGTTTTTGTCCAGGGTCGGAAATTTTTGTGATGGCAGGCCTACCTATGAGTGATGCTTGCTGAACACTAGTTGAGCCGATCTCATCACTACTAGTGAATTCACGAAAATTTGTTGAAACGACGCAACAGCAAAATTCGTTTTGAAATAAGATTATTATACCTAAGCTTATAACTTTCAAAACACTGATGATATCTACCAATGATAGTACTCCGTTTAAGTACCTGATTTTATAAAGTCCAGATAAATCAATGTCATGATTAACATTTTGCATGTGCAACCTAAACATCAGTTACTATACACGTCTGAATGAGAGAGAAAATATTTCTTTTAAAGACTGATTACCAAATGGCCGAGCTCGAATAAAATTGTACTGTAACCTCGTGAAGGAGGATAGCGATTTTGTTGCTCGATATTATGTTAATATTCCCCAAATCCGTTGGAAACGACGCTTTTCTACGTTATAGGAAACTTGAGCACAAATATGCAACGATAAACCAAGAACTGATGACATAAGGCCCTGAGGCTAAACTTAATCCAACTTCGATAAAATGATATTTTATTATAATGGTTTCCGATATACCTTTAGCATCGTAACGTAACCAGTTTTCTTAAGATTAATAAATTAAGTCATAATTGAGATTAGTTTTTCTAAAAATGAATAGTTGAATGAAAAATCTACATCAAGGGGATGCTGACAGTGATAGTTGAGTGGCATAAAGCCGAAGGAAAAGATGGTAGGAAGGTATGAGTTCGATGTTCGTTAATGCACCTTCTATTTGCGAAGTTTATGCGCATCATACAGATCATTGTCATATCCAGACTTCTTCAAATGGGGGTAACGCAGCCTTTATTCTGCTAATTTAGAAATAAATCAGGTTATGTGCTGATATCCACTGGTGTAACTCCATTGCTCATTTTGTTTTTATCCATATCATAAGGCAATCTACACTCCTGAGCATTCTCCATAATGTTCTCGAAGTTTTGTAAAGTCCGGCTATAGCCAAGCGTAGTGTACTAATGCCTAAACTTTATAAATATAGAGGAGCTCTCACAAGCATGAAAAGAAATCCGCTCTGCTCAGTAAGAGGACAGATTTTAAGTAGAGTTTTAATTTTGAACTTCTTTCAGACTAGGAGGGGTGACTGCGGTGTAAAACGAATCTTATTAAGTCCCCATCCTCACGTGCCCAATACACTGCAATAGGGGTTGTGTCCAGTATCGTGTATCTGAGTATTTCTAGCTGATAAATACAATGCCTCCTCGTCCTGGGTCTAAGACAATATCTAGCCTATTTTACAAGTATAAAAACAATTACAAGGTTTGTGTTTTAAATTGAATATCTACCTACATAAATTACAATAGCAGTTAACCTTTTGTGTACTGATGTTTATGTACTTTGCCAGAGATAAGAGTTACCTTAGCCATTTAATTAAAGCACATTTATCGGTAAAGTAAATGGTGGGTTTCCCTCTTGAAGTTTACTTGGTAATGTATTATTTTAAAAGACTAAGTTACTACTTTTAGAAGGACACATAACTTATTAACGAGTTTTTTTTCTTCACTTTAGACATCTCACACACGGCCGTCTGATCAGGAACTATGGTATCCAGACTGCTGATAAAGATACTTATAGTTATTATTATTAAATACATACAAAATAAATTACACCCAGGCAGAACAAATGATGGTTGCTCATAACACAATTATTTTGTCCTGGGTGGCAATCGAACCCACGACCTCTGGATCAACAGGCTCGTTTATTAGGATGTTACAATCCCAAACGAGGTAATTTCTTCGATCGACACATGCTACCCCAGTCACACACAGGACATAAGGCTGACCGTAAAAATGCCAACAAAAGCTACAAGGAAAAACTTATATTCACACAAAAATGTATGTAATCTATACTAATATTATAAAGCTGAAGAGTTTGTTGGTTGAACGCGCTAATCTCAGGAACTCCTGGTGCGAATTAAAACATTATTTTAGTGTAGGATAGCCCATTTATCGAGGAAGGCCATAGGCTATATAATATCACGCTACGAATAATAGGAGCGGAGTATCAATGAAAAATGTTGCAAAAACGAGGAAAATTTACACGAAGTTGCGCGGGTCAGCTAGTAATCTATATAATGAGCTCTCGAAAATTGTTTTTCATGTGAAACAATCAAACTGGTCGTATTAGGATCTGACTAAACATACGTCCGAGAGATTTAATTGTGCACTTGTTAATGATAATTACGAAAACAAAATGCACGTGGCCAGACAATTACTAGTATAAACCAGTTGTCAGAACCAAATCTAGTTATATCTTTACTAATCTAATAAAGATAGTTAGTTCTTTCGTTGTTCGCGATAATAACTGGCACATGTCGGATTTCAAACATTATTTTTTGCATTTGTGAACCTAATTATTCAGAAAGGTTATAAGGCTATATAATAATATAACTTCACGCTAATATGATCCTAAATTAAACCCGTTTGAATGTGTAAGAAACGATAATATATATATACCAGTTGTTTCTCGTTGCTGCCTTCCAGTGCAAAGTCTAAAGCTGTAGGTATTTATTTATATCACAAGGGCCACTTAATAACAATTGTGAATTGTATTATTGCAACACAACAACAGGCTCTTTGTGTGCGAATAAAATAAAATACATAAATAAAAGATAAAAGAGGATTCATGATTTAAATATAAAGTAAATTTTTAGAAAACAACAAAACCCGACAACTAAACCAAAACGTCATCGGAGTTTTGTTTTTGTAAATTTTTTAAAAAGCGCTGAATCAATTTCGATAAAATTTATATAATTAACCAGGCCATTCAGGTATCGATGGCAACCAAAAAGCGGATGAACTCGCCAGAGCCGGTGCAGACAACCGACAGCATGGCCCAGAACCATTCTGCGGCATCAGCAAACAGCGAGCGTATTCTATCATAAACGCCAAATATACATCATTGGCTATTAAGAGATGCAAGACCACGACTGGTCTAAGACACTCGAAAGCCATAATAAAGGGCTATGATAATAAAGTATCTAAAGAACTTCTGGAGCTCAAAAGATACAAAACCTGTGCAGTAAAAAGAGTCCTCACCGGACACTGCAAACTGAACAAACATATGTTCAACCTAAAATTGAGTGAGAACACAATTTGCAGATTCTGTCAAGAAACAGAAGAGACTGCAACGCATATTTTATGCTCTTGTGGCCCACTAATGCGGCACCGAAGTATTCACCTAGGGTTGCACATCATGCAACCGCAGGAAATACAAACAATCACTGCTGATAGGATCTGGAGGTTTCTCGAAGTCATAAGTCTGAGCAGTGAACTGTAAACCAGAAGTGCTCAAAGAAGAACCAGAAATGGTCGAGGTAGCACCAGGCACTCAAAACAATAATAATAATAACTCCACACATCTCACACACGGCCGTCTGATCCCAAACTAGGCAGAGCCTGTACTATGGTATATAGGAGTAAGACCTACCAAAAACAAAAGAAATATCAAAATCTATTCCTAATTGGCGGAATAATCGCATAACAACCATACAAAAAAACCTACAGCCGAATTGAGAACCTCCTCCTTTCTGAATTAGGTATAATACTAAGAACTAGAGGAAGGTCACAAAAAGGACAAGGTCATTCTGGAAACGCAATGAGACTAACCTACCTTTGAAATCGTACGTCGCTCGCTGGAAGTAATTCGTATATACACTAAACACATACATTTAAACATGGCGTGATCAAACCTAAAATGCACCTATTATATGCAGATTATGTATTGTATGTGTATGTGTTTACAAATACTTGAATAGAAATAGACATGAGGGTAAATGGTTCAGTTTTATACTATTTAATCTATGAACAGCATCTGATCTTTCGCAAAATATATCCAGTTTATACCCAATCATTTGATATGAACCTGGTTAAGCTACACAACCAGTAGGGGATTCGTTTTTACTAATCCTAGGACTTCGGGATTGTTTAAAGATAATCCCAGGATTGATCAAATATAGGCCCGAAATTTTCGGAATTGGAATGCGATCCAAATGCCAGTATCTAATCCTCTACCAACAAGGAACCAAAGAGGGGGATACAATGAAGAATGTTTTCTATTACCCTCTTTTCGCTGAGTAAGAAATGCAGCCCTGGATTTTAGTTCTGAAAACTTAATAAGTGGGATCAAAGTTTCGGGTTGAGATGTTTAGAGCAGTGGGCCTCAAGATCATAATCTATTAAAAATAATGGAATAGAACTTTAATGATGAATAAGCTGAGCTGAATTAGCATTGCGGTTCAAAACATGGCAATGTTGGCAGCTTTGATACATAAGAAAATGGTGGAATAGTTCATGTGTGTAAACATTCAGTTATTTTATAGTTTAGTTATGATGTAAATATTTCCCTGTTTCTTAACTCCTTGTATGTGTCATTATAAGAGGCTTAATCATATGCAGGTGCTATGCGACTAAAGTTTTTTAATGAGAGTAAATTAATATTAAGATCCAATGATTCACAATAGAATAGAAGTTTGTATTGACTCACAATCAACACATGGAACCGTTTAAGTGCAACTTATATTTACTGAGACGCGAGATATAAAAAAATCATATGTCAAAATGTATTAAAAAGTTTAACTGGTTAGACTGAATATTCTAGAAAAACATACATGTCAAGTCTACAGATCAACAGAAAACCGTATCACAAAGTCTGTGAAACATACATACAATATGCACATTCTAAGTTTATGTTGCTGTTGGGTTGTAATTGGTTGCAGAGTGACTGCAAGAATTTTCTGTTCTAATTAAGAATCAGTATCAGAGTCAGTAGGCACTGGAGAAGTAAAGGAGTAGGCTTCCAACTACCGACTCATCTCTTGATTCCATTTAGACAAAACACGATCTATTTAGCATCTCCGTTTCTACACAAAATACGCGGCTTGTCGTGGAGTTGCGGAAACCAGCCTGTGAAAACCTAGAATCTCCGTTCATTAGTTAATAACAATTAACAACAAACATCAATATTATTGTTTCTTTACATGTGACAATATGCTATAAAAAATATAAAGAATTTGCAAGTTTAACATAAATTACAAGTTATTTTATATTGACAAGTATAATAGTAGTTTTTTATGGTATTAAAACTTGGCCATGGCAAGAAACATGGAGTCTAAGTACCTATGCTTTATAAGTTGTTGTTGCATAAACCTATGGGTAACAGCTATTATTTTCAGAGTATTATCACTTGATTATTCAGTGATCTTAAGTATGTAAATTGATTGACATAACGAGAGTATACATTTGGATACTTTAAGCATTAACTGTGTTAAAATGTTCAATGTATCTTTGTGTTTAGACGTAGTCCTTACGAAACACTAAGTAAGTTTAAGTAAGGTCGGCTTTCAGCCTAACTAGGATACGGCCGAACTTCGATATGTTACGTGAAGCGACTGCCATCAAACCTCCACAACCTAAGTACTAGGCGATATCGAAGCAAGTTTTGACCTACATGCCATAATTCAAACCATGGCATGACAATAACTTACCTGGGCAATGTCATGGTCAAAAACATTATTAAATTATATATATTTAGGTCGACATTCACACACAGCGTTTAACTGAAAAACGTGCGAAGCTAACTTAACACATTATTGACAACTTCAGTCATCAATGACCTGAATTGTAACTTAAATCTCGTAATATTGTCACAAGTTGCATTTAAGTTTTAGAAAAATTATTACGTACCTCTTTTTCTGGTCTTGATCCGTTGACCCGATAATATTGGTTTTTCTACCTTCTGACTCATACAATATATTGCTGAAAAGAAAAACACGTGGCATTTAGTAAGGTCCGTTCCGTTATAAGGTCATCGGCCGCAGTATGCGCTACGCAACCCCTAGCTCAGCCCTTCGCCCTACTGCTATGGCGTCCGGACGCGTCCCACTTACTGATAGTGTAGCGGAACCGCTGAATTTAAAGTCCAAAAGGAATATTCCAAGCTTCGATAACGGGATCCGAGATCACCTGGCTGACTATGACTCAGCGGAGCTCCCAGGAGTTTCGATACACGATTGAAAATTGCGAACAAAGTAACGACGCGCTATATATACTGATGTGTGCACTAGTACTTACATATAGACAGGTTATGTAGGAGCCTTTTACTCCTTTTGCGAGTTCTCTAGGACTGCGCCTGTTCAGAAAAGAAAGAAACGCTGCGACGGTCTCTATTCCTTTGTGCTAGAGACAACGTGTATGGACTATGGAGTAGCCGGATTTCCGGTTTAGCTGCGACGATCGATTCAAATGTGCTGGAGCGTTTTACACTCTAGTTTTTTTCTTGATCAATTTGCAAACACAACCTCGAGAAGTAAAATGGTAATTTACTTATATTTACTATCAAAATCAAAATATAGCACTTTTAAGGCTCTTATAAGGCGGAAATGCTTCACGAGACAAAACAGTAAAAAATTTCAATATTGAGCTGATACAAGCAATCAATAATTCAATAAGCATAAAAATATTTAATAAGACGACACAATAAATTTGATGAATTTTGTATCACTTAAATAAAAAAATCACAATTTGAATGGAAAGTATTTGACTAAAAATGGCAGAAAAAACAAAACACCATAGACATGTTTTATTCGTAAACATATGACTTTTGCAAGCACGGGAATCAAAATGTTAAGAATAAATTGACAGTAAATTCAAGAAATAAAATGTACCTATATAAAAAAACTGCTATTTTCTCAAATAAATAAAGCAGTTTTGATGTTTTTACTTATTTATAGATTGTGTTTAAAAAGCTAGTGCCACAGGTCACTGACGTAAATACCAAAATTAAAAAGATTACTAAAAAAAACTCGACCAACTAATGGGGAAAACACATATTATTATTATTAAATAGTATTTGGATTAACATAAAATCCAAGGAGAATAAAAGCTTATTATCTCGTATTCTGTAACAGTCGTATTGTTTCAATTATCTGATTATTAGAATGGAACAAAGGCCTTACGAAATGGAAAGCTGCATTAGGAAAACCATTTTTTTTCAGACATAGCTAGTCCTTTTGGGTGCCGGAAAATGGCCATTATTTAAATCCACTATTATATAGTATTAACACAAACTTTATGTTAAACCTCACAGCTTAAAGAGTTTGTATGATGTAATTTATGTACCTGTAATACGTGTGTTCATGTGTGTATTTTGGATCTTGTATTAAAAAAGTGTCTAAAGAGACTGACCAACGGATTTTCTCTTGCCCTAAAATCAACTACTTAGTTCACTAGACGAAACTTTTCTTATGCATTTTGAAGAAGGTGCTGGAAATAGATATTGCTTAAATTCCTTTAAAAATAATTCACTTGAGATATTATATAACATATGGAACAAAAATAATTAAAACTTCCTATAAAAAGTAGGAAACGCGTCGTTGTGCAATCGATATTTTTGGTGACTTGTCTGTCTTGTCTTGTCTCACGTGGCAACACCGTAGTATTTGTATACTCTTAGTACAATATATAGTTATCTGTGATACTCTTTGGGCAACACTGTCCCAAACTGTCATTAACTTATGTGAAAGTTGTGGAACTGTCAATGTTATTTTGATTTTAAGGTTATTTTGCAAGTAAATGAAAGTAGATACGTAAAAATTGTAAATAGAGGGATATTCCCATATATTTACCAGCAACTGAATAATGGCGAACAATATTTTGTCAAAGGTATCAATTGTGTTATAAATGTTGCTAAAATCCATTTAACACTTGATTTTAATACACCTGAGGTTTTCTTTATAGATAGGCGCTCTTCGAATAACTCCCGTGATATTCAGTCAGCCTTCTCGTAGCACAACCTCAAAGCACTGGATCCCCAAGTATAAAAAATTGCGGGCTCAAAAGTTTCTTAAAATCGATCTCCCTGATCCGAATGAAGAAGTGGGTTCAATAACACCAGAGAAAATGCGACAAAAAATGAAGGAGAGGGGAATATTACCTCCTAGACCCTGGATGGAAAGATCTTTCTACATATCAGCTACAGGTTTGTGGTAATTTATAGGTATATTTATATAATAAAAGTTACTTAGTCTTTTAGCTTTGTCTATTTATATGTAGGTACCTAAGTCCAGGTAGCTGTTTTTACCTGACTGCCAAGGGTTATTTAAGTTAATGGTAAGTTCTTTTTATAGGTAGTCTAACCTAGATTTGCTAGAGATATTGCTAAAGGTGTTACTCGTCTGACTACTGGAATGTTGAGTGAGTGTTGGAAAATGTAATTTTCTGTTTGATTAATGCATCCATCATCTACAGAAAGTTCCGAGTCTGTTTATTGTACTTTGTATCTACTAATTGTATTCATAATAGCCTAGTCAAGCTAGCTGTTTTATGGTCAAAAATTTAAATTTCGATTACCACGCATTTTTTTTTTTGATAAATAGTAAAAAAATGTGTTGATTAAGAATTTCGGTACCCGCAGTCTCGACAAGTGGGGCATCATTTGCTTTTTAACAATTTAACGAAAAAAAAAGACATATTTACATTTCATTTGATATGTCTTGTTTCCAGTACGTTTTTCGTCATATGTGCCCAAAGCTTTTTTCTTTGCTATTAAATTACCTACAAAATGAGACCTGTTGGAAACCGCTAAGTGCTTTTCTTTAACAGCAAATGAAGGTCAAAGTTGATAAAAAAGAGCGTTTTTCTCAACATTTCATAACTTTGGAAGGAACATATGTATATATCTTTCTCTCTTTGATGAAGGATCCTCGGGTTTGAAAGTAGTTGGGCATTCTCGAAATAACCACATGACTAAAACCTAATATCTTTGACAGAAACATGTATATTGAAATAAACAATCTAAAATCTATGAATTCCTAAACTTGGTAATTTCTATTTTCTAGGGGGTGTGTTTGAGGCATATGTGCCACCAGAAGGCGACGGCAAAGCCTCCATTGTGTCCCCGACACGTGCCAAGCAGACTGTACAGCTTTTAGAGAAAAAATCAAAATCCATGATGGCAATACGTAAAATAAAGTCTTTTGAAGAAGATTTTGATCAGAGTGTATTTCTACAAAGGGCTCAGGAAACATATATTAAAGCTCATGAGAGCCTAGCCAATGATGATAAAAGAGCACTGAGGTTGTATGTGACAGAAAAGGCGTATCCCGAGTTCAGACACAATAGCCATATGAAGACTATTCGGTGGAAATTCATTGAATCCCTGGAACCACCGAGAATTGTGCACGCGAGATGTACTGATGTAGTTAGCAAGGAGAATATATTTGGGCAGGTATGTGTTAACTGTGAGTTATAAGTGCCAGGTCACTACGATGATGGGCATATATTCAAGTAACATTGCAAACAAGTATTTTGCTTAATTTTGATTTTGTAGAATAGAATAAAACTAAAATTTGTTGTACACCAATTACAATTAATTTACACGGAAATCACAGAAACAATATGTATGTACAATAGGCGGGCGCTACAAGCAATTTCTTACAGACAACAAAAACAGTAAATAAAATAAATAATAAGTAGTTTTTTGGGTGCGAAAAACAGAATACATAATAGTACATAATAGCGTTTCTTGCCGGATTTAAAAAAAAAACTATCATGAATGAGCTTAGCCTGGGTAGATTTGTACTTTATGTGTATACAAAAGCCAGTTGTCTATCATAAAATATTCCAATAAGAGGAATAAAATATTCAAATAAGAGGAATAAAATATTCCAAGAATTACAGTAGTTGTTTGGAATATACATCTCCGATTTCATTGATCAGTTCCAATCTGCCTTCTTTGCTGACGATGGTAAGTTCTTTGCCAATAAACTTACACACTCTGGACTCTGGACCAAAGACTGTATCATTAAATTAAATGCTTCTAAATGCAATGTTCTGCATTTAGGGAGTAACAATCCAAGACTAACATATATAATCTAGAGGGCAACATCTTAACTTCGGAGAATCTTTAAAGAGATCTGGGAGTGTGTATGACTCCAGATTTGAAGTGGGCAGAGCATATCTCCGCAATTTAAAAAAAAGCAAACTCTTTTGTTTATGTTATTCGAAAGTCGTTCCAAAACATTTCAGTGGAAGTTTTAAAAAAAAAATTACAAAACTTATATTAGGCCCCTCTTGGAATATGGCTTTCAGATCTGGAGCCCATACTTACACAAAGATATCAACCTGCTGGAGAGTGTTCAGATTCCTCTGAACAATGTCTAGCTACGGGCTACCAAGATACCACAGGCTCTACGTCGCATGCCCTCTGAGGAGAGACTTCGTGCGCTGAATCCCACCACTCTTGAGCAAAGACGACTTCGAGGCGATCTCATAGAAACGTATCTTATACGTTTCTATGAGATCGCCTCGAAGGCGTCTTTGTCTTAGTTACACACTACAATGTGCCAGATTTTCAAGACATCATTCTCAGAAAAGACAGCCAACGCCCATCCCGCGGGCACAGCCTTCGTTTAATGCGGGCCTCCACTGGCACACTGGTTGCCCATCACTTCTGCAGCAGTTCGGTAGAGTGGTTCGTAATTGGAACTCACTGCCAGAGGACGTTGTTTCTGCCACTTCTATAAACTCATTTAAAAACAGACTCGATAACTGGCTACGATTGGACAATACAGTGGTCAAAAAAGTGACGGACATTTAAATATAAAAATAAAGAGACTATACTACATTTATCACTAGATGTGAACATATCAGCTAGCTGCTCGTTCATAATCTAATAAATAAAATAAATAAATACAATTTACAGTCTAAGTACCTAGTTTTTTACTGACGCGATGACGTAACGTCATGGCGGCTTCCGTTTCGTATATTTGTAGAATACAATGAACTGAAAATTTTGAAATGCATTATAAAAATTAATTTCTAAATTTATGAACTGAAACTTAATAATATTTTCCGATTCCCTTTTGCCTAAACTATCTTTATATTGTTTTTTTATAATTACATTCATGGAGTAAAATACCCTATGGTTGCTATACATATGTTCGTTTATTAAGCACCCATACTTTTACAGGTCACAGTTCGTTTCCACACTCGCCAGCAACTGGCTGTATACGACCGCTTTGGGCGCCTCATCCATGGAAGCGAAATTCTCAGCAAAGACGTCTTGGAGTACATCGTTTTTGAGAAACATCTGTCAAATTTATATGGCACTTGGCGCGTCCATGATAAGATCATACCTGACTGGACACCCCCCAAAGAACCCTCAAAGCTGACCAAGATTATGCCAGAACCAGAACCTGAGATTGTAAAAGTCGAGAGTGAAGAACAACCCGCCATTGCTGACAAGTGATTGTAGATTTGTAAATAAATTGGTAGTGTAATTGTTTCTTTTTAATTTTTGTGGTTTTTTTTTTACCTTATTTACGTCGGCTCCCTCTTACAAAGCGATGGCGAAATGGACCGGACTGTACAGCATCGAATCAATAAAGGGTGGATGAAGTGCCGGCAGGTAAGGTCATCAGACCTGCCATTGGCACACAAAGAGAATGGATGAGGGACGCTTGCATGTAGCTGAAATGTGACTAGAATGGACAAAGTGAGATATCAATATATTAGGGGGAGCCGGAAAGTAGCGCCAATGGTTGAAAAGGTGAGGAGATAATCGTTATGTTGGATGGAGGAGGGATATCAGGGATAAGCAACATGTGGTGAAGAGAGTTTTATGTATGGAAGTTGACGGGTCCACGAGAAGAAGCTTCTGTTTGATTCATGCAACCATGCATCTACAGAAAGTTCTGAGTCTTGTTATAGTACTTTGGATCTACTAATTGTATTTGTAATAGTCTATCTATAATAGCTGTTTTTTGATCAAAAATGGAAATTTCGATTTCCACGCATTTTTATTTTTGGATAAATATAGAATGGGAAAGAACCACTACTTTCACTTTCCCTCTCCGTAGGTGTGACACAGTGTTAAAATCTGATACGAGAAACAGATAACAACTACGTGTCCGGTCACGATTCAGTTGAAAATTACCTTCGAAACACAACGCTGTAATGACTTAGTTCGTGACTTTAATAGTAAAGTATTTGTGACATATGTACTAAAATTGTTAGTTTTGGCAGAATGAGACTGAACAGACAACCAGAGAATGACAATCAGAGCCAGGCTCGGTGAATTAGTTTTCGAGAACTAGAGTAAGGGTGCTCGCTGTGGTGGTAATAACATGTACAAACCATATTTATTGTTGGTCTAGTGGTTAGACACCCTGACTGCTCAGCCAGCGGTCTTCACCCAGGACAAATAATTGGTTGAGCATTCACGTGGAAGAGCCATGCTTCGGCACATATGGACCGGCTCGACTCCGCTCGATATCAGGGCCTCACAGAAAACCGGCAGTGAAACAATGCTTGCATTGTTTCCCCTATTCACACCTTAAAGGGCGGCAATGCACTTGACTCTTGAGTTACAGGTGCCCATGGGCGGCGGTAGTCATTTACCATCAGATGACCCGTCTGCTCGTTTGCCCCCTATACCATAAAAAAAAGCATGATCATTTATTGTGTCTGGGTGTAATTTATCTATAATATATATGTATTTAGAAATATCTAGGCGTGTTTATCAGCAGATTCAGCAGTCTCGTCACCATAGTACAGGCTCTGTCTAGTTTTGTAGCAGACGGCCGTGTGTGAGATGTGTGAATTATTATTATTAACTATTTAATTATTACACTGCATGATTTCAGTGCCCACAACACAGTGCAATAGGGTTAAGAGCGCGCATAAAGCCAGCAAAATTTTAGAATTCACCCGCGCACCCCTGTCCGCTCCTTACGCCGAACACGATCGCGCGTGTACCTACGCGCTTGCTCGACGCGTATCTTTTGTACTATACGTAAAAAAAACAGATGAAACAACTGTATTCAAAGTATGACTGCGTTGTATAATATTACGAAATGTTATTATGTGTACGCGAACAATACATAAAAAGTAAGTTAGTAGCAGGTGACTATACCACTGATACTGTACACGAATCAATAAAAAAACAATACCAAAAAATAGCATTTTTATTACCCGGCTATGCCAGAAGGAGGGTTATGTTTTTTGAGTGTATGTATGTATCTATGTATGTATGAATGTATGTATGTAGGTATGTATGTATGTAAGTATGTTTGTTTGTTTGTTTATTTCTTTAGCACGCTGATGGATTTCAGCTTGAGAGGTGTCGCCATGTCGTTAGATTCGTCTGGATTGTGAGAGTAACACTGGGTACATCAAAAAAATAAAAAGGCCGATTTTTTAAAAATCAACGGAGAACCAAGCAGTATTTATTTGAATTTCAATATTCAGTAAGTGATAATATATTTTCTACTACTTTATTGCTAGAGAGCCCTGCTGCAAAATTTTTTGAATGAACAAGATCTCGGTCTCCTTCAATTACAGAGTTTTCAGTAGCAGTACTGCGCGGATCGGGCTGGTCACGTGATAGTAGACGAGATAGTTTTAAGGGCTCACTACATATTTGCTAGTCAGCTGTTTTTTTATAGAACAACAAATGACTTTCCTAATAGCGAGTATTCTTTGCGTAGTAAGCATTTTTCTCATAGGCAGTGGGTATTTTGTGTCTTTGCTAACGGAAACTAATTTGTTGCACAGATTCCGTAAAATGTGGTTCCTGCATTCGATTTTTTCCACTGTAACATCTTTGTATGGCCTTTCTTCGAGGATTTTTGAGTAAGTACTTGAATCGCCATCTGCGATCAGTCTTCCGTAGATAATGTTATACATCTCTACTGATTTTCTGAATCCCTCTGCTATTATTTCGGCCTCCATGCCAGATGAGCAACCTGTATAATTTTTGAAACATTTATGTTCACTTGGAGCTATTCCTTTATTCTGCGCACGGGCACATATACAGCAGTACTTATTCCTAACTCCTAAAAAAAGAACTTCTCTAAACTTTCTACCGACTATGGCTGCTGCTCCAGAAAGCGCAGCATAGTTGCTCTTGTACGAGCGCTTAGACCAGCAGCCATCAGCAATGACATCAATGACGGCTACTCCGTTTTTTACTTTTCCTTCTTCTATTGCAGCTAGTCTCACGTTCTGCTGCAGCCTCCATAACTTTATGTGCTGTTTTTTCCCATTGATCACAAATTTCTGTGTGTTTTTGCCGGTACATTTGTTGTGTCATTGTAGGAAGATTCATGGCTATACACAAGCCTTGGAATTGCTCCAAGCCAATACCTACACTAGTAATACCAGAAACTGCTGCTGTATTAATGTCTAGGTTCTGGGTTGGCTTTGGATCTGACGTATTGATTATAAATTTACCTCTGCACATATTACAGGAAAGTTTTAATTTAGAATATAAACCTAATGTAGTTTCTCCTACAATGTTTAAGTTAGACAGTGTGCAGCCGAATTGAGGTGCATGATTTGAAATAATTTTTAACTTTTCAAAAAAGTACACCTTATCTATTATCACTCTCTCTGCTGCTTCATACAATTTTTTATCTTGAATTATACTCTGCGTTTGTGGTCCACTCTTTCGAGTGGTTCGTGGCTTCAATGAACTGTAATGAAATAAAAAATAAACTTAATTATAATTACCAAGTACCAGTAGGTCAGAGCTGTGACTACACAACGAACGTGAATGGAAGAATGAGCGGTGCCACGAAAGCGGCTAAGATAAAACTCGGGCTTATCATATGTTATGTTGACTGTACTTTACGAATTGGAGCAGGTACCTTTCTGGAGCTTTATCTTCATTCTTGTCATAATCATTATGGTGAGTATTTTGTTCTGCATGACTATAGTCCGTACGTATAGTTTGTCCATTAGGGTTCACATTTTCTAAATTCAATGTTGTTCTGTAAAAATGATACTTATTAAAATAAAAATAATAAAACAAACATCATCACCTTTCTTAATCTGTCTAAATGAACTCTATTTCAAGATGGAAATGCATGTGCGGATAAATAAATAAATAAACATGCATACAGAAAGCATTCGGATCAGAGAACCTCCTACTAATATCTTTTAAACAACATTATTTTAATATTACTTTATCTTATTCACTGTTCGATTTTCAACGCTCGGCGTTGCGGCGAGTTGAAAATCCAACAGTGAAAAGGACACAGTAATATTAAAATAATACTGTTTTTAGGGATGGTGGTAGGCCCCCTGGGTAAAGTAACATGCTGGTTACCCACACACATAGATATACACAAACATACATGCATACACCATCACATTCGCATGCACAAAACATACACCTACGCACATACAAATACGTGCACTCTTCAAACATCGAGAGCTTTATTATTTTATTTTTATTGACTAGCTTCATCATTTTCTTTACTAAGATACCACTTAGGGAAGAGTGATACAGCTCCGACAAAAGTATTGTAACTTACTGGGGCTGCCTCAGTTTATATAATAACACTATGTTTCAGATGAAATAAACATTTTTGTATTTTGTATCTGTATACATAAGTACTTACATAGCCGATGGGAGACATTCGCTTATAACTTCGTTTCGATCACATTCGCTAGCTTGTACAATATTTTGAGACGCAGCAATTCTGAAAATAATATATTATTTGAAACAAATGCCTTGATAAACATGACCACAATAAATTGAATTAAATCTACAAAAGATAGGTTTTATTTGCCTATAATGGATACTGTGTCTCTGAAAATATATAATTCTATACATAAATTAAAATTCATTCGTAATATTTTTATCCTTATTAACCACACTTTCGATGAGAGTAATACAGGATAGCTGACTAAAGTAATTATTTTAAAAAAAATATAAATACGCAGGATCTATTTAGGTCCACATTTTTCTAATACTTAGATGCATATTTGTCTTTAATCGATTGTTCACAATATTTAACCAAATTGGTAAGAAAAAAAAAGACCCAAGCATACTTTCTGAAAAAAAAAAAACCTAATGGATATACATAAATTGCTTCGAAATCGACATAAATATATTTCATCGGACAAACACAAAGAGACCAACTAAAAGCTTGTGTTTATTTTGCATATACTATACTGCCCGCGTAAGTTATCTTACCTACTGGAGCGATCACAGAAATATGAAATAAGGAGAAGTGGTTTTTGTACCTAATTATAATAATTTTATAGAATACTCGTAAGATCATTATTGTTGTCCATCCGTTTATCTAGAATTTTGAAAGATCTCATAACTACACTAAGTACAAAATAGTGAAGAATTACCCACATAACAAACTATCAAAAGTAAATAGCTACCTATTATGAATTTACTAACTTTTAAACTTTCGCGTTCCATGATATAATATTATCTACGTATGAACGGGAATTAACGCGATCACGAAAAGGTATTACATACCTCTGAATTGCCTGACGTTTCGACCAGGTTGCACTGGCCGTGGTCACAGGCTGACATGAAATTCAGAAATTCAGAGGTATGTAATACCTTTTCGTGATCGCGTTAATTCCCGTTCATACGTAGATAATATTATGAATTTAATTTATTATCTAGGTACTATCCCAATAATCTAATAAAGTACCTACCTACTACTCCCACTTTCGCGGGCTGAGTATTGACTATTGACTCAGCCCGTGAAAGAGGGAGTAAACGAATTTAGATCTTATGATTCTCAAAATAAAATCGTCTGCACAAAATTTCTGGAAGGAATGAAATTTTGTATTTTTTCCCATAAAACAAACAAACTTTTGTAACTCACAAACTTACCTTCGACAATTAGCAATCCTTTCAATTTGTAACTTTTTTAGGACTCGTTTCGGAAGTCTTTTCAATGTTTTCTTCTTGTTTCCCATTTCACTATTTATTTCGAACAACAACAACAATTACGATTAAAAAGATAATAATTCGGCGCAGCTAAACACTGGAGCGTAGTCTTCTCGTCTCAACCGAGCGATAGCGACTGACAACAATATATAGTTATCTGTGGCGACTGACATGCTATGGCAACTTGGAACATAAAAGAATTGCACTTTTTTTATTGAGTCCAGTGCCATCCCAAGGATAGATACCGGAACTAAAATTACTGTGTTACAATATTTAAATTTATAATTTGTATGAGGGGAAATTTATTACCCTCAAATGTATTACGATTTAAAATTCGCATTTGTAAATACCAAAATATTGCATATTAAATATCTAAAACCACTTTAAATTCTTTACAAACAACAATTTGTTCACCAACACACAATAATATTAATTAAAAATACAATCGTAACAATCAACAATTTTTTTTAAATATTTGGAACTTATTAATATTAGGTTGGCAACACTTCACTTATATTGCAAATGGCTGCGTATGAGTACCGATTGCCGGTTTCTTGTGCTTTTCTTTTTGCAATAAAAGTTTTGGTTTGAATATAAAAGTTGGAGATTAGTCATAAACATACATTAATTAGCTAAAGTATAAAATTCTCATGTTAGAACCAATAAAACAAGAAACAGGTAACAACAAAACACATTCATACACCGTATAAGTAGGTACCTATATATTGTTCAATTGTATATATATATATACCTATAGATATGTATATTATATTAGTTTTCGGTATCTGACCACTAGGCAGAGTTTTGTGTTGTCAATAAAAAGAAGCAGAGTTGCCTGTCTATATCCTATATACTATTGTAGTTTTTGGCGACTGACATGCTATGGCAACTTGGAACATAAAATAATTGCACTTTTTTTATTGAGTCCAGTGCCATCCCAAGGATAGATACCGGATCTAATTTTACTGTGTTACAATATTTAAATTTATAATTTGTATGAGGGGAAATTTATTACCCTCAAATGTATTACGATTTAAAATTCGGATTTGTAAATACCAAAATATTGCATATTAAATATCTAAATCCACTTCAAATTCTTTACAAACAACAATTTGTTCACCAACACACAATAATATTAATTAAAAATACAATCGTAACAATCAACATTTTTTTTTTAATATTTGGAACTTATTAATATTAGGTTGGCAACACTTCACTTATATTGCAAATGGCTGCGTATGAGTACCGATTGCCGGTTTCTTGTGTTTTTCTTTTTGCAATAAAAGTTTTGGTTTGAATATAAAAATCGGAGATTAGTCATAAACATACATTAATTAGCTAAAGTATAAAATTCTCATGTTAGAACCAATAAAACAAGAAACAGGTAACAACAAAACACATTCGTACACCGTATAAGTAGGTACCTATATATTGTTCAATTGTATATATATATATATATATATACCTATAGATATGTATATTATATTCGTTTTCGGTATCTGACCACTAGGCGGAGTTTTGTGTTGTCAATAAAAAGAAGCAGAGCTGCCTGTCTATATCCTATATACTATTGTAGTCTTTGGCGACTGACATGCTATGGCAACTTGGAACATAAAAGAATTGCCCTTTTTTTATTGAGTCCAGTGCCATCCCAAGGATAGATACCGGAACTAAAATTACTGTGCTACAATATTTAAATTTATAATTTGTATGGGGGGAAATTTATTACCCTCAAATGTATTACGATTTAAAATTCGCATTTGTAAATACCAAAATATTGTGTATTAAATATCTAAAACCACTTTAAATTCTTTACAAACAACAATTTGTTTACCAACACACAATAGTATTCATTAAAAATACAATCGAAACAATCAACAATTTTTTTTTAATATTTGGAACTTATTAATATTAGGTTGGCAACACTTCACTTATATTGCAAATGGCTGCGTATGAGTACCGATTGCCGGTTTCTTGTGCTTTTCTTTTTGCAATAAAGGTTTTGGTTTGAATATAAAAATCGGAGATTAGTCATAAACATACATTAATTAGCTAATGTATAAAATTCTCATGTTAGAACCAAACCAAAAGTTAAAACAGGTAACAACAAAACACATTCATACACCGTATAAGTAGGTACCTATATATTGTTCAAATGTATATATATATATACCTATAGATATGTATATTATATTAGTTTACGGTATCTGACCACCAGGCAGAGTTTTGTGTTGTCAATAAAAAGAAGCAGAGTTGCCTGTCTATATCCTATATACTATTGTAGTCTTTGGCGACTGATGTGAAGTGATGTGTGAAATAGAAATATGCTTGAAGCTCCCGCAACGTGCGACGGAAGATGACATCTTTCGCGGAATAAAAACGTAGTAAGCGCCAAAACTGTTTAATCGTAATAAATCCAAAATTAATAGTAATTACATAAAATGCCTAGGCTCAGCCTTTACTCTTGTATAAATATATTTAATGTCAAATTTTTGTCGCAATAGTCATTACCATATCGAGTATAAAACGGAAAAATATAAAAATTAGAGGCTACTTCGTGATTTTTTTCTATCGAGAAAATGTTAATTTATGTTTTTGCTCAAAGTGAACCCTTGAAAATATCATGTAGTTTTTCATACAATTTTATTTCAAGATTTAGTCCGGAATTTTTCATGTAAAATGAAATAGAAGATTGGTAATTTTGCTTTATACGCACTCTTAAGATAAAATGAAACAATGAATCTTATATTACATTTTATTTAATAAAATCTATACTCTGCGAGAATCCTTCAAATTCATTTATAAATAAATTACCTATTGACTATTGGGAAACTTACAAAGTACAAATACCGTATCATTTAATTAAGTGTTGACTCGACAATTATTATAGTACAACTACCTGAGGTAAGACCATCGGCCATTTTCGTAACTAGAGCCAATGAAAAGACAAAATAATGCATTTACCAGTGAGAGGAACTGAGACAAGAATATGCCGAGATACAACAATAGGTAGTTTGATTACATATGCATGTTGTGAGATTTCGCTATACAAATACATATAATTATGTGCTTGTACAATTTTAAATTATGATTGCGCTTAGGTTAACAGTACTGTTTTAAATCAATTGAATGATTGTATAAGGCAATCTCTGAATTATAATTTAATTCTAACTTTTAATATGTATTTATACGTAAATTAATGCGATGGCGAAATAGGTATTACATAATACCTCTGAATTGCCTGACGATTCGACCAGGTTGCACTGGCGGTGTTGCCAGTTAATTCCCGTATAAGTACATAATTATATAAGTTAATTCGGCAACCAATTTCATCAAAAATACAATTCTAGACAGATGCATATCGTTTTACAACACTTCAAGTTTCAATATACAAAGTATCCTTGGATTTTTATATCATTATATTTCTTTGAGATTATTACAGGTGTCCCCAACAATGGTACACTTAGTTACAAATTAATAAAAACAAATTTTAAAAATTAATGTAAAATGTTTGAAGTTAGTTTTTATGGATTTTCTCAATAACGGAGTGAATAGTTCCGAAATATAAAGAAATAGGTACGATTTAAAATATTTAACTTAATATACTTTTATGAGAATCGGAGGTGACAATATCTGAAAATTCAAATGGTTATAACTTTTAATGCAAGTGTTGCATTGTTAGACACCATGTATATTCAATTGTAAAGCTTTCACGTTATTTTTAGAATAAGATTCGTTATTTGTGTTTACAAAAATTATTTGCCGCAACGTGGTACAGTGAGCGTCGGCTTTAATTTTGACAGTTACAATATCAAACTGTTTAGTATGTCATGTGTGACGTCAGCTTTGCATATGCATGAAGTTGTACTTTGCATATCTTTCCATGTATATATAAATGTTCGAATTTATAAATTCATCTGTTTTTATTTAATTACTTAAAAGATACAGTTTCTTATTTTCTATTTTTTGTATTTCATTCCTGGTGATATGAACATGTTAGTGCAGTCTTATATCTATGGAAGGCACCACAATTTAGTTACAAATATTGTATTTACAAAATAATATAAATGTACACAATAATATAACTAAAATTGTTTGTAAAACAACAAGTATACATTGAAGGAAATTTTGTTACAGAGTTAATTTGCTGCGCCATTTCTTGTCACTGAAGTGTAATGCCGGTAGGCACAATTTCAATGTATACTTTAATCGTGATACAGTATTAAAAACAATGGCTACCAGTTTGTACATTATACTATGAGATTTCTTGTCAGCTCAGTTTTACAGAATCCTTAATTTGTTGTTATTCAATGTCTTCATGAACAAACAAGACTATCTTAATAATACATCCGTGTCTAATATGTACATTCGAACACAGACATTTACGAGACACACAAACTCTCGTTCCTGCCAAGTATTTATTCCGACCTGGTCGAAGTTACAGAATGACTTCGACGACTTCCAGTCGAAGTTAGAACTCGACTTCGATTCATCGAAGTCTACGGACTCAACCGATTATATTCAGTTAGTTTAAACGCCATTTGGGTGCGTGTAGAGTGTTCATACGACTGTGGGCGCTTGTCGATGTGTGGGCTTGGGGGGCAGGGGGGGCGGGGTGCGGGGCGAGGCGGAGGGGGCCAGCGGGGAGGCGGGGGGAGAACTCTCAGTCTTCTGCAGCCGAAGCCGTTGTTGTGTTTCGCGGAGATTCTCCAAAAAATCTGTAGACAAAAAAATGTTTCAATAAATTTTCTGGAAGAGGCAAAGTACGTAATACGGTGGTAAACTGTCAATTCAAGACAATATGTAATGTAAAAACTTGTATAAAACAAGGGTTTATGACGTCATACCCCGCTATTGCCAAAAATTTATTTTTGTTAAATATTGTAACTTCTACAGGTGCGCCTTTTTTTGTCCTGAATTAATAAAACTCTTATTTTTATCTTCTGTATGCTTTTGTTTTCTTCTTACTAATTGAAAAAAAAAAACAAGTAACCAAACTTCCATTTTTACCAGAGAGAACCTAAACGCATCCACAGATAACAAACTTTATAGATGTTGCTAACTAACACAATGTCACCGCGCAACATAATTTTAACAAAAAACAAAATAAATTTATTAAGATATTAAATAACAAATAATATCGTACTGCAAACAGTTAAAATCACTATCTGCCAGTGTCGATCAGTAAACGGCTGTTTCCAAGTAATTGAGTCTCGTGAGAAGACATCGGGCAAAGAAGTACATTTCCTTGTTTATGGAAGTAGCCATAAGCCATATACTATGTGTACATTTTAATATATATTCTTAACCGCCAAAGCAAAAAAGAGGTTTTATACGTTTAACGTGTTTATCTGTCGCGTCATGGCTCCTAAAGGGATGGACTTGAGCTATAACTTAATTAAATCTCTTCAGCTGTCCGAAGATCATTATCAGCTCTTTCAATTTTTTTTTTTTTTTTAATAAAAGAAAGAATTTTTTTTTAACTCCCGCATTAGGAATTACTCCTGTGTCGCGGGGGACTTTACAAACATTTAAACAACGGACACAAAGAACACCCAGACTAGGGTGGGAATCGAACCCACGACCTCTGGCTCAGCAGTCAGGGTCATTTACCACTAGACCAACAGGCCAGTCAATCAAAAAAAAAAAAATCTATGAAGGGATTTTTGAGTCGACGGTATTTTAAATTTATCCTAGTTTAAGTAGCCTTTTGTACTAACCAGGTGGGTGATGATGTAGAGGGGGGCCCGGCCTCAGCGCAGCACGCACTCGCGACCCGCGACTACTAGCGCCACCTACACTCTGGAACAATACAAACAACAATATTTACTAAAAGGGTTTAAATACAAGTAGTACATAATACAAATAGATATTGGTAGGACTTTGGTGAAAAACTTATGTCCTAACACGCAGATGTCAGTCAGTAAGGGTTATTGTGCCCCTATTGTGTCTTATACTAGGATGCTACACAAGTACTACAAGTACTTTGTGAATTTTTTTTTTCGAAGCGATCTCCACTGGCAGTATTTCACAAGTATCCCTGTCAAACGCATCAGCATATCTCTGCTAGAGTTCCTATAAGCTCCTCATTGCTCAAAAACTTGCATACCTTCAGTTGTTGAAGTGAAAACTTCTTTAGGCACGACGTTTGTGCACTTTTGCTATGAGGAAAAAGCACTGAACTCGTGACTGTCACGCTGATAATACATATATAGATCCACTAGAGGGCGCTAATCTAAACATTGAGTTCTGTCAGCTCCTTATTAACTAATGTCACCAACCTGCTAATGTGACGTTTTAAGTTCGTCGTTTCGTTTAAGTTTTCACTTCTGTCGGCAGTCCCATCACTGCCTTATTTTTTTTATATACGGGAATAGTGCTAAGTCGCATGGCCGGACTATAAGGAGGGTGTCCGAGCAATTTGATTCCAGCTTGGTGCAAATAGTCTGTAGTTTTGTCGGCGTTATCGTGATGCAAAAGCCAAGTATCGGGTGTTGAGTATGGTCGTCAATTTTTTAAGGCTTCTAACACTTGAAGTAAACCTCTGTATACCATGAAGCGGTAACATTCTTCTCTTTATCTAGCACAACCGTAGCCAATATTTCTTTCTTCGCCATTATTTGTAGACAACGGAGCCATATAAAAAAATAGTGTCATAATCTCTAAAATCAACTTCATTTTACTGTTTATTTTTTTCTTGACGTTGGCGCTATTGGTGTACAGTGCAGCTAATCAAATAGTATATATATATGAAGTGAACTTTTTTAGAGTGGCAAGCAACGTAACGTCAACGTAATATAGGCAGATATGTTATTGTGTTTATTTACCTGTGTGTCTTGGTCCCGGAGCGAGTCGTCCTGTATCCGGACGGCGACGTCGCTGAGCGAGTCCGCGTCGTCGTCACGTTCCGTCGTCGGGCGGTAGTCGCCGCTCTCCGACACTTCCACTATTTGGAGACGACTGCCGTCTAATTCCTAAGAAAATAGACAAATATTTTAAGTAAAAGATATGTTAATTTAAAAAAGTCTCGGTTGTTAGTGTTTTAGATTATATATATTCCAAATTTTGGCAATTATAATTTGATTAAATACACGTAATAGCGGGTAAGTTTTCATAAGATTAGATAATTTAAATAAATGTTTAAGTCAGTGTTGTATATTTATGCCATATTTCTATGTCATATTATGTTTAAGTTGATTGAAACTGATTTTTTTTTCTTAAAACAAATTTTTAGTTTTGTTTAATAAAAGTGGCGGGTAATTTTTACGTCATTTGAAAATCGAATGTGTCGTGTTATAAAATAATAAAAAAAAAGTTTTGTTCGATTTTTGAATTTAGGAAAATATTCTTTTGCACAGTCACAAGTTCGAGGCTATTCGTCGTATACCATCATTCTACAGATAGTGTGCGACGTATAGGTGTCATCTTTTTGTATATATTTTAATATGATAAAGGTACTTATTCTTTGTTTTATTATTTCATTAATTTTATTGTGGCATAAATATCGCACGGTGCACTTTTTAAAGAAATGTCGAGGATGGCTACCTGCATGAGCGTGTCGGGGTGCACGAGGTCGCCGCTGGCGTCGAGCGCGCGCGCGGCGTGCGGGGGGGAGTGGGGCGCGTAGCGCGCCAACACGGGGCGCAGCACGTGGCGCAGGCGGCGCGCGGCGCGGCAGCGCACGGCCACGACGCGGCCGCGCAGCTCCAGGCGCACCACGCAGCGCCGCTCCACGCCCGCCTCGCGCCCGCCCAGCACGGCCGACGGCGCCGACAGCTCCACCTGCCCGCCGTCCTTCAGCACCACGTCGTACGTGGCGCACGCCAGGTTGCGCCGCTGCAGCAGGCGCTCCACCAGCCGCCCCACCGTCACCGCCGGGTCCACGCCCACCACCGACGTGGCGCCGTCCGGCAGCACCACGCGGCACAGCGAGCACTGGCCCGGGGTCGTTTGGCTCGATTTTACCACCTGAGTGACAAGAAAATTAAATAAATTCAATGTAAATTCTAAAAATTAAAAAAAAAAATTCATACTATCGCATCAAAGCGTAAATTTTACAAATGAAAGTTTCTAAGAATCGTATCCGTTTTATAAAAGAATCTATAAATACATAAATTCATCTAAAATAGTAAACTCATTTCATAAAAATGTACATACAATCTGTTAACATTAAATTCTATACGTGATTCATATACCTATTTACTGAGATAATTACACCTACATTTTAATTTACTCAAATAAACCTACTCTTCACACTCATAACACGTCAACTAATATAATAAAAACGCTCAATCTTAACAATAACAATAAACCCCCACACAGAAAATTAATCCTTATTAAAACCCCTTTGTAAAAAGATAAAAGAAATAAAAAAAGCTTATACCATACCAAAATATTTTAGAACATTATTAAAAAAATACACATGTTACTTATCTACATACAATATCATTATATGTATCTGGTAGTGTGTATATTATGGATAAATAATTATAAAAACACGGATATTAAACAACCCACTAAAGCCACGAGTATGAACTAGCCAATTCATAAAATCTAGACCGAACTAGTTTTCCTATGTAAATATTTATATAGATAGATGGAATATTTACTAAAGCACTTGTACAAACGTGAGGCACACATTACAAAAGTGTAAAATCATTGCGACAAACATGCAAACATCTGACTATTATTAGTATTCTTCACACCATATAGGTGTTTCTTTCCAATCTATTCAGAATAACATTACTGAGGATAATTTATCTTCATATATTACAAGTCTAGTTACGCTATGAATAACACAACTATACGATTTGTAAGAGATACAGAAGACCGCCTAAGCATTGTAGTGTTAATTATAGAGTGACCAGACGAGCTGGGAGGGGAAGAATTCATTAGTGTCGACATCATCTAGTCCACCTTTACAAAATAAATCTATTACTAAAAAATTTTGTTAGTATACATACTTTACAAAAAGCTACAACTCTTATTTTGAAATGCTGCAAAGCTACCAGTAACACTCTTGTCATGGTTTCAAGTATTTAATATATACAGTATGCTTGTTAATCTAAATGGTAGTTGTGGTATTTTAAACTGGTAACATTAGTATTATATTACTACCTCTTTCTAATCTCAAGAGAGTGTTGCCAAGTGTCCAATACATTTTCTACCACGTGTCGTTGCGCTGACACACTTTATTTATTGTCTCAATACAAATATTATGTAGTATTGTGCACATATTGTTAGTGAGTTATCTGACGCTACATTATTACAATAGGATTCCGCTAATTATACTAATTATTTCACAATATTTTATCATTGTTTTGATATTTATGTTGTGGTATTATTTCGGATAGATATTATGAATGTATCATTGATAAGATTATTTATTTATTTATTTACGTTGGAATACTTTTCAAAACTGCCCAAACATCATTTTAAAATTATCTAACTAACTCCCAAAGTGTCCGATTGAAGACCATATGTTTGGTGCTATGAAGTTAGTGGGGCCAGGCATGAGCGTAGGTATGTAAATAGAGAAGAAAATGCACTGAACTCGTTTGTCTTTGTCTAATTATAGTATAATACAAATATTTAACCAAGTATGACAAAATGGTAAATACACAAACCGTTATGTAGTTATTATAGTATTTAATGATATGAAACAATTTATTTAGATACGGATAGAGATTACGGGGTAGATTAACAATATATACAATTGTAAGTTTGTTATCTATGTTAATAAATTCTGCATTATTATGTAATAAAAGAAAACACTTAGGCTATACCAATAAACTATGTCAGAATGTACTGCTATTGTACCCATGAAGAAAATTATATTTGCTATCGCAAAACGTACAAAGTGACATTCGAACTGCGTTGTTACAATTTCAACGGCCTTATTTCTCTTAGTGTCTACGTTTACTGAAACCCTTCGTGACCGCGGAGGTTGGGGCTCGACATCTCATGGAACGAAGCGACCTGTTGTGATCTGGGCATCTCCCAAAATACACATTTATATATGGTATAATTATAGTTTAGTAACGTACATCAATAGTAGGTTGTGGATCGTTCTGTTGCGTGGTGTTGGAGCGCTCGCGGGCGGCGCCGGCGCGCAGCCTCCAGGGCAGCAGCGAGCCGCCGCCGCTGCGCCGCCGCTCCGACACGTTCGAGGCTGACTTCTTTAACTGTACAATCATTGAGTCACTTAGGTATGTCTTTTATCGGTTTAATAACAAAAGTTGATTATCTGCGAAATGTGCCATTTTAGTGAAGAATAAACATAGTTTAATAAATGGAAAAGAGATAAATACATTATCAAATGAAACAAAAACCTAACCCACAACAATACAAATATTATTATTGTCAAAAAACTGTTTTTGTATCTGGCAAATTATCTCATTCTCACAAGTGAGACGAATCTAATGACCTCTAATATATAGAAATCTGTCAAACGGTTTAGGCTGTAGAATATGCCAAAGAAATGGTTAAATTTGCTAATTCATCAAAATAATAAGTAGTTCTCAAAGTTAAGTGTACCTTAGAGCTGTCGGTCTGTTGCTGCGTGTCGTACGGCAAGGGCATGCCGCGCAGGTCCGCTCGAGCGCACTCCGCGTGCTCGCCCGAGCGTAGGAAACGCGGGTAGCTGTCAAATTTCAGCATGTTGAAGATCTGCTTCTGAGCCTGTAATAACACAATTCGTCTTATAACATATACTTAAAATTTATCTAGATCCTAACTTGCAAAAGTAATTTTAATTGTTTGTGATGCCTTCACTACATAACTACTAAACCTATCATCATGAAATTTCGCACACATGTTGTACGTACACATAGGGTACTTTCACCCAAAAAACAGGTTCGACTGTTTGACAAAATCTAGATCAACGCAAGTGAAGCCGCTGGCAAAAACTAGTAACATTAATAATATAATTTATAATTATGTTGACTGGAATTATCGCGATCTGGAATTAATGGAATGGTCACTTCAAATTGAAAACCTTAAGAGCGTTATCAACTTGAATAGTTTGATAATATTAATTGATTGTATTATATCTAATGGCCTTTGTAGAGATTAATTAAATAGTACCTAGTCAAGTTAATCCCTGAGTTATCAATGTCAAAAGTTGTGAGTTATTTAGTTAGTGTATTTATTATTCCTTCACGCTGAAACGGCTAGGCGGATTAGGATGAAATTTGGAATAAACGCTTGAACTATCAAACAGACATATGACGGCATTATATTAACTAGACTAATCTGGACTAATTTTAAAGTGGTTTTTAATAGGATGTTCTATATATCAATATCCCTTAATCTTTACAATAAGCGATAAGAATCAAATTAATCATCAAATAAATAATATAACAAGTGGTTATCGTACACGTTCACATTAACAAAATACAATAAGACTTTCACGTCTTAAACTTTTAAATGTTTTGTAACAGTTATATCTCTGTTGCTGGAAGGTTTTACGGCAATAACAATTATCTCTTAATTTAAAATACAGTTTGTAACACGCAACACGCAAACAACAAATTGCACATCTTCGCGAATAGTGTTACAATTCAAATATAAAAATATATTGAACAATACAATTTGAAGTGTCTTAAGGATAAAATTTTCCATAATATATGCTTTAACTTAATCACTTTTAACACCTTTTGAGTTAAGACACTATTTTTGTGGTGATATCTACGTTTGAAATGAACTTGTATATTCTGTGTGGAGCTTGAGCGATATAATAGTCTATGCATCTACAATTAACACTACTTGAACACACGTTACACACGGTTTGATCCCAAACTAGGCAGAGCCTGTACTATGGTAACCAGACTGCTGATAAACATACTTATATATTTCTAAATACATACATATTTTTGACTGGCCTGTTGGTCTAATGGTTAGTGACCCTGACTGCTGAGCCAGAGGTCGTGGGTTCGATTCCCACCTGAGTCTGGGTATTCTTTGTGTCCGTTGTTTGTATGTTTGTAAAGTCCCCCGCGACACAGAAGTAATTCCTAATGCGGGGAGTTGTCTTTTTAAGAAAAAAAAAAAAAGATATTATAGAGAAATTACACCCAGACACAGAACAAATGATCATGCTTATCACACAATTCTCTGTCCTGGTGGGAATCGAACCCACGACCTCTGGCTCAGCACTCAGGATCACTGACCAAAGTACGCCACATAAATAATTCTCAAGAACTGAAGCAATGCGTATGAAGAAGGAACTAAAGTAGATTAGTCTGTTGTTTACCTGTTGAAATAGCTCAGGCGGTGGTGGGTCCTGGTTGAGGAGTAATTCCGTGGCCCGTTTCGCAGGTGCGTCGACATTCACCAGGTCAGGGGCTTTGTCTTCCAAGTGGCGGTGCCAGATCTCTTTCGCTAAGGCTCTGCGACGGTCTGGGTCCGTTGTCGCGTTGTACTGCTCGCAAGACCACCAGAACCTGTGATAAGGAGGTATGAGATTACATAGTGTGGTGATAATGTAAGTTTGTTCGTTTGTTACACCTTCACGCTTTAACAACTGAACTATAATAAGCAAAGAGATAGCAAAGAGATTGATAATTACATAATGTTCTCCGAAGCGAACTCTTTAGCGAGGAAGTGAGCGAAGGCTGCGGCGCCTGCCTGGTCAGCCAGTAGGTGTTCCAGACCGAGGGACCAGCGCGCCACGTTGGAGCCGGTGCCGGAGTTTGACACTTGAGTTGATCCTTCACTCATTTGCTGTATAAAAAAGGATTGGTTTTAATAAAGTTACTGCAGTACTGGGTATAAATTAAATATGGCTGCTGTACGGCGCGTAATTCCTTTTATAGCAAAGCAGTTGTATTTTTTTAATTAATAACTTTTTGTTTGTAACCTCAGTGATGTACCAACCTTGTTATACATATTGCGATGGTCCTGGTGTCGGTATGAGCTGCCAGCGCCGCTGCCCGTCGTCCAACGTCGAAACGGGGACGACTGTTCGCTCTGTAACAATAAACATACAGACGGTTACAAAGTGGAATAGTTTTCCATGTAGAATAATATGATGAACAGGGGCGTAAAATACATAGAAGATAATTCCTTTACGCGCTTTGTTATCCAAAGTGACCATGTATTGTAGCTCTTATGTTGAGTAATTGATCAGTAAGTTTTAGCTTTTGGTAGTTTGATAGTTTAGTAGTTTTTGGGATTGAGTTTTTACGTTTTCTTTTCCTAGTAATCGTAACCATGACAGTCCATAATTTGAACATCCTCGGTACGATTTTCAACTGCTTGCATTCTTCTAAACTATACTCTATTAAGAAACCCAGACAACATTAATTACTGTAGATAGGCTAGACAAGTAAACCGAATCAAACTTTATTCTTAAGAGTATAAAGTTACTTTTCATTATATCGTCCGATTTGCATTAATTGCATAGCACGCACGGACAACTCACAAAGTCACTTATTTTATCAGATTTTTTACTTATTTAGGAAATCAATTAATTACATAAGGTTTTAATAATTGAATGGGAGATTAAGGTGAACGAAATACGTTATAAAATAATAGTTCCATTTACAATTGTCAGTTTATATAAACATTAGCAGCGCCTATATGTTGATCCAGGTCTCTAGCTATCTACATACCAAGTTTCATCGCAATCGGTTCAGTAGTTTTACGTGAAAGAGTAACAAACATCCATCCATCCATACTTCCAAACTTTCACGTTTATAATATTAGTAGGATACGTAATCATTATCACTGTCTTTAGAACACATCTGTATGTGACGGTACCTGGTTATATTTAAACTATTACGTATGTACGCTATTCACACAGTTCACACATTGTATTGTCAAGATATAATCTTTAAACTTTATTATATATTACAAGAGAAAATAATGAAATAGCCATTTCGTTTGGACTTTTTCTTTTTCATTACCTGCGTGAGAGTTGTAATAATTTCATGAAGTTTGTTGTGTGAGTAACATTAATAAAGAATGGGCAGTAACCTTCAAATGCTTATACCTAATATGTTATAAAAATACTCTCTCTTACTGACTATGAACTAAATTATTATTATATTTTGATTTCTTTCATCTAATAACTTTCTAAGGACAAGAGCCGGTGTTACCAGATCTACAAACTTTTTGGTGAATCTACCTATTAGGATAGGTAGATTCACCAAAAAGTTACCGGCACTTATAAATTTATCACATTTTGAACATTTGCATATTGATTTAATCACTAAAATAAATTTAACTTTTATTGTATTAAATGTTTAAGCACAGAGATTGATAACATTTTACTATTATTCTATGCAAAAACCGACATCAAAGACTGAGGTTTGAAACCATTGCATGCACCATTACAATTTTCAACTTCTCCCCCACCAGGGAGGGTGTGAAACCTTAGTCTCCAGACCATGGCCTGGGGTAAGAGTGCATAAGAATTCTATTCTTCGTTTAGTTACAATGTGAACGACCTCAGCGTCTCGCCCAGGCCCACTGTGCGTCCGTAAGGTCACCTCGCAATTATAGGTGGCAAAGGTCTTTAGGGGTTGAAGACTAATCAGGCCAAGGTAATATCCATGACGCCGGCATAGTGGCTTTGTTGTTCCTGGCACAATAAGTTTATTATTATAAAAACCAAACAACTAAATTATTATAGCGGCTATTACCAATTGCGAAGATTTAAAATACACGATGTCCTCTACTGGTTGCAATGGCATATACCAATGTATCATTTTGTAGGAATTCACAACTAAACCACGAAACTCAAACACACCCATTTACATATTAGTAGCCACTAGGTAACAAATCACATTTCACAAAACTGTTTTATAACAAGTGACACAGTGGGACAGTTACCGCAATATCGCACAGTTATAAGGACACTGGCGCTAAAAACAGCGAGAGGTAACACCATATGTATGTCGTATAAACGGCACGTCATAATTAAACTAAAACATTTCCATCACACGAAATCATCGGATGTGTTATATATGTCTTAGGGTTGGCAGGCGTTCATTAAAAACAAAACAATCGAATTGAAAACCTCTTCCTTCTTGAAGTCGTTTAAAAAAAACTATATCATAGATACACATTCCCTAACAAAAATCGCGTCAAGTAGTGACCCACCAGATAGTACTACATACTTTACGTACATGTATTTAATAAGCCATCTTAATAATAAATCTCTAAATAAATACAATGAATGCCCCTATAAATATATGTTGTAATAGTTTGATACAAAAACTTCAATGTATACCTGTTGTTTATTACTTACCACAACGGAGCGTATTAGACTCGGGATTCGTGGTACACACGCTCGACAGAGTGAAAAGGACAGGTGCGCAAGCATTTCAAAATAACTAACTTTTAACATAATTATACTTTAAAAAATTAGAGTTATCATAAAAATATTGTACTTATCGATTTCATTGCTTATTTGTACTTTTAAAGTATAGTTTCCGTTTTAATGCACTTGAAATGGCACATCGCTATCGCGGGCGCGAAGCGTCTGATAGCTAAACTGTGCTTATAACTGATTTAAGCACAGTTAAGTTGTCATTCTTTGAGCGCCGATCAAACATCTATTGCGTATATGTATGATCGAAGGTTAGATGGAGTATTTATTGATTTGTAAATTATAATCCTAAGAAGTAGGTACTAGGTACATAATTCAACCGAAACAATACGGCAAGGTAAGTCTCAGATTGGGAATACCGACCATTTGGCTTTAACTGATAAAGATGTTTAGCATTAATTATAATCCCTTTAATCGATGTTTTGATATGTTGACGTCGTGTGATAGAAATATATTAAGTGAAATGTTACTAAAATTATAAAGCCGAAAGTTTGTGAGGATGGATGGATAGATGGATGTTTGTGACTCTTTCACGCAAAAACCGCTGAACGGATCTGGATGAAATATGGCACGGAGATAGATTATAGTCTGGAATAGCACTTATACTTTTTATTCCGCAAAATGTACGGTTCCCGTGAGATAGATTTCACCAAAATTTCCACGCGAACGAAGTCGCGGGCAACAGCTAATAGACCATACATCTACTTTAACTCATACTAAGCTTAATGTGTGTATTAGAAGAGAAAGGGTTCAAGATAAGTACTTATAAGCACTTGTAACATTTATTTGTGTACTGCCAACCTCATCATCGCTCCGAGCGCTCCTACGCATCAGCAAAAACCCAACAACTTTAGTAGAACCGATTAACCGCGTACTTCTCTAGGCTCTAGGTACTTTCCTAAAGCATTTTACATAAAGTTTATGTTTATATTACACACTGCAGAGCCAAGTAAACTCCCACCTCAAAGATAGTCATCAATATGAATAAGAAAGAAAAATCCCACAAACAAAATTCCATCGCTTCTTAACCTCGAACTAATTCAGGATCAATATGAATCACTAGATGCAAAATAATTCCATTCATAAGCGAGGAAAACATGCGGTCACGCGACATGTAGTTACAATATGTGGGCAGTGGTACTTGGGGGACTAAATTGATGACAATTGATGATACCACCACGCCCCCACACTGGCCAATCAACGAGATTGTACATCAATTCCTATCCTACTAATATTATATACGTAAAAGTTTGTGAGGATGTATGGATGGATGTTTGTTACTCTTTCACGCCAAAACTATTGAACCGATTGCGATGAAACTTGGTATGTACATAGCTGGAGACCTGAATTAATATATAGGCTACTTTTTATCCCGATATTCCCACGGGATCGAGAATTACGCGGGTGAAACCGCGGGGCGCTGCTAGTACATATATGTTATTGAGGACAGATTCTAAAAGCATCTTCGGGATGCTTTAGCTCACATACTTTCATGAGGAGTATGAGAAGACACTTTTAATTTGTGTATTGAATTTGTCATTAAAAAAACTCACGACTTTATATCTCGAAAGGTGCAGAGAGTAATGTATTCTAAACATTTTTATAAATATTCAATAATATTAAACTTTACTGATCATATTTAATTTCATAAAATTGTATATCTTACTTTATAAAACCTAAAAAACACAGTAAAATTATTACTATTACACTATCATAGTTAAAATTATGATAACGAAATTAATTTAATCATTGCAGGCAATTGGTATAATTAAACCATCACTGTAAATATTGTACCTATTTGAAATAATTAATTGGCATTCATTTAACGCCAATTCGATATTAATATTTTGTTTAATTATGATTACATTATACATATTACGATTATATATATAATTAATTGATGCACTTACACTTTTCCTCCCTATAATTTGTGTCCATAATTATTAATGATTCATTATCATTATGTATAGTAAATTACCACACATGTAAAATATTAGATACGCTATAAAGACTGGCCTGTTGGTCTAGTGGTTAGTGACCCTGACTGCTGAGCCAGGGGTCGTGGGTTCGATTCCCACCCGAGTCTGGGTGTTCTTTGTGTCCGTTGTTTGTAAAGTCCCCCGCGACACAGGAGTAATTCCTAATGCGGGAGTTGTCTTTTCAAAAAAAGAAAAGAAAGTAAGTGTTATCCCTGATCGAATCTATTCTTAACCCTGTATAAGCTCATAGATCCAAAAAATTTGTTCTAAAACCATACTCAAATTAAAAATTTAGGATTTAGTTACGATGAAGATCGTCAGCCCTATAAAAATTAAAACGTAAGCAAGACATATTTGTACATGTCGGAAAGTAGATATACAGACTGACTGACAGCTTGTTTGTCGTGATTATTCTGAGACATATGACCAGAACCGTCCGTGGCAGAGGGTGATCACCGTCATTTGTATGAAATAAGACATTGCAGCACTTGTTAATAAGTGTAATGAGTGACTTTGTAGATATAATAAGGAAAATATTAAATCAATAAACATACCTACGTATAGATATTCATACTTATTTAGTATTAGGCGACAATTACTTCATATACACACGGGTATTAAACACAGTATCTGTCATTTATTTATCTATTCGCGTGTAGCTTGAAAACCATTGGTCCTATATACCTACGTGAATTTCTTTTTTGAACATGGAAATGTGGTATAATATAATCAATAGTTAAGATACTTGTGACTCTTGAGTTGCAGGTGTCCATGGGCGACGGTAGTCACTTACCATCAGGTGACCCGTCTGCTCGTTTGCCCCCTATAATATAAAAAAAAAAGATACAGCAAACGAATAAGTCTAGGCTTTATCATGAAAACCTAAATGTTTTTTTAATTCAATTAGCCTACTGCAGTCCGCTACACAACATAGGCCTCTCCCAACGTTCGCCAAAGCACCCAGTCCTCCACCCATGGGCGTATACCTTCCTCAGGTCGTCGATCCAGTTAAAGGGGTTAAATTATTTAGCTGATTTTATTTGTTTCTGTCTGGAATACCGACAGATGTATCCATGATAGATAAGAAAGGTGAGAAGTTTGTTTTAGTGGTTACCTTATGTCTTGATATACCAGTTGGATTTGAAACATTCTTTCGGGCCGTCACCCCATCGGGGTTTTCGGTGAGGCGGTGTGTCGGAATCGAACCGACTAAAACCGCACGGTGTGCCGTACTGCGCCTAAAATAGGAGGGATCCGGGAACAGAGAGAGCCTAAAGCTACTTCGACCATTTCTGGTTTGGCTTATGGCTTCGAGAAACCTTCAGATCTTAGGAGCAGTGATTGTTTGTATTTCTTCGGTTCCATGACGTGCAACCCTAGGTTGATACTTCGGTACCGCATCAGTCGGCCACAAGAGCATATAATATGCATTGCAATTTCTCCTGCCTCTCGACAGAATTTGCATGTTATGCCAATTTGAACAAACAAATGTTTTCTTTTGTTCAATTTGCAGTCTCCGGAGAGGATCCGTGTTACTGCACAGGTTTTGTCTCCTTTGAGCTCCAGAGGTTCTTTTGATTTCAAATTTCAAAGCTGTCGAGTGTTTTAGACCAGTAGTATCACGTTATAGTTAAAAGTAGTAGTTGTTATGTATCTACTCTACATTATGTTACGGTCACTAGTAATATTAGGTAAATTATTATTTTCAAATAACATTGAGACATACGAGCGTACTGCTCATAGTCGCCCTTGAACGCAAAAACAGGAATTTCCTACAGGAATTCCGTGACAAATTCCTACGTTTAATAGAAAACAATACACAAGTTTACATTGCCGACGTCACGCAGACGTCACTACCATACAGATCTATTTATTTGGAGGTTATAAGCTTTATTACAAAGCGTGGATTAACAGTTTTTTTAAATATAAATTGGTATTAATTGTTATTTTTTGTGTGTCCTCGATGATTTTATTATTGAATGGGGTATACCTTCAGGTCCTATAAAAATTTAATTCTATACGTATATAGTCATTGTGAAAAACAATGTCGACACATTCGATTCGCGCAAATGTATAAAGTTTCAACGCAATCAGATGGACGGCACGTGAACGTATAGGAATTTATAGATAATATTTATCGTCTATCTGGATTCCAATTGATTCCATCATGTCATGATGATATAATGACGATGGTATGCTTTCTTTTGATGCCACTGGAGGTCTACGTACATACATTACTTATATATCATTCAATTCATTATATCGGTTAAAACAATTGTATCTAAATATAAACGCATGCATTCAGATAAACTATGTATCCATTATTATTTTGTTCATTATACAATCGGGGAGCTCTGATTATTGGTTCCATTATGTTAGTCTGAAATAAAAAGACCATCAATGTTTGAATTGAAAAAAGAAACAAAAAGTTAATTGCGCAGGATGTAGGCGGTAACAAATGTGATTTTTAGCAAATGGAAATAATAATTCTTAATATAAAGTTTAAATATTACATTATTTAATAATAACTTATAAACGGGTGGTTTTTTTTTTAAATCTTATTGGTACTGCCCTTTCAATGATTAAGTAAGTGTCCTGTATAAATAAAACTCAAGTTGGCTTTCCAAATGTCACGTTCCTCGATTGACACAAACTAGCTGCGGCCCGCGGTTTCACCCGCGTAAGTCCCGATGCCGTGGGAATATCGGGATAACAAGTAGCGTATGTGTTAATCCAGGTGTCCAGTTATTTACATACCAAGTTTCATCGCAATCGGTTCAGTGGTTTTTGCGCGAAAGAGCAACAAACATCCATACATCCTCACAAACTTTCACGTTTATAATATTAGTAAGTAGGATAGATAATGAAGACCAATGTAATAATAATAATAATAACTTCACACATCTCGCACACGGCCGTCTGATCCCAAACTAGGCAGAGATGTATGGTAACCAGACTGCTGATAAACATACTTATATATTTCTAAATACATACATATTATAGATAAATTACACCCAGACACAGAACAAATTATCGTGCTCATCACACAATTGTTTGTCCTGGGTGGGAATCGAACCAACGACCTCTGGCTTAGCAGTCAGGGTCAATAAGCACTAGACCAACAGGGCAGTCAAATGTACGAAAATAATTCGTCTTAATTCGTAAGCTTTTATTGGTTAGTCTGTTAATTTTATTAAGAACATAGTTCTATAAATTAATACTTCAATAGTGATACAATACAATATAGGTACCTAAATAATAAAGATTTTCCTGGACCGCTTTAGGCTATTAAGGACACTCAAAATTGCCTGCCCATTGTACTACTGGTTTTCTACCCATATTTAATATATATGTACTCGTATAATGATATATATGTGTAACATTAGGTACGTGGAAACAGCCCAGAGGACAAGTGGTAATTACCGTTGGGTATAAATGCTCGGATTATCAGCCTTATGACCTTCCTTTCAAAACCACAACACTACGCTAGGAGTGTTTTGAAACTGCGGCCTTAGCTGGTAGAGATACCTATCAGGGTGAATCCTGCTGTACCCTACCGTTATTTTAAGAGTTAATGAAAAATTGATGATAATGTGTTGTGGGTAAGAATACAATTAACTCAGTTCCACTGATTAGTGACAAAATGTTCCAAAATCTTCCTCATGTTACGAACCCATACAACATAACCCTATAGAGGATGTATCTTACAATGGAACACTTACTTTAGTCACTGTGAGGGCATGACTCTAGCATGCAGTTAAAAATATATTTTTTGAATAATACTTTCAGTTTAAAAGTAATGACCGTTTTAATTTCCGGGTATCTTTACCTCTTTTTTTTTTCAATAATTATTTTTGTAACTGCATGCTATGGTCATGTCACCTTTCGATGATTTAAGTGTTTCATTATCAGATACACCATGTATTTAACAGATCTGGAAAAATTAATCTTTCGATTTTCGAATGTTACTAAATCTATAGAAAGATACTGCTCAGTTTATGTATAAGTAATCTGGTATCTAGTAATAATTGAGTTGAATTTATCTAAAATTGAATTCTTGACTTACGTTCAAATCAATTACAACTTTTATTCAAATAAATTAAATATCGACAAAAAAGATTATTCTGAAATAAAAAAAAAGGTTTACCTCGTCTTTAGCGTCTGTTGTGTACCATACAACCATAATGAAAAACACTGAACTCTAGATAATAATCACACACTTTAATATAAAGCCAACAGTTCTAATTGAATACTCTAATCAATTCACTATTGAATTACATACACGTCAATCAACAAATTTATGTTAGAATTCACAATTAATTAGGTAAAATTCAAATAATCCAATTATACAAACAACGAAGTTCTTAAAGCACACACTCAGTTTCAAAACGAACGTTCGTTCCCGGTCCTGTCCATCGAGCTACTGAGGAGTACTGAGGAGTGCGAGGGCTGGTTGTCAACGCCATCCTCATTGGCGACACAATGCTGAATTACAATAACAATACCTATACTAAACAAAACAGTTTCCGGAGACAATTGAGGTGCAAGTCATAGATTGAAGAGGTTAGTGGGAAGTTATAAACGACAGTTTTAGGAGGATGTGCCTTGTTTGTGTCCTCAATATATGAAACGCCTCACGGATGGTTAAGCATCCTCGCTAAATAAAACCTTGTCGAGTGTTGAGTGTACAATCAGACGCATGACAACAATTTCCGTTCTTAGACATTTGTTATGAATTCGAGGAGAACTCTGCACTCTCTAATTGTATCGTAAACTCCCATAAAATAATAAAAAAAGATAAATGTTTTGTCTTTCCATTCTTCACATGTCTTCAGTCCTTGTATGTTTATTATTCGAAAATAAGTTGTTAATAATGCTTTTTTCTACGCGTAATTCAAGCCTACTTGTAAAAATAAGCAATGAGTGAGTCCTTGAACGTTTAAGACGCAGTATATTTTTTTTCTACCCTTTACTTTCTACCTTTTTTTTACCCTTAATATAAAACTGATTTGTAATGACTTAACTTTAAATCCCACTAATATTATAAATGTGAAAGTTTGGGTGGATGGATGTTTGTTACTTTTTCACGTCAAAACTGTTGAAACGATTACGATGAAACTTCGTATGTAGATAGCTGATGACCTGGATTAACGTATAGGCTACTTTTTACCCCGATATTCCCATGGGATCGGGACTTACGCGGGTGAAACCGCGTATTTTCTTTCTTTCTTAAAAACTAAAACCATAAAATCGCTTCCGCTGTTCGCTTGTGCGCTCATGCACAGGAAAGCACCGGCGACACAGTATTATGTTAGTAATCCAAACGAGGATAGTTTTATCACTTCTGGCTGTCTGCCACGCCATTCTACAAACAGTATTGAAAGCCTTTGAACGTCCATACCGTCAATATTAGGTGATGTTGTCACAAGATGATTTGTATGTTTTTAATGAGTCATTGTTTGTGAAAATAATTTCAACAATGAATCTAAACTAATGATGTCAGTCGATCTTAATGATTTATAATTTAACCTGAATATTATGAAAAACCCTTTTAAAGGCAACTTCATAAGTATGGACGCCACAAAAGTGATCTCAGACTCATTGGTATGTGTCAATGGCCACTAAATAAATAAATACTATTTAATAATTATTATTACTACTAAACAAAAGGGTGTAGGTACTTATAATATGACTGTAATATGGTAGTATTAATAATAGAAGGATTATATAAATAATGTTGCCACAGTCGATATTCTTTTTAAGCTGCGACGCCAAAAGGAGGGGTGTTATAAGTTTAAAGTGTGTTTCAGAGTATCTGTGGCATCATCTTAAACAAAGTCCTAAACAGATAGACGGATTTTGATTTAGTTTTTTTTTTGTTTTAAATGTGGCTTGATCGAGTGCTCTTAGCTATAATTCAAAAAATAGCCATGGTCCAGCCGTTCGAAGATCATCAGCTTTTTCCTAATCGTTGAAGAGTTTTTGAGTGCGGGAGTATTAAATTTTATTTTTTTTCTTGTTCAATACAAACTTTGAAACGTGACTTGGACTGTTTGAGATTGTTACGCGACGTATACAGTTGAGCGTGATATCGATTTGTTCTCCTAATCATAGATATATTATTTTGTTTTGAAGCGGCATTGTAAAAGGAAATGTATGTTTAAAGTAACAAGCTTACAAAGGTCCTTATATCAACATTTATTCAAAACACCTTCTGCTGTAAATATGAAATAAAAAGACGCGTCAAAATAAAATAAAAATCGAACATACTGAATTTAACTATTCAACAAGTTACGGGTATTTTAGTTACATTTTCTAAAAAAATACTTCGCACTTTGTAGAGAACAGATCTACTGATCTCATCCGTATAAATAAACAGGCGAGATGGATTAGCCGAAGGAGATATCCGCTACATAAACATATTAAAAAGCAGAATTGAGAACCTCCCCTCTTTTTTTAAGATAAAAAAAAAATTTGACTACTCTCAGAGTAGAGTCAGTCTGCCAGTAAGCACACCATCTAATCGCTATTCGTAGTCTTAGCCTGACTTACGTCACAAGTCCAAATATGTGGCAGTGAATGACTTTGGCGTTGCCAGTACGTTTGCATACGATCACGTTCAATGAAATGTTGTACAATTGTTAGCATGCATATTGATTAGTCTATCGATAAGCAGATTCCTTTTACGCGATCAATGTTGAAAAGTTGTTGAAAAAAAAAATGTTGTTAAAGTACGATCTCGAACGTTCAAATGCTGAGTATGACATTGTGACACAAGATAAAACATGGAAATATTTTTATATGCCGGAAGGAAAGCAACAGTCTACTGTATGGATGTTCGAAGGTGACAGCAAACTAACAAAATAGAGGCAGGCGTGAAACGTAGGCAGAAAAATGATTGCGTTTTTTTTTCTACCGGACGGGTCCTGTCTGCTCGATCCCACTTGAAGAAAGACAGTTAATGCTAAATGGTAAAACACCATTTTTTTTGCCCAGTTTCTTTTAAAATGTTAGAGCCGCAAAAAGCCGCATCCTATTGCACCATGACAATTCTGTGGCGCACACCACGAACAAGACAAAGTCATTTTTGGGTTCTGAAAAGGTAGAGCTAGTGACCCATCCCGCCACATAGTCTAGATCTGGCACCATGCGATTTCTTTATTTTCCAGAAAGATTTTAGGAGAGGTATGACATTTAGGTGATAGCTTTCAACCAGCACGTGAAAAACTTAGACCAATGGTCCTCATGTTTTCAAATTGGTTTGACGGAATGAAAAACTGTTTAAAATGTAATGGACAATACTTCGAAAAGCAGTAAATATATTACTTTACATGTGAATTGTTTTATTAATGAGTTACGCAAAACTTTCAGTGTACCCCACGTACAAAGGATTCTCTTCGTATATAATATATAAAAGATTTGTTTCGTCGGACGCTAATTTATTATTTTTCAGTTTTGTGAGGCCTTTTCAGTTTACAACAGAGAGTATAAATGGCCTAAAGTCTGCATTGACATATTGATCATGAGAAATATTACCTCGTGACATTGAACTTTACATTCTTACTGTTACGTTTTGTTAATGCTGCTGTGCCCAATTTGGTAGGCTTTCAGTTCAAGTCAACTCTAATTCTATCAAGCATAGGTATGTCTAACTTAAACTTGATTGAACATGGGTGTCTGCAAAAGTCTCAGGATGTTAGAATCGCGGTATGTGCAAATCGCAAAAGGCGTATACACAGCACGAAGACTTTAAACATTCAGAAGCATGGCTGATACTTTTTTCATATTCATTTTGCCATATTCATACTTTATTGTTATTTTTGTGGTATACAGATTTTACAAGGTTTACGGTTCATTTATTAACCATATTTTTTATTAAAATTTTAAGTACAAAATATATTTGATAGGTTAAAACCCTTTACCATCCATCAAACTGTTTGCTTGAACGTGTTTTACACAATGTAAAATACAAGAAGCATAAGGTTTTAGAACATAGAACAGCAGTAAACTGAATAAGGTCTTCATAGAAACCTTGATATTAATAACTACTCGGACCATTCGAAAAAACATAATTATTCAGTGTTTATAGCAAGTGACACTATTGCACGCATACAAACATGCATTATAATAATATATTCTTTAAGGTCTAGGGCAAAGATGTTGTTTTGGAACGATACACCTGTATATAGGTGCTCTATTTCAGTCGCAATACTTTGAAAATAATTTCCTGTCTGTATATTTGTTACAGGATTTCCTTCCTAATAAATATAATTCCTCAAAGATTTAACAAAATTATTGCTTGTATAACTTCAAAAGTATCTTCCCACATTATCGAGTTATACTTTGGAATAACAATTTGAGGAAGTAGATTTATGTGTGTATAGCCTAAGTCTAATTGGACAGGATATTCCTTTTCCTTCTAGTGTATGACTATACCTGTTCTTAGCACCTGTTTAATAGGGACTGACGCCATAACTGTGGTTTTTGCTTGTTGTGGAGGGTATAGGAGATGCCTGTTCCAACTGGCACCTATTGAGTAAGTAGGTCCATCCTACTGAAGAATATGGAAACAGAGTAATCACTATTTCCGTAAGAGCTAAAACCCTAGCTGTTTATTAATTTTATTTGAACAAAATAGCCTTTCATCATAACGACCGACACACCTTACCACAAGCATTCGGAGAGAAGTTTGCGGTTGATGACGTTGAGCCGCCATGATGTAGTCTTTGTCTCTTGTCAGCTAGTGCATCCGAACCAGGCCTCATCGCAAAATTTGCGAAAATTCCTTGCTGTTTTGTTCTCTTCTCAGCAAGCATTGCCCATTCGTGGTCGTCAGCTGTGCTATTTCTAAAACCTGATTCGTCACTCTGTCTTGGCATGACAATCCCAGGATCTTACGTAGGCAACGCATGTAGGAGTTTAGACGACGCTCTCGGCTCCGTACAAGAGTATGCTTAGTAACATATGAAGTAGGTTATAAAAATATTAGTGGTGGTGGTACTGGGTACAAATCTGTGAGTTTCTAACTGTATTTATTTTACCAATAATTTTCCTCTTGCGGTCACTCAATGAATTCATTTGAAGTATGAACATTAAAAATAAGTAAACAGTGGTTAGGTATTTTTATTTCTCTTGGAAACAAATGAGTATTCTTTGAAAATGTGAATGAGCTTATCACGTAAATAAAACCGTATATCCCTTGTAAATACTAATAGCAATCACGAAAGTTTTTATTGTGCATTGTACTTAATTTTAAATCCACACGATGTATCTCCGATATCAGATTCAGACTTATTCAGCTGTCAATAAACCCTGGTCACGAGTTTTGGTTACTCCATCAATTGATAGTACACGCTCTTTTCCTCCAACCCCTTCTCTTTCTGTCCGTTACCAGTGTGCATCAGGGTAACGATTTAGTTCTAAGATATTATTATAACAGCCAATGGATAGTATTCTCATGAGTCTCATCTCAATCTCATGAGTTTTACTTCGGTAGTAATCATGTTAATGGTCATGATTCTGATATTGCCACATCGAAACCTGTTATTTATTTAATGAAAATAGGGGGCAAACTATAATAGATCAGTTCACTATTGAATAAAAATGAGTTAATACACATTATTATGACTAGTTATACCGGTAACACAACGCTATTGGTCGGTTGACAATAGTGGGGTGATAAAAGGCGCGGAGTGCGGATTGTGGTACAAACGACATACCAGTTACTGTTATTTAGTAATTTTGATCATTTATAGCAATAGTGGTGTGATTCTTGGTAACTATTCTCATAAACAGCCTCTCCCTCTAACCTAGCTATAGTTCGTCTTGTACAGCCTCTAGCCTAGATAACAAAGTGACTGTTTTATTGGACGACGTAGGGGGGAGGGATCCCCCCTTCGTTCCATCCTAGTGTGTGTGAATGACTCAAGCCTTCTGTTTATTGAGACAATATTCGTTTCGTTTTCCTTTATCCCTTTGCTTTTGTAAACACATTGAACTAATTGGTAGAAACACATTCAGTCAGTATACCTAATATATAAATGTAATGTACTGCTAATTATGCGGTTGTCCTATATTCTTCATAACAATTTGTAAAACAATACATTGACAAATATAATGTAAACAAATTAATAGTACATGATTAATTCAACTCTTTGTCCACTTCCTAACGACAATTTTCCTGAAAAAAAAACAGACTTAAAAATGAAATAATTACGTGTCCGTGAGATAGATGGTTCTTCATCCACCCTCACATTTTCGATATTTTATTGTAAACAATGTGTTACACACTTAAATTAATTTTGAAATCGGTATATATAAAACGAATGAACGGTTGGACCGATTTCGCTTATTTTTTTTTTATTGTGTTTGTTATTGTCAGGAGAAGGTTCTTATGAAAGAAAAAATTAAGAAAGTTGAGCGGAAAATTAGAAAATGAGGGACTTACGCGAGTGATACCGTAAGTGATGCAGCTAGTTTAAAAAAAAGAAAAAAAAAATTATGTAGCCATTTTTTTAAATTTTTTCTTTTTTCTTATGTATGTTGACCTGTCACTTCTTGTTGACTTGAACTGTCTCTGTATAGACGTGTACGTACGTCTATACAGAGACAGTTCAAGTCATACTGGCCAATGAAATAAAACAATAAAGATTAACTTAATTGTAATCGAAATTAATAAGGCGATCTCTAGTAATAATTAACCTCCTGCAAAAGTCACTTTTAAGTATTGTATATGATTAAAGTATTTTATTTGTTTTAGCCAAATATTCGGACTTCACAATTAAGAAATATGGATATTTTACTACGAAACGTATCCGGCAATCTTATGCAGTATTAAAATCAGATAACTGTACTGAAATCGTTTTTAATAGTAACACATTAACGTAAAACGGACGTCAGAGGAATCGGAATCATGTTTTTTTTTATCTCTATCAAATGTGTTGCTATTTAGAACATACAGCGATTGCAGACTGGTGTCCGGTTTGAATCCGAAAAATTGTAGATAAAATAGGTAGGTAAGTTTTATTCACTATTAAATTGCCATTGCTATTATGAAATGGAATTAATGTTACATATCAGAAGTAACGTTGATACAATAATATTAAAACTGTAACATTGTACTGTAATAGTTAGTACCTACGTATGTTTCGTAACATAATTATACGCGCTTCAAATAAAAAAAATAACAACAGAGTTTCCACAGAAAAATAAGGATGTACATTTAGTCAAAATATTCTTATTGTCGTTATTCTTCTACTATTTTACTAGGTAGGTTCCGAATTTGAGATATTTTGACATCAAATAACATTTATTTAATACTCTTATTTGTTAGTATACTGACCAGATCGGTATACTAAAGAAGGGCCAAGTTTCAACCGTTTCAAGTGTCGGCCAAGCACCCGACGAGCGTGTATGTTCAAATTCAAATTCAAAATCATTTATTCAATTAAGACACTAAGTGACATTTATGAACATTAAATTGAAGCTAGAGTTAAAATCATAGATCGGCACAAACAGACGCCACAGCATGTACTGGATTGTCAAGGTAAATTAGGTGAAAAACACCAAAATCTACTGCCTGTTTGTGTCGATCTATAACTTCCAGTTTCCAAAATGCGTAGGGCCTTATGAGAAGAATACTGGCAAAGAAATTCATGGCCACTCTTTCTATGAAGGTTATAAGTGTGGAAAAGGCGCAAGCTGAATGTCAGGATCGTGGCAAATGGCGTTCTCTCGTCTTTGCCTACGCCGGACGGGAATTATCCGTAAGCTATATGGCTTAGCGTATATGGATAAAAAATAGCGTGATATCAATTATTCGTAGTCTGAGAGTTTTTTACGAATCAGGACCGGACTCTAACGAGTATTTAAGCACTCTAACAAGTACAATAGGTAAAGAATTAAACTTTTTATAGTTTAATAATAACACGATTCGCCATTGACGTCAGAACAAAACTGTTTATTTCAGGCGTCGCACGCTTATGTAATAAATCAATATTCGAAGACTTGAGAATATCAAATAATATTCTTCAAGTATTTGGGGTTTTCAATTTTTACACTCGATGAATATTTCGCACTTAATTTCTTATCAAGTAGGTATTATCTAAAAGCCAGACTCAATAACCTCAATATTAAAGAGTATAAAAAGCTACGGCAGATCATAGTTCAAAACCTTGTTTATTTCCTAACCGTAAATGGTTCCTTTCTGATTACGTCAGAGGTCAAAATGAGAAGTGTCTTTGTCTTCTAAACTGCCGAGTACTGCGCGACGGTTTAATTGAAACTACAGATCGCCTAGTGGTCAAAGTTCGACAATATTTGGAATGTTTTGTTTTATTTCGTTGACCGCTTTGTAACATAAATCAAGGTATTCGTTTATAGTATCAAGCGGGCCCTATGCTTGTTTGCCACCGACGTGGTAGAAAAAAAAACGATGACGGGTCAAAATATAGTGGTAATTTTTAAATTTATAACATACTAGCAGCGCAACGCGGTTTCACTCGCGTAAGTCTCGATCCCGTGGGAATATCGGGATAAAGAGTAGCCTATGTGTTAATCCAGGTCTCCAGCTATCTACATACCGAGTTCCATTGCAATCGGTTCGGTAGTTTTTGCGTGAAAGAGTAACAAACATCCATCCATCCATCCAAACTTTCACATTTTTAATATTAGTGGGATTAGTGGGATTGTAGAAAAGTTTAAAGAAGTACAGAAAGCTATTCTGTACTTCTGTATAATATAAACTTTAAGTATTCCAAATTTAAATTTCTTCAGATTCTTTTATGAACAATAATTGTGTACTTTATAGGCACGTTTGAGATCTCACTGTTTTATGAAAAAACATTAATTTTAATAGTATTAGCATGAAAAATTTATTTACCGTTAATAACAATACAGGATTCATTATTTAAATTACAAGAATGATCAGCTAAGGCATGCAAGAACAAAGGAAGTCGATTAGTTAAAAACTGTTTAGAATTCCTACACGTTATGTAAAATCGATTCACGGACGCCAATTATTAAATTAATACATACAATTTCAACAGTAGTCTACCCACATACAGTGGCGTAACAATAGGGAGGAAGAGCTGGCAAAATGCCACGGGCCCCTGGCCAGATGGGGCCCCCGGACACTAAAGGCCCTGAACGGAGGCACTAATTACAAAATGCATTTAAAAAAATATTTATTTTGTATTTAATAAATTTAAGTTATCTTATTTAATAAACCTAAAAAAATACACGAGTTATATAAATGAATTATTAAAGTTTAACATATCCGTAAGAAAATAATGTGTGAGGGTCTGCCTCACACATCCGATGAATGAGCCACGGGCCTCAGATGGTACAGTTACACCACTGCCTACATATCTCACACTCACGTACATAGCATAACTAAAATGTATATTAGTCTGAAGTGTTCAGATTTAGCGCAGTAATTAATTCAAGTGTCTAGCTACAATCTTTGGGAAGAAGCGCCGTTTTTTTACACAATTAGTTTGGCTAACCAAATAGGCAAGCGGCTTTCCTGACCGTAAGCAATCGCTTGTGCCAATAACCATTGATAAAACCTGTGGTGAAGCGTTGTGTCACTGGTACGTTGCCAACCCTATCCAAACTTTAAGCACGGACCCCTCATATCACCAGTAAAACAAAAATATTGTTGCTGTGCTCGTTACTCAACTTCTGAGGTTTTATCCCTACTTAATTTTATAACAAACTACGCTTTTGCAAAAAGTATAATTTTTTTTTTTTTTTTTTGGGTAAATTTTTAAATTAGCTTCTATAATTCTGGATACTTAAGGTGTAAGTTGGGTAAAATAGCAAATAGCAAACCTGCTTATTATCAGGGGCGCAACAACAAGGGGTGTCCGGACACCCCCTGACAACCTGTAGACACCCCCTTCGAGGGTGTCCAAATAACCCCACATAAGCCATAATAAAAATGTGAATCATAATAAATTGTAATTAAAATGTTGTTCGCCGTAAAAAGAATGTCTATCGTAATACCAAATTATTTAGTAAGCCATACAATACTTTGAAATAATAATAAAAATATTTTGGACACCCCCTACATTTTGAGGGTTGTTGCGCCTCTGCTTATTATTATATGTATTTAATTGTTTTTTATACTGTATATACTGATATTATCTAAATTACTTAATATGTTTTTATCTTAAACATTAAACTCTTATTATTATTTTTCTGTGTGCAACATGGGGATGTCATTACAAGTTTATCTCTAACCGCATATATACAATGTGCAGTGTAAACCTGCCTTTCTTTACACTACGATAATTCACACATAAATGCTCTAAGTCATAAACGTTTGATAGCGAGATATGACCTTTTGATATTCGCATTTAATCTCCTGGAACAAAGCCATCTCGAATTTTATCCGCAATATCAACATTCCTAATAACATCATAAAAATACTTGTTAAAAAATCGGTTACAAAAATATTTAAAAAAGGAAAAAACTCACAATCTTTTTGAGCTTCATCATAAATCTTTCACAAACTTCTGTAGGCATCTCAAGACACACACGAAATATACTGAACGAAAATAGCACGAGTACTTGAATAAAAGATGTATTTAATTTGCGCTCTTATATTTGAGCACATGCGTTCTCCACGATAGCTCCGCGGGGACTGAGGCGTGTGTGGAACAATATGTAGGTGTTTTAATTATCCACCTTTATCAGTGTTGTTATCACGGATTGTGGTGTCTCGCGTCATTGACATCTCGACAGCCGTAGCTAAAAGATATGGAAATATGAAAATAGAACCTTTATATGGAAATTCGGATTATGTTCCAAAGATATCGTATCTATAATAATATAAAATATAGGGACGCATTTCGTATAATACTCGTATATAGAGAATTTTCGTTAAAATGCAGAATTCTTGCATCTGTAATCTCTACTAAAATACCCGACTAAGTTCCGATGGTAAACTCTACCAGAAATGTTTCTGTCTCCGTCTGCCAGGGATGCCTTTCTGATGTAGCCTTGGTTTACTTCTACTTTTACTTCTACTTTACTTCTACTGTTATAATCAGGCGGTTCCGTGAGCTTGATTGCAAACATATCGATGTAAAAAATTAAAAAATATATCATTTTGCACTTTTGGAACAAAAGTCTATTAAACATTAGTTTCAATGCACATTCGCTCGTTGACGTCAAACCGGTTACAAAAGGTAGAGCCCAACAATTGAAGAACATTTAAAACAATATAACTTTGTCCTGAACTGTACAAAGAAAATGGCCTGTTATGTGGTTATTTTAGGATAATAAAAATGCCTTTACAAAGTTTTTTACAGTTTTTTTGCATGTCTGTGCAACTTTATATATAAAAATATTTACATATATATCATAGTTTCTTATGTATCGCACACCTAGATCGATTAATCGTGGGAGAGCCATGCTTCGGCACGTATGGGCCGGCTCGACTCCGATCGATACCACGGCCTCACAGAAAACCGGCAGTGAAGCAATGCTTGTATTGATTTTTTACATGCCAGAAGAATTATATTGTAGGAATCTTGTATTTAAATTATGTTTTGGGACTGAAAATTTAATTTTTGTAGTTATTTCAACATTGCGTAACAATGTATTATATATCTCTTAATTTTTTGAGTTGCGCCCGTGTTGGTGAATTTTGCGTCTAGGGTCGAGTGTAGGTAATATTTTGAAATCTGGTTATTGGTCGGTAGGTATTGAGATAAGGGATTCGAGGGTGTGCATATATCAAACATTTTTATTTTTATGTTTTAAAGCTCCCTTACATGTACGTAGGTGTGCGATATGTAAATCACCACAGACCACAGACTATAAACAAAGAAGTCTCGGCATCTTCGTTATATTTGTAATTAGCTACCCGCCCCGGCTTCGCAAGGGTAGCAGAGACATTTTCAACAATAATCATCATATTTTAACCAATTTACACGATATTTTAAGAAATTATACACCTAAAACCCTTCCTCATGAATCACTCTGTCTATTAGTGAAAACCGCATGAAAATCCGTTCAGTAGTTTTTAAGTTTATCGCGAACAGATAGACAGACAGACGCGGCCGGGGACTTTGTTTTATAATATGTAGTGATAAGCGGGGATCAAAACCTTATAACGTAACACTCAATACATTGACTCTTGGTGAGACAACCGAGAACCGAAGCTAAAGATAACACCACACAAGTATAATCTAGAAGTAAAGAAAAGGGTAAACCGATAAAAAAGGGTGTGGCGTTATTTACATATAGCCAATGAAATATCACACTGAATGGTAAATATAAAACTTCCGAACTTGCGTTCCTCCCGTTGTGTTTGAAGATCATGATACCCCGTTCTGCCTAGTTAGGTTCCTGACTGATCTAGCTAACTTCTTTTATGTCCTTTGAATAGCATTATACTATGTATTATTTTAGCTGCAGCTTAAGATAAAAGGTTACCAACATTGGTTAGAGCTGGATTTGCAACAGATTAGTAAGTGTGTGATTAAGAAGCAACATTTGATCTGGATGAGTATACAAACACTACGTTAGAGTCTTCTTCCTACAACTTTCTATAAATAAACTCGCCCGTCCGCGGTATTGTGATTCACATCGTAGAAATTCAGAGATTTTGTGCTGTTAACCTTTTATTATGAAATGCAAGTAGCAAGGTAAGGTCGTTTTTTCTTGGGATCGCCAGAAATACCTCGGTATGCGAACGTAGACCAGGCCGGCAAAGCGTCGGGAAAATGTAAACAGACAAATACAAATTATTGCTGAACAAAGAGATCTGCCTATTTTTTCTCTGTTTTACGCAATATAATGTTCATTAAGTAGTGAAAATAAAAAATTAGATATAATATCTGCCTTAGTGTTTAATCCAAACCAGCAAGCCCCGGAGGGTAAGGTAAAAGGGTTATGCTTGCTTGCAACTGACGTGATATAAAATACTCATAAACAATAAATGACAATTTTGAAATAAAAAAGAACATAGTCCATGATGCCAAATGATTGATAACGAGCGCAAAAGAGACAAAACAATACTTAATCGTCATCCAGATAAGCTGCAACTTGTTTAACAACTTAATTCTTTCCAATAGCGATGGATAAAGATGAAAAGTGACACAATATGACAAGTCTTTCTGACTAATGTATCAACAATACATTAGTCAATGAGGTTAGTATCACAAATTGTCTGTGTTCAATTACCAAAAAGATATTTCTCTTATCTCACAGCGATATTACTTCAGCTAAACTGCAAGACGAAATGAATACCTATTTATTTGTTTGTTAGTGTGTCTTCTAGGTATTTTACTCTTCCATCCCTCACGATCGGTTTTCTAGCTCAATGGCAACAGTTGAGGATAAACTTAGCAAAAATTATAAGTTTATTAAGTCTAAAGTTATGGTTTACAGGACATGATTTAGACAATAGGTTATATTCAATTTATCGTAATGCATGATGACCATCATGTCTGTGGGTTGAGTACTGCACTCCTAGATAGGCTACTGAGCAGCCGTGATCAGCTGTGATAAGGAGTTACAGTGTTGTCCCCTGTCGTTAGATTTAATTGGTACGTGTGATCATCATCGTCCTCCGCGCCTTTTCCCAACTAAGTTGGAGTCGGCTTTCAGTCTAACTATGATACGGCTGAACTTTGACTGCCATCAGACCTGCACAACCCAAATACTAGGCGATATCGAAGTTACTACCTTATTAACTATTAACTGATACCTTAATTTTGCATTCTGATACCGGCTCGCGGCCAATAAGTTTGGGGATTGCTGTACCTCCAAATTCAAAGTGCCCTTTTGGTTTTAAATTTGGAGGACTTGCCATATTATAAATATCACTACTTGAGGTTTCTGGCCAGGTCCTCAGAGCCTACATAGTTCTAAGTTTTAACTAGCCGCTGTCTGGTGTTTGTTTGATTGTTATTGACAAAGGAGAAGTTTTGGCAAATTTGGGTAGTGAGCAGTTAAGTCATAAATTTTTGACATTATTTATTGTTTGACTGTCTATAAATGTTATCAACGTAATTATGTCCAATAAATCGTTTTCGTATTACCTATATACAATTTACAAAGATTACGTTTTTGTTGACATTTAGAGTTGTATACTATTTAGTACAAATTTGATGATATTGTTTGTTTGCTGTGTCATTACCAAACGGTCCCCAAGAGTAACTAACAGATTTCTTTTTAATAAAAAATATGGATAATCAGTCAAATAGGCACATACATAAACCAACATTTACCTTTCTCCAATACGCTTACAGTAATGAGACATTTAAATAAATAGCAACTCTTTATACATGTAGAGTAAAGCTTAATATTCAATTTGCTAAACTAGATAAATATACTTAGTTTAGCGGTTGCGTATGTGATCTAAATGAGGGCTAGGTAATTACTAAGCACGAGAGCTCTTTTTATTGGTAGTCCCCGCGACGTACGAGCAACGTAAAGTTACAAATGAAACGCGCATATTACCTACTTAGTGAGCCGCTGTGTTACGGCTACAGTGTAGGTATATTTTAAGTACTACACCGCTAAATAAGTTAGATCTAAAAAATGTTTTTAAAGAAGACTATAACAATTATTTTCAGTAATTAAACACAGCTTCGGATGTAAATAAAAGGCTCATCAAATCTCCAAAAAAACATTTCCAAGATAACTGAAAGTTTAAATAATTTTAAGAGGGTGTGGAGTGGTGCGTGGAGTGAAGACACCAGTCTCACCCAGTCATGGTTTGCCTGGTCAAACAGCGTCCTATGTATTTGTTTTGTGAAGAGCAAGCCCAAACCACCTGGTTGGTATAATATCAGCATTACTCCTCCTACTAAACGTAATGATTCATCACCTTAATTTTTCTGCTCTTTGGAGCTTAGTTTTAGTAAATAATCATACGAAAGTAACTGTGACAATAGACTGAATTTATTTCAAAGTATTTACTGATACTTCGCTTTGTCACGATAGCGATAAGGAATCAAATCTCTATTTACTTCAATGGGCTCGCCGACATACGTGAAAGTTTAGACAAGTTATAATAAGTACCATCAAATCGTCGAAAAATGGAACATTGTATTAAAATAACAAACTAATTGATAGACTACTTCTAAGTTTTACTAGCACAAACACACGCACGCTTATTTTTGTACATGTTTATTAATGTTAGATTAAAATTAATACAATGCAAAAACTTTGCAGTTAACGATTGCCAGACTGTGACGTACTCAAAATTCAAACTGACAAGCTTTTAGAAAGGCTGTATTTTTTTAATGGCACTAAAGTAAAGGTGCAGGTGGTAAGCTATACAAAAAAAAAACATAAAAATCGTTCAAGATGTTCAGGAGGTTGTGACGCAGAATGTCTCTTTCGCAAAATGTCACCGCAAAAAAATTGGCCACTTTCACACAAGGAGAAGAAGATTAAGAAACAAACACATCTCGAAGTATTATGTAATAGAATAAAAATAGACTATATATAATAGTTGTAAAGATAAGTTTTACCTAAAGATAAATACTGAGATTTTATACATTTATATTTTATTTGTACGAGATACACTTGGATTTAGATTTGGGAAATGTGAAAATTATGTGAATATTGAGTAAGAGCCGTGAAATTTTCTACCGAATTGACGATTGATTATGGTGTGTAACGTGAATTAAATCGATTATACGAGTACTATCACATACAATAAGCAATTACAACTAGTTACGATTAATGAACCCAAAAGAACAACAGAAGTGTAATAAGAGTGAGTAAGACAGAGAAAAGAGGAAGTGATCTAACCGAGAGACTACAGCCAATTATTCTGGTCAATTTTTTTTTTTTAATAAACAAAAGAATACTAGCAACGTGGCAATATTAGTGCTGTTGTTTCTACGTTGTCACACATTACTAGTATTCTTGTTAACCCCTCCAGCTAAGCGAAACGCTTGTGTTAGGAGTGGGTTCACGTCGGCGTAGGTAGTGCACTGGGTGGGGTTTGAACCCGCAATCACTTGATCGGAAGTCCGACGCCTTAGCCATTACGCTACCGCCGCTTTTTACGTAAGATGTATTGAAGCTATGGAGGAGTGTAGTTAAACACCCTACAAGTTTATTATTGTTTGGTAGGGTACCCAAAACTTATTTGAAAGTGTAGCCATGGTAATAAAAAAAATTAGGGAAAGTATTTAAAAAAAAATTTGTTAAACTACATTCTAAAAAAAACTCTGTAGCTTATTATTCTAAACCTTCACCAAGACGTCTGAACTTACCTTGAATATATGTATTCAGTCATAACAATTGTAACATCACGTTTTAGAGTTGTGTCTATGGTGACGAACTGGATAATGTATTTTAAGCCGAAGTTCTGCCAGTAAGCGGTTTTCAAAAATCTTTCAATTTAAAAATATTAATACTCTTTATAATACACCAAAAGAAAAACATATACAGGATGTATTTGATATTGTATTTGAAAAAGGAACACTTACTTAAATCACTGAAAGAGCATGACTCCTTCCTGCATGCAGTTACAATAAGAATTAAAAAAAAAAACTACCTACCCGTTTACAAGTTATGACCGTTTGAGTTTCCAGGTATTTTAGGATGAGTTTCCAGCAGCAGTTTTAGAATGAGTGAACAGTTTCCAGCTAAGATGAAGTCCGTAGACACCGGACACATACAACCTCATATATTAACTCCAATATTTATGGTTGCTTACATAGGTGTTATTTTTTCAAGTTTCGATCCTCGATAGACTAATACAACAGTGTTACCAGTTAGGTGCAGAAAAATATCTCCGTTGATAGGACAGTACTTCTTAAAATTATCGGATGGCATTCCCTGAAATAGCTTTTGGAACATACCAGACACAACACAATGTAATTTTATCGGCGATCTTGTGCACAGTGGACGTATTTCCCCACTCGAATTGCTTCAGAATTGAGCGGGGATTCCGATCTATATTTATCTTACTCGGTTGTAAACATTGCCTTAACTTTAAACCGATAATAGCTACAGGAAAAAGTCAAACCAATGGAGGTAGAGAATGCTAGACTTAACTGATACTATCTTCGGGGTCTTGATCTGTTAGATCTAAACATAACGATACTAAGCACATATGATCATGTCTATCTTGATGTTGAGGCGTTCTCACGTGGAGCGTCTTTCAACTATTGTTGTACATTACAAATATGAGTTGGGAGACTACGAAGCTAATGAAATTTTAAAGAGCTTAATGAAGCATGTTAGGACATTGTATTATATAATAACAGCAACAAATGATTAGCTTGAAAACTTTTCTAGGGCTGTGCAAAATCAATTAAAACACAATTTGGTTTATCTTAGCTGAATTACATCTTAGAAGTCAATTTTAACCTACTTCTAATTGTCGTACCTAAATCTAACCTTTATATACCTATATAAAATATATAATTTGGATGACAATACTATATTTTGGCATCTTGGAACTGATCTGATGGTGCCAGGAGGTGGATAGTGAAACTTTTTAGTTCCTACTAGACAATCCCTTGAGTTTGGGCTGATATGATTCGTTTTGACGAGTCCAAGCCATTGGGATTATTAAAGATGGTCTGATGATGAAGCCAGAGGCACAATTTCGTGCTGTAAGTATATATCGCGTGTTTATGAGTATATATATTGTGAGTATTGTTTAATTGCTGTATGTTGTCGTGGTTTTGGTTTTGTCAGTAAAGTAGTGATTGATTGTACCCGTAATGTTGCAAAAGTCCATACATTTATACGGTACATTTGCTACATAGTTAAAAATAAATTAATTCAAACATGTAAGCATTTATAGTCCATACTATATATTTTTATAGAATACACGCTTACATCCTGTTATTTTTTTAAGCTTGTGTAAGTTAGATATTTTATTATTTATAGCACTTTTGTTATATATTTGGCATACCGTACCAAGAAGTCTAGATAAGAAGATTCTTCTGCAAACATAGAGTGTTAGTCGCTAAGTAGGTCTGATTTGTTAAGGCTTAGGTAGGTTTTATATTTTATATACCTTATTTAATTAAATTATCTATGATTTATGGAACGATAGGTAATTGGTGTAGAGAAAAACTGTGGCAGGTCGCAAAAAGGTGGCACTGCGGTGTTAGTTTTTCAATAAATCGGTTTTATGAATTTGCTTCAGTCTATATTAGACACTAGACAAGACTGACTCCAGGATCAACGACAGTGACCCTAAAACATGACACTCGGCGAGATCCAGGGAAAGTTTTTTTTAATCACTTTGGACTTACGCACGCATCAAGTAACAAAATGAATCAAATTAATTTCAGAGGACTTTCTTTTTATTAAATGTTATCTATTTGTTTAATATAAAAAACAAAAAAAAATATTGATACTTACTACAAAACAAATCTTTCTCAATTCAGGCCATTCGTCTGTGGAATGCATTGCCATTGTCCATCAGGCTCGCAAAAACACTACCCAATTTAAAAAAAATAATCAAGAAGTTGTTGAGTGGTTAAGTTCATGATACCCGTGCATTCATATGTGTGCACCCATATTTATTTATTTGTGTATATAATATGTATATTGTTATCTGTATATATATAGATTTACACTTATGTATGTGAAAACATATGTGTAATATATAATATCATAATATTATTTTCAACCAACTATACGCTGCAACTCCTCTTGCCATCCATAAATTGTCTTTCCATCCAATGGTTGCCTGGAAGAGATCGCAGAACGCGATAAGGCCGCCAATTGTACAAGGTTTATAGTTTGTAAGATTATGTATACTCGTATGCAGTCTTGTATAATTTCGTATGTTTTGTACAATAAAGAGTTAATCTATCTATCTATATAATTTGTTAAGGTTTTGTGTAAATTGGTTGAAATATGATGATGATTATTGAAGATGTCTCTGCTACCCATGCGAAGCCGGGGCGGGTTGCTAGTATTCTTATAATAATACTTTACTGTAGAGTTTATACAAAAATAGCTAGTTATCAGAGCTTCGCACAATAAAAACAATTAAGTGAAAAGGCCTCATAGTGGTTTACAATCATCGTTAATATCGAAATACTTTCACTTTTCTAAACTCTTTTAAAATTTATAAAAAAATAAACTCATTCAAAGCAAATACATTATACAAATTGTTCGTTAATTTAACGTTGACTACGCCATCTCTATAGGACTATGAGAAATTGTTCTAAAATAACACAAAAAAACAACCATATTTACAATGAAACTTATGTCATCCAAGGAGTTGACTCGATTTAGGTATGTTAAACCACAGACACCGCAAATTTATACAGTGGCATAAAAATAGTATGTCATAAACAAAATTATCGTATTTGTGAATGGCTTCGAGACTGCAAATATATTGTGACTATGTCAGCAGACAAACAATAAACAGAATATCAGTGTAGTAAGTAAAATATGAGTGCGTATGCGCAACATAGTTCTCTATTTAAACTATGTAACTGACTTTCTATTTAAAGTTTATATTAGATTTTGCTAAACCTTTTTTTAAATAGTTATATGGTAGTTGAATGTCAACTAAAACAAGCATTTTTAATCTGTGTATCTTTTGAAGCTGTTACCAAATATGTTTGAGCAGTCCCATCGTTCCGAGAAAACAAATCACAGTTAGTTAGAGAACAAACCATTTTTTTTCAATTACTAGCTGCGCTCCGCGGTTTCACCCGCGTAAGACCCTCGTTTAGTTTTCCTTAATTTTCTAATTTTCCGCGCAACTTTCTTAATTGTTTTCTATAAGAACCTTCTCCTGACAATAACAAACACAAAAAAATTTTTGCGAAATCGGTACAGCTCAGTTCACTCGTGATGACTTCACTAAGGGAAATAGGGATAAATTTTTACATATATAGATAAGTAGATAGATAGATGTCAAATATTAAGCGCTATCGAGACTAGTTTTTCACTTCAATAAATACTTTTTTAAGTTCATAAGTTTTAACAATTTAGGCTACATAAAAACAGTATTAAGTATGCTACAAATAGAAAGTTATATTATCAAATATTACTTTCTAAAAATAGCTTTTACAAAAGATAGAGTAGATGAACAGACAAAAGAACGAATAATACCTACTGAAATATGTTTGATATTTCCAATAAAAACCAAACTTTTTATTTTTTTTAAATAAAATATCCTAGTCCGGCCATTCCATTTTATATACTTAAAAATAATAGTTTAAAAAACTCAAAAACACGCTTTTGTAACTAGCTAAAAAATGCGACAGATATTTAATTAAAAATTTATAAAAATTATTAATTAAAAAAAGTAATACTTTAAAAAGCAGCCCACACTTTTTACGAGAAAATGATTTTTTTTTAATCACTCTATTTTTTTAACATTTAGATTTTTTTTTCTACTTTTTAGTTCAGCTAGTTACAAAAGCGTGGTTTTAGTTTTTTAAACTATTATTTATTTTCTACTTTTTAGTTCAGGTAGTTCAAAAGCGTGTTTTTTTTGTTTTTCAAACTATTATTTATTTTTGCTTTTTTTAGTGTTTAATATTGTATTGTCATCGGTCCTTGATAAGTGTGCGAAGTTTAAATTCAATCCGAAGTTTTAAAGCTTGTGAAAATCGCGTTTAAAGGTTGCGTTAAAAATTCAATTAACGATTAAAAAAGTACGCATAGACTCAGAACGATTATCTGTAAATAATAGAAATAACGCACGCAGTAGTTTACGAGGTGACCTACGTCACCTCGTCAACGCTGATGATCTTAGAACGGCTGAAGGAGTCCATCCATCCGCTTAGGAGCTATGATACCACAGACGGACACACAGATACACACGTTAAACTTATACCAAACTTATCAAAAAGGAGGGGCTTTTTACGTTAGGGTTAAAAACATTAGGAATAACAATAAAAAAATCAATCAAAGTCCCGATTAAAAATGCTTTCAACTTTCCTTACTTAGTATTAGTTACAGTAAAATAACACAACATACCTTATAAACACTAAGTTGTAACTAAAATATCGATATTAATACACTATCTAAATAGTCTACAAACAATATGTGGCCTTATAAAAATAAATATACACTTTCACTACACATTCAAAGGTCTGAAGCCCGTCTCAAGCCACCGGCGCTCGTCTGCTAACTAAATCATGAACTGTTAAGTGCTGCTGTTGTTCCCACACTATAGATAGACAAAGAGTCACTACAATTAAAATGAAATTGACATAATTGTCATAAAAAAAGTAAGAATATCTGAATCGTTGAAGCGTGTCTTGTAACGTGAATACTACGGGACTTGATTGAACATCCCACGGGAAAATCAACACTTTTTTCGAGAAAAATTATAGTCCAAGCGGTTTTGAAATTTATTCTAACACATCTAGGTATATATTGACACACTAAGGATAAAAAACATAAATTTTGCAGCAGATTTACATTCGAATTGGAGTCAACCAACTGGGGAAGCACCTCGACCCGCTGCGGTAACCAGCACTATTTTCCTGCTATGGAGTTTGTACGCTTTGCAGGCTTCAAAACGTAGAAATAACAGCACTAATATTGCGAATCTTTATAGACATATCGTGGTTACATGGTAACCGCTTAACATCAGCTTGTGTGTTCAACCTTTAGTAAATAATAAATAGTTAAAATGCTTTCATGGCTTTTTATCTTTGTCTTCGAGTGCAGCACTCCAACTTATCTCTTAGGTTAAATATTTAAAATATATTTATACTTCAGTGATAAATATAAATTCAAGATATAGTCCCCAAAGAAAAAGAAATGATGATTCGGATTAATACAGTGTCCTAAAGTAGAAGAAAATAGTTATTTAATATATATTAGTGTCAAATAAAGTGAAGTCATGCTAAAATAGTTATTTAATATATATTTAAAAAAAATTGCTCTTAACGAAAACGAAATAATGATTTGTATAAACCTACACATAATACATAACGTGTCACCTTAACAGAAGTCATGCGAAAATAGTTCATGAATATTCAATGTAGTTTACTTGTCGACGCTTAAAGAGAGTCTACGGAGCTACGACGCTGCGAAGTGCTACAAGAACTACGCAATTTTCTTGTTTCTAGGTCTACGTTATGTAATGGAAAATGTGTGTCTTACGTAACTATACATATTGGATAAATTCGTCACAGTTTTTGTCAATTGTATGTAAATCCCTGATATTATTTAAATTTTGTAATTCAATTTTGTTCAAATATAGTTTGGTAGTCATTACGTAATGTATGGATGATGAAAAATATTAATTGTCATAATTTAAAAGACGTACAATCGCAAACAGTAATAATTCCCATTCAACTAACAAACTATTTGGAGTTTATAATTATATTAACTTTTACCCGCGGCGTCGCTCACGTAAAAGTATATTTTTCTAACCCGTAGTAACATTACTTTCTTTCTGAATGAAAGGTACTCATGTCCTTTTCCGTACGCCAGACATTGTTTGCAAAATTTTATGATTATCAGTTGAGCAGTTAAGGAGTGAAAACTAAACAGAGTTACTTTCGCTTTTATAATAATACTAGATGTTGCCCGCGACTCGGGAACCGTACATGTTTGCAGGATAAAAAGTATCTTATGGGCTATTCCAGATTATAAACTATCTCTCTGCCAAATTTTATCCAGATAGGTTAAGCCGTTTTTGCGTGAAAGAGTAACAAACATCCATCCATGCTCACAAACTTTCGACTTTATAATATTAGTAGGATATACTACCTGCTGCTCGCAACTTCGTCTGTGTAGAATATCTTATATTAGACATTTTACGCCCTATTTCACCACCTTTAACTTTTATTTTAGTGCCAAAAATTGGTTCATCATGGTTGCTATCATCATCATCAAAATTAGTTAAGGGGTTTAGGCATGAATACGTAACAGACTGACGGAGTTACTTTCACATTTACAATATTAAGTATAGATTACTTGTTACGAAAATAACTAAATTGTTTATTCTATTGTTGAGTCTACAATTAAAGTAACAATTTTCTATTTAATTAAAGTCGTTATACTGATGTATTGTATCCAAAGCAATACAGAATTAAGCGTAATTAAAACTAAGTGGAGGTCGTATCAATAATTAAATTTATAATAGGATAGTTCACTGTAAACGATGGGTTATTTAGAAATTTGTTTCTAATAACTTTTCATGGCGTCATCATTCAGGGTTATCAAGTCTTATAACTGTATGGTTTGAAATATCTTAAAGGAGTTTTTTATCTTTATCTTAATATGTGAAGATAATTCTTTGTAACCCTTTCTAAGCAAAATTTCGCGGACGGTGGAATGTGAATTTTGGAATATTTACAGTTTAGATAGATAGAACATTCTTTATTGTACACCACAGTTGAACAAGAATTAAACATAGTTAGTTTATACTAAGCGGCAAGTACAGTGGGCGGTTTATATATAGAAGAAGTGCAGAAAGCTAAAATTTTTAAACAATATGTGTTACAACTTTAAAAATTACGTGAAAACGGCGAATGAAATTATATGCGTCCAGTATATGTGATTACTTGTCATGATAAGTAAGTCTATACAATGACAGCTCAAGTTATACTGGCCATGAAAAAACCATGGTCGAAATTAGACCACCACGCGATCTCTATTACACATTTATGTACCACAATAATTGTATACAAAGAAAACGAAGAGATGACTACCTTCACATTACGTAGAATCGCATCTATAATCATAAATTTCAAATATTCCCGACTCGAAAAATTCTTTAACGATTAGAAAAGAGCTGATGACCTTGAAAAGCCTGAACAGATCTTCATAAATTGTAGCTAAGAACCATCTCGATCACGTAAGCCTTAAAAAAAAAACCGCATCATAATCGGTCCATTCGTTAAGAAGCTACGATGCTACAGACAGACAGACACGTCAAACTTATAATACCCCTCTTTTTAGGGTCGGGGCTTGAAAATTACGTTCTTTTTGCTCCTTGCTATAAATAGGCCCAATTTAAAATAAGATTGAATATCTTTTTATATCGAACAACACACAACAACAAATAGATCGATTGCCCTGAATAGGTAGTTTGGTGAACTGTTTAAAAATGAGATATTCATATATTCGACAACAGCTTAAACAAATATTTGCCATTGAAGACAATCGCTTGCCTGCCCGTGCCCGCACGCGGGGAAAATTCTGCGTAAATATATGTATGTGTTTCTTGATAAGTTCTTTATTGAAACAAATGTTGAAGGAATAGTTGCTATGGTATTGTTGAATGTTGGCTTCAGACGTTGAACGTCTGGATCGAATAATAATAAAGTTTAAGTCGATTTATTAGCACAAGTGTATTCGCAGTAAGGAAACGTTTACAATGATTGTTATAATATTATATTTTCAGTATTTTTTCTTTTTTGGCGATACTTCACTGTGTCGGCCTTTCTCTCTCTCTTCTTTTTCTGTTTTACGTTAATATTTCCCCCTTATTTTTAACCTATTTTAAAATGTTATTTATTACTTGTATAAACGAAACCTTCATTCGCAACTTAAGCATTTGCTCCCCGCACACAGTTCACACAAATTGTCACTGCTTGCTCCTTGTGGCCGCCACCGGCTTCTAAACGCTGACACAAAATTCTGACATACCTCATTCTCCCTTCGCATCACTCAACCAGCTTAACGTTTGTTTATCAACAGGCGCAATGAAACCTGGGTCGGAGTACTTTATGTACGTATTGCAAGCAATAGATTAAAAATGGCGGTCGCCGATCATTTGTTTCGAGCACCGACCACAAGTGGCTGTCGCGCGGCCCACCTACTTTTGTAGCTTCTAGCTTGTGCTTGTGCCTTTAGTTTCAAGGGGCCGGCGTTTGTGTGCCCACCACGGCATTTCTGGAGTAATAGCTGTCGACGCTAAGTGTTACTTTGAACTGTTTTTATTTAACTCCCGACGTAAAAACGAGGGATGTTATAAGTTAAACACGTGTATCTGTGTATTTGTATATATTTGTGTTGATGAATTGGCATTTGAATTTGAATTTGAGTGGTCTTAGCTATAATTCAAGAAAATCTCTTAGGCCGTTCGAAGATCATCTGATCTTGTCTATTCGATGATGGCAATTTTGAGGGGGTATTTTATTAAATTTTTAACAATATACGTTGTACGTGGCTGTTTAAAGTAGGCGGTACTACTTTAGGCGTGGTTATTCAGATCCACGCGCTTATAAATTATGCTTAGTGACAGTGATAAGATACATTATCATTTTAATTTGAATAAAGTACATATATCTTCTATATCAATGACTTTTTGTACAAATATATTTACCTACTTGTTGAAATGCTGCTAAAAGCAAATTATTATAAAGTTTCAAAGTTTGAGATCCAGATCTAATAATTTATTCTTGAATATACATAAATTAACTTTTCATACTGTTACAATATTACTATGGTACTGATTTGACTGTCAAGTCGGATAGCTCGGTAGTTTCGGATGTTATGGTATATATCTTAATCTATACATTTCTTCCGTACGTGTGTATGTCACTAACTCCTCTTAAACGGCTGGACCGATTTTAATAAAAAAAATTGTGTGGCTTCAGGTGGATTCGAGAATGGTTTAGATTAACATTTGGACCCGGTAGATGGCGTTACGATAGGGTTACAGGAATAATATTTTTTACGTTTCGCCAGGACAACGTCTGTCGGGTCCGCTAGTATACATATATGTATGTACTATAACGTACGTGGCGGCTGGTCAATCCTGCCAAATCTGCCAATATGGAAATCAAACACCATAATCCTGGTTGGCATAGAAACCTAATCCTTATTGATATGTACGAGTTCTTATCTCGCTTATTCGTCTAGTATCGAATCTTGCGCACGCGCCGTTTACACAACAACATACACACTTGTACAAATATGTGTAATCTACACCAATTTATTGGAGCAATTGTACTGAACATTGTTTTTAAAATACCTACGCTGTCTGCAATTAATTGGTAGAAGCAATAAAATAAATATTTTATCATAATAAAAAATCGAGGTATCTAATTGCTGTTTTTTTCATAAGGAATCCGTATTTTAGGGAGGCTTGGCAAGGGTTTATAGGCGATTTGGTATCCGCTTATTGGGCCATGTGCTTGTTTTCTAACTTGGTACTTTTAAGCGGGTATTACCTATACATGTGTAACACCTGAATTGACACCACTGTTATAACTGATAATGTTTTCGATCACACAGTGCTTCTATGATTTTAGTGCGTCACTATCGTGATAGTGATAGGTACAAACTAGGTTATTACAATGTTTATATACACCAATTGCATAAAGACGTCATCACAATGGCGTTAGAAAGAATCGCCACCTACGCATATATCCTATGTGCCCATGTGTTAATCTAGGGTATAACTGCGTGTCCAATTGGATACAAATCCACCATGAATGAATTACACACGTACATTCTATTTCACTCCTACATACGCCTATTTCCACGAAACTTTTGAGATAAAAAAGGAGGACCAGAAGAAAGGAAAAGTGGAAAAAGGAAGCCATATTTATAGGAACAGACATATTTTTGAGGTGTGACTGTGACTGTATGAGGTGTGACTGTGACTGTATCAATCAGATCATAACTATAATAGGCACTGATTAATGAATGGATCTTGTAGCTCACTCAAATCCCACTAATCCCACTAATATTATAAATGTGAAAGTTTGGATGGATCGATGTATGGATCGATGGATTTTTGTTACTATTTCACGTAAAAACCAATGAACCGATTGCGATGAAACTTGGTATGTAGATAGCTGGAGACCTGGATAAACGCAGAGGCTACTTTTTATACCGTTATTCCCACGGGATCGGGACTTTTGCGGGTGAAACCGCGTGGCGTTGCTAGTAATACATATATCTAAGGTGGCAAGTGCAATCTAATGTGTGCCTCAATATCACACGCGAGAACGCTTTTTATTTTTCTTTTTCTGTTTTTAAAAAGACAATTCCCGCATTTCCGCAATTTACAAACATACAAACAACGGACGCAAAGAACATCCAGACTCAGGTGGGAATCGAACCCACGACCTCTGGCTCAGCAGTCAGGATCACTTACCACTAGACCAACAGGCCAGGCACGTTTTACTTGGTTAGTGGAAGTTCTCGAACGGTGCTATGGATTTCATGAACCATGAGTGTCCGTAAAGCACATCGTCACACTGGACGTGCAAATTCAGAAACCCCAATCCACTAAAATTATCTTCATCAGCCAATAAGGTTCTAAAATTATCGATTTCGATCAGCACATAGATTATAAGATTTAATACTATTTATAAGATCATTCTTTTTTTAATTTAATGAATTACTGTTAAGTTGTATAACAATTTTTTTTTCTCTTTCGCTGTGAGTTCACGGTTTCCCAACTTAGTGAGCCATCCGTCATAGGTATATTTTTGGTACGCTGAGTAAGAAACGATTTCAGTGGGTAACTTTTCATTAGTTTTAATAACCATTATGTGTGTTGTTGAACTGCAAAATGTTATCGACTTTCATAAATGTTTCAAAGAAGCTAACAGGTTCCTTTATTTATATTTTTTTAAATAATGCATCATCGCAATTGATACAGAATGAAAACAAATAATTATGATTCAAATCTGAAATAAAACAGAAGTTGTTTTAAGAGCAATAAAAGTCAACTGGCAGGAATATAATGTGCTGTGTAGACCTTGAGTTTGTTATATATTGCATTTTGCTGGTACAAAGAAGCAAGACAGGTCAAGTTTATCATACACGGATAATGATTTAAATATACAACATGCAAAGCGTGGGTTCACGAGACAGACAATCATTTAAAAAATTAAAATAATCCGTGAAAAATATAAATAGGTAGTTACTCTAAATATCTGTTTTAGAATTAGAATAAATAACTTTCGTGAGTGGTATTTATATGTATTAAAGATGTACGATTTATCTTACGTGTGTATTTCGGGGATGGCCGACTAGTTTCTGACATAACGGGGACCCTTTTTCAAAGAGTGAAGTGTCCTGCCCCGGTGGTGTCAGGCGTTACACCTATAGTCTGTTTTTAAATACCGACGCAAAAAGAGGGGTGTTATAAGTTTGACTTCGATGTCTGTGTGTGTGTCTGTGGCATCGTAGCTCTCAAACGGATGGACCGATTTCGAGCCGGTTTTTTCATTTGAATTGTTCTTAGCTATGTTTGATTAATATCGGTCCAGCAGTGTAAGAGTATCAGCTCTTTTCCAAAATGATGTAAGGCATTTTTGTTATTATTTTGTGTTGGGGGTTTTTAAAACTTTTAATTTTATAGAAATTTAAAATATCTATCCTGAAATGATCTTTTTAGTATATCATAGGACTATCGTGCGGGTCTATCGTGCTCCAAGATGAGGAATCGGTTGTTTTAGGGTATATCTAATAATGCTCCTCTCTCCCTACTCTCTCCAAAGTAACCACCTTTGATGTTTAAAGTCTAAAATGTTTACTACTTTAAACACGTGTAAACAACAGTTATAAAGTGCAGTTGTACCTATCACGAAACGATAAAGTTTACATGCCAGTCACGAGTCACGACAAAGTTCAAAAATATTGATATATATTTTTTATAAAGATAACAGAATTCAATAAAACCCTTTTGCTCAAGGTAATAAAATACATTGATTTTGTTCCGCCTTCAGAGCTTAAATAAATACTCGTACAGTAAATCAATTTTCGTCACGTATAAAAATGTCCGTCTTAATCTTTATACTTATATAAAAATTTCGTGTTACGTTGTTTGTCCACGATGAACTCCTAAAGTAATGAATCGATTTTAATTAAACTCCAACTTGGAGATAGGATCTAGGCACGTGACAGCGTGTCAAGCCAAATTCGAGCATCCCATTTTCACATTTATGTTTTTAATGGGATAGTTTTCAAGTGAAACTTCTTTAGAATCGTTTGATTCGATTCGATGTTCAAATAGATGAAACAAAAAGGAGACAAACATTCATAAATAGGATTTAGCCTGTGAGAGAATGAGATAGAATACAAGTACACAGTGTTTTCTATAATGTTTGTCATCTCTTTGACTTAAGGCTTCGTAGTAGGTACGCCTCACACTAAAAAGGGAGAAACCCAATACAATAGGATTAAGCCTGCGAGACAATGAGATATAATAAAAGTATACAGCACTAAAAAGAAACAAACATATTCATAAATAAGATTTAGCCTGCGAGAGAATGAGATAGAATACAAGTATACAGTGTTTCCTATAATCCTCGTATGCTAGCAAGTGTCTTTGCGCCTGCGTACTACAAAGCCTTCTTGTGTCATTCACGTGTATCATTTTTGTGCATTTGCATATTAAGTTCGTTCGTTAATTAATTTAGAAGTTTCACTTCTGTCTGTGTGAATTACACACACACACATTTTATCTCAATTTATAGTCACAATATTTTTTATTGCAAATTACTTAGCTTACTAGAGCAACTACCCGTATAGTTAATCAATCACTACATATTATAAAACAAAGTCCCCCGCCGCGACTGTCTGTTCGCGATAAACTGAAAAACTACTGAACGGATTTTCATGCGGTATTCACCAATAGACAGAGTGATTCATGAGGAAGGTTTAGGTGTATAATTTGTTAACGTTTTATGTAAATTCGTTGAAATGTGATGATGATTGTTAAAGATACTACCCGTGCGAAGCCGGGGCGGATTGCTAGTATATTAATAAGTGAAGAGAATTCTTTGAACGCATTTTAAAATTTGGAATACCTAAAGTTTATGCATAAACAAATGCAAAAACCTAACATTTTTAATCCATGTGCCATAAATTTAAAAAAATTGCAATAACGGCTAGAAAAAGCTAAAAAGGTCCAGTATATATGTTGACCTTCGTAGTACAAATAGTCTATACAATGACAGTTCAAGTTATACTGGTAAATGATATAAAACAAAACATTTATTCAATGAATTATCGTCGAAATTAGACCACCAGACCATCTCTAGTGCTGATTATTATTTAGTCTGGTAACTTTGTTACATTTACGCATTGCGAGTAATGGAAGAAGGAAAAGGTTTTTGGTTTTGGAACAATATTTAAAAAGTTGATGAGAATATAGAAATTCAAATATTTTTTCACGTATCGTAAGTTGGTGGGATATTATTTCATTATTATTCTTTATTGTACACAAAAAACAATCACACAATATACTTAAGAAAAATGGCACGTACAAAGGCGAGCTTAACCCATACTTGAGTTCTCTACCAGCAAACCTTCGGAGTGAAAAGAGGATATTAAAAAAAAGAAGAGGCAAAGTCGTGTGTACGTATTTATTAGTAGTCTAAAACAGCTTCATGGAATTCGAGAGCTACATTGAGCAGAGATCATGAAGAGTTGAGGATCAAACGAATGTAGGCGGAATGATACAATTGGTATATTACAAATACACCTTACCATACAGTGCACCTACTGACTGAATTTGCTTCCAAACATGTTGGTTTCCAACCAGGTTGTATTTTGGCGGTAAAACCAATATTATAACAAATATTTTAGTATCTTTTATGTTATATTACATCTAAACCTCAAACTGTTCAAACAGGATATTGAGGCAAAAATCCATATATAACAAATGTTTCCATTGTATACATATTAGTATAATATAAATTAGCAAGTCGCGGTACGTATGAGATGATAATTCGGAAGCCATCACGATTCGGTCGGATGATCATGAAGTGATACACTCTCTGGTCAGCGTCACTTATAAACATACAACGTATGGACTTGGAGCATAACTTGTTACGTAATAGATAAAACTAATTATTTTACGATTTTCCTTCAGTATTACTGTGTTCCTAAGCAGAGTATGATACCATATTATATTGCCAACAATACGATTATCGCATATATAGCTATTATCGTTTACAAGAAAAGGAGGTGTGATGTTAAACGATTAACGATATCTCGGAAATGCCTAACCGATTTGGATAGTTGAAACTGATTTTATTATAAACATACCTAGTTGTCTTTGATGTGTCGTGATTTATAGAAGAGTATTAAAAAATAGAACAGAACTGGGCAAGTACTAGTACAACTAGCGTCCTGAGGTTTCCGTACAACCTAATAAACTCAAAAGGGACTCGACCGATATACAACAATGTGAATATATAAAAGGTTTTCTTTTGAGGTGCGGAGCCCCAATATATTTAAACCAATATCAAAATACAAACATAACAAGGTTGTAACTCCATTTTGAAGTATCGCAGTATCATTACATGACACATTATGACATACAAGAACATAGTAATGTACACTGATAACGGTGCACACGCGCAGACAACATCGAAGAATGCACTTATTTTGTACTGTATGTAACTGTAGATAACAATATAATATAAGCGATAGATACGCACAGAGGTACAGTGTTTAGCAAGTTTAACGTCGATGGTGTTTCGTGAGAAACTTTGGTGAACAATGGATACGACTTTCTATTCTCATCGATTGAATATGGACATTTCGGCATTATACAATACAAAAGAACATGTACTTACTAGAAGAGTGATGGAATGGTATTTTTCTTTTTAAACTTTCGCGACTTTGATACATACTAGATGTAACGAGTGGACTGGTGAGTCCACTCGTGACCACGATCGGTGCAGTTCGATCGAAACGTTGGGTAACCAAGAGGTGAGGTGTACCTTTTAAATATTATCGCGATTAAGTCCCGAATTACACATCTAGTAGGAATTATATTTTCATATTAGATTAAACAAGTGTAAAGATTGCCAGATTGAAAGCGGTCATCATAGCCTGTAAAGGATTTAATAGATATGGGGAAATAATTACGAGATACACATCTTGCTTAAGGGCAGGCATGAGGCAATAAATGTAATAAAATCTTCATTTCAAAAGTACGAAATTCAGTAGGGTCAACACAGCACCATGGTTATGGAGTTTTTAGATGGTAAAAAAGCATACAGCCGGCTGGAGGGTCCGTTGTCATCTTACTGAAGCGTTGCCAAAGTCATATCTGTGGCTTATAACTGCGATGTTTTGTAAGCGAGAGATACCTCAACACTTTTGCGAGTGTTTATATCAGATGGGCCGTGTGCTTCTTGCGGGCTAGACCGTTGAAGACATATCTTTGCAGCACTAATGGGCTATTTATTTTAAGTACATATATATACGACTACACGACATTCGACCTGGCGAGGTGATCATGTCTGGCGGCCAGCGGCCCAACTGAAATTGTGTTATAATAATCGGCGTGAGAACTTTCATTGCAAGATACAGATATTAGTTATTATAACAATAATAATAACTCCACACATCTCACACACGGCCTTCTGATCCTAAGCTAGACAGAGCCTGTACTATGGTAACCAGACTGCTGATAAACATACTTACTTATATATTTTTAAATACGTACATATTACACATAAATAACATAGTTTTTATGTTTGTTCGTCTGTTTTGTTATTGTTTAAGGATATAGACACATGTTTGGAGGCGCCGGCAGCGTCTACCGGTATTTCTTTGCCAACTTATTGTATGATAAACATAAAGGTACCTAGTGATCATTTAGGTTGTCAGTTGTGACGTACGTAACGAAGTAACAGCCAAATTGTCACATGACTAATGACTACTACTAGCTTCTGTTCCGAAAATGGACTATGTATCTGACGGAGGACAGTTTGTTATAGATTATGTTGATCGATTGTAAAACTGTTTTTTTTTTTCTATTGATAAATATATATATACGTAATGGACTTACTACCGAAATAACTCATAAATCGGCAATAAGACAAGAGCGTATACGTTTTTTTTACGGTTATGATAGTGATTTTCGGATAAAGCATTATTTTAGCAATGGTTTAAGTGGTCGCCTCGCAACTACACCGCGCCGAGTATTGTGGGCTCAAATTCGGTAATTTTTTTTTGGAAAGTTGCGTTTTAACAGGAAATACAACTATGCAATTGAACTTAAATGAAACAAATGCAAAACTGTATCTGTATACAGAATCATCAAAATCATTAGAGCCGTTTCCGAGATACCCGAAATATAAATATGAGTTAAAGTTGCATCTATATGTATATACTCGTACCTGTATCTTGTAAACTTATAAATAAATTAAAAAAATACATAAATAAATACATAAGGTACCATACAAGAATTGCTCGTTTAAGGTAATAAGAACGTCTTGTACTAGATCTTGACTATTCTTGTAATAAAGTATTAAGTGAACTTAATGTCTAAACCGTGCCGATGGTGAACATCATCAAGATCATGGTGGATAGTGTACATGAGGTACAATATCCACCATAACAGTTCTTTGACGCTCTGATGGTATGGAAACACCATTAAAATTTCAAAAGGCTTGTGTTTTTCACATGTAGATAATTTTTATTGTAATATATTCTAGTTATATAGAAACATTCATTGGTATTTCCCCTCAAACAGGACGTGGGTTAATATATTCTTATGTAACGAGGCTTTATACAATGAAGCGTTTAAAAATAGGCATTTCTTTTTTGGCAAACGAACAGACGGGGTCACCAATTGGTAAGTGACTACTGCCGCCCATGGACACATGCAACTCAAAAGTAACAAGTGCGTTGCCGGCCTTTAAGGTAGAAGTAGGGGAAGAGGGGATGGGGTTTAGGGATTCAAGTATCCTCACTCACTCGATGAAACACAACACTAGGTATCACTCCGGTGGAGACGGCCAATACGTGCCGAAGCATGGCTATCCCATGTATTGATTCTATGGAGCAATTTGACGTTGCCTAGACAACTAACATTAAGGGTTTTCTGAAAGTGCTTTCTACATATAACAAAATGGCGAAATAACTATGATAGTTTTGTCATTTAGATTGATTTGGAATGGTAACATATACACATAAATACATGTATCCCCAAACGGTAGTGTAGGGGGTCTTATCCCCCCCCCCTCCCACCTCGCCCTCCTACTCTACATATGCATCACTAGTTTTTAGCAGAATACAAGCGCTACTTCCTCAAAGTGGCATTACGTTGAGCTAACGACCATTTTTTTATGCATGGTGAAGTAGTTTTTGATAATTGTAAATTTGATTCTTATTTTAATTTTAACACTCACAGAAAACCGGCAGTGAAGCAATGTTTGCATTACTTTTCGCCGAGTGAGTGAGGTTTACCGGAGGCCCTTATCCTTCCCTCCCCCTACTTCCACCTTAAAAGCCGGTAACTAACTTGTAACTGGAGTTGCAGGTGTCCATGGGCGGCAGTATTCCATTTCATTCCATCCCACAAAAAAAAACATTATAAGCTCAATCGCGACATACTATTATACGGATGTTATTTCAGTCTGTAATAAGTCTCATAAAGCAAATATAGTATTACATACTCATCTAAGGCAATCCAACACATGCCATGTCATTAAAAACCATATCCATTAAATCATCACCGCGTTATGCAACCGAGTACTGTTGTAATGATCTATTTACAACATTAAAACTTTAATTAAAATAAATAAACATTAGGCTTGAACCGTTTAAAAGAGCTCATTATTAGGTCGGCTTTTTAATTATCCGGATGTTGTAGAAAGGATTAATACCTAGCAACTTGTCGCGACTTCTAAATTTGCAAGAATTTAGAAGAATTTAGATTTTATAGTATGGAATAGCACAAAGAAAAAATTTCGGTTCTGGTGGTATATTTAAAAAAAAATTCGCGATGTCGCGGGCGAACAGTAATACCATAATGTTATTTAATATACATTTCATGCTGATAGGATTTGAGGAGAGATTTGATACCATAACCTTACAGAAAACCGGCAGTGAAGCAATACTTGCATTGCTTTTCGCCGAGTGACTGAAATGACTATGTAGGAAGGGGAAGAAAGTTTGTTTTGATACTACTGATTCTGCATTACATAATGATAATTCTCCAGTTGCTTAGTGTACATTTAACAACAGCAGTTGTGTCGCGGTAGGCCAGGGAGCCTCTTTTGCAGATACACCATACCTCGTTTATAGAAACTTCATGCCTTCGGTTTTAAAGCGACCTTAGTACCACCACGAAATGATCTTATACAGTTAACTGAATAAATAAATAATGTAATTAATTAAACACGGCTATTGGACTTCTAATTCTATACTAAAACTATTAAGGTTCGTTTTCGCTTCTAAATTTTGTACACGTTTAACCTCCTGTGATAAGATAATATTACTGTGGCTGCCTGTATTGAAACCGTTATCAATGGTCTGTCTATTATAATTTAGGATTGACAGTGAAAAATACCGATTTCAATCGCTCTCCTCAGCTTTAAATAATCTGAACAGCCATGGTCAGCTATTTTCAGACAGATTAGATAGCTACAATAACGAAATAAGGAAAGCAAATAAAATTACATCACAAAGTATTATACCTACTTACTTTATTCACAATTTTTTTATTAACTTCTTCAAAATATGAGAAACGATTCGAGGACCCGATTTCACGGACAAAGCTTCATCGATTTGAATAGTTTAAAAATGTAATCTATTAACTTGTTTTCTAAGGTAGTCACATAGATATCTATGAAGTGAACCTTTCTCAAATCAAAATCAAATCTGACATAATAAAATCACATATACAGAGAAGATGCATATTTTTCGGGTAGATTTAAAATTTACTGGTCATTTCATTCATTTCCTCTTACAATTGGGTGGCTAAAAATATATAAATTTTTGGTTTTTATAGTTTTTCACCTACTTGCGTATATAATCTTAGCTTTTTTCAATTAAAAATTAACATTTGAATCGATTTTTCAAGAACTTGGTTGCATTCGATAAATCTGAAGTTTGGGAATGCCGTGGGAAAAGTCCTTGGGAATTCTTAAACTATATTACATAACTCTGACATGTTTGGGCTCGTGATATTTGTCTTAACATGACTTTGATGATGTCCAGGGTCTGATGATGGACGGTAGGTGGCCCTACGATGTTCTTTTAGACGTAAGTATATAAAACCCTGATTTTTAAAGGAGCGCTAGTAAGCAAGGATTTCTCTTGATTTTAGCCCCACTTGCTTTAAAATAAATGGATGATAATAATTCGTGGTTAAAAAAAGGATATTAAACACCGATAAAATGTTTATATAATATTATATTTATATTATCTTCAGCCAATCGCCATCCATAGCGATAGGCTGACGATCATGATGATGGTGATAACATAAGTTCAGTATTTCAGTATTATGTTATCATCACCTCTGCATCACGCTATGGTTGAATGGAAGAGAATGGCAATAGCAGAAGTCCGCTTATGTACCTAGTGCATGAGTTTAAATAGGTATAGCAAATCATAAATTAGTCTTTAATTGAAAGAATCCCATGAAAAAAAAACATTTTTTGTACACTGTTAAACCAAAACAATCCAATTTACTATGTTCAAAATTCATTTTCAAGATTTCGCGCGTCTTTTTTTAGTTATTTATTTGTCTATGTGTGTGAGTCCTTTGTGCAAGATTTTTTCAAAAGGATAACTTGGATAAAGTATACAACCAAAATATAAATAAAGACGAACAAATTCATTGAAGTTTCAGTTTTATCATTCATCTATTGACAATAACGAGAAAAGTCACCTTTAACATTAATACTAGGATATGCAATAAATCCCGCTTGAGATCTTACATCATATATTTACAGTCATCGAACCGCGTGCGGCATGGCGAGCGGATATTACCAAACAGCTTAAGATTGCTACTACCACTTATGAGTAGGTTGCACAAAAGATTCATTTCTACTACTTGACCGTGACTTAACGATAAATATTGTTGTAGATAACATGGTTACATAGGTATTTAAAAAGAGAAATCGAGTTAAATCAATAAGGGCGCGCTCCCACTGCGTCGTAACGCTTTTTTACCATTGAAATGCTGTTATGTCGGGCTGTTCCCATTATCCCGTTTAGCGGCGTCGTAAACAAATGCGTACAGAATCGCGAACCTTATTGGCGTGCGCTTCGCGTAAGTGTCAATTATGCGACTGACGGCGCAAGCGGGCGTGGCTGGGTCCATTTACAATATTACAATAACAGTTGTGGAACGAGTTTATCTGCGACCGGCGAAGACCAGCGGCGCAGTGGCGTAGGCGCACTCGGCGGCTCCTAATGGTACTCCGGGTACTGTGCATGTCTGATGTAAAATATTTATTATTTTGTGTGATGAATTAATGAATGCGTGACGTGTCTGAGTAATGCATGAAAGAGTATAAATCTATACGTAAATAGAATACAAAACTTGTATTGTTTTGTTGAGTGTGAATATGTAAATAAATAAACTGCAAAACATTATTAAATAGTCGGACCCCTACATCCCGACCATCTATCGTGGCTGTGTAGTCGAAATGTTACCGTTGAATGATTGTTGTGTCTAGGCTGTTCTCATTGAATAGTGACGACAATTTACGAGTATTGTTTCACAGCAGTCGCCCAGTCGCGACGTTTTATTTGTCGTTTGACACTGTCGTTTAGATGTTCCCATTGTCTTGACAGTCACCATATAAAAAAAACTATTAAGAATGTATATACAACTTCATTTAAATATACAAGACACGACGCATTAGAAGATAGGGACGACCTATAGTTACGACACAGTGGGCACGCGTCCTAAGTCGAAAAAAAAAATTGTCTAACGAATTGGAAAACGTTCTTTCCAAAACAACAGCTTTGCATACTGACAATGGAGAAAATTCTGTTGTTACAAATTAACTAGTACAAGTAGACTAAAAATGACAAAAAACATTTTGGTCTATAAAATGACGTTTCGTATTTTGATAATACTTTAAGTTATGCTTAGTTTAGGTCTAAATAGCGTAATATGTCCCAAGATATTGTTATTATATTCCTTATTATTTAACGTTTGTGGCAGCTTCAGCGGTCGAATTCTCGGTATACTAATAATAGGAATGCGTGGAATCGATCACATTGAGTCACACCTCATTAAATCAATAATAACAAATAAGTATGTTATGTTATTGTCAATATTATATATTAGGTATTGTGCTAGAAGCTTAATCTATATTATATATATATAAATCGATGATAGACTTCAAAACGACTCGACCAATTTTCAGGTTGTTCAGGTAATGTTCAGATTAGTCCTGTGAAGTTTAGTAGCGATAAAAGGAAATTAAATTTTTTTCGTGCTTTTCAGCAATTTCTAGCTACCCCCGTGCGAAGCCGGGGCAGGTCGCTAGTTCATTATAAAAATGCAGCAATATTTTGAATGCATATAAATTGTTACTAGGAAATTAATATCCTCACAATTAACATATTTTCCAAAAATTCAAGTCTTTTTATACCGCGAAGTGGGCAAATAAGTAAACAGCTCGTCTAAATACAAGCGGTCACCGTTTCTAGTCAGCCTGCCTGTATTTATGCTCGTAAGAGCAGTCGCCAGAACTCTTCGAAAAGAAGAAGAGAGGACAACTGATTACGATTCGTTACGACAGACGTTACGTGACGTCTTTACGTTTGTTTAAACAAAAAACAACTCCTTTTTATACCGTAAATAGATATTAATACACCTGTAATTGCAATATGTCCGTGCGTAAACCACGTCACAATATTTGTTTTGCCACCTACATCATTTTATGATAGGCTAATTACTTGTTAGATACCAGCTATATAGATAAAAAAATAAACAAGGCACTCGTGATTTTAAATTCAAACATTCACGTAATTTGTCAAAAATTAATCCTTAATCCTAACTTGTTGTAGGTATCAATACAGATAAATAAAATTGAAGTGTCTGTTTGTAATGTCAAAATAATAGCATTTTTTAAGCTCATACAGTCATTTGCACGATACTTATACCTAAAAATCAGTTTTTGAATTTTTTTCTGTCTGTCCGGAACGGGTGGACTGATTTCCACGGGACTTTCACTGGCAGATAGCTGGTGTTATAAGCAGTAACTTAGGCTACTTTTATTTTGGTAAAAGAATTAGGGTTCCGCGCAAAATATATAAATATGTACACGTGAGCAAAGCCGCGTGGGAATTGCTAGTTATATATAAAAATGTGACTTTGTTTGTTTAACATTGACAGTTGATGTTTCTCTCCTAGTGGCTTTTCCAATTACAGGGTACGCGACCCGGCCTCTTCGAGCTACTGCAGTCTCAGTCCCGTTTCCCCTCCTACTCCTGCTCCCTCACTCTATCCGTTTTTCTTACCCCAATGCACCTTCTTTCTTTCTCCCGTCTGAAAACGATTACATTCTCAAAGAGGGTAGGCGTCAGGTAGGCGGCCGGCCATAAAAGAGACCAGCCAAAACTCTTTACAAACACATTGCGCCGACCTCGACCGAAAATTGGCAAAAGGGTAGGATGATGAAAATGATGTTGATGTTGTCAAAGTCACAGAAAAAATACTGGTATCGAGGAATACTACCCGCGGGAAAAAGCTAGTGAAATATAAAAAGAAAATAGAAAACTATAGCACAGAAACCGGAACTTCTTAAAACTATAGCACAGAAACCGGAACTTCTTAAAACTATAGCACAGAAACCGGAACTTCTTAAAACTATAGCACAGAAACCGGAACTTCTTAAAATTACCACATTTTAGATTTATTAATTTAAAATATGGCATATTATTAAGATTAAATTTTTATGAATAATTCGATTTGCCTATTGAATGTTAAGGTAGTTAAGTCAAGCGTGCGTGAAAGAGTGACAAACAAATATCCTTCCATCGATCCATCCTCACAACCTTTCGATTTTATATAAATATTAGTAAAATGGTACAGTTTGTAGTATGAAAATAGGCCTTACCAACCCCTCTACATTATAAAATAATACTAGCTAAAACATATGAAACAGGTAGATACGTACTAGACTAGCTGGAACTAATAGTAGTTGCACTATTATTTTTAACAAACATACAATAGAATTATTAATCAAAACAAAGAGTTAAACGCATTGAATGAGAAAAATTTCCGTCACCTAAAAAGCGATTGTTAGAAAACATGATGAAACATGAGAGATAATTCAAAAGCGTTACTTACAAAGGAAATTTACTGAACAAGTGAGAAAGTTGAGTAAAAAGACCTTAGCCGTGGCCGACATTGGAAAGCACTCGATAAGAGAGCCTTGAGATAATTTCATGATAATATTGATAATAAAGACAATAAGACAATTGTTGAGACTGAAAATGAAAAGATGAAAAATTTTATTGTTTTATTTAATTTAGTTAATTGTAAAGTTATATGCCCGAATATACATAAAAAAATAAAGTTAAAATGATAGGTCAACAAAAAAAAAATGACTATGACTAAAACAATTAAAAAAGAAAAGAACAAAATGAAGCTTTTCAAAAATGACAGTTAAATAAACTTGTTGATTGTTAGGTGGACTCTGAACATGTGTGCAAACTTGACGGTACAATGTTTACTGAATATGCGGTTTGTTGCTATTCGGCCGAAGAATTTGTGCCTCCGTGAAAATGATAATTAGTTCCACAACTTTGTTACAAAACAACTGAAGCGTCTGTGACACAATGATAAAATAGTTTGAGGACAATGCAATCAAATGTTGGACCTATAAATGAATTGCAATTTCAAGAAGGTAAGTAAATAACCGCAAATCGCAAGTCAAACGTAAATAATAAACTCGTACAGTACAATTTTCCTCTTGCACCAGAATCTTATATGACAGTTATAAATAGGTGATCACGAAGTTGGACAATAATATTGTTATTTTACTTTGTTATATCGGGCAATTATGTTGCAGGCACAAAACCTTTCTACCATACGATGTAATATATTATGTAGAAATAGTAATCGTATGGTAGAAAAGTACAGTTATGTTGTAAGATCGGCCGATGTCTGCCCTATTTCTAACTGGAACTATTGCTAAGCATGGGCAAGTACCAAGTATGACTCTAAGAGGGGTTAGAATATAGTTCATGTTCCCTCACGAGAACTCTCAGACATGCAGGTTTTCTCATGATATTTTTCTTTACGGTTAATTTATAATATTATCTACGTATTTACGGGAATTAATGAGATCACGAAAAGGTATTACATACCTCTGAATTGCCTGACGTTTCGACCAAATTGCACTAGCCGTGGTCACAGGCTGACTACGTAGATAATATTAAATCATGGAACGCGAAAGTTTAAAAGTGAGTTTTAATTCTAATACGCGCATTAACTTCAAAAAGCCAAAGGTGAGCGAAATGTCAATTATTGGATACTGATTGGGTATCTTCGCACTAATAGTATACGTTCCTTATTCATGTATTAATATATGAATAAGGAATGCATGCCACTATCTTAAGATCGATAAGCCTGTTTAGAAATTAATATTTTCGAAATATTTCCCGACAACGTTTTGCCAAATTGCGTATATTTCCGTTCAAATCCGGATAAATCCACCAACCTCCGTGGTACATATGACCTCTGTCAGGCCTTCGTTTTGATTACCTTTATCAATAAATTTTCAAGTATTTGTACTTAAGTTTCATAACAATGTTTTTAGATTCAAATCCACGTATTTTGTCAGTATTTTCAGGATGTAGTTCAGGGTTAATTAGGGTGTGAACATCATTTGAAGTAGTATTTTGTGTTCAAATTGCGTATATTGCTTTAAATTATAGATTTAGTATATTCTCCATAGATTGGCTGATAGCTTGACAATGATAGAATCTCTATATGAAATCCACGCGACCGTATGTATCAAAAAATATCGGACCTGTCAGTTTATGCGACATTGAATTCAGCTGTTTGTTTCGGTTGTTATGGTAACTCAGATACTAGTAGTTGTCATTCGAATTTGTTCACTTTATTGTTTCTAGGAAAAACAACTTATTCAATAAAGCTTGGATTCAAAACTTACTCTGGTTTGACAGGTAACATTGCATATCTTTAGAGTATATACTGAATCTAGGCGTTAAATAATTAAAATTGTAACCTGTTTGGTTGCCAGCTGCATTTTGTTAGGGTACAGTTCCTGGAGCCGTTGGTAAAGGTGAGCAGCGCCAGTCGCTAAACGGGCCATGTCGCCCTTATTCAATCAGCCCTCAGGTCCTTTGCATCAAACTGACACTAATCTCCGATTACACTGTCATCCTACGCTTTGACGTACATACTTTATCTGCTTTTGTTATTATGATATAAAATTCGATAGCACTTGAATAAAAATATCTTCGGAGACACTGAGATAAAAGTTTAGATAGCAATTATTCATTTGTTTTTTTATATACACGGGTTTTTGGTATAAAGATTAAGGAAATCGTCAACGCGTGCGAATTGATTGCGTGCAGGCGATCGACTGTCTGTTTCGCAGGTAGCTTGGCAGATACGTCACCGGGTGGATGCAAATTGAGTGACAAGTGATAAGGAGTACAGCGTAGGCGCGACCGTAACCACAACATGTTGAGAAACATGATACTTTAATCCTCGAACACTTTAACTGCATACGATTTGAAGATAGGACAGGATATTTAGATGGGAGATAAGTAAAGTTTGTTGCCTATCAGGTTCTACCCATTTATGTACATGTATTATGATAAAATCGGAGAGACATAAAATACTGGACATTGGATGTTTTCGATAGAAAAGTCAGTCTATGTGTTTGTTATATATAACTTGTAAAAAGCTCCTAAGCACAAAAAAAATATTTTAGGGCCGTGAATATCGCGATGGCCCTCTTTAAGGAATTACTATCTTTTATTCTGAATCAATTCAGCCAACCAATATATTAGGATGTGTATAACATTATTGTGGATTATGAATTTATTATTCAAATTCAAATTCAATGTCTTTATTTCATAAAATTAATTATCGATTATTCGAAGTCGTCGATTTAATAAATTATTATAATTAAAAAATTTAGATCAACACACACAAAGTCACCGCAGCAATAGTTTGCTTTGTATCGTACTAAGTTTATAAGGATGTATGGATGTTTGTTACTCTTTCACGCCAAAACTACTGAACCGATTGCGATGAAACTTGGTTTGTAGATAGGTGGAGACCTGGATTAGCATATAGGCTACTTTTTATCCCGATATTCGACCTGGTTCGGGACTTACGCGGGTGAAACCGCGGGGCGCAGCAAGTTTATAACTACTTGATTAAATATGAACTCATGATTATGTTATTGTGACTGTGTTTATGAAGACAGCTGCCAGAACATGGCTGGACGGTTATTTTTGCATGTCCTATTCTAACAAAGATATGCTAGACTTTACTACTTGATAAAACATACATACACAGTTGAAAAAAAATTACCAAGTCTATAATTTGCTATTGTAATAGAGCTGCTTAAAAATTGTTGCACGTATTATTTCGATCTTCATGCGTGACAGTGTTGCTCATTACATATTTTTTTTCGCAACGTCAAAAGCACGCTGACCTGAACTAATACTATATTGAAGTAACTCTGGTTGCCAATTCATTATCCCTTTACATTTTTTTTTCATATATTTATGGTCTAGGGAGCAAACGAGCAAACGAGTCACCTGATGGTTAGTGACTACCGCCGCCCATGAACATCTGTAACTCAGGAGTCTTAAGTACGTTGCCGGCCCCTGAGGTGGTAGTATGTTCTTTTCATTTTGATTAACGCAAGTATTTTTGTAAATTATTTGAAGAGAATAGTCAATACAGAAGAAGTAATTAAGTACTGTTTAACACTTGTAAGATGTGGTTGTAATACAATTTGTCAAAAGCAAAAATATGCAGACAACACCATTCCATCATAAATTCTAAAAGAAATATTAACGGATTCTTGAAGGTTTATGTAAAAAATTGTGTTCAGTAGAGAGTCGAGGAAAATGTTGTAATTTTTTATGAGGAATTAGAAATTTCGCAATTCACCATTATTTCTTTTATGTGTAGTACAATAACTACAAATTGGTTCTATTTGAATTTTGTTACTTGATAGAGAACGTGAAAAATGTAATCAATCATTTCATAAAGTGTCAATTGAGATGTGTGTTTGAGAAATAACATCCTATCGAAACGGCAAACCCGCGGACAGAAACTAGTTAAACAAAAAGTCAACTTCTTTACACTACAGGCTGTTCGGATAAGCAGCGGTATTTAAATTCCTAACAGTGTTTATGAAATAGAGAAATTGACATGTTTTTAAATGGATAATGTTACACGATGAAGGTTCTAATATTCTTGGTAAGTAACTGCCCTTTAAGTTTTTAAAGAAATGATAAATTGTTAGATGTAAGTTTGTCTATGTTTAAAATAGACTGTTTTTTGTTCATTTTGTTTTCTTAGTGGCTACATACAAGTGTTTATGTGTGCATAGTCAGTTTTATGTTAAGATGCATCAGAAAACAATCATGTTTCTACAATTAGGAAGTTTTTTAAATATATATTCAGGGTTACTGGTAAATATATCAGCGATCCATCAAAGGGATGTAGAGGAGGTATACAACTTTGAAAATTTATAATAAAAAGACTAATGTATGGAATTACATTTCATTATTATTATGTGCTTGCTAACACTCAGTACATATATTAAACCATCAGATGAAAATATTTTGCAAAACTTTTTAAATCAGAGTTACAAAACTTTACAACGTTACCCTAAAGGTACCCCGATAGGCCTATATCCTTCTCATGACCCACCATCCTTCTCTTCGTTAAATTTCATGCGAAAACATACAGTGAGTCCGGTTCTCTACAAACTTTTTCCCTCGCACAACCAATCTGTGGAACAAATTGTCGCCTGTGGTATTCCGGACCGATACGACCTTCAAACCTTCAAGGAAAGGGCGTACTCCCACCATAAAGGCCGGCAACGCGTTTGTGACCCTTGAGTTGCAGGTGTATATAGGCGGCAGTAGTCACTTACCATCAGGTGACACTTACCGTCTGCTCGTTTGCCCCTATATACCATACAAAAACATACATTGATTTTTATATATTGGTTATATTTCGTGGTATTGTACTTTTCTAACATTAAGTACTTCGTTTTATATCGGTATACATTAATGCCGCGTTCTATAATTCCGTTTAAATTTATATTCCAGTAAAATTTCGTTGAATTTTCAAGGAAATTTTTACTGTCCGTAAGCAAAACGAATCGTTTTTTGAATATAGGAACATGGCATTAATGTATACCGATTACATTAATGTATACCGATTACCGCGACATTAATGTAAACCTCGCCGCTACGCCGCGCGCATGTTGTGGGTTCAAATACCGCACGGGACAAAAATCACCCGGGCCGTATCACTCCGGTTTAGCCGGCCCATACGTGCCGAAGCATGGCTCTCTAACTGTAAATATTTGAGAATTTTATCAGTGGAATGTCTAATCAATGCCCTAGGCGAAATGATTTTGCTTTAGAAGAAAAAGAGACAGCGAGCTCTTCGGTCATAATCGTAACCTTATATGACCGTAGGATACGTAATATATTATTACGTATCACTTATATCATTATTATACTTTAGCTTTAATGTTCGTGATAAACCATTTTACTTCACAACTTCTAACATAGAATAGTCACGCAAGTATTTCAGAGCATCGGAGGTGTAAATTTTTCAAATCTTGTTGAATACGAAGATAAAATAAATACGTATGGTACATATGAGTCTGGTGGTCCGAGAGTGTGTCGAACTTACAAACGTTTTTACGAACGTAAACGAATAATGAATTCTTATTGATTTATTTAATACTAGCAACCCGCCCCGGCTTCGCACGGATAGTAGAGACATCTTCAACAATCATCATCATATTTCAACCAATTTACACAAAACGTAACATATTATACACCTAAACCTTCCTTATGAATCACTCGATCTATTACTGAAAAGAGCATGAAAATCCGTTCAATAGTTTTTCAGTTGATAGCGAACAGACGGACAGACGCGGCGGGGGATTTTGTTTTATATGTAGTGAGCTGTGCCCGCCGCGTTTTCATAACTTCGCGGAACCCTAACTCTTTTTCCGAAATAAAAGTAGCCTAAGTTACTCCTCGGTTCGGTCGGTATCTGCCAGTGAAAGTCCCGTACCGGAGATCAGATGGGACAATCAGACAGACATACAAAAATTAAATTTTTTTTTTTTTTGGTATATGTACCGTGTAAACATTCAGATGCATTTAGTATAAAAGCTGTTATAATAACACTATAAACTGACACTTCAATTTTATTTATTTTTATAGATAATTTATTATTAAATAATTTTAATTATTCGACGAGAAATTCTCATCATCATCATCATCATAATTATTCATTTCCAGTCTTAGTTGAACTGTCATGTTAGATTTGGCGTACCATGACAGTTCAACACAAATATTGGACGTGTGTAGCTTGATGTAGCTGTGTTCACATTCATATTCCTTCGTTCCTTTATAGCAATTCCTTTCAAAGAGTTACTACGTTACTACGTTAGAATTCCTCTTAGCAATTTGAACTGAGATAATTGATGAATTGACGTATCCACGCTTCTAGCCTCGAATCACTTATCATTACACAAATCGTTTGTTTTGTTAAAAAAAAACAGACGTATGTGGTTTATATCTTTAACCACATGTCTGTTCTTGAGTTTTTTGTGCAGGCAGTTGTTTCCACGTCACATTCAATTTTGACCCACAACTCTTTTGCATAAAAAATAAAGATTTTATGTCTGTGACCTGTTTCTTCAATTTGTGTTGATATTCCTGTTTTTTTAGATCCCGCTAGTTTTTCAAATATACCTAGTTGTTTATTTTGTAAATTGTTGTTTGCTATGACCCGTTAAAACGAGATCATCTTTGCACATTTACTCAGAAATAAATTGTGAAAATTGACAAGTCGTGAGAAACGACAAGAATTTGCACGTTTTCACCTTTGCCGCATCACGAAAAAGTAAAATATAGTTTTCATTAGGGTTGCATTATAAAACTCAAACAGACAACTTTGTTTCTCGAATCTATCTTCCGAATCTATCAATATGACATGCAGTCTCAGACATGGCAGACTTATTAGTACTTAATATTAAATATTGATGAATACTTTATGAGGTCGTGACAGACACCTTTACTATATAGATTCACAAGACCGTCCTAATTTGATGGTTATATCGTTCCGAAGATTGTACGAAGGAAGAATTTGCAGCGGTAAGTCCGTAGATTTCAGGCAGGTGTTAGTTATTTTGAAACTTTTATTAACCCCCAAAGCAAAAAGAGGGGTGTTATAAGTTTGACGTGTATGTGTGTCTGTGTATCTGTGTGTCTGTCTGTGGCAACGTAGCTGCTAAATGAACCAATTTGAGTGCGGTTTTTTTTGTTTGACAGGTGATATAATCAAGAGTGTTCTTAGATATAATTGAAGAAAATCTGTTCAGCCGTTCGAGATCATCAGCTCATTTGTAACCATTGGAGGGAAATTCGATTGGGGGTATTTTTAATTTATCATTATACATATAATAGCTTCAGCCCACGGCTTTATTTTCATTTAAAAAATATATTAAAAACACATGCGCGTATATGAATACAATTAATACCAAAAAATATATATAAACGGTCTGTAACGAACTGTACGGTTTACGTACACTTAGGTATAATATTGGTTAGCTGATTACGCAAATCGGTCGATTCTTTTCCGTCGTAATAATTTATTTGACTCAGTGTGCACTTTAACTTACTAACTGAAGTACCTATGCAAGAATCACTTTATATTATATTATACTGTGTTTACGTAACTACTGACTAATACTACGACAAGAGTTTCCTCTCACAAGCACACTCACAACTATATAACTTACAAACCAACAGTAGTGTACAGTTCACTACACTGTACACGAACTCTAAAAGAATTGCAATTTTGAACAAACGAACATTTAACTCATATACATCGCTAAGCTTGTGGACCTTACAGCAAGCCTGATACTCTTATTAAACGGCTGTTGTTTTTGTTAATGAGAACTGTATGTCAATAGATATGAGTGAGAAGATGGGCTTGAAACTACAAGCATGTTGAAACTTAAAACGCGAAATGCTGTCAATAATTTTAAACAAAAATATATTTAACAAACATCCATCTTCCAAATACTGTTTGATCAGGTTTAATTTTTCCAAATCATAAACGGATATATGAAACTGGTATCATCTGCTTCCTCTCGAACGTCAATGGCGCTTTTAAAGACATTATTTACATAAACAAATATTTATGGCTCATATATTACACATTTGACAGATTTTTTGGCCTTCATCTCTAGTTCATTTGTTGATCAATATATTTGACCATAACATTACGTGAACTCGTGTTTGCAGAGTTGTAAACCTATTCCAGGAAATTTTTCATGTTGAATCATTATTGTAAACAACCCGGTCGTTATTTAATACATGTGCTACTAATATTTTTTGTTTGTTGTTTGAAAAACGGGAGAAAAAAAACAGAAGTATCAAGATAGTGTTGGCTAGGATGTACGTAGCTTTGGGGTCGTTCATTAATCACGTGAGGCTCGAAAGGGGAGGAGGGAGTTAGGGGTTTGGAAAAATTACGATATATCACGAGGGGGTTTAGTGAGATATCACGTGTATTTATTTTTTCGTTAAACGCGCGATTTCTGAACCGAAAAGCGGCGCGTGACGATGACTCGCAGTTGCCAGGCTATGTTTTTGCCGTCCGCCGCTTGTCAGACGAAAGTAACAGTCTGTAATTTTCAGCTGATTACACCTTTCCTTTAAATTTTTTATGCTAGTAAAATTGTTATGTTTTGTTTTGAACAGAAATAAAGAAAAGAAAGAAAGAAAGATCTACAAGGTGTATTCAAGAACAATTAGTCACTTTTGAAGGTTTTTAGGCAGTGAGGTAAGAATCAAATTTACAATTATCAAAAACTCTCCATGAATAAAAATGGTCTTTAGCTCAGCGTAATGCCACTTTGAGGAAGTAGCGCTTGAATTCTGCTAACTAGTGATACTGTTCGTGTGCATCCCTAGTTGTTAGCAGAATACAGAAGAAGATATTATTATTTTGTTATTATTAGTTATTATTGTAATATTACAATAAGTGAGACAAAGAGAACATGACTAATAATATCTTCTTCTTCTTACTTTTCTCACATCAATTACTCTTGTAAGAACTTTGTCTCAAAATAATCCGCCATGTGGTGTACGTGACTGTTGACACTTGTTCCTTAAGACTTCGCCTTAATAATGAGCAAATGTCCCATTGTATGCGTCCAATGACGTAAGCAATGAGTCGGCTGTACAAAGCAGTAATTAGGTTAAGGACTCGTTGTGGAATCAGTGGAAACATTGACGTTGAGCCAGTACGTTCAATGTATGTTTTGGGTTCGTTTATGGAGCGCGTACACTTTGATGTCGTAAAGGAATTGACTATTGTTAGTTTGATGATTAATTTATTACATTGTTTACATTTAATTTAAAATGCAAACACTGTTTATATTCAAGGAATTTATATTATATTCCCGGTACGTTGAATCACACAAAGAATTTATATTTAAATTTTTGAATCAAGCTGCAAGCTGAAGCAAGATATCTAAGATGTTTCTTTTTCGTAGGGAGGACCGGGTGATCCAAATTAGGACAGACACAGTAGTGGACTGCGATAGGCTTACTGTGACATACGTTAATTATGTTAGAATTAAAAAAATAGGCAGTCATGGGACTGCCGAAAAAAGTGAAAACTTAAACGAAACGACGAACTTAAAACGTCACATTAGCAGGTTGGTGACATTAATTATAAGGAGCTGACAGAACTCAATGTTTAGATTAGCGCCCTCTAGTGGATCTATATATGTATTATTAGCGTGACGGTCACGAGTTCAGTGCTTTTTCCCTATAGCAAAAGTGCACAAACGTGCCTAAAGAAGTTTTCACTTCAAAAATGTTCTTGAACCACTCACGAAAATTTTTATACTTATATTAATGAAAGATATGGTTTTTTTTACTCGGGGGCCAGAACAGCGGCGCGGCGTGAGCACGCTGTGTACTATTTGTAATAGAATACGTAACGCAGGACCCTGACGCGTTAGATCGCTTAAACTTTTGCTAAAGGGTCCCGTAGGGCTCGCAACTTGTCGGGCATTTCCGAAATATATAATCTTCTGTACTTTTACTACACTACCTACTGATAAACTGGATGTATTTTAAACTGTAACTATGATTCTTAATGTTACTAGGAATGTCTGTAACTAGATATGAATCTTCGTCTTAACTAACACACAATAGTGCCGATTCTATTGTACACTCGACTAAACTAAAACCTGACTTCATTTCTTTTAAATTTTTTTAAAATCTTCTTTCTTTATATGATTTTTTTTTTTTTTTATAAAAAGACAACCCCGCATTAGGAATATTCCTGTGTCGCGGAGGGCTTCACAAACATTTAAACAACGGACACAAAGAACACCCAGACTCGGGACAACTATTTGTGGATCACACAAATTTTTGTCCCGTGTGGGATTCGAACCCACAACACTCGGCGCGGCGTAGTGGCGAGGTGACCACTTAAACCATTGCGCCATCCGTGCAGTCATTTTCAAATTAACCTTGTGTTTTTCGTAATAAGGTCTATTTGTTACTAGCATCTATTTCTCAGCGCCACTAAATTTCACTAAAACCTGTTAACGTATACTCAATTTTATTTCCACGCAGCGAGTCTCCATTTATTCAAATGCTGTATAATGGCCGTATCAAAACTTGTTCAAAACGAACTAAGATGACGTTATTTTAATCGACACCTACGAAGACGCTTACTAAAGACACAAAGCAAAAGAGATGGCATTCAACGGATAACGGCTCTCGCTACGTGGTATTAAAGTTCATTTAATCGTATCGGACTTTAGTCGACAAATAAATTGCTTATTTCGATAACGACATATGTTACCTACTTGTTTCAATTTGAAATAAGACCTTGTTTTGAAGTGTACAAGGTTTATATCTTATATGAAGAAAATTTTGTGAATTTTAATTTAGCGAGTGAAGTAACAGAATTGGGACCAATGTATCGTAAATTACATTGATACAGAGGCTAGTATTAAGTGAAGCAATGATTGTGACAAATTGCTCAAAGACGCGGAATAATTGCTTGTGTGAAATGTGCACAAAAACTGGTATTTTTCTTTTCTAAATACACTGCAATCTTTTATTTTCCCACGAGGATGTGAGAAATTGCTTGTTAATTATATATAAGTATATAGTTTATTCTCTATCATAGTTTGTTATTAACTAATAGTTTGTTTCACCATACATACGATGGGTGTTGTTTTCGAAGACAGTTAAGAACCATTTTTTCCAATATAATTATGTCCACCGATTTTCAGTTAAGTAGCTATTGATATTATTAAAAAAGGTTTCGATAATATTTCTCTTTTTTTTTTAATTTTTCTTTTTAAATTATGTGAAAACGGCTACAAAAAGCGACAGTTGCCCAGTATATAAGTTTGTTTAGCAGATATTGATAACCATAATGATATTTAAAAAGAAATTGGAAAGTAATTAAAAATTGTAGTCGAATTTCGACCATTGGCGAACACTAATGTTATTAAACTATAAAACACACGACAGTTATTATAGGATAGGAAAACGCGGTGAAGTAAACTTTTGCGGGTTGTGACACATGAGCGATCGCTCCCAAGCACTTTTTTCTAGTTTTTAATAACAACTTCTGACTTATCAATGCCAGACAAATTAAGTGCATTTCTGAAAATAGTTTTTCCATAATTGAGGATAATTATTTTTAAAACATTCTTTGTCTCATGTTGTAATAAATGTAACACGACTAAGTAACAATGTAGGTAATTGTATTAAGGATAGGGTTGGCATTAGCATAGTTTTGCATTTCTGTCTTTTATATATTTTTTGAACAGCGACAAATTATTAAATAAAAGAAAAACATGATTGCGTCAAAAACATCACCTAAAAAAACGAAATTATATGTGCCTATACCATACATGCATACCTCTCACTGAAAGGAAGTCAGTGATACCTATAACGTGTAATTCGTCGAACGGTTAAGTCTGTAGAGTGTGCAAAGAATTAGACACAAATATGTATTTAATATGTCTTAGGCAGTCGACTTTTTTATGGTATAACGGGCCAACGAGCAGGCGGTAAGTGCTACCTGATGGTAAGTGGCTACCGCCGCCCACGAACACTTGCAACTCACAAGAAGGCCTTTGAGGTGGGAGTACGCTCTTTTCTTGAAGGTTTGAAGGTTGTATCGGTCCGAAACTATCGTAGGCGACAATTTGTTCCACAGATTGGTAGGGCAAAAAGTTTCTGGAAAACCGCACAATGGTGAAGTGATGGAGATGAAAGTATCAAGTCAGAATAAGTATTTTGTTAAAATTGGAAAATATGAGATAAGTAAATATTTACGTCTTTAATAAGGACCGATGTGTTACTTGGCAGATTAAAAATAATCTAATAAATCATTTGCAAATGTGACCTGTGTCTATGTGATGTTGTGCAAACTGGATAATCAATAGTTGCGAAACAGGATTTTGCGGTGCGTGACGAATCTGTCAATGTGGCATTAATGTGTCTAGTCTAAGTGTCAGAGTCGAGAACTCATGTATAACATCCCTAGTGTTATTAGCATCAATACCTGCCGGTACTACTTACCGAGACGAGTCACATGTTTGTTTGCCATGCGAAAATTGTTTTCTGTACAAATTTCGTGATTCATAATTTCCGCCATAGGACTTCCTCTGCTGGATATAGGCTTCCCTTAATCACTTGTTGCCTTGCATCCACCAACGACTCGCGATAATGCTTTCCGTGCCGTGGTCTCCATTCGAGAACTTTTCGACCCCATCGGTCATCTAATCTTCGTGCTATATGCCCTACCCACTGCCCTTCAACTTGCAAAACTTTTAGGCTATGTCGGTAATCTTCGTTTTTCTGCGTATCTCATCGTCACATATAGGCAAACCCCTCACTTTTCATTGTCTGGGGTTAAAAAAATGAAATTATACTCTGATTTTTATATAACAACGAATAAGTATCTCATAATAATAATATAATAATAAGTGCTTTAGTAGCATGTCTTGAAGAAGCAAGCATCTCGTAGTAAGAAAGGCCAAAACAGCTGTACAGGGCGCGCCACAATGGCGACAGAACTCAATAAATAAATCATATAATTCAAAGTAATTGTCGTGCCTTGATGATAGGCGATCGATGCCATAAGACTATGGAGCGCAGACGTGCGTCATGACTGCGATGGGTGCCGAATACTAATGGTAACGAATTAAGAAACTTTTACAATAAGTTTGCGGTCACACTGCGGCAAAAAAAGTGCCAACGATTCTTATTCCTACCAAAGTCGGTAGTAAATAAAATTAGCCTCTATTTGTTACTACGTAATTTACATGATAACTAGAAATTTAGAACTTAACCTACACTAAAATAATTTTGGGTATCACAATCATTTGTAATGTATTATTATTATGTACTTATTTATATATATTATTTTATACATGTCAATAACAAATCTACATTGTTTTTTTGCGAATGGTTACACAAGTCAAACCCACAGATATGACGATTATTTAAAAGTTCCAAAGGAATTCTTTCCAGCGAACGCTCCGGCTGTGGGCTCCCCTGCAGAGGTTTTCTGAGGGACGTTTTCTATATGAAAAGAGTTTATAAGGGTCGGCAAGTCGGAGTTGCAAGCGTAAATAGGCCACGGTAACTGCTTATCATAAGGCGAGCCCTACGCTTGTATGCCAGCGACACACGCGGTATAAAAAAGAGGAATGAATAGCATGATGCAATGCAGCAACCCGCCTGGGTTAAGCATTTCAAAAAACCCAGATCAATAAAGCAAAGCTGTATGTCTACGTGCGAGTAGGGTCTTCAAAGTTCCAACCCACCCAAAGGGAGGCGGGAATAAGGTTGGTTGTTGTTTAAAACCGCTGGTGTCACGAGGATCTTTAGTTTGCCAGTTCAGTCTTATAAAAAAAAATTGAGAAAGTTAATACTAGTAACTAACCTCAAATACATTAATAAAATTACATAGTTCATTTCGTGACGGATTATGCTCTCATAAAACCACCGCATGCGGTTTATAGGCTAATGTAAACGGTCTTTTATGACACACAATCGACGAACAAACTGTACAGTGCTGAATATAAAACGATTTGATAACAATTTAACACCTTAGATATTTAAATTGGAGCCAGGACAAGCCATGGAATCCGAGTAGGCGCCATCTTTTAAAAAAAAAAAAAACCAACTGCTAAGTTGCGAAAAAATTCAAGAAAATCTGATTCAATATCATCAGCTCTTTTCTTATCGTTGAAGGGATTTTTGAGTCGGGGGATATTTAAAATTTTCAATGTATGCTTCTTGAATATGTAGCGCATAGAGTGGTTTTCGCTATAATAAGTCAAATTTGGAATTCATATTGGTCCCAATTCTGTTACTTCACTCGCTAAATTAAAAATTACTAAATTTTCTTCATATAAGATGTAAACCTTGTACACTTCAAAATAAGGTCTTATTTCAAATTGAAACAAGTAGGTAACATATGTCGCTATCGAAATAAGCAATTTATTTGTCGACTAAAGTCTGATACGCTTAAATAAAATTTAACACCACGTAGTGAGAGCCGCTATCCGTTGAATGCCATCTCTTTTGCTCTGTGTTTTTAGTAAGCGTCTTCGTAGGTGTAGGTTATAAACACGTCATACTCGTTCGTTTCGAACAAGTTTTTATACGGCAATTATACAGCGTTTGAATAAATGGAGACTCTCGCTGCATGGAAATAAAATTGAGTATACGTTGACAGGTGTTAGTGAAATTTAGCGGCTGAGAAATAGATGCTAGTAACAAATAGACCTTATTACGAAGAACACTAGGTTGATTTCATATGAAGAAATTAAGTCAGGTTTTAGTTTAGTCGAGTGTACAATAGAATCGGCCCATTGTCATTTTCACTGACCAAAGTAAATAACAGGCCCTAAAGTACATATGCGTAGAGACAGTCAACAATCCACTGCGGCTTTAAAGTAACGGTTTTATATACAATCCAGTCTGTAACTGCGAGACGGACGTCCGTCTCATAATTGGATTTCTGTGCTTTATACGGTCATAAAATAACTGAGGTTTAGGGTACCGTGTCGGTATTCTGTGCATCCGGTGGCGCTTGCTGGTTTATAGCTTGTCGGTGATTATTCTTTTGGTTGCCTTAAGTGCCCCGTATCGATGTCGCCTTAACTAGTATAGTAGGATTGAATTATGCCGAATCACTGTTTACAACTAGACATAATATGCAGTTATATGTATTTTGCATGTTTGCAAGCAAAGATAACCAAATGGCTTTTCATGTTAGCGTTTGCATCATCATGACTCTGACTTTTCTAAGTTAATATGTGTATTAGAAATGTATTATCACTTGCTTTAAAAGTAAACCTACATATCTGAGATTACTCCATGATATTCGCGATGGTTTGAGAAGTCTAAAAACTACTACTCTGAGAAACCGCTGGTAAAATTGTTTTGGGGAGGTTTGAATTTACTATTTTAAATGCACTGAAGACTTTTGTGCTTTTTTATTTAAACATATTATGTCATCACTACATATTATAAAACAAAGTTCCCGCGTCTGTCTGTCTGTCTGTTAGCGATAAACTCAAAAAACTACTGAACGGATTTTCATGCGGTTTTCACTAATAGACAGAGTGATTCATGAGGAAGGTTTTGGTGTATAATCTGATAAGATTTTGTGTAAATTGATTGAAATATGTTGATGATTGTTGAAGATGTCTCTGCTACCCGTGCGAAGCCGGGGCGGGGTGCTAGCTGAATATAATTAAATGTCTTGTCATTACATTTTTTATCGATAATTGGTATAGGCGTTGGTCTTGAATCTCACACTAGTAATTTGAATATACTATTTAAGAAAGTTCTATGTTATTACTTTAAATGCTTATATTTAATTTGTAGGCATTTCTATAGTATTTATTTTATGTTGGTATTATCCTACTAATATTATAAACGTGAAAGTTTGTGAGTATGGATGTTTGTAACTCTTTCACGCCAAAACTACTGAACCGAATGCGATGAAACTTGGCATGTAGATAGCTGGAGACCTGGATTAACATATAGGCTTTTTATCCCGATATTCCCACGAGATCGAGACTTACGCGGGAAAAACCACGGGGTGCTGCTAGTATATTATGTTTAAGTACAAAAAAAAATATTGTGCGCGTGCACACACTATCTGAAATCTATTATTATAATAATAAATCTTAAATTTTGTCATGAGTCGTGACCGCTCATATTATTAAATTATTCATTCGAATAGCCCTTTTAATAAAATTCAAATGATTGCAATGAATGGGAATTCTCTTTAGGAAACCGTTCACACAAAGCTTTGAAAGGGAAACTTGGTCTATTTAGGAGCATAATACTTCCGTTTAGTCAAGAATCGAAGAACAATTCTATGTCTAGGAGAGCTTTGGTTAGCAATTTTATAAAAAATATTGGCCTTTGAAGGTATAGTAAAAAAAAATCTAATATGTACCTTAAAATTTTTTAAAGTTTCTAAGTTTTGAAGACAGACATATAATGCCCTTCAGAATACACTAACGCACTCGCAAGCTTGTGGATGGCGATGTTTGATTCCCAAAATCTACCAAACGTTTGTGAAGGTTTGTAGTTTGTGGCCAGTGGCAAACGTGCGGATTCGGCTTAAGAAATCATCAGTTACAAGACCATATAGGGTAATTTTAAAGCTACCCTATGCAACAGGCATAAGGTCCTCGTAATGGTTAGAACCCCCCACCTCCACTAAAATAAGTAAGAGTTTTTGATGTGGTGACAACAATGATCTCTTGGGTAAACCGTATAAAGGAACTGCGTAATCGGAAATACTTTTGCAAAATATGGTATACCGTGTTTTGCAAAAGTTTGCTTATTCAAATCGCAATCTGCCTCGAAAAAAACCTCGACTCGGCTCAAGATCGCTACCAAAATAATTTTGTATCATTACAGTTTGTAGAGATTTCCGATTAGGAATATGGTATACCTGTATCACACCCAAATAAACCTGGGTAGAAACCATGCAAGCAATAGCAATACCATTTAACCAAGATCTTCAGAAAAATGAAAGTATATCTCCCCCAGGCAGCTCCGATTGGAGGAGCAATCTTGTGTATGCGTAACTACTACTAAACTAAACTATTAAAAAGCAAATAGCGTAATTTGCTTTTTAGTAGTACACGAAAAAGGACATTCGTTGTACGAAATAAAAATATACATGGAGGTAAAAAGAAAATACACTTCTACTTTTTTACTTAAGTATTTTACTAGCTTCGTGATATTTTTCCGACATCTTATCATCGTCATATTTCAGCCATTTTACACAACACCAATAAATTATACACCTTCATTGGTTCATTGTTCATTGGTGAAAACCGTACGAAAATCCGTTCGGTAGTTATTGAGTTTATTGCGTTCAGACAGCCTAGGTGAGGGGACTTTGTTTTATAGTATGTAGTGTTTTTTATTACGAATGTACTATTTTGTGTACAAAATAGAACTAAGAAGAATATTATGTATAAGTAAAAACAGATGAAATAAGAGCATAATACTCAATAACGGAGTTTATTAGCATCTACGAAGCACAGAACACAAAGGTGTATTTACAAAAACAAAGTCGACAAATAAGGCGTCTTCACAACAGTGTGGCAGCGCCTGTCGCTAAACGTTGTGCAAACAATCCTACCGTAGTGTTTGCACTACGGTACACACTTTGAGATAAGACTGTCTTTATCATACCATCAATGTTAAGGACGTATTGCTAAGGCGTAGTACCGTGATAACGTGAGTATGGCGTGGCCGTTACGTATCCTAATATACATAGTTATACACACACCTAGATCTAAAGGGAGTTATGCACACATCTAAATACACCAGATTTAAAAGTATCACCAATACTCGACGCTAGACGCTAAATTCTCCAATACGGGCTAATAAAAATAACTAATATGGAAAATAACTACAAAAATCTAATTTTCAGTCCCAAAACATGATTAAAATACAAGATTCCTACAATATTTTTCCCCATGAAGCCGAACCGTAACAGAAGTTTAAAACCGTCTTCGCCTAAAGCCAGTTTTCAAAAACACGATCATACCGAATGTTAAAAAGCAACTAAACTAATAAAAAGTGATATCAATTACCCAACTGTGGGCAAGTGATTTCATCATTTCCTAACGATAAACTATGATAAATACACATTATTTTATTACTTAAATACATATTCAACACCACCTTTATCGCCGGAACCTTACAATTTTCCCACACTACAGGTGCAGTGAGCGTGACTATATGAATTAATTAAATTCATCTAATTACATAGTACCACGATACATTTTACTTAATTCTAGGTTAAGGTCATTTATTCAACTTGCTAGAACATGGAGGACATTTTATTATTTTTTCGCTGGGAGGGGGTCAACCGAATTGCTAACGAACCGAATAGAACTGACTGGATAAAAAAAAATTATTTGATACAACAAAAGTGGTGAACGTGTGAGGCGTCTATGCATATGAATTATACCACAAGGAAAGCGTTTTTGTACCTACTAGACATGTAACGAATCCGCAAATATTCCGAGTAATTATGACATTTGACACAGTTGAGTAATCGAAACTTAAGTCATTTCCAATTAAATCTAAATTATATATTTCGTTAATTAAAACATATTTTTCATGATCTGATCTTCTTTTATTTCAAAAATTCCAATCAATTAGTCGGATCAATAAAAGCCCACGCGAAATGTCCTTTCAAACATATTGCTTGCGCTTTTATTGAAAAGATAACATTCGCATACGCGAATACTAGAGATAAATCAATGTTCGCTACATCCCTAGTACCTGCAATGCTAGGTTAATAAATGGAATAGGAAGGGGAGGAATGCTGGGGGTAGCCCGGTAGCCCACGAGGTGACACATTCGTCATATGAAAAACCCGATACACAATACATATCAACAAAGTTGTAAAATACCTACTTATGTGGTTCTCAATATGCACATAATAATATGTGTTATGATATGGATATGACAAAGAATGCGCTCTGATGTAACGAATTAAGGCAATCAATTTGATTTTGAATCATTAGATATTAGAAGATGACAAAATATCGAAGCTTTACTGTACTCCACGCATATCACTAATGGTACTAAGTCAGACGTCTTGCGTTTGTATTGTACTCAGTAAGAAAGAGACAAAACACACCCTCTTTAGTATCCTCCCTAATAGGTATACTTCGAGCAGTGATAATGCAGGGGTGGTCACCTGCCGTGACTGGCAGGTGCGGAGCCACCTGTGTGCACAGCACTGACTGCACAACGGAACTTTTCAATACATGTTGGAATATTTTACATTTTTGGACTAACGTTCCATTCTTTCTAGAAACAGTTAAAATTGTTAGAGGTGTGTTTTTGGTGATGCTTTGTATTTTATATTGTACTACCTGCAACACCAAAGTTGCTAAGACTAGTAAGAAAACCAAAAAAAATTATTCCATTTTTTTTTTTTGATATCACTAAAAGCCCGTCAATAGCTACTGCACAAATAACCTCCTTTTTTGAAGTCAGTTAAAATATAAAACGTAAATCAAACAAAATTTTTGCATGATAACTTTTACACCTGAGCACATAGAGAATAAGTAGACAACGACAGCAAAATAATGATGATCGATGAGTTGGGAGCCATGACAGAGACTGATTATCATCGTAATGTTCCATTATCAACACGAAAAGCAACATTCATTATGGGGATGATACTATCGTTTTTCGTCAAAGAGACTATGTAGTACACTAGGCTTCACCCACAGTATTTATGGACACTGCTGCGCTTCCAAAGGCCCTTCGAGAGAGAACTCGGGAACTGCTCTATCGAATGTAAAAGGATTATTCAAATACGACAAGCTATTCCAGAGATTAGCACTTTCAAACAAAAAACAAACATTTCAGCTTTAATTTATGACAGTACTAGCAACCCGCCCTGGCTTCGCACGGGTAGCCTACATTATATTTCCTATTGTAGTGTCGTATCAGTTTGTTCCGTTGAGCGTCTGTTGGATTAAAATGTAAAAACACACCTATGATTTACTAAAGATCCGAATTGTTTGGGATAGGGTCAATTTTAATCTAAATAAAATACAGAAACGGATGGTCTAATTTAACTAAATACATACCACATATAACGCTTATTTAAAAGTATTTTCTAAGAATATTTTTATCGTTATTGTGTATTAATCTTAGAAGATAGACATATTATATAGCGTGGTTATATTTTAAATAATCTTTTTAAGAGGAATAATCCGGAATACATGACTTTCATATAACTCTATCGGTTTACGAGATGCACGCCAATATAGCTCAGTCGCCATGACTTTTTCTGGCATTTTCAAGAATCGTCGTCACACTTCAGCAAATTCAGACAAAACCTTAATGAATTCTACACTTAAACCTTCCTAATAAACCACTATATCTATTGGTGAAAACGTTAGAAAATCCGTTCGGTACTTTTGGAGTTTATCATGATCAGACAGACAGACAGATAGAAAAAATAAATAAAATGGCACTGTGATCTGAAGACGCGACGTAAAACATTTGTTATCTTCGATTGATTCTGTTGAATCTCTAAATAAAATAAACCTATAATATACTAATATAAATACTGCTCCACATTAATTTAAAAAAATAAAGAAACACATTTCCTGGAATTCCATATACCCAATTACAGGAAACCGACCTTCTGTGAAACTAGCGCAAAATCATTGAATCTAAATAAATAATAAAACTGGAACCCATTTATATCTCGATAACAATCAAAGTCGTATAATATCCGGCCAAGTAAGGGTTGCCACAAGATTCAAATTTCCACGAATTAATTTACTTTTCATTAGAACGTGTTTGGCGGTTTTGCTTAATTTTCGCATTATTATAATTTGGAATAATAAATTAAATATTAAATCAATAAATATCAGTTTCTCAAACAAACATCTATTTCTCAGCCCCGGAATTAATTGTCTTTTGGGGTATTTGCTTGTACCTACTTAAAAAATAAAAGCATGATAAACATAACATTGTAAAAACTGTCATGTGAAGAATAGTACATTGTAATGTATTTCAATATATAATGCACAATATTAGTGTGGTCATATTACAAATCTACACACTCAAAGCAGGCCTATGTCACTCGATGTACTAACACTAAATACCTACCGGACCGCAAATCATTTTTCTGGAACTCGCATTATGTCTAGGGCTGCCATCCGTCCGGGTTTCCCTAGATTTGTCCTAGTTTAGAGGGCGTCCGGGGAGTGTCCGGGCGGGGTTTACAAAAAGTGTCCGGGCAAAACCAGGACACTCTGTGCAAAGCGACAATTATAATTGTTAGATGAATCGTTAACAAGCTAAAAATCTAAATGGAATCAGCGTTTTTTTTAAGGTGTCCGGGAAAAAATCTCGATTTCACCTCGGAAATTTAAGTGATGGCAGGCCTAATTATGACATGCATTGATTTCCTCTTCAGTTAATGTTTAATTATTTATTTTTTGTGACAGCCCTAACCAAATATATACAAACCATATTAAATTCGTCGACAATAAATATTAGCATCCTTGTACGCGATATAAATGAGTCATGTTGTGTTTGATGTTTTGGCAATACAGTGCAATGTTAAACATTCATCATAAACTTTCTTGTGAACGTTTGAAGAGTCCGCTCCCAGTTTTATTGTTCTCAGTAATCTTGTTTCATTTTCACATATTTTAAGACATATTTTGTTTATTACACGCATTGTATGTTTTGAGAGGTCATTAAGTATGAGTTGTTGTTAAATGGTTTTACGTGAATAAGTTTTCCATATGTTACGGAAACGATCTCAGTTGAATACATACGGGCGAAAGAAGTAGAAAATCAGTACACAGGTTAAATATCTTACAATAGCGACTAGATGGTTAGTGCAATAATTAACCACTTAGTCGGTTTCGACTAATATTGGTTTACTGACTGGTGCTTTAATGAAATAAGTAAAAAAAAAAATACAACAATGAAACATAATAATGATGCAGATGACGTACTAAGTAAAACCGTAAATTAGTTACTTAAGATTAATATATAGATTCACGGTGTATTGATTGTGTTCTACTAGTCTATCCCTTTCATTTGACATCCATATTGAGAGGGTTCTAAAAAAATATAATCCGAAACATTATTGAGGCGCGCGGCGGCCATCTTGGACTTACAATGATACCTAAATACACACAATGTACTGTCATCAGAACTAAAGGTGTGTACCAAATTAATTGATCAGATCAATTGGTCAACAGGAAGGGGGTAAACTTTGAATAACTAGATTTGACCCACATAAGACACAAACAAGGCAAGCCAAATAAAACCGTTTTAAAACTGATTATTCTACATTGGTTGGTGTGAATATTGGGTGAGTAAAGTCAAGCTTATTTGCACTTTAAAATAAGTAAGTACACGCACACACGCACGCTCGCATACACACCACACATACATACATGCACACGCACAAGCCTACCCTTTCGAACCTACTACAAACTCCAGCTCTCACTAAGGTGTAATATAACTTGTACTGATCAATGTACCCAACCTTTTTGAGAGAAATGAACAATGTTATTATTGTTATAAACCAATTGACGTAGTACTACTGATACAACTGTTGGCTAGATATTAAAATGAAGTGATAAAAGTCAGGAGTATTTAACCTGTATTCTCTGTTTGACTCGTTCTTAAACTTCATATGTTACAAAAATCAATTTGAATTTTGAAGTTTTAATGTCTACCTCAATATAAAATTACATTGAAAAACAGAAAACTTAGTCGACGAATTTCATTTAGAAAAGAGAACTTAGAACAATAAAAGAGACTACATACTAACTGCAAGATGTCTCTTCTCTGGTCACAAATGACTTCTCCAATTGTAACCAAGGCAAGCAGTTAATTACCTGAAAACAAAAGAAAAAGGAAATTGAATATCAAATAATTACCTGTATAACCTTCACAACCACGGGATAATAATAATAACAAGGGGAAACGCCCCTATTCTTAGTTTGTAGGGAGACCAATGTTGCCAAGCTAATACAATTGATTAGTATATTCTAATGCACTCAAAATTAACGACGTGGTAAATAATTTATCGTGCTCTATATGTGCTTAATATCGAGAATAGCCATTCGTGATGAAATAAATATAAATTTCTACGCCTAATGGTCACACGATCGAGCATTAAGTGGCACTTCCTCTTGCTTTATTTATGAATGTGTTTATCGCTTAATGAAAGTTCATGCGCTAATAGTAGATATTATACAACTACTCAACACCAGCCGGAGGGCCATGGGCTGCGGCCCGCCAGGCATGATCATCTAAAAATGGGTTTGAGTCTCCAACCAACACGCTCTCCGACACAAAGGTTTCTCTGATGTGGAGAACCCTTTGTGTTGGAGATGCACCACAAACTACGTGGTGGACCACTAGTGAAGAGGAGCACAAAAACTCTTTTCCCTATTGTTACATTTTAAATCAAATTATTTCTGTGTCTGTTGGTCTAGTGGTTAGTGATCCTGGCTGCTGCCAGGGTCGTGGGTTTAATTTCCACCAAGGAGAAATATATAATACATAATGGTGCGATGAGCACGATAGTTTGATCTGTCTGGGTGTCATTTATCTATAATATGTATGTATTTAGTAATATATAAGTATGTTTATTAGCAGTCTGGTTACCATAGTACATACAGGCTCTGCCTAGTTTGGGATCAGACGGCCGTGTGTGAGATATGTCGAATTATTATTATTATTTACTTACTCTTCCTTGTTCATATAGCAAAGCCCAAGATAGTTTTTTTTTTATATCCAGCAATTATATCTTAATTTGAAAATATTCGAATCTTCACAACACATGTTGATTACTTAAAATAAAAAATAGTGAATCAAATAACTGCCAACCCTACATCTAATAAAGGCGACCATTCACGTGAGGACTGGGCGACGAGTCATGACCTCGACATTAATGTATACCTACTGTTAATATTTGTCGTTCATCGTACCTAAACAAGGTTAGGGGCTACCTCGTTCACGCACGTCCGTCTCCGGAACAGTTTCAATTAGAGAGTTTCTGGTTCATGTTCAAATTGACTTCCTAATGTCAATGTATATTATAGGCATATTTGTTGTAGTGTTCCCGTTTGTTTACATCTTTCTCTTTAAAAAAAAAGACACGCGATAAATCGTTAACAAGCTAAAAATTTAAATGGAATCGGCGTTTTTTTTAAGGTGTCCGGGAAAGAATCTCGATTTCACCCATGTATCCGGATTTTTTTAAGTTTTAGTCCGGCGTCAGCCATTTAAGTAATGGCAGGCCTACTCCTGGACAATAGCTACTTGACTCGGGACTCAGAAACGAGTTCGTTCTCGGAATAAGATATTCTTGTCACGAGCTCGAGTTTTGCGTCAGTATGAATTTGTTAAATTAAAAATAATTAAGACCATGCTTTATCTCTGTCCCTCCTACAACAAACATATACGTGGTGCATTTTGATAAAGTATTTACTACTTGTAAACCACGCGACCCGCTGCTAGCAGTGGTATCGCTATAATTATTTACTTTCAGATTGGTTTTCCCTCTAGTAAAAAACGCGGTTATAGTTATTTGCGAGCTGCTAAAAATTTAGTTTATTTTTACCTTCCTTTCCTTTGTGATTGAAATGTTTTAAAATTAAATCTAAAAATCTATAATTAAAAAAAAAAATTTTTTTTTGAATAAAGAATACAAGCACTTGTGGGTCACACATTACTAGTATTCTTGTTAAAGCTTGCTTAAAGCGACGGTAGCGTAATGGCTACGGCGTCGGACTTGCGATCAAGTGGTTGCGGGTTCGAACCTCACCCAGTGGACTACCGACGTGAACCCACTCCTTTTTTTTTTTTGTGCGTGTGGAAATAAATAATAATGGCCCTTCTCGTATCTACAAAACATTAGTCATCTAAACATTAGTCTCACAATAGAAATCTAAATAGTTGTGCTTCTCATATTTGACATCATAAACTTGCTGATCACTGTAAATATAAAGTAGGTATCCATTACCGTCGTGAACCCACTCCTTTTTTTTTTTTTTTTTTTGTGCGTGTGGAAACCCCCTTGGGCCGTCACCCCACCGGGGTTTTCGGTGGGGCGGTGTGTCGGAATCGAACCGACTAAAACCACACGGTGTGCCGTACTGCGCCTTAAATAGGAGGGATCCGGGAACAGCTTTTATTAAGACATCCGGACCCCCCCTGACGCCTGCCCGCAAAAGCGCGGGCACCACCTTCGGGTAAAGACCTATCAATTAGGCGACGTCCAGGCACACGCGGACGCCGCCTCCTCGCGGGGGGCCACTATTGCGGGTGGAGGGGAAAACCCGTCCCGTCCACCCGCGGCCACACTCAGGCCGGCATGAGGCGCCTCCTTTTGCGAGATGACGTCCTCACAGAAGGTCGCGACCGCGGTAAAATTCCTGTCGCTACCAGCCATGGAGCGTCTGACGGCCGGTAGCCAGAGATCCCCTCCAATGACTGCAGTGAGGGCCCGACGCTGCGTCGCCCAGGCGGAGCAGACCGCCAGAGCCGAGTCCTCACTGCAGTCGCAGTGGTGACAGGCGGGACTCAGTTCCCTCCTAGCGACCGAGTGCAGGTACCTCCCGAAGTAGACATGCCCGGAAAGAACCTGCGTTATTCGGAAGGAAAGGGTCCCGTGCTGCCGCCGGCTGGAGCACCTCCACGGCGGCAAAGCCAGCCCGTGGAGCCTCCAGCCGGGACGACCAACGAGCCATGGTGGCTCGGCGAGCGGCCTCACGCCATTCGCGTACCTCTTCGGGCGGGGGCCGACTGCCGCTTCCCGCCCGGAACTCAGCCGTTCGCCGATATACTTCGGCGAGCACTTCAGCCTCCAAATCAAACGGGGGAGTCCCGGCCAACGCGCACGTCGCCTCCTAAAACATGTTTTCTTAAACCAATTTGAGAAACAATCGCTTGGTTAATGTTCTTTCATATCAGCAGTTAGAAGAACGAATTTATCTTGAAGAGTTTTTTTACATACGAAAGTTAAACTGTTATGGATCCCGCAAAGAATTTAATATAGTATATTTGAGGAGTAACAAATATTATCAATCCACTTATAAGGTGATTGCTGAATAACTTCAAGTAAGTGACTAGGTATATCGAAGCAATACTAAAAAGGTAAAATGTACTGTTGACTCATGCGCATCGGTGGGACCTAACCATTATTAGACACTGCGTCATACAGGGGTTGGGTTCTGTTTGTGTTCGTCTCATTGTAAAACTGTGTGTTTGACTTCGGTAGGCATCGCGATTAATTAATCAGAGAGCTTAGTGCGAGTGCTTTTATAAATATTCACTTAAGGCTTTTTACGATTTGTGAGTATATTGACTTTTTAATCTTATACAAATCGGTAACTACATTCTATCAACATACATACATACATTAACGCCTGTATCTCCGAAAGGGTAGGCAGAGTTAAACAGCCACAATTTGAAAACTACAATTTGTACATACGTTAGTGACCAAATTGTAGTTTTTTGACGGCAATATGACTACAGTCTATTGCCGTCAACCTGGACTTTGATAATTAAAGATGAGAAAATTGGAAGTATATTGAAAGGGAAAGGAAGCAAAGAGGAAAGGCAATGGTAGGAAAATGATATTGGTTATGCGGATGGGTTAGACCCTGACCCTGATTGGTCAGGATGGCATACCACAGGTATGCTTGACCTGGCTATTGCCGGTAAGGCCGCATATTATAAAACCATGTCCCCACCGCGTCTGTCTGTTCGCGATACACTAAAAAACTACTGAACGGATTTTCATGCAGTTTTCACTAACAGACAGAATGATTCATGAGGAAGGTTTAGGTGTATAATTTGTAACTATTTTGTGTAAATTGATTGATGATTGTTGAAGATGAGTCTGCTATCCGTGCGAAGCCGGGGCTTGTTGTTAGTCTTTGATATAAATCACCTATACATACTTTCTTTAATGTTAGCCCTTTAAGCATATATGTCGTAATGTTACGACTGAATCCTTGCTTAAAGCAGCTTATTCCGTTAACGAAGTGCATTCGAGTGTCATTGTATCTCTTTTTTGAACCACACGTCACGATTAGAGGGCGACAGACGCATGAAACATTATATATTTTTTATTAATCGTTTCTTTAAGCCTAAACAAATAAATTTGCTTATTAAGTACTACAATTTCTTAATTCCTCTAATTTAGCGTTTTTAGTTAACAATACAAAAGATCACAAGAACAAAGGAACGCAGGTCACACGTTCCTATTAGGTAATCGTGGTTTAATTCATCAAAGGTCAGCTATGTAATCTCTGCTTATGACATTGGTAACAAACTCAAAAAAAGAGTATTGTTCATACTAACATTTGACCAGGTTCTTTACTTCAGTTCTAAAATGCAAAAAATCTAAATAGTTCTAGAATTGGACCAACCGCACTGGTAAAATACTAGCATCCTACAGAATAGCATGATTAGACGTCACTACTACACATAGTACCACAGCCCCATGGTAAAGAGGTTTGGCAGGTTGGCCACAAACAAGTGATATTATTTATAGGTGTTGAGTTTTTATAGCCCCTCATCTTACCTCATCATTGTCTCATCACTTTAAGGAGAATGGGACAAGATAAGAATGACATTAAAATCGAGTCGAAAAAGATGTGTTTTCTTTTTTCGGAATGTGGGGCGGATATTTATTTGAATTTAATTTATACAGTACATTGAAATATGTTATTCAAGTGAAATGAGAGTATAACAAAAAGATTTTTCCGAGAAAGACCAACTTATAATTTTTGTAGACTGCTTCAGTTTATTTTCAAGAATATATTTCTCTAAAATTATTACAATATGTATTATTTCTGACAAGACGTATATTTTATATATAACATTACTTATAATACTGACTAAGCATTCAACCATTACAAATGAATAATCCACATTGACTCAGTTCATTGCGAAACACTTATTATTTCGGTCGAGCTAGGCGAAACTAATCATAACAATACACGTATGAAAAACTAAACATTAAATATTATGCTAATGTCATAGACCGTATTCTCTATTTACAAAAGAATAACTTTGTCTGTGGATCGATGAGTAAAAACTTGTCTATGCACAGTGCCTAAGTTGGCCGCAGACTTCTGTTAAAATCATATTCAAATCATTTTGTGCTGAATTTTGAAAAAGGGATTCAAAATTTAAATCATTTATTTCAGTTATTTTGGAATTGTCAGGGGTAGGAAGAAGTCAGAATATGTCAGTCGTGAAGTTAGTTGCATGTTCCAATGCGTAGATCCTATGGAGGAGAACTGACAATAAACTCCGAGGAGGCTTTTTCAACATGTATTTTTTGGCAATTCGTGATTCGTGAATTTCTGGCAACCCGACTTAACCGTTTAGCTGCAGACTTATGTTATAAAGCCTCTATTTCAATAGTCGGACAGGTACCTAGCTTACCTCTGAATCTTTATTAAATGCTTGATTGACAATACAAAATTTTTATCACTTGATTGACTCGTGATGGTCGTACAAGTATGGAAGTGGAGAACATTAAGCGGTTATTTACCGCGGAATGTATAGACCAAAATATTATTTTCTCTTCTTAAAATACTAGATCTACCGGCAGCCCTTCAACTAATGTAGTAAAATAAAACTAAAAATAAAAATATTTGTGAATTCTTCTAGGCTCATCTCTTTCCATTCCCCATTCTACATTAGAAAATTACGCTTTATAGTTTTAGCTTCTAGTGCAAAAACATCATTATTTAATTATGTATTTAGAAGGGAATTAACGCGCTGTAACCACAACCAGTGCAACCTGGTCGAAACGTCAGGCAATTCAGAGGTATGTAATACCTATTTCGAGATCGCGTTAATTCCCGTTTCACATGATCATATAATGGAACGCGAAAATTTAAAAGTTAGTAACATAATTCTTTGATATCTTATAAGATATACAATACATACAGGGATAATTATGATATTTATCGGTATAATGAAAGTTCTTCAAAACCCTCTTAAAGATGTGATAAATCTACCAAGGTTCGGAGAATTGTATCTAATAAAGATGTTAACCGTACTTATAGAAAAAACTGGTTGTCTCCCAACTTGCATCAAGACTAAAATGTATACAAACTAAATCCGTAAATCACCAATCCAAATAAAACAAACCGTTTTCTTTGAAGGCGGCTTGCGCGCGCGCAGCGACATATACGCACGATCCATAGCTGCCACAGCGCCGTTGGTTCCGCACAACATCACATACAAAATTCACTATGAAACACTAATTTATATAAACAACCACGAACAGTACTTAGAGGCCTACACATTCAACATGCTAAGAAATATTCATTTCCATTGAAGATTACACTTGTGTTAGTAAAATCGCGTTTATAATCTAATTCGAAATGTAACTGTATGTAAGAAAATGCGTCATTATGCGCATGAGTGTAGTTCGGCGCGTGAGTCGGCACTGCGCCTGCGCCGGGCCACGCTCCACCGCCCGCACACCCGCTACTATTTACGGAGCCCCGTGGGTTCCCCCTTAAACGTAGAATAAGTCAGTTCCAATAATTTAATTATGCGGAAGTTTGGTTAAGGATATGTAATGTAATAAACCAATTAATGAAGGTATATACTTTTATATGGTAACCCGGTCCACGAGGACAGGTATACATTTCAAAGAACGTGGTTGTTAGTTTCTTGGGATTTGGGGATCACTTACGTAAAACGATACGGGATCAACTTGCGACTGGTATAAAACCATAGTTGTATATAGAAATACAGCCTCTCCAGCAAGGTATTCCACTCCTAGCAGTTCGCATGATAAACTTAAAAACGGACTGTATAACCTACAGATACAGCAGACAACATTCGCATTTGAAATAACAATTTTAAATACACCGGAATGCATAGCTATCATAGAGAATTAGACAACCCGGCCTGTAAAGCCACACATTGGGCAGAATTTTTTTATCACTTACAATAGCACTGAGTTGGCAGTTTATGTCAACGATATGATGAGAAACTAAAGTGTGGAGTTAGATGACACCCGGTCTCTTTTCTATTATTATGTTGGTACTTGGTGCATACTCTGTAACAGCATAAATCGACCTTTAAGATTCTAGAACTTTACTGAATTTAAAATAACGCTATAACTCATCATCCTCCGCGCCTTTTCCCAACTAAGTGGAGGTCGACTGTCAGTCTAACCACGATACGGCCGAACTTCGATATTTTACGTGAAGCGACTGCCATCAGACCTCCACCACCCATGTACTGGGCGACATCGAAGTTCTGTAGTTAGACCAAGTTGTCGGACTTTTTAGGGCTCGAACTACCCGTAACAAATGCCACAGATATTCGTATGGCATCCGGGACCAACGGCTTAACGAGCTCACCGAGACACGGAGAGGTCTCAATGTGTTAAGAATGGTCACCCATCCGAAGACTGACCTGGCTAGTATTACTTAACCTTGTAATGTGCTAAACTACTCGGTTACCACTTAGCCACGAGCCAATCTAAAACACATGTACAATAACACAATAACTATGTTTATTTAACTATGACATTGGCGCCAGTTCTCATATATGAGTGAAGGTGCTTTATGTCGACATAAGTTACACATTTACACTGAAGAAAGGTTGTAAACAAGAAGCGAAAGTGAATGCATTTGGCGACTAGATAAGCTAACACTTTTGAGACACAACAGAGGTTGAACACGGTTTGTTAAATTTTTTTCAAACATTATTTTGGCATCTTACTAAAATTTTAACTACTAACACCCAGACCTAATTACGCTTCCATGGCGATGGGCAGGTGTTGTCATCCCTACATATAATCAATACCAAAAGAGGGTGGAAAGCAAAGACTAAAACGGAATTTCCAAGGTGTTAACAGTTAACAAACAAAAAAATCCAGGTGCTTAGGAAGTGAAAAGAAAATTCTTCAGTAGTATACACATTACATTCTCATTTCTATTCTTAATTTACAGGATTTCGTATAACAACTCAGAGACTTGTAGGCTGCTTTGAATAAAGGATTTGCATTCCACCAAGGCATTCAAGCAAGATAAATAAATATGAAGAAGGGCATTAAGAAAAGGTTTTTTTAATTTGTCTTTTATCTTGTGATCTGCCACTGTCTACATAAGAGAAAGGAATTATTCATTTTTACTTTATTTTGCCCTCCAAAGGTATACGTCATAGTACATAGGACAATGACATTCGTTTCAAGTTTTTTACGTATACGATTATTATGTTAATTCTTTCTGTGTCTAGACAGTATCCAATTTGAAATGGATTTAAAAAAATAATGATCACCTTCGTTACGTCACCAGAAAAGAATCAGTTTACATTTTAACTTACTTAATTATGAGTAAGCTACGGCTATAGCAGTAAACTACTGATGATGAGACCTTCGGCTACATTTTTAGTCTATTAAATCTGTAATTTGGTAAGTCTGTGAAGAAATGATACCAATTTGTGTTAGGAAACACTTAAAATTAGGCGTTGCACAGCGGAAATCCATTGTAACATAGTAATTAAGCAGGAAAACCGACTAGAACGACTCGGGTTTAATTGGAGAACGTCCATGTAAAAGAGGTAGCGAAATATATCACTTAGATAGCTACTTACCCTCCGTCAAACAATAGTAATTTATAGAGCTCTAAACATCACCTTACTCGTTCAGCGAACCGAATTCTTTCCTCTATAGCGATCGATAAAAGTTTCAAGCATCCACCTCCATCATGTGTATACCTAATGAATGAAATATCTCGTGAGTGTGTTTTTCGATACAAATGATCTAAAGAACGACAAAAATTTGCAACTTACGGAGCCGTGTCTGAGTTCTCATCAGTCCACCCGTGACTACAATCGGTGATATTCGGTCGAAACATCGGGTAACCCAAATAGGTATGGTACCTTATAAACATTATGGGTGATTTGCACATGTAATCTAATTTGAAAACGACCGACATAATGTTCTATTCGCCATGCAGTAGGGTATCTTCTAGTCAAGCTATATCGTAAATATCACTGACCGGCCATGACTCTAGCATGCAATTTCAATAAGAATTTTGAAAAAAAAAACAATCCGTTTACAAGTTATGACCACTTGAATTTAAAGGTATTTTTGCCTCCGTTTTTTATAAAAGTAGCTACCTACTTAGATTTTAAATGGTACATATTTTTTGGATTGGATTTTTTCATTCCATTGACTGCATTGACTGCACGGATGGCGCAATGGTTAAAGTGGTCACCTTGCGCCGCGCCGAGTGTTGTGGGTTCAAATCCCACACAGGACAAAAATTTGTGTGATCCACAAATATTTGTCCCGAGTCTGAATGTTCTTTGGGTCCGTTGTTTGAATGTTTGTGAAGCCCTCCGCGACACAGTAATATTCCTAATGCGGGAGTTGTCTTTTTAAAAGATAAAGATTCCGTTACTAAAACATCTATAAAAACTAACTTCGAAATTTTTGTAAGTTAGTTTTTATGGATTTTCTCAAAAACTGAGTGAATAGTTCCAAAATTTAAAACCATTTTAAATCTTTAACTTTACACGTTCCACCTGCTTTTATGAGAAACCGAGCTAAAAATACCTGGATGCATGAATGTCGGGTCGTTCGGTTCCCTTCAATATGGTTGATCTGTACGAGGGCTGGCGTTTGCGTCGTGAACGGGTGCCGTTGGTCGGGGCTGGTCATCTCCGGACTGCTTTTACTTAAATATGTATAGTAGTAATCAGCGCGTCTATTTATATTTTAGAATAATAGGTATGTTACATTGTCCTCACATTTCATTTACGCTTATAAGCAATGTAAACAGAAATTTGTAAAAAACATTTCGGAAAAGAGTGTCCTCCTTGAAGTTTCTTACCTGTTCTTCTCCACGACTAACTTAGTCTGACTGACTCCTACACCTGACAATTCAAAAATACCTATTATTGGTTTAATTTAAATAAATCGTTTTGATTTTGGAAATTCAAACGGTCATAACTTGTAAACGGATAGTTTTACATTTCATTTTTTTTTCATTGTAACTGCATGCTTGAGTCATATACCGTTTTAGTGGTTTAAGTAAATGTTCTATTTTCAAATACAGCCTGTATAGTCTAATTACAAAGTGAAGTGATAAAAATAAATAACTTATTCTTAAACCCATACTAGGGATGCACGTTACGATGCGATTTTTGTGAAGATCGATTCACTTCAATACGATCTTCATTCGAATCAATTCAAAAGTATAGTGAATCGAATCCTTTGGATCGCATTACCGACAATGTATTACTGTGAAGATTTATTATTTTTAATAAACAAAGTTCGATTACAAAATAATGCCGACACCCTAAATTTATTTATGTTTCGCCATTCGTTTGTAATCTATCTTAACCATCATAGTCTGCAATGTTTATTTTATGACGGTACGAAGCGAAGCAAGCAAATCGATAGGCAAAATAATGAAATATGATGAAGGTAGTTCAGAAAAGTCATCGTTGATTTTATATTGCTTTGGTCTTGGTCATTTGTGCCGTACTAATTACATCGTATCACCGTATTATTTGTGCTATAGTGCTTTACCGATGGCTCCACCTATCAAATCCAGTGTGTGGTCTAATTTTGTCAAGACTGATAATGGTGGAAAATGCAAAATATGTCAATGTGTCGTAAAAACAAAAGGTAACACGACAAACCTTTCTAACCACATGAAAAGGCATCATCCTTTGTCTTCGCAAAATAATGAAACGAGAAATATACGTGAATGCAATGAATAATTTGGATACTACTACTACGTTAACGGGTCATGCAAATGTAAGTAACTTATAAGTATAAACTGTCATTAGTCTAAGAGCGCACTGCGATTTTTTTTCGTTGTGATTTTTAAAGTGCCTTAAAAATAAAATTTTAAACGATTCATACGCGCATTTTTTAACGATTCATTTTCGCCAGTGTATTTGTGTTGTTCACAGACAGACTAACGATATTTTTTCGCAACGATTTTTAATCATAGTGCGCTGTTAACATTAGCCTTGTCTTTTAAACTCAAAAAAAACATGGAAGTTTGTTTGGTTTCGGCTACGATGTCATTATTTTTAGACTCACTTCAAATTTAAGGCAAGATTAACTTTAATCTATACTAATATTATAAAGAGGTAAAGTTTGTATGTTTGAGTGTGACAGCTAGTTTTAAATAAACATAATATAAATGAAAATAAAAATGAAATTCAGGTGGCATCACCTTTATCCTGTTTACCTCTCGTGTAACACTAACACTATTGTACCTGAAGATCTGACTTTTAAAAAGAGTGGCCATGAGTTTCTTTGCCAGTGTTCTTCTCATAAGGCCCTACGCATTTTGGAAACTGGAAGTTATAGATCGACACAAACAGGCAGTAGATTTTGGTGTTTTTCACCTAATTTACCTCGACAATCCAGTACATGCTGTGGCGTCTGTTTCTGCCGATCTATGATTTTAACTCTAGCTTCAATTTAACGTTCATAAATGTCACTTAGTGTCTTAATTGAATAAATTATTTTGAATTTGAATTTGAATTATGTGTACAATTTATTTTATATTTATGTATCTTTAAAAAAATTATAAATATCTTAAAAAAAAAAAAGATTTAAAAAAAATATTTCTCACTATTTACAGACAAGTACTTCTGCTAGTCTTCTTGATTCAGACGAGTTTAACGTACCTTCAACTTCACACATGGCTTCAACTCCAAAGAAACTCCAACTCCAACCTCAAATTGATGACTCCTTTTGGGCCATTAACTCTTTTCATAAAGGCGGTATTATGGAAGGTAAAGTCACTAATGCTATATTGTATCTTAACGCAGCTGATGATCTTCCGTTAAATAGTACCGAGAAAAAGGGTTTAAGATATTTAATGAAAACAATTTGTCCTCATTATTCATTACCGAGTAGAACTTTGATCACAAAACTAATGGACGAAAAATACGATTGTTTATCGGAAATACTTAAAAACAAAATAAAAACCATTGAGAGCTTTTGCTTAACTAGTGATGTATGGACGGATACAATGAATACAAGAAGCTATTTGGGTTTAACGTGCCATTATCATCAGAACTATTCTTTAAAATCAATAACGATTGGTGTTTTTGAACTAAGTGATCGCCATACGTCAGAATATTTATTAGAAACTATTAAGAACTTGTGTACTGAATGGCACATCGAAGAACAAAATATTTTAGCCATAGTTACGGACAGTGGCGCAAATATTGTGAAATGTGTTCATGACTTTGTTGGCCGAAAAAAACATTTGCCGTGTTTTGCACACACACTAAATTCCGCAGTAAAAAAAAGCCACAGATGATACTTCTGGATTTGAAAGATTAATAGCAAAGGTAAAGGAAATCGTTACGTATTTTAAGCATAGTGTGCGTGCAAATGATGAGCTTCATAAACTTCAAAAGAGTAATAATGTATCTGAAAAAAAAATAATACAAAGTGTTAGCACCAGGTGGAATTCATCATTTTATACGTTAGAGAGATTTATTGAATTAAGTAAATATATTGGCATAGTTTTGTTACAAAATCCTAAAGGTCCTTCAATGATCACGGGTAATGAGATGGCCACAACAAGAAATTAAGTGATACCTAATGGCTTGTTGTGGTCACAATTCCAACCTAACCTAACCCAGCACTGTTATCATTGTCAAAAAAATATTAGATATTTAGTTGTAAAATTGTACAAATTGGGTGTGCCAGTTAGTATTTTTGATAAGAAATTCATATTTTTGTTTTATAAATCATAAATACGGCGTATGTCTTTTGAGTGATTTTATAGTTTTTTTTTGGAATGGGACATGATTAGTTAATCAGTTTTTTTTTTTTTGCACAACATTTATTTTTCTGTTATGCATTCAGTTAATTAGAAGAATTGCCTAGCACGCTGAAAAAATATTCATATTAAGTGCATTTAAATAGGTATATACTTTATTCTATGTTTAAAAAAGTAAAATTTTTCTTTTTTTTTTCTTTTTTAGACTTCATTAAAGTTTAAATTTGTGTAAAATAATGTTTTATTTGTTAAAATTAATGCAAATTTTGATTCCATTTTTGAATCGATTTTCATGAAATCGATTCGTGTGTGTGTGTGTGTGTGTGTGCGTGTGTGCGTGTGTGTGTGCGTGTGTGCGTGCGTGTGTGCGTGCGTGCGTGGGTGTGTGCCTGTGTGCGTGCGTGTGTGCGTGCGTGTGTGCGTGCTTGAGTGCGTGCGTGTGTGCGTGCGTGTGTGCGTGCGTGTGTCCGTGCTTGAGTGCGTGCGTCTGCGTGTGTGTGTGTGTGTGTGTGTATTCATGTGAGTGTCACAAGTGATCGAAATTTATTTAAAATGCGTACAAAGGAATTTCATCACGGATTATTAGATAATGTGGTGTACCATAAAGAATGTTCAATTTATCTAGCTGATACAAGTGCTTGTAACCCTTGGCATGGTGTGGTTCAATGGTAAGTGCAGCTCACGACCTTCAGTATCTGCTACTTACTGTAAAGCTACTGATTGCCAACCATGCCTTCTTAATACCAGGAATTAAAACATTACGTCCGTTACATCAATGTACTTCGGAATTTCCTGACGATGACACATTAATGATGTAAGTGACTGTTGGTTCTGCGTGACTCTGTTTTAAATGTTTTCTATACATGTATTATAATGAACAGTTCAAGCATGACAGAGTCCAAAATAGATCCACCCTTCTATGGAAATAAGAAAATAATTTTGAAATTAGTAACTTCAACTATTTTGAAAATCCATATTTTATTTGTTTTTTTAGAAAGTGTTCACATACAGAATAGGACATAGGGTATCTTTCATTCCGCAAAAAGTACTGGTCCCTAGGGACAGAAAAATAAGAGGATAAAATCTAGTTTTTAATAAAAAGGTGGAATGAAGTCTTTTGCTTCGATACGTAAAGAAATTTTATCACGGTTTTTTGCCCTTTTTTTAGACATACCCCTTATCAATTGAAATTTTGTGTTATATATTAAATACATAATAATATATGTGGCATATATAATTGATGAAGAAAGTTTTTTTCATCCAATTTTCGTTTAAATTTTATTAAGCCATAGTTTTTATATTACGGCCATATTGATATTTGGCCGTACAATTAAATAAACAGTTCTAAAAATAATTGCAGGGTTTTGTAATATACAAATAAAGCACTGCACCTTGGAGGACAAAAACCCTTATAGTTACGACACAGCTGACTTATCCATTGATTACACGAAGCCATGACGCCATATGGCCGTGCCCTTAAACTTCGCGCATTCTACTTCTATCGTGCGTAGTCTATCTATACTGGCACTTTCATTCTACATAATATATTATATTATCGCACCTCGTCTATGTGGATGCTTAAGTATACTTTCTTTTTGGTTTTGCGTCACATGTTTGAATAACGAAATAAATTGAAATACCTCTTAAGTTCTTAATTTATTCACCATTGCTCAGAATGCTTTTTACGAGCGATAAAGTTAAAAAAATAAAGAGTATTAATTAAAGTTTTACACAAACGATTTACCCAACAATAACTTGTAATGATTCGAACGTCAAAATCATGGTTTATTAGTTTTGATACATGAAACTTGAACTTTGGTATAGCAACATTAGGTCCATATTTAAAAGAAATAATTTGTTAATTTTATAGTTTTCATAACTATCAGCGTGGGCTTGTGCCAAATTGTCTGTTAATTATAAACCTTTCGTACGGCATACGTAGCCTTACTATGGAGTAAGTGGTATAACAGAACAGTGACACTTTAGTGAAAGCAACGCGAAAAGGGAGTGATTAGTCAATGTGGCCGGAAGTAAACATATACTCACGCTGTACCCCGAAAGGGTAGAGAGAGGCGTATATAACACCCACATTTTGCCAATAATTTGGTCCCACTCACGTAAGGGATTGTCCATTAATCACGTGAGGGGGGGGGGTCGGAAAACGCGCTATTATATCTGTATTTAACGATAATATTCTTAAAAATTTTAATATATTTGACTAGAGGGGGTAGGGTTAGTCTATGTGTTAATTCAGGTCTCCAGCTATCTACATACCAAGTTTCATTGCAATCGGTTCAGTAGTTTTGGCGTGAAAGAGTAACAAACATCCATCCATCCAAACTTTCACATTTATAATATTAGTGGGATTAGTAGGGCAGATGAGATTTAATATTATTCTAGAGAACATTTCTATGTTAGAAATGGAAAAATCCAGAAAGTTATGATCGTATACAAAAGAAAGCTTTGAAAGTGTAAGTCGTTTACTTACTACACACACACATACACCCATGTGTATGTGTGTGTGTAAATCCATATCTACTATATTGATTTGGTCAAGATTTACATCTACTGTTCTATTTTGAGCAAAGAATTTTGTTACGCAGTACATTTAGTTCTCCCATCTATTTATTTAGGCATTCCAGTGAGGCTGAAATATAACAAACTGAATAAAAGTGGTATTTTAAATATATATATGTATGTTTATCAGCAGTCTGGTTTCCATAGTACAGGCTCTGCCTAGTTTTTTGATCATACGGCCGTGTGTGAGATGTGTGAAGTTATTATTATTACTCAAGGTCTGTCCCATTTAAATTTGATAAAAATATTTTACCTCTAAGGGTGGAAAATTAAGGAATGAATATTACAGTTTATTACAATTTATCATAATAATATTGAAGTCGATGATACTTTTTTAAACAGCTAGTTACTGACTTAGCGGTTCATATATTATTCTTGCTTCTATGTCGTAAGTTCTGGTAATATGATTTAGCAGCAGAAAAAGGATACTGTTTGAGTAAATTAATTAGGTAGGTATTCTAAATGTTGAAGATGCTAAATCCAAATGAATCCCCTCCGAACCCCTATCCCCCAGGGGTTTCAAGTAGGGATCGTAGTGGACAGTGCGATTAGTAGTTTTTTTGCGAATGAATGTTTCTATTCCACCAGACGATAGGCGATTGAGAGACAATAGATGAGAAAAAAGTTGAAGAATCTATTCTATAGACATAAATAGGCGACGACAAAACAGTTGAATACCTTTTTAACCGACTTCAAAAAGGAGGAGGTTCTCAATTCGATTGGTATTTTTTTTTAATGTATGTGCACCGATTACGCTGAGATTTATGATCCGACTTACGCGATTCTTCTTTAGTTTGATGCGGAATAGTTGCCACTTGGTCCCATAAAAAAGTTTGTTATCCGATTTTCTATATTTTTCTTTTGTTTAGAAGCTGTTGACGAGTTTTTATCAATAAAAATATTGATAAGTTTTTTTTTTTCAAATAATAATCATTATAGCCGAATTTCGACCAGTGGGTGAACACTTGTCAGGTTAATATAATCAGATCAGACCCTCAAACGTCAGAATCAATGTTTATAACAATTTCTTAGAACCACTTAGTCCGGCGACTGCGTTTAAACTCTTATGTGAATGCTTCTTTGAATCATCTTCAATTACTCTAAAGTTTGAACACAAGACCATCGCACAATTATTGGAGGCTAAAAAAGATTAAGATAAATGACAATGATCTTAATTAAAACCTTGAAAGTCGGGTGAACTCGAAGAAAACGATCCTTTAATTTTAATGTTTAGCCATACATAGCTTTTAATTTGTCACTTCTCTCTCTCTCTATATATATATATATATATATGTACCTAACACGTCCTTCACTGCACCACCCAAAGGTTAAGTATTTCATTATACAATAAACGTTTTCCTTTTAATGAAATAAACGTCATAATAAAGGTAAGATAACGCTCAAAATCCTTAAAAAAAAACAACAAGAGTACCTAACCATATTACATTCTTTCTCTTGATTAACATTAATGAAGAATTAATTTATTTGCGCACTTGAAAATAACGAGATACTAGAGCAGAGAGGTAGGGAACATCTTTATTATTCTAGAAGAACATCAACAACACAAAAAGGCGCAGTTAACATACACCACAAGCGTAGAAGTTGTATTTTCCCGGTAATTATGATCGCCGGAGCTCTAAACGAATGTGCTTATTTCCTACTGTGGTTAAATAAAAGGAAAGCTGCTATAGATAAACAAAACGTTCATTAGCCATGTTTTAATCTAAAACATCCGACTTTAAAGCGATATACAAATATAACCAGTTTACATTCCAGTTGCGCAAGCTAGTTGCTGGACGTGACTGATGGAATTGGGTCACCGTTCATTCATAAACACACATATCGGGACAGTTCAATAGTTTATTTGTTTACTTAGAATACTTGCTCTACTGACTCAGCGACCTACTTTACATTTATTAGAAAAAATGATTTCTAAGTAGTAAATAATATTACGACATACTTTTTTAACAAGTCTAGAAATAAAGACAACTATAACTCGTTTCTATTAGGAGGGTATGATCATTTGAAACCTTTTTGGTCTCTTAGGGGTGTCGGTGTCGGGGGATAATCATGAAAACAGGTTATTCCCTTGGTCCTGTGTCCTAATGGCATACAATAACAGCTCTACCAGGACACAATGTTAGGTATGTAAGGTAATGCATAAATGATGAGAAAGTACAGATGAAGTATCTAAGCCTTTGTGAATAGGCTTGCTTGATTGCTTATATACTGGGGACAATAAAATTGATTAGCATAGCGTTAATAACAAAGTTTTACATAGCGTCGCAGTAGCAACGTCACGTAAGAATTGTTTGAAAAACAAAACGACAGGAATAACAAAGAAAACATTTGCCTGGGACAGTAAAATGCTAGAACAGTGTTTCCAATCACCGTTTATCGCTTCTGAAACTTTCAAACGGGGACGCAAGACCCATAGAAGTGATTGTGTAATAGCATTGCCATAGAAATGAATGAGCGAGTTGTTACTTTTATCATAGTACAGAGTAAAAAGTTATTTTAATATTGTTGAAATTATTAAATAAATTTGAAAATATTTGCGCATACAAAACAATTACTCGTAGTTTAAAATGTCGGATATCTCACAGTCTGTATGTTGGCAAAAACCTCTAAATTTTTCCACTGAGTCCTGTCTCGTATGCCTCGTCTCCAGCCACCTAATAATGTTTAAAGGTACAATACGGTGGATTGTACAGTTTAAGCTCCCTAAAGAATAAAAATACAAAAAAAAACCGGTCCCCGATACCTAGTTTGTGTGCTGTTCAAATCTATTGAATACCCAATAGCCGCAATGGTAGTGTAACTTCTGACATGTACTCCATCATATTATAGTACATTGAGTCTTAGATTTCTCTTTTGCACCATAAAAGTAGTGTTCACTCGAAAGCTAATATTCGAGGAAAAAAACATAAATGATTTTCATTGGAACGCATTAAATTTCTCTCGTCATGTAGCATGGGCGGTATTGTACCAGCAATTTCCTCAGTAGTTATAATCGTCCAATTAGGGCACGTTAATAACTTTAATCGCTTACAATTAACTAGCGCTCTCTATCTATGAGTCTTACTCCGACTTCTCACTCGATTATCACTTAAAATTTTAACATTAAACGAATTTCCCTACAGGACAATTAAAAAATAACTAATATTTGGTTTTATTGAAATAAATGATTATGACATAATTTATGAATGTGCTTGAATTAAATATCATTCTGAAACAGGTCGAAGATTTGTTAGCTTAAGCAATAACTAGGGTCTCGACAACTTTTAGATGTTGTAATAACAATTTGAAAAAAAACTGAACTCCCAAAAAAAATAATAGAATTTAGCCTGGATATGAATTTTAATAAAAGCATAACAAAAATTAGTTCGATAATTAAACCCGTAGAGTTAGATTGTTATTTAATTTCTATAAAAAAAAAAAACACTTTTTTTTAACACTGGAGCTTCATCCAATGAAGAGAATCAATATAAAAATCGTTTAATCGTTAATAAAATAAAGACTTTATGTCTTAATTTTATTGATTATTTTCATGTCTGCGGACGTATTGCTTAATAAACAGACAAATGATACCCAGCCGTATTGAAATCCTCCTTCCCTTTATAGTTTGTTAAAATACTTTATTACCTTAAAGACGAAACATCTTCCGTCATTAATGTGAATGTGTAACCAAATGATTCTCACTTAATTCTCACAAAAAAAAAGTGAAATTAATTCGAGTTAGTAACCATTGATTGTGTTACAAACCGGACAGGACTCGACACAATATCCGGATGTCTGGAACGCTGTCGAGGTCCAACTCTATGGTCAGCTAACCGTAACGATACGCTAAAAGTACATGTTAATTAATATTGAACCTGTTAGTATGGTAATACAGTACCTAGTATATAATAATAACGCATATTATTTCTGATTGTTCTCGTCTTGCCAACGGTGAATATTTGCACAGATACAACCAAGCCAGGCCAGGATTGTGCATCAACAACTTGCCCTTAGATACAATCTTGTGCATTCAGAGGTGCCATATTACAGGTATGTGCCCGACCCAGTTCTCGAAAATGGTCGTGCTACATTGTATTGGGATCGATCTATCATCACTGACAGAACTATTGTTGCCAGTAAACCTGACATTGTGGTGATAGATCGATTAGAGCGCCGCGCATTGATTGTCGATATTGCTGTTCCTCATGACGACAACCTCGTGAAAGTTGAAAAAGAAAAATAAATCAAATATTTGGATTTGTCTCACGAGATTGTCGATATGTGGAATGTCGATTCGGCGATCATTGTTCCGATTGTCGTATCTGCTCATGGCTTGATAGCCAAAAGCCTCGATCAACACCTTAAGAGGCTCGCGTTAGACAGCTGGATCAAGGGACTGATGCAGAAGGCAGTTCTCCTCGACACGGCCCGTATAGTGAGGAGGTGCCTGTCTTTGGAGCCCTTACCACCGGTGTCTTGGTCCCTGTACCCGATGGCGGTGGTATACTATTTTTTATATTTTTAAATATATATTTTGTTTTATAGGTACGTATTTAAAATTTAAATTATAAGTTTTATGTTGAATAAAGAGAATAATAATAATAAATACTCTTTATTGTACACCAAAAAAAGGAAACAATACACAAACAAATTATACACAAAATGCACAATGGGCGGCCTTATCGCTAGTAGCAATATCTTCCAGGCTACCTTAGGATGGACAGGAGTGTTATGATATACGTTGGTGGTTTTGGTGTCACATGCCAAGGAAGAGCTTGTATTTACTAAAGAAAACGTATCTAGATTTAACACGCTAAGAATGTTCTAAAAAATAATTCCCAGAGATACTACATGAAGGTGTCGATATTTTAGACATATTAATTACACCATACACATAACATTTATTCAAATGATTACTCGGTACTAGACTGAAAATCAATGTCGAAAAATTAAATACATACATATTGAAAAATTCTTATTTTCTTTTTCCTTCAGGGAAGAATGGTTCCAATTCGATTTGGGAGTCATAATGTAAGAGAATATTAGTTTGTTAATAAAGAGAATAGAGTATCCTATATATATGTATTGAGGATCCTGGGCTATCTTTTGTATCAAGTCATGGGGTGATGATGTTCCAAAGTCCGACCTCCTACATAACGGACTGAAAGAGCGCAGAAAACGATATTAAAAATGACTTTCTTTAACCGTATTCATAGTCCTACAACTGATTTGTGTAAATTTTCTATTTAATACGTAATCCTGAAATTGCACACTATTTAATCCCTATAATGGTGTGGTAACGATCTGAAAAAATAAAACAAAACGCAGGAAGGATAGAGTTTCTATGAAACAGTCGTTAAAAGGTTTTGGCTATACACAAAAAGCGACTTGGTAAATAAGTAATGATGACACGTGACAAGTATTCGCTGCTGCGAACCGGTGACAGCACGACTCGACCAATACCTTCCTACATCAGGTAAGCGCAGTTAGAAATACTGGAGGCCTCAGCGAGGAGGCCACTTTTGGATAATCTCTCCGGTTTTCGATTTCACTAACATGCGAGTACCTTTTTTTATGGTATAGGGGGCAAACGAGCAGACGGGTCACCTGATGGTAAATGACTACCGCCGCCCATGGGCACCTGTAACTCAAGAGTCACAAGTGCGTTGCCACCCTATAAGGTGGGAGTAGGAGAAGATGGGAGAAGAGGGGGAGAGGGGAAGGACGGGAATAGGGGAGAGGAAATGGTTAGGGCCTCCGTTAACTTCACTCACGCGGCGAAATGCAATGCAATCATTGCTTCACTACCGGTTATCTTTGAGGCCGTGGTATCAAGCGGAGTCGAGCCGGCCCATACGTGCCGAAGCATGGCTCTCTCACGATCCCCGATTACTAATTTTACTATTTTTAGTGTTAAAGAAGTATCCATGGTGTAGTATGGTATGAAATGAAGGTCGAAATCATATTATGTGTGTCGTGTGAAAAAGTACATAAAGACGAAAACAAGGATAACATCTACATTTCAAACATCATTATTGCACAAACGTCACAAAAAAAAACAATTGATGTCAACAGGAAGCAATCACAGCATAAAAAAACAATTAAGTTCGAAAAAAAAACAATTTGTCTCGTTGACCGGATGTCGTCAATTTGTGGCCGGGAGCGTGACTAAAACCTTAAATAGCAATTGTATTGATTAAGACAATTGGTAATGACTGGCAATTGGTCCGTCTGATGAAATCAAATTCCTCGGTATTTGAGTCAAACTTCGAGTATGTTACCTCCAGCATCTCGCTGTCGAGTCAGCGCTGAGAGATCAAATCAATCAAATCAAATTAATTTATTTCAATTAAACCCATTTTAGGTATTTTTGAATTGTCAGGAGTAGTAGTCAGTCAGACTAAGTCAGTCGTGAAGCTAGTTGCCTGTTCCAATACGTAGATCCTGCGGAGAAAAATAGACAAGAAACTCCAAGGACACTCTTTTTCAACATGTTTTTAACAAGTCTTTGGTTACATTGCTTTGCGCAAATAAATGTGAGGACAATGTAACGTATTGTTCTAAACTATAAACAGTCGTACAAACTACTAAGTACTGTATGTAAGTAATACCAGTTCGGAGATTACCAGCCTCAACCAGATCCAGGCTCGATAACTTGTTATCAGATAGTCTTAGTAGAAAAGCGATAAAAAAATTACTGAAATGATTTAATACGTCGGCTCTTAGCTCTTACTAATCTAAAGATAGAACTGGCCCATTGATCTAGTGGTTAGTGATCCGGACTGCTGAGCCAGAGGTCGGGGGTTCGATTCCTATCCAGGACAAATAATTGTGTGATGAGCCATGATCATTTGCTCTGTGTCTGGGTGTAATTTATCTATAATATATATTTATTTAATAATATATAAATATATTCATCATCAGTCTGGTTACCCTAGTATGCGCTCTGCCTAGTTTGGGATCAGACGGCGGAGTGGGAAAGAACCCTAACTATCTTACAAATGCGAAAGTGAGTTTGTTTGTTTATTTGTAACCGTAACTACTCAACCGATATAACAACCGTAATACGCGTTATTGGGGTACAAAAAAGTACATATGCCGAGTTCCAATAAACAAAAAACGATTCGTTTTGCTTACGGACAAAATTTCCTTGAAAATTCAACGAAATTTTACCGTCGGTAAGGAATAGTTTTTTGTTTATTGGAACGCGGCAATAGGGTATAGAAGATCTTTGATACAGAAGAGAAGTACAGTTTCCAAGGGATAGAAAAAAAATACTTTTCGAACAGAGCAAAGCTAGTAAACTTCATTCATCAATAAATTATGTTTTAGGCACATAGCGACCATGTTTTTGTCAGGCTTCATGAATGGCGTTGGTAATTTCGAGTATATGTGATAAGATAAATGTATTACCGGATAATTGAGCGCATAGATGCGGATAGGCGCAGTACCAACAACTTAACTGTCAACGCGTCGATTGACATCATTGAGATCTATAGACAATTGTTTGTGTGTGTGTTTGTGAGTCGGGATATAATAATAATAATTTTTTTTTTCTTACGGGCAAGCCCAATGCCCATATAATGTAAGTAATAATTATTTTAGTGTTAGTGAGGAAACTGTGTTTGGATTTGCATCCAAGTGGACGTCGTTTAACAAAAAGGATCCATATCCACATAGAGTTACTTTTGAGATAATTAATTTTAAAGTTCAGGCAGTTTTTATTGTTTAAATTTTTCTTAATAACGATCTAAGTAACCTTAATTCATTTCGATGGAAAAATTATGTTTTTTACACGGTTTTTGGTACGGTCTAATCGAAATTATCATGGTGCAAGTTAATTAACTTGGAACGTTTTCTTGGTATGATAGTATTGATTACAAAGAGTAGTTTGGTATACATAACTCATTTTCGAAAATATTGTCGGTTGGATTCATTTCACTAAACGGCGTCTAATTACCGTACCGGGAACCGAGGCACATCATTTACGCATAGTAATGAACAGTGAATAAATTTTTCACCTTACGCCCATGTGACGGTAGCGAAACGGCCAGAAATGTATTATTGTCGAAGTTCGACCACTAGAGACCACTCTATCTCTCTCTTTCTCTAAAAATACAGCAAGATACTGATGCAGTCTTTCTAATCACAATCTTCTGCAGCTTGAAGCTCCCATATTTCCGAAATTCTTCTAATCTAACAAAGCAGTACGAAAATTCGAATATTTAAATAGAAGAGAGTTGAAGAGTTGAGAGTTAGAAGTTAATGGTTATGCCATTAGCCGACCCTTGCTACTGTGTTTACGATTTTCAGATCGTCGCGTTATTGTATTCACACGTCACCGGCTTCAGTGTGTAGGGGCCAGCCAACCAGAGGCAATGTACTAGTAAGTATTTGATATTATGACATCGATAAGGCCGCCAACTCCCACTCGTAATTACAAACACGACCATCACGTTAACGCGAAGGGGAATCAATATTTTATGTATTGTATACTGAAATATGTACATATATATATAAATACACTGTATACCAATAGGGAGTGCTGTTTTGCGATCTTTAACATACTTCAAAAAAGTGGTTCTGTATTCGATCCCTATGTATGTTTGTAGGACCGCGAGTTTCTTGAAAACTAACAGACCAATTATCATGATTGTTTCACTAACGTATTCTACGCGTTTGTAAATTTTTCACGTTTTTGCAACATTTTTCATTGATGCCGATTGCTTATTGGCAAGATCAAGACAATTACAAAAAAATAATAATTAAATACATACGCGAATACACTAGTTATTGATAAAATCTCTTTTGAAGCTGCAAGCTCTATAAAAGTCGTATCTTGAAATTATAGTATCAATTTCTTGTAGGAGCACTCTTGTAACTTCCAGCCTAATATTTGACATTAGGGCGTGGGTTCCCACGGGTAGGTCATAGACCTCGGCTTTAAAGACCGCGACACACTTCACAAGTATCTGAATTGTTATGTTACAGCGCGCATTAAGATCATCACGCAGAGGATGTTTATTGAATACATCATTAGATTAAGTTGGAGATTCTGGTTGCAGCGGAAGCGGTCCATTTACTTTCGTTTATTGTTGTGGGCGTAGATTATTGTGACCGTCGTGAGAAATGAAAGATTGCGATAGTGTTTCCATCTAAGTGTAACCGATTGATCTATCCGATTTTTTTTTCTAGTACTTTAATACATTTGGAAGGTTTTCAAACAAACTAACCAACAACACTCGATGTCTTTTTAGTTCACCTTTCTCTCTTCTATCTATAATATATCTTATACCGTCTCTTTTTTATTTTTCAAAAACATGGAAATGTATGTAGGGGAACTCCCCGCATTCGAAGAATATAAACAATACACAATATTTGTTTTCAAGACGATCTTTGTGACAAATCACTAGAAACTTACAATCCCTGATATTTGATCGATAACGATTATTGTCTCAAGTTGTTCCGATAGCTTACCTAGACTGTCTCCTTAAACGTCCACGTCTAATTCCGTGAAGAGGTGAAGTTTGTGAGTTGTGATGTTCGAGGTAATCTCAGGTACTACTGATTGGATTTTGAAAATTCTTTTAGTGTTGGATAGCTCATTTATTGAGGAAGGCTATATAACATCACGCTACGACCAATAGGAGCAGAGTATCAATGAAAAATGTTGCAAAAACGAGGAAAATTTACAAACGCAGACGAAGTTGCGCGGGTTACAAATAAAGTATATGTAAAAAACAAAATTTCAGACCCGGAATAAGATTCTGAAAAAAAAGCCGTAAAAGCAAAACTTCTATGAAAATAATTCCGGCTGCATGTATGTCAATGGAGTTAGATTGGCAATTTAGTTTTACCACAGAATATCTACATAATAGTACAGGCGCAGAAGTCTCTCTTCGCAAAATCATTTAAATAAATAGCGACTCTTCGACACAATAACGGCGCAATTGGGGTCGCACAGCTTAGCGCTGTTACCTACAGTTATATTCACTTAGAAGTTGCTTATCTTTCTATGGCGTAACTGTTATCTGTTCTGACGATGGCGCGGCGTTAGGGTTGTAATTTTTTAAATATGAATTACTCTAAATATTTGTTTACCCGTAAGTTATGTGCCTATTACTTTTTTTAAACAAATAAACCTAGGATACGTACTAATTAACTCGATAGTCTATATACGAATAGATGACGCGACGCAGTGCGTGAGTGGGTATCGAACTAACATGCGATCGGGTCGGCTCGCCACATCCCAGAATTATTTTGGCACGATTAGTCGAGACCACCGCGTAATTGTAGCTTCATACCCACTACTACACTCCTTAAAATCACTATCGTACTTACGCCCAAATTCTCGAAACCCCGCCACTTTGTGATACTCAATCCTGTTATGTTGAGACAAATTTGAAAGTTCTACTGAAGTACTAGTACTACTAAATAACGATACGATCTTACAAGACAACACGTAAACACAGTTCTTTTGTTACAGAAAATTCTACGTACCTAATAAACTGCGGTTTACTTCAAAACAAACAAAATACTGCAGAACGACAATGTAACAAACCAGCTCGGTGTTTAAACTTCCAACAAGTCAGTCGTATCGTATAGTACGAAACCTGTACAGAATTCCATCTCCTTAAAGCACCGTCCGTAATTAACGTTGCTAAGTGACATTGCGAATGGATATATTTGTTACAGAAAACGGAGACTGTCGTACCTGAACGAATGTCTATACGGGCTTCAACGATTGTCGTCAGTTCGAAACATATGAACTGTACATAATCTCTTAGCGTTTGGGAGATTTTGCTTTCTCGTATGTGTTCTACCGTTTCTATTACGGTCTAATTTCTAGGAAATTATTACAGATATATATACTTTCTTTCAATACAAGTGCACTACGCTGTCCAAAAGGAACTTCCTCACGTGGATGATCACATTCTAGAATGAGCTCTCTGTTATTGTTTTCCCAAAATACTATTGTGTACAGTTCTTTAAAAATGCCAGAGAATAATCGCTTCTCAACCATGAGGCTCGGAACGAGGAACTTTCCGTCTTAGGAGAGAACATCATTCGAATGTAATACCAGGAATGCAACAAGGAAAGAGATGACCAGGTCATTATAAGCCTGGAACGCTGAAAAGTGAATAGGTTTCTCTTAGATAGGCGTGTATAATCTTCGTCTTCATCGTCACTCTCCATCAAGTGAGTTGGAAGACAAACGCCTTTTCCAATACGCAATAAAAAAGAAAAAAAACAAAGGTGCAAGTTCCGTCACCCTGCATACCCCCTAAATAGCAGGCAGTGGATAATGTCAATAATGTCTTAATCAATTTTATTATAAGGTTGCTGGTTGCACTTTTGATGACGAGATTTTCAAAATGACTAAAATAATATGCTCAAAGCAAAGCATCTTCCAAAACGGGGTTACGGGTTAAGTTACTTCCACATTCATGACCAAACAAACACGCATCAGCTTGAACGTTTTCAGTAAAAAAAAACAAGTATTTACGCATGATTATCACAATTTACGCATAACACTGTTATAAGCGTCGATAACTATTCTTTAACAGTGTAAACAAGTGTTGTGACGTAACCATACACGTAATCTAATGCACGTTACAACTGTTCTTCACATCACTACTTCTAGTACATCTTTATTCATATTATAAAGCTGAAGAGTTTGTTTGGTTGAAAGAATCTCAGGAACTACTGGTTCGAATTGAAAATTTCTTTTAGTGTTGGATAGCCCATTTATCGACAAAGGCTATAGGCAATATAACTTCAGGCTACGAAAAATAGGAGCGGAACATCAATGAAAAATGTTGCAAAAACAGAGAAAATTTACAGACGCAGACACAGTTGCGCGGGTCAGCTAGTACTTATATAAAGAAAGGTACTAGCAAGCTCAATTCATTCAAACGGGCAAGTGCGATTTCAATTTTTTTTTACACTAAACTAAAATTGTTTAATTGTACTGTTTTATTGGATCGCTTTTCCACGTAGGCGATACAACGCTAAAACAGCGACTAGGCGGCATTAAACCGTTTTCACGTAGTTTTTTAAGTTGTAAGACATATTGTTTAAAAGTTTTAGCTTTCTGCACTTCTTCTATATAATATAAACTGTAAATATTCCAAAATTCACGTTACTACGTTCGCGAAACTTTCTTAAAAAGGGGTACAAAGATTCGTTAGGCACGTGAGGTACACATTTTTTAGTTTGTTTATTGTTTTTTATTGTTATTGTTTGCTATAGTATAATTATTGTGTGTCTTAAGTGTCTAGGAATTTCTTTTCGTTCTTTTTTGCCCGCGACTTCATTCGCGTGGAAATTTTGGTGGAAAATATATACATTTTCTACTATAATTTAGCCAATTTGCCTTTCCAGACTATAATCTATCTCTGTGTCAAATTTCATCAGCCGTTTTTGCGCGAAAGAGTTTCAAATGTCCATCCATCCATCGTTTTCGCCTTTAAATTATTGGTAAGATTTACATATCACACTGTTATCAGTTTAATCTCGCACAGGTCCTGTAACGGTCACAATTGTCACAACTATCGAATAACCGACAGCGATGATATAATGAAAAATGGCCTGCACTCCGAGTTCCCACGAACATTATCATGTGTTCAGCATTTTATGTTCACATTTGAAAATTCAGGCCATTATGTTATCTAACGACCTAAATACGCATTGACATGTAAGAAAATATGGATTTTGATTACTTACTTTTTTGTTATAAAACTGTTTTTTTTCTGGTGAACATTTCTAACAATCCTATTAATATTATAAACGTGAAAGTTTGTGAGGATGTATGGATGTGTGGATGTTTGGATGTGTGGATGTATGGATGTATGGATGTTTGTTACTCTTTCACGCAAAAACTACTGATCCGATTGCGATGAAACTTGGTATGTAGATAGTTGGAGACCTAGATTACCTAACACATAGGCTACTTTTTATCCCGATATTCTCACGGTTCCGGGACTTACGCAGATGAAACCGCGGGGCGCTGCTAGTATAATATAAATTTTCATGTCAATTTAATGTTGTTTTTTTTATGCGGACATAAACGGACGGAAAATTATAAACGGTATAAAATGCCTACAGTTTCACTCACGTCACTTAAATATTGTTTCAAATAAGGTTTCTGTAATAAAAATCATGGAGTTTCTAAAATTTTTACGTCTTATGCAACTGCGGAGGCAACTGTGTGACCCTAAATTTTGATTACGCCTTTCTGTAACAAACTTTATATTCAGTCTATTAGACATAGAAACTACTCAATATTTAAACTAGTAACAATTGTATACAGGGTATTACAAGGTGTAATCATATTTCGGGGCTCTATAATTAACTCAGTGAAGATGAGAAATATCCTTTAGTTGTTAGCACATTACGTCATTCAAAGTGTCTACTATATGATCCTAAAATATGACCACGCTGTTCGTATTCTCTTAGACATAAAATCTAATCAATATTTATACGAATGTGACTCGCAAATAACTCATTGATTACCTCCTCAACTTGAGGCACGCAGACATAAACACAGTTAGATCATTGTGTTTAGACTGCTGCGCTTGCAAATCAATTGATACCTCCACGCTCGTAATGCAGGTGTGAATAATATGAACCCATTGCAATCTTGCGGTAGAATATATAATCTAAATATACATGGAAATAATGAATATAACACCTGTTACATCACAAGAATGTTATACTGAAATTGATGAGGATACATAATCCGTTAACCTAAATCACGTATTATATAGTGGTAGGTGATAGTTAAAACTCTTTGTTGTAGTGAATTTGAGAGATTGCAATTGTGAGCAGAGACGCTCTCAAAGAAGGTGGTAGGTAAAGTTTTGTTTTCAAGATGGATGACTACATAGCAATAAGGTACTGTCGATTAGAACTGTCTTTGTTACGTTTTAAGAACGTTGCACAAGAATATTATTCAGGTAATACGTTCCCGATATTACATAAATTAAAAATAATAATAATTTCAAAAGGTAAGCCCGGAAAGAGTAGAGTAAATAAAATATAGGTATCGTACATTTTTGTAGGGAATGATTTATCTGTTACGTACTTAGTTCTTAGTTCTAGTTGATTGCTTGTGTGTATGTTTGTTAAAAATAATTAAATTGTCATAATAAGAAATATTTGGTAAAAAGTAAAGAAGAAAGAACAGAGATATGTAATTTTGTGCTAGAAATAAATAAAGCAAAAAAATGTTTTTTTTAAGATTTGAAGTCAAGTTTTTGAACGTTTAATGAAGATATACGGTTTTACTCACGTTTGTATTTCGGGGATGGCCGACTAGTTTCAGACCCGACGGAGGCCCTTGTTCAAGGAGTGAAGCGTCCTGCCGCGGCGATGTCACTCGGGCATCCCCGAAATACAAACATGAGTAAAACCTTTAATAAACATGAATACCACGAAAACTTTTCGAACGTTACTTTCTTATAAATTAGCAAAAATTATAAACTTGTCAAACACTTTTATTTATAATATAGATATGATAAATAGCGTCGGTAGCGTAATGGCTAAGGCGTCGGATTTGCGATAAAGTGGTTGCGGGTTCGAACCCCACCCAGTGCACTACCGTCGTGAACCCACACACGTTAACCCCTCCAGCTAAGCATTTAGCTTAGCTGGAGGGGTTAACAAGAATACTAGTAATGTGTGACCCACGTTACTAGTAGTCTTTCTTTTTAAAAACAAACAAAAAATATGATCAGTCTATTTTACAATCATTAATATCAGTCAACGGTCCAACTACGGGTATAATCAAAATGACGATCTCAATGACCTTCTTGCGGACAATCTGATAACGGCCTCATACATTCCATGAGATTATACAACATTAGCAGCACTCATCAATCACAGGCCAGTCCTTTCTAATGTGTCTATGACGATACAGAATAATTACCGTTTATTTCTTAAACCGCTATTGTAGATAAATATCTTTTAAAAAAAGTATCACCGACTTCAATGTGCTTTTTGGTGAAAAGTAGATGTATTTCGTTTAAATATAATATGGGTAGGACAACGAAACGCACAGCTCCAATGAGACAGCGATGTTTCGGAGCAAACGAAAAGATCATCGGTTTATAAAATTTTTAGATATTTGTTGATTTTTTTCTTTTTTTTTTTTTTTAAAAGGCAACTCCCGCATTAGGAATTACTCCTGTGTTGCGGCGGACTTTGCAGACATAGAAACAACGGACACAAAGAACACCCGGACTCAGGTGGGAATCGAACCCACGACCTGTAGCATAGCAGTCAGGGTCACTAACCACTAGGCCAACAAGCCAGTCATTTTCAAAACCCGCTCGACCGATTTCGATAAAATTTAAATGGGACCACCTGTGAAGTATACCCTTTGAAACAGAAAAAGAATTTTTCAAATTGGTTCAGGCGTCTTCGTGTAATCGGTGAACATACATAAAAAAAAATCCGACGAATTGAGAACCTCCTCCTTTTTTGAAGTCGGTTAAAAATGGTGTTTATGTGTTATTTACATGAGTGAATTGATAGTATTTTACAACAAACAATGATATAGATACATACGGTTTTTAATTAACTAAATCATGTATTGTAATATTTTTAATGAGGCTCTAAAACATTGTAATATTTTTAATGAGGCTCTAAAACATAACTGCAGTGTTCTTTCCATATGGAATATTTTCACATAGCCTTTGAACCGCTGATAATAATTGTGCATGGGGAAGGTATCTGTGTGCGAAACCGAAACTTTGAAGGTTATGATAACCCGTAAGGATTCGATTTTAAATTAAATCGTTCATGTATTAAGGTTTACAAAGATGGCAGTTCTAACAAATCAATCAATCAAACTTGTTTTAGCGATTATCAATGTCTGCTAAAGCTTGATAAACGAGAAATGCCACTCATTCGTTACCAACGCCATACCTTAGAATGAACTCTGGAGACCCTCTTCACCACAAGAAATACAACATTATCTAAGCAATTTGTGTAATTTACTGTATTGTTTTTGTGGTTTTTTATCTCATCATCATTAGCTCCACTATCGTCTACTTGTACTATCTGATACCATCGTCGTACAATCGTCTGTTAAAAGAAGCCATTTAAAAGTATATTGTCACGTATATTTTGGATGTTACAATGGTGATAGGCCATAGGCCCTGTTAAGGATTAGTAAGCCAGTTGCTCAGTGTTTTAACGTCACGTCCACACCCGGTCATAGAAATAATGATGGAGACATATAGTTAAAGTTTGCTTAACTATGACATAATTCTTTTTCGTGCTTTGGGCGTTGTACCACAGATTACTAAGTAGTTAGTTACTACGTAACATATAAATCACTCCCTACAAACTGGCCAATAGGTCTAGTGGTTAGTGACCCTGACTGTTGAGCTAGAGGCCGTGGGTTCGATTCTCACCCAGGTCAACGAGTTGCAGAATGTAAATACTATTTACTTTAATTTTTCTGCAAGTCGTCCTAAATGGGACGTAGGCATGTAGAACGAGTTGATGAATTACTCGGTCCGCCGGAGGATGAGCGGCCGATAGGTATTTAGCGCGCACAAGTACATAATGTGACATGGGCCGGGTTGTACTACGTATAAGGTTTAGACAAAAAAAACTTGTGATATTTAACATGCAAGAGCATTCAAATAAACAAATACAAACCAACAACTAACTAATTCGCAAAACAAATGCTGGTGTGCGCGCGCCTATGCGCCGAATTCTGGAAACGTAAACACACATTTCCCAGATATTGAACTTTTCTCTGTTCCTCAAAATAAGTTCAAAGGATTGGTACGCGATATTTTGGCTAGTAAATGATTATTAAGTTATTTTAAATTAATCTATCAACTAATTCTCGGCAATTAGGCACCATATTAATTACTTGCGCATTTTGCGTATATACTAAATGCTCACTCTCAATTTCTTACTATGTCTGTGGACATTGGTGTGGGTTATAACGTTTACCTTATTTGAAACACTGTTTTTTTCTTAATATAGTACAGACAGGGCTTGTAACTGTTTTCTGTCCCAATAAAGAAAAATAAAATAGAATAAATACTAACTCACAGTTACCTCATAAACAGAGTCGTGACATACCTATAACAATCAACTTCCAGTCAAAACATTAAACAAAACAAAATCGCAAATAAAAGTTTTGCACTCTAAGTGTAATATGACTACAATTTAACGAGTACAACAAAGAAAGAGAATAACACCAAGTGCAACACAAAACATTTAGATCAAAACATCACAACACTACGCACTAACTCCCGCAACTAAAACAAATAGGATTAACCATACACTCATTTGTCTGGAATGCGTTAATCACTAATGGAAACATTCCTTATGTTTAGTCTGTGGTCGAAGAAAGGATATCGGAAACAAGTCACGTGACGCACCTCCAATATGGATGGAAGTGTGATCAACTGTCTAACGGTGAGCGCTACCTATTGGACACGCAGGCAGGGCACAGCAGAATCCCAACTCTGCTGTGCCCTGCCTGCGTGTCCACTAGAGATTCTTCTCAAGTTGCCCACAACTTGAGAAGAATCTCCAGTTTACAGAAGGTTAGACAGCGGATAGCCGCACTATTATATATAATTGCTGCTAGCTGTTTTTACACGACTAGCCAAAAAAGGAGTGTAATATTTTCAGGGTTCATGTAGATAGATAGATAATCTCTTTATTGTACAAAACATACAAAACTGTTTAAAGACATTCTTACAAACTAAAAGTAGAGACCTTGTACAATTGGCGGCCTTATCGCGCTCTGCGATCTCTTCCAGGCAACCATTGGATGGAACGAGAGTTTATGTATGGCAAGAGGAGTTGCAGTGTATAATTGTATGTAGGTATATGAATTTATTTATTCCACCATAACTTCTAAATGCCTGAACACATTTGGATGTATGGGGTATCGTGAAAATCCTTACATTCAATATGGCAGATGTAGCTAGCGTAATTTTTGGCAGGGCGGTTGTTTTTTAATTTTTAAATTAGTAACTCGTTTCTACTGGTCCAAAATCGGTACAATACTTTAGATGGAGTGCTAATCATGTGCTATGCCTATGCCGACGTATCGTGATATGCCCAATCTAAAGTTGGGCAGATCCTTGAAAGCAACCTATTTGTCGATTTGCACAACTATTCACTTGGCCACATCGAAATATGGCTGGGCTTGTCGTAATATATATAGTTCCGTTTTGCACTCTGTCAGCTGTGTGTTTACGCGTGAAAAAGAAGAATCACAAGAATAAAAAATAGCGGGGTACATCTTTATTGTCTAAATTTCCTTTTATTCGCTAAGTACTAGCTGATCCGACAGACGTTTTTCTGTTGATGTTCAATAAATATGCTTGTAATAGTTTTCAGCTCTCAATTTTAGTTATGTTCATAAATCTAGTTTATACTGTTACGATTATTTTAAAACCGAATTACGAAAGTGTTCCGAGGAAAAAAATATGTTTTTTCAGTATCCATTTTTTTTTTAATTTACAGAATACAATGATATTAAACTAAAATAATTTGGCCGAATACCTTAATTTGCCGAATACCATCTTTGATGTTCATCAATTTGTCCATTTAAATTACGGTGAATAGCTAGTTTGCTTAATGAAATATCAGACGGTTGAGATTAATATTTAATGACTAATCCTTTCCTGATAAATTATTATTAATCTATCGGAGGTACGACTAACGTAAACACAATAATAAAACACACGTCACAATAATGGAAATACACTTCATTCATTAAACTATTTCTGATAAATGACGTAATAGAGATATTAAAAGATATTTATATAAGATAACAATTAATTATCATTTGTCCCCATTCATTTCTGACCAGAGGTCATGGATGCGATTCCCACCCGGACAAATAATAGTTTGATGAGCACGATAATTTGTTCTGTATCTGGGTGAATTTTATCTATAATATGTATGTATTTAGTAATATATGAGTATTTTTATCAACAGTCTGGTTACCATAGTACAGGCTCTGCCTAGTGTGAGATCAGACGGACGTGAGTCAGGTGTCTGAAACCTATTATTAATTTCACTATGTACTGTTAAATGAGTAGTCTAATCACTACATCACTACATATTATAAAACAAAGTTCCCCGCCGCGTCTGTCTGTTCGCGATAAACTGAGAAGCTACTGAACGGATTTTCATGCGGTTTTCACTAATAGACAGAGTGATTCATGAGGAAGGTTTAGGTGTATAATTTGTTAAGATTTTGTGTAAATTGATTAAAATATGTTCATGATTGTTGAAGATGTCTCTGCTATTGTATGATTGATGTATTATTGCGAAGCCGGGGCGGGGTGCTAGTACATATTTACCAAATGGGCCAACATCGCAATAAATCGACGTATATTGTTTTGTAAAACAACGTGTGAAACTGTTTATTTTAAGAACAAACATTAAAATATTATTTTAGAACACAAAGTAAACCCACCTCGTATATTGTGTATCAGAACTTTAGCGATGTTGTTGTTTATCAAGGTTTGTTGACTAGCTGTTCACCGCGGTTGTACTCGCTTATATATGGAGTTATTCATTTAGTTTGTCTACTTGCCAAAAGCTTTTTTTTTCCTCAGGCACAGAATAAACAAAATAGATAGATAGATAGATAGATGTACTCTTTATTGTACACAAACAAATAGGTTACAATATTTTACTTATATCTACTTACTAGCTAATGTCTATGTACAATTGGCGACCTTATCGCAATTTGTCTCTTCCAGGCAACCATTGGATGGATAGAGAAAACATATGTGAAAAGATATACCCTTTCCATACCTAAAACATATGAAAAATATGTCTAATTTATTATAAAGAAGATATATAATTATACAAAAATGGACCTTAATCCCAAAAATCGGATTTCGGACTATGGTCGGAAATAAAACACATTAACACACGCCCAAGCGGGGACAACTTTTATTTCACTAGCCGATATTTATACAGTGGCTCGTGGTTCCTTAATAACGAGTTTCAGCAAATCGCACAACGCCATCTATCTGGGTTAAACAAAACAATACCTACATTGTACCTACAAGCACTCTGAAATCACTTTACTAAATGCTAACTCTTAATCATGCAATAACAAGTCGATTTAATCTAGCTCAAGCTTATCTGGCACCAAGCTGAACTGGACACGCATTTTGGTGCTAACGCGAGACACATTATTGTTCCTCCACTGTTTCTTTTAATGTACCTACTTACTGTATTTTAATTCTCGATTTCTGTTTTATCTTCTTTTTATATAGATATACTTATACATATAGATATAGGTATATTAATTGATATAACTTGTATCTCAGCACCAAAATGAACGGATTTTCTTTCTTTCTTTCTTTCTTTTCTTTAGATGCATTTATCCAATCTTTGATATTTGCCGACAGTTTTCATTCCTCGGGTGGCGAAGCATGACTGGTTATTTGTCACTATATCAACTACAACTGCATCGAAAATTGTCGGCTCGATGCCCATACGATATATCATTAAATTATATGACACAAATTGTGTTATCTTATATAGAAAGTAATAAAAAATATAAAATTTTTTAACAAAAAATTAAACCGACGAAAAGAACTAAAAAACAAGAAATATATAAACCTTTTAAGTCTTAAGTATTGGGCTTATTTACATAAACTATCAAATTTTGTGTAAGCTAATTTAGAGTCGATGATTAATTATCTAACTTTATATGTACCTACGTAGAAATGGACATGGCTCTACGTAGGTAATTAATCATTTTATTATTTGGCGCAGACTCAAAATATTTTTTTTTCATCCTCAGCTCAGCTACATAATGTGATGATTTCTATACGCAAATACCTGATAAAGTAATGAAAAGTAAACAGAAACACTATTCGTTCGTAAAATTTTCGAGGGTTTCTCTCAATTTTATCAGGGTCCCATCATCAGATCCTGTTTTCCTTGACATGGGACCACACTTGAGGTATATCCTATCCTATCTAACAAAAAAAGAATAATCAAAATCGGTTCATAAATAACGGAGAGGGCTGAAGTGCTGAACATACATAAATATACATATATACGCGGTCGAATTAAGAACCTAAAAAGTACGAAAATACAAAACAAGAAAATACATATTTCAGACAGAAATCAAGCAAAAGTAAGTTTTGCTTGTTTGTTAATCATTTAAACATATTTACTTACTTAGACAATATGATAATTATACATATTCGTAATGTGCTCGTCAAGATCTTACTTTTGATGCAAAACATGTCATGATTATCTCAATTTTTTTTTTTCGAGGTTAGATATTTATGTCCATCATATTAAATTTAGTTAGAACTTAAATAGCCTGTGGGCTATTATAACGAATCTATCGAAACCTCATTCTACAAAATCGGTTCAGTAATTTAGGCACTACGGTAGAACACACGTAAATAAAAACATACACACAGAGACTGCTAAATCATTACCCTTCCTTTTGGCTTTGCTATAGTCGGGTAAAAATTAATCGCTAAATGCGCAAAACTCGAAAACAAATGAACCAATTAGGCTATTTTTTAAATTCAGATATTCGCTTAAGTTCGAGAAAAACTCTAATGAAGAGACAAAATTGGAAAAATGTAAAGAAACAATTTTCTAATGCATCGGGCGTCCTACACACTTCATTTGACAGAACGAGGGCTGTCGCGTCAGCTAGTAGGTATACAAATAATTCTCTGTGTGTGGTTTGTGTTAGCTAGTTAGCATTAATTACTCATTTCGGGGTTTCCCCAGTACGGGAGTGTCTTTGTCCGGTATAAAAATAAGCAGCTTTTATGTAAAGTTGGTATACACGAGAGTTTCTCGTCTTTCGTACGCTTATCAACCAATCCAGGCCAAGGGTTAATTTGTGGCGACTAACACAGACGGCGACTTATTAACGAGCCATCCAGCAAAAAGAAACTAAAAAAATAATTTGAAATAAGAACCTCTTTGAATTTCTATGAATGATTCTGCATTGCGCAATAAAAGTTCTTGTACAGATTAGCGTGTATACCACAACCAAAATACACTTGCTTCATATGCGGAACATCGGCTTTCGCCACAGGTTCCACGACAAATTAATTTAGTTAATAGTCGTCTAAGGAAATTGTTTGTGATACTGAACGCGGGACACTTTGACTTGTTACTCAACCAGAAAGTAGGTCGCTCAAGTAACATCATGTATGATGCTCGGTTAAAATAAATATATAATAAAATTAATAATAATTAGTTATCATTAATGCTCACTGAGGGATATGATTAAATTATCTTATTTCATATCAAGTACGATATACTACTATTCGTACGTACTCGTAAATTATAATCATACACTTATTGATAGCAATAAAATATTAGGTTCAACTTACGTCTTATATCGTGGTGATCACTTAACATATTGTCTGGTGGATTCCACCATTAACATGTAAGAATCAAATATTTTATAATTCAAAACACACACACAATGTGACCGAAAAACCTGCACACTTTTAACTAAGACATATGTATATAAAACACAGTAAAATTAACTAAAACAATTTTGAGGGGTATTCATTCTTAAACCTCGTTTTAATCCCGATGAAACCCAGGGTCTATTAAAAGGCACAAATATGGACATCATTTCAAATCGGTCCGCTTATTCTGGACGGTAACACGTAAATACTAACACACAATATCGTGATGCAGTAGGCAGTGACTCAGTTTGACACAAATATGGTATTACGCGTCACTTGCTAACGTTGTTTGTATTGACTAACGAGCAGGAGGTAATATAAACGAATTACTATTGATACGATGACATATGGCGGCTATAGGGCATTCATTATGTCACCATTATTTTCTTGGATTGCGTAATCATTCTTAGATTTCAACCGTTTGTCACCGTTATCAGAAGCTTGATAACTCTCGCAAAATAGGTACGAGGCATTGCTGAGTTACTAGCAATGTAACGAATGTTAGATTTTTATTCGAGAATGCGAATATGCAGTGTTAATATAATGTGAATGCGCTTAGTTTATTTATATGACAGGTTCAAGTAGATAGTAACTACAAAAATAAAAATTTTGCAATGTCATGGCTAAGTAATTTGCAATAAAAAAATATTGTGACTATAAATTGAGATAAAAACTTTCTTATCTCTCAAGTTGGATCACTGCACACAGTGTGCAAAATTTCATTAAATTCGGTTCATTAATTTAGGAGTTCATCGCGGACAAACAACGTGACACGAAATTTTTTTAACTTTCGCGTTAATTCCCGGATTTTCACTTTTAATTGCAAAATACATTGGCGGAAAAATCGCTATTGCGAATGCGAACTAATATTATAAACGTGAAAGTCTGTGAGTATGGATGTATGGATGTTTGTTACTCTTTCACGCCAAAACTACTGAACCGATTGCGATAAAACTTGTTATGTAGATAGCTGGAGACCTGGATTAACACATAGGCTACTTTTTACTCCGATATTTCCACGGGATCGTGACTGAAACTGCAGGGCGCTGCTAATATAAGAATAATCGCGAATATGAATATCCGTCACCACTATTTATTTAACGCAACGGAATAAGCGAAGAAAATTGCGCCGTCCAACATGATGCTATACGACAGCTGGTTAGACCAACAATTTAATCGAGAGAGCAACTCTTGCAAGACGTCAAGAGGATCCGAAGGACAACCAGTGTTGATGGAATGACATTACTGAAACTGGTGATCCTCGAGTTTAATAGGACTATGGCTATGCTTCTACGCAACCCAATCCAATCAGTTGCTGGCTTGGTCTAAAGACCTTTGAAGGGCATCCATCGCAAATGTCACCGCTGTTCGTGGCAGTCGGGCCCAATGTTTTTTGTACTCTTATAGACACAGATGAGTGGAGATTTTATTATGGTCACCAATCTACGTACCGGCCTGCAGCAATGTTCTTTATTGCAAGGGTTATTTGCGCGGTCACTATAAGCACTATATGCTAAATCACCCCTTTAAATCATCTTTTAGTCAGTTACCGTTTCTATGTGTGTTAAATGTAATTTCTATACGCAGCACCTAAGTCCCGGACTTCCTTTTACAATGACTAAACTGACTAAAGCCACCTTGTTTGCAAGTGCTCGCAAGATAACACCTAAACAACATCGGACGCCTCTGTCTCACCTACATAGTCAGATAGTATCCGTTTCGCTCACACACATGCACCGTTGCAGGGGCTTTGCCCTCGCACGTGCGATACAGTTTTCTAGCGGTGTTTTAAATGTTCTCAATTTTCTAACAAACTTGTGTTGTTACCATGTAGAGGTAGTACACGACAATATGTGGCGTTGAGCATTCGACTGCAGCGTCACGATTTTAACTGTGTATATTTTTTCATGTACTAGATTCAACAGCACAACAAAAAACAAATTACATAGATGTAAAGTGACATACAAAGTAACATTTAACATCCTAGGTTGACTAGACTGAGCGACTCTAGTCAGCCTAGTCAGACCAGCCGGCTAGTGCAACCTGGTCGAAACGTCAGACAATTCAAAGGTGCGTTGATTCCTGTATACCCGATTACATATCATGGAACGCGTTGCAAAGTCACTATTAGTACTGCTGCTGGTATTCAAAACGAAAAGAATGAGACGTAATAGACACAATAGATCTCTTTAATGTTCTACGAAAACCCAACAAGCGTCAGACACACGTGGATTATACTTTTTTCAAAGTCATTTCATCACACAGATCAATTGTGTGTTCTTGTTCATCTCTCCTACCCCCAAACGTTGACTGGTAACAAATTGCCTAAGATATTAAGTCCATTTTATACATACGTACACATACTTTGTGTGTTATCGTTCAAAATTACCAAAATAAATACATAATATGGATCTTTAGACATACACCTGCCCCTAGTGAGAACGGGGCTTAACAAATACATAAACAAACTCAAATTCGTATATAGATAGTATTACATAGTATTAAATCTCGAGTAGATACACAGTATTAAAATCTTGTATAATTGTGCGGAACCCTTCATGCGCAAGTCCGACTTGCACTTGGCCGGCTTTTTTATATTAGTTAGGATGTACCGTTCACTGCAATAGTAATAAAATAGGTTATATACAACACACCGGTACTTACCGTTCATTTTAAATCAAGACTAAAAGAAAATATATTTTTTAAGTAGGTAATAAAATATAGTAAAAAAAAAAACTAAGAATGTTCCACTCATAATTAATTATTGTGTTAATGAAAGTTATAGATGCGTATTTAAGATAATTTTCACTGTTTCATTTATCAAACAATTTTTTTTATTTTAATTTTAATGATTTTTTTTTTTATTTTTTAGATTAGATATAGTATTGTCAGAGATTTTTACACGGGGTTTTATATTCACAAAAAAAAAAACACGAAATCTAAAGCACAAATTTGCTTTATGGCTGTCTTAATTCATTTTCATAATTCCAAAATAATTCAGAAGTCGGTATGGGAATGAAAATAGAATCACAATTATTGTTTTCAATACTTGTAGTACATAAAGTTACTAAAATATGTTTCATATAAAAGCTTACAAAAATATATTTGTTTGAACAAGTCTTCTTCTTTGACATGAAATCAAATTGGTTTTAAATGACATAGGTAAATTACATACCGGTAGTAGTCTCCCAAAACCTCATCTCAAGCTTGAATAACTTCTTGAAATGATAAATATAAAAAATTCATTACCTGAAAACAAAGAAAAATAAATTAAATTATACAGAATAACTTCATAAGACACTTTTCACGCATTTTCTACGACACAACAAGATTTTGCGTGGCGACAGTTAAGTTACTTTTTTTATAATTGTCAAAAGACGTTGTGTACATATATTCTGTTGTTTACAACAGTTACATTGGAATAATCACGCAATGACAACTTGGGAAAAAGCTTATCAGATTATCTGTATAACTGTGCATCTTTGAATGTCACAAATGCGCTTATTACTTAGAGGCGCTTACATGAGTTAATATATTCTTTTAAATGGTACAAAATAATTTATTACGTTAAAAGAGATAACTTTTAGAAAAATTACAAGTAACTTTAATTTCTTTAACTCATATCTAAGAAAATTCAAGAACCTCGACTACTGAATGGAGAATCTGTGCAACAATAAAGCTTCATTAAATTCCGTTCCAACATTTTCCCGTGATAAAGTGGCAATTAAACTGACAATGTAGTAATTTCTATTAGTATAATTACGGATTAGCATGGATATAGACTATCAGCCGGGGTTCACGGGAGTTTCCTTTCTAGGTTGCACCTGAGGCCTCGCAAGTAAGACCCCGTCACGGAACACTGTGCTTTTAGTCGGATCGAGTCCGACATACCGGCTTGCCTTTACCCCCGGTGACGTGGCAACTTGCGATCCGTGGGGGTTTCTACACATAAAAAATGGATATGGACTGCGTCTGCGCCAGTGGTTTATATCCCCTTGAAAGATGCCATTGCCTGTTTGATTGCAACCTTCTCATGTTACTACTGCTATTAATACTAGTTTGATAATTTAAGGGTTTGGATCACGGAGCAGATATTATTATTGATATAGATGTAATCTGTGTCCGTTAAAGAAACTCGTAATATATTTCTTTTAAATGGCTCTTTTATACGTTCAAGACTCAGTTTAAACAAATTGAATATTCCGTCCATCTATCATCGGCCGGAGAACATCGCAATATCGATCGATATTAATCCCGCACAGATATGTCGGTCAATCTTCAAGTACCGTTGTGTTGCCGGTACGAACTTTATACATTAATACGGAGAGATAATTCGCAAGAAATAGGACATCAGTTAGGTGGATGGTTTTACATACGAAGTGATTCTACCGTAAGGTCATGTTACCATATTCGAGTTTATGTAGGTGGCTAAAAAAAAATATTTTTTAAATTTATGAAATCAGTACCTGGCCTATTGGTTAGTGATATGACTGCTGAGCCAGAGGTTGTGGTTTCGACTCCCACCCAGGACAAATTATTGCGTGATGAGCATGATCATCTGTACTGTGTCTGGGTGTGATTTACCTATAATATGTATTTAGTAATATATAAGTATGTTTATCAGCAGTCAGGTTCCCATAGTACAGGCACTGTCTAGTTTGGGATCAGACGGCCGTGTGTGTGAACTATCTTCAAGTATATACTTGTCACATTCCGTTTTATAATAACGTTTAATTAAATGCTTACTCGTTTTGTAATGAGATGGCAACACTTAGTGTCATTAAAGTCGGTTTTCTCATTTAGATACTGTTAAATTAAGTTTTATTTAACCAAAAGCAAAGTCTTACGAGATTATTTTGCGAAATCAAGTGTTATGGAGTCGATTCCCACACTGTGAAATTGAGTTTCGGTGTACTTTGGGGCCGTAATTTGCATGTTGGTAAAGTCCCTATTACGCCACTACTTAGTATTTTAAAATAGGGATATAAAATTACAAGGGTTTCTTTTTGTCATTCCACTACGGTACCCTAAAATATCAGGCATATTTCCCATAATTTTAACGACCCTATTTTGGAACAATTTCTCCAATCTCAGACTAAAGGAACAAATAATAACCACGGCACGATTTCGAGATAATTTGTAAATAAGTTGGAATATATTTAGTTTTTTGAACGAAGTACCTTATCGCACGTTACACTTCAGACGCTCGGCGGCCGGCCAGCTAGCCGGATAAAAGTGTTAGCGCAACGAAAAATGCTGTGGATTTTGTGTACTAATAACTGTGTTATTGATTTGCAGTACTTAGTATTTCATTCCACTATTGTAAAAAGTATCAAAGTATATAATATTTCTACACCAATTAACGGTAGGAATTTATCATATTCTGAAAAAAAAACAACAACCGGTCATGTGCGAATCGGACTCGCGCATGAAGGGTTCCGCACAATCGTACAACATTGAATACTATGTAGAGTAGGGGAGCCCCAGTTAAAATTTATATTGTTCTGTTTTTAGTATTTGTTCTTGTTGTTGTAGCGGCAACAGAAATACATCATCTGTAAAAATTTCAACATTTTCAACTGTCTAGCCATCACGGTTCATGAGATACAGCCTGGTGACAGACAGACAAACGAACAGTGGAGTCTTAGTAATAGGGTCCCATAGAAATGGGACCCTATTACTAAGACTCCACTGTTCTGAGTATGGAACCCTAAAAAAGTAGTTTCCATTTTACTTTACACCACTGATGCTTCAGCGACTACCAGAAACAGATCGTGATCGAAAGACAATCATCTAAATACACATCACGTACTCGTTTATTAACAAAGGAAGTTGTATAATATGAACACAAAGGGCATGGCTATATTTACACCATTCATAAACGCGGGTGTACGGCGGGAGCAGAGCCAAGTTGCGATTGAATATGTGAGGTGTAGTATTTTTTTTAATGATAACTTCCACATTAGGAACGAATACTGTGTCTCGGTGGACTTTACAAACATACGAGTACAAACAACGAACACAAAGAACATCCAGAGTTTGGACAGTTGTCCAGACTCTGGATGTTCTTTGTGTTCGTTGTTGTTTAAAAAAAACTTTTTAGATCAACAAGTAGTTACTTGTGGATCTTAAAAGTTTGTTTTCCGGTTTGGGAATGGACACCAACACTCGACGCGGCGTAATAAGGCGACCATTTTAACGATTGTGCCATTCGTGCAGTCTAAAGAGCAAAACGCTTCAACATTTATTTCAAAAATGTAACCTTCAATTTAGTTTATTCTTAAGACACATCATTAGAATGAAAAACTGACTTCAATGCATCTCTTTAACATAACCAAATTTGGCGAAATCAAATTTTATTATCTATTTTGCTACAATCGTTGGGTTCACGCATTTTTTTTTAAATTCTTACGGTACCCATGAAAATTATGAAAAAGAAGAGACATAGCCTATTCAAAAAAAGAATCGAATGAAATAATACCGGTAAGGTCTTGGCTCAACATCTATATTCTTTCATTCAAGTTTATTCAGTGCGAGGTGTAGTTATATTTCTGGAAACGACTAATGTTGTTACGCAGTATTTTCGTACATTTTCCATTCAGTGTTGTTTTCATTGTGTTGTTTATAAAGATACATAGTAGCTTTAATACGAATACGTTTGAAAGTTAGTAGTTTTTAAAATTTTTGTCTGTATACCTGTCTGTCTATCTGTAACGGGTGGACCGCTTTCCACGGGACCTTCACTAGCAGATAGCTAGTGTTATAAGGAGTAACTTAGGTAACTTTTATTTTGGAAAAAGATTTAGAGTTCCGTTTAAAATATATAAATATGTAGCCTTTATAGTCTAAAGTTTTATTAGATTAACATTTTACTATTATATAGCAAAGAATGTGAACGACGCTGCTGATAAATTTTGTTACGTACTCTGTCAACAACTCACCGATGTCAACAACTCACCGATGTCAACAAACTACCAAAATATACATCAGCGGGTAATCTTTCACGAATATCAGCTTTTCTAAGCATTTTTGTATAACTATTTGTTTGTGATAAAACCAGAGCTAAATCCAAAAAAAGTAGACACAACAAATGTAAATTACACGATGCCAAAAATCATAATTCTGTAACGCCATAAACGACAACTACATACGTCTGTCTACACTCATATTTGTTTTAAATTTTGACGGGCCTGTATTTGGTCTAGTGGTTATTCTGACTGCTGAGCCAGAGGTCCGATTCCCACCCAGGACAAATAGTGTGATGAGCATAGGCCTGCCATCACTTAAATTGCCGACGCCGCCCACTTCTTGAAAACTCCGCCCGGACGGTCTCTAAACTAGGACAAATCCGGGGAAGCCCGGACGGATGGTAGTCCTAGATGAGCAGGATCATTTATTCTGTCTCAGTGTAATTTATCTATAATATGTATGTATTTAGTAATGTCTAAATATGTCTATCAGTAGTCTCGTTAACATAGTACAGGCTCTGCCTAGTTTAGGATAAGACGGACGTGTGTGAGGTGTCTGAAGTTATATTACTATTTTATTTTTAAATATTATTGGAATATTTCGCTTGCATTTCGGGCATCTTCGAAAACCTGGATCTAAATGGACAGTTTCGTTCAAGTTAGAGTATGTACGTAACAACGTAATGAAAATCATGTATATACTAAGTATACATTATCGATTATATCAATGGATGATTGCTTGAATGAATGTCATAAATGAATTGATTACCATATCATAAATAGCTGCTTGTTGTTGTGTATTCGTAATGTGATAGTAATAATTAATCAATTTTATGTATTTCTTGATAAGTACCTACCTGTTATTCACGTTATCTTTTTTTTATATATGTAGTGGAATGGATAGCGATACATAGCAAAAATATTTTGTTTGTTTATATGTCAGAAGTTGACCCAAGAAGTACTGAAGAGATTAAAACAGAACTTATGTATATTTGATAATAGCTGTTTAGGTGTTTTTATTATTTGTTCTCGTTGGTACTTATGTCAGTTACTGTTTACCTGAACGAGTAGACCGATTGAGGTTATGGTAGATGGTACAGTAACCTGTAATATCACTCTATTTGTTCTTAATCGGAGCAATTACTCTGACAAGGGTTTTACACCCTTGTCAAGCTGATTCATATAATATAACGTCACTATATACTTGCTATAATATATTTATTGCTAGCTACGTCAAGGTCAAGTATGACTACATGTAGTATTTTGGAAAATTTCTATAATTACTAACCATAAATTCTCTAGCTGTGCGCTGTAGTGTCACCTGTGTAAAGGGTAATTTGAGCATAAATCGGTCAAGTTGTTCGATAGCCAAGTTGTGAACTCAACAGCTCCCATGATGGTTACCTGTGCCTAGACATGCTCACAACACCAACTGTATCACTCATGCACTGAAAGTCCACTTCCGAAGAACCTCAAGAGAATCGTACTCAAGAAGATACAACAATACACGACTTTGTAGAGCTGTTGAGTGAGGTCTTCTAATAGGTTTATTCAGTTTATTATGCGAGCAGAAATCTACTGTTAACCTTTTGTACGCAATTCAGCTACAGCCGACAAACGAAACCGTGCTCACGACGCCACCGTCGTGTTTCTCTTCGTCGTTTTTCGTCGACAAAAACACGACATTTTACAATACAAAAATAGAATGATAAATTATTTTTTCTGAAATTGGTTTTTTTATACACTTTTACAAGTCGATTGGTTTTTGTAGAACTAGATGGTTCATTTCCAAGCCCTCTTGACATGGACACAAACTCAAGGATCTCTAACGAAAGAAGTCTATATAATTTGAAACTACAAATGCCATGTAGGCGTCCTTCTTTATATGAAAGAACGATTTTAGTTTAGAGCTGACCAAGCACGACACCCAGTATCAGTCGGTTAGGGAGCTCCACGACTCTAACCGGTCCGCCTCCGCAGTCAGACATTTGGGTAGACCAATGAAGACACTCAAAACTGTCAGACTTTTGTAAAGATACGGTAATTACCTTCCCAAATGACACTTTCATTTATAAACGTAATTACATTACAATTAAAGTATGTAATTTTGTAATTACAAAAACAATATTTTTTTTCCGGTTTTAAGAAAAAATAAATACATTTAAAATCAACCGAAATCGCAATATAACCTAATAATATCGATACGATCTTGGAATCCCTATGATTTTTATAGGTAGTATTAGTATTTGTGAGTGAAATAATGCCTTAGCATGGACGTCATGCCATTGCCATTTTCGCTCTATCGGTCAAAGGGTTAAACAACAAGACAATAATTCATAAAATAAGTAAGTGCTCCACCCTAAATGAAAGCTAAGGTCGCGGTTTACTACATACTTATTTGAACGACTATCTTTTATATTATAGCTTTTGATCTCATGCGCCAGGTATAAAAGTTATGTGTAAACAATTTTTACACCGACGAAAGAAACGTAATAAAATTTTGAGTTTTTCACTGTTACTAAAGTTGCGGTTGCTATGTCTATCTACATTGTATATACAATATTTCACAGGTAATAAATTTACAGACAATTTTCAAGGCAACTGTTTTAAATGAGTTTTTAAAATATCATGCATCGTCCATGTCTCAACAGCTTGGTGTCAGCAATATGTATTTTCTCAATCAATCCTGTTCTGCTTCGTCATATTTCACACAAACCATCCACCCATCTTTGCATGTTTGGCTACCATAAAGAGTTTTTGTCTTTACAACAATTTTTTTTGTCACAATTATATTATTATGTACTAGAGATCGCGTGTGTTTTTTCATTGGCCAGTATACCTTGAACTGTCATTGTATAGACTTAACCATGACAGTTCAACAATTATACTGGACACGTGTAGCTTTTGTAACCGTTTTCAAGTAATTTTTCAATTTGTAATACATATTGTTTAAACATTATAGCTTTCTGCACTTCTGCTACATATAAACTATAAGTATTTCAAATACCACGTTCCTGTGTCCGTGAAATTTTCTCAAAAACGCATACAAAGAATTCTCTTCACGTATAAATATATAGATATTAAAACCGGTACAAATAAGTACCATTTTACGTACACGACCAATTTCTTAAATGAATATTTATGTGATGGTTCCTCAACACAAAGGGAGGATTAAACACCAGCTTGTAAATCTAGTCGATATTTCTTACACTGCGCTTTCCATGCAGTGGTAGCCATTTCAGAACCTATCTTCCCTAGAGGTGGTCACTTCCTCGGATTTCGAGGCTTGCCACTGCCATTTTTTTTTAAATAACTAGAGCTATGCTAGTTACTTTGGTTCTCAAACAGTTTGTTGGTTGTCTAAAAGTTTATTTTCACAAGCCTCAGGTTACCTAATAAAGGTAACCCACACACAGATACAGTGATCTGTTCTAATTCTTTTTTTTTTAATTTTTACAATTTTACATGTGACAAAGCAACCTATGGTAGCAGGGACTCTGTGTGTGTTTTTAAATGTAATTATTTTATGAAGAAAGATGAAATAGAATTTGTACCAATTCGTAAGTAGAAGATCCTGGATTAGAAATAAGAACCGTGCAATTGTTTTTTTCAGTAATCAGATAATCTACAATATGCTCACCTGCTTTGTGCTTATGTAATACTAGCAACTCGCAACGGCTTCGCACGTCTCAGCAAAGCAAATATTGTTTTTTTCCGACATCTTCAACCATCTCATATTTCAACCATTTTACACAAAACCGTAATGAATTAACACCTAAGCATTCCTCATTAATCACTCCGTCTATTGGCGAAAACCGTATGAAAATCCACTTGGTAGTTATTGAGTTTATCGCGACTTTGGGGGACTTTGTTTTATAATATGTAGTGATATATATGTATATCTCTACCTGTTCGGGAATATACAGTCATCCGAATATAAAAACAAAAATAAAATAAAATTTGCTGGTAGTGAATAAAAACTGAGTTTGTTCGCACTCGAACCCAATTTTTATTTTATTGTCTGTTGCATCGCAACGAAGACAAACATGTTTTTACCATTCTCTCTAATCTATCCGGTTATCATGTATTCATTAGTGCCAGATAACTCCCAATTAAAACACACACCACATATCAATTAATCAGCTCTTAGAACCGAATAAATAAACTTGGTATTTAGATATAATATATTATCCGGTACAAACAGGAAATTTTTAGTTTTGTATTTTACATACATAAGCTTAGTTTCCTTTCAGTGAATTGTTAGTTTCTAGTAAATAAGACAAATTATATATGAAGGAAAGATTTCGGTAAATATCTGCGATAGGAAGGAAGAATCAAGACCCAACACTACTCACGTAGTATTATTTTTCTTCTAGTGAGTATTAGGGTTTGGGTCCTGAGACGTCTCGTGTCTCAAATTGCCGGGACTTTATGTAAATTTTGTTGTCGGGTCGAGACTTGAGACACGATTGTTAAAATTGTATTGTATAAATATTATTTCCAAAAAGTCCATAATACATGTAAGAAACAGTCTCACAACCACTGATATAAACTATGAAAATCGCTAACTAACAGTAACTGCCAAGTTGTTAGTACCTCTATTCGCACTCAAATCAATAGATCTCACTTATTTCTACCCTTTTATAACCCCACTATTCATTAATATTTATCAATCGACCAATAGTATTGCGTTACCGGTATAACCAGTCAAAGTAATGTCTCTTAACTTATTTGTATTAAATAGTGAACTGTGTTATCATCTATTAAAGTTTGGCCCTATTTTTAATAAAATAAATAAGAGTTTTTGATGTGGCGACAACATACATTATTATAAAATTGATCCGACTTCCCGCATTCTGTCATTAAAAGCGCCATCTATCAGCTTAACAAATAATTACTTGGTCCCGACACAATTCTCCTTCCGTTCGGAACATTTTTACTGCCAAAACTGGATCTGTGTTTAAGAATTAAACATACGTATTGTTTAAACATTATTAGCTTTATCCCGCGGGGACGCGCGCTTGGGAACAGTTTTTTCTGGATAAAATGTAGGCTATGTCCCACTCTATATCCCTGGCGACGTGAGAGCAAAATTTCATGATGATCGGATGGACCAGACGGCAGCACATAAAATACAAACAGATTTATTTTATGGTGTAGGGGGCAAACGAGCAGACGGGTCACCTGATGGTAAATGACTACCACCGCCCATGGGCACCTGCAACTTAAGAGTCACAAATGCGTTTCTGGCCTTTAAGGTAGGAGTAGGGGAAAGGTGGAAGACAGGAGAGGGGGAGACGGCTTAGGAGAGGGGGAGGCGAGGGGGGAGGTAAGGGTATAATCATTAAGAAAAAGAAGATAAATGTTAAGATTTGATTGTATGTTCAATAAATTTTAGATTATTCCTAAATATACGACAAAAATGTAACGAGATTTTAAAAATAGCCGTCACTTGAGGATTATGTCAGCATAAGTACCTACTCTGATCAGCCCTGTTTAGATAAGCCATCTCCTGCTCGGAGCTGTAGTCTAGATGGGACATTAAGTTGAGCAAGTGTCTGATATATGCTATTAACCTACATTTGTATCGTATTATTCATATTGACAACGGACTATCCATCATACAACACATTAGTAATTGGCCTAGTGTTAAGAGCATCTATCTATCACAAATGAGGCAAGGAAACGATTTCTAGCCATTTGTTTGTCTATCTGTCTGTGTTTGTTCCTGCTAATCTTCGGAACGGGTGGCCCGATTTCCACGGGACTTTCACTGGCAGATAGCTGGTGTTATAAAGAGTAACGCAAAATAAAAATATGTACACGAAGCCGAGCGGGATCTGCTAGTATAAAAATAAAAACTTTCTTGAATGGTATTCATATTTATTAAGGATATACGATTTTACTTACGTGTATATTTCGGGGATGTCAGACTATTTTCAGACCCAAAGGGGGACGTTTATCAATAGGGGGAAGCGACCTTCCGCGTCAGTTTCAAGCATCCCCAAATAACACGCGTGAATAAAATCGTATGTCTTTAATAAATAATGACATAAATGTGCGTATGCGCATAACTTCGAGACGGTTACCCATAAACTATCGGTCGGGTAGTAGATGACGTCACATGATACTGAGACGGTTTTATCGCCTTTAATGGGCTATCAAACGCTCACAGGCGATGTGTGTCAAGGTTATTACGAATGACAAACATAGCCAGAAATACTTCATTAGGCCAGTTGTATAATGAACTACTTGAGAACTAAGAATCTAGTAAATAAGCCATATAAAGTTAGAAATTAATTATCAATCAAAGGATCTGGGTGCATGGTTTATAGGTAGATTTTTCTCAAAACCAAATGCAATAATTTTTAGAATAAGAACGGCCCATGGGCGTACACAGCCTTTAGATCCCAAACTAGGCAGAGCGTGTACTATGGTAACCAGACTGCTGATAAACATACTTATATATTTCTAAATACATACATATCTACCTTCTATCTATATATATATATAAATGAACCCCTATTTCTTCTGGCCACGCTATTACTTGAGAGCGGCTTTACCGATTTCATTCATCTTTTTTTAAAATGTTTTCTAATACTTCGTAGAAGGTTCTTACATTAAAAAAAATTAAGAAAATTGCGCAGAAACTTAGAAAATAGAAGAAAACTTAACGACTACCTTTACTATAAACTTTTTAATGTAACCTTAGACCCAGCGTTATATACTCTTTGCTAAGAACGTTTGAAATAACTGTCAGTTGTTTGACAGTAAGAGACAAATTGCACACGGCCAATATCGTTTACAAAGATCGCATAATTCTAGCGTAGCGTTATATTCTCTTTGCATTAATTAGTTGTATCGATCGGCATCAAGGACTTCATCATGGAAATCCATGGTCGGCATTAAGAACGAATTATAACCCTTACCCAGCTCCCTGGTCGGAATGATATCTTTGACGAGGTAAAATTAAACCATTTTGCTTTGATTTTGCATATTGTTAACGAATTATGGTTTTCATTTCTTAGTGCACACTGCACAGTCGATTGAATCGAATAATTTGTGGAGTTTTGAGTTTGTTCGTTTATAATTTTCAGTTGAAATTTTGATATTAAAAATGCCAAGAAGTAGACGTACAAACATAGGTCGCAGAACTCGCAATCCCGCAAATCAAAGATATTTAAGAGCAAGTCAAACTGATGAGCAACGCAAAGCTCGAAATGAAGTTGAACGGAATCAATATCGAGAAAATAGAAATGTTGCATTTGATCCACATCGAGCTGCATTCAAATATAACGTGGCAATCGATTACAGTTCACAGCAAATCACGTCTTTGTAATGGCACCCGGCTTGCGGTGAAGAAATTAATTAACAAGCCACAATTTTAAAAGGGAAGTAAAAAGGCGAAGACTGAAATGATCCCACATCCCTCTGATTCCGAACGACATGCCATCCGACTTTAAACGGTTACAATTTCCAGTGCGGCTTGCATTTGCAATGTTAATAAATAAATCGCAAGGGCAGGCGTTAAGTGTTTGTGGCATTAATCTTGAAAATCCACGTTTTTCCTATGGCCAACTGTATGTCACCTGATCCCGTGTCGGAAAACCATCAGTATTATTTATTTACGCGCCAGGAAACAAAATTAACAATGTTGTGTATCAACAAGCATTACAATAAACAATATGTTATAGAGATAATAAAAAATTACTAACATACAATATCAAAATATAGAATAGAAATAATTATTATTAGTAAAGTATTTTTTTATTAGTATTCCAGTTTGAATAGAATGACAGGACAACGTCTGTCGGGTCAGCTAGTTATAGATAAATTACACCCAGATACAGAACAAATTATCATGCTCATCACGCAATTATTTGTCCTGGGTGGGAATCGAACCCACGACCTCTGGCTTAGCAGTCACTAACTCTATTCGAACAGGCCAGTCTAAAATAATCCAGTAAATTGATGGGTTTCGAACGTATTGGAACTCAAAATAGATTACAGTACCTAAAAACAATAATAAAACGTGGTCATTGCAAGCAATACTGAGGTAGTTAGTTATGAGTTTGTGCACTCTCGGCTATATCTAAGAGGAAAAATAATTCCCTCCATAATTCCTCATTCCTAGGCTAACGATTACATACATTTTGTAACTAATTAAAAACACTACCTACATTATATGTAAGTAAACATGGTATTGTAAATATGGGTTTGATGATAAACGTAAATCCCCGTAATGCGCTGCATAGGAAAGAAACTACAAAGTAGCATTCTATTTATTACTAGCAACCCGGGTAGCACCCGCAACTAGCACGGGTATGAGAGACATCTTCAACAATCATCATCATATTTCAAACAATTTACACAAAACCTTAACAAATTATATACCTAAACCTTCCTCATGAATCGCTCACGAAATTTCAGTCTATGGGGTTTGTGGGTACGCTGATGGCGAATTTGATATCCGATTTGCAAAATTAAAAATGGCGGATACAAAATTGCCGACCAAAGTGTAAATAAGTACAATAAAAGTTTTTAAGAGTTTTCAGGTACGCTCTATACAAACTTGATGTTTGTTTCAAACGGTTTTAGACGTGATTAACTTAATTGTTTCTTATAAAACCTCAGAAGTTTCGGAAAATCGTATTTTCAGTTTAGTTTGAAAAAATATTTTTCACAAAATAAATAATTGGGACTTTTAATACACATCATTACCTTTTAATTGGTCAATTATAAAATGCCGATATACGATATGAAGGTGTAATATCGACGATTGAAATTTTAAGACAACTGTGGAAAATGTGTTTAGAGAAAGTACAAAATTCAAAGGTCTGATTTTTCAAATTTTGATTGCATACGTATATTAGATAAACCTTTCAAATACGCGATCAATTTTTTTTTTTTAATTTTTTTCTTATTTTACAATGATTTTTACGAAATAATCGTAAAATCATGCATTAAATTGAAACTACATGCATGATTATTTACGTACTTAAAACATTATTCAAACACACGTAATACTTTAAGGAAATGTTAATTTTTCACCTCCAATTGGTTTCGTATGATTTGCTTTTTGCAATCAAAAGTTATAGACACTTTCGTCACCTTTCGTACAGCGCGCGCGGTCTACTTGAGACCTTTGTCAAAAAATTTCTACTCGCTCGAATTACAGCGCAAAATACATGGTATATATGTTCCTTTTGTAAAATTCCCCGTTCTTTCGAATGGTGCTATCAGATTTTTCGTAAAAAAAAATTATTTCATAGTTATTCGCCAAAAACCGCATTTTTGCACATATATTGTTAAAAAAAAAGGAAGCGGACACATTTTTTGGGTAGACTTTCCACTACGTTATTCTAGCATACTTGAAGAATATTTTTCAACAAAGTCTACACTGGTTACATTTTTTTTTAAGTGAAAATCTTCATTTACTCCACTAATATTGCTTTTCCAAAAGGAGGAGGTAGACTAAGGTGCTTTCCTGACTCCCCGTTATAGAAGGTTCTAGAAGAAGATAGCCCAGAGAATGACGAGGTGAAAATGTAATAGTATCATTATCACTTATTATTTATATATGTACAGGTGTATGTATTATATTAGCATGTAGATTATAAAGTACTGTGGGTACTAAAATAATATTATATCTAATTTAAAATAAATATCTCTCAAACTCTGTGCATCTACCTTGTTTTGTCTCTGCATCGCCCAAAAGGTCGACTGGGAGAAAATGCCTACGGCATTAAGTCCACCTTTGACACATTTTGTGCATAAAGTATAAATAAAAAAAAATAAAAAAATGACCGCACGTTTGCTCTGCCTATTACCTTCTAGATGCACAGACTGAATTTTTTTTATACCACGTCGGTGGCAAACAAGCATACGGCCTGCCTGATGGTAAGCGGTTACCGTACCCTATGGACAAGTGTTACTGTAATCCCTCGGGAAAATCTCAGCCGGAGCGTTCGCAGGAGGAAATTCCTCTGGAACCGTACCGAGCGCGATTTTTTAGGTAAAGACAAAATATCGTGTACTAGCAGCGCCACGCGGTTTCAGCCGCGTAAGTCCCGATCCAATAGGAATATCGGGATAAAAAGTAGCCTATGTGTTAAGCCAGGTCTCCAGCTATGTACATACCAAGTCTCATTGCAATCGGTTCAGTAGTTTTTGCGTGAGAGAGTAACAAACATCCATCCATCCAAACCTTCACATTTATAATATTAGTGGGATTGTATATAATCCAAAGATTATTGTTTTATAGTAATAGTAGGAAGAAGAGTAGATAATGATACTTGCTTTTATTATCGTTTAAATTGGCCATGATTGATAATAGCTTTAAAACAGAGTATTTTTGATTACAAGGCCAGAAACTGAACTATGCCGACGTCAAAATCACTCACAGAAATTAATGATACAATTTATTTATATACTTTTAAGCTCATAAAGATAGACAGACAAATATTTAAGGAATTTAATGACGTCATTAGTGTAGATGATAAAATAATAATTTGTAATAGATTTGCAAATAAGTCACTATTTTTCAAATTAGTAAAAGTATCGTTTTTATGCAATTCCGTTGTTGCATACATTTAATAAAATTCTAAACTTGAGATCACAATTTCTTAGAAAACTAAATATAAACATTAGCATCGGAGCATCGGAAGATGCATTATCAAGACATTAAGACAACTATTACCATAGAAAAAGGCCAATTAAAAGAACTAGAGATCGCCTTACGATCGGATTACGACCATGGTTTCTTCATTGGCCAGTATAACTTGAGCTGTCATTGTATATACTTACTTACCATGACAGGTCAACGGATATACTGGATGCGTGTAATTTCATTGAGCCGTTTTCAAAAGTTGATAAACTGTAAATATTCCAAAATTCACGTTATCGAAATTTTCTTGAAAAGGGGTACAAAGAATTCTCTTCTCGTAGTAATATAATGATTCACAAATAGCTGTTTTTAACAGGTACTTTCATACTGAAATAGGAAATCCCACCCCGCAGGACCTTAATTTGAAATAAAACCGAGCGAAGTAACAACTATATGTATGTATATGTAAAAGTATAACATAGAAACTACAATTTGGTAACATAACAGAAACCTGTCCGAATTTACCATGAACTTATAATATACTTGAGGTTAGAAAATACATTACTTAGTATATCAGTATCAAGACCCATTATGTAGTATACTCATTTGCCAACGAACTGCAAGAACTGGAATGGCGTAATTGTAAGGACCTGTACAGGAAACTGGATAAATTCGAGCAAAACCGCGTGAAGATTACCCCAACCCCTTTCTTTACTATACTTCAGCACGGCAACTCTTTTTTATTTCACACGAGACAAATTTGAGCTCATCACAAATTCAACTTAGAATAAACTGTACGCCAGATTCGCCGTCATAGGATAGGGTGAAAAACGTAATGGGATCTTGGGAATTTGAAACGATACTCACGAGCACAACCGTTCAAAAAGCACAATGTTTACGTATCACGAATTCCACCAATAAAATATACAGATTATTGAAGACCAACCGAATGCCGATAGTATATAATTTTTTTTTTTTTTAAGAAAAAAAAAATCATTAACTAGTAGATTATTATCATAGAATTAAGGAAATTGAAACGTATCAATGTATGTTATCTCTTAACATTGTTAAACAGCAATAAAGGCTTATTTTATTTTCTTATTTTATTAACTCGACACATCTCACACACGGCCGCCTCATCCTAAACTAGGCAGAGCCTGTACTATGGTAACCAGACTGCTAATAAACATACTTATATATTTCTAAATACATACATATAGATAAATTACACCCAGTCACAACAAATGATCATGCCCATCACACAATTATTTTGTCCGGGATGAGAATCGAATTCACGACCTCTGGCTCAGTAGTCAGGATCACTAACCACTAGACCAACAGGCCAGTCACATACTGGTTATACAGTCATTATACTGTAGAACATTGTCGCTGCCATGGTTTTCCCAAGAGTGGAGTTCTTACAAAAAAAGGGATTTACAGAGACCAAGAGTCGCCCTGGTGTTACAATAACAATTTGTGATCAGACGACCAGATACTTATTCGTCTGATGATAAAACTAATCTTTTCTTTATACTTTGTGCATGTTAATAAAAAGACGGAATTAATAGCTACGGTAATGAATCCAGCACTTCACAAAAACCAATAAACAATACGCTATCCTCACCACAGCCGGTGTTATTAAGGTCGCATATTTTCTATTATTTTTCACTTAATTACTGGTTCGCAGTAGTCAATTGTACGAAGGACGTCGCTCAATTGTTGGCAACGTCGATCTTGTTTCATTACACAGCCCGAGATGAATTGATGAGATAGATCGTATACATATCTACATGAATTATGATAATTTAGATATTTTATACATGAGTTTTCTCTATAATTTCTGTGCTGGTGATAGTGAAATATTTTAGGGAAAGTGCGTTCAGTTTTTTTTTTTTTTTCTATTATAGGGGGCAAACGAGCAGACGGGTCACCGGGTCACCTGATGGTAAGTGACTACCGTCGCTCATGTACACCTGCAACTCAAGAGTCACAAGTGCGTTGCCGGCCTTTGAGACAGGACTACGCTCTTTTCTTGAAGGTTTGAAGGTCGTATTGGTCCGAAAATACCGCAGGCGACAATTTGTTCCAAAGATTGGTTGTGCGAGGCAAAAAAAATCTGGAAAACCGCACAGTGGTGGATTGCCAATTATCCAGGTGATGAGGATGAAAGTTTTGTCGCGTTGAACGATGGCGAAACGTTGTGGCCGGTATAAGTCCGAACAACTGTTTTTAACTAGTCATCCCGACTTAAAATCTCTTCAACGATTACAAAAGAACTGATGATCGTCGAACGGCTTAACAGATTTTCTTGAATTACATCTTTGTGAAAGAAAAAATAAATACAGTATACAATCCTACTAATATTATAAACGTGAAAGTTTGTGAGTATGGATGTTTGTTACTCTTTCACGACAAAACTACTGAACGGATTGCGATGAAACTTGGTATGTAGATAGCTGGAGACCTGGATTAACATATAGGCTACCTTTTATTCCGATGTTCCCCCGGGATCGGGACTTACGCGGGGAAATTGCGGCGCGCTGCTAGTATTATTATAAAAGAACACTCGATCAAGTTACTTTTAAAACAAAAAAAAACGCACTCAAATGGGTTGATTGGTTTGGGAGGCCACAGACAGACACACAGACACGTCAAAGTTATAACACCCCTCCTTTTGCGTCGAAGGTTAATATAATGTCAAGAAACTCAAAAGAAATTTAAAGGACCTGTTAATAACTTTAGGCTGCCACTTTTTTTTGTTTTAAGATTTCAAGTATTCTTACTGCTTCTTCTTGTGGAGATCTTTGGGGGAGGCCTAGTAGCGTATGTCCTTAACCAGGATATAATCTATCGCCTTGCCAAATTTCATTACTATTCATTTAGCCGTTTAGTCGTGAAAGGTAACAAACCAACAGTGTTACTTTAGCATTTTTAATATTAATATAGTATGGATTGCAGTCATAAGTGTCGATCGTGCGTTCCGACCTTTCAACCTTGCTAAGTATGCCCTAAATAGGGCAACATTTAGTTTTACAATGGCTTGGAATATCGTTATTGACAATAAATATATTGTTCGTGGGAGAGCCATGCTTCGACACGTATGGGCCGGCTCGACCGGAGTAATACCACGGCCTCATCAAAAACCGGCAGTGAAGCAATGACCGGAGGCCCTAACCCTTCCCTGTCTCGCTCTTCCCTCTTCCGCTCTCCCCCTCTTCCCCTACTCCCACCTTAAAGGGCGGCAACGCACTTGTGACTCTTAAGTTGCAGGTTCCTATGGGCGGCGGTAGTCATTTAATATCAGATGATCCGTCTGCTCGTTTGCCCCCTATACCATAAAAGAAGGGCTTATTGCAGTCGCTAGATGTGGCGACTTTGACACCTCTTACGTAGAAAAGGTTAACACCTTATTTTTGAAATGAGGGAATCCAATAGAGTTATCAGTAGAGATCGGATATTCAGATGCATATTTACCTAAAGTTGAGATGTTGGCTATTATGGAAAGCACTTTTTTATCGAAAGAATCCCGCGATTCCAGGAAATTGAAATTTAAGTGTACCTATACTCCGTGAAATGTAATAAACCCCAGTTTGACACAAATGACACTTGCTCTGTTACAACGTATAATGGTTGCTTTTCCCTACTTTTATTGTCAGTGATTTTTGACAAAGCAAAAACAACCTTATTACGTTGTAACAAGTGTCAAATCGGGCCTATTAAACCCCAGGCAATGTAAGCATTTTGTAAGAGTGCGAGTGAGACGGCAAATTATACTTGCTTGTGCGCAAGTAGCGACGCGACAATACAACTGCATTCGTAAATAAAAATATACTTAGAAGCCGCTTCCATAATTAGTTATCCAAAAAAATACTTTAGGTAAATATGCATCCGATTATAAGATCTCTAGTTATCAGTGTTATCACCTCGCCAGGATAAATAATAATCAGCCGGAATGCTCACTGAACGATGAATAAGTTATGTAGGAATAAATTGAAGATTTATTAATGTAGAAATTAAGTCAAAACACTCGTGATGTTCTAAATGTCGGCCTTACGAACACAATAATTAAGGTATTCCCATCAGTGTTAAAGGTGTTAAATGGGGTACTACTATACTGGATTTTACACGCATGTTTTTAGATATTTTTTCCTCTACGAGTGTTAAAAAAATTAAGACGTATATTATTCAACAAGTTGCGTAGGCAGATGAGGTACACTGGTACGTTGTATATTTTTAGATTTGAAATCGTGTCATATAATTTAAACCCTCCTTACAAACAGATTTTGTCAACACTTACTCCGCAACGTCCAAAAAATGTGACATCGTTGTATTTTTATTATTTTATAATGGCCAAATCGTAAGTATATTATTCAACATTAAATTTCTTATCTTGCACACCGAATCAATTGAGATGTAAAAACGAAAGATGTAATTGGCTATCTTCAGAACGTCGCGTGTTTTCAAACAATTATAAAACGGACAAGAGCAGTGAACGTAATCACTCACCATAAGATTATCTACAGAGTTATAACCGCAGATAACGTATCCCATTACTCTGTTCGCCATATTTAATCACCACTTAACTTCAAAAAAGAATCACCATCTGACAATCACTACACAACTTTTAGACACTTGTCACAGCGTAAAAAAGAAAGCACTATTTCCAATTAGCAATCAATTATTGCAACACCACACAAGCGAATATGACCGTTACACCGTAAACATAAGGTCGAACTTTTGTTATTATTAGGAAACTTATACAGTGTTAATTTGCACATACTATTGCCGTATGCAATAACAATAACCATTGAAGGCATTTTTTTAATAGTACGTGTGTCATCTTGTGCGGCTGGCGAGTGACTGATTGTTTCATTGGAATCAACGCGGGTGCGGGAGCATGCGGGAACGGTTCATGTAAATAAATCAAACAATAAAATCAACGCACGCGCTCATCGAATAAAAAAAAACTTTTTCGAAAACGGAACACAATTAAAGAACTTGCCATAAAGTAGTCGTTTTATATTTATGAATGTGCTTTCGGCATTTCAAGAAAACCCTTTTCAATAGGCAAGCGATAAAAGGAAGCAATTTTACATCCACATTTGTGCGGTTAGTAAAACTTTAATGGGCTCCTCTTGAACAAGAACTAATTAGTTGCTGTATGGTACAGTGGGAATGTGTGAAACAACAACTGTGTTCAATTGCCGTACCGCCCATTATGGTGGAAATGAGCACGAATAATTTTGCAAGTCTAATCTAATCTACTAGAATAGAATTACAATAAGGTATTTAAACGACAATACAATGCCATTAACCTTTTTCGTGAGGAAAACATCTAACGAGCCCACTACGAAATAATTATAATGCAGTCGGTCAAAAGTCAACCAGTCAAATACTACTTAGTGACGCCGATCAGACAGGTAGCAGACCTATCAGTGGACGGCGTACTTAACAAATAGGCATAGGATACATAACAAGCAGATCCTAAATATAAGACATTCGTTACCAAAGGGTATCATTTTGTAAGGAATCCTCGTGGATGTCCCTTAATCGGGTGATGACAAGCAGCGCTTTTATTGCCACTGGACAACCTGAGTGATTCTTAAAGGGAGGCACCCTCCGTCTTTCTGCTATAAGCCCGGTCCGAATCAAGCTAACCCAAGCAGGTTTACTGCTTACAGAGTTATTCTTTGTATATGTAGTAAATAATACCTTCAATGTATATCCCACGACTGATATGATAATTATACAAATTCTTCTTTTATGAAATACTAGCAGCGCCCCACGGTTTCACCCCCGTAAGTCCCGATCCCGTAGGAATATCAGGATAAAAAGTACCCTATATGTTAATCCAGGTTTCATCGCAATCGGTTCAGTGGTTTTTGCGTGAAAGAATAACAAACATCCATCCATCCATCCAAACTTTCACATTTATAATATTAGTGGGATGTGAACATTGGAAAATAAACCCAACAATCCAAACGGAGTGTAGACAGTTTTGCTTTTTTTTGCGCACACGCATCACACGGCACACAATATTAAGTAAATTGGTAAAATATTGTCTTACATAGATTAACACTCATAGTGTAATTCAAAAGGTCTCCAACGGTTAAAATCTTTGGTTAAAAAATTCAGCGTAGAAGCTATTTAAAGTTGTTATCAAAATCTAAAGCACAATGAGACGATTGATTCCACACAGTCATGATAACAAGAAGTCCTGACATTTTGACCCTCGATACGGCCGAAAACAGGCCAATTATATCCAACAACCTTGATAAATGCAATAGTGATATTAACCAACTGAAATAATCGCATTATCACTGCTCCTTAAAGCCACTGGTTATAACGATTAATATTAGCAGATGTTAGAAGATGGAGAATACATTAGTTCGGCAATGACTGAAAGTTGTATTTTGGTGTCATCGGTTCACGTTACTCTGTAAGTAATGTGTTGGGATTCGGAAATTGGGTCACAGTTAATTGTGTATACCACCCACGACAAGACGTCACAAAAACACGAAATTGATAAAACATTTACATATTTATTTAAAGTAATTAACAAATATCGTCCATTTTGCAATAAAAATTGTACTTACTAATAAATAAGTTCCGGATTGAGATATATGCCTAATCATAATTTTATTGTTTTTATCATTTTTGATTTGGACATTTGGACACAATCTTAGATAGATAGATAAACTCTTTATTGTACAGCAAAGAAAGAAATTAATACAAACTTGTATACACACATACATATAATTATGTAGATTCTTACCAAACTGAAGCCTAGGTCCAATTGGCGACCTTGTCGCGATTTGAGATTTCTTCCAAGCAACCGTTGGATAGAAGGAGAGATTACAAATGGGATAAGAGTTGCAGTGTACAATTAATTGAACGCTCTTGATTAGATTATATGTGTATAATATACATTTGCAGGTTTTGTAAAATTAAAACTATAATCACATACATATACGAACAAACACATATACAAACATACATAAATAAAACTAGCAGTTCCCGCGCGGCTTCGCTCGCGTGTACATATTTATATACACGCACTCTAATTCTTTTTTTAAGTTAAAAGTAGCCTAAGTTACTCCTTATAAAACCAGCTATCTGCCAGTGAAAGTCCCGTGGAAATCGGTCCCCCCGTTCCGGAGATTAGACGGAACAAACGGACAGACAGACATACATTTTAAAAACTGATTTTTAGGCAGTGGCGTACCAATAGGGTGGCAGAGCGGGCAAAATGCCACGGGCCAAATCAGGAGGCCCTGAACTCAGGAGGCACTAATTAAAAAAAATATTTAAAATGATTAATTTTGGATTTAATAAATCTAATTTATCTTATATAACAAACCTAATAGAATACACGAATTAAATAAATTAATTATCAAGATTTTTACACATCCGTAGAAAAATAACAGCCAAGTCGGCAAGTCCGATTAATTAGCCACGGGTCTTAGATGGCATAGTTACGCCACTGTTTTTAGGCATATGTATCGTGCAAATAATAGTATGGACTTAAAAACTATTATTTTGACATAACAAACAGACACTTCAATTTTATTTATTTGTATGTAGTATGTATGTGTGTATTTATGTATTGATGATATACATAGGTACACATAGATAAAAAAGATACAAATACATATGCACGGTATCAAGAGTCTCAACCACTTGGCAACTCAATCAATGTTTCTTTAGCAGTTTTTATTGTTTGTGCCTGTCTAATGGCAATTGCACTGTATACGATTTATCTATAAAATGATCTAATAAGAAAAATCAAACACTGACATGTTTTTTTTTATATCTGAACCAGCCCTGTTACTACTACTACGACTCCTGTACACCAGGATCCGATCCTCATTTAAATGATAAGTCACAACATAGATGCTATTCTACTACAAGGTCACAGAGCTAATTTTTTTGAACGAACTGATCAAATATATCTAAAAAATATTGAGTCACATATTTCCTCGAACTGGGCCTGCCTGTGCGCCTAGCCAGAGCAGCCGCCAGAGCGCCGAGCACCCCAGAGCACGAGCAGTCTAATATGGGACGAAACTAAAGACAAAACCTAATATTGATAGTAGTGACAATCTCTGCAAATCATCATCATTATCACAAAAATCGGACATCGGAGTGATAAGTAATACTAGCTATATCAGTCTAGGATGGGTGACCATTGTTAAAATCGTCGATCGTACCATCCGTGCCTCGGAGAGTACGTTAAACCGTCGCTCCCGGGTGCCATACAAACATCTGTGGCATTCGTTACGGGTAGTGTAGCCCTAAAAAGCCCTAAAAAGACCTACAAAGTCCGACAACTAACTACAAACTTCGGTATCGCCTAGTACTCGGGTTGTGGAAGTCTGGTGGCAGTCGTTTCACGTAAAATATCAAAGTTAAGTTCGGCCGTATCGTAGTTAGACTGAAAGCCGACCCTAACTTAGCTGGGAAAAGGCGCGGAGGATGAGTATAATTGAATAACTGTAAACTGAGAAGTTCGATAAAAAACACTAAACATATCACCTGCATTGCATCGATGTCACCGAACAACACACCACAGAATACCTACTTTAAAAAGACGCATTATCGGAATTCTATTGACATGCCAATATGAAACTGTCTTAAATTGAATCTCGTGACTAGTAACAATTGGTTGGTGGTTAGATGGTAGTTGGTCTAGTAAGTATTTCTAATAGTCGCTTGAGGTTAGATTATGCCGACCACAACATACTCGCTTATATAGATGATCGGCAGTAATCGTGTATGGACGTCAGACCAGGGGTACTTTACAGTTATACAATTAAAGGACACAAAGCAGACCACAGACAATTATGTATTTGTGCATCATACAAATAATTATCAACCAGCACAGTTAGTGACTACTTAAACACTGAGACCGAGAAGTTACGTGAAGGTTAAACTTGCACCATCTTGGTTCCCGTTATCTAATAAGTAGTTAGTGTCAGGTCTCTGACAGAGGCCCTAGCGAAAGATAATTTGTTAAGTACAATAGTTTTAATTATAAATCTTCTTCGTCAAGAGAAGAAAAGACGAGGGGATATCACAAATGAAACTTTAAAAAAAGATGATTACTGAGGATTTACAACCACATTTAGATTCACTTTAAAATCAGGAAAGTTGCGAACTTTGCGTTTTGAAAGAAACTTTCTTTAGCGGACGATCACATTCTAGAATAACCTTCCTCCTAAAATGCTGTTCCTGAGTGGACATCTTTCCGTACCATTTTTACCAAAAACCTCATACAGGTAGTTACTTCTATACTGGTAATTAAAATAGTACGGAAACTTTAACAAGATCAGGGTGGTCAGGTGGACCTTATACATACCACCATCTCGGTATAAACACTCTAGTACCAATGTTTCCCAAACTGGGGTCCTATCAAAGGGGGTCCGCGAAACTTTTAAGTCAAAATTACAAAAGCATAGTCATCCGAGCACTTGACGAGAACGTGCAGTATCTAAACGTATACATACAACCGTAATCTCTTTCATGGTGGTCAGAAATATTGTTATAGCAATGCTCATTTAGTTATAGCCTTCTTCAATTTCAAGATGGAATCACGTGTCAGGTGGTGATTGGTTGTTAGCTGTTTAAACAATAAAACACAGCTAAGGGTCCGCCATGGAAAAAGGTTTGGAAGTGCTGCTCTAGACTGTTATATGAAACTGAGTTGACAACAATCAAATCAGATGAATCACGTTTAAATAATTGAAGCTAGGTACAATAAATAGATTGGTAGCTAGGTACAATAAATAGATTGGTAGCTAGGTACAATAAATATAATGGTAGCTAAGTACCATAAATCTTTTCATGTATGAAACAATTTTGTAATACTCCATCGTCTACAAAATTTATGATTTCTGTTGAAAAGTACCTACTGAGATTTACCTACATTTTATGTAGTTTATGAGGAATTGTGAAAATGGCGACATAAAGTATCTACGATGAGTTCAAAAATTTCCTACGGAATTTGTAAATAATAACTATTTCAATAGAAATGACTCATCATTTCGTATCTAAATATAGTTTTTCCGTTAATAATGCACTCGATACGAAAATAGATACTCTGACTGATAAGAGCGTGTACTATTAGATACTGAAAGATATATTTGCAGATGTGTGTTGCAGTGATTTGATTCAAGGAAGTGTACAAGGAAGTATTTGAATAAAAACTATGATTTGATTTTAAGTCAGCTTTTGCTTCATAGAACAAGTAAAAATTAAAAAATTTAAATACACAAAAATATTCATATTGTAGCTAAGAAACACTCGATCAATACACCTTTAAAAAAAATACTAAATTAAAATCGGTTTTTCTGTTTAGGAGCTATAATGCCACAGACAAACACAGATACACAGATGCACGTTAATCTTATAGCACCTCTCCTCTTTGCGTCGGGGTTTAACAATGTTTGACTTCTTTCTGATAAATTAATATATTTCCCTGGGAATTTGTAGAACCATGTATTTAAGAATTATGAGAAGAAGTAGAGCAGAAAGATAGGACAGGAAGGATAAAAAAAATATGCTTTCTTAGTATAAAACTAAATACCACCTACTTGAATTAGATAAGGAAGTTCTGAACTACTACAGAATAATGGTAACAGGGGGAAATATCCCTACTAATTTGTACGGGTCCGGTGTCGTCAAACACAAACATCTGTATATATAGGTATATTTGCATGTTTTGGACGATGACGAATGAGATGAAGCCTGATACAATCGCAGGCGGCTACACGCCTTGATAAAGAACTCCCTGTCAAGCATCCCCAAATTATGCGTGATTACAACCGTATATTTTGTATCTTATGTGCTGTTGTACCCTTCATTCGATCATAAAACACGTTGCCAGGGATACAGAGAAGCACATAGGGTTCTTTTCATCCAGAAGAAGTGCTATTTCAGAGGGATGGCCATTTTTACTCTTATGCGAGCGAAGCTCTCTTTAATAAAATGGAGAACGAAGATCTAAAAATTACCAATACCAATCAATGGTATCTAGCCCTCGTGCCGTATATGGTCATAAATAAACCAATGAATAAATCCAAACGTATTAATAAATAAAAAATGCGTGTTTATATAAAAGGTATCTATTTCAGCGGTCGATCGGAATCAGGTCAGCACGCCGACCTCGCTCCGCCGTCTCAGAATCAATCGAGTTATATTATGTAGTTATTCATTATATTGCCTAGTTTATATTCTGATGTGTAGTCATGTCTATTGGTGCCGATTCTATTGTACACTCGACTAAACTAAAACCTGACTTAATTTCTTCATATGAAATCAACCTAGTGTCCTTCGTAATAAGGTCTATTTGTTACTAACATCTATTTCTCAGCGCCGCTAAATTTCAATAAAACCTGTCAACGTATACTCAACTTTATTTCCACGCAGCGAGAGTCTTCATTTATTCAAACGCTGTATAATTGCCGTATAAAAACTTTTTCAAAACGAACAAGGATGACGTGTTTTTAATCTGCACCTACGAAGACGCTTACTAAAAACACAGAGCAAAAGAGATGGCATTCAACGGATAGCGGCTCTCGCTACGTGGTATTAAAGTTTATTTAAGCGTATCAGACTTTAGTCGACAAATAAATTGCTTATTTCGATAGCGACATATGTTACCTACTTGTTTCAATTTGAAATAAGACCTTGTTTTGAAGTGTACAAGGTTTACATCTTATATGAAGAAAATTTTGTGAATTTTAATTTAGCGAGTGAAGTAACAGAATTGGGGCCATTACTGACATATTTAGTTCTATTACGTTCAAAAGTGTAGGTGTGATATACTGATGTTTAGGCTTGGTTTCGATAGCTAAGTTTTTATTAACACGCTTCACTTGTAACTAACTAACAATGTATCGGCGGTAGCGTAATGGCTAAAGTTGCGGATTCAAAGCCCACACTTTAGTTGGAGGGGTTAACAGGAATAATAGTAATGTATGACCCACGTTTCTAGTATTCTTTACACATGAAACAAATGTAAACTACTTATAATTGTCTTACCTAAATCAAACTTTGTATATTTATGTAGTTCAGATGACAATACTTTAATTTCTCATCTTGGAGCTGATCTGAGGTAGATAGTGGAACTTTTCAGTGGCTACTAGTAAATCCCTCGAGTTTGAGCTTATGTGATTCGTTTAGACAAGACCAACCGATTGGGTGTGATAACGAATGTCTGATGAAAAAGCCAGAAGGTGGATAATGGAAATCTATTTAATTTTTGATACGGTTTGCCATTAAAGAGTGTTTATTTTTGTTTTACTTAACTAAACGATGTACGATGCCGATGGTAGAGGCTGGTCATCTCTAGACTGCTATTACTTAAATATGTATGTGGAGGAATGGGTGTTATGTCCCTCCAACACTCTCCCCTCTACCCTCCGACCAGGCGAGGTGATCATGCCTGGCGGGCTGCGGCCCAACGGTTGATGTTGGGCAGTTGTATATATACCAATCGGCGCGAGAACTCTCATAGCGCGATGCAGGATTAGTTATAGATGATGTTTGGAGTATGTTTCTTTTTGCTGTATGTGGAAGTCGCCACATGTATAGTAGTAATTAGCATGTCTATTTATATTTTAGAATAATATTTGACATTGTCCTCACATTTTATTTACGCTTATAAGCAATGTAACCAAAAATTTGTAAAAAACATTTTGAAAAAGAGTGCCCGTTCTTCTCCATAGGATCTACGTATTGGAACAGGCAACTAGCTTCACGACTGACTTAGTCTGACTGACTCCTACTCCTGACAATCTAAAGATACCTTATTGGTTTAATTGAAATAAATGGATTTGATTTGATTGATTTGATATATTTATACCTACTAAGTCTAGTCAGAGAACTGGTTCAAGAGTTGGGCGTAATTAACAACTTTCGTAATTATATTTAAATAATCCTATTGAAAGTATAATCATAAATACTTTCAATCGCGATTGTATGTAACAGTTAGTTTGAATTAAAGTTGCCAATAATCATAGTAGATTTATGGCAGTGGTTCTCGTAATTGTCATAATTAATTAACAATACTTTTGTAAGAAGGATCTGTTGGTGCTTAAATATGCGTAGTATCTTTTTACTTTAACTAGCTTTCAAAGTAAGAAGGCAACATTTATTGGATACGTAAATAATATCTAATTTGTGTTAGTTAGTTTGTTTATAATTCCTCCACGATAAAACGACTGGACTCATCAGACAAAATTTGGCTTAGATAGACACACTGCAACATTCCAGAATAACCGGAAATTAAAAGGAGGATAAAACCGTTACCGGCGTATGATACAAAATAGATGACATTAAATACAAGTAAAGCCGCGACACAAACATTATCTTACTAAATGTGAAAGTTCGTATGGATGGACGTTTGTTACTCATTCACGCTAGAACAGCTGAACGGATCTGGATGAAATTTGGCGTAGAGATTATGGTCTGGAATAGCACATAGGCTTTTTATTCCGAAAAATTTACGGTTCCCGTGGAATTTCTATGTGAACGAAGTCGCGGGAAACAGCTAGCTAAGATATAAATAGACAACTTTAATTCGATTCATTCAGACATCCTATTAATGGTTCAATTCCCACGAGCGTAACCGATATCAATTGTCCTCTAATTAAGAGTAGTTGTGTCACCCCGGTAGTCCTGGGACTCCAGTAGCTACTTTGAGATCCGGTGCAATGCGGGTGGGTGAGTAACACATAGGTATTTTCAAAATAGTTCAATTACTTTTTTCTTTTGAATTTGAGTCATATATTTATATTATTACTAGCAACCCACCCCGGGCACGGGTACAAATTATACACCTAAACCTTCCTCATGAATCACTCTGTCTATTAGTGAAAACCGCATGAAAATCCGTTTAGTAGTTTTTCAGTTTATCGCGAACAGACAGACAGACGCAACGGTGGACTTTGTTTTATAATATGTAGGTACTCATTATGTAGTGATGATGTTATAAACATTTTTCTGAAAGAATTCTAAAATAATATTATGTTATTGAATAACCGTTTTTAAAATATAGTTTACACTTGAAAACACAGTAGGTAAATATTCAGCCAACATGACAAACAAACCGTTTTGTTAAAACAAATAAAATAAACCATTACACATGTCCTTAGTGATTCATTCACACGCGCTAAATATAGCCAGCCCTTGGAGTATCGCTGATAAAACTATAGATAAGTACTAAAATAGAATGTTTATACAACCAGTAGGGACACCATATTATGTTTAATAAACAATATATTATACAGAACTATATTCAAACAAATTGAGAACAAATGTCAACGACTTCTTCGCGCTCAACAATTTATTATTGACTGGCCTTTTGGTCTAGTGACTGCTGAGTCAGAGGTCGTGGGTTCGATTCCTACCCAAGACAAATTATCGTGTGATGAGCTGTGTCTGTTCTGTATCTAGGTATAATTTATCTATAACATGTATGTAGTTAGAAATATATAAGAATGTTTATCAGCAGTCTCGTTACCATAGTACAGGCGCTACCTAGTTCGGGATCAGACGGCCGTGTGTGAGATGTGTGAAGTTATTACAAAAAAAAACGAAATACTAATCGGTCAAACCTTTTCTGAGCTATAATGCCACTGGCACACACATAGATACACACGTTACATTCCAGTACTACAAACACATTTTTCACGCACGTGTTCTGTCCGCGTTTTGAAAAAAATTACTTAACAAAAATATATTAGACATTCTGAATTTGATTTAAAATCTCGGGGAATAACAAGTTATGAACTGTTATTCATTAAAATAATTGTCTACTTCCGTAAAGTTTACAACGCAATAGTATTATTCTTTTAAAAACACGTGTTGCCTGTAATATGTCATTTGTCAGTATCTCCTTCTCATGTGATCATCTCAAGGCCTCTAAAAACACGTGCAAATCTTAATGTATACTTAACACTCTACAGTGTGCTAAACATCCTGTTCTTATCAGTTAACACTTGGTCACCCCTATTTGCCAATTGGATTTGCAACATATGCGCATACCAGTCAGTCAGTATAAAAATGTGTTACCTATAGTCGATAGATAGATAGATTACACTTTATTTGTACACCAGGGTTTTACAAAGAATATGTAACAGGATATGTATCTTATCAATAGTGTACAAAGGGCGGCCTTCGCTCAAAGCAATCTCTTCCAGGCAACCTTGGGATGGACTGGAGTTATTTTATTAAACAGGTGGTAATCGTTGATGTTAAATTAAATTAAAAGGTGGTTAATGCTTATCGTATATTACATACATGCAATACTCAATAATTATACCTACTTATACCTACTCAAGTACTCTTATATACATAAATAAAAATACATATATACCCACAAATAGACATACACTTATACACAATAAATAATGTAGTCATCATATTTTAAATATAATTTTATAGTGACAGATAATGCTCATTATAGTCTTGTGTATAACTATAATAAATTTGTATGCCGACTGACTGACTGATTGACTGATGAACCTTCCAACCAATATCATTACGAAGGGCTTGTTGGTCCAGTGGTTAGTGAGTTAGTTGGTTTGGTTCCCAGGCAAAATAATTGTGTGATGAACTCGATCGTTTGTTCTGTCCGAGTGTAATTTATCTATAACAAGCTGTACCCGGCATCCGTTGCAATGCCTTTTTATAGACTTTTTGGGCAAGGAACCCTCGCGGGCCTCCCCAGAACACCCTACTAAAGTTTCATCACAATCTGATCATTGGTTTCCGAACGCATAGAGGACAAACAAACAAACATTGGTTTTTATATATAAATATGTATGTATTTAGTAATATAAAAAGAAGTTTATGGGATCAGATGGCCGTGTGTTAGGTGTCTCAAGTTATTACTCGTATTATTACTAGAGCTCGCGTGGTGGTCGAATTTCGACCAAAGTTTTTTTATTGGCCAGTATAACTTGATCTGTCATTGTATAGACTTACTTACTTACCATGACACGTATATACTGGACGTGTGTAATTTCATGAAGCCGTTTTCAGGTAATTTTAAAAGTTGTAAGACATATTGTTTAAAATTTTTAGCTTTCTGCACTTCTTCTAGATATAAACTAAATATTCCAAAATTCACGTTACTACGTTCTCGATTTTTTCAGAAAGTCCCCCGCCGCGTCTGTCTGTCTATCTGTTAGCGATAATCTAAAAAAATACTGAACGGATTTTCATGCGGTTTTCACTAATAGAGAGAGTGATTTGTTAAGATTTTGTGTTGAAATTGATTACAATTTTCTTTTTTTTTTGCTTTTTAAGAAATTTTATTTTTAAAGAAAGACGACTCCCGCATTAGGAATAACTCCTGTGTCGCGGGGGACTTTACAAACATACAAACAACGGACACAAAGAACACGAAGACTCGGGTGCGAATCGCACCCACGACCTATGGCATAGCAGTCAGGGTCACTAACCACTAGGCCAAAAGGCCAGTCAAATATGTCGATGATTGTTGAAGATGCCTCTGCTACCCGTGCGACGCCAGGGCGGGTTGCTAGTTATGATGATATAAGAAGACTATCAGCAGTCAGTCTGGTTACCATAGTACAGGATCTGCCTAGTTTGGGATCAGACGGCCGTGTGTTTTAAGTTATTATTATTATTATTACAAAATAATTAATCTTCATACTAACTGATATTACAAATGTTAATGTGAGTTCGTTATGCTTTCACATCTTAACTACTCGACCGACCATCATGAATTTTGCACACAAATTGTCAGGGTTCAGGAAAGGATATAAGGTACATTTCATAAGAAAAAAAAACCGGCCAAGTGCGAGTCGGACTCGCGCACTGAACGTTTCGTAAAATATTTCTATTATATGACGTAACTAAAATTTTACGGTTTTCGCAATTTTTCCTTTATCTGTGCTATAAGACGTTCTTTCGTACCAAATTTCAAGATTCTGACTTCACGGGAAGTACCCTGTAGGTTTTGATTCGCTTGCGAGTGTCGAAAATTTGCGGAAATTAGCGGCATAAACGGCTGTATCTTTTGATTGCGTTGGCTTAGAAGTTTGATTTTTTCACAGCTCTAAGGGACAGTAGACCTGAGTATTTGATATAAATTTCAGCTTGATACCTCCACGCGTTCCTGAGAAAAAGGCTCTTGATAGATAGACAGACCTTCGGACGGACGGACAACAAAGTGATCCTATAAGGGTTCCGTTTTTTTTCCTTTTGAGGTACGGAGCCCTAAAAAAGAAAATTTCCCGATGGCTAGACCGTGAGAAAACCCAGGCACAATCTAAAAGCAGATAGGATAGCAAGAGGTCATGAACTCGTGACCCGAGTGCTTGGGTCAAATCAACATAAATACAAATATAATATTAATTTACCCAGGATCAGTAATATGTTATTTTACAAAAGTACATATATTACTGCCCTCCACGTTTATAATCACTTACCCATAGCTATTAAGCAACTTTACGACAAAATATTTAAAACTAAACTCAAGAAGTGGTTACTGGATAATGTATTTTATAATCTGCAAGAGTATTTTAGTAGTAAGCACTCCTGAGATAATTTTGTTGTTGTAATTTAAGATGTGTATTGCAGTGAATAATTTTAATTGTTAACTTTAATAATTACTTTTAATTTATGTTGCATGTCAAGGATAAGCTGTTGGATCACAATATTTTTAATATAAGACCTACTTGTACACAGCCGAGTAATAAAATTATCTTTATCTTTAACAAGTACAAAAAAACTCGTGATTAGAGTTTTTTTTTCTAAATGTTTACACGTTAAAAAATACTTTTAATTCGTTCTCTACTTTCGATAATGATGACCACTATCGGCGACAATTATAACCACGTCAACAATAAAATCTTGATCCGTTGCCAAGCTTTTTTATTAATTGCAACTCCGATTTGCTGACGTAAGCAACTTCACAGCTCAATTCGATTTGTTGATGTGATCAATTTGTTCAATATTGTGTTTATTAGAAAACTTTTTGGAGATTGTTATTAAAAGAGTTTGACGTCACGAAGATGAAATGTTCAAATGAAAAAATCTAGTCCACCAGAAATGCTTGTAATCATGTTTTTTTTAAAAATAAAACGAGTGAGGTGTCTTTGGGACATTCGGTTAAAACGAAGTCGCTATCAATCCAAAAAAATAAATTGAAGTAATTATATGTTTGTAATGTCAAAATAATATTTTTTTTAAGCTCATACAGGCATTTGTATTTGTACGATACCCATGCCTAAAAATCAGTTTTATCAGATTTCAACGGATGGACCAATTTCCACGGGACTTTCACTGACTGATAGCTGATGTTATAAGGAGTAACTTAGGATACTTTTTTGGAAAAATAAAAAAAAAGAATTAGAGTTCCCCGCAAAATATATAAATATGTACACGCGAGGGAAGCCGCGCGGGAACTGCTACTATATAAATATAATTTAATGCATTGAATAAATTGTATCAAAAAATATTAAATATTGTAAACTCGAAATTAAAATCACTCTATCAGATCTGTGATCTGTGATCTGTGAATCATCTGTGAAAGTTACCCGAACTAATATATGGATAATTAGTATACAACAGTAGTATCGCGCAGGGGCACGAGAGTGGCTGGAGAGAGGGAACGGGGCCCTAACCTTCCGGATGACGCAGGTGCTTTCCGGAGGGTAAGACGGTTCAACGCCTGTCGGGGGTTGCGGAAGAATGCAATAGCGATTTCGGTCCGATGATTATAGGCAAAGCAAGGTAAGAGTCCAACAAACCCCTTCGCCTCCCCAAGGCCAAGAACATCCATTTAAGATCTTCCACCTCGTCAACAAAAAAAAATATCGCGCAGAATCCACATATGCCGTAAATAAAATCCTATCAAAAACATAAATGTGAAAATGGGAGCCAAGTTCAATATTAAGAATGGTTATCGACTACGCCGACAAAATAATTGAGATCTAAATTATTGCCAAGTTCTGTAGATAATTCTGAAGATTTGACTTAGCTAGTTTTCTTTCTTTTTAGTAACAATGTTATGAAATAAACAAGTAAAATATCCTTAGTTATCCTAAATATACTACACACATATATATATTTACGCCCGTATCCCCTTAGGGGAGAGCAGAGACGTACTAAACACCAACATTTTGCCAACTACAAATTGTTCCTACTCTCGTACGGGGGCATGACTATTGCCGTCAACCGGGTACTTAGGGAATTGAAGATGGACAAATTTGGAGTATATTAAAAGGTAAGAAGGAAAGGTAATAGAAGGCATTTTTATCGTGGGAGAGCCATGCTTCGGCACGTATGGGCCGGCTCGACCGGAGTGATACCACGACCTCACAGAAAACTGGCGTCACGAAATGCTTGCATTGCTTTTCCTCGAGAGAGTGAGGTTACTGGAGGCCTTAACCCTTTCTTCCCCCCCCCCCTCTCCCACCTTTCCCCTACTCCCAGCTTAAAGGCCGGCAACGGAGTTGTGACTCTTGAGTTGCAGGTGCCCTTAGGCGGCGGTGGTCATTTACCATCAGGTGACCCGTCTGCTCGTTTGCCACCTATACCATAAAAAAAGGAATTAATATTGCTTATACGGATAGATTGGGGAGTGTAAGTTATAACTGTTGCCTACTACACTATTAACATAATATTCTTGATTTATTTTCCCAAACGGTTGGTCACCCTAGTGTGCAGGCGCAGAACGTGTTGATAAAAGATCTATGCCCGTAATCACAACACAAATAACAATTGTGTATTCACTAACAAACTACTCCCAGCTTCGAAGGGCATGGTGTTAATAAATGCATGTAAATATATTTTTCACCTTACCGATGTACTTTTTAATTTATTAGCTTTTTAATATTATCAGTGAAAATATAGAATAGCTGTTGCCCGCGACTTCGTTCGCATTTTGGTGCAATCTATCCCACTTGAACCATACATTTTCTGGAATAAAAAGCCTATGTGCTATTCCAGACTATAATCTATCTCTGTGCCAAATTTCATCCAGATCCGTTCAGCCGTTTTTGCGTGAAAGAGCAATAAACACTCTTACATCCTCACAAACTGTCACCTTTATAACACTAGTAAGATTTAGAACTTCTAGGTGTGCTAAATTTTTTATCTGTTGACCTGTCATACTACATTTAAAAGTCCGTATGCAAAACGAATCGTTTCTTGATTATAGGAACCGGGCATTATTTAATGTTTTATTTTATTTAATTGACCAGTACAACTTGAACTGTCATTGTATAGACGTTCCGTACCATGACACGTCAACATAATATACACTGGCCCATGGGCGTACCCAGGTCTTAGCCCAGGGGGGGGGCGCAAAATTTGTTTTTGTCGGTCTAGGGGGGAGGGGGAAAATCAAAACTTTTACTTAAAATGACCTTAGTACTGCCAAAGCCAGAGCTAGAGCTGTAGCTTCTGTAGCCCTTTTCACATAATTTATAAAGACAAACTATTTTATCCTAAAAAATATATTCAAATTCAATTCTTTATTTCATAAAATTGACTTTAATAATTATTATAATAAAAAATTATAGATCAACACACACAGAGTCACCGCAACAATAGTTTGCTTCGTCAAATGTAAAATTATTAAAGTAAAAAATATATATATATATATCACATCTGCCTGTTTCGATCTATAACCGCCCGTTTCCAAATGGTTAAGCCTTGTGAGAAGAAATTTAAATATTGATATCGCTTAAACTCATTTATAGCTTTAACTGTAAACAAAGGAGAAATAAACAAACTCAGCTGAAAAATCTGCTAGAAAAATAATTCTGAACTGTTTCGATTTCTGTAACTAGCCGTAGCCGCAGTTTCACCTGCGTTTATGTTCCAGCTCCGCACCTAATCTCCAGGTTTATTATTGGTATAGATAAATGTCTATAGCCGAAGCACTAAAAAAAAAACTTAGTGACTTAATTGTTAATTGATTAAATCTCCGGCACCACTGCATTATTAGAGAAATCATTTTACGATTTCAAACATACATTAATTCCAGATGGACATATTTTAGATGATTGTGTAATCCGGGCAAAGACAGTGAGGGCCGTTAGTCACACATACAATACTCAAGTGTAATAAACACACAATAGTACACACGCCAGCGCATGTGACAATGACAATAAGCAATAGTTGACAAATAAATCTCCACGTGATTTGAGTTGCTAGGGGAAAAACAATTATGCCATCAAAAACAAAACTTGTAAAAAAAACCAAGTCTCGCCACTCAGTTCTTCTACCGTAAAAAATTGTGAGATCCATGTAATACCAAGTTATTTAATATAATAGGAATGTATTACTTGTGAGATACATTGTGTTTTCATGCGATGGCCAAGCCAATCTATTTTATTCAAAACATAAAAGATTTTTAATATTGATATGGTCACTTAAAGATGTTGTTAAGTAAACTAAATTACGTAATAACTTAAGACAAAAAGTTCCTTAAGTAGCAAACGAATAAATTAACCGACTTGGTATTACATGGATCTCACCACTTTTTACGGTAGAAGAACTGAGTGGTGAGACTTGGTTTTTTTTACAAGTTTTGTTTTTGATGGCACCTCATTTTTTTTGTAGGTAGTCTTCCGCTTTTTATTTTCTGGTAGTACTTCTTGAGCTTCAGCTACAGTTTTTCTCAAAGCCCTTTATAAGTGTACCTATATATATCCTACTCCTACTAATATTATAAACGTGAAAGTTTGTGAGGATGTATGGATGTAGTGTACCTATATATCCTACTCCTACTAATATGAACGTGAAAGTTTGTGAGGATGTATGGATGTATGGATGTTTGTTACTCTTTCACGCAAAAAGTACTGTATGGATTTTAATGAAACTTTACAATAATATAGTTTATGAATCAGAATAACACATAGGCTATAATTTAAGAAGATATTTTGCATATTGGCCAAAATATAACGATAAATGTTAAATAAGTCAGAAAAAAAACTGTCATTTGCGAGCTATTCTGGCGCGCGGTGGGAAAACTGTAAAAGTTACACAAATGTAATGTACGGTGGGATTGTTTCTCCTATATTTAGGAGAAACAATCTGACTGTCGCAGACTTTTTTGTAGAACTATTGTTCTACAAAAAAGTCTGCGACAGTATATATCTATCTTTTCTGTGTAAGCCATTATTAAAAAAATAGTGAACCATAAATACAATAAAATTTGATTTTTTATTTCCAATTCACATTTAGCAGTGACAAATTGATTTTTATCAAAATAAATACTTTTATCGCTTCTGATATTCAAAGTAGATAAACTTTGTCATTTAAAGTACATAATTTGGTCAAATATTTTAAAAGTTACGACTATATAAAAATGTGTGGTCTGGCGTGCGCAGGGCGGTGGGCGGTTGGGCACACTGCGGGCGAGGGAGGGGGTGTTAAACACCGCTCATCGCCGCGTGGCGTGAGCCACCCGAACGTGGGCAGACGCGTGAGCGCAGACGTTTTTGACGGTTGTGTCCGTAATGGGAAATTTCAAGACACTAGCGATTTGTTAAAAGGCTCTCTATATATACATTTATATAATACTAGCAGTGCCCCGCGGTTTCACCCGCGCAAGTCCCGATCCCGTGGGAATATCGGGATAAAAAGTAGCCTATATGTAAATCCAGGTCTTCAGCTATTTACATACCAAGTTTCATCGCAATCGGTTCAATAGTTTTGGCGTGAAAGAGTAACAAACAATTATACCTCCATACATCCACACATCCATACATCCTCACAAACTTTCACGTTTATAATATTAGGACTAGCAACCCGCCCCGGCTTCGCACGAGTACAAATTATACACCATTAGTGGAAACCGCATGAAATTCCGTTCAGTAGTTTTTTAGTTTATCGCGAACAGACAGACAGACAGATGCGGCGGAGGATTTTATTTTATAATATGTAGTGAAGATATTGAATGTGAAAAAAAAATTAAAGTTTGTGAGGATGTATGGATGTTTTTGTAACTCTTTCACGCAAAAACTACTGAACCTATTGCGATGATACTTCGTATGTAGATATCTGGATTAGCACATAGGCTACTTTTTATCCCGATATTCTCATGACATCTGAGTTACGCGGGTGAAACCGCGGGGCACAGCTAGTGTATAATATAATGGAATAATAGGGGTAGATATAATTATGTCCAAAGGTAACTTGTAAAATGGTCAACGGAATGAAAAATACATTGAGGATTCCTGCGCTTTAATACTTCCAAAGTCGACATTAATTATATGTGATCCGCCCAGACTTGTAACTAAATAAACTCATTACCCTTTTATTCATTCACTGCAAATGTAACTTTGTAATCCTATATATTTATATGGGATTACAAAGGTATTTATGCAGTTGGTGTATCCAGAAAACTGGACCGAAATTACAAAATATTTTAGTTTTTCATTGATTTATACACTAAACACTAATTGTATTCTAAATTTGAAGCTGCTATGTCTGCTAGAAGTGCCTTAGAATTTTGATGATCGGTCAGTCAGTCAGTGACTTACAAAATTAAGGAACTTTGACTAGTTATAATTCTTAAGCTACTGGTTCAAATTGAATGAAATTTGAAATATACCATGTTTATACGATGCCTGCTTGGTTACTGAAAATTCAGGCTTCTAGTTTTATCCACAACCAAGTTAGGGGGTCGAAATTGGCCTGATTTTTTTTTGCTCGACTTGGCGGGGCACTGCCGTGCCCCCAGATACTTAGATGCCAGGAATGTTAATCGTATTCATTAATTTGGCTTTATTTCCGGCCAAAACCTGTTGCGTCAAACCTCCTTGCGGGACATACGGACAATACGGCCGGTTATTTTTAATGGGATAGGGGGCCAACAAGCAAACGGATCACCTGATGGTAAGTGAAAGTGACTACCGCCGCCCATGGGCACCAGCAACTCAAGAGTCACAAGTGCGTTGCCGGCTTTTAAGGTGGGAGTAGGGGAAGGAGGGAAGAGGGGGAGAGGGAAGGGTTAGGACCTCTGGTAACCTAACCTCGGCGAAAAATAACGAAGCATTGCTTCCCTGCCAGTTTTCTGTGAGGCCGTGATATCACATCGGTCGAGCCGGCCGATACATGGCAAAGCATGGCTCACTCACGAGGTACTGTACTTCTGTAATTCTGACTGCGTAAGGGGGCATTTTACAATCACTTATGCTTTGATTATATTTATCATCAAAGTTATTATGACGTGCATCCTTCATGCACGTGGGACATGTATCTCAATATCAGAGAATTTACAAAACGTAAATTTGTCGTGTTAAATTTTGTTGTGTTAAAAAAATATTTTTTAATATCTGGTAACCCTGGCACACGTGAAGAAGTCGTGTATACCATGCTTGAGTATAAGTGCAGATAACAGATAAATAAATAACTCTTGAAATAGAGAAACGATATCCTGAAAGTTAGTACAATGTAACTCTAAATATCACTGTGAGTAATATATTATATAAAGTACCTTGTTTTTATAAATTTATTGTTAGTCTAGGTGTATGTAAATATTTCGTTAATCATGTTATGTGCATGTTGTTTATGGTACAAATGTATTCAATGTCTTGTCTAATATATAAAAATTAATGTACCTACGTTTGTTCGTATTTCATGCGCTGGCGCACTGTTCATTTGATCATCATGATTCATCAATTTGCATTCACGTTGCCAGGGATACAGAAAAATAGTTTACAATGAAATATCATATCTCACTTTGACTGGCCAGTGGCTATGGCTATGGTCTGTTGATGGTCCTGTCCTAGTGGCCTCTCCACTCACAAGGCGACCCCGGTCTCTTCGAGCTTCTGCAGAGTCAGTCCCGTTTCCCCATCCGAGACTTGCGGTATCCTTTACCTTACCTCCCTCGCCCTATCAGTTGTCCTTACCCCAATTAACCTTCCTCCTATGACCCGTTTGAAGACGATTACATTCCCAAGGAGGGTTGGCGTCAGGCCGGCCGGCCATACAAGAAAGCAGTCAAACCCCCAAATAAAATTGGGAAAATGCAGGAAGATGATGATGATCTCCTTTTGACTCACATCATAGTGCAGAATATCCGCAGAAAAGAGGTCGTATTAAATACTGTTTATGAATAACCAAAACATTGAAGTTATTGGTACCCACTCGTCAATTGTTCCTGGTGGCCTGTTGGTCTAGTGGTTAGTGATCGTGACTGCCAAGCCAGAGGTCGTGGGTTCGATTCCCACCCAGAACAAATAATTGTGTGATGAGCACAATCATTTGTTCTGTGTCTGGGTGTAATTTATCTATAATATGTATGTATTTAGAAATATATAAGTATGTTTATCAGCAGTCTGGTTACCATAGTTCAGGCTCTGCCTAGTTTGGGATCAGACGGCCGTGTGTGAGATGTGTCAGGTTATTCTTATATTATTATTATTTATTATATCTAAATTAGCAACCCGCCCCGGCTTCGCACGGGTGTAAATTATACACTAAAATCTTCCTCATGAATCACTATCTATTAGTGAAAACCGCATGAAAATCCGTTCACTAGGTTTTCAGTTTATCGCGAACAGACAGATGCGGCGGGGGACTTTGTTTTATAATTTGTAGTGATTAGTAGCGCGGGCGCTAGAGTACCTACCGATGACGCCGGCGCATGCACGTACTCAATATTAATGCATATCTGTTTATCTATGTATAATGTATTTTTGTATGTACATACGTGAGAGTATCGTAACTCGTGACTATCGGTCTTAGGCAGGACAAACACGTGTAGGTTTAAAATAAATTAAGATAACAGCTACTAATTTTATGTTTTTTTTTTTTTTGGGGCAAACGAGCAGACGGATCACCTGATGGTAAATGACTACCGCCGCCCATGGGCACCTGCAACTCAAGAGTCACAAGTGCGTTGCCGGCCTTTAAGGTGAGAGTAGGGGAAAGGTGGGAGAGGGGGGGGGGGAAACGAAGGGTTAGGGCCTCCAGTAACCTCACTCTCTCGAGGAAAAGCAATGCAAGCATTTCGTCACGCCAGTTTTCTGTGAGGTCGTGGTATCACTCCGGTCGAGCCGGCCCATACGTGCCGAAGCATGGCTCTCCCACTGTATGTATTTTAGTATGAAATATTTAGTACTTTAACTAATTTAACATTTACCTACCTACCTACTAGGTTACCGGAGGCCCGAAACTCTACCCCATCTCCTAACTCGGTAACGCACTTGTGACTCTTGAGTCACAGGTGTCCATGGGCGGAGGTAGTCACTTACCATCAGATGACCCGACCCGTCTGCTCGTTTGCCGCCTATAAGATAAAAAAAATAGAAGATAGGCAATAAATGAATGTTTAGTCGCAAGTGTGCGTCCCACCTAAGGGCGATAAGCCAAGAATGTGCGCTTATGAATGGGCGCCCATTCACAGAACCGACAAACGACATTAATGAAGAATGCATTGATTCAAACTGTTTCTCGGAACAGACTGTAGGTATCGAGTTATATAAGAGATATCAATTTATTTTCGAGTTCTACGAATTGTGAAGGTCTGGCCAATAGTTTCTTAAATATTATATTCTATCAATTACTTGCTAATTCTTAGGAAGAAGGGAAAAATCCTAATAACTTCAAGAGGAAAATAAGTCATAAATTACACAGTACAGCCCAAAGCAAGAAAAAGAATCTCTGAGAAGTGACTTCTTCGATTCCAGAGGGTCGCTGCCGAGCCCAGGTAGGATGTAAGGTATAAGATTTGTTTACTTAGGTTGGTAAAATAATTGTTTTTAAAATTTCGCGACTTTGATACATATTGTATGATTAAATGTGTAATTCGGGACTTAATCGCGATAATATTTAAACCTCTTGGTTACCCGACGTTTCCATCAAATTGCACCGATCGTGGTCACGAGTGGACTGCCACTCGTGACCACGATCGGTGCAACCACATTACGAGTAAATAACCCAAATTGAGATGGAGCTGCGATATTTTTAAGCTTTTTTATAACAACTGTTAAGTCTAGAATGGCAAGCACTTATTATTAGTGTTCGTGAAGAATTCAAATATTGAAAGTAGTAGCGACATCTAGTGACAACAATGTATAAACTGACCTGTGTATCTCTGAGGTCCGGCTCGCTGGCCGCGGCCGGCAGTAACTCCTCGCTCCTCGCGCCGCAAACATCGCCAGCACTCGCCGACAGAGCGCGGCGACGTTCCTCCTTCTGCTTGTCGCGTTCTTTGCCGGACAGAATGTGCTTCGTCTTCGATAATATATTCAACGGTTTGATTGATTTACGAACCTGAAATGTAGTATTTTTTAGACTTTTTTTTAAAACACTTATGCTTAGGTTTGCTGTGGAAACCCTCACGAGTCATCCCCTCACCGGAGCTAACGATGTAATGGTATGTCGGAATCGAACCGACTAAGACCACACAGTGTTCTTAGTTCTTAACTTATTATAGTGACCCCGTTCTTATTTTATTAGTATCTACAGCAGAACACTGATCTCCAAAATACAGGTCACCACCTAGCTTGGATTTCAGGGTTTAACACAAAATTGTACAAATATACTAAACAGCAGTGTAAGCCGAAATATATTCAACATCTACCATACTTGTACAATCTATTTTATAGTAAATAAATGATTATTAAAAATTCAAAAAAAAATGACGTTACACGTAAGGCCATATGGAATATGAAATGCCATCATCCTCATCCTCCGCGCCTTTTCTCAGCAAAGTTGGGGTCAGCTTTCAGTCTAACTACGATACGGCCGAAGTTCGATATTTTACGTGAAGCGACTGCCATCAGACCTCCACAACCCAAGTACTAGGCGATATCGAAGTCCTGTGCAAATGGAGACCGGATATCGGAAATGTAATCGGACCTGGCGAACTGTTATTTCTAACGAATTTTTTTATCGCACGATACATTTCGGACGCTCGGTGGATATCGGGGCTAGACGGAAAAAGTGTTAGCGCAAGAAAAAATGCTGACCGCTAGTTGATTTATTTTATTTATGGTATATTCGAAACGCTTTAGAAAACAAAAAAACAAACGATAGTACTAATGGTACTTTTGATGATGGTCAGATGATCAGACAAAACATCGATCCCGATATTTTTTTTAAGCATTTTTCACGCTCCATCATGCTAGTACAGCTAAATTCGCCGGGCGTCACCTGTTTTTGATTTATTTCATCAAAGGTATCATTAGCACTATCGTCTGTCTTCGTTTTCGGGGGCCTTTCACTAACACCTGGTATTAGTTCGGGTAACTTTCAAAAATGGCGCAATTTTAATATCAAGATTTTACAATATTTACTATATTTTTATGCAATTTATTCAATTCATTAAATATATTTTATAGCGAAAGGAACCAGAGACACCTTACGCGTTTTTTTCTGGATTGAAAGGTACCCCCATATCCTTTTCTGTGTCCCTGATAACCATGCAAAATTTCAAGATGATCCGTTTATGCCCGGTTCCTATAATTAAGAAACGGTTTTACGGTCCGAATGCAAAACGAATCGTTTCTTGATTATAGGAACCGGGCATTAGTAGTTAAGGTGTAAAAACGTAACAAACTCACACTTTTATTTAAAATATTAGTTAGAATGTTTGTCAGTCAATATAATAAACTTATTATTGTGCGCAGTAGTTATAAATACGATAGTTTGGCGTGTCACATGCTATTTGCAAGTATTTACAATGTTATTTGCAGTATTGATGACAATACTAAGTATGGCGACGGACAGGCGCCATATACTTCTTTGTGTAACTAATTAAGACGTCTTTGTATATGACATGACAATGTAATAGGTGCAGAATGTAACTTAACATACAGTTCACATTTATAGTAATAATATGTTGATTTCAGGGTTGTAAAATTATTGAAAATACAATGATTTAATGGAAATGCTAACCGTTAAACAACCGAGACCATCAATTGCTCTAGCCCGTTGCTACTTCAGAACAACGCTACACCACACACTGCACAACAGACGTTCGCAAAATTAGAGGAGGTGCGGTACCCCGTACCTTGCTTCAACAGATTACCATTTGTTCCAGAATTTGGACAATTTTATGCGAGGAAAAAAATTCAATTCCGATGAGGCAGTCCAAACCGCCTTCAAAGATTTCATCGATTCCCGCTGTCACAATTAGTTCAGCAAGGGAATTAATGAACTTGCTATAAAATGGCGAAAGTGTATAGATAGCAATGGTACATACTTTGATTAAATGAATATACAACTTCATAAAAAAATTTCGTTTTACTTTTTCCATGTAAAACGCCAATTTCATATGTAAAGACCTAATATAATTTTTACGTTCGTTTGTTTAAAATTGCAAATCTCCTAAAAATCTTTACCAATCATTTTGAATTTTTTACACAACGTTGTATTCATATACGCGCATGTTATAGCCATAGATAATTTTTTTAATAAATGTTTAATATAATTTTTTTTATTTTTTGTTCTTAAATATAAAAATCAATCTTATCTTATCTTAAGAAAAGACAACTCCCGCATTAGGAATTACTCCTGTGTCGCGGGGGACTTTACAAACATACAAACAACGAACACAAAGTACACCCAGACTCAGATGGGAATCGAACCCACGACCTCTGGCTCAGCAGTCAGGGTCACTAACCACTAGACCAACAGGCCAGTATATAATCAATGTGTGTTTTGTTAGTATTTTATGCGCTGCCGTACCTATCATCGGATAATCACGAAATTTTACATACACGTTGGAATACAGAGAAGGACATAGATAGGATAGCTTTTATCCAGAAAAAGTACCGTACACGAGGTATGGAAAAAATAATTTAACGCAAGCGAAGCCGCCGGCAACAGCTAGTGCTTCATAAAACCAGTGACACATATCATATCATATCATATTCTATAACGATATTAATAATATGTTTTTATTTTGCATCTATCCGCTTCCAGCCACCTTCTTTGAGGTTTTTAGGCTATTTATTTACCATCACGCTTACGAGTCTTAGAAGCGGAGTAGTGATAATAAACTGCGTGGAACGGCTAATTGAAGTATATCTACGTCCCGTCACGTGTCTTATGTGAAAGCATTCTCATCAGCGAACGGTGTTGCTACGTAACGGAATGGTTGAGGGGAGGTTCTCTCATAATAATTTATGCAAAAATATGTTTTTTTTATGTGCTGATACAGTTATAGTAAAATTATGGAATGGTACAATTGGCTGTGAATTAAGTGAAAGTATGTTTTTACCATTTAAGGGTTCTCTCTGAATTCTATGGCCTCTGGTTACCAGGCAGAAATAAAATAATAAAAATTATAAATTTGCAGAATTACTCAGCCTACTAAAGGTCTCTAGATCGCGCAACCGGTTGACCAGCACAAAAATAATTGTCCTATATGGGAACCGAACCAACAACGCGACGCTATGTCATTTGGCGATGTAACCACTTAAATTTCTATGCTCTACTTACAGTTAGTAATATTTGACCATAATTTATACTTTCGACTCTTACAGTCTAAATATTATTTAAATGTCTTACTGTCAAAATATCGACAAAATACTCACCTTGTATTTGATACTGGCAGGATGTACAAAATTATTGTCATCTTTATCTGGGATTGGCTGCTGACCCCTAAGACCCAATACAAGCATATCGTCCAGCGACGCCTGCATGTGCCTCCTTCTCGATGGTCGAGCTTCCTCGTGACTTCTCGACGAATAAACAGAGACAGAGTCCATGCTAGCCTTGCTCGTCCCACCAGATATAACCGTAATATTTTCCACTGACTCGTTTGACTGCCAATCTGGGGGATGTCGGGATCGTTCTTCGTAAATTTCGACAGAATTAAAAGTTTCAGCTACTCTGTCAATTTCCAGGTCCATATCTAGCTGGGAAGGTATAAACTCGTAATGATGACCTTCAGTCTCTGTATACACCTGATCATAAACTACACCATTAACGTAACTTCTAGAACTGGATGGAATATTCCCGTAAACATTATTGTAGTTGTAATTATCATCGTCATTCCGTGGACTTACGTGACGAACGGTCTGGAGATCGTTGGCGTTTAGGATCACATCGTCCAGGTTGAGAGGCCTACCTTGACCACCAAAACCATCAACCACAGGAGTAGTATTTGATAAGAAAGAGCCATCTGCATCAAAGCTACTACATCCGACCAAACCAAGCGGTCGTCGAGGCATTTCTTGGCGAAATCTATTAGGAGCAGCTTGTTGCCCAGCAAAGTCAACGACTAGAATTCGATCAGCGATATTCCGGCAATCGTTATGAAAGCCAATTCCAGAGTCACTATTACTTGAAGTTGTAGTTATTTCACTATGATTACTCGGTTGCGGCGAATTCGCTACAAAATCGTGAGCTTCTATCCGCTCTTCGTGTCTACAAGGGGGACGTCTATCGCGAGGCACACGGAACACTGGTCGATTACACCTCGAAAAGTTACCCAAAGCTGGACTGTCTCCTTTGACAGCAAGTTTAGAAATCGGCTGGAGATTTGGACTGGAGCAATCTTCAGCGGGCAAAGAGTACATTCCTCTGATTACCCCAATAACGTATTCGGCTGACGGAGGGAATTCTAAGCATCTTTCCGCCACTGGATCTCTGGTACATGCAATTTGGAACTCTCTGGCTCTCGTTAAGTGGGCATCGTGTTCAGCCATGCGAGGATCTACTGCGAAGACGTGGCAGCTGTGTGAAGCTTCTGAATCAGAAGATTCGGCTGAAGTTACAAGTCCAAAGTACCTTCTATCAGCATCGGATCCACAACCTGCGTATACTATTCTTTCTCGTTGATATTGGGCAAGTATTTGGCCAGTTGGACGACGGAGTAGCAAACAATTTGGAAGAACAGATAGTAAAACTGGTGCTGCTGGACGTCTTTCCTGTCGAAGTTTTCTGACAGCAGTTTTGACATTTCCTGGGGCAGCATTCGTTGCAGCTTGCGGTGTTTCTATGGTGCCTAGGTAGCCAACCACAGCGCGGCATTCTAGACGGGCGGCGTGGTTGGGAGTGAGCTGTGCCCTGCTCAAATTATGCAGGATCTCATTGACGCCTGAAGTGCTTGGTGCAGCGTGACAGGCTGGAATTAACATGAGATAGGTTGTAAATAAGTACATAAATTATCCAGTAGGTATTTGACTGCTAAGACTGATAATTTTATTTACTTGAAAATAAAATTCTAAGATTAATAACTTGAATTTCAAATTAGTCTCCCTTCTTAAGTGTACCAATGCTCAAATTAAGTTCAATAACAAACTCACGTCACAAAGCAATCTTTCTAAAGTTATCTTTTTAAGTCAGAATATTTTGATTTGCGTGAGGTATGCGTTACATTTTTACCCATCATGAAGCTGGACATCAGTTCCAAACTCAACAGCAGAAAATTGGCAAAGTACAGATTATGTGCACTATGCTTTATAGAAATAATAATAAAATATTAATTTAAATGCCATTTAGAAGTAATTTATCAATCATGCGACATTTATTTACATATGAAAAAAAAATTACATAAATCCCACTAATATTATAAATGTGAAAGTTTGGATGGATGGATGGATGTTTGTTCCTATTCACGCCAAAACTAGTGAACCGATTGTGATGACACTTGGTATGTAGAAAGCTGGAGACCTGGATTCCCACGGAATCGGGACTTACGCGGGTGAAACCGCGGGCGCTGCTAGTGTATATTATATTGACTAGTTATAATATGAAAGGCCTAATAACAGTAGAGAAAGGTGAGGTCTGTAAGGATAGAAGTAAGGTGCGGTACTATAGTAACAAAAAGCATGGCATTGGTTAAGAAATATAAATGAGATAGAAAAGTGATTATAAGAAACAAATGCTTCATAAACAACCCATGCAAAAATATTAACATATTTGTTAGCCCATATGGTACAAAAGCATTATGATAATAACAGAGTAGTGACTGACACAGAAACACAACAGTGATGGACACAACACGTTAAAATAGATCTGGTAATGTTCTTGATTTATGATTAATATAATTAGTGCGCAGTGCAGACTATCACAAACATAGACACAATGACAACAGATCAATTGCACTCACATAGTCTAATTCAGTTCTCTATCCATCTGGAAAAGTAAACAATAGAGTGTAAATCACTTAAGTCATTGCATAATATATGCCGTAGCATATGTAGCATGCACTACACTACATATCACTTATGCAGCAGCAGGTCTTGTAATTGATTTAAATCCTTAAACGTAACATTCGAGAATTGAGGAGTGATAGACAAACACAACACAAATTCCAGATACAACAACTTTTCATCAAAAGTTTTCAGTAGGTACTAAAATTAAATAATAACATAATAAATAGCTTAGCATAATACAAGAATTTCTTTGTTTTTCTAAGGGCTTCTTAAGAAATAATAGTATAAAAAAAAAACAACATTCTGTAGAAGTTATGTGAGCTTACCTACATTCTATATTCTATAGTAAGTGCCTTTAAACCTATATACAAACTAGCTACCCCGACCATACATTGCTGTGGCTAAGTCATTTTCAATAAAAAATATTGTGACTATAAATTGATATAAAAACTATCCTATTGCTCAAGTTGGACCAAACTGCACACAGTGTGCAAACTTTTATTACAATTGGTTCATTCGTGTAGGAGTTTATTGTGGACAAGCAATGTGACGTGATTTTTTAATGTATAAAGATGTAGAGTGGTCAAAGACCTGTTCTCATGTTCATGTTCTCAATTTGATTGGTATTTTTTTTTTTATGTATGTACAGATTATTCTTTAGTTTTTAACTGAATAAAAAGACATATCAATTGATGAACTGTGTGTCCAACTTTTTAACTAAAATGTAACTCTGAATTTGTCTTTAATTCGTAACAAAATTTAAAAATATAAATTCTCAACTTATGCTGTTAACGCATTTTCAATTTTTTTTATTAATTTTCCCACAAAAATTTGACATAAGTACCTAAGCAAACTAAAGTAAAATACTTTCTCAAATAGCTAATGAAAGTTCAAAGTGGAATGATATGAATAAATAAGTCCCATTTAATATCCAATTAGTGGAATTATATGAATAAATTAGTCCGGTGAAGCTCATTGTACTTTAAAAAACATTATAATGACTGCTATTGTAAAAAAAATAATATTTAGGATAGTTTATATGAAAAGAAAAGAATAACAGTTGACAATAAAAAATAATTAGTGTTATACCTTAGCCCCTATAAAGCAAAATTAGGAAGATAAATATTTTATTTAATACATACATGGATGGTGCAACATGGCTTGAGGTCTACGCCTTGGAGGTGGATGTCTCCTCCGCGTTCTCGCCCTCTCATCAGGCTCCGTATCCTCGGTATCAGTAGGCGGTGCTTCACGCGGGGACACAGATAAAGCTATGGCCCCCGGCGCACCAGCGACCAGTCGAGCGACAGATGCATGGGGTGCTCTAGCAACACTAGCACCATCGACAGCTACAAGTGCGTCCCCAGCTCGTAAACCCGCGCGTTCAGCAGGACCACCGGCCGCAACTGCCGACACCACACAGGGTCGTTGTCCAGCGATAGTGAATCCAAAGCCACCAGGTCCTCGCGCCACAACCACTCGTCGCTCAGATGTCCTCGCGAGAGCCGCTCGACGTCGTCTCCTTCGTTGCTGCTGAGGCACCATCACAAAAACTTTAATAAACTACTTTACACAATAAAATCGCATTTTGAATATTCTCAGAAAAAGTAATTGAAATGATTAGAAATAGAACTACAAAACTGGACGTCACAAGAAGAACTTTATTTTAGAAAACTAGAAAAACGAGAATTAAGAAAGTTTCGAGGTCTGTTGTAACTGACGTTTAGAAAGTTCAACGCGTTCAAAACTTTTTCACAAAACTTTAAAATACATTTTTTTTCTTTTTGACAAATAATAATTAATATACGCAGATTTATTAAATACAGATATGGGAATTCGTTAGTTGCGCACAGCCTTTTTACGACTATGAAAGCATGATAATAAAATTAGGTTTATCTAATCATTTAATTTTTTCGAAGGTAAGCACCAAGCCTCGAAGTTCAACATATCTGTCAAATTAGAAATTGTCAAAACTGGTTAAAACTGTCAAACTAAAACCCACGTTGGTTTGTTATTCTACTGTTTTATACGATTATCTATTTATTTAAGAGAAACCATTCAATAATAGTAAAATGGCTGTAAGTATTCAGTGTCGTTTATCATAATAAAGAATGCTTTTATATTTATCCCATTAATACATTATAGTTCCAACCTCGTTATGTTGACTAATTTGAAATTTTAATTGATTTTTCCAGAAAAAAGGCAAAATGAAGATCAGTAAGGTGAAAAGAAACAATCAAACCACAAACAAAATGCGGAAAAAAGGTCAGTTGAAGCTGCAAAGGCACCAGCCGAAGGTACAAAAACAAAGACAACCTACAGCCCAAGAGGTACAATACAGTAGTGATAGTGAACCTTCCGGGGACGAGTTCGGAGACATGTTAGACCATGAAGAACAGCAGTATCTGATGAGCCGACTGTCTAAGCAGCCACAGCTACTGTGTAATGTTCCTGAAGAAGAAAAGAAAAATAAAAAGTCAGTGGTTAATTTTTCTATTGATATTTTACACTAAGAAATGATGTTGTACCTCTTCTAAAACTAAGGTTGAAGTCATATTATACCATTTTTAACCGACGAAAAATTGGAGGAGGTCCTCATGTCAACCTTTATTTTTTTTTTTTTGTTATTAATGTTTGTGCACTTTTGCTATGGAGAAAAGCACTGAACTCTTGACCGTCACGCTAATAATACATATATAGATCCACCAGAGGGTGCTAATCTAAACATTGAGCTCTGTCAGCTTCTTATTAATTAATATCACCAACCTCTATTGTGACGTTTTAAGTTTTCACTTATTTTTATATTTTTAATTTTTAATGTCATGGCATGGCATGCATAACTTTTTACAGGGTAGTCTGATTTTTGTTAGTTATGCTTGGGTACCTTCTAATCTTTGTGTTTGTTTCTAAACCATTTAAGAGTATTCTAAGCCAGTTAAAATATTATTGTTAGTCGCCAACTAAAACCGTAAATTAACCCAATGCAAGAATAAATGACATGGTGTGTAACATTCTGTCATGTCGAAAAGAAGAATTATATAATTACTAGCTACCCGGCCATGTGTTGCTGTGGCTAATTTGCAATAAATAACCGATTACTATAAATTGAGATAAAAACTATCCTATCTTTACAGTTAGATCAAACTGTACATAATGTGCAAAATTTCATCAAAGTTGGTTCTTTCGTTTAGGAGTTCATCGTGTACAACACAATGTGACTCCATTTTTTTATAAATATAGATGCATTATAGGATATTGGGAGAGGCCTATGTCCAGCAGTGGACTAACTTAGGCTAATTGATTGATTGATAGGATATAGATTTCTGACTTCTTTTTTTACAAATATGTACATTGTGTAAGGATCGTTTTAGACATAATTTTTTGCATTAAATTAAACTGCTAATATCATACAGATATGAAGAAAAAAAAGAAGAATACAGTAAAATGTGTATAATTAATAGGTATATATACTTTACTAGTAACATAAAATGTTGAAAAAATGTCCTTTATCTACCAGATTCCAGATTGATTCTGATAGTGCTATTTAAGTCATAATCCCTGTGTGTGTATAATTTGTGTATAAAAAAAGAAAATGATTTAGTTCTAGAAAACGCAAGAAAGAAAAGAAAGAGAAACCACCAAAGAAATCAAACACAATGGGCAGTGACAGTGGAGCAGAGAGTGAAGGAGTTTCTGATAGCGACCTAGAGGATAAGTATGAACAAGAGCAAGCAGAGAGGCCTGTGAAGAAAATGAGGCCACTCCTGCCTATAAAGACTAAAGAGGGACTTATGGAGAGGGCAGAAGAATATGAAGGTAAAATGCGAAGATTATGCTTTTGCAAGTTTAGTTCCAAATCTGGTCAAACTCAATATAAACAGGATATTAAGTGTTCTTAATATGGGTTATATTACACAAAGGGGGAGGATGAGGCAATCTTGCCTTGCTCCTTCCAATGCCAATAATATTAATTGCGTAATCTAGTATTGTATGTAGAAACCATACTTGTTTCCGGGATAAAAAGTAGCACATACTACCTACCTACCTACTATGTTCCAGACTATCATCTATCTCTGTGCCAAATTTTCATCAAGATCCATTGAACCGTTCTGGGACGATTAAGTAACAAACATCCATCCATCCTAAATTTCCCGTTTATAATAGTAGTAAGGCTTGTTTTCTTCCATTTCCGGTCTTAAAAAAACAATTATTTCTCTTTATTACAGATGCTGAATCAGAAGATGATACCCAAATCAAGCAAACAGAGAAATCCATAAAACAGATTGAAGATCAATCCTCAGAAGCATCTGACGCAGATTCAGGTATGGAAGGCACTGGTGAGGACACACCTGTTGAAGGTGACCAAAAGGTTGTTAGTACTGTGCAGTTGATGGCTGCTAGAAGAGACAAGTTACAGAATGATAAATTGAGAATTGGTGCTTTATGTTCTTCTCTGCTTGAGAGTCCTGAAAAAAAGGTAAGTTTGAATTCTTTAGAATATGTCGTGTAAGTGCCATCAACAACTCTCAAATCTATCTTAAGTCAAACATTAAAACCTGCGAATATGGCAAATACATGTAGCACTACTGGTATAGTGTGCTATCTTTTTCTGCCCCCATAGAGCTCTGGTAACCCTACAAGAACTCTATGAGAGGACACCATTGGCATTCCAGTCCAAGTTAAATTGCATTGGCATTGGTAATTTTTTTTTTTCACCAAGTTGGCCAACAAGCATTATAGCCCTCATGCTCGTTGGCTAAGTAGTTTGTATATAAATAAGTTGCTCATCTTGATGCGTTTGTTTATAAACACTAGCAATAAAAAGCATCTTGGAAAAGGACTCTATATCGCCTCTTCCTACCCTAGACGGGAGCAATCTATAGAAATATATAAAATTTACGTGTCTGTTTGTAATATCGTAATAACAGCATATATTGTCTCTGTCTATTGGATCGGCTAATCTTCGGAATGGGTGGACTAATTTGCACGAGACTTTCACTTACAGATTGCTGGTGTTATAGGGAGTAACTTAGGCTACTTTTATTTTGGATAAAGAATTAGGGTTCCCCATAGAATATTATATATATTATGTTTCTCTGATTAATCTTTTACAGTTAAAGAATCTCTTCCCAATTCTCTACCTCATGGAGGAGCGGTTAAAAGACAATACCTTGAACCTTCACTCTATTCGGAAACTTGCCATGTTGTCTGCCTTTGAAGTGTTTAAGGATATTCTACCCGAGTATATGATACGGCACCAAGATTATTCTAACATTAAATGTAAGTATATTTGATACATAAATATCCGATTGCAAGGCAGAGGTGTGTTTACTTAAAATTTTCACAAGTTTAATTTTTTTATTCGGATCAACTGGTTATGCTGTACTGTCTATCTGGCACATTACCAGACCATCATCCATGCTTAGAATTACCTAATAGAAAAACCCATTAACATTTTGGCAAATGTCACTTACCATCAGGAGACCTGTCTGCTCGTTTGCCCCTATAATTAAAAAAAAAAAGAAACTCACACGTAAACTCTGCGCAAAAGTCTGCCACTATAACAAAGAAAATTTGTTTTATTTTCATATGTGCATCATGTGCAGAGTCATACTAAACATATTTTGCTTGTACTATGTGTATTTTTTTTAACTGAAACAGTGTGGGGAATATACGGTTTCAGAGAATACATAAAAAGTGTCTTAAAAAACATTTGTGAAATAAATTTCAACATAGTTAAAAGTTTTGGTTGAAAACCGTCACTTTTCGACCCAGTTTCTTGTAAGGATTGGAGAAGAATCCTACTAATCCTACAAATATTATAAATGTGAAACTTGGTATGTAGATAGCTGGAGACCTGGATTAACGCATAGGCTACTTTTATCCCGATATTCCCACAGGATTGGGACTTACCCGGGTGAAACCGCGGGGCGCAGCTAGTAAGGGATAAAGACTTTAGGATAATTTTATTGTATGGAAAGAAAGAAATAAGGGCAGCAGAAGTTATTAAAATTACAAAAAAATGTTTTTAATACTACCTTACTTTCCTTACTGTTGCAGTTTACTCTTTCCTAAACATTCAACGAAATCTGCTTACCCTTTTTTAAAAATTGGGAAATTTTTATTCAGGTCGGCACAATGTGATGGCTAAGGGTTTTGGCTGGTTTCTTTTATGGCTAGCCGCCTGCCTGACGCCAACCCTCCTTTGGAATGTAGTAATTTTTTTTAAAATGACTACATTCCCAAGAAGGGTTAGAAGGAAGAAGGTAAATTCATATAATAAAAAAGTGGATAGGGAGAGGAACCTAGGGTAAGGAATACCGCAAGTCTCGGATGGGGAATGGGACTGAGACTGCAGTAGCTCGCAGAGGCCGGGGTCGCGTACCCGAATGTCCTGTATTTCCTGTGACTGAAGAGGGCTACTAGGACAGGAACACACATTAAACAAAAAGTTCAAAGTTAAGAAAAAACTATATTAAAAATTATGTAAATGTATATGATTGAGAAATAAAGGCCATAAAATCATTGTATAATTTCAGTGAAGAAAGACACCTTGTCTCTGTACAAGTATGAGAAGGAGCTATTAGAGTTTTACAAGAGATATTTACAGAGGCTAGAGAAGGCAGCCGGCGTGTTGCGACTCAGGAAGGGTGATAACAGGTAAATACTTAATTGTAAATATTAACCCGCCACGGCTTCGCACGGGTACCAATTATACACCTAAACCTTCCTCATGAATCACTCTGAGTCGTGATTGAATGAAGTAGCCAAGTAGATCCTCTTTCTTTCTTGGACAACATACAATAATGTTACAAAACTCGCGTCATATAAAAATATTATTTTGCAAATTCAAATGCAATATCTTTATTTCATAAAATTGATCATCACTTATTCGAAGTCGTCGATACAATAAATAATTACTTTTAATTATCATTAAGAATTATAGATCAACACATACCGCACATCACCGCAGCAATAGTTGTAAAATTGTTAAAGAAAAAAAAATGGAAAACAGAATACCACATCTGCCTGTTTCGATCTATAACCGCCCGTTTCCAAATGGTGGAGCCTTGTGAGAAAAAATGGAGCAAACAAACTCACGGCGACTCTTTTAAAAAAAAACCAGACAAGTATAACAATATTCAGTAAATATCTCATCATTTTGTTGTGTGCTATTATGTTTTTAAAATTAAATGTAAATAAACTAAAAAATAATATGACATGAATATTGTATTGAAACTGAAAATTAAGGAAAACATTCAAAAGAAGAAAAGAAAAACATAAGAGATAGAAAATAAGAAACATATTAGCTCACATTACATTTCTATTAAGTACATGAAACAGCCTGTGAGTCCTATACAATTCCATCCCAAGCGTTTTTATCCTGTATATAATCCACTACTGAGTAAATAGCCCTTAAGGCATAGCTGTCGTTTTACTGTGGACTTAAACTTGTTTAACTCAAGATTTGAAATATTCAAATGTTGAGTTTAAACAAGTTTTTGGGATTTTATTATAATATCGCACACATTTGTAAATTTTTGGAGCCTAGAGGCAGGTACTACAAGTTTATGTATATTACGCGTGTTAAAAGAGTGTGTCTATCGTTACATACCGTTATTATGTTAATGTACTCGGTGTGAAGGAATGTGATACCAGAACACGTCTGCGGCTGGTTACAAGGCATTACATAAACATTGCAGGAAGTTGGACGAGTCAACCCTGAGCCTGGCGCTTGTGTCCCTCCAGTGCATGTGCGGGCTGCTGGAGGCGCGGCCCTACTTCAACTTCGCACCGAACATCGCGCAGAGCGTGGCGCCGCACCTCGACAGCGCGCACGCGGCTGCGCGGGCGCTCGTCACCGACTGCTGCACTTCGGTCTTCCGCGACGACCATAAAGGGGATGTCACACTAGTGGTAACTGCTTATAGTAGGGAGCTTATAGCCGAGTGAGTGAGGTTACCGGAGGCCCTAACCCTTCCCTCTCTCCCTCTCCCCCCTTCCCCTACTCCCACCTTAAAGGCCGGCAACGCACTTCTGACTCTTGAGTTGCAGGTGCTCATGGACGGCGGTAGTCATTTACAATCAGGTGACCCATCTGCTCGTTTGCCCCCTATACCACAAAAAAATATCTGCACCCCTCTTTAATGGTATACTAAAAATAACATTATATATTATGTAATTCCAGATAGTCCGGCTAATAAACCAGCTGGTGAAACGTCGCGGTGAACGATTATCTCCTTCCGCCCTGGACTGTCTGCTCACCCTCAAGATAAGGGACATCGACATGGACGCTGAAGCCGAAATCAAGAACAAGAAGCGAATAGACGAGAAACACAAGAAGAGAATCGTTAACTTGTCTAAGAAAGAGAAAAAGGTAAAATATCCTAACTTCAATAGTAATATCATAAATGCAAAGTTTGTTTGTTACCACCGATTATAATGAAAGACTGCCTACACGTTGTCTGGGGCACAAAAAAAGACATGGTAAAAAATTATTACATATAAAACAAAGTCCCCGCTGCGTCTGTCTGCCTGTTTGCATAAACTCCAAAACTACTGAACGGATTTACATACGGTTTTCACCAATAGATAAAGCGATTCATGAGGAAGGTTTAGGTATATAAGTTATTAAGGTTTTGTGTAAATTGGTTTAAATATGATGATGATTGTGGAAGATGTCTTTGCTACCCATGTGTTTCTTTTTAATAAATAAGAATTTGGTAGTTTCTGTAAGTATTGTGATTTACATTAATTATATTGATGTAGTTATAAGAAATCTTGAATATATATAGGGTAATGTGACAATGGTGCCGATTCTATTGTACACTCGACTAAACTAAAACCTGACTTAATTTCTTCATATGAAATCAACCTAGTGTTCTTCGTAATAAGGTCTATTTGTTACTAGCATCTATTTCTCAGCTCCGCTAAATTTCACTAAAACCTGTCAACGTATACTCAACTTTATTTCCACGCAGCGAGAGTCTTCATTTATTCAAACGCTGTATAATTGCCGTATAAAAACTTGTTCCAAACGAACAAGGATGACGTGTTTTTAATCTACACCTACGAAGACGCTTACTAAAAACACAGAGCAAAAGAGATAGCATTCAACGGATAGCGGCTCTCGCTACGTGGTATTAAAGTTTATTTAAGCGTATCAGACTTTAGTCGACAAATAAATTGCTTATTTCGATAGCGACATATGTTACCTACTTGTTTCAATTTGAAATAAGACCTTGTTTCTAAGTGTACAAGGTTTACTTCTTATATGAAGAAAATTTAGTGAATTTTAATTTAGCGAGTGAAGTAACAGAATCGAGGCCAATGGAACACTTACTTAAATCATTGAAAGAGCATGCGTTACAAAAAAACTTTTTGAAAAAATCCTTCCGTTCAAAAGGTATGACTGTTTAAATTGCCAGGTATCTCATAAAAACAGATAGAATTTTAAAGTTAAAAATCTTAGTTTTATGAATTTTCTTAATATGATAATGTTTAAGCAGATTATTTTCTTTTTAAATCCTTTTGTAATAGCATGCTAGAGTCATGCATTTTGGAAAAGAGCTGATACTCTTACACTGCTGGATCGATATTAAATTGAAATGAAAAAAACCGCATCGAAATCGGTCCATCTGTTTGAGAGCTACGATGCCACAGACAGACGCACACACATACAGACATCGACGTCAAACTTATAACACAAAAAAAGAGGGTTTATGCGTTTAAGTCTTGATAAACAAATGTTAACCGACCTTCTTGGAAGACATTGAGGGAGGCCTTTGTCCGATGGGGACGTCTTATGGCTGAATCATCATGAAGGTGGTCGATTTTCAAGTCAAGCACATCAATAGTAAGGCTTCGTAGCACGGTAGAATAGTATGTAAATGTAAATGTTTTTTTCTGGTTTTTGCTAATTCGGATCATAAAACGCTACCTATAACAATCACAACGTCCTTGTTAAAAACTATATTTCAAATAATGCAGCGCGCTAAGAAGCTGAAGGAAGTAGAGAGAGAGCTGCTGGAGACGCAAGCGCAGGAGAGTGAGATGGCGCGGCGCAAGCAGCTGACGGAGGTGACGAAGACGGTGTTCCACATCTACTTCCGGCTGCTGAAGACCGCTCCTCGCTCGCAGCTGCTGGGCGCCGCGCTCAACGGACTCGCCAAGTCAGTCACTAGTCACACAGTCACTCTTAGAGCTCCGAATTACTTTTATTATCTAACTGCTTGGATGTGCAATGGTTTAAGTGATCACCACTACTCGAGTCTGGGTGTTCTTTGTGTCCGTTTGTTTGAATGTTTGTGAAGCTCCCCGCGACACAGGAATATTCATAATGCGGGAGTTGTCTGTTTAAAAAATACAAATGCAGTATCCGCAGCCGATGATGTAGCTTGTTGCAAGCGCGATGCAGTAAAGCCGCAAATACGATGCTAAGAAGTGTCCAAATATCATACAGTCGCAAGTCACCAAAGCTAAAAGTAGTATGTCTCTGACTTGTTTCAGCGAAGAGATTGCCATTTTTTTAAATTTATAAATGCATGGAAGACACAGCTATATAAAAATAGAATAAAAATTGATAATTTACTTTTTCGGAGAGCCAATAACAAGTCCTCACTTACAGTATTTGAGTAACAAACAATATGTAAACAAACTCAAGGAAACACATCTCTCGCAACGCTCAGGAACTAAAATATATCGCCACCCGGCATAAAAAGTGTCTTATCACATGTTACGTACGTTTTGACATTTTCATAGCATTGAATAGCAAATGTTGCATTTGGTCAGCTATAAAAACATCGTTATTAACTCAGTGAAGTTTGATCCCTTTTTCACTGAGCTGTTTTGTTCAATTCACCGGCATAAAATTCGTGTTTTTGCCTTGTGGTAATATCATTAGTTAATCAAAAACAATACGTAACATACCTATCGCACTGCTATTAAAAGAGTGTATCAACTCAAAATGAAGATTTTTTTCAGAAACGACAGAAAACTGATTAGTCGCTTCCTGTTAAAGATTATAAAAAGTGAACACTGTATATGGATTATTGATAAAATTAAGGGATTTCTGTATTAATGAATTATTTAAATGATTGCAGGTTATCAAGTTATTTCCAATTTTTGAGTTAATACTCTAATATCTAAACAAATAAAAAAAAATATGAATTAGTTTTAGTTGTTTTGTTGAAAAATTTGGCTTATTACAATTTATTATTATTATTTTATATTTATTGACGCGTAGGGAATTGATATTTACGTATGAAAAATGAATTATCTCAAGTTTACCCTATTTTGAGTTGATACAGTCTCGTAATAGCAGTGCGATATGTTGTCGCCACGCAATACTATTGCTCGATTGATAAATATTAACGAATAGTGGGATTATAAAAGGGTAGAAATAAGTAAAGATCGATTGACTTGAGTGCGAATAGAGGTACGAACAACTGCAGATACTGTTAGTTAGTGATTTTCATAGTTAATATCAGTGATTGTGAGACTGTTATTACACATAAAACAAATACTTCGCAATTGAACATAATATCATTTTGCAGGTTTGAAAAATGTTAGACTCGAACACCTTCTTGCCGCGGGCACACTGATCCATAAAGGGTCAACATCGCACTATCTACATAACCTGTTAATGTTTCTACTTGCTCTCCAATAAAACTATTTTGCCTATAGTTTGTAGTAGCACTTAGTATTTGCAGCGGTGGGTTAAAACGGAATGACTTACAGGGTACATTAAAGAAATTTTCTCAAATTGAATGTTCCGATTGAGTTGCTATGGGTGCTACTGTACATAATGCACTGTACTCGACTCCGCTCGATACCACGGCCTCACAGAAAACCGGCAGTGAAACAATGCTTGCATTGCTTTTCGCCGCGGGAGCGAGGTTACCGGAGGCCCTAACCCTTCCCTATCCCCTATTCCCGTCCTTCCCCTCTCCTCCCCTCTAATCCACCTCTCCCGTCTTCCCGCTCTTCCACCCTCTCCTCCTCTTCCCCTATTCCCACCTTAAAGGGCGGCAACGCACTTGTGACTCTTGAGTTACAGGTGCCCATGGGCGGCGGTAGTCATTTACCATCAGGTGACCCGTCTGCTCGTTTGCCTCCTATACCCTACAAAAAAAAAAAACTGACTCGCGCACCGAGAGTTCCGTAAGCAAACAAACTTGTGAATCAATTCTCGAAGATTTTTGCCCGTCTTAACTTTGAAGTTGTAAAAACACTCCCCCATACATCGGATATACGACAAAGTCAACTTCCCAACAGCAAAATATAACTTTGTAATCACAAAAACATTTTTGTTTTTATGTGATATAACAACATTTTAACGACTGTCATATTTTTTCCTTTACTTGTGATGAAATTTCATGATTCAAGGTGCAATGGGAAGTACCTTATATAGCTGTTGATTTACTTGCGAAATGTTCAAATTTGGTCAAATGTAAGGCTTAAGTGGTCGTATCTTTTGATTGCGTTGACTTGCTTGATTTTTTTACAGCTCAAGGGACCATAGACATAAGTATTTGGTATTAATTTTAAACCTGATGCGTCCATGGAATGATAACTGATTGCTATGAGTTGACAATGAAAAAGTTTATTGTACGGTTAGACCGCACATGTATCATGTCACAAGTCTAATATCTGGTCTTATTTACCAGAATCCAGAAACTTTTGAAATTGATATATAAACCGCTTGTATAGTAGTTTACTCTGCAATTTGTTCCACAGATTCACCCACGTGATAAACCTGGAGTACTATTCGGATCTGGTGTCGATCCTGGGCCAGCTGCTCTCGGACGAGCTGGTGGGGGCCCGCGAGCGCCTGCTGTGCGTGCGGACGGTGCTGGCCATCCTCGCCGGCGCCGGGGACGCGCTCAACGTGGACCCCGCCAAGTTCCACGCCTACCTCTACTTCGCCATGCTGGGAGTTCATGCCGGTATATTCTCTCAACTAGCGCAGAGCTGTATGAGGCCGTCATTCGCCGAAATCAACCGAAATATTACCATCAGGCGTTAGTCACCGAGTCGTTACTATAATCGTCATTAACCGACAATCGTTTGGCATTGTCAGGCGGATGTCTATTGGTGAATACTTACGTGGTCTTCTAAATACTTCTCCTTTATCATATACTGGACTGTACTGACGTGACATTAATGAAGAAGAAATTGAAGTACGAGAAAAGTTTTGTAGGGGGATTGGCAGTTCACTGCACACTAGGCTATTGAAACTTGGGCAAACTACAAACTATGGAGGCGTCGGGTATGTGGCGTCGGTATGGAGGCGTCGGGTATGTGGCGTAGCTATGGTGGCGTCGGGTATGTGGCGTCGGTATGCAGGCGTTGGCTTACGGCGTCTAGAATGTGGCGTCGATACGGAGGCGTCGGTCGACTGCGTCGGGTATGTGGCGTCGGTATGGAGGCATCGGCATACTGCGTCGGGTATGTTGCGTCTGTATGGAGGCGTCGGGTATGTGGCGTCGGTATGGTGGCGTCGGGTATGTGGCGTCGGTATGCAGGCGTCGGGAATGTGGCGTCGGCATGGAGGCATCGGCCTACGGCGTCAGGTATGAGGCGTCGGTATGGAGGTGTCGGTCTTCGGCGTCGGGAATGTGGCGTCGGCCTACGGCGTCGTGTATGTGGCGTCGGTATGAAGGCATCGGCCTATGGCGTCGGGTATGTGGCGTCGGTATGGAGGCGTCGGGAATGTGGCGTCGGACTACGGCGTCGGTTATGTGGCGTCGGAATGGTGGCGTCGGCCTGCGGCGTCGGGTATATGGCGACGGTATGGAGGCATCGGCACACGGCGTCTTGTATGTGGCGTCGGTATGGAGCCGTCGACCTACGGCGTCGGGTATGTGGCGTCGGGTATGTGGCGACGGTATGGAGGCGTCGGCCTACGGCGTCGGTATGGAGGCATTAATTTTTTATTGGAGGATTTATAATTTTAATTGGAGGCATTAATCGTATGGTATTGATCGGGTTAACTTCCTGACTGTCAAAGGTGTATTTATTTTTGTTATTTGTCTTTAATAAACTAAATTATATTTATAAAAGGTCTACACAAAAGACACAGCATCGTTTACACTTTGCATTCTCACCAAGGCCCGTTACCTGTTAAATTGTTAAGGGTTGACGTGATCACGTAGTCCCGATTTACATATCTAACATGTATACAAGTTGCAAAATTTTAAAACATGTATGTATTGCAGGTTCTAGTCATGAACACGCGCCCATAATCCTGGAGGCGATCAGTCTGATATGCGCACGCGCACGCGGCGTGTCGCCGGCCGTGCTGCAGGCCTTCGCCAAGCGCGTGGCCACGCTCGCCACGCAGCTGCAGCACAACGGCGCGCTCGCCTGCCTGTGCCTGCTGCACGCTCTCGCGCAGGTTGGCATCGACCACCCCGAGTTCCTATCTCAACTTTCATTGATGAATATTGAATGTTAGCACCCGACGCCATAAAAAAGCAGTTAGGATTTTATTAAAGTTTCTATGCAAGGCATATATGATAATGAAATATTTACTTAAATCATTCAAAGGGCATGACTAGCATGCAGTTACAAAAATAATTAAAAAAAAATGCTATCCGTTTACAAGTTAAGACTGTTTGAATTTCCAAGTATTTTTACCTCTGTTTCTTATAATGGAAGGTGGAATGTGTAAAGTTAAAGATTTTTAATAGTACACATTTTTTATTGAGAAAATAAATAAAAACTAACTTGAAAAGTTTTCGACGTTTTTATGGATTTACTTAGCAACGGAATGAAGAATTCTATTCCACTTGCTGTTATGAGAAACAGAGATGATAATACCTGCAAATTCTTAAAACTTATAAACAATGATAGTTTATTTTCAAAAAAATCCTTTTGTAACTGCATGCTAGAAGAGCCTTTTCGGTGATTTAAGTAAGTGTTCATCGTCATGTCCATCCTGTACAGCTCGTGGTACCCGATAAGGTATTACACGTATTAAGTAAGTTATATTTATCGTCAGCAAAGCAAGGCAGTCGCATCTCTCCTGGAATTGGACGGCGAGCTGGGGTCGGGGCGCTTCGACCCCAGCCTGGCGTCCCCCGAGCACTGCAACGCGCACAGCGCGCGCCTGTACGAGCTGCGCGCGCTGCGCTCGCACGCGCAGTCGGCCGTCGCGGCCGCCGCCGCCGCGCTGCTGCAGGGGGGGGCCACGGAGCACAGGAATATGTGAGACAGCCGATACTTTTTGATTAGTACTAAAAGTACTATTTTTATTTGCCATATACACGATCGATAACGTGATAAAATACAACATACAATATATTTTTTAAACTTTCTTGTAATTAGTACTCGTTACTTGTAAACTTTTTTGTGACTACTCCCATGTTTGTCAGTGGTCATCCCATTGCTGACAAGTTGCCGATTGTAACTTTAATATTTCAATTAATAATAATAACAACTCCACACATCTCACACATGGCCGTCTGATCCCAAACTAGGCAGAGCCTGTACTATGGTAACCAGACTGCTGATAAACATACTTATATATTTCTAAATACATACATATTATAGATAAATTACACCCAGACACAACAAATTGTCATGCTCATCACACAATTATTTGTTCTGGGTGGGAATCGAACCCACAACCTCTGGCTTAGCAGTCAGGGTCACTAACCACTAGACCAACAGGCCAGTAATTTTTTTGTTTTTTAATTGTAACATTTATACAAAACAAGACTACTTCTTCTTCGAGATAAAAAAGTTTTTTCAAAATATATTACATTTACTCATAGTCATCTAGCAGTTTTCAGTCAAAAATCAACATCCATGGTTAACTAAAAGAAACATTTATATACCTATCTAAAATATTAAGCCGCTATATTAACAAGTAATTAAAATGGAATTTCTTATTGATAATAATATGTTTATTTTCAAATTACTTTTTTCAATAGTCATCAATCATTCCAATGAAATCAATTTTACATTCAGGTCTCCAATTAAAATATTCGAAACGTACGACGGATCCCAGATGTCGTTCAAGCCGGCCGTGCCTCCGCCCAAACGCGCCGACACACTCGCACAGAAGAAAGTCACATCTAACCACATCTGGACACAAAACTCCTTGAAAGAGCTCTGTGAAACTGTTGAAAATAGTGTTAACATGGACATCATTACTGAGAGATAACTGAATAAATATCCATTTCCTGTATTTAATTTTTTTGTTCTTAATTTGTAGATTAATAAGTTAAAATTTTATTAATAATATTCTTTTATATTATATTTTTATTTATATTAATAATCTGAGTTAGTAAGGTACAACTTCTTTCTGCTTCTATCATAGATTACAAAATCGGCACTGATCCTTGCACTGCATGTATCTTGCCACCGCGATCGTGACAAAGAGAATCTATAAAACGTGTACGTCTGCCATAAAGTCTCTAGAACTGTAGCAAAGTATTGCGGAGGTCTCGCCCTTGCATTTTGTTGCAATAGTAGGAGGGTTTTGCATTTGTGAAGAAATTTGCTTCGATATATTTCTATAAAGGAAGTTTTTACAGTTAATTTATTAACAGAAAATTAAAACCTTTATTCTGTCATTCTATTTGCACCTTTAACTACTACTGTTATTTTCTTTTCGAATGTTAAGTAGGTATTTGCTACTAAATGATCTATAATGTATGTTTATAGTCAATAATAGACACTCCGTGGATGTCGTTAAAGACAAAAACGAATTTGTAAGCCTTAGATTTGGAGGCGCATTTTTCTTAAAAAAACATTTAATGAGAACATCAGTTACTAGAAAAAGGAGAAAGAAGCGGAATCTCTGCGTTGACTCTACACGCGAGATAGAGTCCCATGTATAAAAAAAGGAGAAAGAAAGAAAAAAAATATTGTTCTTATTGAAAAATATATATTATTGTAGCTTCTAGCTTGGCTTGATCCCTGGAGCCATTGTAGTTCGTCGTAGAGAACATTCGAAACGTATTTTCATCCTTGCGACCTGGGAAGCAGTACTGAAAACAGAATCTTTTCTCACTCAGGTGGGTTCATTGTAATAGCTGGGCTCGTCATTGCCAACATAACGTGATTGCATATAAGGATATAATCTTAAGAATAAATATTTTCTTCTAATGTTCAAGTTTCTGGTTCCACTCTCGTATACACTCGACAACAAGTTGTACTCGTTTCTGTGTGGCGGTGTCCAGCAAACGTTGTACTTCCAGCTGTTTCTCTTGGATGTACTCCTGTAAGGACTGTAACCTCGTGCGCCAACTACAACAAAGTTCTCATAGTTACTGTTAGGGCTTATCACTAACTAGTAGGTTTTACTTACAGATTAGTATAGCCAGGCCAGGGCCACTCCGCAGAGTAGGTATAAAGCTACAGGGCCACTCCGCAGCGTAGGTATAAAGCTACAATTACACGGCGGGGCCGACTGAACGTGCCAAAATTCAGTGGGATGCCGCACACCGGCCGGGCCGACGTTACATCGCGTCTTCCGTTCTTATCTAGACTATCGAGTTATTAGTATCTAGTCCAGGTTTATTTGTTCACAAAACTAGAGTAATAGGCATATAACTGACTTGGAAATTAAATATTCAGATTAATTAATTATTTAAAAAAAGTCAACCCTAACGTCGCGGTCGTCGTCGGAACAGATAAAAAGTTACGCGATAGAAAGAGAGGCAACTTCTAGGTGAAAATAACTGTAGGTAATCAGCGCTGTGCGACCTGCGACTTTATTGTGTCGGAACAAGGGTCGCTATTTATTTAAATGATTTGGTGGAGTGAGACTTCTGTACTTGTACTATTATTCATTCTGTGGTAAAGCAGTGACCTGCAGTCCTGCTTTAAAATTGAACAGTGTTTCATAGCAATATTGTATGTAATATTGATACCATTACATTCAAGAAGTTGTCATATATGACATAGATACCTACGTCTTACATACCCACATTTTGTAAATTATAACTTGGTCTGTAATAGGGGGATAGCCTTTTCCAGTCAACCGAGGAAAATTGAGAGTATATGAAAAGGTAAAGGTAGTCAAGAAGGGAATGTAATGGAAGAAACGAATATTGGTTATGCTGGTGGATCTGGGAGTATGTAAGCAATCGCTCGAACAGGTCAAGTCGTATACGTACAACTCGAACTGATTGTTGTCAGGAAGTTAGAGGGCATCACATAATATTAGCAAGATGGTTAAACTTACAGGTGGTCCTGTTGCTCCCAGAATTTGAGCTCGTTATCAACTTTGGCGTGTTCATCCTGCTGCAGCTTGAGATCGTGGAGCCTGGCGCTGACGGCACGTATCTCGGCCGTCGCGGCGGCCGCGTCCAGAGACTCCTTGCTCGTCTCCATGTCCAGGGCCTCCTGCTCACGTTGTATTACGTTCTTGTACTCTGCGATTTTCGTACGGATTTCCTCCTGTCGATGGGTACAAGTGATTTTTAATTTTCGTCAAGTGATATTAAAAATATTCGTTTACATTATTTTGGTTGCGCGAGGACCGAGCTCCAGTAGTCAGTGTGTGGGTACGTACCAAGAGCACAGCGCGTCTCCTGGCGAGTGCGCTCGTCTCCCGCGAATGCTCGATCCGTAGTTGCGCGAGGGCCGAGCTCCAGTAGTCAGTGTGTGGGTACGTACCAAGAGCACAGCGCGTCTCCTGGCGAGTGCGGTCTTCTCCCGCGCATGCTCGATCCGTAGTTGCGCGAGGGCCGAGCTCCAGTAGTCAGTGTGTGGGTACGTACCAAGAGCACAGCGCGTCTCCTGGCGAGTGCGGTCTTCTCCCGCGCATGCTCGATCCGTAGTTGCGCGAGGGCCGAGCTCCAGTAGTCAGTGTGTGGGTACGTACCAAGAGCACAGCGCGTCTCCTGGCGAGTGCGCTCTTCTCCCGCGCGTGCTCGCTCCGTAGTTGCGCGAGGGCCGAGCTCCGCGCTCGCAGCGCCTCCAAGGCTGAGGACACTCTCGCAGAGCACTCCGCACTCATCAACTCTCTAAAATACATTACTTGTTTATTAAAGACAACAAAAAAAACCTACTGCTTTGTCCAGGGAATATATTTTTACTTTAAATGAAACAATAAAAATAATATCAACACCAAACTGCAATTCAAGGAGTCATTATATGACATTGAATATTATGAAACAACTAATTAAATTATTGTATTGATTAAAATGATTTCCTTACTTTTCATCTATGGCCAAGGAAACGAGGTCTGGAAACTGTGCAGATAAATGTATAAGTCCCTGCTTGTATTGGACGCAGCTATCTAGAGTCTTTTCCTGCCATACTGCCAACTCTGTTTCTCTACTGACTACCATCTGCAAAGAAAATCAATTAAAAAGAGACATGCTAATGAAAAAAATATTATGTGACGAGTAACTACTCAATAACACTCCACTATAGTAACAGGATTTCTGTAAATCAGGGTATGAGAGTGTATGGGTGGTTGACTGTCAATATGATTACAGTGTCCGAACACTAACGCACCTATGAAAGTGGCGTTCACTCGGACAAAAGCACACATATTGCCACCTAAATAAGTCACTGATTAGTGGACCTTTGCCATAAACATATTTTTACACTACCCCACCAAGTAAGAGAAACCTTCGAAGTTGAAGCAGGAATCACAGTGTATTTCATCAGGTAACATTACCTTAGAGATTTGTTCTGCAAGGTTCCTCTTGGATTCCTGAACGCGAACCGCATATTCAACTTCACCTAACAGCTTAGTACGTTGTTCCACTGTCATTGGCTGTGATTCTAGTTCCACCTTCAGCTGCTGTATGTCAACACTGAAACATTCGAAATAAAATTTACGTTTATCATCGTTTCAGATGAATCCTTCAGGTCAGCCTGCTTGCTGGCTTCGGCCAGGCCCCTGTGTCGCGGCCCCTGCAGGTCGATATGCGGTCGGTGCAACACTCACCTGGCTCGCTCGACCCCTACGTCGGCCTGCTTGCTGGCCTCGGTCAGGTCCCTGTGTTACGCCCCTTGCATGTAGATGTGCGGTCAGTGCAACACTCACCTGGCGCGTTCGACCTCTACGTCGGCCTGCTTGCTGGCCTCGGTCAGGTCCCTGTGTCGCGCCCCCTGCAGGTCGATGGTCGCGCACGTGTCAAGTCGCGAGGCCCGCACGGCTCGCAGGGAGGCGAGGAGTGCGTCACGTCTGGTCGCGCGCCGTGCCTCCGCCTCACGCGCTGCAACTTCCTCCTCGTCGCTGAGCCGCGCCTCGTACTCTGGAGATAAATACACCAAAGGGCACTTTACATAAAATTGGGTAGAATTGACGTTTAACATACAAAGTTTACTGTAGCTATTAGCACCCTAAAATTGTAAATTGGTTTATCTTATTAAATTTATTATAAAATAGTAAGAATGTTTGATATCTAGAAGTCTACTTACTCTTTATAACCTGTGTCAGTTCTGCAATCTTTTCCTCGTCATTACCTAGCAATATAGTCAAGTTTTGCAGGTACTCCACATTTAAGTCCCCAAATTCAGGGTCTGGGTCTTGAAATCTTATCCAGCACTTGTACAAGTAGTCTCTCCGAAGACACGATAGTTCATCCTTGCCTACGTATAACCATTCATCAGACACTGGCAGTTCCTAAAATAGATAATGTTCAGAGTATAAACATATTCTGTATAACCATGGGAATGACTGCATGTTATGACAACACAGTTGCATGTGACATTAGAAGTCTTAGAACTTGGAGCTCAAACAATACCAGAGTGCAATCTGCATTGGCTCATCTTTGTATTATGACTTGTATACATACTAGCCCGGGACTTAATCACAAAAATATTTAAAAATGGGACTTAATCACAAAAATATTTAAAAATGGTACTTAATCACAAAAATATTTAAAAGTGGGACTCGAATCACAAAAATATTGAAAAGGGGGACTCAAATCAGAAAAATATTTAAAAGGGGGACTCGAATTACAAAAATATTTAAAAGTTCATCACATTGATCATGGTCACAGATAGACTTCCCATGTGATTAAAAAGCGATTTAAACATTAAATATTTACTTACTTATTAATATATTATAATATTTAAAGACAGCCAAATAAAAAAAACAAAATATATTAAAAAAAAATTAATACTCACAATAACGGTGACCAAGTCCAGTAGATAAGCTATAAGAGCAAGCGCATGTGGAAATGCGTGGAGTGTGTTCACTGTCTTCAGCCAGGACTTGGAGACTGTGCCGGGGTATAACAGGCGCTTGGAGAAGTGAGGTAGCTAGTCAAAAATAGTACAATTCATTGTAGTGAACAACAGAGAAACAGATAAAATAAGACACTAATATAAATGAAGGTGTTACTGAACCTGTGAATTAGGTACTATTATAGTATAATATTATGTACCATCTTCTTGCATAAAACCTAAGGCCTCGGTCACGGCGGGAGTGGGGCGGCGGCGCGGGAAGCGGCGCGTTTCAATGCATACATTTATATGGAACTGGCCTCGAAGGCTGCGGCGCGGGGAGCGGGCGGCGAGCGGCGTACGAGAGCGTTGCCGCGCCGCTTGCCGCGCCGCTCGCCGCGCCGCCACCGCCGCCGCCGCCCGCTCCCGCTGACTACGTGTCCGAGGCCCAACATAGAAATGAAATGTCTCGAGATGACAACTATTTACACTGAGCCTTTAGCTACTTACCTTGGTAACATAATTATCAGTATTGAGCTTAGCATCTCTGGTGGTGGCAGCTAAGAGTGCGGCGGTGATATCTACGAAGCGCGCGATAGTGAGAGGGCGGATCAGGGCCATCCCTCCTCCCTCGCCACGGCTCGCTAAAGCCTCACTCACACGAGCACACTCCGCGCGCTGCCAAGCCACTGCAGAAATTGGTCTGCGCAAGCCACATTATTTTATATTGAATATTAATTATTATAAGGCTTTCTATGTCATGTACTAATTTGTTGAACCATTGGAAACCCAGCTCCTCTTTATTCTCTTTCATTATTGAAAAAACCATATTATGTATATATAGATAGAATTATATGATAAAAAAATGGACCTAAATAAATATTTATGCTAATATACAATTCACAACAATTGTTAGCAAGTCAAACCATATTTTTGTTAAATGAATAGACCACAAGAATGGTAATTATGGGCTAAAAATTTAGTAGGAAATTCTCAAAATAAATGTTTTAAGTTTTTATATTTTTATTTTTCCCTACCTCTGATCCTTCACAGTAACAAAAGCTAATGTTCTTTCGAGAGATGTCTGCCAATTGCGAATACCACGGTCAACTGATGGAGATCTCTATTAAAAAGAAAATAAATAAAATTATTGATTTATTAAAAAAAATGCAGTACTCACACGAGAAGGTACCTTTGGAACACACGAGTACTCTGCACACACAAAAAGGTACCTTTGGAACATGTTCAAGGTGTACATCCCTATACTGTCAATCCAGAACAGCCAGATACTGTGCAGTTCAAAAGAATTTTATGTCTTTCTTTTTCAAATTGTAATATTAATATTTTTCTACTTACAACAGGTGTGGTGGTCGGTCTGGAGAAGTGGCTGGACCGAAGAGGTGTAATAGATGATTGTCCAAATTTTTCACTTTGTTGGGATCTTGATCTCTGTGAAAATATTACCCTGAAATTGTACTATTTGGAACTAATAGTTTAAGGTTCTGCTATTTTGAGAACCTCTTGATTAAAATTGAAATAATTCAAGGGAACTAAGAGTACTTAAGCTATAATGTAACTAAAAAATAATGAGGTGTATTTTTATTATCCTCTTACCATATATTTATTCTGAAAAGGCAAGGCTAAGCCAAAAGTGTATAAATGCTAAGTTGAAGTAGGACAATAATGTTTAATGATTTTGAATTTCATAAAATTCTTATTAATTTGGAAATAATGTTCAGTTCAATAGAAGATACTTTATAATTGGCTCTCCCACCAAATGGGTTTTATACCCAGTATTAGTTGTATAGTCTTTTTACCTTTCCTGTGTTGATTTATTAACACATCTCTGATAATGCTCTATTTCAATGTATGTACTTTATACTTTAATTAAACTTTTTTCTATTCCTAGCTAGATATAAATTTTAATATTTTAAACGAACAATTCTTGTATGTACGTATGTATGTATTTATATTTCAGGTATCTCAAAAACGGCTCTAACGATTTTGATGAAATTTTGTATACAGATACAGCAAAGCTCAGTCTCCCAGGTACTACATTATTAATCTAAGTGTAAAAAATACCTAGATCTTATAATCATAATAGTTTTCATAAGTTAGAAAATTGTTTGTATTGTTTTGTTTTGCTGGAACAAGTAACACGGTTGGTTATTATAGCTGATGAATATTGATAAAGTTTCATTGTTTTAAGAAATATGTCGCTGTATCCGATATTGTTATAGGCGGTATGTTTACTTAATTGTTTTTTATATATAGATTGGGCCAGGACCGTGCCATAATAACCAGTCCGTCATTATAAACTATGTAGTTATATTTGTTTTCGACTGTAACATGATTTTTTTAATAACAATCTAAGTAACTCAAAGCCTTATCAATGAAATATCTTATCTTCTTTAAAACATGTGGGTTGGGATGGCATATCATCCTGTTGCAAGTTAATTCCAAGACTAATCTATCATAATAGTATAGACTAAAAAGAGTCATTTGGTATATAATTCATTATCAACAATATTTAGGGTTGGATCCTTTTCACTAAACAACATCCAATTAATCATTGAAGTGTTTTGACATTAATTCATCCTATGCCCATAACATTCTTAACTGGATTGCAGTTTATATATCTACTGTCAAGAAACCAAAATACATAATTCTACGCAAACTAGACCTGACTAGTATTTATCTCATTAATAACAAATACTACCTACTCCATTTATTGGGACTTTAGTTGCAGAAGCTTCTCTACTCAATCTCACGCCTCCAAATGTACCACGGGCCGGCTCTGCGCTGCTAGATCTGTGACCAGCGGCACTAGGCCTTCGGGCCTCACTTGACAAGCGGTCGGTTGATCCGGGGCGGCGGGGCTTCGGCAACATTGAAGGTCTTTGAGTTTCCAGCCTACGATCAGAATTACAAAGAACATAATATAAAACATCGGTAGAAAAAGCAAGCAAATAGCAGTTAGTAATAGGAATAAACTTAAAGAGTAAACATAGGCAGAAGTAAACATTAAAAATAGTATTCCTAATATTGTTAAAAAACATCATACCTTGATTTCCGCATAGCACTTTGCTGTCCCGGGGGTGCGAATCTTGATGGGAGCATTTTGTGCACAATATTTTTATTTAAATAAAGATTTACACCTTTTATCAACTTTTAGTACTACATGAATTGTTTTTACGTTGCTTTCACGTTTCAAATTCAAATTCCAGTTACAACAACTGCACAGATAACTAATATATACTAGGCAGAGACAACTATTAACAACATCCTATTAGCATAGGTAACAGAGAATACAAACACTTGGCATAACTTAATATTAGGCATTCTTCGTATCTATCGCCCTTCGAATGTTATATAATAATATTAATAGCCCCGAGCTCTTATCTAAGTTTTTCTTTTATGTACCCTGTAAGTGAATCCGTTTTAACCACTGAGCTCTATTAAACAAGTAATAAAGAGGTCAGTGGTTTTAACCCACCGCTGCAAATAGCAAGTGCTATTACAAACTATAGGCAAAATAGTTATATTGTGAGAGCAAGCAGAAACATTTACAGCCTATGTAGACATTACGATATTGACCTTTTTTGGACCAGTGTGCCCGTGTGCCGGCGGCAAAAAGGTGTATGAGTCTTAACATTTTTCGAACCTGCAAATTGATGTTGTGTTTCATTGCGAAGTAAATTTATTTTATGTATGTGACGTGTTGTTTTTAATTATTTAATGATATATTTAAGTTTCTGGGCTGTGCGCGTGATGTGTTTCATTGAGTTTGTTTGCATATTGTTTGTTATTCAATTACTGTAAGTGAGGACTTGTTATTGGCTCTCTGAAAACTAAATTCTCTATTTTTATTCTATTGTTATATAGCTGTAAGTCTTCCATGCATTAAATAAATAAATAAAGTATAGTAGAGTAGGGCCTCTTCTTAATTTTTATTTAGTTATTGATGTAAAATACAAAGTACAGTAATAATACTAGGTCTAAAATAATAGCTAGTAGGGCTAGCTAGTACTCTCCCGTCCCGAAGGAGAGGCACCAGACGCCGAAGAGCACACAATGATCTCCGGCCTCCATGAGCGCTGGCCTGGGGGTAAATGGTGAGGTTGCCCTTTACTCTAGCAGAAGCAGGCCTGAAAGAAAAGGTGGCGCGCCGTGTTCCGCGCGCGCCTCTCTAAGCCGGAAGGGGGCAAGGCCCTCCGCACGCAAAGGCGTGGCTGCCTTTTGTTTACGAGGCGGCCAAGGTCTGCCGGGGTTCTCAAGGACTTCCTTCCTAGGGTATACCCGAGTCCCTTGCAATAGACTCATTTATGACTGAACACCGTGTGATTTTAGTCGGTTCGATTCCGACATACCATTTCACTGGCAGCCCCGGTGAGGGGATGACCCGAGGGGGCTTCCATAAAAAAAAGGTGTCAAATAATAATAAAGAAGTTAAGTAGTGCGTTCCAAAACAATTTAATTTTAGTACAGTATTTTTAGTCTATTAAAATAAAAATGCAAATTTCTTAAGAAAATATTTAATTACAAATGACAATTTACTTTTTATTAATTAAGTGATTAAGAATTTTTTGAGTTTCAGAAACAACTAGAGGAAAACCTGGATCCAGTAGACAAAGTTTTACAAAACTTTCAAACTCCTTTGGTAGCTCAGACTGCTTTTTACTGTTTACTGTGTTCTCTGCAATAAATACTTAATTTTATCGTTGCATAGTAATATCTTTTCATGTATCAGTAAAGCATTTCTGGTACGCGTTTTAGCATGATCTGGTATCTGATCAGCAACCGTGTTAGTTATTAATTACTTACAACACTAGGATATTAAAATACTAGTTATCTCCTTTAAGTAAATAAAAATAAAGAAAATTACCTTTCTGTTCAAGGGCAAACTTTAAAACTTCGCCAATACTTCGATAATTAGCATTAACTACTTTATTTGATTCTAATACGTTGTGATTTACTACAGGAAAGTGGCAGCTGAGAGTCTCTAAGCACTGAGCTATATTAGATTTTATTTGAAATTTTAATTTTCTGATCTGAAATTTATCAAATGTTTTAAATTTTCAAAAGCCAGCCCTAGTACCAGTGCTACCCACTGTGACCGCAGCACAGATTTGGTGTAGCAAAAACTATTCGCAACACATGCTCACATTGAAATATGGAACTGTGTTGGCCAGTGATATTGTATGTTTAAGTATTGTGAGAAAACTCAGGCTCCAGTCCCTGATTCCTCTTGGGGATCTACATGGTTGTCGTGTAGATCCGGACTTCATTTATGCCAGATTGATCTCGGTTCTTTTCATATAGTTAGTTGTATTTGGTACTTCCTTCCGAAGATGTGTTGTTACGAATTCCTGCCGCATAAGGCAACTATTTGTGGTTGATATCAAGCCAATTGATTCCATAATTTAAATAAGAATCAAAAGGAATTGCTGTTCAGAGGAGAGTATCAGATCAGTAGATTGATCAATGGATTAAACGGTTTTTTTTTTTAATGGGAAATAAATAGTTTAAACATTGCTATAACGAGCTACTAATTACATACAGATTATGTTCACAAGATCATAAGAAGGAGTTTGTCATTCACTGTTTGAGAACGTGAAATGGCAGTTAACTTTTTTAAAAGTGGTCTATACAACTTACTTCATTGTTACTATCACTGACAATCAATATCAAAATATCTTCTTTGTAAATTCCTTTTAATTTATGATGCATGTTAAAAGATTCTAATATTTTTGTATCTGCTGTAATTAAAAGTTGGTCATAAACTACTCGGAGATACAAGTTGGAGATCTTACGGTCATATTTAGTCCAACTGTTTCGCCATACCATTAGTTTAGCAATAGGAATATTCCCAGAATCTGAAAATTTTATATAAAAGAAAGGTCCTTAACTTGACTTTGTGTCTGGTTAGGAAGAGGAGATAGTATTAGAGAGTCTAACGTAGTGTTTGTATACTCTTTGTAAAGAGTAGATACTTTTAAAGATAGGTACTCATAGATCGGAATAGGTACAATGATTTAGATTGAATGAACTGAAATGTATATGTTAATAAATAATGAATATGGACATACCTTCAATATTCCGGTATTTATAAATTACTGACTTTTTTTTCATTATAACATGGAACTACATGTGTGGAGAAATGTATCGATGTGATCAAACTTATAACTGCTATGTAATCTGGGAATAAGTGACCAACAATGTTCAAAAACTTTAAATTTGCATATTGCTACAAAGCTCCAAAAATGCTATGAATTGTTTAAGAATGTGAGGAAACAAACTAAAACCTTAATTTAATTAATAAACAGGTAAATATAATTAATCTAACACTTTTATATATTCTTTAAATATCAATGGCAATAGTTTATGTAGTAATCACTACTTTGATAATTATTAATAAGGCAAAAAAAGAAAATACCGTTACTTCCCGGGAAGAAGGCAAGTCCATGTTAGGACACCATGATGCAAAGACAACGCAAGTACATTAAATCATTCTACCTATTCACGATAATATTTTGTTCTGTGTGTTGGCACCACATTAAAAACTCTTATTTATTTTATTAAAAATAGGGACAAACTATAATAGATGATAACACAGTTCACTATTTAATAATATAAAGCGTGTAAAAATAAGTTGAAAGATATTATTTTGGCTGGTTATGCCGGTAACGCAAAACTATTGGTCGATTGATAAATATTAACGAATAGTGGGATTATAAAAGGGTACGAATAAGATGAGAACTTCACTTGAGTGCGAGGAGAGGTACGAACAACTTGGCAGTTACTGTTAGTTAGTGATTTTCATGGTTTATATCAGTGGTTGTGAGACTATTTCTTACATGTGTGTAGGAGTAATTTATCTATAATATGTATGTATTTAGAAATATATTAGTATGTTTATCAGCAGTCTGGTTGCCATAGTACAGGCTCTGCCTAGTTTAGGATCAGACGGCCGTGTGTGAGATGTGTGGAGTTATTATTGTTATTATTCGGGCCATTGATAAAAATTACTCTATTCAGCTCTACTACAAGGGTTTTTCACACTGCGATATCAATCTACTTGCTATAAAAAAATAATTTATTCTATTAATCTAATATTTCGCCTGAGCTAAACTTTTGAATACACAGTTCATGTTAATCCAAAGACCTATATATAATCTAAGCCAAAAGGAAATAAGTTTTAATAATTATTGTTTTAATTATTCAGTACTTTACATACTTTGAATTACTTGGTTACTGTTCATTTTCTTGCTTGTTGAAAACTTTGTTGTTCTGTAGTAGAGCAAGACACAAAACAATGCTTTTGATTTTTATATGTAATTGTAAACAGTACACAGTACTGCAGTCTTCCCGCTTTTTTTCTTGCACATATTTTTAATAATTGTTTTTAAGGCAAAGGAATTTATTATAGTGTTATAAAGTCGTGCAGGTCATGTCATTGCTTCTCCGGGGCTAGTAGTTGTGGAATGACGGACCACAAATCTACCTATCTACATACACGGTGGTTTTTCACAACATCAGATTGTTGGAACCCATAGTTTCACTACTCTCTTTCCGTTTTATCCTTCGCCAGTGAGTGTAGTGCGGTATTCTCGGAGTCCACTTGTAGTAGGGCGTCAGTGGCGTAGAGTACCTTAGCGGGGCCCTGTAAAATTTGTTGGGGGGCCCAAATGAAGGGTAAAGATTTCTCAGAAAAGAAAAAAAATGCTTGCATTAAATTAAAATAAATATTTTTTTTTGTTTTTTCCCGGGAAGCACTAGATTAAGTGACATTGTGGATAACATTTCACTAATTTTTGCTTACAGGGGCCTCTGTAGCCCGGGGGCCCCGTATCATTGATACCGCGGTAGCTAGGGGCGTACAATTATTTATGACTCAGAAGACCAAGCGACACATGTAAAAAAAACGCAGGCGCGTGTGTTCAGTACATAGTTGTCCAGTATGTATGGTATCATATGAATCAAATATAACGATATTTGATACCTACGAATGAACTAAAGCAAATTTATGTTACTTTACATATTATTTGTATTGTGTTACCTAAGGACTTCTTAGAATATACGTACAAATCTAGTAAAAGTATCTACTTAGTATGAAACCAATGATGTTACAATGGCTTACTCTGTCAAGGTATTTATTGACTTGGAGGTAAATGTCCAGAAAATCTAATCTTTCACACCCATTTCTTCCTTTTTTTTTTTTATATATGACTAAATGGTCTTGCTTGCGTCAAAATGCTTCGTGAAACATAGATACCTATACTGTGCGTCGGGTAGGCATAGTAAATGACAGCTGCTATTGTTGTCTTCGTTGTTTCTCAATGTCGTGTTTGCAAGTTTGCAACTAAAATATATGTTTGTTAAAAGTTGCTTATTTAATAGTTTGCTAATTAAAATATATTTCTATGTGTAACAAAGCTTTGTTTAGGGGAATTATAAGGGATTGAGAATGGCGGCAGGAACATACTACTTTGTGATTGTAGGACATTCAGACAACCCAATTTTCGAAATGGATTTTATTCCAGTCACCAAAGAACCAAAGGTACACGAAAAATGGTCTATCTATTTAATGTTCTAAGGTCTAATAGAAAACTATACATAGACTAGTCACCAATTTTTAGAAACATATTTTTTCAGAAAGAAGATAATAGGCATTTGAATCAATTCATAGCTCATGCAGCCCTGGATCTGGTTGATGAACATATGTGGAAAGTTACAAACACTTACCTAAAGTCAGTTGACAAGTTCAACCAGTGGTTTGTGTCAGCATTTGTCACTGCTAGTCAGGTAGGCACATTAATGTTTTTCCTTAGTTTAATTTGACAACATTTTAGTATAGGTGAAAGCATTGAGGTATGTTTTATCATTGAATATCACTTCATTTTCTTTTGGTACTCATAGACTTAGATTTGTAATGTAGAGATTGATTTCCCTAATTCCCTAATCATTTTGTTATTGTCATTTTATGTCAATTTACACAATTTTTTTGTTACCATTTTGTGGTACTACTGGAGGTGCTTGGTGCATTAGGAATATTTCATTGAAGCCACATTTTTAACTCTTAACAAACTTAATACTATTTTTGTATATTTCAGATGCGCTTTATAATGGTCCATGATGCCCGCAATGAAGATGGGATCAAAAATTTTTTCACTGATGTGTATGAGGCATACATTAAACTAATGCTTAACCCATTCTACAAGGAAGACACACTTATCACACTACCAGCTTTTGAGAAAAAGGTTCAATTCTTAGGCAAAAAGTATTTAACATAGTGTAGTCTTATAATGCTTTAGTTATCTGTAAATCGGTAATGGCTCTAACATGAAGTACTGTATATCAGATCTTCTATTAAGTATTAGCATGAATTTGTAAAAAAATTTTAGGTTTCATAAACAAGAAGGTTACAAAGTAATCAATGTACCAATTTAGTATACCAAGTGTAGTAACACCTTTAGTTCAATCTTAGTAAAAAAAAAAGTTATCTTTTTTAACTTGAGTCCATGGAAGAGAAGAGAGGACACCTTACCCTTATTTTTTTTCCATGATTAATAATATAATTAGGTATTCATTTGAAATTTCTTTTGGTAATTTATTGGTTATAGTTTTAATGGTACACATCCTGTGGTTTTCTCTAATAGACAGAGTGATTCATGAGGAAGGAATGTGTGTACAATTTGTTAGGATTTTGTGTAAATTGATTGAAATAATTTTGATGATTGTTGAAGATGTCTCTGCGAAGTCGGGGCAGGTCACTAATAATAAGATAAAATGTGTACCAGTGCTGCCCAAAGGCAGTCCAGAATATTGAATTGAAAAATATATTGTTGGAGATGTGTAGTACCAATTTTTTGTATTAAGCTATATTAGTTAATCTTTATGTAAGAGCCATTAGCTAGTGTAAGTATATTTATGTAAGTTAAATAAATATATAAATGAAACAAATTTAACTGTGTTACTTTAAATTATTGTTATGAAAATATGCCTTTAAGTTGTACTGTACATACTATTCAAAATAAATATATTTATACCAAAAATTTCCTGGTTTTAACCATATAATTGAGGTGGCAAAGAACACACATTCCACCTGATAGGGTGTTCAACTAAGTTAGCTACTTGGTTAGAATGTCCCCTCCAACAGTTTCCAGTAACAAGACCAATGTGGGTGCACTAGTAATAAGATTTACCACCATTTGACTGCTTGGCTCTAGTGGCTATTTACTTTCTATTATATACTATTTAGGTAGATTTACCTATAAGAAAAACAGGTTTTTATTGAAAAAAAATAGAATACTTAATCATTTTTATTATATTATATACCTTAAAGTTTTAGAAGGACAAAGTAATTAATTAAATCACAATGAAAATCATATGTCCTACATAATATTGTTTTTATAAACTTTATCTGTTAAGAACATGTATAAAGAAACATTATCAGCGCATATTTGGTGTGGGTACACTCAGGTCACTTAAACCTATATATTATAGCAAATACTTCTTAATATAAGTCTGGAAGACCTAGGTCATCATCTGGAATGCTTTCTACTGAAAAGTCATCTGTAATAGAAAAAGACAGTATTGACTAAAGTTGCACTATGTGGCCTAGCAGCAAAAATAATGTAATGTCTATATGGATTGAGGAGACAGTCCAGATATCAAAAGGAAAGTCACACACTTAAGATCGAGCAGACAAAGGGCAAGACGAGGCAGGACAGAGACACGGCCTGAACGGTTTGACTATACTATAGTTCACGCTACATTGCAGTCCCGCCCCAATTGATGTCTGCCCCACTCTTAATTTATAGAAATACATTTCATTTTGTATGGTGAAATCTGAAATTTATAGTCAAATATATACATCAGAGACACTTAAATTTTGTAGAAATGTATTAGAATTTTTAATTTTATTTATTTATATAGTAGTAATTATATCAATTTTATTTAGGAATTCACTATAAAATCTTTTTATTGCATGAAGTTACATTGCAAATTGAATTCAAAGACAAAAATAGTAAATACTCACCTTTGAAGAACTCATCCTGATAAGAGCAGTTAAATTCCATGCTGTGTCTCTTTGTACTTGGTGGAGGCGTGTTCGGTGGTGAGAACTGCTTTGGAATTTCTGGCTCAGGCACTGGGAGGTAATCAAATAGGTCTCGGTGGTAATTGTCTGTAGATTGAGGATTGTAATTGGAATAAGTTTTATGTACTTACCTACCTACTTCACTGTTTTTCCACTCATCTACATTTAATAAATAAATAAAAAATGTTTTTAAATAATATAACAGAGATCTACATATAAAAAACATTTCTGTAAAAGGTTGAACATAGAAATTCCAATTCAAAGTAGAATTTTATTAAATGAACAATGAAAAAGAGTTAAATGAAAAATACTATGGATGGAAGATGTTCTTTTCTGATGGCTCTAAGAGTAGAACTGGCTTCGGTGCAGCTTATTATAGTTTAAGTGATGGAATTTCGGCGTCATTCAAAAGTACAAATACATATCCATATCCATAATGGCGGTGGAACTCATTGCAATTGCAAAAGCATTAGATAATGTTTGTTGCAACCTTGCGGATTACAATAACAAAAATATAGTAATATTCACTGACAGTAAGAGTGGTTTAATGCATATAGCTCGATGCGCCTCTGGATATAGAGGTGCACCAATAGCATATAATATAGCATAGAAATAGTCCAAACATACACAGAGGTACTTGGTATTTTTAAAGGGATATGCTGTAATAGTTTTAAAGAATACTTCGATGAACGCAGTAAAGAAAAAGGTGTGTGGTTTAAGATAGTGCAAAGTGAACCTACACGAATCCCTTGGTTTGCGGATGGCAAATTAAAAAGAGCCTATGTTATAATGGCACATAGATTACGTTCTAATCACTTTCCATCGAGAAAGTTTGGATTCCTAATGAAAAAAGGAGATTCACCTAACTGCCAAGTATGTGGAATGGTAGAGGACGTCCAACACATTCTGATGGAGTGTGAAAAGAATCGAAGAGAGAGAGCTAGTCATGCAAAACTTAAAAATTAAGAAATATGATGTGGGGGCCTTTACAAATTTTATCCGCGCCAAGTTCTGATAACGCTATAATGCTATACGAAATGGTTGTTGCATCACTATCTACCTCTATTACCGGCAATTTAAGTTAAGTTTAATATCTAAGATCTGTTGTTTATTAATAACTTTAGGGTACGATGAGGGCTGTCATACCTATGTAAGGAAAAAGCCTCTAAATAAATGAGAATTAAAAAAAAAAAATTATAAACAAGCATATAGTTACCATATTTGTTTGTTGGTTTGTGGAATTCAACATCTTCTCCACACATTTCCTGTACACTGGTTTCATCATTGTATATCATGGAGCCTACATTAACTGCTCGCGGTGTAAACACATTTCTTACTGGTGTATTCCTTAACGCTTTACCAGTGTTTGATAGAAAAGATTTTTTTGGGCCTTCCGATTTCTTAATAGGTTCATTAGGTTTAATGGGACCTGAAGATAAAGTTTTGCCCATATTCTCTGAAAATAGTAAAACAAATATAATATGGTTTAATAGAAGTACCCACATTATACCTTTAAAACCTAGGCTCTTTTCAATCGATGATTTTGGCAGTTTCAGTAAATATTTATATTATATTACAATGTAATATACTATATTTATTATATATTATAATAAAATCAGAAAATATTTCAAACAAAATTTGTATTAAAAGGTGTAAACAGAATATTTCGACTTGTTGATTACATTTACTGAAGAAATGATTTAAAGAATTATACATGTACAATCAAGATTCTTACCTATATTGGATAAAGGTTGGCGCGAAACATTTTTTACTGCCTGCCTTGTGAGGTGGTCACCAAATATATCAAATAACGATTCCGCCATTTCGATATATAAGTTCTTACAGCCAACACTTCCTAACTCAGAAGAAAATATAAATATCACAACGGTAATTCGTCTGAACAACTACGCAAACAATCGTTATAGGCAGTTGAAAGTTACAATAATTGCAGAATGCCAGAACGGACGTTGATTTGAAAGATGAAATTGAAAGAAAAACAACGACTGTGTGTTGCCGTTTCAAAAATAGTTTATGCTTTTTATTTTCGTACAAACATTTCGCACACCTAGATCTAAAGGGAGCTATATCAAAAAACCACTTTTTTCAGAAAAGGTGGAAAAACTAACTGTAAACTGCGGGAGTTTTGGAGTTATGTAATATGTATCATATTTCGTTTTATGATTTACAAAACAAGTTTTTAGTACAGTATTTTAGTTTTAACGATGTTAGTTTGTCGTTTTGTGACCACGAGGATGTTCTCTTTTGGTAGATACCAAAAGAGAACATTGAGGATTACGTTGAGGATGTTCTCTTTTGGTAGATACCAAAAGAGAACATCCCCGTGCAAGCAAAAAATACTAAAACTCGTTCGCATGGTTGGTAGTTAGCATCCAGCAGTATATAAAGTCTGTGATAGTCTAAGTTTATAATATCTAAACATTCTCTTCATCAACACAAAACTCCTAAGAATGTCTACAAAAAAAAAACGTGTGCGTCTCGGAACGCCCTACAGAGGTGATAACTTAAACGCCAGACAGACTGGTGCCGTAACGCGTTAACGCTCCCATAAGAAGTTATCACTTCAACATCTAAACCTTAACCATACAAACAATCAGCGTTGCCAATTTTATTTTTCAGGAGATCGTACCATACACTGGGCAAAATATTATTATGTATTTATGTCATAAAATCAAGAAAAAAATAGTACGCATTAAAATTTCAATAAAACAATAGTAAATTAGGTACTCATGTACGGGATATTATTATAACTATAAATCAATATTTAATATAACATATTTTAAGACATTAAATATTTGGAATTAATGTAATAAAATAAAATATATAATGTAGTCACTATCAGAGTCAATGAGCTCTAGTGGTATACGCAGGAGCAATGTACATGATATTCCTTTTTCCTTAATAATTATGTTGAACAGCTGTACAGGGATCAAAATCTCATTCACTGTTTCTGTCATAAATTTATTACGAACTAGCTGTTACCCGTGACTTCGTCTGCGTGAATTTGTAACGGCAAAAAGTTCTCATGTACTTCTCTATTATTATATTTAATTTAGTAGACAATAAAAATTAGGAGGTGACTGAAATAAGTTACTATTTAATTTATTATTCAATACTATTAATCTATTATCTAATTACACACCTTGAATGATTTCTATGTTTAATAGGTTCAAACCTTCAACGGTATCACTGAGTGATTTTTATTTTTCATTCATTTCAATTTTATTTTATTTTTCATTTCAATAAAATGATATTCAGGTGGCATCAGTTTGCATCCTGTTTACCTTTCGTGTAACACTAACACTATTGTACCTGAAGATCTGACTTTTAAAAAGAGTGGCCATGAGTTTCTTTGCCAGTATTCTTCTCATAAGGCTCTACGCATTTTGGAAACTGGAAGTTATAGATCGACACAAGCAGGCAGTAGATTTTTGTGTTTTCACCTAATTTACCTCGACAATCCAGTACATGCTGTGGCGTCTGTTTGCGCCGATCTATGATTTTAAGTCTAGCTTCAATTTAACGTTCATAAATGTCACTTAGTGTCTTAAGTGAATATATGGTTTTGAATTTGAATTGAACTTGTGCCACGTGGTATAACGGGCAAAGTCTGAAGAAAGTCACCACAAAAAAGTACTGTAATGCCACCCATAGGTTGGTCATTTTGCTTAATATCACGTAATGTTCTATCTACTGCTTCAACCGCTTCACGGTTTGCCATTGTACAGTCATCCCATATAATAAGATAACAATCACGTAAAACCTTAGCTTTAATGCTGCTTTTAAAAATATTACAAACAGGACTCTCTGTGCGGTCTGAGTCGATCGGAATTTTAAATATACTAAGGGGAATTTTCCCACTTTTTATCAAAGTGTCTGCTATGCCCGATGAAACGACAGCAAGCGCAATTTGCTTTGGTTTCGTACCTTCGCTTCGGCAAAATAACTTTGGTAAGAAAAGTCTTTCGCGTTGCACCGGGAGCATCTACTAACAACATTTCTCCCAAGGCACAGTCTACACACACGATCGAATATTAAACGCTGTTCTCCAATACATCTTGAGACATCATTTTGTACAGTTTATTTCAACAACTGTTGTACATTTCAACAGAAATTTCCATCGCATAATCCCCGTTTATGCGGTGACCGTCAAATGTTGGCTCGGGCATGCCATATTGAGAAATAGGATTACCCCCAATAGAAATCATTATATCTTGGTGCTTTAGGCAGCAGCGCGGCACTCGGCGCGCTTTATATGTACGTATGCTGGTTGCCAACCGATAAGCATTCAGCCTGTTGAACCATATGGATCCCTGGATCCAATAATCCGAATGAAAATTCTTTCACTGATAGAAAGCTAGACTGTTCCTGAGTGACATTTACACTACATTTTAACTGAAGTTCACCACGATATATTAGTGAAATCTACATTCAAATAGGTTAAGCGGTTTTTGAGACTAGCACGCACAAACGCTCAGACAAACAGATAAACAGACAAACAGACAAAAATCTAAGAACGGTTGTTTTGAGTTCTGTTACTTTAATAAAGACTAATAAAGGGGTTATTAGTTTTTCTTCAATATCTATAATGTACAGACATCGACTTGGTTCAATTTTATTACATGCATAGTTTCGTGTTTTCATTAAATTGAAGTGACTGAATACTTGTCCAGTGTCTAAAGCGCATTGTTATGCTCTTTATACTTTTGATAAAGGTGTCACTCGCTTCGAAATTGGTCAACCGGTAAAGTCAAATCTAATTATTTAAATATGACTAGAAGATTTTCCTATTTTGTTATGAAGATAAAAAAATATCGAAAGATCGCATATTTTGCTTACGATTTCGAATACATGATCGTACATCGTACCAGCAGACTGTCCAGCTCCAAAAAGGTCTTATATTTATGATTTATATCGTACGAAGAAAAGCAAAAAAAGTTAGGTTGGATGAATAAAAATGTCAAAGTCAAATTCATTTTGACATTTTAGTATCAAAACAAACTCACACTTCTCGTACGGTACTGTACCTAATAAAAAAAAATAGTTCTTATTAATTATAATAATGTCAGAAGAAAGGTCATCTAAAACGAATGGCCTAGGTCCTGACCCTATGCAAAGGCTGGCTTCATTTAAAGCTCCCCGAGACCTTACTTTGGGTGGTATTAAGACTAGTAAGAAAGTTTTTACACCCAATCTGAACGTGGCTAGAAATAAGAATAAGGGGTAAATATTAATTGTATGTTGTAGATGTGTAACTTGGGACTTAATTCAATGGCCCCGTGGCCGTGACACTGACCAGGTCAGGCGATCAGTACGTCCGTGACCACGATTGGTGCAATTCAATCGAAACGTAAGGAAACCAAAACATATGTATGTGTACCTTATAATTATTATCTCTAGTAAGTCCCGAGTTACACATCTAATATATATAAAAAGTAAAAAAATTATAATTGTATGTTGGATTCCGTTTTAAACACTGGTAAGTTATTACTGTTTGTGCTCTAATTTCTGATTGTGTTACTACAAAATATTTTTTATTGCGCGTTTTTCGTTGTTATTTTACTAGTGATTGATAGCTAGGGACATTCTTGCGGTAAGTGTGGTTTGGCTAGGGAGGGAAATGAAAAAACATAACAAATAGTTATCCTATTGGTAATCTTTGTAGCATGGTGGTAGAGTATATATAACTGCATCAAATTCGATTCCTGCTTTGTGCAATTTGTATGCATGCATAGTTTGCAAAGCAAAAAGAAGGGAGACAAGAATAATTATGAATATGAAGTAATTAATAAAATAAAAATGTTACATTCAAATAATTTACAATTTTAGAATGTCAGTGAAATAAAGTCATTTCTAATAAAAAAAAAATTGTTTGTATTGGTCTGGGGATTTTCCAGTATACTAGTATGTTTAAAAAAAAGTTAATGAATCTGAGTAGTTTAGTTGTAGAATAAATAAAATAAAAAAAATAAAAACATTTATTTGGAACTAAAAAACCAATTCAATACTAAAACAAAATGGAAACGATGATCGCTTCAAAAGTATAAAACTGTGGCACAGCTACCAACGCCCCCCTCCTGGTGGGAGGTAGGTTGTTCCAAACAAAGACTTAAAAAGTTAATTAATGAAATTGTACAAAGTTTTCTTAGTATTAACAATATTTAAAATAATGAGGTAAAGTATTAAATGTATGGATATCTGCTTATGTGTGAAAGAATGTATAAAACAAACTGCTTAGATTGTATGTAGTAAAAAATGCTATGTGAAATATATGTAACCTAGTCTAATTACTCCTGTAGTGTACAGAATTAGCTGCTAACAGACACATACTTGCTTTTTTAACTTCCACCTTGTGTGTACGTAAAATTTTTACACAAAGTAGCAATAGGAGACTTACATATCAAATAAATCATGCAAAAAAAAAAAGAAATTAGAGCACTTGATAGGATTTTAGTTTTCAGCTTAATTCATTTCTTATTGTATGTGCTATTATGTATACTCCCTGTTAAAAAATAATGTAATTTTGTAATTAATAAGGCCAAATTGGCATTGTCCAAGTAGACATGACATAGTTGTATGATTGGGCCTGACCTTATAAGAGTTTAAAAATTGTATCGTGTATTTATCAGTTAAATTACATTTTTTATAATAATTAAAGAGGATTACATAGATATGGACTGTAGTGTGTACTTGCAAACAAGTAATTTTTCTCTTTTTATAATCATTTCAGTCCTTCCACCAAACAAAGCAACCAGAAGAAAGAAGACAGAGAGAGAAGGGACAAGAAAAATGACAGAAATAGGAATTTCAAAAATGGACCCAACATTATTAAGTCTAGTGGTGTCTTTTCAGAAGGTAAGAAATGCAATTAATATGTGGATGCATGGGTATCACTATTCTCTATGTTAAAATGTATGGCAGCAAGAGCTGTCAGATAATGTTACAATCCGAGAATATCTATTACTAAAGACACAGATCCTGTGTCTTTAGTAACAGATGTTCTTAGACAGATAGGATCCCGTGTCTTTAGTAAGATATTCTTAGACCTTATTCTAGATAGTTCGACGTGACATCTCAAATTTAGCACATTTCTGAGAGCTGTTTAGGAAATGTATAGAATTCCTAGGAAATGTTTAAATTAGGAATTCCTAGGAATTCCTGATTTTAGGCATTATACACGTTTCTATATATATAATGAATGATGAATTACATACATTTCCAACCACATAAATAATAAAAAATATTGTAATGTCACCAGGTTTGGGAAGTGTCGAGCGACATGCCTCCCGCGGCTCGTACGACAGAGAGTCGGATAGCATACAATCTATGCAAAGGCCGACTATTAGAGTTAAGGATGTTATTAAGGTGAGTGAAGAACGAAAAAGCTAGACCTCTTCTTATGACTGTCATATTAGAAACTATATTTCATATTATTGAGTTCAAAATAGACCTGGCTATTCGTAACTACCTGTTTTACTTATCAAACAAGTTGCCCAACGTCCATAAACTTTAATACTGTTACTGATTCTGCAGATAGACAAAGAATTAGAAGAGCAGAAGATTAAAACTGTGATGGGTGACATAGGAAACATGGAGGACGACAGCAATTGTGAGGACTTCAAGAAAGTTACAGAAAGAGATGCTCCTATAAAACTACCGATGGATGATGGAGGTAGGTTTGTGAGGGTTTTTGGTCAAGTTAAAATAGGTTCTATAAGATGTTCTTACTGATTAAGGTATCTTTTTTTTTTGATCCGTGTATTACTCTGGTATTCGAAGCACTTTTTTGTAAATGTCTAATTTTTTTCAACCAATTTTTATTATTTAACAGAATTTTGTCTCATCTATGAAAACATTGTTTTTTAATCAAGCGGGATTTAACAAATTAGGCTGAAGTTGTAGAAATAAAGCTCTCTTCTGACTATTTCTAACTTCCTCCAAAATATACCATTGGCGATTTTGATAATGAATGTTATACAGGTGTATTTAAAAGTGGAACACTTACTTAAATGACTGAAGGATGCCGTTACAATACCGGCGGCCCTAAGCGTTCCCTCTCTCCACCTCTTCCCTACTCCCACCTTCACCTACTCACACCTTAAAGACCGGCAACGCACTTGTGACTCTTGAGATGCAGGTGCCCATGGGCGGCGGTAGTCATTTAGCATCAGGTGACCCGTCTGCTCCTTTGCCTTTGCATTTTTTTTTTGAATTATTTTTTTTTTCATTTGAATTTCCAGATATATTTACCTCCGTTTCTAATAAAAAAAGGTGGAACGTGTAAAGTTAAACATTTTAAAACATACATAATTTTTTATTTTGGAACTATTCACTCAGTTATTGAGAAAAACATTAAAAACTACTTTTACTTTTTCATTGTAGAATATTAAATACAGGCTGTTATTCACCCTGTATTTAATATTCTTTTTTTTTTCTAAGATGTACTCAAATGTTGTAGGCACTAGGCATATAATAGGTTGGAGATGCTACGTCTCCATAGTATCTAACATTGAGTTCTCTTTATAGGCTGGTCCCAGGTTAAGCCCACAGTGAAATTAAAACAGGAGGTGATCATCAAGAAGGAGCCTGAGGACCCCGACTGTGGTACTAATCATACATTTGTGATACTCAGAGTTATACAGACTGGTATTCGGTAGACAAGAAGTTTTAAATCATATTCGGTTATGGTTTAGAATAGATTTTTATTTCGGACTAGCAGTTCCTGCTTGGTTTTATTCGCGTGTACATATTTATACATCTTTCGCGAAACCCTAATTCTTTTTCCAAAAAATAAGTAGCCTAAGTAACTTCTTATAACACTTGCTATCTACCCGTGAAAGTCTCGTGGAAATCGGTCCACCCATTTCGAAGATTAGCGAGAACAAACAGACAGACAAAAATTTTAAAAACTTTTTATTTTTAGACATAGGTATTAGGCAAATAACTGTATGAGCTTAAAAAAGAACTATTATTTTGACATTACAAACAGGCACTTCAAATTTATTTATTTGTATTGCGGTTACAGAGCACCATATCATCCCTGATAATTATGTAATAGAGTTGCCATAGCTCGGTGTGGAGGGGGATAGGGTTGCCTATGTACAAATACGCAAGTTTTGAACGTTTATAGACTCTAGAAACCGTGCGCTATTCGAAGTACTGCCGTAGAAGTGTGTCGTATAACTTTGGGTATGACCTTTCTCTGCAGCTCTGCACCGTCGAGCGAACTGTTTCGTTTTGGCTTGCTGGAGCGGCTACAGTGACACCAATATTACCTATATATATATATATGTTTAAATATATTGTTTTAAGAATTTCGATGCATCTGTTGTGTATTCGGAATTTATGCTTGTTAATTCAATAATCATTAAAGATATACAGTTGTACTCACGTACTTACTTATATTATATTTTGCGGCAGCCCGACAGGGGTCCGTTATCAAGGGCTGAAGCGACCTGTCCTTAACCAAATGGGCTACCCCATAAACAAGTGAATGCAAGCGTAAATCTTTATTTATTTAAGTGCGATTTTCTACGATTGCATATTGTCCGTGATGAACAATAGCGTGGAACTGGTATCATTAGCAAAAACCCTCGTTGGGGTAATTTTTTCTGTTGTATTCTGCTCAAATATAAATGTTGTATTATCCAAACGAATTTTGAATTATACGGCTCATTAAAGCTAGGTACACACTATTGGACTGTCACCTATAAAATGTACTGATCACTTGTTATAATTGAAACTGCGTCGAGTGTGGCAAAGTAAATCAATTAGATCGCTCCGGATTCGCTGGAGCGATCTAACTGATATCTGATTACAGTTCTTAGAGTATCGAGTAATTGGACAGTCTCTATACTCCAATTATTATTATTAGCTGCCCCGACAGACTTCGTTCTGTCATAGTCATAAGTTATTGATTGACGACAAATGTTTGACAGCTGGGGACATGTGTTTTAATTATTATTTACTCTGTGTTTTGTATAGGAAAAGAAAAATGTTGTTTTTGCTATTTTCCATAAGATAGATATATTTTCTCTCCATAAGAACCTTCCTTGTGTCTTAACGAAAATATGAAAATAAAAAATAGCCGAATTGGTTGAGCCGTTCTCCAGTTTTACGCTTAGCAGCACATTTGGCAATTCATTTTTATTTATATAGATTTCATTGATTTATGATTTGATGCCCCCAATATCAACATTTTTTCAACGTGCACCTGTTTTGAGACAACTCCCGCATTAAAAATATTCTTGTCGCGTGGGGCTTCACAAACATCTAAACAGTGAGCACAGAACACCCAGACTCGGGACAACTATTTGTGGATCACATAAATTTTACTTTATTAGTTTAATTACACTTCAGGAATAAAATATGGGAAATTGGAAGGATATTTAAAGGGGAAGGTAGGTAAAAAAGAAAAGCGTCTAATTATAGAAGATAATATATCCCCATATAGAGGTAATCCACAACACTCGGCGTGGTAGCAATTTTCAACCACATTAAATAACATATACTAGTGCTTGTGCAAATTATCACCACATAAAAGCTTTTAGGTGGAAGCATTTTTGAGGTAATGAGGGTATTAGTTTTGAAATTTGATTTCAGTTAGTGAGGTAGAAAAGAAGCCCCTGCTGGATGTGAAGGAGGTGTTTGAACATACAGATGTCGTGAAATTATTGAAGAGCGATCAGCCGACGCTCATACTATTGCAGGTTAGTTTTTTAAGTGAAAACTTACTTACTTAAACACTAGAGGGCGGTAATCTAAACATTGAGTTTTGTCAGCTTCTTATTAATTAATATTTAAAAATATAATTAGTTTCATAAAAGTGAAAAACAATATAGGTACTCATTTGTCTGTGGAAGTGTTACTCAATAAACTTTGAACTAAATATGTAGTGACAAAATTAACGACACGAAATATCCAGCTATACTAGAATCTGTATGTACTTATAATGATGTTACTAGTAGATGGCATAACTTTTTGGCGTGGGGTATGGGGAAAAAGCGCTGAACTCGCGTGACCGTCACGCTCAGATGACATATAGATGTGACTGTGTATATATATATATATATATATATGTGTGTGTATACTGTGTATGTGTTTTTAACGGACTTCAAAAAAGGAGGAGGTTCTCAATTCGTCGGAATCTTTTTTGTATGTACGTTCACCGATTACTCGAAAACGCCTGAACCAATTAAATTTTTTCACTTCTGAGTCCTACGACAGACAGTTTTTTTGTTATATAAGTTCTTTAAGCCTTGAGTTATCGAGTTATAAGTGAGGTGTCTCAACAGACAGATATTATGGTCCATAGTATTTTGTGAGATGTATTAATACGTTTCTTTAATTAATTGTATGTCAGTTACCAGATTCTCTACCGGGGCGCGGCGGCAAGATGGAAGACGAAGCTCCGAGACGCAAGATTATTGACGACGAACCTTCCACTTCAACTGGGGAAGGCAAGCAAGAGAAACCTGTGAGTCTTGTCACATTTTTTTTATATCTGCGCCTCGCGGTTTCACCCGCGTAAGTCCCGATCCCGTGGGAATATCGGGATAAAAGTAGCCTATGTGTTAATCCACGTCTCCAGCTATACAGGGTGTAAGTGACACCGTACCGAATCCTGAAATAGTGTATTCAGTCCATCATTCTGAGTCGGAAACTATTGAACAGTTCTGCCGGAAAATTCATAATTTTTTTTTGGTTAAAAGTGATATCACAATGAGTAAACAGAATATTTTACCGAAAACAAATCAGTAAATATACCATTCGGCTAAAACTGCAATGTAAAACATTTATGCAATCAGCTGCTTCGACCGCCCGCCGTGCGCTGAAGGTCGTGCAACCGTACCGCGCAGAACGCGTGTTGCGTTACACTGCTTAGTTCAAAATCAAACTGTTGACTTTAAATTTAATTTTATGATAAACAGACTTTTGCATTGTGATAAGTATCCAAAGATAAACGTTTTTGTAAGTTATTCGCGACGGTGATACTTACACGCTGTATACATACCAAGCTTCATTGCAATCGGTTCAGTAGTGCGTGAAAGAGTAACAAACATCCATACATCCTCACAAATTTTCACATTAGTAATGTTAGTATAGTTTTGAAATCCCCTTATATCTTAAACTAGGTTCTATCCGCGGCTTTGCTTGCGTGTAGATTTTGTCTCTGGTATTCCTCGGCAACGGTACTTTGTTTTGGATGAAACGTATCTGTTTTCTGTACCTACGGTAAAATTTATCTAACGACTGGCCTGTTGGTCTAGTGGTTAGTGACCCTGACTGCTAAGCCAGAGGTCGTGGGTTCGATTCCCACCCAGGACATTTAATTGTGTGATGAGCATGATCATTTGTTCTGTGTCTGGGTGTAATTTATCTATAACTAGCAGTTCCCGCGCAGCTTCGCTCGCGTGTACATATTTATATATTTTGCTCGGAACCCTAATATTTTAATAATTTCTCGCTATAAATAATTCATACCTATGTCTAACAATGGACGTCCTATGTCTGAAACGTGGGAGAGCCATGCTTCGGCATGTATGGGCCGGCTCGCCTCCGCTCGATACCACGGCCTCACAGAAAACCGGCAGTGAAGCAATGCATTGCATTTCGCCTGAGTGAGGTTACCGGAGGCCCTAACCCTTCCCTCTCCCCTGTTCTCGTCCTACCCCTTTCTCCTACTCCCACCTTAAAAGGCGGCAACGCAACATGTGACTGTGAGCTACAGGTCATTTACCATCAGGTGACCCGTCTGCTCGTTTGCCCTTATACCATAAACAAAAAAAAATATGAAATAATTCATACACCTGGGGCAGATTTTGGTGGTACAAATGAGTTTATATTAAGTAATGAAATTAATAATGATTTCATTTGTATAAATTTGTAGCCAGTGGATACAAGATGTCGGTTGTCAGACTTAGAAGAAGGTCGTATCGGCAAGTTGCGGATACATCGCTCCGGACGCGTTAGTCTGGCAATCGGTGATACCATGTTCGAGGTTAGTGACATTCATATTCTACTTGGCTAAGTAATCTTGGTATAAGCCTTACCCATGGGCGTACCGAGGGGAGGGACAGAGGAGAGTAGCTGCCCCTCCTGGCTTTAGCAAGCTTTGCCCCCCCCCCCGCCCCCCTGGGGTGACAAAACTAATTTTGCCCTCCCCCCTGGGCTAAAAGCTGGGTACGCCCATGGCCATACCTATGAAGACAGAGCAATGAACATAGTCATTGTAACTTGTTGATTTTTAGTTTTATTCGAAAAGTTACAATGTATATTAAGAGAGCGGTGATGTTGGTCGAAAAAGTACGCGTGACCGCTCTAAAAACCTAAATTGAGTTGACTACTGTTTCTACTAAGCTAGTAATGACATTTGAGGTCATCATCTTCAGCTTCTAATAAATTTATAATCAAGTGGTTTCGGTTTAGACTTCAGACTTGGGTCAGACAGCGGACGAGGCGGGACGCACGTGGACAGGTTGTCCCCTAAAAATGGGAAAACTGTTAATTATTTTTTCTATAGAATGAAAGCGATTACAAACAAATATATTGATAATCGACAGGATATTCACATATCAAATCTCGGGTAATTTAGCAGATTTTTTTAAATTGTATGTTATGTTATAGCCATAGAAATGTAGGTACAAAAATGAGTTTTAGATTAATAGCAGATTTTATTTGTGCATGCAGGTTTGCATGGGCACCAAGGCTGCCTTCCACCAGGAGGTGATATCAGTGGCCACGGACGACGCGTCACGCTCTGCCAACCTGGTCGCGTTGGGCTCCCTACAACACAAGCTGAATCTTGTCCCCAATTGGGAGACCATGTTCCAAGACATGTCAGTTTAGAAAATGTTATTGAATGTTTTTTGTTGTTTTATTGTTGTTAAACTTGTTAAAACTTGTTTATTGTTAAACAAGTCTAAACTGGTTAATATCTAAACAGGTTGATACTGTTAATACTGTATGACATAAGTAACATTGGATTTTAGCTATTCTTTTTGTTTTCAATTTGCAAAGAATAAGTATTATATGTATCTTATATATATAAGTATAGATATGGCGGCCTTGCCAGTATCAAATTTTGGCACAGCCCCGCCATAATAATTTTTAAACGTTCTCAACTTGTATGCATATTAGATCGGATGGAAGTACTTGTGGTAACATTTATTTCACATCAATGTCAGGTAAAAAAGTATCGCATCTTATAAATATTACCGCATTATCGCCGATTACAGATTAGTGGCGATTTACAATTCTATTATATCCCCACCAAACATGTTTTAACCTCTTGTAAGGTCTTAATCTATACAAGTATAATAGGGCAAGTGATGGCCTATACATCCACATAGTTTTTATATGACATAAGATACAGTAAAAAAGAAGATAAATTTTTGCTTGTTTTATTTCTATTTCCTTATAATCTCCCATTAATACCAAAATGAATATTTAGGGGTCAATTAGGGGGGTTGATTCATGTATATGAGTTTGCACTGAGGAGTTCATGATGAATTTATGTTGTTCAAAAATTTTATCTGTTTGCAATAATAATGTATTTAGCAAATGTGTTGGACAAACTCTTGGTGAAATTAGATGACTATGACCAAACTGAAAAAAGGAACCCGCATACCATACCATACCATAATATACTTGCATACCAAACTCGCAGCACACACCATTACCACACTTTCATTCATCTCACTGCACTTATTTGCATGAGATTTCTGTTTCTCATAATGGGAGAATAATCTGACTTCTGTGACACAGGTTTAGTGCTTAGCTCAGGAGTTAGCGACTTCACATAGTGGTGTACTTTTTATGTGAATATACATATCTTAACACTTTCAATGCCACCCCAATTCACACTATATCCTGTACGATGCTGCGAACAACACTAATATAAAAACAATATTTACAAAAAAATTATGTCCATCATTCAAAAATTCTTGCATTACTATTTGATGCAACAACTTTTTTACCCCAGTCTTTAAAAATAATATCAAACATATCAACGTTTTAAGTTAAGTAAAAATTGTCATGGATGACCATCTATGCAGCTGAAAACGCCCAGTGTGTTCCCGGCATTGTTTGTAAAACATTTCTTTGTGAAATATAAAAATCATTGCAGCACAGGAGCCACTTCAAATTTGGTTAACTTATGAAATAATTAAGCTACACTGTTATTTTTAATATATAATACTACAAAATGACTGAAATATGACCGAAACATTGTGGACAGCCAGGCGTGTTGAAAATTTTGAAGAACACATGAGGCAAGTCACAGGCACTGGAAGTGTTAAAAAAGAAAAAGTGCTACTTGTTAGAATAGTGATGAATAACAATTATACGTCTTTTAAATGGTGGAAGCACTTGCAGAAGTAAATAAAATAAGGAAATAATGTTTATGTAATGCGTCACTCGCTGATCGGCGAACGCATTCATCCCGCTGTCAGATGTTGTATGCAACCTGCGTGCTACCATCTGCTCAGACCATAACCACAGTTGATAGTGATCTACGAATTTCACATGTTGACCACTCTTGGTTGTCACTACAGCAGGTGGTGGTACCAGTGATGCTGCTGTTTCACAAAATGTTCTATATGAAAAAACGCAGATAAACAAACAAAGATACACTTACCTATGAGGGTGGCTCAGATTTTAAGAAAAATCTGTTGTAAAAGCAGAATTTCAAATAGTTGCACACTAGAAGCAATGTTGAAATTAAAGAAATATCTTAATATTTATTTTAAATGTACCTATTTTATTTACAAAACAATCTATATTTTAAGCATTAACACTAGCTTCCTTTTCTTTGCGTAATTCAATCTGTGTTTCTCTGCCTTGGTAAAGGTTTCCTTTTAAGTCAATAGCAAAATTGTAATCACTTGGATTGGCAAGTGCATGGTCTATTGCAGCTTCTAGGGTTTCTGGTGTGATGAAGGTAGAGCTTAGTTCCTGAAATGTTTAAAAAGTGAACTATTGGTTTTAGAGATTCTGAAAGTTATAGGCACAGAATAATTGTCGGCGACAGTGGAAGTTTTATATGATTTAGCATAACATTCTTAATTGCAAAGCTGCCATAATGGTTAGTACTACTGATTGCCAGACTCAAATTATTATATATAATCAATTTGATTCATTAATAAAGTTCTTGAAGAGACATTATTAGGTTTTTATTGAAGTAGTGCACAAATGACACCTGGGTTCTAAGAGTCCTTATAGGCCATTTAGATTCTGACCACTTTCATGGTATAAACATTGTGATCCAAACAATTATTTAATCTGTATTAAGTCCCTGTAACACAAGGAACTGGTAAATGAGGGTGTGTTTTAATACAAAAAGAAACATTGACAATATTATTTCAGACCAGGAAATGATTAAAGATAATTTTAAAATACAGCAAAATAAATCTTAAAGTTTAAAGTGCCCTTTACCTTCTCTCGTTTAACCTCTGCAGAGGCTTTGGCAATCCTTTCCTTCAGTATCAAATCGGCTTCCTCAATTCTTTTTAAGGCTTTTTCTTCTAAGGCTTGTATTTCGAGTTTTCTTCTTTCCTCACGTTCTTTAGCGACCTGGGCGTTCCACTTGTCGTTTAACTCGACGCATCGCGCCCAATCTTCAGCTTCTATGCGCTGAGACATCTCCGAACTGGCACTCTGACGCGACGCTTGTTCTTTGATCATATCTTCATGATAAAATCTCCTTACAGCTCGCATTTGAGTTTTATAGTTATTATTCAAGCGTAATAGCTCTAAACGTTCATCCTCGGAAATAATTGGCCGTTTAGGGATCCGATAAATCTTACTTTTCGCAACGGGTAGCCACCGCGGTTTTCTGTGGGCTTCGGCGGCCTGTATAAATATTGGCACGGTACGTTTTAGAAGAGAGTGTTGAGGAAACATTATTTATTATTATGTTTTTCCTTTTGGGAATAGAATTTCATTTGTCCAATAAAGTTATTACAAAACACATAACCTACAATGGCTACTACAACTCAATTGACATTATGACTGACGTCTGACATCTGCGTTACATTATCTGTTACATTACATACAGATGTTATTTTGTAGTTTACTTTCTATTTTGGATTTTCATGGAAATACCTTAAAGAAAATTTACACAGTTAGTGTAAAATTTGTAATAGACAATTGAAACTAAAAATAGTTTGATGACAATTTGACTTTCTATAGAAAATCACTATTGATTTTGATTCACATGTGTTGTAAAACGTTTTACGTTTGCGAAACAAATATTGAACGTCAAGTTCTGTGCTGTCTGGTCTTGTCATTCTTGACAAACAATCAAACAAAAGGGGAAGCGAACCGGGCTTGCTATTTATTTATAATTGTTTTGTTTAATTAATAGCATGAATTAAAGTAAACAAGATGATTAAAATATCAGCACTGAACGAAGAATCGGAGGAAGATAGTGGATCTGAGGTGGAAGTGACTAAAGAGGCATTAGAACAAATTGCATTACAACAGTACGCCAAAGCACTTGAACTTCAAAGAAAAGGTAATCTTAAGGAAGCAACACAATTATTAAGGGATCTTCTAGATACAGAACTACTCTACGATATAAAGAAACCGGTGCAAGGTGAGAAAGTACCGGGACCTTTGTTTAATGTTAAATATTTGTCTTATAAAAACTTAGCGTCTATGTTAAGCGCATCTGACGATGTGGATGCAGCGATAGATGCTTATTGTGCAGCATCTGAGCTTGATGATACCGATGTTACTCTTTGGCATAGACTAGGACAGCTCTGCTTACGCAGCAAACGCTATGAAATGGCATTACATTCGTTTCAACGCGGCGCTGAGCGCAATCCTCGCCATTGGCCGTGCCTCGATAAAATTGTGACACTCTTATTAGGCTTAGGATATAAAGAAGAATGTATAAGTACCATATATGACACTCTACAGTTAGATCCTGGATATCTAAGAGGTCTTGCTTATAGAAAACACATTTTTACTGTTTACCCTTACATTCGAGATTTTATGGAGTATCTAAATCCAATCTACAAGTGGAATGATGAGGATGATGAGCCATTTGATGAGAAAAAAGCCGAAATATTGTTGAAAGAATCAGACGATATTTATGAATCATTCTTAGAACAGCAGAAAGCAGAACAGTTTCAATATGTGTTACCAGAATTAAAATTAGTCAAACCTGTTTCTATATTAAGTTGGAAATCTGTTGGAGACTCATTAGTACACATGCATCGGTATATGACAGATAACTTCTACAGTCATGCATGTCCTATAGAATTAATATTCGAAAAGGAGGAAATAGAGGAACTTATGGAAGTCTGTGAGGAACCCAAAGAAGCAGAAGTTGTAGAAAATAAAGAAGAGAATAATACAGACAGTGAAAAGAATATAGAAAATGTTTCTGAAAATGAGAATAATGATTTATCAGATAAGGATAAAGCTGCAACAGATACTGAAAAGGTTGAGAGTGATGTTGATGTAGCTCCAGTGGTTGCAACAGAAGATAATGTAGCTGAAACACAACCAGAACCTAAAATTCTTAGGAAAAACCCTGTAAGGCGAAGAGGCAGTGCTCTCAGCTTTCTTCAACAGTGGGAATGGTGCAATAAGAGAAGGTCTGGACGTAAAAAGCCTGTGACCAAACAAGAGCAGGATGATAACATCTATGAAACATTAAGAAGAATGGTACCCCTTTGTTTAGCTCCTGAAATTGTTGAAAAAAAAGAAAATCGAACTAGGGATACTTCTCCAGACATAGCTGATCTAGACAAGTTATTTGACGAAAAAGACAAAAGTGAAGATAAGAAAGATTATTTTGGATCTGAAAACGAGCAAAAAGATGTTAAAATTTTTATTGTAAAGTATTCAGAAAGCAAAAGAGATATAATTGACATTTTGAAAGATTATTTAAATGTTTTGGCAGTAAAATGGAGAGAGAAGTGGCCTGAGGGTCTCTCTACTGTATTTATTGAAGCCAATAAATGTTACATGAACCATGTTGATGCTCCAACCTGCACCACTGACAATCACGAAGACTTACTCCATTACACTAATGTCAACATTCTTGTTGAAGAGTTTACTGTAAATGAAAAACTTATTTCACCTTCTGATGAAGCTGATAAACAAAAGCATGACCTGAGTGTGGTTGAGGCTATTGGCATCATACTGAGCCAGAAACCACATATATTTGTAAGTACAGACTGTTTAGAATTAACATTAAGATTTCTTTGGCTGAAGCTCCACCTCCATATGTTGAACAAATGCAATGAGTTTGCTCTAGATTGCTTGTATCAATTGCAGTATGAATTTGAAGCCATGGATGAATATCATGACACATACTATTTAAATGTAATCAATTTCACATTTAAACCTGCAATTAGTGAAAAAGAGATTCAAGCCGGGATCAAATTCCTAGAAAGAAACAAGAAATTGTCCACAGTTTTGGATTTGTTTGAAAGGGGAAGCTATGAAGAAGTGCTTACAATTGTCACAGACTCTTTTGAGCATTGCAAGACAATGGCTAGAAGTGAAGAAGAAGAAATGTCCCTAGACTTCGCAGTTCAGTTGTCGATAATATTAGATACATATTGGGCTTTGAACAGAGTAGATGATTGTTTAAAGTGGTCTTTAATCTGTTTGCATGAAGCTTTGAAGCATTACTTTAGGCACACCACAGGGTCACAAGAGTATGACAAATGGACCCTCACAGTTGTAAAAATACTCTGTTCTATAGAGCATATACTGAGTACAGAAGGTTTGGCAACTTTGGATTCTGTGTCTCAGAAGGAACTCAGTCAAGGACTCGAAGATCTCATTAGGATAATTGGTCATCAAGTAGAGACAAATGGGACCGAGATGTCCTTTAATACAGTCACTCCTTGGATCATAATGCATTATATATTGCAAAGAGAGGAAGACCAAGGCCGCATTCGGACTTTAGATAAAGACAAAATTGCTTGTGATGAAGTGCCTAATCCTTTGCTAGTATTATTTATTGCTCATGAACAATTAGGTAGTAGGAGTTGGTGTTGTAAATCTCAAGGGAAACTTTTGTACTTTATTCTGGATACAGTGGTCCCAAGATTAAGATCACCATCCTTATCTAAATCTTTGGAACAAGTATGCCAATATATGGAACAATGTGTCTACTGTCTTTTTGGACATCCAGGAAGGAAACATAAATTAAAATATTTAGTTGATCATAATGCAAGCCCTTTTTCTCTGGATTGGAAAAGAGCTCAGCAGTTATACGAGATCTTTAAGCCTCCAGTATTACCTGCTCTGGAAGGAAAAGTTCCCGGCATTTCAAATGATACAGAACAGTTGTTTCATCGCATACTTGCGTTGCTGCCTCCAGAAAATGACCCGTCCAAATATCTACCTGAAATAGATAAATTTATTAAAGGAGTCGAGGATAAAGTGCCACACATTCCACCTCTGATTCCTTATAAAATGAGAGACATATACTTTTTGCTAGGAGACTACTATTTTAAGAAAGAAGAAGGCAAGTTGAGTGTCAAGTATAATATGTTAGATGTTGCAGTGAATAACGATCGCCTAGAGTCATGGGCGAAAATATCGTTATCGAAAGCCGTTAATTTAGATAGAATACTGAATTCCTGCAAGAATCTCAACAACGAACGAGAATATTTAAATCCTGCTAAATCTGTTATACGATGTTTCAAACGATCTTTGGAGCTAGATCCGACACACTGTAATATGCTAATTGAATATGGGCTATTTGTGTACACTGTTCACTCCTTTTGTTCTCGGTTACTAAAACAAGCGAGTGAATCTTTGAGCATGGAAGACTTCGGGTCTTTAGAGAAACAAAAAGAAGATATGTTAGATACTACACAGAAATGTTTTGTCACTGTGATTAATGAACTAAATAATAGTACAGATTCAGAAAAAGATAGTGAAGACTCCTGGCTTCACTTTTATATGTTAGGGAAGGTGGCGGAAAAACGTAACAAGCCTCCATCGCTTTACTTAGACTACTATATGAAAGCTGTTAAATGTCTACAAGAAACTGATGCTACCTATCCTCTGAAGATAAATTATAATACTCCAACTCATTTATGTATAGAGGTGTTAGAGTTACACTATCGCATTCATGCTTCTATTTTGAAGTACATAGAGCAACACGAAAGTAAGCCTATACCAGTATCGGTGGGCAAGGTATTCTCCAGTTGTATTGAGAAGTGGAAGCAAGGTCCTTTCACTAAAAAACCCAAAAAAGATGGCACTATAGAAAGTGAAGCTACGACTTCAGAACCAAAGCTCCCCGAACCGGTACACGCGGCTAACATTCTAAAACGGTCTTTTAGCGACGCAGGCGAAGAAGAATCATATGAAGCCAAAAGGCTAAAACTGGAATCTGCCGCAGCTAAAGTTAGGAGGTCAGCATCTTACGATACAGAGAGAATGGCATCGAATAAAGAGCTGATAGTTCAGAACGCTGAAGCAATAGTAACTACAACCGTTAATTCAATTGAGGAGAGAAAACCAGAGGCTCTTGTAGAAAACAATATAGAGCCGACATTGTCGCAGTTACCGCCACTTCTGTCTAGTGCAGAAATGTATAAAGAACAGCCAACAGAATCTGATAAAGCGGTAGAAGAAAAGAAGGGAGACACTGATGGTGAAAAGAAAGAAGAGAGTTCCAGCAGTACAACTTCATCATCATCCTCGGATTCCAGTTCTAGCGAGACATCTTCTGATAGTAGTAGCGACTCTAGCAGAGACAGTGAATCCTCGTCTAAATCTTCTAACGACTCCAAACCTTTAACAGATGGTGAAATTCTAAACATAGTGTCATCATGTCTTGACGCATTAGAAGACTGTACCAGCCGTTTCCCTTTGCACTACAAGGCCTTATACCGACTTGCTCACTATCACTTTTATTACAAAAAAGGTAAAGATATTGAGCGTTGTAGAGACTTGATGCTGTCCACTTTTACATCACGGGCAAATCAGAAATTAGGAGGATTATTCAGTGAAAGGAAACCCTCAAACTTCTTCAACAACATATGGAAGATACCAGTTTCAGAAGTAGAACGAGCCGGAGGATTCGCTTTCCATATGAATCGATCAGTCTTACTAACTCTTGAGATACTAAAAGAAATAGACGATCATAAAACTCTCTTAGATATCAGCTTACAGTTGCAACGAATACCTGAACCGGATAAAAAATATTTGCGGGACTCTGACAGGGAAGACTTAGCGCAACAAGCATTTTCACTTTGCGTTCAGTCTCTTAAGGGGCAGTTAACCAAATTTAGCCAGCAAGCTGATTTAAAGAGTAATGATGTAGAACGGCAGGCGCTTAAGAGCTTAATGTTGGACATTTACAGAGCGTACCAGAGAGCTCAGAAGCAACCAAATTCCAAACAGTTCACGAATCTTCTTATAGACGGCTTTAAGCTCGTGACGACCAAACCTGTCGCAGAAAACGCAAATCTCGTTGATATCAGTATGAAGTACTGTCAAAAGTTGATACAAAAACTGAAGCACGAAGCGACGATGGCCAGTTTGGACAAAACTCAAATCGCGCAAAAGAAACAAGCCGCAAAGGCTGCTGTTGCTGCTGAATCTGCTAAAGCTTCAACTTCTTCGGCGCCAGTGGTACATGCGTCGAAACCTGAACAACCGGCGAAAATTCCCGTCACGCTACCAACACCCTCAGTCTCTGGTAGTCTGCCGAAAATATCACCACACGAAATGGCTGCAGCGTTCCAGAATTATCTGCCGATGTTAAACGACCCTGTTTTGACCCAACAGACGGCAGCTGCTCTATCCTTGTCTTACTTGAGTAATATAAGCGCTTTAGCTGGTTATACGTCATTGCAAAACTCACTACAATCATCAATCCAGAACTCCTTTCAAGCTGAGTTCTATAGGCAATTTCTTGGCCAAAGCTTTTCATCCTTTATGCCACCTGCAAAAAAGCAAAAACGCGGTCCGAAACCTGCCCAAATTCGACCGCAACTGAACACGCAGTTAAAGACCTCAAAATCATTTAGTGCTTCTACAATGCCAAGTGCCACTAAGAGCCTACCGCCGACTACGATAAGCAACCTTCAAAAATCTAATTCGACACCCTTGTCTCCAAGCATGGGCACGGTACTTCAAAACCTTCCGGCTTCTTTGACCGCCAATCTCTCAAACTTCGGTGCAGTGCATTCAACATCACATTCGGTCCCAGCACAAGCTCATATGTCTACAGCATCGACAGTTAACGCGGCTATTCATACAAAACCACCAATGCCTCACCAGCAAGTCAGTCCTGGTAAGACCTTGCAGGAGAAACTCGCCGAAAGACAGAAGCACTTGCCCATAACAAAGAACCAGGATATTAATGCTTCTATAAGTAAGCTGCCCTCGTCTCTGACTATAACGAAGACATCAGTACCAAAACCAGTTAAGAAACCAGAAGTAAAGAAGGCATTGCCGTTCAGTAATGACAGGCCTAAACCGATTGCCACGGATGAAGTGATTGTATTGGACGATGATTGATTGAAATTTGTATAATATTATTTATCATAACTTAAAAAACTATAACTCATATAATGTGACTGAATATAATCAATAAATAAAATCCAATAGACTACAAGTATTTCAATTTATTTCTTAAAAAAATATTTTATTATTTAACTATTTACAAATGTATTAGATAATAATTTTAATCAATACATTTTCACATACGTGATGTTTTTTTGGTAATATCAATACCGCCAGTACTTTTGAGAGATATTAAATAACAATGATATTTATTGAAACATTGTACATAGAAATGCTGCATAATATATTTATACCTAATAAGGAAAGGCACAAAAACCATTTCGAAATTAATTTAATATTAAACTGTTAATGTATTCGTTTTCATTAGAGTTAATCGAAAATTATGCAGTTATAAAGCCTTAGGTGGATATCTCCACTGATTTGATCATAACGTGCTGAAGAAAAAAAGTATTCGTAATTTAAACATCAAATTCAACTCATTCCTAACAACATATACATATTTCTATATGTTTAACACAGATTACAAAATAAATAGAAGAATATAGATATTTCGAGATGAATAAATTTCTAATCAATTCTTTCTTTACAGTCCTGTATTTCAGTAATCCTAGATAATGAGTTAAAATGTCATATTGCTTAGTTTATAACGTTTATGATCAATAGCGAAAATATCAGCTTTCTACGTTTGTATAAAAAATGATCATGGTTGATCATTTTAGATAATTTAGATTTAAATGAACTCAGATACGTTTGTATGATAGATTGGAGCGTGAAAGTCACAATATCGTGTTCAGTACGGGTGAGGCCTTAGACTAAGATATAAAAAAAACAATTATTCTTTAATTTTCTGAAAGGTGAAGTATGTTATTCCAGGCAATATTATCATATTCAGGCAGTCATGGGAACTGCCGACAAATGTGAAAACTTGAAACTTTGGAGATATAACGTTTTTTTAACGCAGCTGATGCTAATATGACGTACATGTCGATAACGTGTGAACCCATAAGTTTTGCCCCGACCAAAAATCAAAATCGCTTAACGCATCTAAAAACCTTTTCACTTCAAAAATCTTTCAGACTATATGAAATAAATAAAAAATGCCACTAATGATCTTCATTTACATCAAATACTCGTATGTTAATATATTGTGTCCATTCCTTGTTGGAGACTATAGAAGTCTCATTTTATAGAAATACATAAGCATAGAACTAAGGTTCCAGTTCATCAGTATTGTCACGAAGTATGTGATGAACAGAAGGGGTAGTGGCAACAGGAATATTCGGGCGTTCTGCAGCACAGGTAGGGCTGAAACAAATAACAGAAGTGAACAGATTATCTTTTAAACACCTCAATATTATAGCAATAATCATTTATTGGCTCAATAATAAAATCGAAGAGTCCTCTTTATTTAATGAAATTCCTAAAAATTCCTTGATATGGTCCTTTTTTAAACTAAAAATTATAGATCAACACAATATCATCGCAACAATAGGTTGCCTTGTCAAAAGTAAAAAGAATAAATAATACACGGTATCTATCTATACCGTGTTGCAAACAGTTAAGATCGCTATCTGCCAGTGCCGATCTATAATTACGCGTTTCTAAGTAATGGAGCCTTGTGAGAAAATATCAAGCAAACAAACTCACGGCCACTCTTTTAAATTACCCGAAAGTTTTACAATAATTTGTGAAAGTGTGTTTTGCTGTGGGCTATTATGCTAGTAAGATTAAAAGTAGTAAACTAAAATTAAGCTATGAAAATATGATTACTGAAAACTAAAAAAGATAAAATTTAAATAAAAAAATAAAGAAAAGAAAAACATAAAAAACGCAAGATGAGAAACATATTAGCTCACATTACATTTCTATTAATCACTTCTTTGAAATAACCTGTGAATCTAAAAACAATTTAATCCCAAGCGTTTTTATCTTCCATATAATCCACTGTTTTACAGTGGACAATTGGTTCAGACTTCAAATTTGTGTAGGTATTATTTGGGATTTTATTATAAAATCGCACACATTGACCCTGAAACGACTTGTTAATTTTTTAGGCAGGTACAACAAGTTGATGTTAATGATGTGTGTTAAACTTTTTAAACTGAGCTTTTGTTTTATGTATAACATGATCGTCATTATGTTTATTTCTTTAAATTAGGAATGTCTTATCTATAATTAAATTTAATGTATTTTTTGTATTAGGTAGGTGAATAATCTATAAGATTAGAAAATATGGTAAGAATGTTCTAATGGTTCAATGTGCTTTAAGTGAGAACTGCTATTGCCTGCTTATTAGCCACAGATAACATAAATGGCACAAAAGTTTCTTGTTAGAGGACAGATTTTATTTGCGATTTTGATGTCGGTCAGTACGTCACTAAACTTCTTAAAATACCTATACTATAATTGATATTAGTATAATGCAAAAACTCTGATTTTAAAACGCATTTACGATTACGTAATGATCATTGATAGCTAGCCCCCAGGTAGGTACCTATTTATTAAATTTGATCAAACAGTACTTTAATATAAAAAAAATAGAAAGTTTATGGTGGTATGTCTCGGGTCTTTAGTTTGGGGAACGTGATGCAGGTATACTGATTGCGTTAACGATTGCGTTGGTGGGGCGGGAGCATTATAAAGAAATACGCAGCTGTAGAAGGAGAGGGGCATGGCCTATTATTTAATTCCGGTAACTTACGTATCCGTTATACTTTAACGTTCATGATTATAGTTGTGCCTGTAGAATCGAAGTAATTTGCTCCTTATTGCGTATTCGTTAAGTTTCTTAAGTCGCTATTTACTTACTCTTGTAAACACACTATCCGTATTTAATTTAATAAGCAATAAATTCATAAACTTTAGCAAGATTCGTATTTTGGTAAAAATTACAAAGTTTCGATTTTATGGAGGCAATCTGCCATGTTGCCTCTCTAGCCCATGCTAGAGAGGCGACATGGCAGCCTCTCCTACCGGCTGACGCAGGTACTTACCGGACATGGCTGCTTCGGTAAGGTGTCTAATAGGCCGGGAGTCAAGGTCAGCGTGCTACGTCTTCAGAGCAAGGCTCACCGGTGCAAGGCTAAGGTCTTCAGGGGTACCCGGATGCTTTCGTTCTAGTATATACCTGGTTCCCTTGCAATAGACCCACTTGTGACGGAACACCGTGTGATAAGCAGTTCCGTTGCGACCAACCACTTCACCGTTAGCTCCGGTAAGGTGATGATACGTGGAGGTTTATTTCACAATATTGACAATATTTACTTCCATTGGATAAGTGCGAAAAATTATATAATGTACGTAGTATAAGCAGCCAGATGATGTGTAATGGCGAGTATGATAAATACTGATGAAAAGTTTTAATGCTAATTACTAGTACATAATTCAATACTAATGCATAGTCTCGACCTTTAATATATTGTTATGTATATGGGTGTGGACATGGGCGTACCCAAGAGAGGGAGGGGGAGGAGGCAGTTACCCAGGGACTTTAGTATGCTGTCATACGTTTTAAGTTTATTAAAGTTACGCAGCAAATATTCGATTTGGGGCGTTGCATATAAAATTTTTGCTCCCCCTTGGGTCGTATAACAAATTATTGCATTCCCCCGGGGCAAAAGCATGACGTTAACTATCATATTAAGCAGGTTTTAGTAAAACAAAAACATTACCCTCCTTTTGCAGTCAGGTAAAACATATTATTTACAAAATTCAAAGATTTTGAGTTTTATTTGGGCGAATTATTAATTTGGAAGAAAAGCTATTATAAAATAAGTTAGATTCGTTGTTCACGACTCGACTATTTAAAGCCATAGATTATTAGGGATCCATCTTCGTTCACTTTTTTAAAATAAGGCCGAGTCTTAGACAAATAAAAAAAAATTAATATCATGCTTGTTAAAATAGGTTATTTTACACGCTCACGATTTTGTGAATTTTAGAAGACTATCACGTTAGTATTTTTTATGATTATGCATACTTTTTTATTTAGATTATAATACCCATAAATTTATTACAGAAAACCCTCGTTTTACATGTAAACTTACCATTATCACAAACTTTTCCATAACCTGAAATGGAACGCGTTATTTTAGTCTCTTAGTAAGAAACCGAAAGCATATCTAGCGAGGTTTGAAACAGAAGCAGATTATAATAAACTTAACGCAGAATAAACACGCCCTTGATAGACACACACCCGGTTTCTGAAAGGCTGATTACATGAGAGCACACATGACAGCTCTACGCTGTCAAGTATAACAGTGGTGTCAAAATTGCATTTGAAGATTTTGCAGTAAAATTTGACAGCTCTGTTAACTGATCAAATCAAAGTGCCAGTGGCTGATCATCTTTTCAGCATCTCAATATATACTTGACTAGCCGCTCCCGGCAGTTTCGTCCGCGTTTATGGCCACTGCTCCACTCCTAAGGGTCCTAGCGTGATGTTACATAGCCTATATTATTCCTCATGAATCTGGCTATCAAATACAAAAAGTTTTTTTTCGAATCCGACTGGTAGTTTCAGAGATTACAGCGTTGAAACAAACAAAACAAACAGACAAGACATTTGACATTCGATTAGTTATTTTTCAGTTGATTAGCCTTTCAGAAGTCGGGTGTTAGTATCTTTATTTAAACACGGTGCATACCTTGAGAAACTAAATCAATAAGCTATTTTGCCAAACAGATTTTGCAAGCTCTAGATATATTCTGGTAGTTTACGTGGGAGAGGCATGCTTCGGCACGTATGGGCCGGCTCGACTCCGCTCGATACCACGGCCTCACAGAAAACCGGTAGTGAATGCTTGCATTGCATTTCGCCGCGTGAGTGAGGTCACCGGAGGCCCTAACCCTTCCCTCTCCCCTATTCCCGTCCATCCGATCTCCCCTCTTCCCTCACTCCCTCTCTTCTCCTAATCACACCACGCACTTATGACTCTCGAGTTACAGGTGCCCATGGGCGGCGGTATTCATTTACCATCCAGGTGACCCGTCTGCTCGTTTGCCCCCTATACCATAAAAAAAATAAAAAATAGTTAAGGCAGGCAGCCCCGTATCTATAATATATTAAACCAAATTCTTCTTCTTCTTTCCCACTTTCCACGATCCCCAAAGGGATGCAGGTACGAATCTTGTGATGTCTGTCGTGGATGAGTTGGAGTTTCCAAACCCAAAGAAGAATGATTTAGAAGTCCCATAACAGTGTTTTTGATGCAACTAAGGTGCAAATATTCAAACAAGCGCAACATAGCCTGCTTAATGAAAATTGGTTACTGTAGCCGGCAAAATCCTAAGAAGCATAGATCACAGATATTCATAGACAACAGAATTATGAATGACGGTTGCTAAGATGAAGATCGAATGTTATGCAGGATTTAACCATAGGCGTATGGCATGTAAAATAGGTGCAGTTGCATTATCAATATCTGTGGTGTGGTGGGCGCGGCAAAAGTGTTGGTAAATTTTTTTTTAAGTCAGATAATTCAAAGGTATAATACCTGTTACGTGGTCGCGTTAATTCCCGTTAATATAATTAATATATCGTGGAACGCAAAAGTTTAAAAGTTATTACAAGTTAAGATATTCCGATAAATGACGTGAATGGTTTTGAACGTTATTTTTTCACTGTTTTCCCTAAAAGCGGTAAAGGTATCAACTTTTTATTTAGTTCTTAACGCTATCAAGTGATTAATGGACGACCCAGAAATACAAATATAAACTTTACTTTTTCAGTACTTTTTTTTTCTGGACGGAAGGTACCCACCCTATGTCCTTTCCTGTAGGTACCCCTGACATGATGTGTGTAGCTGTATGATCGGTTGAGCAGTTTAGACGTGGAAGCGTAACAAACAACTCAATTTCGAATTTATAATATTGTGTATTTAGACACATGGACCTGAAGGTATGCGGTTACCAGCGAGTAGTCACTCGCTTTATACAACTATGGTGACAATAAATCAAAATCAAAATAGAAATTTAGTTTAACCATGACCTTCTGTAAGGTGTAGTGTACTTCTCCAGTAGGATGGCTCCGATTTAAGTAGTAGGTAATCTGCTGTGCTTTACCTCCTAATACAACATACATTCTTAATCATAAAAACTTCACAATGCCAGCGAACACTTTGCCATTTAAAATCAGTCGATTACTGCGATCTCGCTGCGTGATGTTATTGCGATAAGTATAATGCACAATCATATAAAAAAACTTTAGAACCTAATTAACAATTACCATCAGAGCAAATTAGACTCTATTTCGTGATGTTTCGACACAATTTATATAAACTACACATGTGTGTTGCAGGCAAATATTATTAAGTCGTGAATTGGTCTAAGCTATTTGTACTATAAAGTAGGTAATAAAATCTTCAGTACGAAGGACTCTAATTTATTTTTTAATTTCACTATTTAATAAAAAAATATACTCACTGCTATATCCTAAAAAGGTGATGTATAGATAATAGATGATGGACGCCAGCCAAAACGTGTTGGAGACCAGGCAAGAAAGGAAACCGCCTTCGAAGAGTAGACCTGAAACGTGGAAAAGTTACAGGGGTCATAAAATTGTCAAATCCGTAACAGAACTAAAGTAACGGATATAACTCTGCCTTAAGCAGCCCAAGCTCACTCCGCACATTAGGCATGAAGCTACAAGCACGAGTCAGGCTCGACTTGTCGTGCTAATTCAGTGGTTTGGCGCGGTTCGACCGGGTCGCTCATTAGTCCGATACTCACTAAAAGCAAGGCAAAAAAGCGTATGGTATCCTATCCAAAACTCACGTTGTTCACACTTCTTAAGGACATCAAAAGGTAAAGAAGAGATAAGAATAATGTGATAGAAGGACAGGCAACTTCTAGGTGCATACAACTATAGGTAATAAGTGCTATGCGACATGAATTACACTTTATTGTGTCGGAGCTAGAGTCGCTATTTATTTAAATGATTTAGCAGTGTGTCTTCTGTATCTGTACTATTATGTATTCTGTGCCGTAAACGGTTAGCTCTTATAGCATGGAGAATTGGCGACCATTGGTGAGTAAAGGTTTTCGAGTTACAACAAGGGCTGTCAATTCGCTTTCACAGGAAGGCGGGTAAAGATTGGTACGGGCCCTAGACCTAGGTAAAGTGTCAGCGAGTCCTAGAGTGAGATGGTGATGATTGATAAGATTATATAAATAGCAGAAAATATAGTATTTCTTTCATAATATAAAGTATATTTTCCAGTACAGCGTTAAAATGTTTACTTATCAGTTAGTTCTACTCCGTACGTGCGGAGTTTTTGACTTCGATTTTATTATGAAAAAAAAAATACAACTGGGTCAATATTTTAGCTGTTAAAAGTACCTACTTAACCATAATTTTACGGTCCCCGAAGTAACTACAAGATACTTGTGGAAATTTAGAAAACAATATTGTAGGGGGTGGAGCAGCACATGCTGTGCTAGACGAATGGGAGCCGTCTTACGGAGGTAGTACCTCCGACTTGCGGCACGAGTTGGCCGCAAACACAGCCGAGCCTTGGGTTCGGCGGCTCGCGCCCCGCACGGTCCAATGTCGATTATCTTTGAATGTGTGTTTTAATGTGTTTACAAACTTAAGTGTATTTCCATCCTGGTTAGGATTACTTTTTAACCGACTTCAAAAAAGAAGGAGGTTCTATATTCCACTTAATTTTTTTTTTGTTTTTATGTAAGTATGTTCAACGATTACTCAAAGCCTGGACCGATTTGGAAAAATCTTCTTTTGTTTGAAAGGGTATATATACTTCCCAGGTAGTCCCATGGGCACCAGGTCAGGATCTGATGGAGATCCTAGAGAAATCGAGGGAACACTTTGAATTTTATAGGCACACTTGAAGCGATTTGAGTATTTTGAGGTGCGTTGAAGTCGGTTATACTTTTTTTAAAAGATAATTATGGGTATTTAATTTAACTGAATATTTCTACAGAAACATGCCATAACTTCATAATAAAATAGTAAATCAAAACGGAATTTACGTTTAAGATCCTTGACGGCAAAATATTACTTACTGTTGAACAGGACAATTTGGAAACAGTGTAGGAGTGATAGTGGGGGGAAGAAGGCGTTGATGTGCACATCGAATGCGTATCCCCACTCCACGTCCGGCCCGTCCGGGTCACGGCGCAGGTACTTGTTGCTCACGTACCTGAGAACATTAAAAGAAAAAAAACTTTTCCGACATTAACGGAATTTATTTGATAGTCAGATCAGTTTCAGACCCGACAACGGTTTCGGGCTTCAACAACCACACTGTGTGGCGCCTCACACCGGCGATTTAACTTTGGGGATATAAAATAATGTTTATGTTAGCTGTTAAATAGATAACAAATATTAAATATAGATAATATGTGTGCTGGCTATGTTAGGTGTCGTTTGTGGCAACCCTATGAATATTTGGGACCACTGTCACAAAACTGTAACAGTGATCCTTTGTCAACTGTCATTTTATTGTATTAAAATTTAAATGTCAACAAATATTACTGTTCCCTCGTTTGTAAAGTTCCCACAGCCCAGGGATTATGAAAAAAAAAAACAGACAATCTTACACAATGCTAGAATGTCTTTCTACATTTTTTTTTAAATAACGATAGATATTCAAGTTTTCAATGTAAAACTAACCAGAAAATCGTAGACACAAGAAGTCCTGCACCAATGAAGTCTACAAAAACTACAAATATAACGAAGACTGCTACGTTCGCCGCTGTCATATTCATCGCCAAACCGAAGCATATTGATGATACTGGAATGTTATAAAATATAAATATAAATTTGAAAATAGAATGAATAAAAACACACGCTTCGGCACGAATGGGCCGGCTCAACTCCGCTCGATACCACGGCATCACAGAAAACCGGTAGTGAAACAATGGTTGCATTGCTTTTCGCCGCGTGAGTGAAGTTACTGGAGGCCTTAACCTTTCCCCTATTCCCATCCTTTCTCTCTCCTCCCATCTAATCCCCCTCTCCCGTCTTTCCGCTGTTCCCCTACTCCCACCTTAAAGGGCGGCAACGCACTTGTGACTCTTGAGTTACAGGTGCGCATGGGCGGCGGTAGTCATTTACCATCAGATGACTCGTCTGCTCGTTTGCCCTCTATACCATAAAAAAAAAAACTAACCTTTATTTTTAAGTAAATCGTCGTTTCGTTTCAGTTTTCACTTCTGTTGGCAGTCCCATGACTGCCTATTTTTTTGTATGATTGTTTGTTTAAATATGCTAATCTATGTAACAATTAGTCAGATTTAAATACTTCTTTTTACATTTGATAGAGTATACATTGAGGTAGGTTATGGCTATGTAACATCACATTACGATCCTTAGAAGCGTAACAGTGACAATAAAAACAGATTAAGCCTTGGAGAACTGCTAGTTTCTACATTATATCGCTTATCTATAATGTATCAAAGATAGATTAGCTCCTATCAGAATGCTTTTTGGTTTACATTGTTTCAGTAAGTATACTTTGCTACTGCCAAATGTACATAAATTTTAAATTTTCCTGATAAAGATAAAAAGAGAAGATAAGATATTGTTTTTTTTTAAATGAAATGCATTACTTACGAAGTAGCCAAACACTGAGTAATACTAGAAATGCTGGATCGTCTCTGGCGAACTGGGACTTGGTGTCTGTAAAAAATTTTATAAATAATTTAATATAGTATTTTTGCCAGTGTTTGGCAAGGAGTGTAATGAGACTCAAGATGATATTTAGTCTGATTTATTTTAGATACAGGCAGGGCTTATACATATACTAATGTGGTGCATGTGTATAATTTTGTTTTATTTAATCTCTAAAGTTAATCTATAAATGTGATTTATCTGAGTACGTGTAATTATGTACGACGAGCTTGGTACAGTATTATCCTGGGGCATATCGTGGTATAAGAACCAGATGAACGTATCTACAAAAAAGTCACAATTTTTTTTTTCATAATGCAGGTCACAAAGTGCTCCCTTATGAAATGTCAAAACAATGTAATTATAAATGCAATATTTCACAAATTCCAAAATAGCTAAGGAACCACAAGGAATTAGGTAAATTCTCGGAGTACTTTTGCTCTTTTGTAAAATTAAGAAAATGAGGTGTGTTCATCTGGTTCTTATACAACAATATTACACATTGTTAAAATCAAATCTATTTATTCCAATTAAAACAATAATAGGTTTTTTTAATTGTCAAGAGTAGGAGTCAGTCAGACTAAGTCAGTCGTGAAGCTAGTTTCTGTTCCAATACGTAGATCCTATGGAGAAGAACAGGCAAGAAACTCCAAGAACACTGTGAAAAATGATTTTTACAAATTTCTGGTTACAGTGCTTATAAGCATAAATGAAATGTGAGAAATTCTGCTTAACTAATTAATATCCCAATAAGGCAACTTATTAAAAGTACCACTTGTACACCTCTTTTTCTTTTTGTATTTTTGTGTGGAGATCCCCACGGGTCATCACCTCACCATGGCTATTGGTGAAGTGGTATGTTGGAATCGAACAGAGTAAAACCACATGGTGTTCCGTCACAAGTGAGTCTATCACAAGGGACTCAGGTATACCCTAGGAAGGATGTCATAACAGAATACATAACAGATAAGTGTCAGACATTTTGTCTATTTAAAATAAAACCGATGTCTTTTACAACATGCTCATCACAACATATTGTATAATAATAGCCTTTATTTATGCAGTACATAGTTACATTATATGATTATTTATAATAAAATTTAAGTAACACTTTTTACAGCAAAGCACTTGTACATTATTAATTTTCCCTGTCTGTATGTCACTAGTTGGCCCTTCTCTAATTGTTGCCATTTCTCTCTATCTTGTCTACTCTTGTCCATGTGCCACCCATTATGGCTATAACATATTCTTATTCAAAGCTTGATCAATAATTGTAATGTGTTATATTTAACTTAAAAACATTGTTGTTGTTGTTATTCAACTTAAAAAGTGTTTTAGATACTTACTAAAATAGTCTTTCTTTCGACTAGACTTCAATTTCATTTCTGTTGCTTACTATTTTTTTTCCTACATTTCACGTGAAAGTATAGTATTTTAAAAAGATGTCTGAGCTGAAGAACTGTGTACTTACGTTTCCTATAATTGAAATTCCTAAAAACTTTTTGAGGAGCCACAAACAAATACACCATTTGCCATGCAGCAAACTCAAAGTCCATCTGATTAAATTTAAACAGTCTCCTGATGTACTTGTATCGTTTAGCAGCCGCACTAGCTGTTGTAGGCTGATAATTGCTGTAGTTAGCCGGTGCTGGCAACGGGGACGTACTCCGAGGATGGTTACTCATAGGAGTAGGGGATGTTGAATACTTCATCTTGACGAAATATCGAAATAGTTGTCTCTCGTAATCACCTCATGAAATCACTTTTATCGTATAATTAGTATCCTTAAATACTTATAAGGTATAGATTTTTTAAGTATCTTTTTGGTATTAAAACATGTTTATTTGTTTCATTCAACTAGAATGAGATTAATCACAGCGGAATGTCAATTTAGTTAACAGTGATCTAAACGTCACACATATGCCATCTCTATCTAATTATAGATGTTAGACAGAACTAAGTATAGCCTTAATGCTAATAGTCATTAAAAATTATTGTTATATTGTCACGTGTGACGTCTTGAGGTTTTGACAATTTTCTTTTCGTTCAGAAAAATTGAGAATAAGAAAGACGTTTTTGATGTGCTAAAATCTGCTCAACAAACCGATTGATAACACACCTCCGGTCCAGATTGTAAACCACTGTAATTTTAGGTTTTAAAATAATCAATTCCCAGGAAAGTGAACCACCCTACGTTTTAAGACCTTCCTCTTGGTTCCAGGCCCCGTTCTTATCTTTGGTTGTTAAAGATTACGAGTGGGTTGAGATGAAATTATTGTCTTGTCAGACTACATGAAGCGCCTCGTCTCGATTTTCCTACTTTGCCCTTTGCGCATCAGGGGAAAATTGGGTATTTAAATAAAATATTAATTGAATAATTATAAAGTTATAATTTTTATTATTAATAATGATATTCATTTATTATTATTCCTATTATAAATATTTCCAGTAAGTATTAAATATTAAAAGACTGTTGCAAAGTATTATAAATAAATAGCTTTTATCAGACGGTGATAAAATCAAGTTTTTTATTAATAGTACATAACACAACACCTCAACACCTGAGAAAGACTCCATACTTGAGGGCCGCCGAATAAAATTAGTTTCTAGAAAGACTCAGAACAATTGAAAGTGCTTTTATACATAAATAAGCTGCCAGCCCCTCCTTCTTGTCTTGGATTTTGGAGCTCAAAAACAAGAATCCGCAATAAATAAAAGGGAGGATAATCGAAACAAAAGTCCTATGAGAATTTTATATTATTTATTTTCCTTATCTCAAACAGTCAGTTATAAACACTATCACAATACATTAGTTTCAACAATATTCATTGTCACTTGTAATACATTTTATCAATAAATAGGTGTGTGCACAAGATATCAAAAGTAGAAAAATAACTTATTGGTTGTGGCTTCTTTAAATACCTAAGTTAAATTACTTTAAACCCTTTCTAAAATATTAGGTATTTTATTTGGTAACTAGTTGGAGATATACATCTGTAAGGTTTAAATTATGGAGTATTGAAGACTGTAAAATAAAATAGTCTTTGAAATCTTGACTAAGATTAAAGTGGTATAAGTATAATTTTTTACTATTTTACAACGATATATTTTTTTATTTTGAAGTTCTTAAGTACCTAAGCGTTTTAAGGCATGACTCTTGCATACACAAATTCGTTATTAGTAATTTTTTTTAATACCAGTAAGTGTTGTTTAAATTTAAATACAATTAAGAGAATCCTCCACGCACTTTGATTTATCCATTTGAGTGATTGCAATTTAAAGATAATAGTACAACAAACTCCGGTGGTTGTACTTTCGGAGTAGGTTAGACGATTGAGGTAGGTAAATAGGTACCTCTATAAACAATATTGTACATAGCCCACCCATACCTAGTGAAAAAGAAATGAAAGTGTGGGTGTTTAAAAGTGGGGATTACTTTTTGTCAGTACATGGCCAGATGCTTTTGTTTGATGTGAAACATCTAATGCGGAGGGTCAGAACGGCTGTTGGCGTGGCGACGCTATGTGATAATATATGTAACATGTAATGCGGTGTGGAGATTTTTGTATTAAATTAATATAAGTAAATGTTTATTTATTTAACAATAATATTTTTCTTAAAAAAAGGGTATGTGCAATTCACACACGGCAGAAGTGAAACCTCATAAAAGTAGCCTACGAGAGAATGAGAAACAAAAAGTAAAATTAACACAAATAATTTACTAATGTTAATAAATTTTATTTTAGATAACTTATTTAAAAGTTATTGGTCAAATTAACACAGATGTGTTAAATAATTAACATAAGCTAATTAACCAACGAATTTTAATACGTAAATGCACAAAAATGACACCACGTTGACATTGATGCATTTTCTGAAGGCTTCGTAGTACGCAGGCGCAAAGAAAAAGATAGGAGACACTGTATACTTGTATTCTATATCTCATTCTCTCGCAGGCTAAATCCTATTTATCAATGTTTGTCTCTTTTTAGTGTGAGTTTTTCGTTTCATCGAATTTCAAATCACAACGACTTTAAAGGAGTTTCACTTCAAAACAATATTTCATAAACTATCCTTTTATGCATAGTATCTGTACAAAATAATTTCGATATTTCACATCATCATCCCTTTTTTTTTTCAAATTATAACCCAAGTATTAAAAAGCACCACCTATTGGATTACAGATGTAGATTTATCACGGAATTTTATGTAATGTAATAATATTTCGAGCTTACTGCCTCACAGCAAAAGCAATATCACTTTCTTTATTACCTACCGTTATTGTTGTTGTTGTACCTTCAATATAGTTGTCAAAATACAGGATACAGGCGTGAGTGAATTTATGTATCTAAAACCTTTAAACGAACAATTGTTGTATATATGTATATATATAATCTGAATCTCGGAAATGGCTCCAACGATTTTCATTAAATTTTGTATACAGATACAGTTTTGCATTTTAAGTTCAACTGCATAATTGTATTACCGGTAAAAAAATACGATTTTACAAATAGTGACCGAACTCCCAGGTACTAAATACCTAATATACACAAGTTCTATGTGTATGTATATGGATAACCCATAAAGAAACATAAAATCATTACAACTTTCAGTAATCATAACATAATTGACACTAACTATGGCGTAACACTTGTTTCAATTCCTAGTAACTATGTTACAATTATTATTAATTATGTTATGAATAACAGTAATTCGTTTGTGGCCACTATCTTATAATTACAGATAATTATTCTACAATAATTAGTTAATTTTACAATTATTCGAACAGCATCGATATTTTATTTTCGTATGTAAATGATAAGGTTTTATTGTGTTACACTTTCATTGATAAAGATTTCTAAGTCATCCACTTAATTCCCAGTTTAAATCAAATATTGTACCTCCTAATAGCGTAACAATAATTTTACGAATTATTTATATAAATATACCAAATAAAAAACTAAAATGACTGCCTAAATAAGATTCTGGTGTAACCAGCTGGAGTAGTGCGTGACCCTGGTGTAGACTCCAGGGTAGCCAGGCTCGCCACACTTGTTACCGAAAGATACCACGCCAATCTGCATCCACCGACCTTCCACCTGCAGCATGAGGGGACCGCCGGAGTCACCCTATGAAAGAAAGAGATTAATTTCCTGTCTTTGTTTATCTTTGGTTTTTTCTTAGAAATCTCCCGCATTAGGAATAGTTCCTGTGTCGCCAAAATTCAAACAACGAACGCAAAGAACCCCCAGACTAGGGGTAACTATATGTGGATCACACAATTTTTTGTCTCGTGTGGGATTTGAACTCCAAACATTCGACCTATAAAGTGGCGAGGGGATCATTTTTACCATTGCGCCGTTCGTGCAATCTGCTGGTTATAAATATTTCTTACTTTTCAACAGATTGAAACTAATGGCGGCTCGTCATACCTTCATTTTATTAAACACGATCAGTTTCCCATCCTTAGAAGTGTAATATTTTCTTTAAATTTAAATAAGACCAACCTTGAGTAAAACTTCAATTAACAAATGCAAGAGTTACTATAAAAAATACCCAATCGCATAAAGTGTCCCTAAAAAATTTGAAGGGTTCCCTCGATTTCTCCAGGATCACATTATCAGATCCTGACCTGATGACCATGGGCTATTTGAGAAGTAGAGCCTTTTAAATAAAATAAGAATTTTCCAAATCAATCCAGACGTCTTTGCATAATCAGGGTTCAAATATAAAAAAAGATGCCGACGAATTGTGACACTTCTCCTTTTTTTTAAGTCGGTTAACACCACTTATTAAGGAGTTGATGATTTTAAAATTGTAATTTTAGTTAAAAATCATAACAGGCACTAAAATACCTGACACGCGTCTACTCCCCCTCTCGCATATCCCGCACAGAGGAACGTCTCTGTTATAGGCTGAAAGTAAGCTTTGTCGCAGTCCTCATTCCTCCACACCGGGAGCTTGGCCTCCAGCTGCTTGGAGCTCTCGGTCCCTCCGTAGCGCGTGGTCCCCCACCCGACCACGGTGGCCACTGACCCGTCGAACAAGTGGCGAGTCAGGGAACCGCGGGGCAGGCAGATTGGGATGACGTATTTCGATTTCTGAACGTTGTCTGAAATTATTGAAATCGCGTTAAGGGGTTGTATGAAGTGTAGTAGTTAGTAAAATTCCTTAAAAAAAACACTTTCGTTCTTGGGAAATTGTTTTGTAGGGTGTTCAAGAACCGAAAAACGATTTATATAATACATCATAAAGTTCTCTATTAGATCATAAGTTTAACATGGTGTCCGATAGATGGCGTTGTATCGGTTTTCATATAATTTGCATATAAGCTGGTCAATTACCTCAATAATCGAGATTTAGGAATCTTTCTCATAGATCAGAACAGAGCTATAGTTTCATCTGTTCCCAACCCTTCTAGCAGTTCTTAGTTCACTAGATCTTTTAACATACCTAAGGTACTTTACAAACATATGACTGGCTGGTGGTTAGTGATCCTGAAGGCTGAGCCAAAGGTCGTGGGTTCGATTCCCATCCAGGACAGGTATTCAAGATGTAATAGAAAGCCATGGTCATACCCCCCGTGAACCATAAATCTTATTTTGAAACTGACTGATGGTACTTAAGAGTTTAGAATAGAACAGAACAGAAGAAACCACACATCTCTTCACCATTAGTGATGCTCACTAATGGCGGCCTCTCATGGCAGCATTACCTGACAGCAGAAGTATAGCGATATCATTGTAGTAGCCGACTCTGGAGAAGTCCTCGTGGGCGCGCACTGCTACCACCCTTAAAGTCACGGGGCGGGAGGGCTCATCCTCCCGTGCGAGGTCGACGTCACCCAGGCGTACGCTGAACTGGCGGGCTGGGAATCTGAAATAATTTAAACAACATGTCAATTGGCATCATCCATTTCAGTTATTTGATTTGACAATAGTTTATGAGAGAAATGGGACATATATGTCACGTCATCATTTCTAAAAAGAAATAAGTACTGCCTAGCTCTAGGTTGCACGACGAATTTTAACTTCATTGATATGTGATACATAGACGGACTTAATGCCCAAAGCATTACCTTCCAGTCAATTTTTGAGTGATTCTGAGAAAAGAAGTAGGTGCATTTTAAATGTAATAGAGATCGCGTGGTGGCCGAATTTCGACCGTGGTTTTTACATTGGCCAGTATAACTTGAGCTGGAATTGTATAGACTTTCTTACCATGGCAGGTAATCACATATACTGGACTAGTGTAATTTCATTAAGCCGTTTTCACGTAATTGTATAAAAATGTTTGGTATCTGCACTTCTTCTACGTATAAACTGTAAATATTCCAAAATTCATGATGCTACGTTCGCGAAATTTTCTTAAAAAGGGGAACAAAGAATTCTCTTCGCGTGTTAATAAAATTATACTAACATAATAAAGTTGAAGAGTTGTTCTATTTCATTGTTTGTTTGTTTAAACGCACTAATCGCTGGAAAAATATGATATATATGATAGCCAGATTAATGAGGAATAGTATATGCTGTGTAACATCACGCTAAGACCCTTTGGAGTGGAGCAGTGAACATAAACGCGGGGAACGGCGAGTATAAAATACGTATTTTAATTAAAGTCCTCCCCCTATATGTTTCCCTTGCTTGCCGTTAGTATAATTATTTGCGATTTTCCAAGTATACTTATAGAATTGATGCACAAAAAGAGAGAAAAGATAAAAAGAAACCGGCCAAGCGCGAGTCGGACTCGCGCACCGAGGGTTTCGTGATTTTTTTTTTATTATATGATGTACTTAACTAAAAATTTATGGTTTTCGCAATTTTTCCTTTATCTGTGCTATAAGACGTGACTTTTTTGTTTCGTACCGAATTTCAAGATTCTGAGTTCACGGGAAGTACCCGGTTTTAATTCCCTTTTGAGTGCGAGCTTCACAGCTCCAAGGGACAGTAGGCCTGAGTATTTGATATAAATTCCAGCTTGATACCTCGACGCGTTCCGGAGAAAAAGGGTCTTGACAGACAGACAGACCTACCGACGGACGGACAACAAAGTGATCCTATAAGGTTTCGTTTCGAGGTACGAAACCCTAAAAACATCAAAATAACTTACGGCCTTTGCTTAGAGTCCCTCGTGCAATGAGCAGCGGTCAACACATGCCTTTTGTCTACCAACGTCCCCCCACACCAGAATTCTCTTCTCTTGCTACCGTGCAGGTATATCGCTGCCATCCAGGGCCAGGCCCCAGGCTTGGACTCCGTGCCCCCAACGATACGACCCCCTTCGTCTTCTCTTTGACCACAATCTGGAATAATAGGGTTGCCATGTTATTTTTAGAGTTCGATACGCTTATAGTGTCACTAATTCTAAATCTGTCTCTTGAAATAATAATCGTAACTAATATTATAAATGCAAAATTAAGTTCATTTGTTTGTTTGTTCACTTAAGCCACAGAATACATAAAAGTACAGATACAGAGTCCCATTCCGATAAATCATTTAAATAAATAGCGACTCTTGTTCCAACAAAATAAAGTCGCAATTCAGGTCGCATAGCGCTAATTATCTATAGTTAAATTCACCTAGAAGTTGCCTCTCTTTCTATCGCGTAACTCTTATCTGTTCTGACGATTAGCGATGTTAGGGTTGTCTTTTTTTAGAATTAATTAATCTGAATATTTTATTAGGTACCTGTAAGTTATGTGTGTATTACTCTATTTCTGTAAAGAAATAAAACTAGGCTAGATACTACTAACTCGATATTCTGGATACTGAAATAGGGTACTTTTCATCGTTTCGTTCTATAAACGAGAAAATTCATATGACAACTGTCATGAATTTTAGTTACAGTATTGTGATAAGTAGGTATTTGCACCATTTTATGATAGCACCGAAGTAAGTGTGTCTCAACGATTTAGCTATTCTAGTTGCTGTTCTTCTTGTTCATAGCTTTGATATTCCTTTAGAATTATGTAGATGATGTTTTTTTCTGTCACGCACTATAGCTTAACTATAATATCAAAATTTTATCGGGATCAGGCAAACCGTCTCGGAGGCGTTCTATCTGTCTGTGTTAAGACTGTTGGTGCTCTTTTAGTAATAATGTTATTATTCCTTCACATTGATGTCAGAAACTTAAATTGTGTGCTACAAAAGAGTAATGGAAAATGTAAAATTAATATGTCTTCTTAAATATTATGAACAAATACATAAATTGCTTTAGCTAAGAAATATTGGCTTCAACCCTAACTCACTAACGTTCAGCGTAGATCGCTACATTAAAATTTTCATGTAATTTTTTTGACAATATCAAATTTGACACCTTCATTAGTCCTTTAGCATAATTTGGGAACCTCTATTTAATTTATTAAACAATAAAGATTGTTAGGTTCTTAGTCAATATGTATTATAACAAATTCTCACCTTCTATATCAACAATATTGGAAAAATTAGTAATCACAGGCGGGGTGACAGTGTAGTAAGACGTGGTAGGTAGCGTTCTTGGTGTAGTCACCGTCGTACTGGAGGGTCTCTTTGTTGTTTTCGTGGTCGCCGGCCTTTTAGTGGTCGAAGGCGGTCTTGGTTTCTTCGTGGTCAATACTAACACAGCCGACGGTTTTGTCGTAGTAGCAGGCTTTGGCTTTTTGGTCGTAACTGGAACTAGGTAAGTAGGCTTGCTTGTTGTTGCTACTACGGTGTTTTCTGATGCTGGTAGAATCGCGTCTTTGGGACAACACACTCCGGGTACATACAAGTCTTTGAAACACAAAGATTCACGAAGATTCACTAAGTTCAACAATAATTGGGGACAGTTGCTTAGGTCTTCGCAAATTCCTTCTTCGCCTTCGGGCGTTGTACAATATTTGGCATCATCGTCTACTCTATCAGCGGTAGCTATCTTTGTAATTGGAGCATCTGGTAAGACTTTAGGTAAGGCTTTCCTGACAATTGGAGCTATTTTATCAGTAACGTTTCGGCCTAATACGTTCTTGCTTATTGTGTAGATGGCTTGAGGTAGCTGCTGTAACTTCGGATCCGATTCATTCTTTTCCCGAGAATCACTGACCATGTCCACTAAGTAATGACCTACAGTATTAATTGCGCCTAGAGTTTCCGATATTTTCGTAAATGCAGACTCTGATAAAAGTCTTGGATCATTTGGTCCAGAATCTGGATGACCAAAAACAGATCTGCTATCATAATACTGTGAAGGGCCTTGAAAATTGTAGCCCTGGTGGTGTACTGCAGGGTTGTATTGGTTGTGGACATAATACGGATCTGGTGATAAAGCTGGTATATGATCAGGGGATCTTTTCCTGGGCGATGAGAACTGATGCCATGGTGGATTTCTTTGTACATTGGGATTCGGCCAATTACCTGACCTCCGCACGAAGGATACTGGAAGGAAATAAATGTGTGTGAAATTGGGTCAGGGTGGTGATAAGAGTAGGTGGTTTGGGGAAACTGATGCATACCTACCCGGATGATGGTTTAAATACTGGCATTTTACTGTTGTAAGCAGTAGGGTACCTGGAACAAAAAAGGGGACGATTAAATTTCCTTTTCACGATATCTCCGATCTCCTGTAAAGGTCCTCCAACATCTAAGAAGACTTGCTAGACCTTACACGTGTCTTCCTCAATTTTATTAACATTGAATACCAAAGGTGTCTGATTTTTATCAGACACATCTACAGTAACACATTAGTTATATCAGGAATTGTGTGTAGGTACAATAATAGCCGGTTCACTGTTATAACTATGTAAATACCATAGACTACAGTAGGCGCAGATATACATTACTAGCTATTCCTGCAATTTCACCCGTGCTCTTGAGGGTCTAATTTATTTTAAATAGCCCATAACTTTCCTCCAAGTTTCTATCAAATGTAAAGCTGTCAAAAAAAAAAAAAACAAATTCGGTTGGCAGTTCTAGAGATTAGCGCGATCATCCAATAAATATAAACTCTTCAGCTTTAAGTATCAAAATTGAGTGTTTAAATTGAGTTTTGCAATCGCATGAGAATAAGGATAAAATAAAAATATACTTCCCGATGGTGCCTGTGATGATCGACAACGACCAGTTTTTGTTCAATTAAAATTAAAATTTATGTATGCATTATCACGCATAACCTTTTACAGGATTGACAAATTGTTATATTCTCTCATAATTTGTATAATGTCTTTGATAAATCGATTCGATCGATCTTTCACTTAATACTGAACTAACATTATATATAGTATGAACATTATCGGTTTTATTTTGTGAAGATTGTAATCTTCGCTTACCAAACAGATTATTAATCGGTTTAGTAAGCGAAGCGAAATTAATCTCGGAGATTAATTTCAAATTGTTGCTTCTAAGCGCGTTCCTTTTTTTATTCCATTTTTTTCATGAAATTGACACCAAAGTTCCAATAGTCGTATTTCTTTATATATTTTTGGTATCCCTTAATTTTGGGATTAAGGGGTTGCGTTATAGCATTAAAAACCTCACAAACACGGTGTTAAACACTGTAATGACTGCGTCTAAAAAGAATTTTAATAAGTTGTTACACAATGCTTTTCAATTTCAACATTTAAAAACCGTGATCTGCATCTTAATTACCAACATAAATGTTTTGAGTTTCGATGTAACCTGACGCACTCATTTTAATACCCTATTGTTAAATTAAAATGAGTGACTGTTAAGTCAAATCAGTAGATCTTTTCAGTAAACGTCACATCGGGGAGTTCGGCCTGGTTCGGTACATTTTTCACACATTGTTGTTTGTTCACACATTAAATATCTAGGCATGACGTCACGCCTCAAAAACCAGTCTGATTTATTGCTTACCCGCCCCAATCCATCCGTGTAAGAAATTCCCCCTTTTTTCCATTGCCTTCTCTGTTGACCTACCTCTCCTTTTCAACATACTCAACATTTTTCCGCCTTTTATTACAGTAGTAAAAACAGTAGGCTTGCTAACTATAATTTGGTCCCACTTAGGGGTTGTTCATTAATCACGTGATGTTTTTTTAGCAACTTTTAGCCCCCCTCTCCCCTGGAGAGGTTTTAGACTAGCCTCACCCCCCTAAAATATATTTAAAAAATTCAGACTACACGCCCCTCCTTTTGTGATATTTCGTGATCTTTTCACAAACTCCCTTTCGAGCCGCACGTGATTAATGGACCATCTCTTACGTAATAGGGGTACATAAGTGGGCCCAAAGAAGAATGAGGTTGTTTAATACGCCTCTGTTTACCCCTTTAGGGATACAGGTATGGCTGTATACAAAACTTTGAAGATTAACCGATTTGAGTTTATAATTGTGAAGGTTTTTTTTTTCAAATGATGTCACTTGAACCAAATAGACCGTACAGTATTGTTTTCATTTGAAACTAAATATGCACTATCGGTGTGGAATAGATATTACATAGTTATTCTGTTCTATAATTCTTATAATTAATATGATTTAAATTGTAAATACGTTGAATTAGCTGTGGTACCTATGGTTTTATTGGTTTATAGCTATGGTATTGCAAGTTTCTGTGTTTTATCAACCTTAAAGAAAGAAGGAGGTTCTCCAATCGGTAGTATTTTTTTTTTTTCAGAAATTTGTCAAATATTTACTGATTTAGATTTTTTTTTTTCTTTCCGGTTGGTCTGTCTAGCCTCAATTTGAAAAAAATACTACCTTTAAAGATGGAGAAATAGGGTATGAATTTTTTGTTTAAGTTTTTAGTGCATTTCTTTCAGTAAAATGTCTTTGCAGTCTTTTTTTTTTATATGATTTTAAGTATGTTATTTAGAATGTGTTTTATCTCCTCGTCTCTCAAATTAGAGAAAATCTTCAAAACTAAACTGTCAAGAGAAATCGAAATAAAACCAAGATAATATGGAATAATCCATATTTCACAGAATCACGAAGCAAGTTTTCGAAATGATTGGTAAGAATTTCTCTTAGTCCGCCATTTTTGGAATAAGAGAAATTCTTAGTTTCAACAGGTGAGTGACGATATTGCTTAAAAAAATATTTTATTGTTATTGATAGTGTAATAAATATTAAATGAATTGTCGTGAGGTGGTTTCGTGTACTCAAGTGATTAGCGGGAGTTTCTTCGAGAGTTAATTATGGTTTTAAAGGTTGCGCAATACGTATTAAAACTGTGTTATCAACACTTTTTTAAACGAACTTTTAATTTAATTCTTACATTCAAAAAGGCTATTTGAGTATTTATTTGAATAGGTAGGCATATATGTTTTCAATATATATTTTTATCTGATCATGTCTTTTTAATAATATATGAATACTTATCTTTTTTTTTGTTTGAATGCCCCACGGGCACAGATTACTAAGTAGTTTGCCACGGGTCATAACTTCACTGCAGTTAAACAAGTAGTATGTTGGAATCGAACCGACTAAAACCAGCCGGTGTTCCGGCACAAGATAACCCAGGCTGAAAATAAAATCCGAATAAAGAAACACGCCAGTTAAGGCACTGATGATTGATCAACGAGTTCGCCCATGGTGATTAAATGTCGTTAATTGTTTTATTTGTATTTTTATATCAACCAAACTTTTATAGCTCCTAGCTCCTCTCGCCAGTTCGAAAGTTGTGTTTGTCTATGCTTCTTCTCCTTTTTTTTTCGTTTTTAATTTTTTTTTTTTTGTAAGACAACTCTCGCATTAGGAATTACTCCTGTGTCGCAGGGGACTTTACAAACATAAGTATAAAAGTATAAACATAGTCATACAAACAACGGACACAAAGAACACCCAGACTCAGGTGGGAATCGAACCCACGACCTGTAGCATAGCAGTCAGGGTCACTAACCACTAGGCCAACAAGCCAGTCTCACTCAATAATAACTTCAGACACCTGACATACGGCCGTCTGATTCCAAGCTAAGCAGAGCCTCTGCTATAGTAACCAGATTGCTAATACGAGTAAACATACTTATGTATTACTGAATACATACATATTATAAAACAAAGTCCCCCGCCGCGTCTATCTGTCTGTCTGTTCGCGATAAACTGAAAAACTACTTAACGGATTTTCACTAATAGACAGAGTGATTCATGAGGATGGTTAAAGTGTATAATTTGTACCCGTGCGAAGCCGGGGCGAGTTGCTAGTTATAGATAAATTATACCCAGACACAGTACAAATGATCGTGCTCATCACACAATTATTTGTCGTAGGTGAGAAACGAACCCAACGACCTCTGGCTCAGGAGTCAGGATCACTAACCACTAGACCAACAGGCCCTTGAATCCAAGTTTTAAAAGGTTCCTCTGTGTTCCATTTGGATACGCAACTCTGAAGAGAAAAGATACCGAATGGGCTCAATTTTATACTAAGTAAAATGTCCCTCAGAATATAGCACCCACATGAAAATACTGTAACAAATACCTAGTGAAATATTCGGTCACAATTATCATAAAGCAAATCAAATTCGCATGCAGAGGCGGTGACAATATGGCCGACCGATTATCAGGTGTTATGGTCTTAGTGAGTCATTCCTTGCTAGAAAGTTTGAGTAAATGACATCGTGCCAGTTGTGAAACAAGGATGTCTTTTGTTTACGTTTAGAGTAGATTTGATAGTGATTATACAAGCATATTTTAAACAATCCGCAGGGTAACTACGAATACGAATTATTTAGTTTTTACCAAGCTATGTATATTCTATATGTATCTATATATAGCTATGTGTAGGTATATCTTATCCCTTTTTTTTTAAGTGAAAACTTCTTTAGGCACGTTCGTGCACTTTTGCTATGGGGAAAAAGCACTGAACTCGTGACCGTCACGCTAATAATACATATATAGATCCACTAGAGGGCGCTAATCTAAATATTGAGTTCTGTCAGCTCCTTATTAATTAATGTCACCAACCTGCCAATGTGACGTTTTAAGTTCGTCGTTTCGTTTAAAGTTTTCACTTCTGTCGGCAGTCCCATGACTGCCTATTTCTTTTTTACACACATCTTTCACATTAGGAATATTCCTGTGTCGTGGGTAGCTTCACAAAAAATATAAACAACGGGTACAAAGAAAACCCAGACTCGGAACAACTATTTGTGGATGACACAAATTTTAGTCCCGTGTGGAATTTGAACCCACAATACTCGGCGGGCGTAGTGGCGAGGTGACCACTTAAACCATTGCGCCATCCATGCATTCGATTTGTTAAGGTACCTAACTATTAGAGGAATGAGGTATCGTTAAACTGAACAAACTTAAGTTCAACTTAAAGTTGGGCGAGAACACAAGATGCAGATTCTGTCGAGAGGCAGAAGAAACTGCAATGCATATTATATGCTTTTGTGGCCCACTAATGCGGCACCGAAGTATTCACCTAGGGTTGCACATCATGCAACCGCAGGAAATACAAACAATCACTGCTGATAAGATCTGGAAAATTCTCGAAGCCCTAAGTCTGAGTAGTGAACTGCAAAGCAAGAGTGATACTAAAGATACAAAAGATCAGCAATGGTCGAGGTAGCATTAGGCAGTTCCCGCGCGGCTTCGCTCGTGTGCATATATTTACCCTTATACTTTTTCCAAAATAAAAGTATCCTAAGTTACTCCTTATAACACAAGATATCTGCCAGTGAAAGTACCGTAGAAATCAGTCCACCCATTGCGGAGATTAGCCGGAATAAACAGACAGACACTCGAACAAAAATAAAAAAATTGACAATACAAACAGACAGTTCAATTTTATTTATTTGTATTGATAAAGCTCCTAATTCATTTAATTTAAAGCTTCAGGGCTTCTATTGATAGCTCTTAAGCTTATCCATAGCTACTACACAACAAGAAACATAGGGTTGTGACTAACAGAGGAGACAAAGATACTGAACAGGTTTGCCTTTGCCTATTAGTATAATATGCATTAAATACAGGCAAAATAAAAGTTATCCTACAATAAATACTATCAAAAAGGCAAGCTAAACGTCATCACCTTGCGTTTGTTGTTGAGCGGGAATCGAAACCATGACCTTTTAGTTCGACCTTTAGTCTATTTCATACGAGTCCTGATACGTATTGGTATACAGGACAGGACAGAAATAAAAATCTATTGATTTGCAGCGCCCCGCGGTTTCACACGCGTAAGTCTCGATCCCGTGGGAATATCGTGATAAAAAGTAGTCTATGCGTTAATCCAGGTCTCCAGCTATCTACATACCAAGTTTAATTGCAGTCGGTTCAGTAGTTTTGGCGTGAAAGAGTAACAGACATCCATACATCCATACTCACAAACTTTAACGTTTATAATATTAGTGGGATTGATAAAACCACTGCCGACTTAAATTTGTGGAACTGTAAATGTGTTTTTATATTCAAACATAGCCAAGTTAAGATTATGACCAAGCTTATGTTATCTTGCCAATGAACAGGTTCTAAGAAAAGCTAAAATAGTTATCAGTTAGACTGACACGGAGTTTGTAAAACAGGGCTGTCTCACTAAATATTGTCTAGTCCCAGAAATTATACATAAACAATTTTATTACACAGAGCCATTAATATACATTAAAAATATCAATTAAATATGAAATTGATGGCTCAAACTTATTTTTTTATGTTCAGTATATTAGTTGTTGTTTGTTAGTTAGTTAACTAACTTTTTCACAGACTATTGTGTTAGGTTATTTGATCTTTTTCAATTACCAGTTTTCATTTGCGTTACAAAGAAATGATTTTAGGTAATTATAGTATTTATTCATCTCGTTATAATATAACCGTAAATATATTTGCCTTCCAATTTTAATTTATTATTAGTATTTTTTATTTTTTGTTATAATTTTTATCCTTTTTAATGGTAATAATTAAGTTTATATAATATTATTGTTGTCCCTAACATGTTGCGGAAGAGCGGGGTCTCCTAATACAGGCATCTCTTGCTTAAAAGGAGACTCGTATCACAAAGATATGTAAAACTGACACTTTAATGACAATAAATTATTATTATTATTCTCTTTATTTACTTAATATACATATAAATTACATTTTTAAATACATTCACTATAAAAAACAAAAACAAATATTATTATTATATAATTGTGTATACAAGAGGTGAAAGTATTCAACCACGATACATGATTATTAATGATTTTGTATGTAATTAAACAAGTTGACAGCCCTATTGTTATGTAGTGTGTAGGTATGTATACATCGGTCAGTTTCTAGGCCTAGTTTCTCTTTTTATTCTAGTTTATAAACCTTGAATTTTCATAGATGGTAATCAATGTGTAATACTGAATATGAATGTATAATGCTTTCGTGCTCTAGGTCACCTAAACACGTAGTCATACTAGGTATGTATGTGAACACATATGTGATAAAATTTCTATGCAGTAAGCAAATATCTTAGGAGAGGCCTATGTCAAGCATTAGGCTGATTGATTGCATCAATATGTACAATTCACATATTATCTTAATGGTCGCTACATTTGTCATCGACTCCTGTGTGCTTACAACGATGCACAAATACCATTATATTAGTTATAAATATCATGCGATATATTTGTGCTTTTAGTTTCCGCTGGTGTGTAGAGTCTAGAGCTGCACAAAAGAGGTGCAAAGAGATGAAATCGGTTCACCCAAACAGCATCGCAAACACTAATAACTGGACTGGAATCCTGGACTTGCTTAGTTGTAAACACTGTTTTCACAACTCTTAACACCAGTGTATCGTACCTAGTTGTTTGGTACCCAGCCCTCTTTGAGGACTTTTCTAGGCAAGCTATCATCATCACGTATTTGGTCATCACTGATATAGATAAAAGATACGTTGTTTCATAAGCTGACCTCGTTGCAACCTCGGGGAAATACAGCCGCATTACTCATACACGTGTGCAATGTAAACAGGACGTTGTGGTCGAACAAGGATGCGTGGCAAAACAGTCAGTTGTGTAACTGTACAGGTCAGATGTTGTAATAGTTACATATGTCGGTTACGTTGCACTGAAACGGCAATTCATAAACCAGTGTCGGACTTAGGCATTGCGAGGCCCCGGGCGATAGATCTTTACGAGGCCCTTGTCTATTGAGGAATTTATGAGAATTGAATCAATATTTTTATGTTGATGCTCGACGAGAAATGCAAAAAACGGCCTGCCGAATCTAGAAATTGTTAGACCATGATTCTGAGTAGAAAAACATTGGAAATTTCTGCCAGAGAATCCGAATGAGTAAACGTGACCAAAAACTGCAATGTAATCAATTAAACAACATTTAGGCAATCAGCTGCTTCGACGGCGGCGCCCAACGCTTAAGGTCATCGTACGTGGGTACGTACGCGTGTTGCGTTTACATTGCGTAGCGCAAAATCAAACTATTGACTGTAAATCCTTAATCTCACATTTTTATGATGGACTGACTTTTGCTTTGTGATAAGTATCCAAAGAAATACGTTTTTGTAAGTTATTCGCGACGGTGAAACTTACACACTGTATAGGAAATTGGCATGACTTTGATGTCAATTTCGTCGCCTTTCACTAACCAATTGAATGGTGTTCACTAACCAATTGATAATCTGTTTTATTTTCCGCAAAATCTTTTAAAGCATCACATACCTGTCCTATATCGCTTAGTTAATTTTTAACAGCTTTCGTCAACACTACCCTGCATTCCCACGTAGTTTCAGATAGCGGTTTCAGGGTTAACGGTGCTACGTGTGCTTTTAAAACAGCCCACCTCTGACTTCAGCCAGCAAAAAGATTTTTCTACTTGGGTTTGAGGCTCCTGCAAGAGCGAGGCCCCGGGCGGTTCCCCTGCTTGCCACACCCTAATTCCGCCACTGTGATAAATGATATATCACATACATACCTAGTTATTAAACTGCTATCCACAGTAAAGATACATAAATACACTCACGCTTGTATAGCCGAAGAGGTAGGTAGAGACGTATTTTATGTCAGAGGACTAGGAATTCACGGCTACCAAGACCTGCTTGAGTTACAGGTATACGATAAGCTGCTCTAGTTATTGCTGATAGATGCTTACACTACATCTATATAAGAAATATTCATTTCCTTCTATAGCCTTTTCACTTTCCCTTTCAATATACTTCCAAATTTCCCATCTTAAATTGACGGCAATAGGCTTGCCTCTATTACGTTAGTGGGGCCCAATTTTAGTTAGCAAAATGTGGGTGTTAAATACGGCTCTGCCTACCATAATAAACAGTTAAAATCTAGAATGGAATACATTGTACATTGTACAGTTTTAATAAATAAATAAATAAAATAAATCTTTTTAACAAAAAAATAAACCGATGAAAGGGAAAGTTACTGAAAAGTGAAAAATAAATTTGTTACTTTAACTAAACTCGTGCCTGGAGCGGTGTGCCGGAATCGAATCGACTAAAACCACACGATGTGCCGTACTGCGCCTTAAATAGGAGGGATCCGGGAACAGTTTTACTTAAATTAAGACATCCGGACCCCCCTAGCGCCTGCCCGCAAAAGCGCGGGCACCACCTCAGGGTAAAAACCTCTCAATTAGGCGGGGTTCAGGCACACGAGGATGCCACCTCCCCGCGGGGAGCAGTGGGGTAGCGGGTGGAGGGGAAAACCCGTCCTGACCACCCGCGGCCACACTTTGCTTTGCTTACAGAGAGTAAGCAGTGAGTCCTAGCGATGTCTGCTTAAACACAGTCCATCCATCTTTTCTTTGGCCGTCCTCTTCTCTTGTAACCTTTAAATTCCATACGTAAAAGCACTTCAGCTTTTCACCCACAGGTGCTACTTTCAGGCTAAATAATTAATACTTATAATGAAGTCATGGCAGCGGCGACGCGATGCGTCTATTCGCGCCGAAGTGTTCTCGAATTATAATTTTTGTTTGTATGTTTGACGCTGACTCGAAATTATGTACGCTTCGCGCAACATACACAAAACAGAAACAGACGAGTTGTGAACTTTATGTTCAAAAGCAGGGAGCGCGCATAATATTGTCTATACACGGCTGCTTTATTTTAAACAGTTTTATTTTTTTTTTTCTCTGTGACCGCAGTCGTACTCATAGTTAAAGAGGGGAATAAAACATTCAAAGCCACACATATGAACTTTATGGAGTAGAGGTACCTCTGTAAAAGAGCTCAGTTCATATGCTATGCACGTTTATTCCACGTACCTTTCAGCTCTCGAATAAAACTGAACGTGTGTGGAGAAGGCATTTATCTAAGTCCCTCCGAGTGGTTTTACTTTAATAAACATACTGTTTATTCTCTGTGGAGAAGCTACAACATTATGGAATTATTTAAGAGCTTGATCCAATAATTTTTACTACTCTATATTGTTCTGAATAAACATGTGTTTAGAAAGTAAATTATGCTGCGCCTTCTTCTGATTGTTGTTCTGTATTTGTATCCATATACTTACGAGAAACAAATAACTTATATATATTATAGCACACTAGCAGCGCCCCGCGGTTTCACCCGCGGTTTCACCCGCGTAAGCCCCGATCTCGTGGGAATATCGGGATAAAAAGTAGCTTATATGTTAATCCAGGTCTCCAGCTATCTTCATACCAAGTTTCATCGCAATCGGTTCTGTGGTTTTGGCGTGAAAGAGTAACAAACATCTATACAGTCATACATCCATACATCCTCACAAACTTTCACGTTTATAATATAAGTAGCTTTATTTATTATTTGTAGCGTTTATTATAACAATTGTCTTTCCTAATGAATAAGAGCTCAACCACGGGAAAAGCGGCAATTTAGCAATCTCACACACGGCCGTCTGATCCCAAACTAGGCAGAGCCTGTATTATTATAACCAGACTGTAAATACATCGCCCCTTTATAATCATAAAGGCCTAAGGCCTCGATAAATTGTAAAATTAACTTCATAACATAAATTGATTTCAATCAACCATATTAATCGCACTGATGATAAAACATTGAACAACACCTACTATTTACTATTAACGTCTGTCGAAAAATCTTAAATCGACATTAGAATCTTTAATTGGGTTTCCTCAAAAGTCTCTATAATTCTAAAGGTGTGACATATTATGTACCTACCATGTAAGGTCTCTGTTATACACAAATCCACAAAATATAACACAGAAATATTCATATTATAACAAAGTAGGTAATGCACAAATTGCCATTTTTTATTACAATTCACCCAAATCGGCATAAACGCTCATCTTACTAAGTTTGTGAGGATGGATGGATGGATGTGCCTACCTATATTACTGTTTCACGTAAAAACGGCTGATCGGAACTCGATGAAGTTTGGCACAGAGGGATAGATTTCACTAAAATTTTCACGCGAACGAAGTTGCTGGCAACAGTTAGTAGACAGTGAAAGGAAACATTACTTCTTTATGAGATTTGTAAGATGAAAATGGTAATTGTGTGCAGAGTATATACAATACATTACAAAATATGGCTATTGTTGTTGCTCATGCGGTACTAATAAGACACATATTACACTGAACCAATGAGGTTAATAACTTAAGAAACAAAATGTACATAATAAATTTGGTTAGCGTTCATCGTAACCAGTAATTTTTTTTTTATGGTATATGGGGGAAACGAGCAGACGGGTCACCTGATGGTAAATGACTACCTCCGCAAATGGGCACCTGTAACTCGAGAGACACAAGTGCGTAGCCGCCCTTTAAGGTGGGAGTAGGGGAAGAGGGGGATTAGAGGGGGGAGAGGGAAGAGTTACGGCCTCCGGTAACCTCACTCACGCGGCGAAAAGCAATATAATCAATGTTTCACTGCCGGTTTTCTGTGAGGCCGTGGTATCGAGCGGAGTCGAGCCGGCCCATACGTGCCGAAGCATGGCTCTCCCACGTAAGCATGGCTCTCCCACGTAAGCATGGCTCTCCCACGTAAGCATGGCTCTCCCACGTAATCCTTCAAAATGAACGCCTATTTTTGAAAATGAACAAAATAATACTTGGGGATTATTCACTGTAGGCACAGATTACTAAGTAGTTACTACGTAGCTGTAGGTACAGAAATAAAGTATTTTGAAAGGAATTCATGGCTTAGCCCTGATTTGTTTTGCATTTTAAAGTTTAGTGAAGAAGTCACAAGCGGCCATTGAACTCTACCGCGCTGTTTTACCAAATTTATAATCACTAGCTAAGAACACAATAGCTTTTTTTCATTATTACAAAATGTTTGGTAAAAAGTACGTCCTTAGTAGGTACGGAAGTTGTCTTCATATAGTATGTATATTATATAGTATATGTTTTAATAACACATGAAAAAAAAAAAAATTAAATATGTCAATAAATATAATAATATAAGACATAATATAAATTAATGTTATGAGACAATTATATACACAGAGCATTCTGGTGTTGATACCGCGTGGATACTGCACTCCACACTCTAGTGGAGTGGTCAGCGTGGACGCAACAGCGCGGCAGCGGTACGACGTCGTGACGGCTATTGGTGTGGGTAGCCTCTCGCTAGAGACCATGGTTCAGTCCATGGTCCAAAGTGAGAGTGCGTGGGATTCCGCCGCCTCGTTTTGCGAGGAGGTGATGTTGACCAAAGAGGCGGCGGAACGGAAACGGGAGAGGACAAGCACTCTCCCATCCCGCAAAAGACGCACTAGGCGCCGGAGAGCGCTGAATGATCTCCGTCCTCCATGAGTGCTGGCCTGGGGGTAGCGGGTTGGGCTGACCGTTACCACAGCAGAAGCAGGCCTGAGACGGTGGCGCGGCGGGTTCCGCACGCACCTCTCCCATCTGGAGGGGGGCGGGGGGGGGGGGGGGGGGGGTTTGCGTGCCATAATTTGGCAAATGTGCTGGTCTAGTTGAAAATCTAACATGTAAAAGAACCACATTTGTGCAAAAAAATGATTTTGATTTCAATCTTCGTCGTCTGCTATGTTGTCTATTATTTAAAAGGTCGATACGTGACCAAATGGACCACTATCCTCTGGTCGTCTGTAAGGTAAATTCTCTTTCTACTTCCTGCTTCTATTAAGCTGGCTTGCGTCGTAAAGCCTTGGACTTAACGATCTTCAGTACCAGTTGTCAGTTTGGAAACGTCTACAACTCGCAAGCCAGCTTTTCCTGATTCAGGTAACTACTTACATATACAATCAAGATTATTATCAAGTTCAATCAATTGTATCACACCTCTATGACCTCTATAAACATCTCGCTGCACTACTCACATGACTTACACGACCAGACTAACGTTTGTTGTATTTGTCATTTTTACGATACACACATACATAATAGGCTCGTGATGTTGCCGGGCGCAGGCCCTATCATAATACCAGCGCTGCAGTCTCACAGGCTGCAGCAATATGCTGAGATAGGTAGGTGCCTTTTCTGGCATTGCACAGGGCACTTTAATTACTACGGATATATTTCTTTTTTATTTCTTTTTTGTAAAAATTGTGTGCGCTCCTGTGAATTTCAGAATACATGTTTCTCTTTCTCTTTCTCTATTAATAATTTATAAAATATGCCTCTATCCCTATTCGGGTTTAGCCCTACTCTGTTGGCTCTAACTTTTCTGTGCACATCCAGGTCTGAAAGGGCATTGATTATACGAATAGATGGGGAAGTGTACGCAATAGCTCGAGTAGGTCAGGTCTCATACCTGTACCATGAACTGGGTGTTACCAGGAAGTCCTAGACCTTGCACATATGGTACTAAAGCAGAATACATTACTGTGTGCAGACTACGTATATATAACTAAACTTAAGAGAAAGATCTATGTATAGCAATAGAAAAAGAAACACGAGTACCTAACCTACTATGAGTTTTGTGCGAAAACCCACGAAAGTGTAACGACTACCACTCACTTGGAAGTTGTTACTTGAGTAATAGCATTTCGATTTAAAGAAAACTAATAAAGCACGCTCTGGTGAGCCGAAAAAGGAAAAAAAAAACAGTGAAAATAAATTGTTTTCGGATAATAATATCTTTATTGGCTCAAAAGAATAGCAATGTTTAAGATTGAATGACATTAAGGGTAAAACAGAATTCAAAAACGAGGAAAAGACATAATATATACCTTTAAAATGGAGATGGACAGGACATATGCTTAGAGAAGAAGAAGTGATATCCAAGGGAAGCAAAAGAAGCAAAGGGCGACGGATGAAACGATAGGATGGCGAAATTCAGAAGGTTGCTGGCCCAGGCTGGATTCGAATAAAAGATATATAAAAGACAGACAAATATGGAAACTTAAAGGAGGCATTTGTCGAAAAACAAGCCGTAGAAAATGATGAACTATTAGCCGATACCATAAGATTAAATGAATTAAAAGAAACAACAAAGGCGTATTTTTTTTTTTATATTTGTCTTATATTAGCCTTAGCTATGATAGCTAAGTTTACAGCCTGTATTTCAGCTCACAGGCTCTTTGGTATTATTCACACTTCTATTAGTGTGTATGTGGGTGCGTGCGTGCGTGCGTGCAAGTGCGTGCTCGCGTGCCTTTGTGTGTGAATGTGTGTGTGTGTGTGTGTGTGTGTGTGTGTGAGTATGTGTGTGTGAAATAATGTGTGTATCATATTCAATGACCAAAGGAATATTTAAAATTGGTTCTCGATCTTCGAAGATATTGCGTAAAATATATGAGTAGAGAAAAAAAGAAGAAGTTGAAACCTCCATTTTCTTAAAATCATTTAAAAGTAGAATTTTCTTTAATCAGAAAAATTACTCTTAACTAACTTAGTGATCTCGATCTCGAAACGCAAGTTCCCATAAAAAAAATACTCATACATCTCAACAGTGAAATCTTTCTTACTGCACTATAGAAATATAATTTACATCATGACAAACACTGAATTTCATCAAGATAGCGCCAATTAAAATTATTCAGTGTTCAGTTCGCGCGAGACTTGCGCGTGCGCTAAGTCGCGATCAACAATGGTCGTTGCGCAAGAGTCGATGACGCGATTGCTTTCACTCTCGTTCGCGGATTACGGTCAATGAGTCAAAAATGTATGTTAGTGATGACTTTTGTTAGTGGACTGGTGTTATAGCATACTTTTTTTATGTTATCCTTATTAAATATCTTTTTAAATGCAAATGTGAGTTTGTTTGTGTCACGCCTTTAGCACTGAACTGATTATCATGAATTTTTGACGACAAAAAAGGATATTTAGGGTCTGACCGCAAACTAGGTTGAGCCTGTATTATGGTAACCAGACTGCTGATAAACATACTTATATATTACTAAATATGTACCTAATAGATAAATTACACCCAGACACAGAACAAATAATCTGGGTCTGAATCGAATCCATGACCTCTGACTCAGCAGTCAGGATCACTAACCATTAGCGCAACAGGCTCTAGCATGGTTGGAGATTGATTCAAATGGTGTCATCACTTTAATGGGTTTAGTTTCCACCTGGGAGAATTATCGTGTGAGTCTCAGCCCTATCTGTAGAATTAGCATGGTCTTTCTGTGGCAATGTTGCCAGCCTTCTGGGATAGCTACCAATGACCAACGATGCGGAGGAGTTTTATGAGGCGTGATTTTTTGTATTTGCACCTTAATTTGTACATCTTAGGTAATAAAGTAATTAAAATTTTGAATCTGTAAATAGGTTTGGGGCCAACGCGAACCTCTTTCATCTTTTTAATGTTTTGTAGTAAAATTACTGAAATGTTGAATAATTATTGAATGAAGAGTTATTGTCATCTTGTACATTGAAGACTGCAATGAACCCAACAGATAAAATTTATTTATTTATTTAAAACTTTATGCACATTTGTACAAAGGCGGACTTAATGCCTAGGGCATACTCTACCAGTTAACCTTAGGGTGATTTAGAACTGCTATAAGGTAGGTGCAAAGATACATTTGAAATGATTTATAACTAGCAGCGCCCCGCAGTTTCACCCGCGTAAGTCCCGATCCCGTGGGAATATCGCGATAAAAAGTATAAAGCCTATATGTTAGTCCAGGTCTCCAGCTATCTACATACCAAGTTTCATCGCAATCGGTTTAGTAGTTTTGGCGTGAAAGAGTAACAAACATCCATACTCACAAATATTCACGTTTATAATATTAGTGGGATACAAACTAATATTTACATTATTTACATTTACTAAAATTTCGTTTACGTCATGTATAAAAAATACACAAACAAAAAAAATATATACGGTCGAATTGAGAACCTCCTTCATTTTTTCGTCGGTTAATAATAAAAATACAACAAAGACGGATGTACTAAAAGTTACGTCATAGTTTTGACAATTCTGTTACCTCACGAGACGTGACTGAACAATACATTCTACGTATTAAATACCAGCCGGCGATTTGCATAACGTTGCAAATATCTATAGTTCTAGATACTAACTAGACATTTGCATGATGGTCGAAGTTCGTCCATAATAGATTGATAACATTTTGAATACCTCATTTTATTTTATTGACTATTACTCTCATTTTCAGTGTCAGTTGAACTGTCATTCTATAGACTTTTCATACTTTGACAGGTAAATATAAATACTTTACTCTCCCGTCCCGCAGTAGACGCACCAGGCACCGGAGAGCGCAGAACGACCTCCGGCCTCCATGAGCGCTGGCCAGGGGGTGACGGATGGGGCTATCCGTTACCCTGGCAGAAGCAGGCCTGAGACGGCGGCGCGACGTGTTCCGAGCGCGCTTCTCTAAATCGGAGGGGGAGCAAGGCCCCCCGTACACCACGGTGTGGCCGCCTTTTTAAGAGGCGGCCAAGGTCTGCAGGGATTCCCGGAAGCTTCCTTCTTAGGGTATCCCGGGTCCCTTGCAATAGACCCACTTGTGACGGAACACCGTGTGGTTTTAGTCGGTTCGATTCCGACATACTACTTCACCGTTAGCTCCTGTGAGGTGATGACCCGTGGGGGTTTCCACAAGAAAAAAAAAAAGGTAAATATAAATACTTGACCTGTGTAAGTATTTTTTTTTGTTTTTACATAATTTTTAGGCGACTTCAACAACGGAGCTTCTATCTCAGATCAGCATTGTATGTATGTACGAGTATATTTGTATGTCCGCGATTTCCTTAAAAAGTTAAGGACCAATTTTCATTATTGTTTTACTATCGTATCCCACTAATATTATAAATGTGAAAGTTTGGATGGATGAATGAATGTTTGTTACTCTTTCACACAAAAACCGCTGAACCAATTTCGATGAATCTTGGTATTTAGAGAGCTGGCTACTTTTTATCCCGATATTCCCAAATTTGTCAAAAAAAAAAAACATGTTGAAAAAGGCTCGACTACAGAACAATTCAAAAATATTTGAATCTTATGATTAAATATATTGCACGAATTGGTTGTTTCCTTACAGGTGAAGGCCCGCGACATGATACGCTGCACGTAGTAAGCGGCAACTGAATTATCTTCGGAGATAGAAACGTACTTTATTAACCTAATAACTTTACATAGCTATCGATAGCGGGTAACTTTGGCTGGATGAGATATGGCTGGAAAAGAACTAAAAGTCGTCTATAAATTTGGATTTTGAAGTTTGCAATGCACCGCTTTATGGTTTTATTAAATAAAAAATGGCGCATTTTTTTTCAGTTTGACTAATAATAATCTAATTGTAATCGTTTCGTTACTACTATTACTATCAATATAATTAATGCACAGTGCTAATAATAGCATGAGATTTAATGACGTCTTATATTCGAGTGGTCTTTTGAGTATCTGGGCTAGGGTTTGTTGACCTAGTGACGAACGTATAGCAGAAGTAAACGAATTTTTATTTTATGGCCTACATTTTTGTCTGTTGACGAATCAAACCGTTTTATAAAAGAAATATTACAAGCTAGTATGTACTTGAAAACCGGCCCTTGATAGCGATAGGAACTTGATTGTCATTTTTGTCAGAACGCTACACGAAATGTGGACGATATAAGACTTTGATAGAAACTTGGAAAGTGCCCGTTTACTTAGTCAAACATATAGCGTACTCCATTGTTTCTGAGTGTATTGGTATGTGCTATAGTAGATAAGCGACTCTTGATTGATTACAGCAAATTTATTTATTGTACGTTAGCCAACAATTATTTACCCAATATATTTACGATTTTCAACTGAATAACATTTGCTGGTGTAACAATTAATTATAGGTCAACACCACATGCATAATAAACGGTTGAAATTGAAAAAAAAAATACAATAATTATAATAAAATTGTAGAAATTAAACTATTTAAGATATAATTAATAGTACCAGTTAAACATACAATTAGAACAAAATAAATCGTTAAACAAAGCAGCAAAATTTATGATTTACAACAAAATATATTAAATGACCTTAAATAACATTACGACTGGAATAAATATTTACTTAAGATTAAAATATAATATTGTATTGTCACGAACCGAGGTTCGGAATTAGATATCCACCAATTTGTTACGAAATAGACACTATTCATTTAAATAATTCAAAGTAAATATAATAATTACAGATAACAATAATTTTTACTAATATTCGCTTGCAATCTTCGCTATTCTTTGCACTTGGTACTCGCTGATTGCAAAACTAGAACTGAATGAAAACTGGATGCCGGTGCCTTTTTACCTGTTTTAACCTGGTGACCTAAGAGAGATCAGTCTCATAGAAGGTGCGTGAACTTTCCCGAAACATCTCTAAAAAAATATTCCTTTCTAGAGCAACGGTGAACCTTCTAGTTACAACACAGTAGTTCCGTTATTCGTTGACAGATGGCGCCAAGCGTTTAAATTTAGATGATTGCAACTACCTATTAGTTCCGCTAGTCGTTAATAGATGGCGCCCGTATGTCAATTAAAGCTTCCGCAGCAATATTATAGCATTTACCTACAAAGTTGTATGCGTGCGTTTTGGTTGGCAACCACCAAGTGGCTTGTAACGCTTGCTACGGTGACTATGGACTAGTGGCTATGGACTGCGTAGGTATTAGCTACAACAACGCCAAAACCTTGTTTGGCACTTCTTTGAAAAAAAAATGTATTTTGACAGTTGACGTTCCATTGTTAATGAACTTAAAAAACGATTGCTACTTCGAAATTGCAGAAAGGCTATAATATTTTGCTAAAAGTAAGCCATGGATATAATAATAATATATATAATGCATGACACAGATAACGTAATAGTATAGGTGAATGTGTTGCATAACGCAACAATAGCTCAGTATGCGTTGAGAAACGTGTTCGAACATAATTTATAGCTTCCACTGGATGTCAAGGTTAAAACTGCGTAGAGAAACTTCCATTCATGCGCGTAACAAATTACGTTTTTTAATTGTTAGATTTGATATTACTTTTAAAAAGTATTATTTTATTATCTTTTGTCATTGGGACTGTTTAATATAATAAAACGCCTCGCAGCATACATTGGCGTTTATGACTACGTGGTATCATTAAGGCGGGCTAATTGTTATTGATTTTTCTCTTTTCTGTTGGAAAATTATAATTCGCAGCACGGTGCCACGGACTCTAGAGACGTGGTCGGTATTCGGCAATACGATCGCCACCAACGAAACACATAGCTGACGAAAAATGGATGTGTAATAGCCCTTAGGCCCCATTCGTTTATGTAAGGATCATTTTGGACATTTTAACCCCCCATCTATTCCGATTGAAAGGTTTGTACAACTCTTCTCCCCTTTCTTACATAATATTTTACCTCGTTTTCCTAAATATTTTAAAGATTTTAAGGTCATTACAAAAGGAGGAGACACTATTTTTTACAAGATGTTAGGGAAGTATTAAGCCTCTAGAAATGTTTTATTATAATTAAAACTTTTATACCATTATACAATGTAAAAGACTATGCTTTCAAATGTATGTGTACGTGACATGAATTTGACTAAGAATGTCTTTTACACCCCTTCCTCCGAGATAATCTCTTGTTGAGATTTCTAAGAAACAGTCTCACAACCACTGATATAAACTATGAAATTCACTAACTAACAGTAACTGCCAAGTTGTTCGTACCTCTATTCGCACTCAAGTCAATCTATCTCCACTTATTTCAACCCTTTTATAATTCCACTATTCACAATAAATAAATAAACCAATCAAAATATTGTCTATAATCTTCTTATTATTAAACAGTGAACTGTGTCATCATCATCTATTATAGTTTGGCCCTATTTTTAATAAAATAAATAAGAGTTTTTGATGTGGCGACAACAGATTTTTTATGGAAACTTAAGTGGTCCCTTATAATAAACTAATAGAGTCATTTCTGAATCACCCTAAGGTAGACTGCGTGATAGAAAATGTCTATGGCATTAAGTCCGCCACTGTACTTTTCTTGTGCATAACGTGACAAAAAAAAAATATGCAGTCATGAGAAACGATGAACTTAAAACGTCACATTAGCAGATTGGTGACATTAATTTATAAGGAGCTGACAAAACTCAATCTCGCCCTCTAGTGGATCTATGTATGTATTATAAGCGTGACGGTCACAAGTTCAGTGCTTTTTTCCCCATAGCAAAAGTGCACAAACGTGCATAAAGAAGTTTTCACTTCAATAATAATAAAACAATACACTGAATATCGTTCGAAGTTTTGTCGATTCACTTGCTTCAATATCTTTGTTCTTCCGCAATCTCTGTGCACGATACGAGATGGGGGCTCGAAGCACAAGTCTATTAGTGGGACAACCGAGTTACTCCAAGACGTGAGTGCCTCAATGTCCTATTATGGCGCAGATAAGAAACTCATAATTTTGTTGTCCCAAATACCATTCCTCGCGCCATCCACGTTTGAATAGGATTGTGTCGCTTTATCAAATGTTTGAGGTAGACTGACACACTTCTTTTATACGCAAGATTCAGAAACACATTGCTTTTGTACTGACACATTTATTGTTCATTTAAATTTTCGAGTTTTCTAATATTAACTTACAAAACTAATTACTTAAAACTACAAAACCTTTTTAGAAAGTAATCGTTTTTTTTTCAGCATTATGTTAATACATATTTTATTTTTCTTAAGGTTACCGCCAAGAATTCAAGTGTCTTGGACAGTTACAAATTAATGAGTAATGACGTAGAGCAGTCTTATCATCAACTAGCTAGTCATATTTTGGCTTGTGTTCATTCAGAGTTCTCCAAAATGAAATGTAACTGTGTGACAAGACCTAGGAAACTGTGTACTCCATTTCTTAAGTTAATCAATAGTAGTCTTAAAAAAAAAAAATAGGCACCCATTTGACTGCCGACAGAAGTGAAAACTTAAACGAAACGACGAACTTAAACGTCACATTAGCAGGTTGGTGACATTAATTAATAAGGAGCTGACAGAACTCAATGTTTAGATTAGCGCCCTTTAGTGGATCTATATATGTATTATTAGCGTGACGGTCACATGTTGAGTGCTTTTCCTCATAGTAAAAGTGCACCAACGTGCCTAAAGAAGTTTTCACTTTAATAATATAATATTTGAAAGAGAGAGGGGGAGACATTAGATCTCCTGTAACACAAAACACGTGTCGAAGTTTCTTGTACTTTGTGTATTCAAAATAGTTAGACAAACAGAATAGTTTCCTCGTCGGTTTATGTTCCTTGTGTATACCTACCATAGATCATATAGGTTTGTCTTTGAGTTTTGTCTTCGTTGGGATAAACTGAGGGTGTGTGGTGGGTTTACCTCAAACAAATTTTAATTATGGACTTCCGTTAAGTCACACGTACATTGAAACGTTCGCGTTCTATAATAATATAATTATGAAGACAGCAATTAACGCGATCACGTATTTAAAAGGTATGTACCCTTTGATTTGCCTGACATTGCGACCAGGTTTCACAGGCCGTGGTCACAGGCTGACTGTCAGTTAATACCCGTCAACATAGTTTTAAGACACATGTATGTAATATTGTTCATCAGAACTGTTGTTTACTTTTAATTGCGCAGAGGCACTGACACGAAAACAAGCGCGTAGCTAATTGTAATCGATTATAACGACTGGCCGTAATAGTTACGTGAATGTGATAATCGATCATGCAACACGATACAATGTTATGTTCTATTGTAATGCGATAAATCGATTGATATTGTATAAAAATTAACACACGTTCTATGGTTTTTGGTGATCAGAACTAGTAGCCTTACATATTTTTTTATTAACCCCCGACGTAAAAACAACGGGTGTTATAAGTTTAACATGTGTATCTGTGTGTCTGTCTGTGGCATCATAGCTACTAAACGGATGGACTGATTTTGATATACTTTTTTTTTGTTTGAAAGGTGACTTGACTTGTTTTATGGGTCGATTCGACCCATATCACGACGAGTGATACCACGGCCTCACAGACAACCGGCGTGAAGCAATGTTTAGTTGTGTTTCGCCGAATGTGAGCAGGTTACCCGAGGCCCTAACCCACCCTCTCCTCCCATTCCCTACTCCCACCTTAAAGGCCGGCAACGCATTATCACGCGCATTTGATTTTCGGTGAGACGGGTAACAATAACATTGAACATGATATTTACTTTTACTGTGGAACTGTTGTGTCTACAATTTCAAAAACTTTTTAAGCAGATTCCTTCTATTTCTTTTAATATTAGGCGTTAGGAAATGCTCAGTGTTCATTCCTATACCTCGACAGTTATGCAGCCAACATTTAGCAGAAGTAAAATGAAATAAAATGGAAAACCTATGGACAAAGTTTGTTCGTTAGACGCCACGAAACGAACTCAGATGCAAGCTATAACAACTTGAATAGAACAAAAGTGCTCATTTCTATTTATTCTTTTTACATTGAACCTCCTCGGTTAATTGTTATAAAGAAAAGCGCGGCTTTCACTGCTGAGTTTCTAATTTTAAATATTTTAAAACGTCATTGTAGTCTTTGGTAAATGTTTTGTTTTTAATTTTGAGAAAGACAAGTTAAAACTACATTCTCGGCTTGTTTATTCATTAATCATCGTCAAACGAAAAAAAAGTAAATTTACTTTTGGTTCTTTCTCTTCATACCACTTAACTAAGAAACTCAAATTGTTGAATTGTCTTAAAGAATGTGATAATGATAACTGATTTATAAACACAGTTGCTGGCAGAAAACTAAAAGACCTATAAAAAGTCAACAATATTAAATTTTATACATTTTCCAAGAAATACCTAAAAACATAAATCTAGTAATTTGTTTCCTAAATATGTACATATGTTTTTAAATCCCGACGCAAAAAGGAGGGGTTTTATAAGTTTAAAGTGTGTATGTGTGTGTTTGTCTGTGGCATCATAGGTCATAGACGGATGGATCGATTTTAATTTTTACTTTTTTTTTACTTCAAGGAGGAAAGGAAATGAGTAACTGTACTGGTCTGACTTAAATGTTATAACATTAACATTAGGTCAATCTAATGCTGGCATATCATATGGAATCAGTAGGATACCCAACTCCTCATCAACTTATAGCAGAGGTATCGTGTTTGAGCTCATTAGAACGTCCCAATAAGTAGGTTTTTATAGAAGACGTATTTTTTTGTGTTCCTTCTCTTCTTTTAAAAAAAACCATGACAGAGTCATTAGTTAAACTTGTAAGATAATCGTTTTGTATTTTAATGCTGAATCATAAACCTACTTGATGTATTTAAATGTAAAAAAGTATTTTTAAGCTGAATGATGTGTACGCAAGTTTCATAGACGCGCGGAAGTTCAATTTCAAAGCCAATTACATTAAGAAAATAGCTTACAGGCTAATTCACGTAGCGCTAAATCAATGCACTAGTTAGTGTACCTATTAGCAATTGTAGTTAATACAATCACATGAGATTGGAATACTAACTGCATAACAGCGTTTACACAACACAAAGTTAGCACTATTGTGCTAACTTTGTGTGTTGTCCTATTGGACATTCAGGGCACTGCAAACTGGATAATTCTGCAAATTGAATACCGTCATTATTATGCTCTATGACAATTAGGTAAATAATTACAGTTTTCGTTTTTAATATGTTAAAGGTGTAATTTTTTTTTAGTTTAACGTGCTTATCTTTACAACTACTTTGCGGTCCTTAGGAGCTGACCACTGTTAAATTTGCGGGAAATGTATAGTTTAAAATGGAAGACTTTACTGTAATAATATAGTGATCGACAGAACTTTGTTTTTCTTTGGAGGTTTTGTAAAACTGGCACCGATTACAATTCTGCTCTTATTATGTAGGGTGGAAGGGACACCTTACTACGTAAACAATATTGTTGTTTTTTAAATTAGAATTTTCTGTCGGAAAATTAAATAAGTAAAAAATGTTCTGTACATTTTACTGTAAAAATATCAATAAATACCACATACGGCCAAAATCTGTAATGTAATCAATCAAACAACATATTTTAAACATTTTATGCAATCAGCCTGTCTCGACGGGGCGCCGAACGTTGAAGGTCATTCACCGTACCGCACAAACATGATACCTACGGTTGTTAAGCTTACGTTGCGTAGCGTCGAAACTGATGACTATAAATCCTTAATCTTGCATGTTTATGATGAACTGACTTTTGTAATATGATAAGTATCCAGAGAAAGACGTTTTTGTAAGTTTTTCGCGTAGCTCTAACTTACACGCTGTATATATTTAGAACTGACATCGATTGAAAATATATGCATAGTTTTTTTTTAATTAATATTTATTACAATTAGGAAATCAATAAGCTTGAGCTACTGAAAATAAACATGTCAACCTAAAACGGAAAGCACAAGTAGTACTAAAATAATAAAAACTTCGTAGGTACCTACTTACCCCTTAGACAAATAATTTGACTAATAATATCCTATATCTTTTTCTATTGAATAGAGATATTTTTTTATTGTCTTCTAATAATCGAAATTCTTAACCACTTATCTTTATAAACCAATATCAAATATTTACTACTTAAAAAATACACACAAACTGACTAGTATATTTAAAAAAACCCCTTGCTGTTACATCGAAATTACTTACGTTTAAACTTTTCACTAGACTTTATTAAAGATGTTTCAATTTTATAGCTGGCAGCACAGACGACTAAAAATTTTCAGTTCCTGGCAACATCCACTCTTTTGTAGAATTTTACGTTTTCCACGCGGCCTAATACCCTAATACATTTAAAGTGAAAATAGGTAAATAGGAGCACAGATTACTCAGTACCAGTTACTGTTAAAGTGTTATCTTTTATTTCTTAGATAGCGGAGCTTTAAACGGAACGAGGTTTTCTATCAGTACTTATCACTGGTACGTTAAGTCTTAACCTGCAAACAGTGTACTTGAGATTGTAAAACATGTACGTAGTTAATTACGAACGATGCAGTACCATTTCTGCTATACTGATAACTTCCCCCACTGAACCCGATTTTAGGTTAGGTTTAGACCCATATTAGTGGAGGTTCTGACGGGCTTATTGGTCTAGTGGTTAGTGATCCTGCCTGCTGAGCCAGAGGTCGTGGGTTGGATTCCCACCCAGGACAAATAATTGTGTGATGAGCACGATCATTTGTTCTGTGGGTGTAATTTATATATAAAAATATGTATGTATTTAGTCATATATAAGTATGTTTATCAGTAGTCTGGTTACCATAGTACAGGCTCTGCCTAGTTTGGGATCAGACAACCGTGTGTTAAGTGTCTCAAATAAAAAAAAGGATGGTTACGCAGACTTCTTAATCCTCCGAGATCAATAAGGAGAATTGCCTTAAGGTCATCACATCACACACTATACTACACTATACCGTCGCGGTAACGGCACGGCTCCAACGTGGTCGTATAATACATTTCATAATGTCAATCCGCGCTTACTGCCCGCCGTCGGCTTTTTCATATTGACATTATGAAATATATTATACGACCACGTTTTAATGGTCAGATTTAAATGACAACTTTATTGCTGGGGTGGAGCCGTGACGGTATAGTGTGTGATGAGCTTTAGTCTTGTTTTTTCACGTTTTCTTTCGTTGAAGCAAGTGAAAATAAATTTCTAATTCTAATACCTTGACTTTCGCTCAAGCAATTTTTTTTTTACGAATCATAAGAAAATAAAGTATACAAAATCTATATACTGCAAGCGAAAAATAAAAATAATTAAGTATACATAATATACATAGGGACTAAAAAATAAACAAAAGAAATACCTCTATCCAGCAGTAAATCATATTGGTAAAATAGCATAGTATTTGTTTTGTTGATGAATAAGGTAGTGTCGCCGAAGATGGCCCGGCTCCTGGGATAGCCCACTTTAAAAAAAATACAGTTATGGTTAATAGAAACATTTGAAATTTCACGGGTTTATGCTACTAGTACCATAGACAATAGTGCAAGTGTGTTTCATTACCGGCACGTCGCCATTTTGAAGACAGATGACAGTTTGCTTTGTCATGTCAAGATGATACACGTTTTATAACCTCCATTCTCTAAATCTTTTTAAAAATTAACAAATTTAAAACAAATCTCTTTGCTCTAAACTATGAAAATTCATATTTAATCTATTTATCAGCGAATTACAGATGAGTGGTATTATTTTATTTCCTTTTTTGTATTTTTACGAGATTATACTCAACCCGGGTGTAATTTCCTATCATGGCCCATAAAATAATTCCCTTACATGAATGACATTAAAAAAAAATATTAGAAAAAAGAACTGATTTATTTTTATTTTTGATAAGTTACTTTCAAAGTTAATCTCAAAGTTAAATTTTATTTTATTTAGTAGTTTATTTTTATTTTAAAGTTGATTTTCATTTTGATAGATTTAAAATAGCCCACATTTAAATTTTTGGTTGATTTTTTACCTTTTATGAATAATGTTATGAGAAGGATGTGTTTTTGTTTTGATGTTTTATGTTAAAAGTGTTTAAGTGTTTATAATGCATATATTTTCATTAATATTTTTCGGGCCATCTTCAGCGACCTGCTTCCCAAGATAGCCCAATACCACGTTTTTAAAAAGTGTTAACATTTGTGTTAAAATGCCAAAAGCTGTACTATTTTTTTAGATATCTTGTTTGTCAAGTAAATATATTACAACTTCCATTATGTTTTTCCTTTAGTCTACTTATCTGCAAGATTTTACGAGGTTTTGAAATTAAGTGGGCCTTCATTGGCGCCTGTACCTTAGTATCCGTGCTCTATGGCTGTAGGTGCTTATATGCATATATCTATGGCATCGCTAACCTTCTAGGTATAAGCATATTATGTATTCTGTGGTATAGGTACTATTATGCTTTATGAATGTACATAATAATTAGTTTTTTAATGTAAAGAAGTAACGTTGATAATTATCTATGATGAGTTTTAAAATTATATTTGTTATGTAAGAAACGAATGAATATCGAAATTCTCAAATTGTAAAATAGCGCACAGTGCAGTGTTGCCATGCTTCTGTATTTTTGTCTTTCATTTGGCAAGACTTAAGCAATTAGATTCGTTGATCCCAATGATGATTACTTATGTTATATTGGTGCCGATTCTATTGTACACTCGACTAAACTTAAACCTGACTTAATTTCTTGATATGAAATCAACCTTGTGTTCTTCATAATAAAGTCTATTTGTTACTGGCATCTATTTCTCAGCGCCACTAAATTTCACTAAAACCTGTCAATGTATACTCAGCTTTATTTGCACGCACGAGAGTCTCCATTTATTGAAATGCTGTATAATTGCCGTATAAAAACTTGTTCAAAACGAACTAAGATGACTTTATTTTAATCGACACCTACGAAGACGCTTACTAAAAATCTTTTTAACAAAAAATTAAACCGACGAAAAGAACTAAAAAGCAAAAAATAAATAAACTTTAAGTCTTAAGTATTGAGCTTATTTACATAAACTATCTAATTTTATATAAACTTATTTTGAGTCGGCGCCAAACAACAAACTGATTAATTATCAAAATTTTATTTGGCGCCGACTCAAAATAAGTTTAATTTTTCGGTCGGTTTAATTTTTTGTTAAAAAGATTTTATTTTATGGTTTTTTTCATCATCATGATGATGATGATGAAAAATGATGATGATTTCTAAACGCAATACCTGATAAAGTAATGAAATATAAACAGAAACACTATTCGTTCCTACAATTTTCGATGGTTTCTCTCAATTTTTTCAGGATCCCATCATCAGAACCTGACTTCCTTGACATGGGACCACCCTTGAGGTATACCCTATCTAACAAAAAAAGAATAATCAAAATCGGTTCATAAATAACGGAGTGAGGGCTGAACAGACATAAAAAAAAAAATATATTATACGGTCGAATTGAGAACCTCCTTTTTTTTTCGTCGGTTAAAAAACACAGAGCAAAAGACATGGCATTCAACGGATAGCGGCTCTCGCAACGTGGTATTAAAGTTTATTTAAGCGTATCAGACTTTAGTTGACTAATAAATTGCTTATTTCGATAGCGACATATGTTACCTACTTGTTTCATATTGAAATAAGACCTTGTTTTGAAGTGTGCAAGGTTTACATCTTATATGAAGAAATTTTAGAGAATTTTAATTTAGCGAGTGAAGTAACAGAATTGGGACCATTATCTACCTCAGTAGGACCACGTAAAGGGGTAAAAGTTCAATTAAATTATGAATCTGCCCTTTTGTAAAGACCAGTGGTCTAACTGATCAGGCTAGTTGCGTCGTACCGTACCGTCAATACTGAGGTATCGTTAAACCGATCCTTTTGACGACAAATCCACCAATAATTTTATTGATCTTCAAACTCTTTGATTATATTTAGGTAGGACGTTTAAGGAGGACGAATAGTTTTTTATACGACCAATTAATAAATAAAAACAATGTGCGTAACTAATATTAAAGGTTTTAATGACAACAAAACTTTAAAGTGAAATCAATTGTTTTTCAAATAAGCGTCTCTCCAAAAGAAGAACGCGTCATTTATTATAAATCTGTATCTGTAATAATATAACTTTAAAAAACTTAACTTTAAAAAATAAAAAAAGAGCATAAGTACTGCATGAGGGCCTAATAAATACTATTGTAAATATTTAGGCTGCTTGTTCTTACAGGTATATTATGTAGATATATATTTTTATGTGTATATATTTTACGGTTCTGAAAGCTGGCCTACAAAGAGAACGGACGAGAGACGCCTGCACGTAGCCGAAATGCGAATGTTGAGATGGATGTGTGGTGTGACTAGGATGGACAAGGTGAGAAATGAATATATTAGAGGAAGCCTGAAAGTAGCACCAGTGGATGAAAAGCTGAGGAGCAATAGGTTATCGTGGTATGGACATGTGATGCGGAGGGATGAGCAAAATGTAGTGAAAAGAGTTTTATGTTTGGATGTTGACGGGTACAAGAGAAGAGGACGACCAAAGAAAAGATGGATGGAGTGTGTGAGAGAAGATATGGCTAGAAATGGAGTAAGCAGTGAAATGACGAACGATAGACTAGAATGGAAGAATAAAACATATTGCACCGACCCCAAATAAAATTGGGACAAGGGTAGGCAGATGATGATATATTTTTATGTGTAGTGTTTGCGTTCTCTAGCTTAAAAAATAACTTACCGAAAATTCCGAAAACAGTAAGACACTGCTTCCCGAAACAAACGATATCCGTCATAATAACAGCTCTAATGTAATGATTACGTCACACCACTTTCACTTACGCCGCCACTATAACATTCTATAATCACTTATGAAACTGGGGACGGGGCACTCCAGAGTTCGTCGCACTTCAAATAATATGAAAAAAAAACAAAAAAGGTTTTAAGTTTTTGGACGAAACTCGGTTCGGGTTGCCTTTGACGTTTTTTTTGGCGGGATTTTTTGACATAACGCGTGAGTCGCGCTCACTCTCGTAATGGACAGTGAGTTCAACTCGTAGTGCGATGTGCTTTTACTTTCTGCGATGCCAGTGGGGAGTGCATCGTTAGGTCCGTCTCTGATCATTGTCCTCTACACAGATGTAGGAAAGTCGTAACAGTACGACGCCTTGACAGCAATTATGCGGTAGCAAAAAACTGAATAATCGTACGGAAAAAATATGCGTCGATTTGCGGCGTTGTTCAGTTCGATCTAAGATTTACTGTAGGTGTAATACTGTACATCGTCGCCTCGGTAACTGCTACGAAGTAACTGTATTGGAACCTATCATACTTTTAAAAACTTTATACGGATTCACAGTACTTGTAATCTATTGTGTTGTATTGACTCCCTATACAAGGAAGATTAATTATAGAAGACATTATGTTTTGCTGCAAAAATATAGGGGCTTCCTGATGGCAGACGATTACCTACCGGTTCCATTTCTCAGGCCGTACTTTCACAATCTACTTCTCCAGGACTCTCTGGCGCATTTAATTACCAGTAGACTAATCCATAATAACATGACAGTAGTAAAGATTTTTACATAAATTTAGTATGGTATAGTTTTTTTCTTTTGTTGACCGATTAGGAATCTGAGGAGAATTATGGGAGGAGAGAATATCAAATATTTTTATAATAATTTTATTACGGCCATCTTTCTATTTTTTTATGCTTCTTTCTCGCGACAGAAAGAGTTTATAGGCTAGAAAGTAACATGGGCAACTTCGAATACAAAATTATGGATACTGGGGCATAACTCAATAACTAGAATCATGCAAATGTCGGCTTCTGCGAAACTTGGTCCTTATAGGCATGTTATTAACTGGAAATATATGTTCAGGCTACTCTTCAGAGCCATTGAACATATTCTTATACAGAGTTGTTATGTGCTGCATTTGATGTATTTAAAATATACTAAAAATAGCCTGCAACACCTGATAAAGATAAATCTATGCTTGTCATATTAAACAAACATGTTGAGTTATAATAAGTAAGATGATAAACTAAAAATACGAATTAATTTATGATGATACTTCCTAAAGAACACAATTATCAACATACGAATATTTTTAATTAATTACTATGTGTGTGTGGTATTTAGATTTACAGCTGACCACTTGTAAAAGTAGTTAACTGTAATTATCTATAATATCTTTACACGTTCGTATTACTTAGGAGTTGAAACGGCTAAGCGGCCAGTGATAGTCGTGTGGTCTAAAAATAGCTCTCCTAAGCTGGTTAGAGTTCGAGCCCCGTTCGCGCACCTCTGACTTTTTGTACTTTATGTCCGTATTAGAAATAATTTAGCACTTACTTCATCGATTAAACATCCTTTATAGCCTGCTTATCTGAGAGTTTCCAATTATATTTACAAGAATAATTAAAATTAAAATTTTAATTGAATGATTTTTGGTATTTATAATGGTTCAAGGTACAACGTAACAAACATACCGTGAGGAACACTTTCTTACACATTTTTTCTTTTGCAGCCAGTTTGCACTTTTTCGTTAAATGATTGCAACAAAGTTGCTGTTAATTATTATGAGAGTATGTGACATTCATAACATTGAGTGAAACTGGCACTAACTCAGAGCTCTGCTCTCCATGGGCGGTGTCCAAAAGAAATATTCATCATTTCTTTTTTTAAAACACGTATTGCATACAAGTATACAATAACTTGCCAAATTGTTTTAAGGATCTCCCAATAGCTCAGCTCCAAAAAGCAACTTAAAATATGGCTGTTAAAAAAACATATTACAGTGTAAAAGAATTACCTATGTAACTAAATATGGTCAAATCGCAAATACTTTTTTACTGACTATGATATGTTTGTAAGAAATTTTATAACAAGTTTCCTTATTTTAATAATTTGCATGATTGTTTATTGATAAATTTAAATGTAATTACACTACATAACTTTCACATGCCTCTCGCAGGCTAAATAGAAGGACTATATTTGAAACACTAGACTATATTTTAGACACCTAATAAACTCTATTTATGTTAAATAAAGTTTCATTTAATCTAACAAACGGGATAAAACTTTTTAGAATAAAGAGACGTGGAACAGTACAGACCCCAAAACATTGTACCTACTTAATTTACACTTTGATTACTGCAAGTGCAGTGCAAGTTAAGTAGAACCTACTTTGAGCGTTCTGTACTTCACTATATATACTGTATTTCATTCATTTTAATAAGTAAACTTTAACAAATTAACAAACTTACTTTGTAACTAGAACCTAGTTGCGAGGTAAGCCGGGAGCATAACTTGTCAGGGATCTTACCTTTTTTTTAAGGTAAATATGTAGAAATGATTCATAAGGCTGGTATTACCAAACACATATATTATCTTTTGCAATCTTTTGTATAATCTTTACTCTACTTTTAACTCTTTGAACTTATTACCCAATCATCAACATGATATTGTATTGCATTTAAGGATCATCCTTGTTTTAACAATAATTTCTTTTTTTTTAACAAAAACTACTTCACAACTAGTAATGATTCCTAGTGCGGCAAAGATCAGGCAACTTTTGTTTCGTGTAGGTATATAAACCATTGCGCCATCAATGCTACCCCAACTAAAATAAGAATTTGCGAATAATAATACTGGTTGGTGCCTTAAACTGATACGGCCAAAGCTACAAATGAATGCTTTATTAGTCAGCTATAATACAACGCAATAAAATTAGAATTCAAACAAGTCCAAACATCGAAAGTACATTAGTTAAATTACACAACGGAGCTGGAAGCGATGCTAAAACTGTAACCATTCATCATGGCTTCGTAATACACAGTCCAATGTCATACAAAGGAAAAAAATATTCATAAATGAGCTTATAAAGACGGACGTAAAACCCTAGTTGCCCAACACATTTGGTAAGCGATTCTTAAAAGCGTTTCAAAATGTAGATATTGAAACCTGAGAGAGGTCCGGTAATGACAAACATAGAGGTTGTTTGAGTTATAAATAAACTTTGTGTTGTTCGTTTTGTGTTTTAAAAATAAATATTTTGGGTTGGTATGTCTTTTTTTGGTTCGTATTTTATGCGCTGTCGTACCTTGCACCCGATCATCTTGAAACTTTGCACACACGTTGCGACGGATACAGCAACGTACCTTTTATCCAGAAAAAACTATTGTTCGCGAGGGCATATTACTTTTACGCGAGGGAAGCTGCGGGCAAAAGCTAGATAAATTAGGAGATTGTTGCGTAATAGAATGAGACACTCTCTCTAACATTAATGTGAGAAAGATTCTTAGAAAGATATTGTTTTTTTTTTAACTTAATATTTATGGCACGTATGGGTCGGCTCGACCGGAGTGATACCAAGGCCTGACAGAAAACCGGCAGTGAAGCAGTGCTTGCAATGCAATGCTTTTCGCCAAGTGAGTGAGGTTAGCGGAGGCCCTAATACCATCAGGTGACCCGTCTGCTCGTTTGCCTCCTATACCACCAAAAAAAATGGGATCAAAAGATTTCTTGTACAATATTAGATGCCTAAATTAGGACTTAATCGTGGTAATATTGTAAAGCTTGGGGCTTTAGGGTATCCGGGTACGATAGGTGTTAGCTAGAGGAGGAAAATTAAAATAGCAGGCAAACGCACTATGCGATATAATCAGGATCAGATTATTCATATAACAATTATAACTTCACACAAATTAATTATAAATACTATTTCTTGAATTATTCCGTGCACCTTTGGCACGATAGTCGTCCAGACCGTCTTCTGTCTGCCCGGCGACTCCCTTGTCTTCAACATTTATTCTTCATAAAATATTTCGAACGTGTTCTAAATTCGAGTTTGGTGCCACCAGTCTGTGCCTCTCGCGTAGTAAAGAGTTATTCTTCCAATCGAAGGAGTATGTAAGCTGTGCGAGAGGTCCCGTCACTACAATATTAATAAGGTACAATACATACGGATATGTATGTATTGTACCTTATTATACCAAAGGGGTAGACAGAGCTGTATTAAACCCCCCCAATATGCCAAGTATAGTTTAGTCCCACTCACGTAAGGGGGCAAGCTTATAGCCGTTTATCGGGCACTTTGGGAATTAAAAATAGGAAACTTGGCAGTGTATTGAATGGGAAAAGTAGGCAAGAATGTAAGGCAACGGACGCTTCAATACTTTTTTTGGTTAACCGACGTTTAATCAAATTGCACCGATCGGCGGTCGTGGTCACGGGTGGACTGATTTTCTTCCAAATTGGGAATCATCAGAATGCTGAAGAGTGCCCAGTATTGTGTTCTTACTGGATTCCTTGAAGATCGAAACAAGAGCTCCTTTCATGGCATTCTGCGACACTTACTATGCCAACTGGGGCATGAGTTTTATACAATTTGTATGAAAGGTATGCGTAAAGACGCAGTAACGAAAGTCCACCATTGCTTAATTCAATTACATAAATAATATTATCATATTCCGTGCACATAAGAATGAACGAATTAAATAAAAAGTGTAAAATAAGGGTTTTTTATAACTTTCAAATTGCGCTTTTAACTTTTTACAGAAGTTTCCTTCGTCCTTACTCCACGAAAACATAGGAATAATATTTAATATAGGTCAGAGTTGTTTGCCTCTACGCACATTTTTACATATATCATTTCGATCGTATGCAGGTTTATTTCTCTTCATATTTGGTTAGTTCTGTAGAAAATTCAAAACAAATGATAAAACTGAAATTGGATTTTGTTTTTCCATCTCCTCCCGCTATTGTAACAAGCTGATAAAAAAATATTCAAAAAGAAACAATCAACTCTCGCCCGGATATGCGGACAGCCTTCATCCTGCCTTTTGTAAATCTCAACAAGATTCAGGGGTGTGGCGAGCGAAAAAAAAACATTATTTAAAACGGTCGAGGCTTTTATTGCGTTTGCATTAGCTCTAAGAGTCTAGTTCTTTCTATACTCGGTATACCTACCTTAAAAGATCCAAACACTTTACATATTATCGTTCGTATCGTTAATATGTGAAATACAGTGGTGGTCTACTTTTTAACCGACTTCAAAGGAGGATGTTCTCAATTCGACAGTTATTTTTTGTGTCTGTTAGGTAGGTATGCGATATCTTTGCCATTTGTGAACCGATTTCAATCATTCATTTTCTAATTGTATTTGTTGTAAATGCTCAAAGGACCATGTAAATTAAAACAAAATATTTCACTTCTAACTGAAAAATGGAGTGATGAAGAATACTTTTTTTTCTTTAACTATTCCTATAACAATTGGCGGAAGCATTTTTCGAAGTACGAAACTAATAAAATGATTTATGAAATTTCTGTCAAATTGTCTGTTTCATTAATTACAAGAGTAGTCAGAGAAGCATAGGCCTCCCCCTAAGATGTAGACAATCGAAAGGGAAGAAAGGTACTTGAATAACAGCATGGGTCTTCTGCCCACTAGGTATATGTACAGTGAAACCTGGTTAATTGGGATCTCAAGGGACCAAGACATATGTACCAATTATTGAGGGTTCTCAATAATCCAGTTTTCCAATTAAACAGGTTTAAATTTATAGTTGTCTCATTTACAGAGGTCCCCGCTTACAGAGGTCGAAATGTGCCGGTATTCCATTTTTAGAGGTGGAAATGTTAATAAAAATGCGTATTTTTGATGTTATGAATTTAATGTAGGTATGAATGTACAAACATAATGTATTGCGTCGAAAAAAAAATACGGTAAAGTTTATGACTTAAAGTAATCGGTTATGTTTGTTTGTATTTGATTGCTAGTTGCTGAAACCTGTTTCTCGATAGAATAAATTTGATCAAAAATATTAGAATTATCAATATTTGACATTTCGAAATACTTGTGTAAAGTTTCTAAAGCTTCCATTGCCTCACGATTCGAAATTTTTACTGGAGTCTCTTCACAGTCTTCTTCTTCTTCTTCTTCTGTGTCCAAAGAAGAATACATAGTAACTATGTCATCATCATTGAGCTCCTCTGAAATGAGTACATTATCATCCATAGAAACGAAATCCTGAAAAGTCACCTGCTGCTCATTTAAGTCATTCCTACATGTGGTAAATATTCTATCCCATTCTGGAAACGCTGCACAAATCTCTAGCTCCTCTTGTAGGCTCTCAGGTTCAGATACATTGGTCACTTTGAATCCAGCTTTTTGGAAGCAATTACTAATTGTGGTTTTGCTAACAGAAAACCAAGCTTTTCTTGCAAATCTCATGGCCTGGAGGATGTTGATTTCTGGACTTTTATTCTCTTCTATAGATTTAAGAACATACTGAACAACTTCCTTCCTGTAGTAAACCTTAAAGTTGTTGATAATACCCTGATCCATGGGCTGCAATTTACTTGTGGTATTGGCGGGTAAGTACAATAATGTAACATAGTCTAATTTGGGCATATTGTTGTGAGCTGTGCAGTTGTCGACAAACATAATGATTTTTCGTTTTTGGGCCCTCATATCGGCGTTCACTTTTTTTAACCAATCTGCAAATAATTCAGAAGTCATCCACGCCTTTTTATTGTTTTGATAATGAACAGGCAACGTTTTAATACCTTTGAAGCATCTGGGGTTCTTAGATTTTCCAATTAAAAGAAGTGGCAGTTTTTCAGTTCCAGACATATTCGCACTTACAAGTACAGTGTCCCGATCTTTACTCAATTTACCACCATGGCAAGACTGACCTTTGAATGTAAATGTTTTATCCGGTAGACACTTGTAGAATAAGCCTGCTTCATCGGCGTTGAATACGTCATCGGGGGAATAATCGTGTAATAAAGCTGGAAGGTTTTTAATCGACTCATTACATTCGTTATTGTCCACAGAATTGCTCTCGCCACAAACATTTTTGAATGCGATATCGTTTCTTTTCTTAAATCCCTCCAACCACCCATTACTGCCAGAAAAATTATCAATATGGAGCTTACTTGCAAATTCTTGAGCTTTCTCTTTGATCATTGGTCCGCTTATTGGAATGTTATTATTCCGTACCTGCTTTATCCATGTACAGAGACACTTGTCAACTTCAGGATACTCTGCAGCTCGTATTCGTTTGAGTTTTCCTTTTCCATCAATACACTGAGACCGAATTTTCTCTTTGTTGTTAATAATTCTACACAAGGTTGACTTTGGTATGTCATTCTCCCTACACAGTTCATCACGCGACTTTCCACAATCATAATGTGATAGAAGTTTTAATTTTTCAGATACTGATAACGTTTTATATTTGCGTTTGGACATTTTGCACACTTTTATTCCCTTGTTTTCAGGTCAAAACATGAGATAGTACTGACAATCAAAGCATGCGCGAAAGACAACGAGAAATGTATGTAAACAAACACGTCAAAACGTGTTGAAACCTGATTAATTTGTCTCACTTACACAGGTAATTGAGCTACAGAGTCTCAATTATAGAGGTAAACATCGAAAAAGTCTTAGAATTCAAATCTTATTTAACCAGGTTCAAAAAGTCCCATTAACAGAGGTAATTTAATGAAAAAGAACCGGGACTTCGTTGCAACTCTCAATAATAGAGGTTTCTCATTTATCCAGGTCCCACTTAACCAGGTTTCACTGTATTTAAAGGAGCAAGATACGAAATAGTAAATTACTTCCAATAAGACCATGAAAGTTATCAAGAAATAAGGTACCATAATATTTATGATGAGCAGCGCCTCGCGGTTTCACCCCCGTAAGTCCTGATTATCGGTATAAAAAGCAGCCTATGCGTTAATCCAGGTCTCCAGCTATTTACATACCAAGTTTCATCGCAATCGGTCCAGTAGTTTTTGTGTGAAAACATTACAAACATACACATACACTAATGTTTCCTCTTTATAATATTAGTTTAGATAGCGGCAAACTATAATAGATTATGAAACAGTTCACTTTTTAATAAAAATGAATTAATTGACATATGGCTAGTTATACCGGTACCGCAATGCTATTGGTCGGTTGATAAATATTGATGAATAGTGGTCATATAAAAGGCCATGCATGCCTGCATGCTTATCATTGTAAGTTGTTAAGAATCACTTGAGTGCGGATGGAGGTTGGGACAACATAGGAATTACTGTTATTTAGTGATTTTGATAGTTTATAGCAATAGTTGTGAGACTGTTATTAACATACTATACTTTTGATTAAAGCATAGTTTTTTTGAAAATAGTATTTAACAGAAAGATATGGTATCTTACTTAATTCGATGCCTAGACATCGGTGAATAAATATTAAAAATAAACAAAGGCAACTAAAAAATGCCTCCTCCGTTTCTGAATAGGTACTTATAAATCTTGCCCAGATTATTAGAGACTATAATCTGTTTGAGTGTCTAAAATTCTAAAATATTACTTACAGCCCTAGTCATATGGTTTTTATATTCAAAAGAGTTGAAGGCTATTGTATTGAGCCCACCAGGTGCTATATTAGGTATTAAATAATACCTTTCGTATTAGAAAATTCACTTCACGCGTTTTATTGAAAGCGCCTGCCATTTTATTGCGAGCAAAAGGCTACGCGTGGAGGATTTCTTTCTTACAGGCGCTCAAGTGTGGTTTTGTAAAAATGATTTCAAAGGATTTTCATGTTTTCTCTTATTAAGAAGATAGCAGGTTCACGCGTAATAAATTGGATTTAGCGGGTTGTATATAAATGAGACTTTCAATCTAATTAGATTGTCGTGTAGGTACTTTATGTATATACTAACTTTGAGATAGCTCACACGTGGCTGTCTGATCCCAAACTAGGCAGAACCTATACTATGGTAATCAGACTGCTGATAAACAGACTTATTTAAAGCTAAATACATTAATATTATAGATATATTACACCCATACACAGAACAAAAATATTAATAGCTTCACACATCTTACACACGGTCGTCTGACCCCAAACTAGGCAGAGCCTGTACTATGGTAATCAGACTGCTGCTCCTTTGGAGATACTCTACGAAACAGTCCAAACTAGTCCTGCACCAGTACTATGGGTTAAATGCGATATTTAAGGTTTTTAATTGCTTACGAGTCACAGAGTGCTAACATCTTTATCAGACGTAATCTTTTTGCATAATATATATTTGTATGCATTTAAATAAATAGCGATTCTTGCTCCAACAAAATAAAGATGCAATTTCGGTCGCGCACCGCTAATTATACTCACCTAGAAGTTGCCTCTTTATCTATCGCGTAAATCCTATTTGATCTGATGACGTCGCGACGTTGGGATTGTCTTTTGTTAAGTATTAATTAATTTGAATATTTAATTAATAGTTAGTTATTTGCCTATTGCTTAGTAGCTTTATATCTAAAGTGCGGAGTGGTCCTGGCCTGGTTGTGTTATGTGAATATTTGAATGCATGAATATATTTACTTGCGTTATCATAATGCAGAGTAGACATATTCATACACTAGCAGCACCCCGCGGTTTCACCCGCGTAAGTCCCGATCCCGTAGGAACATCAAGATAAAAAGCAGCCTATGTGTTTATCCAGGTCTCCAGCTATCTACATACATAGTTTCATCGGAAGCGGTTCAGTAGTTTTGGCGTGAAAGAGTAACAAAGATCCATCCATCCATCCAAACTTTCACATTTATAATATAAGTAGGATAGTAGGATACAAATAATGGTAAAGAGCGGGAATCCCATGATCCTGACGTTGTATAAAAATGTCCGACCGCTTATGTCTCATTAAGGTGTTGTGTTAACGGACTGTGACACGCAAGCTGCTGAAACATTTACTTACATAAATAAATACATTACACCTACAAAAGATAATGTGACAATTAAGCAACTTAGTACTTACGTATAGTTCACAAGTCAACTTAAGTCGTTTTTAATGTACTGTTAACGGTATATAAAGTTCCTACTGCAGCAAAGTGTTTCTTTTGTGTTTAGACTGCGGAGTAACTTGTCTAATATCGCGCAGGAAAACGTGACGCATTTCGTGGTAGTGACGTAAGGCAAGGCTATATCGTAACCCGCGTTGGTGAGTAGAATAGAAAAGTATAGAATAGAAATTTCAACTTAAACTCAAAACATCACGATATTTTATATATGAGTACATTGCTCTTTAAGAAATTGGACAGCGGTATATTATAGCAACGGCATACAGACCTGCTGCAGTTGGAAGTTGTAGGCAAATCCTGTATACCTGCAGACACACTTATTGTGACACGAGGCGTTCTATTTGAAGTCCGTTTAACAACAGGCCGTGAAGAAGCGCATCTGCGTGCAGATCTTTTTTAATATAATTATAATAATAAGGCCGTATCCTTGATATAAGTTATGAGAGGCCATGAACTTATAATTACTGTTTTCTTTTCACAATGTGAAAAGTTTATAAAGCATACTTCTACACTGTAGAAGCTGTAAGTCGCATTGTACAGAATGATCTTCCGTAGATCTATGTTTCTCGTTTATATCTCGGCTATCTTATTGGTACTGGTAATATATTTACTAGAAGATCGAGTGGCAATCAGCATCGGAGCTTAAAGGTAGTGGATAAAATTTGGCACGAATTTACAATCAATTTGATACAATAATTAATCATTCAACCATGACAGGAGTCGCGGAGTCAACCTCTGATTGTAGATATTTCTATGTATGTTCCAAGAGACTGTAAATATACATACTATTTGCAGTTTTCCACATACTTAATTGTAGTATGTGTAGTGTGCTTGAAGCCTTAGTTTATTGTGCTTATTTTGGGGCTAGGATATATTAAAGGTAGTTCGTATAAGGAATTTGGACCGAACTCGGTATTATCTTGAATCCGGTTTGCTGTAGAACTCGTCCTTCACTACAAGACGCAGAGCGGGAGCGTATCTTCGCCGTTGCTTCAGCTCCGCCGCCACTTCGAGTTGAGGACACCGACTGAGGCCTCACTTCACTAGACACAAGGCTTCGACGCGGTGTCAAAGCTGTCAGGAGACGTCCGCCCGCTCCTACTGTCTCCACACGAAATGCTACTATTGACATGTTTTAGTCATTCCCGATACCAAATATCCTTTACGCAATCATAATAAAAAAAGTTTTTATTTGACTGAGAACCTGGGTGATTTGATGTCTTTAGTTTACGTGTATTAGTTATATGAAAACGTCAGTTTTAGCTCAAATTGGAACTAAGTTAGAGTACTGAGAGTCTCTTTAAAAGTTGTCAGGAATTTAAAAGACTTCAAACAACATTTCGCTATGATACAGTGTTAACAGAGATTCCTTATACTGCCAGTCTAGTGGGGGTACCTTCAAAAGAGTAGATAATGGTATAGGGCTCTGTTTCTGCATTTAGACTCATAGGCGGTCCATTATGCGTTCGAATAAGCTGATTAGTTGGGCCAGCTCCTTCTAGAAGCACAGAAGCCTTTTGAATTGTTCACAGGCTTCTAGGAGTGATTTCTAATGTATCTCAGTTTGTTTATTCAAGTTCAAGCTATGTTTAGTTTGGGTCTAGATTGCGCTGTATGTCCTAGAAATGTCATTATTATTTTACTCATAGTTTGTAGCACGCGATAAACAAAGCGACAATAGTTTCCATTTTACACGTCGCACTAATATGACGTACTTTACCAGTATATTAGCACTAGATGAGTTCCAGCTGGTGCAGCAGAAAATCTGTGCCAGGAAAATAAAAAAACGTAAAATTGAACGCTAAAATATTTGAAAATTATGTGGCAACCGCTTAATGTTTATTACTCCTACAGATAGTGTGGTTCGTATTTATACATTACAATTAAAAGGTTAACGTTTTTGTTAATTTGCGAGTTTACGACAGGCGTTAACATAATAGTAGCTTCTACTACTTTTTATTAGGGTTCCGTTCCTCAAAAGAAAAAAAGGAACCCTTATAGGATCACTGTGTTGGCCGTCTGTCCGTTTGTTTGTCTGTAAAGATTTTTTTTTCTCAGGAAAACGTGGAAGTATCAAGTTGAAATTAACATCAAATATTTATGTCTGCGATTTCTTTAAGCTCTAAAAAAATCAAGCTTCTAAGTCAACGCAATCAAAGGATATGGCCATTTAAGCCATATAATTTAATATTTCGCAGGTAAATCAAAACATATTGGTTACTGTTATGTGTTGGTTATTGGTGTTGACCTAGAATCATGATATTTGGTAAGAAACAAGGTCTCACAGCACAAGTGAAGGAAAAAATCCGAATGTCGTTACTTAATAGTTACATCACATAAAAAAATGTTTGTGCGATTACAAACTTACATTTTGCGCTTAGAAATTTTACTTTGGTGTGTATCAATTTTGTTATAATAAAAAACGCTATCCCGTCCTTCCCCTCTCCCCCTCTCCTCCCCACTCTCCCCGTCGTTCCCTCTTCCCCTACTCCCACCTCAAAGGGTGGCAACGCACTTGTGACTCTTGAGTTACAGGTGCCTTGGCGGCGGTAGTCATTTACCATCAGGTGATCCATCTGCTCGTTTGTCCCCTATACCATAAAAAAACGAAAAAAAAAATACGGAACCCTATTTGGTAGAGTCAGTTTCTCAGTCAGTTTTTCTTTCTAAATTATTTCTCCATTGTAGCTTGCGCACTAATAATGGATGAATTGATATAGGTTTTTGGCAGTGTTACAGACAGAGACATTATTGCACACCGATGAAGTATCAGAAGAAGCAGTAACTGTTATCTTATCTGTGGTAGAAATAAGTAGTCACCGTGGCCTATGGATATTTAGAAAACCGAGAAATTAAACACATTGCCGACGATAAAAGAATAATAATGCCCGTTTAGAATACCCTATATTATAAATTTGATTTAGCTAACTCCTACCCGAATCCTATGTTGCATTTGGAAAAACTAATCATGAAAAAGTATCACCGACTTCAACGCACCTTAAAATACCCAAATCACTTCAAGTGTGCCTATAAAATTTGAAGGGTTCCCTCAATTTCTCCAGGATAACATCATCAGATCCTGACCTGATGACCATGGGACCACCTGGGAAGTATGCCCTTTCAAACAAAAGAAGAATTTTCCAAACCACCCAGGCCTGTTTGAGTAATCGGTGAACATACATAAAGAACTGAAGATAACTTTCTGTGCTGTGTGCTTTTTACATCATCGTCATAATCTTCTTACTCTTTTCCCAACTTTATTTGGGATCGGGGCAATGTGTCACATTGCAAAAAGTTTTGGCTTGTTTGTTTTGTGGCCGGCCGCCTGTATGACGCCGATCCTTCTTTTGACTGTGATCGTTTTCAGACTGGCCAAAGGAGGAAGGTGAGGTGTAAGAAAAACGGATAGAATGAGGGAGCGTAAGGGATACCGCAAGGCTCCTAAACGGGACTGAGATTGCAATAGCTCGAAAAAACCATAGCCGTGTACCTGTATGTTCGTCCTGTGATTGGAAACAAAACACACAAAACCAATTGATGTTCCTGTACTAGTACTACAGGAACTTCAACTGGCTTTGTATGTTATCTAATTTATTTTTCTCTCCTCTCAAATAAAAAGCCTAATTTTTTATTACAAAAATGAATCAATATCCTTCAAAATTTTCCTTTTTCATAGACACCGCTTGCTGTCGGAAACTTTTTCAATTAACTGAAAAATGATGGCTTTATCGCTAGAAAAGTTGAACTTCAGTTAAAATGTCTGCTCCAAGAAGGAATTTTAACTTGTTTTGTTGAGAACCTTCGGAGTTGTGTTGGTGCTGGCCTGTGATTAGGACATTCTTGTGCAAGTTAGTGAATCGAAAGGGTTAAAGTTGGTGCTTTGTAGTAAAATGTTGGAGAAAGTATTATAACTATGAAGAGATGCAATAAAGTGTTGATCATGAGGTCTATAATTTAAGTTTACAAGTGTTTTAACCTTAATAAGTTGCCCTTAAAGTAGTTTTAAAAGTCATCATCATTATCTCAGCCAGCAACTCAAGCCTGGAAAGGAAGCGTAATTCTCTTGGCCAGTAGATCTCTTCCCCCAATAGATAGAACGACGACCTATTAAAATTGGAAATTTAGCAACTCAAGAATTGATAACAGGTCTTATATCAGCTACTTTGATTCTCCTACGGGTTTTCCACCTTTAGCATGGACTTCTTCCTCGAGACTTGAGTCTCTTAAGGCTTTTCATGAGAGCCTTGTTTCAGTGGACTTCACCAACCATATATATATGTTGATATCCGCATCTTAACACCTTAACCTTTTGTAAAGCATACTGTCAGATGGCATCATCAGTCCTCATATCTCAGTATTTAACTGAGATACCTAAGGTGTCATCAGCGCCTTGCAGATCCTTTTTACTTCTCAAAAAACTCCGGTGGCTATCCCTTTTAGCATCACTTTACCTGCTATTGTCAAAATTGTGGTTGTCATCTTTAATTTACATTTCACGGTTGTGAACAACTTGACCGATTTTAAAGTTTTACGTCATTTGTCCCCTGGATGGTTCTGTAACTATAATTAGCTACGACTATAGTAGGAAATAACTGGTTTTTCAATTGTCAGTCCTCAAATAACCCTTCTTTTTTTTTTTTGTGCGTGTGGAAACCCCCTCGGGCCGTCACCCCACCGGGGTTTTCGGATCCGGGAACAGCTTTTATTAAGACATCCGGACCCCCCCTAGCGCCTGCCTGCAAAAGCGCGGGCACCATCTTCGGGTAACAACCTCTCAATTAGGCGACGTCCAGGCACACGCGGACGCCGCCTCCTCGCGGGGGGCCACTATAGCGGGTGGAAGGGAAAACCCGTCCCGACCACCCGCGGCCACACTCAGGGCGGCATGAGGCGCTGGAAAGCGCGCCTCCGCCGCCCGGTTCGCCGGCGGCGAATTAAGTCGGACTGGAGATCGTCCTCCCGGACCCGTTCCGCCGCCTCCTTCTGCGAGATGACGTCCTCACAGAAGGTAGCGACCGCAGTAAAATTCCTGTCGCTACCGGCCATGGAGCGTATGACGGCCGGTAGCGAGAGATCCCCTCCGATGACTGCAGTGAGGGCCCGACGCTGCGTCGCCCAGGCGGAGCAAACCGCCAGCGTGTGCTGAGCCGAGTCCTCACTGCAGTCGCAGTGGTGACAAGCGGGACTCAGTTCCCTCCTAGCGACCGAGTGCAGGTACTTCCCGAAGCAGCCGTGCCCGGAAAGAACCTGCGTCAGTCGGAAGGAAAGGGTCCCGTGCTGCCGCCCTGCCCACTCGATGATGACCGGCTGGAGCGCCTCCACGGTGGCAAAGCCAGCACGTGGAGCCTCCAGCCGGGACGACCAACGAGCCATGGTGGCTCGGCGAGCGGGATCACGCCATTCGCGTACCTCTTCGGGCGGGGGCCGACTGCCACTTTCCGCCCGGTCCTCAAATACCCCAAAAAGTAGAAGAAACCAAGACCCATAAAGTAGTAAAACAGTCACAAAAAATGCCTAAAAATAACCGGTTTTTAGCCCTGGCTGCATTCCATCTCTCTTACTTTCTAGATAATGGAGGATGAATTGCAAAACATCTGTCAAGTCATCTCTGTTTTATAAGAAGCTATTTATAGATATTGGGGAAAATATACTGCTTTAGTTGGTAGTTAATAACGACTCGAAATAAAGCGGGTCATCGTATTTTTATTACTGAAGCCAAAAAAAATAAATACATTACTTTGACGTAGTTACTATCAGTAGTTTTTTTACATAGCAAATACTATTTTTTTATGGGATAAGAGGCAAACGAGCTGATTGGTCACCTGATGGTAAGTGACTATCGCCACCCATGCACACCTGCAACTCAAGAGTCACAAGTACGTTGCCGGCCTTTAAGATGCGGAGGGCCTCCGGTAATTTCACTCACTCAGCGAAACACAACGAAAGCATTCCTTCACAACTTCAGAACTTAGACTTAGTATAATCTTTTAGAAGACCTATGTGGCACGGCGTTAACACATTGCAACTGCAACGTCGTTCATTTATGCTCACTGTAAATAGTTGTATTGATAAAAATGTCTGTTAGTTGTAGTCTAAGTTTAACAGAGCATAGTATGTATACATTTAAGAAGAAAATGTGTTAGAACCCATACTAGAAACTATGCTATAAATCTATGACCCTGTGATTACGGATGGGATGGGTCACGGTACGTTTCTTCAACGATTTTTTTTTTATTATCCCTCGAAGACAAACAACAGATGACCTAAATCTTCCAGCTGCAGGCACCTGTCGGGTACACTTAGGAACATGGGTCAGTGCCGCAGACGACCTGAGTACGAACGAGGCACACTTTTATTTACAACTAGTTTTTTGCCTGTGTCTTCGCTCGTGTTAATAAAGAATTAGTTAATCAACTGAGGTATCTCTTAGGAACATTACCCTATGTATTTTTCTGTACCCCTGATAGTATTTGAAGTAATTTCATGAGTAGTTAAAGGGTAAAAGTACTATTAGTAAATTAATATTTTTCCGACATGACTTGAATGCCGACATGAATAAAACTATAGGTATTTAATACCAAGGATATTGATGGAATGCCTAGATTATTCTGAAAATGTCTACTTAAAAAAATATAAAAACAAAATCATTGAAATTTACATAAAAAATCATAATGTGTTGTTTAGAAATGTGCACCTAAATTAGGAAAAGCATATCCCGAAGAAAAAAAATTAAAAATCATTTTTTTTTCAAGCTAAATCAATTTTATTTGTCGGCTACGCTCCTAAAATTTTACCACACCTTTCTGTAACCCTGTAAATATTAATAATTTTTTTTGTGTTACAAATGTAATAAGAAATTAACGACTTTTGCATTTTTTCCTTCACTTGTGCTTTGAGACCTTGCTTCTTACCAATTTCATGATTTTAGGACAATGGGAAGTAAGCTATAGGTTTTGATTTACCTGCGAAATGTTCAAATTTGGTCAAATCATTTCATTGTGTTGACTTAGAAGCTTGTTTTTTTACAGCTTCAAGGGACCGCAGACATAAGTAATTGGACTAATTGGTATTAATTTCAGAAAAAACGTTTTGACAGACAGACAGACAGATGGACAGACAGACGGACAACAAAGTGATCCTATAAGGGTTCTTTTTTCCTTTTGAGGAACGGAACCCTAAAACATGATTATTTTGCTATGATAAAATAAATTTGTCTTAAATCATTTTTAAACGCTAAACGAAGTATGAGTTCATGACTGAATCTTTAATTTGACAGCGGCGTTAAAATAACATATGATGGATTTATAAATATTAATCTTACCCAGTAACCATCGTGTCCGCCTCTCCGCCAATCAGGAATGTAAAAACCGACAAATTGTTGACAGTTTTGACAATTTTCTACTTTGCGTCTATTTTAAAATGGCGCTTCACGCAATTAGCTAACAAATTCTTCAAACAGATCTGTGCCAAGACATTCAGACTCGAAATCTAAGACAGACATTATAATAGCTGTCTTATGTTGCATCCTCTCAACTGTTTAGATAGATTTGTAATATGTATGTACATATGTATGTAGAAATCTGTTGACCACGTGGATAAATTGTTGTGAAGGTACGTTAAACAATAAAATGCTAAGTGGTCGTTATTAGGGCTGCAGGTGGAGCTCCATAAATACAGCAGGGAGAAAATGTCCGCACGTACTTCCAGAACCGATGGTGAAAATTGTGCCTAGTACATTACTGGGTACTGTTAAAGGGCGTATGTAGAAAGCAGGCAGGCTAACAACACTAGAAACTACACGGATACTGATCTCAGCCATGTAGTAGCAACAATATGTATGCTGTACTGTTATCACTAGAGATAGGATATTCGGATGCATATTTACCTAAAGTTGAGATGTTGGCTATTATGGAAAGCACTTTTTTATCGAAAGAATCCCGCGATTCCAGGAAATTCAAATTTAAGTGTATCTATACTCCGTGAGATGTAATAAACCCCAGTTTGACACAAATGGCACTTGCTCTGTTACAACGTATAATGGTTGCTTTTCCCTACTTTTATTGTCAGTGATTTTTGACGAAGCAAAAACAACCTTATTACGTTGTAACAAGTGTCAAATCGGGCCTATTAAACCCCAGGAAATGTAAGCATTTTGTAAGAGTGCGAGTGAGACGGCAAATTATACTTGCTTGTGCGCAAGTAGCGACGCGACAATACAATTGCATTCGTAAATAAAAATATACTTAGAAGCCGCTACCATAATTTGTTATCCAAAAAATAACTTTAGGTAAATATGCATCCGATTATCCGATCTCTAGTTATCACTCAGCGGCTAACTACGATATTACGTTCAGCGACGTAGGAAAGTGATGCGCTTGCATCATGTCCGCTGTAGGACATTTTGCCACCATCGTTATAAAGTTGTTGGGTATGAATAAGAGAAATAACAATAAAAATTCGGACAAGTGCGAACCTAACTCATATGTATATTATTATCTGTATATATATAAATATATAGATTTACACTTATGTATGTGAAAACATATGTGTAATATATAATATGATATCATTTTTAAGCAACTATACACTGCAACTCTCTTTCCATCCAATGGTTGCCTGGAAGAGATCGCAGAACGCGATAAGGCCGCCAATTGTACAAGGTTTATAGTTTGTAAGATTATGTATACTCGTATGCAGTCTTGTATAATTTCTTATGTTTTGTACAATAAAGAGTTAATCTATCTATCTATCTATCTAACTCGTGCACCGAGGGTTCCGTAAGGAATTAACTTGTATTTAGATAGTACGTCCAGCTCGGGAATCAATTCTCGAAGATTCGTGACCGTCTTTACCGAAAGACAATCTTAACTTTTCAATAGTAACTTTAAACTTTCGCGTTTTATGATATAATTATGTATTTACACGGGAATTAACGCGATCACGAAATAGGTATTACATACCTCAAAATTGACTGACGTTTCGACCATGTTGCACTGGCCGTGATCACAGACTGACTTTTGCAGTTCTAAAAATAGTCTCCCATACATCGATTTACGACAAATGGCCCCAATTCTGTTACTTCACTCGCTAAATTAAAATTCACTAAATATTCTTCATATAAGAAGTAAACCTTGTACACTTAGAAACAAGGTCTTATTTCAAATTGAAACAAGTAGGTAACATATGTCGCTATCGAAATAAGCAATTTATTTGTCGACTAAAGTCTGATACGCTTAAATAAACTTTAATACCACGTAGCGAGAGCCGCTATCCGTTGAATGCCATCTCTTTTGCTCTGTGTTTTTAGTAAGCGTCTACGTAGGTGTAGATTAAAAACACGTCATCCTTGTTCGTTTTGAACAAGTTTTTATACGGCAATTATACAGCGTTTGAATAAATGGAGACTCTCGCTGCGTGGAAATAAAGTTGAGTATACGTCGACAGGTTTTATTGAAATTTAGCGGCGCTGAGAAATAGATGCTAGTAACAAATAGACCTTATTACGAAGAACACTAGGTTGATTTCATATGAAGAAATTAAGTCAGGTTTTAGTTTAGTCGAGTGTACAATAGAATCGGCACCAATGTCTACTTCTACTTACTAACCGCGTTTGTAATCACAAAAACCATTTTTTTTTGTGTTTAACAAATGTAATAAGAAATTAACGACTTTTGCATTTTTTCCTTCACTTGTGCTTTGAGACCTTGCTTCTTACCAAATTTTATGATTTTAGGACAATGGGAAATACGCTATAGGTTTTGATTTACTTGCAAAATGTTCAAATTTGGTCAAATCTAAGGCTTAAATGGCTGTATCTTTTGTGTTGACTTAGAAGCTTGTTTTTTTACAGCTTCAAGGGACCGCAGACATAAGTAATTGGACTAATTGGTATTAATTTCAGAAAAAACGTTTTGACAGACAGACAGACAGATGGACAGACAGACGCACAACAAAGGGTTCTTTTTTCCTTTTGAGGAACGGAACCCTAAAACATGATTATTTTGCTATGATAAAATAAATTTGTCTTAAATCATTTTTAAACGCTAAACGAAGTATGAGTTCATGACTGAATCTTTAATTTGACAGCGGCGTTAAAATAACATATGATGGATTTATAAATAATAATCTTACCCAGTAACCATCGTGTCCGCCTCTCCGCCAATCAGGAATGTAAAAACCGACAAATTGTTGACAGTTTTGACAATTTTCTACTTTGCGTCTATTTTAAAATGGCGCTTCACGCAATTAGCTAACAAATTCTTCAAACAGATCTGTGCCAAGTCATTTAGACTCGACATCTAAGACAGACATTATAATAGCTGTCTTATGTTGCATCCTCTCAACTGTTTAGATAGATTTGTAAATGCTATACCTACAGACTTGTTACCGTGCCTTACGTACGTATCACATCATATATATAGGCTGCACTAAAAGTATCGGGAATGGAATATTTCCACGGTTTCTGTCATATTAAAATCTTTTTAGTTGAAAACTCCTTGGTTTTAAAAATCGAATACCATTTATTTATTTAAAAAAAGATTCTCGGTTTTATCACAAGGTTTTGTCAAACTTGTTTAGTCGTTGAGAAAATGGAATTGACTCGAGAAAATTCAAGAGCGATGATATATTATGACTTTCGAAGTGGTTTAACGCAAAAACAGTGTGTTGATCGGATGATTTCTGCATTTGGTGATGAAGCCCCATCCAAAACCACACTTTATCTCTGGTTTGCTGAATTTCAACGTGGACGAGTCAAGCTCAGTGATGATCCCCGTCGAGGTCGTCCAAAAAGCAGTCACCCAAGAAAACGTTGATGCTGTGCGTAAGCTGATTGAGGAAGATCGACATGTGACATACCGCGAAATTCAGGCAACTTTAGACATTGGCATGAGTCAAATACAAATAATCTTGCATGAACAATTAGGTGTAAAAAAGTTGTTTTACCGATGGATACCGCATTCGCTCTGTGAAGAGCAAAAAGCGGCTCGCGTTACTTGGTGCGTCAGAACTCTTGTAAGATTCCACGCAGGATCCTCAAATGCTGTATACAACATCGTATCAGGTGATGAATCCTGGATATACGCGTACGAACCCGAAACAAAAAACCAGTCACGAGTTTGGGTGTTCGAAAATGAGTTAAAGCCAACAAAAATTGTTCGTTCACGGAGTGTTGCAAAAAAAATGGTGGCCACGTTTGTCTCCCAAACCGGCCTATATATTTATTGCGACATAATATATATATATTGCGACTTGCTATGGGTAAATTTTCAGATTAATTAATGCTGTGAAATAAGATGACCCTAACATCGCGGCATCTTCAGAACAGATAAGAGTTACGCGATAGAAAGAGAGGCAATTTCTAAGGGAATAAAACTTTAGGTAATTAGCGCTTTATTCGCTCGGAGCGAGAGCCGCTATTTATGTAAACGATTTTTTGGAGTGAGTTTTCTGTACCTGTACTATTCCTATTGCCGTCACCGCGTCGATCCGAAATGTTGTAAACGTAAAGAATATTACTAAAATATGTATTTAAATATTCATTGGTTTCAGTATAATGTAATAACAGTCGAATAGTTGTAGAAAAATACTGCAGCAAATACAATCTTAGCTTTTCCTTTTTTGGTTACCAAACATTTATAGTTTTAACTTTTTAGAGATGAATTTCGGTGCAGACCACAGACCCTGCAATATATAATATTCTAATTGTAGGATAGCAACCGATAGATAGTTAAAAAACAGCAATGGACTAGGTACACCTGAAAACTATGGTGTATTCCTGAACGCTGGCAGGCTCCAGGGCGGTCGGATGCTGCGCGATCTTCCGATCAATAGCGTCGCCCTGCTTGCCCCACCCCTCGCCCGCCCAGGCTCAGTACCGCGCCCGAGCCCGTACAACACCTTGCACTTACATTTTTAATCATATTTTTTTTAAACAAACACGTTTTTTTTTAAGGCCAAAATTATTATAAGTTATTTTTAATACAGCATAGTGTGACGCTCCGGATTCGCCTGGAGAATGGTGGGAATTTGTTGAGGTAAGTCAATTATTACAATTCAAATAAGTTTTTTTATGATATTTTCTTGAATTAGTATGTTTTCTTGTTACCTTTGCTGACTAAAAGCTTTTTTTCAGGATGCTTTTAAAAATTATGACATCCCGGGTGTGGCAAAATACTAATTTATTTTTTGATTGAGAAATCTATTGCCATGTTATTTTGCAAAAAAAAAATTAGCATTTCACAAAAAAAAAAAAGCAAACTTCATGGGAGTTGTTAATAAAATACAATAACTTAGAATTCGATTATTTAAATTAAAACTTTGAAGAGTTTTTTATAATATGTGCCAGTCTCAATTGGTTTACCATATTTCTCAAAAAAAGATAATAATATCAAGATAATTATTACCAACATATATGAATGCCTACGATCGAAATAATTAGGTAATCAATTCATAAAAAAAATAACATAGATATGTATAGAATAGAATAATCTTTATTGTACACCAGTAAATATTGCTTCAAGTAAGTTTACAATATTGATATGTGCGGCCTTATCGCTAAAAATAATTTCTTCCAGGTATATTTTAAGATGTCTCATTGTTGTCAAAATATCGAATGTATTTTCCTTCCATTGAACTCTCTATAAATGAGTTTAAATTATTATCTTCCACTATTTATTTGGTAATTCGCATTTCCAGATAAATTATAATTACTCCTAAATACTTTGAAAGAAAAATAAATTTGGTACACAAAAGGTACGTACTAAACATTTTGTGATACTTACGTCACATGCCTACATTTCTTCTTGATATTGAATTTACAATGTAAATAGACAAAAGTCTTTTGGCACCTACTAGTTTTTTAACGAGTGTTGTCGATTAACATGCAATAGACATCATTTCAAGCCTTTCGCTTGAAATGATGTCTATTGCATGTTAACTTTAGCCCATAAATAATCCAATTTAAAGACTAATGTCAGTTTTCACATACAACACTTATAATATCCTAATATTTTTTTTTTGTTCATAACGTTCTTTAAATCAATTGTCAAGGAACAGGTATCCATCAGATATTGATTCTTAATCCGCCATTTTCTGACACGTGTCTATCTATACTTATTTAGTTCTATTAAGTTCAATAATCATTATAAATGATTCATATCATCAATTGGACAATCGCGGCAATAGCAACATTGTATTGTTTATGTTGGAATTAGAATTCATGTTGACAATACGCCCTTCGAGTAAACATTGGGCGGGGCTATTAATTTCGGTTTAAAAATAGATGTTACAATTGAAATTTATCTTTTTAAATTTCTTATCTGCATTTTTTACAGCTATTCTTTATGATAAATAACTATGGGTTTAAAAATATACATATATTAGCAATTACGAGTGTTATATAATGAGTTTTTTAATACCCCACCAACTACCACTGTCTCTCCGAATCATTTTGATGTATCCTAAGATTGCCTCCAAGAGATTGCATTTAGCAATAAGCCCGCCCTTTGTACATTATCTGTTTGACATAATGTATGTATAATACTTCCATTGTAACAATGGTGTACAAATAAAGTGTTATCTAAGAATTTAAACAGTCAGCAATTTAGAGATACGTTTGTTGTTGCAAACGTTTATGTACATATATGTACTGTCTACATATAAAATGACTATGCTTATTTGAGATCTCAGGGAAAGTTAGGAGTCTGGATATTCAGTATTCATTTATTTATTAGTGGAACAGGTTAATTTACAGATCTTAAAAATAACTATGTATCATGATGTACAAGTTATTAGAATTAAATGAAAATTATTAAGACGATTCAATATAGATGACGAGGCGACGGTAGCGTAATGGCTAAGGTGTCGGACTTGCCATCAAGTGGTTGCGGGTTTGAACCCCACCCAGTACTCTACCGTCGTGAACCCACTCCCATGTCAAAGGCAGTACAAATACAAACATATTTAAACTAATTAATATTTAATATGTAAACAATTTAAAATAAAGTTCAAACGTAAACACCATTAAGACTTCATACATTGACATCATAATCACAAGCTGTGGTAGTTTTGATACGTATCATTTATTTAATCGTTCAGTTATCCATCTAATTTTAAATCCTAATACAGGTTTTCTTTTAAACAGGATACATAGATACTGTATTTCTCCCTACTTAATCAATAATCCTGTAGTATATTTTATTTAAAAATATCAGCTTTAGTTTTTCTTCAATAATTTACTTTTCCTACGTTTCGCAAATTTTCTGGCAATTTATTGTATAATTTGGGTCCCATACAGAATAATTAAAACATTATTTTCTCATTGTAACATTGTGTACTATCGCGTTAGTACGAAACACACGTCTACTCGTATTTAGCAGGATACCAAACATAACATGTCTCGTCGTCTTGAGCTATTTGTGGTTTTAAAGAAGCTACTTTCTACAATTAGTACAGTAATATTATAATGCAATATTTAGTGAGCTTCTGCAATAGTGAAATGTGTCTAACATCTTCAGCTATAACACGTTATTGAAACATATGGCACCGATAAGTTTCAAAGGTCTAGAAGTGAGCGGTGGAATTATCTCATAAACATCATCATCAATTCGTCATATTTTAAAAATATTTTTTTTTCTTCATGCTTTTTTATTTTTTTCTGGAATAGAAAATGTGTACAAGCGAATCTCGTATAGAAATACCACCTGAAGCGCCAGATTGCGCATTACCGGTTTGGATTTACCTGCCACATCTAGTAACTCCTTACTAATCTTTGTTCAGGGAGTTTACTCTGTCTATGTCAATTTGTAGAAGTTAATGCTTCACATTTAGGGTGAGTGGTGGGTTTTCCCTTTTCAGTTACAAAGTTTTTTTTAGAAAGACTTGCAATACTACGAAAATATGAAAAAAAAGAAACGATACAATTACTATTAACGTACATAACATAGCACGTTATCGTTAATTTAAAAGTAATTAATACAAAAAATCATATCGTAGACCTCACCAGAGCTAACAGTGTTGTGGTGTGTCGGAATCGTGCCGACCCAAAACCGGTTTTGTCAAAAGTACGTCTGGCAGTAGCCAGGGACTCGGGTATACGATATACCCGAGTCCCTAAAGAAGAAGGGGGCCTTCTCGGTGATTTCTGGCAATTATCAGTTGATATTGCTAAAAAGACATAAAAAAGATAAAAAGAAAAATAATAAAAGATATATATTTTTTACACCAACTGTTTTAAAAAACTTTTTGGTTTGAAAGTCCTATTTAGTTCAAAAATAGTTCTCAGTTTTTTGTCTCTACGTTCATATTGAATTTTAAGACCGCCATTTTAATTATTTAAGAATACACCCATCACGGGTCTTGGATGAATCAATAGGCATCCCATTCATTAAAAACCATCCAGGCGTTGGAATGCTTTGAGAGTATGAAGCATAATTACCTATATTGGAGTCGAGTAACAAGTAATTCACAATAAGAAATACCTGTTACAAATAGATTTCAATATATCACTTTTTTACATTACAATAATCTATATATCCGAATTTCCCTTGGTCAAACCATAACTTTTGAACGACTCAACCGATTTCATTCAATATATTATTAAATGTTTTCTAATACTTTGCAGAAGGTTCTTATGGAACGAAAAATTAAGAAAATTGAGTAGAATATCGGTTCTCGTGGCATGAATTTGAATCCCCATGCCAACGAAGTCGCGGGCAACAGCTAGTGACGAATAATAATCCTTTATATAAAAATTGTTAAAACAAAAAAAAACATTATTTTTTCTTTTAAATCGAGTTACTAACCGATTATTAACTAATACCAGTATAAAATTAAATAACAAGTAGGTACATATATTTATATTATATTTTTTCTAACATAATAACAAATACATATATAAATACGGGGTATTTTACAGGACCAAGTATAAATACTCTTAGGTACAGGTATGTACTTACTTATGTGGTTTATAAATAGACCCAGTTGTTTAAATATTCATTCATGATCTAATCTCTGGAACCCATCTCAAATTACGTGTTTCGACGTTATTTATGCACCTACAGTACTCGTATATATACACAAACACGTACGACGTTATATATACACAAACACTGCGGGATCTAGCGATTAGCTAAATCCTGAAGTGGTCCCCCACACCTAATATATATATATATATATATATATATATATATATATATAAGGCATGCTTATGTTATCTAAACAGTTATAAGGTCATAACGTTATTTTTCTGATTATTATTTAAAAAAGAAAGTACCAACTGCCTTGTAACTGAATAATTGTGAAACTAAACTAGAATCTAATTCAACCAATACTATAATATTATAAACTACCGTGTGAAAATCGGGATAAAAAGTAGCCTATGTGTTAATCCAGGTCTCCAGATATCTACATGTTAAGTTTCGTCGCAATCGGTTCCATCAATCAATCAATCCTACTAATATTATAAACGTGAAAGTTTGTGAGGATGTATGCATGTATGAATGTATGGATGTTTGTTACTCTTTCACGCCAAAACTACTGAACCGATTGCGATGAAACTTGGTATGTAGATAGCTGGAGATCTGGATATTCCCACGGGATCGGGACTTACGCGGGTGAAAGCGCGGGGCGCTGCTAGTACATCCATATATCCTCTAAAACTTTCACGTTCATAATATTAGTAGGATGTATACCTACGAATAACATTGTCATAGGGTAGGGTAAGGTACATAGCAACTTTACGACATTTCGTAAAAATTTACTTAGTCACTTTCACGGTGTAGAAAAAAAAAAGTTATGATCAGCTCCGACCCACGACTAGAGTTTACTATTTACTGGAGGCTCTCTTTCTCCCCCCTCCCCCCTCTCTATCACCCTCATCATTTGTAGACACTGTACAGTATATATTCTATATATATAAATATATATACACACACATATATATATATATATAACGTAAAGATAAATATACATATCTACTTACATGCGTCGAGGATAAGGAGTAAACCCCAATAAAGCACAACAAAGTGTTAAAGCGTTACGCTGTAATTTTATTCTTCATATTTTTTTCATACCGGGCACCCAATATGAAAATCGATTCTTAAGGAGTAAACTCTAAAAACTACAAAACAAAATCCTGACTAATAATATAAATGCGAAAGTGGTTTAGTTTGTTTGTTAAACTATCACGCCTTAATTACACTACCGATTATCATGAAATTTTGCGTATACGTTGTTAGGGGTACACAAAAGGACATGGGTAATTTTCATTAAGAAAAAATATTGTTCCCGAGGGATAAAAAAAAATACTTCTACGCGAGCAAAGCCGGCCAAAGCTAGTAATAATATAAGGCTAAGATCACTAAATATTGCTTTACACTCCGAATAAATAATAGGGTATAATCATGCGATATAGATTATTTTATGTTAGTGTACTATAGAAAGGGAATTTCAACACAACGCCAAAATGTCATCTCTTTTCATGGCATTATAGAATTAAGCTTATAACGAGCATTTGCTTTGAAAATTGGTTAATAAAATGTCGTTAAAATTATTAACAATGCAGGGCCCTCGCAGGCCACGCAATAACAATACACTCAATTGGAAATGTAACCACATAATATTGGTATATCTTATACTTATACCCTTTCTACATTTCCCGCGCGAAATAAGCGGGAAAATCGACCTTGTCATGTTGACATTTTAATTGCACTGGGCGGGCGGCATGGCAAAGGTGGCAAAGTGTTCGGCCTGGAGGCGCAGTTGCTGTGTGACTGTCATTCGTGACGGACGTCAATTTTCATCAAAGCGTTTGAGAAAATAGTTCGAAAAGTATTTTAAATAAAAAGAGGAATGAAACGTAACAGTGAAGTGTTTAAAATGGTTAGATACTAAAGTGAACTTCAACAACTCGAGACTATCGAAGTAGTTTGAACCAGTTTCCTGTTTAGAGAGGATATCAAATAGCTGTAAGTTTTTTGAGTGTTTAAGTTTTTATTATTAGAGTATAACATATTCAATTATTAAAATAAATTTAGAACCTATCTCGTGTGTTTAATCCGTGTGTGCTTTGAAATTAATCATAAAATAGTTGATAAATACTAATGGTGTTTATTGATAACCTAATATTATAGAAAACCAACTTTAAAATACGATGGGGATTATATTGAACTGAAATCTGCTGTGAGTGTAGCTCCTACAAAATACATTTTTATTGGTGGAAAGGTTACCAAATAAAATCTTATCTTTCCTATTTTTTTAGAAAAATAAGACCTGATTTTAGAGTTAATTAAGTAAAAGCAAGATACTTTTGGCTGCCATTTTCTTTTGGTTATATTCGAGCTTCAGAAATTCTACATAATCTCTCACATCCTGAAGCATCTTAAGAAGCCATAATCATGTCGCAAGCGTTAATATATTTTAAAATCTATAAAATTAATCAGCCATATTTTATGTCATACCAACTATTCCTTAAGATATTGTTTAAAAGCAGTTAACATACTAAAAACTATGTAGATCACCAACGGTAGATCATTCAGAGAAGCAAAGAGGTTTAATACCACATGTGACTATAGGACGATGGAGAGTGCTCCATCACCGCACAGCTTAGATGTTCTCATCAGTTACGAACATGGAATAACGTCGTTGCTGCTGGAAGCGTTCAGACATCACCATATTTGCTTACCATTCTGTTACAAAGGTGGTTCTTAGCTCACCTTTGTGCTACTTCGTAAGAAGCAGTATTATGCTAACACCTATAGCAAAATTCACAGACAGTGCGCCATCGTGTAATATTTACAATGAGAGATCTGCTCGATGGATGTGTATTTACTATTTTAGTCATCAAAAGACAGATATAAGACAGAATAAACAGATTTGTATGCCGCCCCTTTTGTAATGACGAGTGACCCTACGGGTCATCACTTCGTCGACGTTAACGGCAAGATGGTATGTCCGACTCGAAATGGCTACAGCCTAACATTAAACCTGATAGTAAGTCTCCATCAGTGCACTCCGTGTGGTGCCGTGCAAGTGCAACCTACAAAGAAAATCACCGAGATCCCCTTTTCAGTATGCATCTGGTTAACGTAAAACTAGAATTAGAATAATAAATATTTCAGTTACTTCTGAAAATATATTTAAAGTGATATGTTTACGACACAATATTTTTAAATTTATTTTACTTATTAGTTTAACTATACGATAATAAATTTTCATGGCGTTGTGAAATACTGTTAGTTGTGTAATAAATTTTCAGGGAGTTACAGGAGACATAATGTTGGTTATGTTATGAACAACTGGGCGGCGGTTAAAAAATTATATTTCTTCGAGGCAACCTTTGTTTAGATAGCTCCGTGAAGAAGTTACGTAAATACGTAATAAATAATTACTATACATTTTACTTACTCAGGCGTACGAAGAAAAAACAATAGTTTATTACTATTGTTTTTTTCTTCGTACGCCTGAGTCCCAATATCGTACCCCTTTGTAAGCAAATTCTGCGAACCTAGCAATGTGATACTTGGATTAGGTAGGTACCTACTTCGATAAGACCCATCCTACAAGAGTGGCTGGAGAGAGGGCACGGAGCCCTCACCTTCCGGATGACGCAGGTGCTTTCCGGGCACGGTTGTTTCGGAAAGTACTTGTGTCGGATCGGCCGGGAGCCGACGTCTCGGTGCCACCATTGTGGTGACTGCCCCGAGGACACGGCGCCTCACACGCTGGCGGAATGCCCAGCCTGGGCTAGTCAGCGCTGTGATCTCGTCGTGGCAGTTGGTGCTGCGGGTAGTCTCTCGCTCCCAACCGTGTTTCTGGCCATGGTTCGGAGCGAGAGTGCATGGAACGCCGTCGCCTCTTTCTGCGAGGAGGTGATGTCCGCAAAGGAGGCGGCGGAACGGGAGAGAGAGCGGAATCCGACTCTCTCTACCCGCAGCAGACGTACCGGGCGCCGGAGGGTGTTTAACGATCTCCGGCCACCTTAGGAAGCGGCCTGCGGACGGCGAACTTTTGGGGAAGTCGTCGTCCGAACAGATACAGGCCCGAGAGGCAGCGCGCAGTGTTCCGCGTGCGCTCTCAGAGGAGTGCGGCCGACGGGTGATAGTCGCACCGGGTGACGGGATCCGTCTAGGGTGAGACGGGTCAATGCCTATCGGGGGTTGCGGAAGAATGCAATCGCGATACTCGCTCCCCCGATCATAGGCAAGTAGCGGAACACCGGGGTGGTTTTTAGTCGGTAAGAGTCCGACAGACCCCTTCGCCCCCCCAAGGGCGGAGGACATCCATGAGGATATTCCACCTCGTCACCAAAAAAAAAAAAAAAAAAAGGTAGGTACCTACTTAATATGTTAGAAGAAGTGCAGTTGTCTGTAAATAATTTTTTTTAATCAAGATAATTTATATTTTTAAAAGAATGAGGTGATGTATTATAAATAAGAGGGGGCATAGAGATGTCACTTTATTTCAAAATAATTGTTTTGCGGAACTGCACACTTTAAACAAAATTTGCTATTAGATATATCTCGTCTATAAATATAAATTACAGTGTTCAAATCAAATTGTTATTATAATACTTTAGGATGTGTTAAAAAAACTCTGCTATTCCTAAAATATTATATTGTTCATTGATAGCATATAATTTTTTTTATTATTATATTTATATTTTTAGTAAGAGGGCCCGGAGGGTTGCCACCTTATTTTGGGAAAAAATGTAGTATTTTTTTTAACTTGCAGAAAATATAGTACTTTGAGAAAATTCAGAAAAAGAAATAGTACCTACCTACAAATTTTTCTATACCTCGAGAAAAGATTTTTTTTGGGCGGTAGGTGTACGCTATTTCTTGTTCTGTACCATTGACAACGTGTAACCAAAATTTAATGATGATGATAGGTTGAGTCGTAAAGGCGTCAAAGTGTTACAAACCGTTCCAGTGTGTTCCAGTTACAGTTAAAATGGTGACAGTTGAGTCAGCAAAATGCAGTAACTTTCATACCATATGGCCGACTGGCCTTTTGGTCTAGTGATTAGTAACCCTGACTGCTGAGCCAGAGATCGTGGGTTCGATTCCCACCCAGGGCAAATAATTGTGTGATGAGTACGATCATGTGTACTGTGCCTGGGTATAATTTATCTATAATATGTATGTATTTAGAAATAAATAAGTATGTTTATCAGCAGTTTAGTTACCATAGTACAGGCTCTGCCTAGTTTGGTATCAGACGGCAGTGTGTGAGATGTGTGGAGTTATTATTATTATTATATTACTGTTCTATAATTTATAGTACAATTGACCAAAATATAGTACGATACTATATGTACGGGCTGCAACCCTAGCTCGGACGTGTTCTAGCTATTGCTTACACTCCCCAATTCATCCATATAAGCAATATAGGTAAATCAATATATACTACCCATTTTCCCATCTTTGATCCCAAAAGTGCCCAATCGACGGCAATAGGCTTGTCCCTATTACGTGGGTGGGAACAAATTTTAGTTGTCAAAATGTGGGTGTGTTTGCCCCAGTATACAAGCATATATAGAAGCATGAATGTATGTATGTATGAATGTATGGAAGCGGCGGTAGCGTAATGGCTAAGGCGTCGGACTTGCGATCAAGTGGTTGCGGGTTCGAACCCCATCCAGTGCACTACCGACGTGAACCCACTCCTAACACAAGCATTTTAGCTTAGCTGGAGGGGTTAACAAGAATACTAGTAATGTGTGACCCACGTTGCTAGTATTCTTTAAAAAAAATAAAATAAAATGTATGTATGTTTTTTTTTAATTTCGCGTAGGTAACTATACGCCGTAGTTAAAACGAAATATTGCCAAATGTAAAAACCGAAATAATTACTAGAGTATGTTCTATAAAAAATCATATTACGAAAAATAACAAAACGGTTTTTGTTCAATTGAGCGTGCCGGTATTAATTGGCTACGGTATTCAGTTACCAAACATTTTTATTATTTTGTTATCAAGGGCTTGTGTTGTCTGTGCATTGCATGTTTTCTGCAATAATTTGTGTACAAAAATAAATAAAGGATTGTTGAATTTTATTTGGTTCAGGGTTTTGTAATTTTGTTTTTTAAATTACCATGGCACAAGACAATTTTTTAAGTACGATTCACACCGAACGGGCCACGGCGGAGCGCGTCGAGTCGCGCCTCGGTAGCCGAGCGCAAGTGGACGGAGCCAACAGCCTGCGGCGGCAAGAAGTTCCATGCAAAATTGAATTTTAAGTAATTAATATAAACTTCAATTTCCATGACCGTACTATAAACGCGCTCCGGCGCGGCTCGTTCGGTGTGAATCGTACTTAATTCTTTCCAAGACAAGTAGTTTTTCTAAGGGAACCGATAACTGTTCTCCGCTTTTTAGAAGTCGAAGTTACACTTAATATTTCTATTAAAAAATTGCAATATAATCGTACCTATGATTATCGTAGTATGATTTTGTCAAAGAAGTGACAGATATTCAGCATTCGCACCTTGTTCGAAAATGTTTTTTTCTTTTCTTTTTTACGTAACAAAGCAGACGTGTATTTCAATATAATTTCGTATCATATTCTTTTGGATCTGAATATAAAATATCAGCAGGAATAAGAGATAATAACACCCTTTTGTTTATTTTAAAACTCAAATAGGTAGGTAGACGGGTGTACCCTCGTCTCACCCACGTCTATTTCTGAGTTTTTTACATTTTATAATCTCCCTTCGGTAAAAATATTTTCTTAATTAAATGATATTTTACAATAGCGAATACGCTTAGCAACTAACGAATATTATTTTTAAAAGAGAAATTATATTTTAACTTTCTATTTCTGAGTTTTTACATTTCGCACTGCTATTACAAGAGTGTATCAACTCAAAATGAAGCTTTTTTCAGAAACAACAGAAAACTGATTACTCGCTTCCTGTTAAAGATTATACAAAGTGAACACTGTATTTAGATTATTGATAAAATTAAGGGATTTCTGTATTAATGAATTATTTAAGAGATTGCAGGTTATCAAGTTATTTCCAATTTTTGACTCAATACTCTATTGTGTTAACAAATTTAAAAAAAAATATGAATTATTTTTAGTGGTTTTGTTGAAAAATTTGTCTTATTACAATTTATTATTATTATTTTATATTTATTAACGCGTAGGGAATTGATATTTACGTATGAAAAATGAATTATCTCAAATTTACCCTATTTTGAGTTCATACAGTCTCGTAAAAGCAGTGTGATTTTATAATCTCCCTTCTATAAATACTTTTTAATTAAATGTCATTTTACAATGGCGCATACGCTTATCAACGAATAAGTGTTTGTTTTTATTATTTTTGACCACTTAAATTGTGTACCGGGTACTTTAACCGTACTTTTTGTTTTAAGTCATAAAGGTAGCAAAAAAACTAGCAGTAATCTATGGAACTAACAACATCATCTATGCTAGCTATCTGTCTTAAGCTAAGGTTAGATATAGCTCACAGAGCAAGGCTAACAGATTGTCGACGATCGTAAGTCATCAACGATTAGAGGTAATCCTAGTAAGTATATGTATACTTCATTCCTGGGTAGGCAGGGATAGAGGGCCATTTACCACAATCCTGACATAAAGCTTGAACATTTATTAGACTAGTCATACAGCCTCATAAATGAATTTGTGTTATAAGTTTAACGTGTGTGTCTGTGTGTTTGTCTGTGGCATCATAGGTCGTAGACCGATGACTGACTTGATGGAGAGTGTTCTTAGTTATAATAAAAGTAAATCCGTTAAGCCGTTCGTAGATCATCAGCTCTTTTGTAACCATTTAAGCGATTTTTGAGTCGGGAGTATCTTAGTTTTTGAATGTAAACTTGTTACTCGGCCATTATTCATGCAGTATATGTATTTCGGGGTGTACCCACACCGATTCGCAAACTCATCTTAATACGAAGTAAAAAGGAGGTGTTACTAATGTTTTTTATATACAACTAACTCAGAAAACAAAGACTAGGCCTGATAAGTTGTTACCGGTGCTCATAAAAACTTATAGTAGAAGAAATCACTGATTAATCATATATTTGCTTTTAGTATATATATATATATATATATATATATATATATATATATATATTTTGGTTGCCATACTCTGGTGTATTTACGCTAGGGACAATGGGGCTCGTGCCCGGGGCGGCAGGTCGCTAAGGGCGGCAGGTCGCTAAGGGCGGCAGTTTAGTCGCTTTTCCTTAATTGTTACCTGCCCATTATTTGTTAATTACTAAAAAAATAAGAAAATACTTATTCCACTTCACAGAGTACTCTAAAATTCATTATTTACATACTTCTCTTAATTAACCACTAAATGTAGGTATCTTTCTCAAAGAATTGCTATTAGCTATATCGCAAAAATCAATTTTTGTCATATATATATATGTATGTTTCATTCATAAATAAATAAGTGGTGTTTATTCTTTTGCTAAAGCATTTTCACAAATAAAAGCAATATTAAATATTCACAATATTAAATGTGTTGATATCAGTTTTCTTTTTCATAATTTACGTGACGGCAATTTTCTTGTGCCCGGGGCGCCAAAATGTTTAAATACGCCACATGCTGCATACTCACGTATAATAACACTTAACCGCGGTCTTCTATTGTTTTCCAACTACCCAATTTTATTGGAAAGAATGCCCATACAATTAGAAAAAGTCAGACTTGCACACGAAGATTCCGTACCGGCAAAAAAACACGTTACTAGCTTTTTTGCTCGATTTTAATATATAAAAAAATCTTAATACATAAAAAAGCCTTTAATTTTTTTATTGTTATTTGTTGTTATAGCAGCAACAGAAATACACATTCTGTTAATTTTAACTGTCTACCTATTATGTATCATGAGTAGAGATCGGATATTCGGATGCATATTTACCTAAAGTTAAGATGTTGGCTATTATGGAAAGCACTTTTTTATCGAAAGAATCCCGCGATTCCAGGAAATTCAAATTTAAGTGTACCTATACTCCGTGAGATGTAATAAACCCCGTTTGACACAAATTACACTTGCTCTGTTACAACGTATAATGGTTGCTTTTCCCTACTTTTATTGTCAGTGATTTTTGACGAAGCAAAAACAACCTTATGACGTTGTAACAAGTGTCAAATCGGGCCTATTAAACCCCAGTGTAAGCATTTTATAAGAGTGCGAGTGAGATGGCAAATTATACTTGCTTGTGCGCAAGTAGAGACGCGACAATACAACTGCATTCGTAAATAAAAATATACTTAGAAGCCGCTTCCATAATTTGTTATCCAAAAAATAACTTTAGGTAAATATGCATCCGATTATCCGATCTCTAATCATGAGATACAGCCCGCTGACAGACAGACGGACGGACGGACAGCGGAGGCTTAGTTATAGGGTCCCGTTGGTTACCCTTTGAGTACGGAAACCTTAAAAGCTTTATTACATACATAAAACAAAGGCACGCCTTTCTCCATTCGGGGTAGACAAAGACAACAGTCCGTCACTTGCTTCTATCCTTTCTTCTTCCTCTACGGCAGTGTTTTTCAAAGATATCGAAGATCAGAATACGCGACCCCTTTACAAGTTAAAAAATGTAGCATCACTAATTTGATCACGGTATGGTTTGAATGATCCTTGATCCTGATCTAATCCTACCGGCCTTCCTACTCACTTTTTTGTATAAACTTGTTTGAATTATTTAATAGGTATTAAATACCTTTGATTTGCCTGACGATGACGTTATGACCAGGTCGCACTGGCCGTAGTCACAGGTTGACTCATTAAATACGTGATCACGCTAATTCCTGTCAACATAATTATATTATCAATGAACGCAAAAGTTTAAAGGTTAGTATGCTTGTTCAGTTATTTGTTCTGCACTCATTCGTCACTCTAGCTAATAAACATTTAATTGTATAAGTAATATTTAAATACATTTAACTAAACACTATAAAAGAATGATGTCAATGTTACTAGTGTAAAAAAAATCCAGTTGTAACTGTGTTCTGGCAGATTTCCAACTGACAAGAATCGCAAAAATTTCGTTCTAACTATTAGTTATTTAACATTTGTATTATTGTCGATGCACTTAAAATACCACGGAATTCGAATTATTTTTGTAAAGTCTGGCAATAATCGTGAATAATAGCAAATAATCGACAACTCAGGTGGGCACTGAAAATCAGTACTGAGGTGGCATTTGTCCATCGCAGTGTATACTGAGGATCTACCTGTTTACTAGAACACGGCGTACAACCCTCAGTAACAAGTATTGTGTTTTAATTATTTATATAATAAACATTCACAGAAATGTGGTCGGATACGTAGCATTGACGCGTCATCTCATCTCAGTGTTATGTAACAATAACACATTTAGAACTGTTACCTGTTGGCCAAATTTTAATTGTTTTTTTTATTATATTTTATATGCTTTTTTTTTTAAAATAAAATCATTTTCTTTCTTCTTTCTATATACCTAGTTACTTAATCTGGCAGTTTTATTAGTAGCCATCTATGTTATTAGTCATCTCAATAATATCCTCGTGCCAAGTAGCAGCTCCAAGGTGGTCAATATGAAGAGGTAAAGGTTAGACTGCTGACCTTTCCTGTTTTGTCCCAAATAGGATTGGATGTCACAAGTAATCCTTGTGAAAATGTCAAAGCATCGCGATATTTTAATAGGAATAACTTTGCACAAGCGAAACAACAATTTAATCTTTGAAAAGGTCATTCAATTTAAACTTGGTCTGCGGGCTTCTGTCAACTTAAAATGAAGCAACACTTCCCGAAATTGCAGTTTTGAAAATAGAATGAATGAAATACATAGGTACATACCTACTTTGGTTTTATTATTTTCAATTTTAAAATTAGAATTTAAAGTTACCAGATTTTAAGATTTAAAATTTACTAACTACTACTAATATAGAAATTAACGTTGTGGTGAGGCAACAGCCACATGAGACAAAAGACTCTCTTATGTAAGTTGCCAGCATATGGCATACCAATCGAACTCTATGACTGGAACAGTCGAGTTCGAGTCGTCTTAGGTGGCTGCTCGTCCGACCTGATGAGAATTCATATATTCTTGCTTCATAATAATGAACTAACACCTGGCATTATTGGCTACGTAGATAACAGCACCTTTGTAGAGAGACATATATGTCCAATGCGCGAGCTTATGAGAAGTCATGATTGAACGAGTAAGTATGGCATTACAGCGGGTGAACGATTGAGGTGATGCCAACATTATTATAATTTTTTTTTTTTTTTATATTTGAGCTCCGAAAATGACTCAATTTTAACCTTTCCAAAGTATAAGCTTGTATCTTCTCTGTTAAAAAGAGTTACATTTCCAACTTACACCCACTTTCCTAGGTATTCTCTAATTATTGACCATCTAGGCCCTCCAGGGCTTTTGGGCATCACCGATACATCAAAACTTAACTTCACAGACAGCTTCAAAAAAATTTGGAATCATTTCAATGGTCCGGCGGTTCTTCAGCTCTGAACAGTTGCTTAATCTCTATACAGCCCAAGTTCGATCTTGCATGGAGTACTGTAATCACCAAGCTTTGAACTCTGTTGACTGAAGAGCCCGTATGCTTATAAACGACGACATGCTCACGTATAGAGAATGACACGCTTTTAAGCACTATCGTAATGTCGCAGGCCTGCTCATCGATTTTTTTATGTGAATCACTTTTGTGACGAAAGCTCTCTTCGACCTAATTGAACCCTCACCATTCTTTCATCCGACTACTAGACGCAGGTTCTATCCTTTCTTTGTCGACACACCAAGAATTCTACAGGTCTACTAAACGCTTTGACAGCTCCTCTTTGGTTCGGGTCGCATATCTGTAACTCAGAGCCTCCTAAGGCGTCCATTAGACGTTCATGCAATTGTCAATTATTACCAATAGTCATGATTAACGGATGTTCATTGGTGATTGATGAAATAATATCGACATTAAAATCTCATCATGCAACCGTCAAACACTGCATTAGACGACAGGTTATTCGTAAATCACCGTTTTGATGTGGCAAAACTGGCAGCAAAACCTACTGTGTAATGGGCGCAATAGTCATGGAACAGCTTTCTTTTGGATAGGCGTGTACCATCCTTGTGTTAATCGATACTTTCCACCAGATGAGATGGAAGCCAAGCGCCTATACCAATTATCAGTAAAAAAGGTTATTTTTTTTAAAGAATTTAAAAATAAAGAGGTTCTTAATTTAGGAGAACTTTGTTTTCTTCGCTATTTCCGAAGCTAAATTTGATGCCTCTTTCTATACTCTGCGTTCTAACTTATAAGAGAAGAATAATAAAGTTACTAATATACATTCCTATAAGGTCGTCTTATAGAATTTTAATTGAAAAAAATGGGCCAAAATCTACTATCGCTTGTCTCATGCCAGACTGTAAATGTCTTATACAATAATCTACTCTAGCAATCTTTTTCACGGATGCCATCTATCTAAAGCTAAAGAGGTTAATGCTTAAAAATAGTATACATTAAAATATTTGTGAAGAAATTCGAATCTCCACAGTATTATACAAGGATTTAACAAAATAATGTTTTGTCTTTTTCGGTTATTTTAAACACGCTGACAAAACGACGCGGATGGCGATACAAATCTTACTAATACTTAATTTTAAGACGAAGGTTTATGAGGATGGATAGATTTTTTTTTATGGTATAGGGGGCAAACGAGCAGATGGGTCACCTGATGGTAAATGACTACCGCCGCCCATGGGCACTCAAGAGTCACAAGTGCGTTGCCAGCCTTTAAGTTGGGAGTAGGGGAAGGGTGGAAGAGAAGGAAGGGAGGGGGAGGGAAGGGTTAGGGCTGTTATTATATTAATCTTCTTTTTACTTTGGTGTAAATTAAATGCAGTTTGTCTTGATACTTTTATTTTATTACTTCCTTCATATTACAAGATCCGACATCTTCCTTTTACAAAAAAACACAGTGAGGAGTAGTTACCACAGATTAGAGAGTAGATCATAGATTAGCTAGTGCTGGGAATAGCTAATCAAATCAGTAAATCTAACAAGGGCCTCCGTTAACCTCACTCACTCTTCGAAAAGCAATGCAAGCATTTCTTCACTGCCGGTTTTCTGTGAGCCCGCCCATACGTGCCGAAGCATGGCTCTCCCACGATTATTACTCTTTCAAGCAAAAACGGCTGAACGGATCTGAATGAGACTTGGCATTACTTGCCCCCTTTAATATAAAAAAAAAACCTAAAGCTTGAAACACTTAAACCACATTTAAATTGAAATTAAGAAAAACAAGAACATGGATGGTGTGTAGGTACACTAAATACTGTTAACAAACAGACTGTAAATACATCGGTTATTTTTCATCGTGTAGGTGTTTGTCCTCGGAGAATAGAGGCTATTTCTTATCTACGTAAGTGCTTAAAGAGAGTGTTATTTGTATATAAAGCCAAAGACAACATTCATGAAATTAGTTCGGTGATACTGCCAAGATATTAATCTAAATTGTATTTTTAGTTTAACGCTCATATCTCTAGATTCTGTATTTGATAGCTTCATTTTGAGGCAGGTTACAAGCTATGTAACATCCCGCTATAACCATTAGGAACACAGCAGTGACCATAAACGCAGATGGAGCGGCTAGTATTATAGATACTCAAATTTATAAAAAAATGTTTGAGGTGTCTGGGACACCCCGTTGGAGCGAAGTTTCATTTCGCTATATAGGTAGGTATAAATATATTTAATGGATTGAATAATTTATATCAAAATATAGTAAATATTGTAAAAACTCGAAATTATTAGTTGCGCCATCTGTGAATGTTTCTCGAACTAATAAATGGATAATTTGTATACAACCAACAAAAAATCCACAGATGGCGTAAATAAAATAAATCAACTCACGGTAAGCATTCCTCGTTGCGCTAACACTTCTTTCCGTGTCGTCGTCGATGCCCTGAGTGACTGATAACTTCGTTTATAGTTTTTATCTAGAGAAGGTGCGTTCCACCCTTAGCGCTTAAGGTTTATGTTAGACATAAAAGAACCTGTCTCCCGCATCGGCTAACGATTCTTAGAGTCACATGGCCTGATCATTGGGGTTCACAGGGATTTTATTTCTAGGGTACACCTGAGGTCCCGGCCAGAAGACCCGGTGACCGAACACTGTGTGGTTTCAGTCGGTTCGAGTCCGACATACGATCTTACCGTTAGTCCGGTGAGGTGACGACCCGTAGGGGGTTCCACAAAAAAAAATCTAGCTGCGGTAGCTACCAGAAATAACACTAAATGTTTTAATGAATCGATAAATAAACGAGTTAATTTACAAAAACCGGACAAGTGCGAGTCTGACTCGCGCACCGAGGGTTCCGTACGCAAACAAACTCGTATGTAGACAGTACATCCATCTTGGGAATCAATTCTCGAAGATTTTTGCCCGTCTTTTCCGAAAGACAAATTTAACTTTGCAGTTCTAAAAATACTCGCCCATACATCAATGTACGACAAAGTCAGTATTCCAATCGCAAAATATAAGTTGGTAAAGTCGTTAATTTGTTTTTTTATATGATATGAAAACAAATTAACGACTTTCGGATTTTTCCTTTACTTGTGCTATCAGACCTTGCTTCTTACCCAATTTCATGATTATTGGTCAATAGGAAGTACCCTATAGGTTTTGATTTACCGATGATGAAATGTTCAAATTTGTTAAAATCTAAGACTTAATGAGAGCTTAGAACTTAGAAGCTGGATTTTTTAAAGCTTCAAGGGACTGCTGACAAGTATTTGATGTTAATGTCAACTTGATGCCTCCACGGGCTAATGAGGAAAAGGTTTGTCAGACGGACAACAAAGTGATCCTATAATGGTTCCTTTTTTCCTTTTAAGGAACGGAACCCTAAAAATGAATGAAATTTCTCATTCAATAAATATAAATGTTTATTATTGGTGAAAATATACTGCTATAGTCAGACACAGTGTATCAGCATAAAATTACGCGAACATAATATGTGTTAACGTTTGCTCAAACGGTTTAAATTGGCACAATGTCAAAGAAAACTTTATAGTTTCTTAATTACTGGTGCATTAATCGTGTGGTTGCCAGAAAATAAATCAGTTGATACTAAACTACTTAGACCATCGAACTAAGAAAAGGACGGCACAGCGTTATCGAAATACCACAACATATCGCAGTCTTAATTTAAAAAAACTACACTTTTCAGGAAAACGTGATCAAAAATGTAGCGTGCGGATGAAAGAGACACAATTAGCAACTGTTTGTATACTCTTTGATTACTACGTTTTTATAGCTGCTAATGAACACGTATGTCACAAAACTTTAAAATTACAGAAATTTGGGATCTGCCCGTAAATTATAATATTGTAATATGAAACTCGTGCCCATGTCGAACTCTGTTTGAAATCGGTTAACAGAGGCTGGTATGAATTACAATGCGTTTATGTATTGAACTTGAAACATTCTGCAAAGAGTAAAATACTTACTTAATATTGTAATTGATCTTTAAAAATCTCTTTGCATAGTCGTTCATCCATTTCCCTCAAATCGGCAGCTGTAGGTAAATTGTATCATCATTTTCCTCCGCGCCTTATCCCAACTCGGGGTCGGCTTTCAGCCTAATACGATACGGCCGAACTTCGATATTTTATGAAGCGACTGCCATCAGACTTTCACAAGCCAAGTACTAGGCCTAATCTGTTAACCTAAGCCTACTTGGTTACCACTTAACCACGAGCCCCTCAATTGTATCTCAGATAATTCTCAATATAACACAATTTCGGTCAATTACGGCAGCCATCGGTTTATACACTTGTATATTGACTTTTTTATTGGACGAAATCGAAAAGTACATACACACATCATACACTTAAGCTTGTATCTCGAAAGGGTAGGCAGAGGGTATTAAACACCGTCATTTTGCCAAATATAATTTGGTAGCCCCTCGCGTAAGGCACGGTTGAGGCAATACGCTTGCCGTCAACCGGTCACTTTGGAAATTAAACATAGGGAAATTAATAGTATATTGAAAGGGAAGGCAAGGGCTAAGGAACCCCACCCAGTGTATTAGCGACGTGAACTCCTAACACATTTCGATTAACTGGAGGGGTTAACAAGAATATGTGTGACCCACATTACTAGTAGTTTAAAAAAGATCCTAAAGTTTATACGTATGATAATGTTAATAAAGATGGATTGGGGGGTGTTAGCAAAACCTCGACAGGGTTCAGGTCGCATACCTGTAACTCAGAGCCTTCTAAGGTGTTCATTAGACTCTCATGCAAACGTCAACCATTACCAAAAGTCATGTTTGACGGATGTTCGTTGGTGATTGATGAAATAATATCGACATTAAAATCTCATTATGCAACCGTCAATCATTGCATTAGACGATAGGTTATTCGTCAATAACCGTTTTGATTGTTGCAAAGCTGACAGCAAAACCTACCGTGTAATGAGTGCCTAACAATAACGTACATCCGTAACCATCTAACGTGAATCGAACCGTAATTTGCCCGAAAATATTGAGACGGAAAAACTACTCGTAATCTAGTACACTCGTAAGTGGTTGATTAAATATTTGCGTGTTAAGTTATTCAAACATCAAGTGACCATTGTTTCTAAAATGAAGTACTTTTTTGTGGGTATTGGGGTCGGTGTTTACGAGTTCATAATAGCTCAGTTGTAGGAATTAACCCTCGATAACTGCCAGTGACCGTGGGGTGGGGGTTTAGATTTCCGAATAAATTTATTGAAAGTGAATGTAGTTTTATAACCTACGATATTTATTTAGAGAAAGTTATTAATTAACTATTTTGAAATCATATAATTTATTTATAATAACGTAGTTTTAAGAACAGCCCTTTCTGTTTTTTCTTTTTTTTGTGTGAAAACCCCCACGGGTCATCACCTCACCGGAGCTAACGGTGAAGTGGTATGTCGGAATGGAACCGACTAAAACCACACGGTGTTCCGTCACAAGTGGGTCTATTGCAAGGGACCCGGGATACCCTAAGAAGGAAGCCTCCGGGAACCCCTGCACACCTTGGCCGCCTCTTGAAAAGGTGGCCACACCGTGGTGTACTCGGGGCCTTGCCCCCCTCCGATTTAGAGAAGCGCGCTCGGAACACGTCGCGCCGCCGTCTCAGGCCTGCTTCTGCCAGGGTAACGGATAGTCCCATCCGTCACCCCCAGGCCAGCGCTCATGGAGGCCGGAGGTCGTTCTGCGCTCTCCGGCGCCTGGTGCGTCTACTGCGGGACGGGAGAGTACTCGTTCTCTCCCGTACCCTTTCCGCCGCCTCTTTAGCCATCATCACGTCCTCGCAAAATGAGGTAGCGGAATTCCATGCACTCTCGCTTCGGACCAAGGACAAAACCATGGTCTCAAGCGAAAGGCTTCCCGCGCCAATAGCCGTCGTGAGGTTGAGACGCTGCTGCGCCCACGCTTGGCACTCCCCTAAGGTGTGGAGTGCAGTGTCCTCGCGACAGCCTCCGGGCAGACGTTGGCTCCCGGCCTATAGGACACAGATTACCGAAACAGCCAGTCCGTACTGTCCAGTGAGTATCTGCGTCAGCCGGTAGGAGAGGCTGCCATGTCGCCTCTCTAGCCAATCCTCCATGACGGTTTAAGAACAGAACAAATTATTTATTTTGTTAATAACTTATTTCTTATTTTAAACTTATTAGTCTTTATTTATTATCCTACTAGGGGAGGGGTGAGGGGGAGTCGGAGGGAGAGGGGAGGGGGAGAGAGAGAGAGAGAGAGACTCCAGTAAATTGTAAACTCCAGTCGTGCGTCGGAGCTGACACACATATTTTTTTTAATCTTGTATTGTAATCGTTCTTAGATACGTCTGAAAATCTTCAAGTTAATCGGACTTGTTGAAATTTGTTAAAACTATGGGCCGAACCAACCCGATTTTGTTGCTACCACCCCAGAGAAAACTACGGGTAGATGTGCTGTTCTTTTCCTCTTCTGGCTTTTACGAAGGGTCTGGTAATAAATGCATACCATCGGAGTACCATATGCCTGGTTGTGAACTTAGTCGAATATTTGCTCTTAAACGGATGGACCAACTTTGATTTAGTTTTTTAGTTTGGAAGATGACTTAATCGAAAGTAATTCAAGAAAATCTGTTCAGCCGTCCGAAGATCATCAGCTCTTTTCTAACCGTTAAAGGGATTTTTGAGTACAAAAAGTAAAAAAATTTAAATACCCCTATTTTTTTTATTTATGCTTGTTTTATATTTATATTAGCAACCCGCCCGGCTTCGCACGGATAGAAGAGACATCATCAAGAATTTCAATCACTCTGTTTATTCTGCCGTCGTAAATGAAAACACAGTAACTCCAGTTACTGTGTAACTGTACTTTTAACAGTTACTGTGCAACTGTACTTTTGACAGTTACTGTGCAACTGTACTTTTGACAGTTACTGTGCAACTGTACTTTTGACAGTTACTGTGCAACTGTACTTTTTACAGTTATTGTGCAACTGTACTTTTGACAGTTACTGTGCAACTCTACTTTTGACAGTTACTGTGCAACTGTACTTTTGACAGTTACTGTGCAACTATACTTTTGACAGTTACTGTGCAACTGTACTTTTGACAGTTACTGTGTAACTGTACTTTTGACAGTTACAGTGCAACTGTACTTTTGACAGTTACTGTGCAACTGTACTTTTGACAGTTACTGTGCAACTGTACTTTTTGACAGTTACTGTGCAACTGTACTTTTTGACAGTTACTGTGTTTTCATTTACGACGGCAGTATAGGTGAAAACCGCATGAAAATCCGTTCAGTAGTTGTTCAGTTTATCGCGATCAGACAGACAGACGCGGCGGGGGACTTTGTTTTATAATATGTAATGAAGTTCATATTTAATTTTAAAGCTGTAAAGCTGTTTATCTTAAATCTTAGATGATTTGTGTTCTCGTCAGATGTGATAGATCTGTTAAGATACCGCGTGGTATATTTTTAACATCTCATACCTACTGTCGTTGTGTCTTCGCCAAGTTACATCTGGCAGGTTTAGACTAGGAACATTTGTGAATACCAAAACCCTCTTTCTAAAATGAATATGAGAGTAAGAAATGTTATTTGGAAGAAAGGTTAATAAATAATTATAATTATCTAATAAATTCACTTGTGTGACGTTCAAACGTTAGGCATTAGATTGTAAACACTAAGATTAAAAAAGTAAAACCATGTGTTAAACTAAAGTACTTATTGGGGCTGGAATTTATTAGATTTTGATTCTTATTATATTTGTTGTAAAATAGCTGAGCCTTGCCGATTGATTGATTGATTTTATGTTGTAAGTGTGCGGTTGTCCATAGAATAATAAACAGTGTCATCATAATTGTTAGAACATTACATTTACATTAGAACATAGAATCTACGACGTCAATAGTTTATTAAGGAGCTTATTTAGTTGAGGATCCCCAATGATTTCGGGTCCGCCGGGGCCTTTTCTATGGCATCTGTACTTCGACACGGCCTTTCCAAAACTATTCGGACATCCACGAAATACATAAGTCCGTGAGTAAAATCCTATATATTTAATAAATTAAATGACTAACCGTGAAACTTTTATTCTACGATAGCTTACTGTTTTTCTAAATACTCACTCATATGCTCATAAAATGATTAAGGATTTATGTAAAAACCTCTGTACGTATGCAGAAGTAAAGGGAAAACTTTAATTATCAATATAGTCAGAGAGAACGAACTCCGTCTGCCGGCCCTCTCAATCAATATACACGTCTGTTAGACGGACAATCAGATTTCCTGTGCATCTGTCAACTCTGTCTGACTGAAATGTTAAGCTTGTAATACTCAAATTTGCTCAGGTTGTCAAATGATGAGTAATTTGTCAAATTTAGGAAAAAAATGATTATCTATAATATTTATGTATTCAGTAATACATAAGTATTTACATAAGCAGTCTCGTTACAATAGTACAGTCGTGTGTAATTTATTGAAAACCAAACGGTTTTACTTACTTTTGTATTTCGGGGATGCCCGACTAGTTTCGGACCCGACGGGGGCCCTTTCTCAAGGAGTGAAGCGTCCTGCCGCGACGGTGTCAGGCGTCACACTTTTATTGTAACAGTCGTGTGTAACTTATAATATCTTGAAACATCAAGATATTTATATAAAATATGATTGTCTTATTTAATGTTTAAACTGTTTGTACACGTTTCCCATTCTACTACTAGAGTAAACTTCGCTTAGCTTTGGGTCCGTTGTTATTATCGTAATCTATAATATAAAAATGAATCGCAAAATGTGTTGGTAAGCGCATAACTCAACAACGCCTGGACCAATTTGGCCAATTCTTTTTTTCAAATGTTCGTTGAAGTTCAAAGATGGTTTTTACGGAAGAGAAAAAATTGCCTGAAAAAGTCTAAAAAAAACACTTTTCTATACTCCCATACAAACGATTCGTAATAATACTTAAAAGACAATTTGAACTTTAAAACCATAGTATAAAGTTCAAGTGTTAGTGGAGAGGTTCCGGGAAGGCAAAACAATTGAGTGACGTTAGTATTTATGTTAGTATTTAGTAGTAGTATGTTAGAAGTTAGTATTAGATTTTAAAAATGTAGAATAATGTCAGTAATGGAAGAGGATTGACATATATATTGGTTGTCAAATATTTATGCGTGCGTTCAGCAATTTATTTTGTGTAAACTAAGGAAAATATATCAAGTTACAGAGTAAAAAATAAATTAAACCCGTGCGAAGCCGGGGCGGGTCGCTAGTAGTTCATAAACTGAGAATGTGAGTTATTTTGTTTGTTACGTTTTCACGCTAACTACTCAACCAATCATTATTTCAAGCTTAATCAACGACAACGATCATTACGTGATCGCGTACGTATACATAACTAGCTACGCCCCGCGGTTTCATCCACGTAAGTCGCGGTGCCGTGGGAATATCGGGATAAAAAGTAGCCTATGTGTTAATCCAGGTCTCCAGCTATCTACATACCAAGTTTAATGGCAATCGGTTCTGTAGTTTTTGCGTGAAAGAGTAACAAACATCCTCACATAATTTCACTTTTTATAATATTACTAGGATTATATTATGAAACGCGAAAGTTTAAAAGTTTAGTATTAAGTTCATCCAGAAAATAAATACCATTCCCGAGTGGTACCTGAGCTGATTGATTAAATCTACACTAACGTGAGCAAAGCGGGGGTGAAACGCTAGATAATATTATATTACAACTTATTTTCAGTCCAATGAACAATATAAGTGAATGCACTCTTAATACCGTCGTCTAGCCAAACGATTGAACAAAATGAAGTCTCCCCCACTGTGAATTTTCCTAAATGGACGGTATTCCTAGTTGGCGACAGGGCAAGGAGATGTCTCCCGTATAATTCACTACCAATTGGTTGAACCTGTCTTTGTTTTTTTAACCCCCACAGCAAAAAGGAGGTTTGTTATAAGTTTAACGTGCGTATCAGTGTGTGTGTAGTTTTTTTATTTCAAAGGTGACCTCATCGTTAGTGTTCTGCTCTGTTCAGCCAGTTTAGTGGTTTAAAGATCCCTACCCTTGTCCCAATTTTAGTTGGGGTCGGTGCAATATATTTTATTCTTCCATTCTACTCTATCGTTCGTTATTTCACTGCTTACTCCATTTCTAGCCATATCTTCTCTCACACAGTCCATCCATCTTTTCCTTGGTCGTCCTCTTCTCTTATACCCGTCAACATCCAAACATAAAACTCTTTTCACCACATTTTGCTCATCCCTCCGCATCACATGTCCATACCACGACAACCTATTACTCCGCAGCTTTTCCTCCACTGGTGCTACTTTCAGGCTCCCTCTAATATATTCATTTCTCACCTTGTCCATCCTAGTCACACCACACATCCATCAAGGTTCAAAGATCATCAGTCTTTTTTTTTTAATCGTTAAAGCGATTCGAGGGTATATCATTTTTTTATTTGTGGTTGGTTGTTTTCATGTAATCTACAAGCCATCAGTAATAGGAGTGATGCTAAGATCCTCTAACAGCAGTCCGGGAATTATAAATAGGAATATACGTCATAAATAGGAGTCCTACCTACTCTTGAACTCCAGATAGATCTCCGAGGTAAAACACCACACAGCAGAACCTTTAAACAATCTAATCTCACAGCGGAACACTTGGTACCTGCGGTCTTGCATTTGCTATTACTAGGGCGACTACCTTTCATAATGTTTTTTGTACCTACATTTCTTTTCTTCCTTTATTATAGTCCGATTGCTTGAGTGCTTTCATTGTGAAATAGTTAAATGTCCGTATTATTCTGTTCACATCTCACAATACCCAGAGAGAAAATGGACCATTGAAGCCACACGATGGAAAGGACTAATGGGGAAAAGGAATGTTGGTCGACAATTAAGACGGTAGGCTGATGACATAACAAACGTCGCAGGAAATGACTGGATAAAGTTAGGCAAGGACAGGGAGTCATGGAAAAGGATGGAGGAGGCCTTTACCCAAACAGGGGTCCAAATCTCATAAATTATACTAACATTAATTATAAGCAACCTTTCTTAAATTTAAGCAACAACTTACTAACAAGCATTGAAACATATTTCGAAAGTGAGATTTGGAATAAATGGCTTTATTATTATTATTCTGTTTAAAATGTCTTGAACTCTAGTAGCGCCATCTATTCAGAGCTTAGCGCTGCCTTCTGTACAGTGCATGATGGTAAATACACGTACTATAGCGCTATTCGACGCGCTTTAGTCCATCAAAAAGTCCTTTGATGTAGTCGCCATCATCGATATCATAAATGAACAATTTCAAGCGTACTGTATATTTATTCACCACCGTAATGTAAGATTGCGGTTACTTTAACCGCATGATTCATTGTTAGTTAATATTGTTCAGCTACCCCGACCTTTCAGCGTCTGCATTATAAATAAATTGCACCGTATCGTGAACGTAGTACTGTCTGAAAGTTTGGAACGGCGCCATCTTGAATTATTGATAGGCTAGCGACACTGTTGATAACATTAATGAGGTTTCTGCAGAGTTGAAAGACAAGATAGACTTTGCTTTCTAATAATTTCATTTTAATTTATTATGTTCATTATTTTTGGCAAAGGCAGTTTGATTTTTTGTGGAATAAACAATGCTGTTTACAAGGTGTTATACGGTCATAATGTGTGGTAATATTTTAGGGTTTTACAACCCTATAATATGACCACACATGACCATGTATAACCAATAAAAACGTAAAGAGAAAAAATCAAAATTCTAGGAAAGTATGATTGATTTTTAAATCAAAAACTTTTTTTTAATGTGAACTTAATATTATTTTCCTTTAAACTAATATTTTGTTAAAAAGATGATTTTTATAAGTTATAAATACTAAGATGTTGATAGAGCAACCGGATTTGTTGGGTACTACCAGTATAAAAAATTACATAAAATTAATAACACGTTTTTTAAATAAATGTGCACCTCCGCGAGAAAATACATTTGCCAAAAATTCATCTTTTTAAAAAACCTTACTTAATTTTTTTTTTCTGGCTGACTCAACTATTATAACCACAATATAACCAATGACCACACTTTGTACACCTTGTACTAATAATACGTTTTTATGAATAGTTGAGTCTCCTTAGAAATATCAGAATCACATTCGCCTCAACTAAGAATAAATAAAGCTAAACTTCCTATCGGATTTCTACTTGAATATAATATCCCGCCAGTATTCTGCCGTCTCTAGATATAAGTAAACCAATACAATAGCGTGTTGGCGACACAAATACTCTCTCACACGGAAATGAGACTCGTCACAGATGTGCAGTAGACACACTCCGTCCACAATTAGGTCAACTCACCTAGAACATTCAGTTTGACAGGACGAAATACATTAACCTACTGCTGATTTATACCATCAAGTACTGAATAAGAACTGGGATGGACAGGGTTGTCAGTAAAGACTAATTATTTTGTACAACTGACGCCCGGTTTTTCAAAGGCTGATCAACTCAAAACTAACTAATCGTACGTCATATCCTTTGTCAAGCATATATTAAGTTGCCGAAAGGGGTCATCTATAAATTACCTCACACGTCAAAGGGACACGTTAAGGGGGAACGAAGTGTGACATTGTGTGCACCGGGGGTGGGGCGTCATAAGCCTTGTGACGTAACATGTCTTAATCTAAAGTAGGTATGAAACAAGACAGACACGTTACTATATTTTTATTTATTAAATAAAAAATTTGGAACTGCTCTTTTCAGTTCTGGGCGTAAAATTGAAAAATATGTGACGTCACACCAGGGAGGGGGGGGAGGGGGGTCCCACAAATGTGACAAGGATGGGGAGGGGTTCAAAAATCTTGAAATTCGTGTTACGTAATTTATGGATAGATGGAGTAATAGAATCACGTTCAAAAGAAAATGGGTTGACAAACAGAGAAGAAAATTGTACTGAACTGTTTTGTCTTAACGTATTTATAAATAAATTTTGTACAAAATTAATAGTATTAAGAAAAACTAATTTGTTTAACCTATTTGTTTGTTTGTTCCAGATAGAGGATGGACATCCCGCGGCCATCATGCGCCCTCCTCGTACTGCTTGTGTTGTTCTTCACACACGTTACAGAGTAAGTACCTTTAAACTGCACTGTACCTATGCTGTGCAATGCTGTAGCATAGCATTGCCCTGCATGGGCGTACCCAGAGGTGAGCAGGGGAGGACAGCTTTCCCCCCTTGGCTTCAGTATGTTTACGTAGGTAGTTAAGAACAAAAATTGTTTTACTAACTTTTAAACTTTCGCGTTCCATGATGTAATTATATATTTACACAGGAGTTAACGCGATTACGAAATAAAATATTACATACCTCTGAATTGGCTGAAGTTTCGACCAGGTTGCACTGGCCGTGGTCACAGGCTGACTCAAGGTATGTAAAACCTATTTCTCGTTCGCGTTAATTCCCGTGCAAATACATAAAATTTTTATTGATTTTTTAGGCCTTAAAATTTTTGATTTGCCACCCCCCCTGCCCCCCTGGCCCTCGAAACGGATTTTGGACTGAAATGAATGATGACTGTTGACTTGATTGTAATCTTGTAATCTTTCTATACAGGCTGTAACAGGAGAGTGTAGTAAAGTTTTAGGAGCGTTATGCGTAGCCGACAAATTGTTGATTTAGCTGACTTTAGTAATATAAAATAGAGCAGTACCCCGTGGTTTTAACCGCGTAAGTCCCGATCCCGGGGGAATATCGGGATAAAAAGTAGCCTATGCGTTAATCCAGGTCTCCAGTCTTCTACATACTAAGTTTCATCGCAATCCGTTCGGTGGTTTTCGCGTGAAAGAGTAACAAACATCCATCCATCCAAACTTTCACATTTATAATATTAGTGGGATTAAATCAGCAATGTTTAGTAACATAGTGCCACTTAAAGCAGGCGTTTTCGCTTTAAAATTTTTGAAAATTTTAATTCTGAAAGAAAAACATGTAATTAGACTTTTGTAAACAGTAAATATATTAGTTACGTTTGTGTAACATCATCAATGTTTACCAGACATTGTTCTGTTGGCGTTTTAATTTAGTTGTCTTAACTAAAAGGTCCATTAGGGGAGCGACTTTCATTTCCGCAAGTTAAGGTAACTTCTGAAGGCCAACAGTAACTTGTACTAATAGAATTAATTGATAATTTGACTTATTTTCGTATGTAGTTATCAAACAAAGCTCTGGAAACATGTGTCGTTATTATTAGATGTCGCCTGGTAGTCGAATTTTGACCATATATCATCAAAACTTAATGACTTATGTGGAATGAATGTTTTGATTTATATCCTGAGCTAGTGAACAAAATTGGTCTACGTGTTCCATCGGCATATTTACGCAATTTTTGACTGTTACATGTTCCCGAAGCGAAAACCACTTACAGGCAAAACTCATACTTGCCGAGGGCTGCTCGCTTAAACAACGACACGGGCCGGGAAACTGTTATCGACATTTTTGATACTAACACTGCCATTTTAAAAAGGACTTTGTGCAATAACTTCTACATTGATATTTAACCGTTAACCTACTTAGAAAATATTTTTATTCTTTTTTTAAAGAATACTTACGAAAACTTAAGAATACTTGAGTGTTTATGCTGTCTTCCACTTTCTTTCCTTATTTTAATGTCATTATTTCTAATTGTGAAAACTTTTAAATGGCCTTCTTTTTGTTAATCCTATTAATATTATAAACGTGAAAGTTTGTGAGGATGTATGGATGTGTGGATGATGGATGTATGGATGTATGGATGTTTGTTACTCTTTCACGCAAAAACTACTGAACCGATTGCTATGAAACTTGATATGTAGATAGCTGGAGTGGTCTCCAGCTATCTATATCGGAATAAAATGTGTTAATCCAGGTGGATTAACACATTTCATTCCGATATTCCCATGGCACCGGGACTAACGCGGGTGAAACCGCGGATCGCAGCTAGTATAAAATAAAAACTCTAGTCCAGTATAACTTGAGCTGTCCTTGCATAGACATTCCGTACCATGATAGGTCAGCATTTATACTGGGCCCCTGTAGGTTTTTGTACACGCTTTTACAACATTATTCAATTAATAACACATATTGACACACATATTGAAAACTGTGGCGTTCTGCATTTATTCTACAGATAAACCTTAGGTAATCCAAATTTGACGTATCACTACATATTATAAAACAAAGTCCCACACCGCGTCTGTCTGTCTGTCTGAACGGATTTTCATGAGGTTTTCACCATTAGACGGAGTGATTCATGAGAAACGTTTATTTGTATAATTTGTTAAGATTGTGTAAATTGATTGAAATGTGTTGATTATGGTTGAAGATGCCTCTGCTAACAGCGCGAAGCCGGAGCGGGTTGCTACTTAATATATAGATTTTTTTATTCTGTGGTTGTAATTACACTGTGTTATCTTTCTCTTTAAGCTTGGTAAACACAGTATAATCTTTAAGTCCATCTACCTTTTATTAGAATCCAATGTTCTCAATAATGTGATCGATTTACTTTCACTATCTTGACGCCCAATGGGGCCGAGAGAACAATGGTTCGATAAATGTAGACCTATTAAATGCTATCTTCAAATGCAGCAGATTGGCATTAGATGAGATATAAATCATCTATTACGAGTTACGACGGAACATTTTGGAGATCGTTTTTATCGAACCCGTGTGACGATGAAGCAATTAGTTCGAAATCGAACCAACTCAGATTATACAGTGTCTCTGACATCAGACCTATTAGGAGCTTGAACCTGGGCCGCTTATTGTGTAATGTGCTGCCCTTACCGCCACCACGAGTCCTGACGGGCCTGTTGGTCTATTCGTTAATGATCCTGACTACTGAAGTTGTGGGTTCGATTCCTACCCAGGACGAATAATTTTGTGATGAACGCGATCATTCGTTCTGTGTCTGATGTAATTTATCTACAACTAGCAGCGCCTCGCGGTTTCACCCGCGTAAGTCCCGATCCCGTTGGAATATCGAGATAAAAAGGTCTCCAGCTATCTATATACCAAGTTTCAACGCAATCGGTTCAGTGGTTTTTGTGTGAAAGAGTAACAAACATCCATCCATCCATACAAACTTTCACATTTATAACATCAGTGGGATTTAGTGATATATAAGTATGTTTATCAGTAGTCTGATTACCATAGTACAGGCTCTGCCTAGTTTTGGATCAGACGGCTGTGTTTCAAAGGTGTCTCAAATTATCTCAAGTCATTATTCTCATTCTCATATTCGTCCACAATACGGTTTGTCGGCTTGGCGTTCCCCATTTGTGTCTAGTAAATATGTGTGTATCTCTATCTGCGAAATATTCTCCCATTCATAAAGGCCAATGAATGTAACTGATTCTCAATCACTATCTATATGAAAATACTCATTCATAATTTATTATTATTGTTTCAATAGTTTTATGGCTAGATATGTAAATAGGTACAGATATACTGAAGCTAAATGTCTTTAATCTAGAGTTATGGCGTTTTAAATTTATAGATACACTTAATTGGAACATCGTAAAGTGTTTAATGATGATAGCTGTTAGTACTACTTTGATATACGTAATTTAATATCTTAAACTTCTCTTCTATTTCTGATCTGTTTTTACTCAATTTACATACACAAACATACAGACGCACCTGTCACATAGTAGACAGACACGCATTAAACACTCACATTTAACGGACTACAATAGGGAATATGCATGTATTTTTTTTATCTTACATTGACTTGTTCCATCATTCTACCCTTATAAAAAAATATAAATAACCTTGGCAATGCTCAAATTAATTTTTAAAATAACATTGAAAACATCGATAAAATTTGATCTGTTTGAACGCCGCCATATTTCGCGGGCCTTGGATGACGTCACGTTCCACGCTCAGTGTTTGTTTCATAAACTTACTTGAAGTGTTACAGTAATTTTATACCGATTTCCAGTTGTAACTACTATTTATTTTAATTAATAGACGACGAATAAAGTTAAAAAACCATTTTATAGGTATTGCCTTGTCCCTAAGTGTAAAAACACTATAAGAAGTACACCCAATACAGTATTTTTTCCTGTACAAAATAATAATGTAAAATACGAAAACAATGGTGTACATTAATGAGAAGAGATGAAGTATCTTCAATATCGTGTTTATATTGTTGTGAAGATCACTTTAATGTAAGCATATTACAATTTAATTGCTAGAATACTGTGAATTAGTCAGCAGTAATTTATGTTTGTTTTAAATATCAAGCAGAAGGCAACTTGCTTGTCTACTTAAACTAGGTAACAAAAGTCCAATAAAACTTCATGAATATAACTAACAATACAAATCTTACCTATCCTTTAGATTATAATATAACAAGTATTATAATAATTACCTTGCGGCTTTCACTCCTTTAACCTCAGCGGACGTAAAATCTGGATTTGATGCAAAATATATAGTCCGATTGTGCTTTGACAAAACTACATTCGGTCATTGTCCTAGATGATTTCTAATATCACTAGAATGCTTAAATTGCACTAGCTAAGAGCAAAAACCACAGGCACACCTATCTTTCTTCGTAACACTACGAATATAGGCGCCGATAAATGACAGAACGTGGAATATCACGTCATGTTTTGTTTCGACCAATGGTGAAGCGTTTTGCAAAGTTGAATTTCGCGCCCTTATTTTGCATATTTTAATTAATACTTTTTTGCAATTAAACACGAACTAAATAAGAAAATAATTGTTTAGGCATAATATCTGGACAATAAAGATTCAAGGGAAAATTAATCAAGTAAATTTAAACAACATGCATATTCCCTATTTTGTTCCCAGTATAGATGGGTAATCACCCGTTTTTACAAAGGCGTGAGTTTTAACTCGGGTCATTACCCATCTATAGTGGGGACAAAATTATAGTCCGTAAAATGTGGGTGGGATCCACTAGAGGGCGCTAATCTAAACATTGAGTTCTGTCAGTTCCTTATTAATGAATGTCACCAACCTGCTAATGTGACGTTTTAAGTTCGTCGTTTCGTTTAAGTTTTCACTTCTGTCAGCAGTCCCATCACTGCCTATTTTTTTCCGAGCTTTATCATGTTCATTAATAATATTGAAGTACGGTACAATTCCGATTTTTAGGCGACCACTACTTCTAGTTTAAATAATAGTACGTTCATTATTTAATAGTTTTTATTTTTATTATTATACATGACAAGTAATTCTGTGACCTTTCTTGTTTTAAATGTAACGTTGGATCTGATACGTACTGACTAATGGACCAAATAAACTACAATAAAAACACAAGTTTTATTGCGACATGTAATAATTGTTCCCGACTAATTACCGATAATAATCACCTTTGGTAAATTACATCGCTCTTTAAATATAAAACATAAAAGGTTTTGAACCAGTAATTCAAGGCTGCTGACAATAATTTTTTTTTTTTATAAATTCTTTTTTATACATCTAAAAGAAATGAAAGAAAAGTACTTCTACTTTTCTGTTACTTCTAGAAAAGCACTAGACGGTGTATGTGTCCTAAAGAACAGGAGTAATTATCCTCCTTCTCTTTGGGTGCAATTTATCTTACTAATATTATAAATGTGAGTTTTTGAATTCCGTGGGAATATTAGGATAAAAAGTAGCCTATGTGTGAATTCAGGTCTAAAGCTATCTACATACCAAGTTTCATCGCAATCAGTTCAATAGTTTTTGCGTGAAAGAGTAATAAACATTCATCCATAACTTTCGCAATTATGATATTTGTAAAGATGTGATGTAGGTGACTCGTATATCCAAAGTATTTATATCCAGAATATCCAATTCAGGAATATAGTTTCAATAAATCTAAAACAACATGCAGTATTTATATTTCGTTTCGAGTTTTCTGTGAAATAAAATATCATTGAAATAGCCATTGTGGCAATTGGATTTTCCTAGGAATATTATTTCAGAAATTCTACACTGCAGGCATTGGATGTTTCATGAATAATCACTGTCTGGGAAATGGGTATTTTGATCTAAGCGTTCTATGTAAACAGATATCTGTTACATGATTAATGTATTACAAAAAGTGATTGAAAAAAAAACAAGTGGACAGAACCAGTAAAGCAATGATACATCTTAACAAGTCTTGTAGCCTAGATTGTGACAGCAAATTAAGTTTAAAGCAATAGTTCATAGTAGTATAGGGGCAAACGAGCAGACGGGTCACCTGATGGTAAGTGACTACCGCCGCCCATGGGCACCTGCAATTCAAGAGTCACAAGTGCGTTGCCGCCCTTTAAGGTAGGAGTAGAGGAAAGGTGGAAAGGGGGATAGGTGGAAGAGGGAGGGGAGGGGGAAGGGAATGGTGGAAGAGGACGGGGAAGGGTTAGGGCCTCCGGTAACTTCACTCACTCGGCGAAAAGCAATACCAACATTGCTTCACTGCCTGTTTTCTGCGAGGCCGTGGTATCACTCCGCTCGAGCTCGATTAAAATTTATTATGATTTAGATGCATTGAAGTCGATTATACTTTTCTTAAAGTTAATTATTATTAATGTAGTTGGTGACGTACAAGAGTATTTAAAGGCACCGGTGTCCGCTTGCCTTTTACCAACTTAGTTACATAAAAACTACAAAATGTTCTCAAATAGACAAATGAACGTAATAACTAAATATTTTTTTACAACATCGTTATTTTACAAAATATCACCATCATAAATCTGTCACATTTTCTACTGCACAATATGGCGTAACCATAGATATTTTCGTTTACAGATGAGAAGTTTACGTCATTTAGCTCCATGAAAAACCACCATGACAAAATTTAAATAAAATTAATTGAGATAAGAGACAAAATGACTTCAGTTTCAGTTGTCCATTCGCCCTTGTGTTAAACTATTTATAAAGCGATAAACTATTTACCTTATCGATTTCATTTTGTAACGAATGTAAGTCAGCTATACCTAGTTCCATTGAGGGCGTATTTGAAAATCGTTTTTATCACGTTAATTCATATAACATTCCATATTACTTATTGTTAAAATGTTGTTTACTGTTTGTAATAATGTGTTGAGTTATACACATTATTAGAAGCTGCTTTTCTACTAGTCAAGATTCATAAATATTTACTAGTTAATTATAACAGATTTTCATAAGTATTGGTGTTGTGAGTCTATTGTGTTTCATGTTTTGAGCATTTCTATGATCTAGTATATAATTTCTATGCCAGCAACATCTGTATGCGATGCTACCACGCCTACCTACTGCTCAGCAATTTGCTTTTTATACATGTGGCTATTATCTCGTAAAGAACCAATTTTAGACTCTCTGCCTACGTGTTTTAAGCTGTCACGTATCGTCTAATTTCGTGGAGAAATAAGACTCGAGAATTATGGTTTATGAACGTGAAGGCGGGATGTAATTTAAGCGATGAAAAGTGATAAAGTCTTTGATCAAATACGTGTACTTAGATACCATGGCACGAAAGATAAACATCTTCAAAAACAACTCGGCTTTTGACTAATGGGAGAGATGGGTAATGAACAAAAAGTGGGAACAAAACGGTGAGAAAAATAATCTTTTTTGAAGTGAAAACTATTTTAGGCACGTTGGGCACTTTTGGTATAGGGAACAATGATTTATAAAAACATTTTTTTTCAATTAATGATGGGGAAAAAGCATTGAACTCGCGTGACGCGTGAGAGAGATATATATATATGGATATTGTATACAAGATGTGTGTATATGTAAGTCATGTTTTCACTTTTTTATTGTGTGGAAACTACCATGGTTCATCACCTCACCGCACCGGAGCAAATGGTGAACTGGTATGTTGGAATCGAAACGACTAGAACCACACGGTATTAGGACATAATTAATTATATTGCAAGGAACCTGGGTATACCCTAAGAAGGAAACCTCGGCGAATCCCTGCAGACCTTGGCCGCCTCGGCAGTTAAGAGCTCGTGCAGAAAACATCGCACCACCATTGTAGGCCTGCTTTTGCAAGGGTAAGGAGTACGACTCGTTATTCCTTCTACCAGGCCACATACCACTCACCACGCTCAAGGAGACCGAACATCGTTCTGCGCTCTCCGACGCCTCGTGCGTCTACTGCGGGTCCGCTTCCCTGGCATATCAAAAATCGTTGTTACTAATGTCGTTACTGGCACATTTTTTAAGTTTATTGATTAGTTTATGAGTTGAACTTTACTATAAAGTAGTCATTTTACATAAATTACATTTTTTTTAATACCACAAACTTAATGGTTCTTTTAAATTTCCAACTCAGGTCTAATGGATTTAGTACGTTCAAATAAATTTCTTGTAAAATTGTATGGGAATAGATATAAAGTATTATACATATCTAAAAAGCTCATTGTATGTAGATTTTAATACAACTCTAAAGTTGTAAGTTTCGTGTTTCTATTTCCATGTAAAAAATTGAACCCTAAAATAAGGAAAAAAAGGCAGTTGTCCCGGTGCTTTACATTTGATGTTGTTTGGTAGCCTAGATTATCATAAATAACATTTATTAAAATCAGCTGCGGATTTGTGCGGTTTCCAAAGTTATAGCGAAAAATGTGATAAAAGTCAGGAAACTGACAACCTTTGTGTGTTGCGGTACATTTGACTAGTTTGGGATATGTTTTTATATTAAATATATATTATAATTGATAATGGGGCGTTTTATCTGTATTGCACTCATTTTGTGGCAAAACTTTAATCAACAAAATGAACACTACCCTTATTTTTCAAATAGTATTTTTTTATGGTATAGGGGGCAAACGAGCAGACGGGTCAAGAGTCACAAGTGCGTTGCCAGCCTTTAAGGTGGGAATAGGGGAAGCGGGGTAGAGGAGGAGAGAGGGAAGGGTTAGGGCCTCCGGTAACCTCAATCACTCGGTGAAAAGCAATGCAAGCATTGCTTCACTGTTGGTTTTCTCTGCGACCGTGGTATCACTCCGGTCGAGCGGGCCCATACATGCCGAAGCATGGCTCACCCACGATAACACTCAAATCGTAACCAAATACGCCACTTATATTTCTTGAGTGTTTTCAGTAAAGTTCAAATATTTTGACTTCTTTTTTTTCGTAAAAAAAAGACATCTCCCGCATTGGGAATATTCCTGTGTCGCGGGGGCTTCACAAATATTCAAACCACGGACTAAGAAAACACCCAGACTCAGGACAATTATTTGTAGATCACACAAATTTTTGTCCCGTGTGGGATTTGAACCCACAACACTTGGTGCGGGCGGCGTCGTGGCGAGGCGAGGTGTTCACATAAACCATTGCCTTTTAATATCGTCACCTCACACATGGGCGTCTGATCCCAACATAGGCAGATCCTGTACTATGGTAACAAGACTGTTGATAAACATACTTATAAATTACTAAATACATACATATTTATAATATAAATTACACCCAGACAGAACAAATGAGCGTGCTCATCACACAATTGTTTGTCCTGGATGAGAATCGAACCCACGACCTCTGGCTCAGCCGTCAGGATCACTAACTACTAGATCAACAGGCCAGTCAAAATCGGAGTCAAATTGAATATTTTTACTCATTGACGAAACCCAGTTGACAATATATTGCATAGTAGAGTAGGTACAGCTCGCTTGCAGTTTCTGGTTCAGTTGAGGTACTACATAAATAAGACGGGCAGCTCGAATTTGGACAGACAAAGAGAGCGTAGTGTTTGTATACTCTATGGCAAAGAGTATACAAACACTACGCTCTCTATGGATTGAATGAACTTTTTAAAAAGATACTAGGTAGGTCCATAAATACTTAGCGTCATGCGTCACAACAACTAGTATAAAATAAAAACTCTTCAAATCATATATTATATAAGACAGCCACATACATTTACAGTTGATTAATATATGTATACAGTCTAAATAATCTATGTATCCGGATGAATAAATTTATAATCCGCCACAGCAGGGATGTCACAACATACTAATCTAGGTGACAGGTCGACCACACAAATTTAAAAGGGCGGGAACTATATTTAACCAACTAAAACGCATATATCATTATAATTCAGTTTAATATATAACTAGTCAATTATACGTTTGTTAATCATATATTAATCGTTGAATTTTAGTATTTGTAAATCCTTTTTAATGCGCTTTCATTAGCTTCGGCATAGCAGTGGCGTACCTAGGTACCCAAAGGCCCTGGGGCATAAAAAACAAAAGGGCCCCAACTAAACTATTTAAAATCGTTTGTTCCGTATTCGTTGTGTTCCGAATTCGACGTACTCCACATTTGTCATAATCCAGATTCGTCGTACTCCATGTTCATGTCAAATACGCAATTTAATATAAATGGTGGTTTAGTCACAACTCTAGTACAAACCTGATAACTTCTGGTTCTAAAAAATCTGGTTTATTTATATTCCGAATGTGGGAAAAATTATCACTAGTTCAATTTATAGTTTGTAAGTCAGAGTCCGAGGGGCCCCCTGAGCTTGGGGGCCCCGGGGCACTGCCCGTCTAGCCCTCCGGTAGCTACGCCACTGTTCACTTGTAACTTTTAACATAAAAAAAAGCTATGGGAACAAGTCCTGGAATTTAATTTTAACCCACTTCTACTTGTCATATCGAAGTTAAACATTGTGTGCACATGTAGCTTGGATGACAATACTAAAATTTGACATCATGGAGCTGGTCTGATGATAGAGCCAGGAGGTGGATAGTGGAACTTTTAGTGATTACGTAATAGTAAACCCCTCGAGTCTGGACTCATAAGATTCCTTTCTACGAGACTAACACATTAAGCTTAGTAGCGATGATCTATTACTTTATGATTTGGTTGCCATCACAGCATGTTTTTTTAGTTTTACGAAGTAACTATTATCTTATCTGTGGTTTCACTAACAGTTTAACAGGGGAAGAGCCACATATGCTTTGGGTTTTCTATACAATTGTCATAGATACAACACTGTCCAACGTACAACATTGCACAGATGAGGAAATAGTGGGAATGGTACGACAAGTGTGTCGAAACCGAACTGACTAAAAACACACACACGGTTTCTGTGTTACGATAGTTTGAAAATTCAGGGGACAATCGATATAGGTACGTCTTGGCTCTTGGCATCTTGGCTCAAACTTTGCTGACGTCGAATGGAATCCCGTCCAAAGTCGCAAAGTTGTCAGTTTAATATAATCATTCGTATGTCGTCATGTTATTATATATGTTATATATTTCACTTCATTATTATAAATAACTAGCAACCCGCCCCAGCTTCGAACGGGTAGCAGCGACTTCTTTAACAAACATCAACATATTTGAATCAATTTACACAAAATCTTAACAAATTATACACCTAAACCTTCCTCATGAATCACCCTGTCTATTAGTGAATACCGCATGAAAATCCGTTCAGTAGTTTTTCAGTTTATCGCGAACAGACAGACAGACGTGGCGGGGGACTTTGTTTTATAATATGTAGTGATATTACAGCATATGCGTCATTTGACCGCTAGCAATTCACATAGGATGAAAGTAAATGTGTCTTCACATTGCGCACGGTACATCATAGTGTTGTCAGATAATTTTGAGAAGGCTGAAATGTCACAAAAGTATATTTTCTCCTTCGTTAAGATAAGATGGAATCGTACGATTAGGAATCCAAGATTATTATAGAACATGACATAAACATAGATTCATTTATAAACTGACCATCTGAAATAAATCTTTAGTTTCAAATATGGATTTCAAATCTTGTTTAAATCTTGACGTCTTCTTCCAGAGTCAAATCAAATAGATAATATTGAGCTTGAAAATTATTTTGAAAATAATGGGTAATAGATGGATACCTATATATACAGATACCTATTGAAAATTACTAACCAAAGAGAGGCAGTAAACAGTAGACTTTTATAATAAATTAGGACGGGTATTCGTAACACTAGTAAAGGAAATAAAAAAAACTTGAACCCTTTTTTTTTAGTCAACAGCTCTCTTTGTAACAAACTGTGGTATAACTATCTTTATCCGATTTTATAATCAAACTAACCTTAGTGTAAGTATATCAAATCTATCAATAAACACTATTATATAGGTACTGTCATATTTACACCTCAATACCAAAACGGGTTCAACAGGTTGTTTATTAACGAGACTTTAGGCAAAAAAAAAACATTCTAAGCCTTTCACAGATAATAAACCATGTAAAGTCTCGAATAATAGTTCAGAAACAATTGTCATTAAGATTATATAACTCGTAAATCTTAAGTATCATACGTGGGGGGTTGCTATGGTGTTCATAAGTACAGCTAACATAAATGTATGTGTTCTGACTTTGTATTGTTATTGCCGTGCGTGTGTCCAAAGTGACGTTCTCAAAGCACAAAGCTATATTGTTCATAGTTTTATTAAGACGTCCACCAAGATAGCAAAGCAAACGTACCATAGTGCCTCTTGTTTTTTTTTTCCTGGACGCAATGGAGAGATGACGTAAAAAAAAGGTATCAAATACTATTTTCATTATGATATACTTAAACATTTACAATCATAAGAAACTTTCAAACGTATTTATAAACATTATAATTAGGTTTCTCAGTGATGAGTTGATGACAAACGCATAGGGTTGGTGAATTCTATTCTCTATGAAAGTCTTCGTTCGTTGTCGAATAATAATACTTAACTAACTGTTATAAACTTATAATACAACAATGAATAAAGTAGAATTTCTAAATGACATAAGCGTTTAACATGATTCAGAACAATTGTTGAGAAGATCACCGGTACTAGTAGATCCAACCAGCGTCATTATGCGACCATACGTGTATAGTAAGATATAATTTTTCTTCTGCCGTTCTTCTAATTCCGTAAAACAGTACACGATTATAAAATTGCTTATCGCGTTCGATAAATCTATATTTCTAGAAGGCGATTCTGTAAAAATCAAATTACATTTAATGTAAATACACTGAAATACTCTGAATTGTAACAGCTTATCTATGGACGGAGGCGTTAAAAAACTCCAAACGAAACAGATTACAGTTTTACTACATACTCTTACACTCGTACATGACGTAAATACATACCTCTTTAATCTATTACTTCACTATGTTTCGTCACAAAACAATATTTTCTACTTATATCATTATATAAATGATCTAAGATTCCACATTAAATTTTTCACAATTTTATTTAAAAAAATCAACAAAATTCTTCGACTAACACAACTATAACAAACGGTCTCACACTAATAAATTAGTCTACAACAGTTTACACATCAAAGAAATTTTATTTTAAAATATTGGCGTCAAAATTCTTAAAGTTTTTTTTTTTGTGTTTGAAGGCTCTGATTAATCATCCGTGGACGTTAGATGTCCACTTTAAAATTCAACTAAACTAACCGTGATTGTGTTAAAAATTATATTTTTTTATCTGTGTCAAGAAAAAAGGCAACTATTTAAAATACTGTTAATATTTTTTTTCAAATTTCATGAGATGTGGACTATGTCCACATCACTTTGTATTAGCTCTGCACACTTAAGAGGGCTTAATAAAATTTTAGTTTAGGCATCTATGTACGTCCATGAAATGACATTTTCAACACTACATACATACACATTATACATACCGACGCCTGTATACCCGAAGGGGTAGTCAGAGATGATTAAACACCCACATTTTTCTGAATAATATTTGGTCCCACTCAATAGGGTAATAGGGTCAAGCCTACTTAAAAAAATGCTTTTTTTGCACTTCCAAATCATAGTTTTAGCATTTTTCGACTACACCTGAAATGTCACACTACCAGCGAAGCGTCTAACACTGATAACTCTGATAGCTCAACTGTGCTTACACGGCCTCATAGCAACGTTTTGTTGTGTTTCGCCGAGTGAGTGAGGTTACCGGAGGCCCTAGCGCTTACCTCTCCCCGCTCTCACCTTCTTCCCTCCTCTCCCCCCTCTTCTCCCCTCTTCCCTCCCTTCCCCTCCTCCCACCTTAAAATTTGGCGACGCACTTGTAACTTTTGAGTTGCATGGGCGGTGGTAGTCACTTACCGTCAGGTGATCCGTCTGCTCGTTTGCCACCTGTTCCATAAAAAAAGGTACATACCATCTATAATAAATCTTCTAAAATGTATATTTTGTCCACAGATGCATGAATGGCGGGAAAATAAACTTCAGGGAGAAAGAGAAGCAGATCCTCGATCAGATCCTGGGCCCGGGCCGGTACGATGCCAGGATCCGACCTTCCGGAATCAACGGCACTGGTAAAACATTCTTTTGATTATATATTTTTTCATAATAACGACTTCTATCGGTGGTTGAAGCGATACTGAGTCAGGAATTTTTTTTTTTATTTCGAAACTATATGAGGTTCCTCACGGGGCTAGATAACCAGGACAGCCCAGATTTATACACACATATTTATAATTATGTAAAATAATATTTTTCTTATATTTTAAACCGACTTCAAAATAGGAGGTTGTGTATTCGTCCGTATGTTTGTATGTCCGCGATTTTCTTAAAAAGTGATGAAAGTGACCAGTTGTCATGATTGTTTCACTAACGTGTTCTACATATTGTTAGGACGGTTTTAGTATATAATTATATAATACATTAGGTATTATTTGGTTTTAAACTCTAAATATAAAGAGGTATTGTACCTTTTAAATATTACCGCGATTAATTTCCGAGTTACACATCTAACATTAGGTATTAACCTATTAGTTAATTTTTTCACAATACATTTCGTTGGAGTTATTTTTTTGTTATAAAAGTATTATATTCTCGAAAGTCCTTATTTTTCTTAAGATGTAAATATATTCTATGAAAAAAAAAATTAACATAAATTGAACAGTTTAAAATGCGTTCAAATTCGTCCTTAAAGACTAATTTCAGAAAAGGCAGCTCTTATACATAGGTGGTGCTGCAAAATCCATTTAAACCTGTGCAGAAGTAGATACTAAATATGTTTCATTTCCCGGCTCACAAAGAAAGGCTCCGTTGAGGACCATTCACTTTAATAAGAACTGGTAATAATATCCTACACGTCATTTCATATCGTTAAAACGCTACTCAAGTTCGTTCAAGAAGCACAAGCTGCTTGTACTCGTACTTACCTATTTGAGTTTAATGTAACGAGAATTCAACAAATTACAAATACCTAACACGTTTTAGAATTACAATGGCATATTAGTTATATGTTTATATCGATCTGTCCATTTACAGTGATGATATTGATTTAAATTTTAAATCACATCAATTTAAATCACATCATACATCGTAGGATGTATGATGTGATTTAAATTGATGTGATTTAAAATAATATTATAAACGTGAAAGTTTGTGAGCATGTATGGATGTATGGAGGTCTGTTACTCTTTCACGCCAAAACTACTGAACCGATTGCGATGAAACTTGGTATGTAGATAGCTTGAGACATGGATTAACATATAGCTACTTTTTATCCCGATATTCCCATGGGATCGGGACTTACGCGGGTAAAACCGCGGGTCGCTCCTAGTAATAATGTATACCTATAGGTAGAATGCCAGTACTTAGAGTACCTTTTTCTTCTTCGTATACGTATTTACTTATTAAAACATAAATAGCTTTCCTACCACAAAAAAAATACATACATAACTATTCCATCTTTTAGTCAAATCTATTTATAGTTTGACTACCTAATTCCCACGTACAACATACATTTTTAATCTACGACTGCTCTACGCTTCATTGACAAACAAACTTGTTTATTACAGTTTTCATTATTCTACTTTTAAATTTTCTAAGCAAATTCTTGATAAATAATAATAAAAAGCGAAAACAATTTACAAAACTATTTTGTTAAAGTGTTCACATATAACATAATTATTTTTTTGTAAGATCAATATGATTTACGAATGTTGTCCTTTAAAACAATAAAATATCACATTGGATGTCTTAAAAAAAGACAATTAAAATGTCAGAATCATTAAATATCAATGACAATTCCTAAGCCTTTGAAAATCGAATATATATCATGTTGTCTCATTTGGCTGGAGCTACTTTGTATACCACTTCTCACTCTAACAATTCGATGACGTATTAGCAAACACGTTATTTTTAAACTAAAGGTTTTTTATTTAGAACAGTGGAGTACAAATATATTTTATAAAATTTGTATTTCAGTCGCTAACAAAAGTAACAAAGCCCTAGTATTAAGATATTTAGACAGCTATTTATCATTGTCGAGTTGTATGCCAAGTTTTGAACTGCTATTAGCAACTAATTAGATTTATGAATGATATATTCTACGTTGACGGAAAGACTTCTAGAGAATTTAACTTTAGATAATTGCAAAGACTGATATAATTTTTTTGGTTCAACTCCATATCTGTCGATTCGGGTCCAACGGCGGTTTGATAAAAAAAAAAAACGCATGGCTTTTGGGACTGCTTTTGAATTTACTAAAAGAAAAAAAACTGTTAAAGCACGACTGATTTCTAATGGAATTAATGAGGCTGGGGTAGTACCTCACGTAACTCAGATCTGCAGAAAAACGCTCGATACCACGGCCTCACAGAAAACCGGCAGTGAAACATTGCTTTTCGCCGCGTGAGTGAGGTTACCGGAGGCCCTAACCCTTCCCTCTCCCCTATTCCCGTCTTCTCCCTCTCCCCCTCCTCCCCTCTAATCCCTTTCTCCCGTCTTCCCCCCTCTCCCCTCTTCCCCTACTCCTACCTTAAAGGGCGGCAACGCACTTGTGACTCTGGAGTTACAGGTGCCCATGGGCGGCGGTAGTAATTTATCATCAGGTGACCCGTCTGCTCGTTTGCCCCCTAAACCATAAAAAAAAAACGGTAACCGCTTAAAAGGCTTAAAAGCCTTGTGCTTTTTTAACAACTTAATTGTAAAAAACATGTTAAATAACCTATTAACTCTGGTGATTTTAACATAAATGACCATTTTCATTCACTCGCATGGGAAAAACTAAATAAAAATTCCCAGTTACACAGTAATTCAAATTCCTACTTGTGTATGTGACGTGATGCTTTCATTTTCAAACATAAGTCATCATAATATAGCCCACCACGTGGTTAATTATAGCAAAACTCTTTTGGGAGCGGCTGCTGCCATTAGTGGACGACAAATTACCTTTTTATTGTATGATATTAGGAGCTAGAAAAACATTCCAGAGACTATTTCCAAAAATATATTTGTGACTGACTGTCAGCTTTCAACACTTGCGTTTATGACAAATTGCAGTCACTATATATACACATCTTTATATTAATTAGAGTTTCATTAAACCACAACATTTGATAGTTTATATTAATTTTACTGGCGGAAATAATAGTATTTAATAAATTCCATATAGCATAATTTTTCATGACGTTGTAAAAACTTTAAATAAGATAATCACAAAATAAAATACGATTAAATTATTGTAATAGAATACAGACATTATCGCTTCAGCCACCTTTTTTTTTTTCAAGGTTATAATTTGAATTTCAGCAATCAACCCCTATAGAAGTGAATAATATTATTTGCAATTAAACATTGCAACAATACGATTCACGATAAACTTTAGTTTTTATGAATATTTTTATTGTTTATAAAAAAAGCACACATTTTTGAACGACGAACGTCTCCGTTACTATAGACAAGAAGAAGACAACATTTAATAATTACCGTTTTACCAAGATGACCTAATCTTTATAAAACGGTAATAATTTCGATTTGTGTGTGCCCGCGTCTATGGTCAATGAACGCAACTGTCTCAGTCGGATATTTTTTGAGAACATTATTGTCTTCTCCGGCTTAAGAGCAATAGTAATTATTGCTCTTAGTCTCCGGCATTCAGTTCACAGTAAGAAAGTTCATTTTTATTTACATTTTTTTTAATAATGTCGAAGCTATGCATTGGAAGCAGGTCCTTGTGCCAAATGAGTGCACTATAGATAAATGTTAACTCTATGACGACTAAAAGTGACGAGAATTTTAGCGTATTAAAATTGATATCCAATTGGTATATTCATAGTTTCAATGCATCCATGAATATCTCAATATAATAAAGCAAAGGTATTTTAGGTAGCAAACAATTTTACTAAAATAAACTTAGCAATACTCAAAATGTGTAAATATTTATGCTGTATCTTTTGAGCTAGCACTGTTTCTCTATGTAAATTGGTCATTTATTCTCAGTTTCCTGTTTATTTATCATTAATTTTATCTCAACGGTTTTCAGTTAGAGTGACTTATGAGCTGAATATAGAAACAGTCTAGTTTAGCTTTCGGAACATTACGTCGTTTTATCCTTCGGTAGCTTCATCGACACGTTAATCATGTTAATACGGTGCTTCTTTAAACTTGTTGAAATCAGGTTAATAATATTAATAAGGGGTTAAATATGAATACTAATTAAATAGGGCGTAGTTAAATATTATTTAGGTCAGGGCTCTCCAAATGTGGAAGTAACCAGCAAAAATGAAAATGCCAAAATCAGTTGGTGCTGCATTCATCCGGATCGCTAGAGCTCAATTAAGAGACGCTGCATTGTCAACATATGAAAAATCTTTGTCTCTTCCGTCGATAGTCCAACAACTAATGGCGAGGGTAGTACTTATATGTATTTCACAATTCCTAAAGGCTTTCGTTTTTAAATTTAATTAGTAATTTTTATATATTTCTGATATCAACTTTTATAAGTCGTAAACGCAGGCTATTATAAACGTATACATACCACTACACCTTTACTTTCTAATAAGGATACATGTATATAAGCTCTAACCCTAGCTAAATATTTTAAATACTAGATGTGTAATTCGGGACTTATTCGCGATAATATTTAAAAGGTACAATACCTCTTGGTTACCTGAATTACACATCTAGTATGTATCAAAGTCGCGAAAGTTTAAAAACAAATATTTTAAACCTGAAATTATTCATTTTAAAATTATCTTCTCTGGTTATTGCTGCTACTCATATATATATTTAATGCAGCGCTGCTGGTAGATAGGCGGACTTAATGCCTAAGGTATTCTCTAACAGTTAATCTCTGGGTGATGAAGATAAGAGAAAAAGTAGGTGCTTTTGTGAACATTTCAGACCAGTTTCAGTTCTTCGGTGATCTATTGTTTTATAATCTACTTGAGTCAGTTTTTTAATAATAAAAGATTGGTTAAAAGGTTTTTAGCTATACATGGAGGGGAAGTCGTTTGTCTGCCGCGTCGGAACACATTAGCCGATGTTTGATGGTTTGGAAAGAAAATGCCATAACAGCTTATGGTGTTTACTTAATTTTCTTTTTAGTATACTTGTATTTGATTTTGATAATATAGAGTAGGTAATGTAATTAAAGGTGGATCTAGTTTCCGAAAAATATGACTAATATCGTTTTTCAAACCTTATTTTGTTTCTTTTTTTTATATCTTTATATCTTATGTGCATAAGAATTGATGATTTTATGGCACACACCTTAATGAGTTCAAGTTTTAAGTATCCCATAATTTAATGTTGATTTTATCCCATAATTTTATATCGTATGGACAAATTAGTGTGATTCTGAGGTAATCCTCAGGCTTACACTAATTTGTCATTGTATTTGCATTTGTAATGAAAATCCTCTAAAATTAAACGAAAAAGTTTCGAGTTTGTTTTAAGTGCCATCTTGTGATTTCTACAAGATCACGATGTAACAAAAGAAGACCATTATATGCAAACCATAAATCATTCGCGCCATTTTTTCAGCTTTGCGCGGTAATCGGTACTTAATGGATAACATCCTGAGAGCTTTTCAGTGAACTCCTTAGGGAATCTGTACTCCTAATGGAAATACGTTCGTCATCATCATTTTTTTTCCTTGTTCTTGAAGAGCCTCAGATTTAATCTATAAATCATTTGCTTTGGCTATTTAAAAAAAAAAAAATCAAGCTTTTGAGAATTTTATTCCCTTTTAGGTATGTCTTTAAATAAAAAAACAAAACCTTATATCTCTTAAAAGCTAGACTGGACAGTATAAATGTTTTATAAATACATGAAATACATGCGTGGCGGGTAAAACGACGAGGCAAAGTTAGTTGTATAAGTAACAGTTATTTTGTTAATAATATAAGAGAAAAAGTTTCCTCCACTTCGATTGATAAAGTTTAATTCACCGCTGCACGCTGTTAAGTTTCTCTACCATATTTAGGGAAGGAATCCTATTGTACTATTTTTTGGGTCAGCAAATTAGAGAAAGTATACTTAGAATTAAGTACCTCTTGAAACTCATAAATGTACCAAGAATTTGTGTACGACCTGCCTACAGCCTCATGAAAATTTATTGTGGTAGTTAAAAACTTGAAGTATCTAAGTTTCAAGCTGAAATGTGTTATTGATACACGCTTTACTGAAAATTCTTGCGTATACTAATGCTACAAAGAGAAAATATTTGTTTGATTTTTATAAAATCATTCTTTCATTATTAGAAAGTTACTTTATTCGGAACTAACATAGACTTTATTCCAGTAATAGGTGAAGGTAATTACGGGCTAAGCCCATTCATGGAGGTCACGGCAGATATTCTTCTGTGATTATGTTGACGTGTGATGGCCAAGTTTTTTTTGTATATATATTAAAGAAAAAATGATATCTTACATTTCTCATCATCTTTCGCGCCTTTTCCCAACTAAGTTGGGGTCGGCTTTCAGTCGAACTACGATACGGCTGAACTTTGATATTTTACGTAAATCGGCTGCCATCACACCTTCACAACCCAAGTACTAGGCGATATCGAAGTTCTGTAGTTAGACCAGGTTGTCGGACTTTTTAGGGCTCCAACTACCCGTAAGGAATGCCACAGGTGTTTGTTTGGCAGCCGGGGCCGACGGTTTAACGTGCTCTCCGAGGCATGGACCCCTCCGTGTGTTAATTGAAACTCCCCAATGTGTTAAGAATGGTCACCCATCCTATACTGACCTAACTAGTATTACTTAACTTTGCAATGTATTAACCTACTCAGTTACCACTTAGCCACGAGCCTTACATTTCTATAGCCACTATAAAATATTGTTAAGTAGGTTACAATTAAATCTTCGAGTTTTGCGTTAGAAGAATTGCGTAGCGAGACTTGTGTTTTTTACATGTAATGTTCTTGATGGGATGTCTTCGTAATTAATGACACACGGCCACTGTATTGCGCTGCAATGCGCTGTACTAGTGTTATGGTTTCTGGTGGTACTGTAATATACAAGAATTTGTCGAAAAATAATTATATACGTATAAAAAAGGTGACACACATAAATAGTTTTACCGTTATCATTTCAACTCCTGAAAATGATTTCGAGTGAGCTTCTAACAGCAAAAGATCAGCCTCCTTTTCTTTTAATCTATTAAAAGGAATAAAAAGAGGTTATAAATTAAATCGCCATTTAGTGCATCCTATCACATCTTACATCTTCGTTGTAAGCACAGACATAAAACATTTTTACGTGTTCTTGGGTTTTCTCTGAGTGATAATTGGAATTCTTTATACAGTGTCCAAAGTTTCCAGTGACCAAATAAATGAAGATTGAAACAGATTTGTATATAAAGTGATCCAGTCAAACTCGACGATCATATAATGATATCTGTCACGTTTGCCTTGTTAAGGTCTGACTGTAAAGTTTATTTACGATTGTAGAGAACTGCAATCAATCATTTAAGTCGACGACGACGGCGACGCGGTCCGTGCGGAATTCGTAATAGCGGCACTGAGACGTAGGAATAAAATTGTTAGGGTTGACTTACAAATCTTTTAGTATTTTTTATTATGCATAAATCTAAACTTTATACAAATTACAATTGCGGATTTATAAGGTACACTACCTTTTGAAAATGTTATCGCGATTAAGTCCCGAGTTACATCCTACTAATATTATAAACGTGAAAGTTTGTGAGGATGTATGGATGTGTGGATGTATGGATGTATGGATGTTTGTTACTCTTTCACGCAAAAACTACTGAACAGATTGCGACGAAACTTGGTGTGTAGATAGCTGGAGACCTGGAATAACACATAGGCTACTTTTTATCCCGATATTATCACGGGATCGGGACTTACGCGGGTGAAACCGCGGGGCGCTGCTAGTATTTAATATGTTTAAGTTATCCCTACACTGATCAATGAAACAAACGAAAACATTCGAAACTTAATAAATATGGTCGAATGGTCGATCCATCAAGGGGCGATCTCTAGATATTTTTAAAATTATGAAATCGCTATTTATCGTGGGAGAGCCATGCTTCGGCACGTATGGGCCGGCTCGACCGGAGTGGTACCACGGCCGCACAGGAAACCGGCAGTAAAGCAATGATTTCATTGCTTTACTGCCTTCCCCTCCCCCCCCCCCTCTTACACCCTTCCCTCCCCAATCCCCCTCTTCCACCCTTCCCTCCACCTATCCCCATTTCCACCCTTCCCCTACCCACCTTAAAGGCCGACAACGCACTTGTGACTCTTGAGTTGCAGGTGTCCATGGGCGGCGGTAGTCATTTACCATCAGGTGAGGTCAGGTCTGCTCATTTGGCCCCTAGAACATAAAAAATTTAAAACCCATTTATTATAACTTGAACAGTGATTGTAATTGTATAGACTTTCCGAACATGACAGGTCAACATATTTTGGACACGTTAAGGTGATTGTAGCCGTTTTCGTATTAATTTCAAAAAATATATGATTAAATTATTTATGTTTTTTTTTGTAAATAAATAGGTTATTTCAAAAATGACTGTTTTGCTTATGCTATGACATCACAAGATGGCGCAAAATCATTCCTATTCTTATTTGAATCGCATAGTACGTATTGCAGAAACTATTTGCTCAAACAGTTTAAAAGCAGACTTGCTCTATATATCAATTTCATAATTTATTACTGCATCACCTTCAGTCTTCAAAACCACTCAGTGTATCCAAGATATTGAAAGTATGACCATATCAGGTGTCAATATGTCAATGTCGTCGTTTTCATACCTTTTAACAATATATCCACATTGAATCAAAATGAAATTAATCACCGGTGTCTGGCCACAACTCGCTTTGTCCTACTGTGGTGTGTACTATTGAATTTACCCCAAATGCTTTTAAATGTTACTTCATTAATCACTACCAGTATTTTCGGGTTGCAGCCTTCTAACAAGAAACCTTAGAATTTCAGTAGCAGAGGTTCAAAATTAATGATCTTTTGGTTATTGTACTTTGATGGAGGTTCTTTCTTAATGTCATTCATCTTTGTAATCTTTATTGGAAGTTATTGTTAGGTTTCTTAGGTCTTTAAACTTACCTAAAGTTGATATTTTAATCGATATATTATCGATATATATTACAGGGTGTATCTGATACTGGGTCAATTACTTAAATCACTGGAATGTCACGAGTGAGTCATGACTCTAGCATGCAGTTACAAAAAATTAAAATAAAAACTATCCGTTAAAAAGTCATGACCGTTGGAATTTCCAGGTACCTATAACCATACCCAAAATCTATGAAAACTAAGATGCATATTTTTTCAAGTTACTTTTTATGAATTTTCTCAAAAACGAAATGATAAAACTTTAACTTTACATATTCCAGTTGCTTTTATGAGAAACGGTTTCCGGGATTTGTGAATTAAGTGTGTGAGATTATAACATAACAAACTTAGTACTCACTCATAAGTATAAATTAAATTAGTATATCATTAGAATTTGGATTTCACTACATAATAATTATTCTATCTCACATCGTATCCATACAAAACAAGGTATTTGTAACAACGTATATTTACAATATACATTGTTGTGAAAAAATATTTGTTAAGTTTGTGTGTACGTTGTTTTGACATTATTGTAACTTCGTGGTTTTATTCTCGTTGGCATGATAGAATATTCTTGGATTACCTTGCATTTATCGTCTTAATGGCAAACATTCGTAATACTATATTTAATAAACATCTACTTCTCACTGAATACATGTACAATAACTTTATTAAATATGCGTTGAAGTACAATGGCTAGTAATAATGTCGGTATTTACTACCAAAACTGTCGAAGATTGCACCAAGTTAAATACTTACTTTGTATATGAATATTTTAGCAGAATGTTATGATATTATTGTATTGACGGAGACGTGGTTGGTGCCCGAAATTTATACGGAGACCGCGCGTCCTGTGGTAAAAGAGATGGTGGTGGTATTTTAGTGGCATTGCGTCACACCTTGTAAGTTGTTCGCTGTAAGTTAAGGATGTCCGGTGTCCCATCTAGAGTAGATTATGTTTACATAAAATTTAACTCTTATGAGAAGGATAAGTATTATATTATATGTGGGTTGTATAGGTATGTCTCCAAGCCAACCATTCACTATTTACTTTTACGATTTTAATTTATCTTTGCTCGAGTGGATAGATATTGTCTCAATAAGTATGTCCCATCTCCCCTCAGCCTATTAGATACTATGCACCAGATAATGGGCAATTTCATCTCTCTTACGAATTGTAAACAATATAATTACTTTTTATATCTTGATTTATTTTTAACAAATGATGAGACAACTACTTTTATTCCCTTGTTCCAAAAGACCCTTTACATCCCCCTTTTTATATGTCGGTAAATTTCAATTTACAGCTTGTAAAAATGGTGAAAAACTCTCAATCGAGATACCGCTATTTCGAAGCAATTACACACTGATATCCAAGGTATCGATTGGGGCGTTGTTCTTAATGGTTTAGCTTTGGAATCGGATACTTACGTTTTTTATGAATTCATTTATTCCATCATTAAAAAGCATATACCTCTAAGATATACGAAATCATCAAAGTTTCCTATCTGGTTTTCCCCAAGCTTAATTCATGTCTTTAAAAGTATTAAGAAAAAACATGGAGTTTATGGAAAAATTACAATAATTTGTCCGAATATGAAATATTTTCTGTTTTCAGACGGAGATATAAATTGATTAATGCTTAATTATATTGATTTGGTCTGCGAAAGGACGTTAAAGATTTTTGGTCTTATGTAAACACATCCTCGAACAATTCAGGCATTCCTGGTACAATGTCACACATTGTTCTATGTGACTGATAAATCTGATAACCCGCAAGGAATCTGTGGCTGATTATCTAAATTCTTAGTTCAGTTTATAAAAGTAGTGATTTGAATAATATTGACTCAGAATCATTGCATTCTTCTTCTGGCTATGTAAACTTACCTAATATACACTTAAGTAGAGATATAATTACGAATGAATTAAAATGTTTAGATATAACCAAGGACCCTGGTCCAGATCTTATTCTACCATTCTTTCTGAAACATTCTGCTGAAACCATTAGTCTGCCCCTCAGTATCCTTTTTAAATTAAGTCTGCGTGAAGGTGTTGTTCCGTCCTTCTGGAAAAATGCAAATATCACACCAGTGTACAAAAGTGGTTGTAAAAATGATGTCGCGGACTATCGGCCAATTTCTTTGTTGTCCACCTTGTCTAAAGTGTTTGAACGACCCTTACATAAGGCTATTTATCCGAGCTTACACAATGTTATTATACCACAACAACATGGATTTATTAAACATCATTCTACTGTCATTAACTTACTGGTATATTATAACTTCCTTTTTGAATCTATGGTAAACCGTGAACAAGTAGACGCAGTATATACTGATTTTTGCAAGGCGTTTGACAAGGTGTGTTACGCAATACTGCTGAAAAAGTTGCAATTTAATCGTATTCGTTAAAATCTTTTGCGTTGGTTCGCATCGTACATTTACAAAAGATTACAACAAGTAGTGATAAATGGTTTTGCGTCTAATGAAATTAATATCACTTCCGGTGTCCCTCAGGGCTATTATGGGATCATTATTTTTCGTTCTATACATATTTATGTATAGAACGAAAAATATATGTAATGTCATTTGACATTAGCCATTGCTTTAAAATTCACATTTTCTCATGTACGCAGACGACCTAAAAGTCTATCAGCGCATTAGAATTCGAGATGATTATATTAGACTGCAGGACGATCTTGCACGTCTTCAAAATTACTGTGTCGAAAATAAGCTTCACCTCAGCTTTCCGAAATGCAAAGTCATTATCATCACAAAAAAAAAGGAAAACAATTAATTATACCAACTCGTTTTTTGACTGTCCTCTGGAAAAAGCATTCGTAATTAAAGATTTGAGAATCCTCATTGACGGCAAATTACATTTTGACGCTCACATTACTCAAATTGTTAATAAGTCTTATCAATTAAATGGATTTATAATGCGTACTTGTTCTCAATTCAAAAGACCGTAATCATATCTAACTCTGTATAAATATCTTCTTTGATGCCAACTTGAATATGCTACTATTATATGTAATCCATTTTTCGTCAAGTACATAGATACCATAGAAATGATACAGCGAAATGTACACTCTAAATGCTTTCGCTCAAGACCCTCGGAATAAATTTTTCTCTGTTCACGCTGAATGAGAGAAGATTGCTCTCGGACCAAATGTTACTGTTCAATATTTGTCATAATCATTACGATTGTAACCAGCTAGTTAACCAAATTTATATTCAAATACCTAGTCGTTCCCAACGGATTCGCTCTACACATACTCAACGACTTTTTGCACCGAAATTTTGTCGTACCATAGCTGGAGTACGCGCACCTTTGCGTCGTGTCATGGAATCACATAGCGAATACTTAACAGATATTGATTTATTCAAATTGTCTAGTCATGTATTTAAAAACAAGTTTCCTTAAAAGTAAAGGAACTTAGAGACTTAAACACTGATCTATAATTTGATGTACACTATCCTTTAAGAATGTTTGGTCGATAAATATATTTATCCACACTTTTTCACTATTTTAAAATTGTATTCCAAAATATTCTAGTTTTAGTCTGCTAGACTGATTTTATCTCAAAATAATGTAACATTAACTCACTAGACTCGGCGGTATTGTAATGGCTAAGGCGTCGGACTTACGATGAAATGGTTGCGGGTTTGAACCCCACCCAGTACACTACCGTCGTGAACCCACTCCTAACACAAGCATTTAGCTTAGCTGGAGGGGTTAACAAGAATACTAGTAATGTGTGACCCACGTTACTAGTAGTCTTAAAAAAAGCCTAATTGTTATCTTGTCGTTTTGTTGTACTTAAACTAACTTATAATATAAATTGTAGGTTACAGTGTTGAGTGTACGGTGTAGAGTTAAGATCAATGCACCTTAATCTATTGTATACCTGTTTATTTCCCTAAAGAATAAATAAATAAACGGAGATAAACTGGAAATACAAACGGTCATAACTAGAGATCGGATATTCGGATGCATATTTACCTAAAGTTGAGATGTTGGCTATTATGAAAAGCACTTTTTTATCGAAAGAATCCCGCGATTCCAGGAAATTCAAATTTAAGTGTACCTGTACTCCGTGAGATGTAATAAACCCCAGATTGACACAAATGACACTTGCTCTGTTACAACGTACTCGTATAATGGTTGCTTTTCCCTACTTTTATTGTCAGTGATTTTTGACGAAGCAAAAACAACCTTATTACGTTGTAACAAGTGTCAAATCGGGCCTATTAAACCCCCGGAAATGTAAGCATTTTGTAAGAGTGCGAGTGAGACGGCAAATTATACTGCATGTGCGCAAGTAGCGACGCGACAATACAACTGCATTCGTAAATAAAAATATACTTAGAAGCCGCTTCCATAATTTATCCAAAAAATTACTTTAGGTAAATATGCATCCGATTATCCGATCTCTAGTCATAACTTTTAAACGGTTTTTTTTAATCTTTTTGTAACTACATGCTAGTGTCATACCCGTTTGTTGTGTGTATTTATGTGTCTGTCTGTGACATGATAGCTCCTTCAAGAATGCAACGATTTTGATTATATATTTTTTGTATGAAAGCTGATTTGATCGAGAATGTTCTTAGCTATAATCCAAGAAAATATATTCAGCTGTTCGGAGATCATCAGCTCTTTCCTAATAGTTAAAGCGATTTTTAAGTTGAAGGTATTTAAAATTTTTAGTTTAGGCTTGTTACTATTACACACGGAGAAACAGAAATGTCTAAAATATTTGCCTCTATTACTTCGACAGAATATTACCTGGACGAAGTACCTCCTACAAATTTATGCTCAGGGTGCATAGGGTGGGATACAAAGATCGACTTTCTAAGTAGGTGACTTAAAAAGGAGGGCACTGTTTCAAAGCGACTTAATATATACTCTCCAGCGTCCTTAGCCTGGAGCAAGAAACACAAAGAAAGTTCCCATCCATTTATTGAGGGATCAGCCCTAGGATGCGACAGCACGAATCAAATTATCCAGTAACCACTTTATGTATCTATGTCCTGGAGCAACGTACTACGTATTAGTAATAATACCTCCTGAGATACAGTCTCAACTAGTTCAGAAGGTATGGAACTACTTTGCTAAGAATAGCTTAAAATGAACACAATTAAAAAAATTTAATAATCAAATGTACTGAGTAGAATAGGTTTGTATTTAGAAAATTCGATTGTTACTTATGTCGCTAACTCTTTTGACCTCACTGCAATCTATATGTCGTGTTAAATTATAAATTTCCTGTTAATGTCACGTATTAGCTACATATCGGTAGCCATATTGAATTATTAATCTGTTAAACAACACGCAAACGTCAACCGTAGGGTAGATTAAATTAAATCGCTTTGGCCTAGACACGATTATTTTTAAATAATTAGGTCGAATTATAACGTTATTTAAGGTCTTAGTTAATTAAGACGTGTCTGTATGATTGGCACATAATATAGTACTTATATTTAGGTAATTACGAACAGACACGACTGAAGACTTATAATTATATTAACGGTATTAACTACACATATTTGTAGGCAATTGAAAGGTGTGTAATAATCGCGTTATTTCGAATTCCCGTTAACTTAATTTTTTAACATGGAACGCGAAAGTTTAAATGTTAGGACGTTAGATGTACTTGACAAAATTGGGCCACGGAAATGAGATTCGGTCCTTTCTATATTGGGTGGGTAACCTTTTTGTTCTTGTTACACATTTTTATAGAACGGAAACTTTGTTTGTATTCTTACCATGTTAACAGATGGACCGGCAATAGTTAATATAAACCTGTTCGTGCGAAGTATAACAACCATTAGCGACATAAAGATGGTTAGTAAGAGACAAACAAAATATATATTGTGGATGTCGTTTGTGTGCTGAAGAAACAGACCAGTAAGGTTGTAGCGTTTGTTTAACAAAAGACTGGCTAGACTATAAAAACCCATTATCAGTTGTTTTTTTTTGTTTGATCGGCTAATTGGCACACTAGAGAAAGCATAAATTTACGATTTTTGTAGGATTTATTTAAAAACTATTGTCTTTATAGGTACTTTTAAAATATTTTGTTAATGTTCTATTTTATTTTTCCGTTCTTCTGGACAAAAACAAATGTTACAGCCTATGTAAATTTTTATTCTTCATGAGAGCGGGCGTGTTACGGTAAAACAAAGAGCAGTTCTATTGTTTATCGTTTTTAAAATTTGATATCTATATGTTGTATCCCCTCCCATCTCAAGATTGTGTTGGACTGCCAACTATTCTATGGAAATAATATTACTGTTTTTGTTTTTGTAGAATTTAAAAATATCCGTCACTTCACTGGACAGCATTTTTTAATCATTAACAGCTACCAGTGTGGGAAATAGTTGTAGTTGTAGATATAAATTGCTGTTATTTATTTAATAACCCTTTGTGCTTATGGTATTATTTCTATAGTATAGAATTTTATATCAAGTCTAACCCCAAAAATTCTAAGTGTAATATGGAGATTTTTAAACTCAGTATATATCGATTTTTCTCAGTGTCATACATTTCAGAACAACTTTATTGATTTACTATCTTTTGAGTTTATTTATTATTATTACTACATATTTACATATTTGTTTAGATGAGCTCAATTCACTTTCTTACTTTTTAAATCATTCTATGTGTGTATCTAAATATATTTCTTGAATAAAAAATGTAGTTATATTACACTTAAAAATAATAGGGTGCCGTTTAGAGTTCTACTCAAACGCATTCCGTGACACCATCTCCATCAAAATTACCCAACAATATATTTTCCGGAGCTATTAAATAATCTATAACGCTAGTAAATCACGCAATCTGAAAACAAAAAGAAAGAATATAGCTTATAGGGTACCAACAACTTTCTTTTAATCGGTTATTTTTTACACTCGATTTTGGATATTATTGTACTCCATCGATTCAACCTGATATATATTGAAATGAAAAACGCTATTAGTACAATTATTATAGCTAACTAAATAAATAGTATAGATTGGTTTGGTGCTAACGATAGTCTTTGACCCAATACACGTAAACAGCTGAAATTGATCGTTTAAAAGCTATTATGGGCGATATTCTATTTTATTTATACCCAGAAACACCATTAGACCTTTTTTAGAAAACAGTTTTCAACCTTATCGAGGTAATCTAAATATTGAATGAGGCTGAAAGATCTAGTTTCCTGTGCCTTAAAACGACATAAAGTTTGAACGTATTCGATTTAATGTCTATAAATGATCTTCATAATTTTCATTTTGTTTTAAATTGTAATGTAGTGCCTGCAGCTTTGCCAAGTTAAAATGATCGCATACTTAAACTATTTCGCTGTAAACATTAATCAAGTATGTCAGCGCTTCATGAGAATTCTATAGTGTATTTAAGCTACGCACTGGGTTTTCCAAATGGCACTAAGCGCTTCTTAAATCATAATACTTAAACATACATAAATATAAAATTAGATGTCTTTTGTAAATGAAAAAAAAATGTTCAATTACAAAACTATGACATATATAATATGTAATATAATAAAAATTGAGCGACAGAGGGTTGTTAGATAGTTTATTTAGTTAGTTTTAATCAAAATGTGGGTAGATTTGCAGTGATTATAATTTAGATCAACGGTATGTTTGATAGATAAAGTCTACCTATATCTAACTTGTCCCTATTTAGCATTGTACAGACTAAATGAATCTGTATTAAACAAGGGGTTTCACGTTGCTTGCTTGAGGTTCTGAAACAAAATGTTAATTTCCGGCTCACGCCATGTTTCCCGCTAAGACGATGGCTCCTCGCCCCCCTCGTAACGTGATATTGCATTTTTTTATCGACACACTAAGAAAGTAAAGTAATCAAAAACATACCAGACCTCATTAGATTGCTCAAAAAGTCATAGTGTATAACGTACTTTTTCATCGCCGAATTTTGTATAAAAGTAAAAATTTTAAAAGGGAATTGGTTTCTATTGGTTTATTCTTCTTTTGATATTTACTTAAATCTCAGTTTGAAAATCATACGTATATAATAATATGTAACCCTTGTACCTCTATTATATTAAAATCATGTTTTAAGATTTATCTATATGATTTGTTCTTATATATTTTTCTTGAAAACTTCTATTTTTCTTTCTAATTTAAAAGATACTGCTCTATATTACACTAACACAAATTCTCGTTAACAAGCCGACGTTAGAATTGTTTGCAGAGTTTTCTTTTCGATTTTTGACCCAATGTCGTTTCATTTTGATATTAGAAATTAGTTATTTAATTATATTTATGTTCGTTTGTATGATCATCGTGTGTCGGATCATTCATGACAATAGATTAAAAATATCACAGGTAACAAGGTGAGTCGTTAGACAACTCAGGGGAGTTATTAAAACCTGGAGTAGTAGCATTCATTTTGACCTATTAATTGTTTGACTTGTCTAACTTATATATTAATAGAGGAAGATAGAGAAAGAAATCAGATTTAATGATAGGCGTTGTCATGTTACAGAATCTAAAATTGAGAGCATTATCAAGTATTGAAGTAGTACTGATATTTGAATGTCTACCACTCTACGCTTTATGATTCCTTTTATGGTAGACAATGACATAATTGATGATGCAACGCGTTCACAAACTGACATTAGGCCGTAGTTGTCGAAATGATGGGTGATTGACCGTATATTTTGCTTGGTACTTAGATGGGCCAGCGGTAGTGAGCGTGAATATATTTGTCCGAAGTATATCAAAAATCGATGACGTCACAATGGTAAGTTACATAAGGACAGACTAGGCCGCATCTAGTCTATAACAAGTCGAGTTTTTATTTATCATACCCGGTTAAACAAGTCAAATGAATGGGCAACTCTCTCCTGTTGTGTAGGAGTGATTTACCCGATAATATCATAAGTGTAATGTTTCATTTTTTCTTATCTTTTAATTTTTTCTTTCAATTTCTATAAACCAGTTTGGTGTTGACGACCAAAATCGTTTTTAGATTTCGCGTCTATCACTTCTTAGTAAGCCAGTATGGTCTAATCCTAGCTTTATCATATAAATCTGATTAAAAATAGACATAAATTAATTTAGATTTTACAGTTTCTTTTTCGTAAATTTTTTTATTTTAGACTGGCTGGTTGTCCTTATGATTTCATATGACAGGGCATTAGCTTTCTTTAATGGAATGGACTGAGAAATTTTATATCGCGCAGGACTCCTAATAGCCAGATCCATTTCATTAAAACCTTATAGCATCTAACATTTTCATCAACCTGCGTAATGTGGTTTGGTCTATGCGAATGTAAATGAAGCGGTCCTAACAATTAAAAATGTTGTTTTTTGTCGTTAAGGCTATGCGCCAACGTTAGTCCATGTCAACATGTATCTACGGTCCATCAGCAAAATAGATGATTACAAAATGGTGAGTCGATGCACATAACCGACAAATCAGATGTAAATTGTGACACTTTTATTATAAGCTAAAGTATCGATGTCTCGCTCGTATCTCCTTATTCATTGCTGCTCAATTATGATGTCTAATTAGTTCGAGGAGTCACAGCAATAGCAATGGATGAGGTTTTTAACAATGCGTTTAAAGTATTATGAACTTTGTTTATAATAAAATTGGTAGTCATGAACGTGGATATTTGGCAACTTTTGCACTACGCTAAACATTCTCAAGCTATTCGTTAATTATTGTGTTCGTGGTAAGTTTTATGTTTTTATCTTCTTTTTGTTTAATTTTTGTTTCAGTTATTTGTGCACCCTTATTCCCCCTCTATTTTTTTCATTTTACTGTTATCCCTGTTGCGATACAATTTAAAAAAAAAGAAAACTGTATCTAAATCTGTTCCGTGGTGTGGTGCCGCGCACTTAAATATATTTTTTTTTATTTTATTTTGATCTGAATTTGAATCTGAACCTTCAAATTATCCGTTATCTATAATTCGATTTAAAATAAGTTCCTTTTGTTTCTGTTCCTATTTTATTTATAATTTGTTTTATGTTAACATTTTGAGTTCACTCTAACAGGAGCGGCTCAAGCTGTAAAAACACGTAAAAAATGGACTATTGGCACAAACAAGTAGTGAGCACAAAATTATTGATCAGCAAATTTCAACCGCTTCGGTATCACAGCACAGATACGTTCAAAATTTAATCATTTGACCAGCTCACCTCAAAACAAAACAATTATTTAGAACACGTAATATCTGAAAAGATTGGCTACGCTTGTAGGCGACACGGGGACCGCGGCCCGCACCATACACCATCACATCATTTTATTTATTTCCCTTATATTTCATTTCATCATGCTTTTTATATTAATTTCACGCAGTTAAGGAGATATTATAAAAACTATTTTGGTCGTGTACGTTGATTGTAATTAATTGTTGGTATATACTATATGTCTTGTTCATGTGAATTTGTGTTGTGTAATCGGGACTTACCGCCGCGCCCGCACTCGGCTTCGTGCTTGGAATGGTGGTTGGCCACCAATATGTGACACCCGACCCCAAACAACAGCTAGACGTAACGTAGCTCTAGATAAACTGGCCGATTGTGCATGAAGGTAATAAAAGCATTCCTTCAACGAATGCTGACAACGGTAAGTTTGTTATTAGGCTTCGCTTCTGTGCATGTTGCTCTCGGATAATGCTCGAATCTTCACTTTTGGATGACGACGATTTGGTTTTTTAGGGTCGGATAGGCTATCTCTCCCTCATACAATTAATTTTAAAAAGTTACATAATTAGGCTCATTAAACTTTTTACTCCAATTTCAAATGCAGTTTCATCAGCCTTATCTAACAGTTTTTCACTTGCGGTTTATCCTCCAAAAGTAAATCTTCGAGTTTGCATGTTTCAAACATTTCTAAAGCATCTGCCAGCTTTGACTGTACGATAATTCATTTGACTTGCTAAGATGTCGAGGGATCCTCTAGTGCTTAGTGCCTTGATGTCAAACTAATTATTGAAGGAACCTTCGACACCGCCCTGTCCTTAGTCATAACTTTCGTGTACATATGTATAAATTATTTTGTGCCAGTAAATCTTAAATTAATTGTGTGCACCTTGCACCACACATTTTGTCGTTTGGTGCAAAATTTATTGGTACAAATGGAAACACAGTAAAAGCCTACTGATAAAATAAAATCATTAGCAACAGCTTTTGCATAAAAAATAAAGGAATAGAAAATAAAAAAGAAATAAAAGCTTCTAGGTGCACAGATGCTATTCAATCAGCGGAGAAATTGTCATCAAAATGTGAACAAATTAGTGGTACATTGAAATATTGTCAAAGAACACATTAAAAAGTAATTACATACTTGGATGAACTAATAATAAACAAAGAACATTCATTTAAACATTTTGACAGTCTTTTTTTAATTGTAGATTCTGCAGAATGTTTTCGCCGCATAGACAAGTCTAAATTGTATAAAACAGATAATAAATTTGTAGGTTGAGTTTAATCAAGATTGACAATAATGGCAAAAGATTTTGACAATGTATCAATGGAATTTCTGTCATTTAAAAAGTGAGCTACATGTTAGATTAATGTTTCCAGGAATACTCTGTTCAGTTAACCTTCAGGGAACAGTGGTTAGATGAACGACTCAAATTTAATAATTTGGGAGGTAAGTTCTGTTTGTTCATTAATTGAATTTACTTACGTAAAGTTAAGTCAAACTTATGTGACATCAACATCTAACTAGAATAGACATTTTAATTTCTCCTTTTTTACAAGTTAGTGATACTTAATAAGTTGTCTAGCTGGATGAGACTTAGACCGTAGGGAATGCTTTTTAAGTTTATTTAGTACTTTATAGTGTAATAAAAATGATAATCAAAGTGACGTAAGCTGAAGTTATAGAATAATTCAATTAGGATTACGTTCGGTGCTAAAAATAAATGTACATAAAATAAATGTACTCAGAAATTATGATCTCGCATTAATTAAGTGTTTAACTTTCAGGACGTCTCAAGTACCTGACCTTGACGGAAGCAAACAGAGTATGGATGCCGGATCTGTTCTTCTCCAACGAGAAGGAGGGTCATTTCCACAACATCATCATGCCGAACGTCTATATCCGTATCTTCCCCAACGGCAATGTGCTGTACAGCATCCGTATTTCCCTCACGCTGTCCTGTCCTATGAACCTCAAATTATACCCTCTGGATAAACAGACGTGCTCACTGAGGATGGCCAGCTGTAAGTATATTTTTATGTATTGTTAACATGTGTAGGCGCCTTTGTACAAATTTTAGTTCAGAGGTATCGATTACATGGATAGATTAAATACAATAAAACATTTTCTTCAAATTGAGTTCATCTAAATTTAGTCAAAAAAGATTTCATTTGCAACTTATTTCATAGACATAAAATCATCACCTAGCAAAATAAATGTATATCCAATACCTGTAGCAATTATAGTAATAACAAATATTAAGCTAACAATCTGTGGCTAACGTAAGATTTATAATTAAAATTCCAACTAATAGCATCACTAGAAACCAGCATAAAACATTGGCAATGCCAGTAAAAAAAATCTCGTCATTTCACAAGACATTATTTTCCCGTCCTGTTTACATTTCATTAGGTTGTAATGTTGTTTACACTACGCGGTCTAGCAGTTGGTTACTTTGCCGCTTTTCATCGCCATGTAAACAACCGCTTCGGTGAATTTGTAAAAATGTGTTTATTTAATTTCCAACTCCATTTAAAAAAAAAATTACTAAATTAATCAGATTATGTAGGAAACTGTATTTAGATTGGGGTTATTTTTGAATATGATCGTTTTATAGTAACGTAATAGCTGCATTAGAATAGACAATATTGAATTAAATCTACATAATGGATTATGAGGGATGGTTAATGGTTTAAGTGGTGATTGACATTGTGGAACGAATTTTTTTGTTTGTGCAGATGGCTGGACGACAGACGACTTGGTGTTCCTGTGGAAAGAAGGTGACCCAGTCCAGGTTGTGAAAAATCTCCACCTACCTCGCTTCACTCTAGAGAAGTTCCTTACTGACTACTGCAATAGTAAAACTAATACTGGTGAGTATTGTAAATATCTTTTTATTAAAATATATTTTTTAGGGTTCCGTTCCTCAAAAGGGAAACATCATCCTCATCATCCTTCAAGCCTATTTTTTTAAAGATGCCTCCCGCATTAGGAATTACTGCTGTGTCGCGGGGGACTTTACAAACATACCAACAACGGACACAAAGAGCACCCAGACTCGGGTGGGAATCGAACCCACAACCTATGGCGTAGCAATCAGGATCACTAACCACTAGAGTCTAGACTCTAGACCAACAGGCCAGTCAAGTTTTCCCAATTAAGTTGGGGTCGGCCTTCAGTCTACGAAACGGCCGAATTTTATTATTTTACGTGAAGCGACTGCCATCAGATCTCCACAAACCAAGTATGATGTTCTGTATTAGACATGGTTGTCGAACGAACACAGATGTTCGTATGGCAACCGGGACCGACGGCTTAACGTGCTCTCCGAGGCACTCAAAGTGTTAAGAATGGTCACCCGTCCTAAGACTAACGTGGCTAGTATTACTTAACCTTGCAATGTGCTAACCTACTCGGTTACCACTTGGCCACGAATTATTATAGGTATACTAGCAACCCGTCCCGGTTTCGCACGGGTAGCAGTGCCTAATATAATGATTTTTTTTCGACAATCAGCGTCATTTTCAGCCATTTTACACAAACGTTAACAAATTATACACCTAAACCTTCGTCATAAATCACTCTACCTAATGGTGTATGCCGCATGAAAATCCGTTCAGTATTTTTTTAGTTTATCGCGAACATACAGACAGATAGACGCGGCAGGGGACTTTGTTTTACAATATGTAGTAAGTACTTATAGGATCACTTTGTGGGACTACAAAGTCTGGCTGTCTGTCAATACCCTTTTTCTCAGGAATGCGTGCAGGTATCAAGTTGAAATTAACATCAAATATTCATGTCTATAAAAATCTTTCATTTAAAGCATATATTTTACAGCAGGTAAATCAAAACCTGTAGGGTACTTCCCATTGACCTAGAATCATTAAAATTTGGTAAGAAATAAAATCTCACAGAACAAGTAAAGAAAATAATTGGAAAGTCGTTAATTTATATAATTTTCACATAAAAAATATTTTTAGCGATTACAAACTTATACTTTGCTCTTGGAAAAATGACTGTGGCGTAAATCAGTGTATGGGAGAGTTACGTTTCCCACTCGGGAAAAACGGGTAAAAATATCCCAGAATCTAAATGCTAGGAGTGGGTTCACTCGATGGGTCCGTCGCATTAGCCACTGCGATACCGGCGCATATATTCTATTTGATAAAACTATACCCACAGTTTTAGAGATGAGATGTTAAATCTGTTTATTCAAGCGCAATCAAATGCAAAGTGAATCAGTTATATAACGAGATACATTACTTCTGTACTGTACTTACATCTGACGGGCCTGTTTGTCTAGTGGTCAGTGATCCTAACTGCTGAGCGGTCGTCGGTTTGATTCCCACCCAGAAAACGATATTGTGTGATGAGCACTATCATTTTTTCTCTCTAGGTGTAATTTATCTATAATCTGTACGTATTTTATAATAAATGTACAAGTATGTTTGTCAGCAGTCTGGTTACCATAGTATAGGCTCTTTCTAGTTTGGGATCAGACGGCCGTGTGTGAGATATGTCAAGTTATTATTATTATTTTTAAATATCTATATTTAAAAATATAAAAAGTAGTAAACCACCGACATCTAGTACAGGGAACAAGACACCGGTGGTTAGGACTCCAAAGACAGGAAGTTCCTCACTATACGGGCTGTGCGAGGAGAACTGCCTTCTACATGAGTTTCTTGATCCAGCCGTCTACAGCAACGACAGATTATAATAATTATTATTATTATCTTCCAGGTGAATACAGTTGCTTGAAGGTAGACCTGCTGTTTAAGCGCGAATTCAGCTACTACCTCATCCAGATCTACATTCCGTGCTGTATGCTGGTCATCGTGTCCTGGGTGTCGTTCTGGCTGGACCAGGGAGCAGTGCCTGCAAGAGTTTCATTAGGTACTTTATGTTACAGTAATTTTTAATAATAATAATATAATTATTGTCAAGGATATCATCCGCATGGTGAGACCCTCAGATATGTTGTTGCCATTTTTTCTTGTCGTTTTAATGGCCAGGTAAAAACACAACTAAATCGTGCCACGAAGCCTGGAATATAGACAAACAACTGGCTCTGAGAGAGTGAAATTCCGTGTTATTTTATGTTCCTGACCTGGTCTGACTTGAAAAGGTCATGTCCCATTACAATCGGACTGGTTATAAACAGAGCCGTTGAGATCAATAAACTCACCTTAATCTGTGGTGATCACTCTGTGCGAGGAGCAGGGATTGTTAATATCACTATCCTTCATGCAGAGAATCTATTAAAAGTAAGAAATGTTATGTGCCATAAAACGAGCATAAAACCAATAGATATAATACACTAGCTTTTGTTTGTTTTGAATGGAAGGTATGTCCCTATGTCCTTTTCTGTGCCCCGTGACAACGTAAATGCAGAATTTCATGATGATTAAGTAGGTAAGGGGCCATCCATAAATTACGTCACACGTTAAGGAAGGAGTGAGAGGGGTTCAACGAAGTGTGACATTTTGTGACAAGGGGTGGGGGGTCACAAGCTTCGTGACGTCACATGTCAAAATCCAAAGTGTTAAACACAAAACATTACATGTAAACGAAAGCCTACATACACTTCTACATCTTTACAAAAAAAAAATTAGAACTACTCTTTTCAGTTCTGAGTGTAAAATTGAAAAATATGCGACGTCACACCAGGGAGGGGGGGTCCCACAAATATTACTGCCTATGACAAGAATGGGGGAGGGGATGGCCCGGAAGGCGTGAAAGCGTAATGGTGCATCCACACCACAGTGATATTTTGTGGAGCAACGACATGTGGTTACAACTGCAACCGTGCTACTCGCTTGTTGCTCAAAGTTATAATTTGTCAATTTATGTTAAATAAATAGGAACAAGTGGTCGCAAGCAAGTAAACAAACAAACTCACATGCGCACTTATATTATTAGTTAACCATCACCATCACATACAATTTTATTTTTAACAGGAGTGACGACCCTACTCACGATGGCAACGCAGTCATCAGGGATAAATGCTTCCCTCCCTCCCGTGTCCTACACAAAGGCCATAGACGTCTGGACAGGCGTCTGCCTTACCTTCGTCTTTGGGGCGCTATTAGAATTCGCCTTAGTAAATTACGCGTCTCGCTCCGATATGCATAGAGAAAATATGAAGAAGAATAAAAAGGTAAGTGATGGGGTGCCTGTAACATTTTTGTGATTTGCAATTCATGAAAGCCCATGGCCCATTAGTCAACAAGAATATCACAGTTACACATCCTAAACTATTATTAGCTACGGGAAAATTAAAAGATTTAGATATATCATCCCGCGCGGCTAAAAAATACCATAAGTCGGTGAAGTTGTTAAGCATTTGCTCAGTTTACTGTTTTTTAATGTTAAATTTGTCTGGAAGACAGTCTGACCATTTGAGAACATTTCAGAAAAAACCATGAAAGAAAGTTATAGCAATGTCACGGTAGTTAATATACCTTGAACAACAACAAATAGGTAGTAATTATTTTTGTTGAATTTGATACTTTCAAAAAACCAAGATGAACCGAGCATCCCATCCTGAAAGTTAACGATTTCAGGTTTAAAATTACTAGGTAAAAGCGCTCTAAAATCCAGCATCCACTGGGCGTGATGATCAACGTGTCAATCATCGCCAATGTGTACCAAATATTTCATCTTTTTTAATATTTACTATGCTGTGTGAATACATGACGAATCACGACAAAATATTGATCTATCGTACACGTTGCCCATCAAAAATATTGTTTTCGCTTTGCGAATGCACATGCACTGTAAAGGATAAAGCTCAATAGTTTAAAACCCCAAAAATTATAATTTCTTTAGTTCGATTTTTCATCATTAATTATTTGAACTGAGTTTGAATCTTTATGTACCATCATTTTGTTCTCCTTACCTTGAGGTAACCAACGTTAATTTAAAAGTAAAAAAATATACTTTCAGCCCAGAACATATTCGAAATTCGAAGCAAAGTCACAGACAGGCTCAATATCGTTATATCCAAACTAGCAGCGCCCCAGAAGTGCTTTCATTAATTGCAATCAGCTTGTCACAGTGTTTCGCAATTTTTTTTCTTAATGTTTGACAGTGTTATGTAACACAAAAATGTTACAGGTTAATGAAAATTAAATAAAACTGAAGCACATATTTCTATGTAGTGTGTGACACCAATTACTCACCTAAATACTTTAAAAACGAATCATTTAAATTTTAAGTAGTACCTCAAGGCAGCGCTTTAGGGCCAGGTCTTTTTTGTACAGTATTAATATTGAAAAATATTTTCCTTCAATGAAAAACGTATCGACATGAATTACAGTAAGTTGTTCTTAAGCCCGTAGGGTGGGTTCTAGGTGACCAATTACAGCATGGCTTGCATGTTAAATTGTGTGTTACTGAAGTTATAACAAATGAAAAAATATATACCCTTAATTTTAAAGGAAATGGGGATAGATCCGCAGGCAAATATCGACGCTGCCTCAGACATGATGGATACAGACAGCAACACCACTTTTGCTATGGTGAGCTCGAATCTAGTTTTTTTTTTGCAAGCATTGAGATGAGTAGATGCTTTCAAGGATTAATTTAGAACAATTATAATATAATGAAGGGTTATTAAGGTATCATCGGAATATAAGCCATACTTGTTATTGCTGAATTTATTCCCTTGAAAGTAAGATGACAATCATTCATGAAAGAGATGATGGCTGCAAAATATTAAGAACCATGCAGCAGTAACGATTAAGGTTTAATTTTCACTGTAACCTTGAAACTCTTCTCTATTGTTCTAAATTAATCCTGATAGTTGGGTCATGTAAACAGTTAATTCTTAGAAAGGCGAAACATCATTTATTTAGACGCTGCTGGTTGAAATAGTCTTCATTGGTTGATATGAGAACCTCAAATTGAATTAGACTCATTTTATCAACAAATTACTTTTATCATTTAGTTAGTGCAAGAACATTCAAGTGGTAGTTAGAAGAACAGCAATTCTCTTTACGCCATGTCATTAACACCCGCACAAACTTGGGACCATAGGACATCGTAGTAGCTTTTTAAATTTTCGTCTAAGATGCAATATTTTCGTCCTCCCTGACTCGTCTGCAACGAACAGAAACCATTGATGCGGACGACCACCGTGTGTCATGGCAATGACCATCAGATGTCCGGTCGCTGTGAAGTGCACATCACCCCGCAGAAGAACTGCTGCCGCCTGTGGATGTCCAAGTTCCCCACCAGATCGAAGAGAATCGACGTCATCTCTAGAATCACTTTCCCGCTTGTGTTCGCTCTCTTTAACTTGGCTTACTGGTGAGTCTACTTACTTTCTGTTAACTTTGATAAATAAGAATCCAGTTTATTACTTTATCGATCTACACATAGATAAATCAAATACATGTACAACACATAGATATAGAAGAATAATATTAATGCTTTTAACTTAACTTTTTAAGGCTATTTTGTTGTTGTATGTGTGAACAGGTCAACGTACCTTTTCCGCGACGAAGACGAAGAGAAGTGATTCTCCGAGTCAGCAGACGCGGGGCAGCTGTCACGGCTCGTGGCGGCCATCTTGGCGCCGTACGGTGTGTTCGCCTTGGCCTATGCGCTGTTCCTGCGCGACTCACACCGCCTCGCCCAGCCCATAGCGCCGTGCACGTGCTTTGTGCCGCTGCCACGAGTTCGTGACCCCGTCCCCGCCCAAATCCGAACCGCACTTATTATAGAAGTACCGAACACACACAGAACTGTTAGTTTGTAGCAACCATCGCTCTAGGTAATAACAAGTTTTATCTAGTGACTGACTTTGAGTAAATGTTTTCACAAATGTTTCAGTTCGACACGTAATATGTCTTCCCTATTGCACTTAAAGACATCAGTATTCGGTAACAGTAGATGTTTACCTTTATCAGCATATTCTCGCTCAAATCAATGTCTATATGTATATATGTGTAAGTGCCGAGGTAGACAATTGGCTTGAGATTCCATTTGATGTGATTGCAATTACGCAAAATGGCAGTTTTTAAAAAGCTGTTTTGTTGCAGTAATGGGTTCTTGTCTATTTCGGCACTATGTTAACCCCGTATAAATTAAACTTGTGTAAATAGCATTGTAATTTCCGAAATAATGAAATTTTCGATAATTTTACCAAAAGAATGACTCCGTGTAAGGAATCGTAATATATATAATAATTAATCTATTATAAGATCTGTAAGTAATCCCATGCAAAATTTATACATACTATACTAGATCTAATTACTTATGAATAACGACAACATATAATACTTAACCTTTACGTGGGGACGGAAACAGTGTGTTTGAGTAGCATTATATTAGTAGTACGAATTAAATGAGTTGGACTTTATCTTCTAGGGTATAGAGTACATTTTAACTATAGATATAGGTTAAATGTTATAATGTTCACAGGTATTGGATAAGAAATCAAAGACAAACTACAATTCACTATCAATATTGCTAGTTTCAACAAAATTGATAGCAAAATGTTGTTGAGTTATAGTCATCTTGAATGGCCTATGAAAAATAAAATTTATTATTTATTATGTAGGTATGATGATATACTTAAGTTGTTCCGAAAATTGTTAGCTAAAAAATAAATACAATCTCTTTTTTTTAGAAACTATTTTGAATTGACGGCTAATTTCAATGATACAAATCTCTGAAAATCACTGGCCATCTATGTGTAGTTCTTTTTTTAAATATTTTTTAAAAACTAAATCTGTCACTCTTTTGTTTGCAACTATGGACATATGGCGGGAAGCTTTTCGTGCTATGATTTTTTATGATTATAAACGAGGGTTACACTTTAAGAAATCTCATGAAAATTTACAAGCTGCATTTGGGGAGTCTGCTCCTGTGTTAGCAACAGTTACTTATTGGTTTCGTAGTGGACCACTAGCAATTATTCCGCTAGGAGACCGTAGAACAGTTACTAGTGGTACTAGTGGCAATGGTATTGCGAAGTTTGTCTGTCTCAAGCTTTCGGGGAGTTGAATACCCAGCGAGCAAGGAGTGGTGTCCGTGGTTCTAGAACCATGGACTATTTGAATACTCCGGGGGTCCAAATATTACCCCATCCTCCGTACAGCCCAGATTTAGCTTCATGCGATTGTTTTTATTTCCCACGGTAAAATAATGCTTCGTGGGTGAAAATTTAACACTGCAGAAGAGGTCCGAAGAATTTCGGCGATTACTTTCCGAACTCCCGCTTGCGGGATACATTGTTTAAATGTTTCGAAAGCTGGATCTCTCAAATGCATTGGGGTTAGAAGGGAATATTTTGAAAAGCTATAAATAAACTTTTTTGACATTCCAACTATTTTTCATTTCGCTAACAATTTTTGAAACAGCTCACGTAATTAAGGTAAAACACGAAGAAAAAGGAATTTATAAAATCTTTTAAAGTGTTAGGTAAGAATTATCAATGAGATGTTGTCTTATTGAAAACCTGAATAAGAAGAGCAATAATCATGAAACGGATAAAATCTAAAAAAGTTTTTTTAATTGAATCTAGAATATTGCGTTTCACCCGTGGATTTCTGCCACTAACGTCATAAGTTTCACATCATCATAATTATTAAATAAACGTATAACTAGGTAACAAGCAAATTAGAAAAATAAAGTATTTTATATAAATTATTAGATTTGTTTTTTTACATAAATATACAAAAAAGCTTATCGAATAACTAATTTACATTGATGATGTAATCATTATATTCAACAATTATTAATACTCCCCTTGACCGACCGTCGACCTAAGAACACTCTTGATCAAGTGAATTTTCAAAAAATATAAAACGCACTCAGAACGGTTCATCCATTTAAGAGCTATGATGCCAGAGACAGATACACAAATACACAGATACACATATTAAACTTATAAATTTTTTTTTTTACGGCGGGGGTTAAAAATTAGACAAGAATTTTAAGAAATTATCTGTTAATTACAATATTAGAACTCAAAAGCGTAAAATGGTCATTGTTTTCTTAATCAGATTTTTATTGAGAATAAGTAGGTAAAAAATAGTGTAAATAGTTGGGCCTACAACTTTCTACACCTGTGTCGCTCACTGTACAGTTATCTGTATTTAATATGCCTATATTGATTATATCATAAACAAGTATTAAGAATTTACTAACATTATTTTCTTTGTCTATACGTATCACTGTAAATATTACTCAATATATCCTAATAATGTATACTCGTAGTTAATGTCCTTTGACTTAGTTTCTTTGAAAATAAATGTGTAGTCATATAATTTAAAATTTGTTTTAATGAGCAAAACAAATAATAAATACCAACTTATAAAAAGAGACGAAATGTAGTAAAGTATAAAGATAGAAACGAAGTAATAGTCCACGACAGTGTTTTCTATTTAAATTAAATTTTAAAGGACATTACTATGAAAATACGATCAAATCTATGTCTTGATGTTTCATCGCACTTTCATATAAATATCACTAATGCTGTGTTCGGTAAGAACTAATAAGATGACTTGAATGTTTTTCTAACGTTGAAAAGACAATTCTGCACTGTAAGTATCGTTGACCTTTTAATGTGTTTGAAAGCAGACGACGCAGTCAGCCACAGCGTGAAGCAGAGTTAATATTTTAATGTTTAAACAACACAAAGCTGCGGGTTTACGCTTGTCCACATTTTACAAAATCGATTAATACACCTATTCAATGAATGTAAAACTGGTTTAGCAGCCATCTATAATAAACACATTATAAATTCTGCCCTACACTGCGCTACACTGAAATGTGTTGTCTGTATTTCAACATAGCATATTATTAGTCTAATTTATGAAAATTTGCAATATCTATAAGTTATAGAGATTATGATCACACATGATCACACATAATTTCTAATCATGTTACATGCATCGATCGTAGATCGTTAGATAGGCCCCCACGCGTCGCGGAGTTGTCAACGGTTTCGCACGTTGGGTAGTCACCACTCGTCACAGAATAATCTTTACTTGTGTTTCGGCTTGTGTTTTTACACATCCAAAATGAACACGAAGGCATAATTAAGTGATTAAACAAGAAAAAAAGTAAAATATTTTTTTAAGTCCGCGTCCACTCACAGCATGCACTCGTTGCGTACTAAGAAGAGTTGTGCGTGCACCTCTTTGCATAATGACATAATATTGTGGAGCGGCCCATCTAACGATCTACGATCGATGGTTACATGAATATGTGATTTTAGTAACGGTTATTGGAGATATAGCTGGAAAAGTTAATTCACCAGGTGAACTGTTATCTAGAACTACATAAGAAAACAAAGAAGAAGAGAAACCCAAAAATTAACAAGGCAATACACATCGTTTCGATCAAAGCGCATGTTTTTTAAATTTTAGAAATTAAAGAGCAGGTGTTTTGTTTTGTTGCAAATTTCAAGAATATTGCTCATTTTTCCCTTTCCGTCCTTTACTTTCAGAGTAGGTTATCCCACTGGCAATATTTTTTTTAGTTTAGGTGTGTCCTTAGACAGGGACAGTGAAAGCAATTTCATAAATATAGTATTCATTTCATTTGCCATTATTGTTAAGAAATATTAGCCAATGTCCGAAGCTCAAAATCTTGTAGTTGTATTAGGCACATTACATGTACGTGTGTGTGGTAAGTTTTAATTGTATAAATTGATTGTAACATTTGTCATGTGTTATCTTTGTCAGTATCATGGCCAAAAATCTCTGAAAGCCCGAAAAAATAAACATTTGGGTAAATGTCTGACTAACTCTGTAAAGTGAGATAACGGCAAAACTTGAAACACATCATTCTTAATTTGTATATATTTAGACAATTTAGCAAATAGTTATTTCATCACTATCAAATAACACTAACTCGATCACTTTCGAGTAATTCCGTTAGCACATCATTAGGATTTTGATGACACGGCAGCCATAATAAAGTAATAAAATCACTGCTTAAAGTGTTCTAAGCAAAAACTTAACTCGTTAGAGCATATAACCACATTTTATAATGTACCTACGCATTAAAACTAACACCCGTTTTTTTTCATCGTAAAACAAAAAAACACGTTGGTGAAGATAAAAAAAGATAGTTATTTTCAAGTTATTCGTTACTTTTCAATTGTAAAAAAAAATAAAAGGAAATGATATGATAAGAGCAACATATGACGTCACAAATTGCTACGAGTAATTTATACAAGTGTTGCAAGTGTGCAAGGAAAAGTTATTTGGCTTGAGAGTCAGCTTCCGCTCTGTCCATGCTTACTATATATACTATATAATAAGTATGGACATTAAATTTGTTCATGTCTAACGATTTCAATCGTTGATTTTCATCATATTTTTCGTTACTCACATGCAACAATTTAATTGTAATGTCAATTAATTCAAAATATAAAATAACATCTTCAACATATCTGTCTTTAGGAATTCAATTTAGTTTTGACAGAAGTAAACCTTGAAGCTTGTAATGTTAGTTTTTCCTGATAAAATATTTCGTCTAAGTAGTTATTATAAGACATCTGAAGGAGGAAACCAAAATGGCATGTAGTTTAAATATATGTATAGCTACAATTTAAGGGTTAGGCTTAAGTTTTAGATATTAAAATGCCCAAGTGCTCACCTCTTACAGATGTACGAATAATAATGTCTCGGCCATGCGCGGTGTTTTCTCCATTCTTGTATTTTCAACATGGCGGATGATCGACCTTATATCCTTTCGATGTGTTGATGAGGGTGACGAAAGACGATCAAATACCTCTTAAACTCCATTTCGATTATTTTAATTTTAAAGGGACGATGTAAAGATGGATTTTAATAAAACTATACCAAAAAATATAAATGTGTTTTAATGTAACAACGAATTTGTTAATTTAGTCTAAATAAGCATGTATTTTATAAATTAAGCTGAAATAACAATTAATATTAATAGTAGCTAAGTAATTAATTTTTTTTTTTAATAGTGAGATTCGAGTCAGGAATATAAAAAATCTGGAACAATATTTCTATCATTGACAAAGATAAATAATCAATAATTTATTAATAACATTGTATTGTTATTAATTTAGTAACAATCAGAATGAATGAAATCGTTATATATTTATATAACGATTATTTATTAACGATTATATAACGATTATATACCTAAAGAGGTATCTGCACTATGGCAACTTAAATTTTACTCAATTATTTAGAATGCATTCCCAGCCTTATATTTTAAAATGCAATCCTACATAATATCTAATATTGGAAAATAGACTTTATATTATATGCTACAACATGTTTATATTAAATTAATAGTTTTCGATGCAAGCATATTTCACATATTTCCATCTCGTTGACACGCTCTAATCTTTTCTGCTTCTGACTGCAAACAAAAAGAAATAACCAATATAATAAATAACCTCAATAATAAAAACAACGTTAGTTGCCTATAATTGAAATAAATTAAATTAAAAAATAATACAGTCCTCATGAAATTGGGTGTTAAATAAAAGACTGAAAATTAGAATCGTTATTTTTTCAAGTTTCCTATTATTTTTTAACTGTCAAAACAAACATTAAAAGTACTTAAATAATTTGACGATAGCAACATATGACGTCACAGTTTGTTGTTTTACAGAACATGCCGTTTTGAAGTTTATTGATGAGAAAGTGATTTGACTATCGTATTGACCATGCTTGCATACATTTTATACCAGAGTTTTCTTAAACTTCCCTCCCGCGTAACCTTATTAAAGAGATACTCTGTAAAAAAATCCAAATGTCCGGATCACCAAGTAACCAGGTTGGATAATTCGCAGCGCTTGTCACTCATTTTACGACGTTTAAGACGGCCTGCGTTTCGCATGTGTGGATAACAGATAAAAAAGGTAAAACTTTTAAATAAATTATTTATTTTCTATATTTATGAACTGAAACTAAAAAGTTCCGATAGCCTATTGCCTAAACTATCTTATTATTATATCTGGTGATCACTTCTTGCATAGAGTAAAATACCCTATTATGAACACAATCTCTAAGTAAAAAAATTGTTCCGTAACAAAAAGTGGTTATTTTATTTCTTTATCATAGTATTTCCTATAAACAATGGATATAGTTCTGTGTTCAGTATTTTTTTCAAAATTTATCTTTGAAAAGGGAAAAATAAATTTTCCCTTTATTTTCGAAACAGTGTCTGAGTGTGAGCTAATCGTTCAAACAATAATAATCTAATAGCAAAATTAATCTGTGGGAAAAAACTTACCACTATCAGTTTGTAGATTTGAAAAATCGCTTCTTCAGGGTTGCAATCACCATTCGATGGCTCGACACTTATGGACCTTTTGCCATTGCCCCACCCAGAGCTGAACGTCAACTGACCATCGACAAACACAGCAATGGCGGCAAAAACCAAAAACAAAATGAGGATACGACACATTTTGACTGATACACTTTCCTCCCTGTCCGTCAATGGAATGAACATTTACGAAATAAAAAGTCTTTATATAGTCTCTTCTTTTAATTATTCTTGCCTTAAAGGTTTTCTACTCAAATGAAATGAAGCCCTTAAAACACTAATGAAATATCCACGTTTGGAACTGAAAAACAATCTCGTTTTGTCAAGGAAAATAATGGATCTTTGCAGACATTCTTTTAAATGGTTCTGTTGTAATTGTCCAAGTAAAATATTGAGCCTTCTTTTTGTAATCAAAACTTATATTAACATCATTACAGCTCGGAAACGATAATTGTACCTACAAAACTACAAAGGGTTTACTCACTTTTTTTTCGACGATCCTCATTGATGTCCTCTGAGAGCGCCCGCGAAACAATGCCCGCTGGCTCTCGGACCCTTTACTGTTACGTACGACTTCATGGGGCTTACTCACTGAAGTAACTGGACTGAACTATAGAGACTTTCTCAATCATCCCGCAATAAGGCGGTTTCTTACAGTATAGATTTGTAATTAAAATTTACTTCAAATAATACTAACTGTATGTGGGAGAGCCATGCTTCGGCACGTACAGGCCGACTCGACTCCGCTCGAAACCACGACCTCAAAGAAAACCGGCAGTAAAACAATGATTGCATTGCTTTTCGCCGCGCGAGTGAGGTTACCGGAGGCCCTAACCCTTCCCTCTCTCCTATTCCAGTCCTAAATTACCCGAACACCCCTCTCCTCCCATCTAATCCCCCTTTCCTCTTTTCCATTCTTCCCACTCTTCTCCCCTGTCCTCCTACTCCCACCTTCAAGGGCGGCAACACACTTATGACTCTTGAGTTACAGGTGCCCATGGGTGGCGTACACTTACTAGGTTTGCGAAATTTTCTTAAAAAGGGTTACATACACAGAATTCTCTTCACGTATTAGTATAAAGGTAACACCTTTTACCCTATGTCCTTTTATGTACCTATGGCAAGTGTATGCAAAATTTCATGATGATCGGTTCAGTAGCTAAGGCGTGAAAGCGTAACAGACAAACAAGCTCAATTTCGCATTTATATTACTAGCTGTTGCCCGCGACTTCGTTCCAAGTTTTTGTAAAATCTATCCCACAGGAACCGTACATTTTTAGGGGATAAAACGTAGCCTATATGCTAATCCAAACCAGCGAATTAGAGTTACGTATTTTTAAGCTCTCTGTCTCCCACTATTTTTTAACTTTTTCAGAATTTGGATGGGTCTATTGCAGGAAAAAATATTAAAATCCAATGATGCGGTTGCCTTTCCACCCGGATTTTGATAACAGAGGCTCATACTTATATTACAATTAGAAAAGTGCAATCTTACTAATATTATAACGTCGAAAGTTTGAGAGGATGGATGGATGTTTGTTACTCTTTCACGCAAAATCGTTTGAACGGATCTGGATAGAATCGTTCCAAGAATACTCTCTGTGCCAAATTTCATCCATATCCGTTCAGCCGTTTTTTTTATGAAATTCTCAATGGCAGCCAATGTACTTAATAAAGTCCAAAAGCATAAAAACCCAAAAATACAATCTGGGGAAATGTGGATATGTAATTCACCCTGCTTGCCCCGCGGCGTAGAAACGCCTAAGCGATCAGCGATCGGTGTTGCCGAAGTTAATTTAATAATATATTGTTTGAAGATGGCGCATGGCCCCTACCGTTGCATTGCACCCTTAAATCGTTTATTGCAATTAAACGAATTATAGGTATTTTTTAATTGTCAGGAGCAGGAGTCGGAAGTATAAGGCAGTCTACAGCTAGTTGTCTCTTCTAATACGTAGATCCTATGGCACAAACTCCAAGGAAACTATACTTCCTTGCCTCCCATCCCTACTAACACCAATGGTTGTAAAACACTTGGTATTGTTGTATTTTTTTATTAAATAAAAAAAAAAACAAAATAACAGAAAAGTCGGGATTTATTAGGCCAATCTTCCTTTGGCTTCAATCAATTAACCCGTCCCATCCATCAGATATTGTCTTAAAATAAATCATGTTAAAGGTATGGCTTCTACAATTTAGTTCGTACAGAAATAGTACTATCGTTGACTATAAAAGAGACAGAAAAAATCTAAACAGCATCAGTTATTTAACTCACTTCAAAGAATAATAACCTTTTTTAATCTGTTCAAGATGCAAAAAATCTGTGTTCTGCTTCTCTTGGTGGCGTCTTTGTGCATTTTTGCCGAGGCACAGCTAACTTTTACGTCAAGTTGGGGCGGGAAAAGATCGCCAATGGCCGCCGTATCGTGCAGAAACGATGAGTCAATTGCTGCAATTTATAAGATGATACAGGTACGTTCACTTGTAACTAACTAACAAGCTAACTAACCTTCTTTTAATTATGGTGTAGAATTTAAATGTTATATGTATATGGAGTTCGGATGACAATACATTAAGTTGACATCTTGGAGCTGATCTGACGATGGAGCCAAGAGATGGATGGTAGAACTCTTCAGTGACTACTAGTAAACTCCTCGAGTTTGGGGTCATATGATTCGTTTTGATGATTATCTGATGATAAAGGCAGGAAATAGATAGTTTGGCATTAAAGCGTGTTTTTTTTTTATTTCTACTAAACTATACCAATTTTATGTCAATAATGGCATGTCCTGACTGTAGAATTTGGATTTAGAATTTATTTTTAAATAGTCATTATGCTCAATGAGATGCTGCTTTATTTTTACACGCTTTACATTTACTTGACCTGTATCTATATCTATCTATGTAACGGAATCTTTCAACTTAGTTTTCACCAATTTCAAGACGTCCGATTTACTTATTTTGCACACGATTCAAGGACCGATGACAATACACAAGAATAAAAATAAGAAAATAATTTAAATTAATATAGCTAAATACTTGGATGACGATAACATCAATTCTATCTAGTATTCGTATCACACTGAATTGTTGTTTCTTTAGGACATTGTTATTTTATTGTTGACGTTTTATTATCATACGACATAAAACTTATATTTTGAATGACTGAATACTAATTATTGTTTCCCTGAAATATTCACACTTTTGACCTTTGCTTTTGATATGATATTAATATTATAGTTTATTTATTTAACATAATATGACATAATATGATAATTTTAATGTAAGTTTTATAAATGTCTTAATGAGTTATTTTGTTATCGCTTTGCATGCCTAATGGTAGAATATTGTAAAAGTACAGAAAATTGTGTTAGCTTTTAAGATCTGCAAATGTATACCCATATTCGCAAATGAATGAATAAATAAGTAAATAAAAATTATTGTTTAAAAACTAAAAAAAAAACACGCTTTAATAGCAACTGAAAAGTAGAAAATATTTTTTTATTGTAAAGAACATGGCATGCTTTTTACTATATTTTTATAAAAAGTATAAAAACTATAGATTTTTATATAGGCACCAAAAAACTATTTGGAATATTTGATGTCAAACCCCAGACTTTTTTTAAATATTTTAAAGACAACTCCCATGGTAGAGAAGAATCTCTTTATCGTGGCAACTTTAAAAAAACTACGAATAAATATTAAATTAAAAAAATACACAAATAATTTATTGTACCATTTGGTAATATTGTGAACGCTTAATTCGCTGCAACGGACGTGCTGTCGTTCATCAACCTATGGGTGTAACAAGCTATATTACTCTCAGTTCTGGAATAGATTCGCTATGTACTCTTTAGTCTCAAAATGATTGGGTCTAACAAATCTACTTCTTCTAGAAGAGATCAATCTCTTCTATGTCATAAATTATTACGTAAACGCATACTTTTATGTTTAACTAGCTGTTACCCGCGACTGCGTTCGCGTTTTTCTGGGATAATAAGTAGCCTATGTCCTTCCCATTGATATAATCTATCTCCTTGCCAAATTTCTTTATAATCCGTTCGTCAGCCGTGACTCGGGACAGACAGACTTACTATTGCATTTAAAATATTAGTATAGATTTAATAAGGTAAATATTGGTTTAATTTCCAGAATGAGGCCGAACGCTTCATAATTTGTCAGACACAGAAGCCATGAAAAGAAAACTTCTTTAAAGTGGACCAAAAGACGTCATCGCACTGAACTAACGGAACTTTAGTTTTATAGTCTATGATCTTACTCTTGTGTGTAAAGCATAGACACTATGTATGATGATATACCTAAATATGTATGAGAAAAACAGCACAATTAAAAAAAATACGAGAAACGAATGAAAGTGATAAACGATTATGTACGCGGTATTGAAACGATATATTATGGTGTTTTAATTTTTTGTTATTATTTTATTATTATTTGATAGCAACATTATGCTACATCGTCAGTGCCATGTTTTTTTGTAATGTATTGTGAAGGTGGTGCTTTAAACATAGGAGTAAGGTCGATGATTTTTCTAGGTATTAAGTAACTAATACATGCATCCACACTGTGCCTGTTAATTTATTGATAATAATTCCTAATAATAAATATATTGTTCATCACGTTCGACCTTGTTTTATTTAATTTTGATTTTGTTTTTAAATGAGAGTTAACCTTTTTAATAATGAAAAGCTTTTATTTTAATTTAATTGCGTAGAGATGTAGCCTCACTCTGCATTCTCTACCGCATGTATCATGGGGAGTGCTCCGAGGAATTGTTCGGACTTATACCGGCCGCAACGTTTCGCCATCGTTCAACGCGACAAAACTTTCATCCCCATCACCTGGATAACTTTATCCACCACTGTGCGGTTTTCCAGAAATTTTTTGCCTCGCACAACCAATCTTTGGAACAAATTGTCGCCTGTGGTATTTCCGCACCGATACGACCTTCAAACCTTCAAGAAAAGAGCATACTCCTTTCTCAAAGGCCGGCAACGCACTTGTGACTCTTGAGTTGCAGGTGTCCATGGGCGACGGTAGTCACTCAATATCAGGTGACCCGTCTGCTCGTTTGCCCCCTATAATAAAAAATAAATAAACTGAATGTTTTAAGTTCAAACCCCTTCATCGCAAAAGAAGAGAATTCCATTTAGGTACAGCAATAAATGACTTTAACATCATCTAGCGAAGACGAACCGAACTACGTAGCAACTACTACCGATCTTGCAATGGAAGTTGTCTCGTCGATAAGTAGGTATACAGAACTTCCTTACATGAACCGTTGGGCCGCGGTCGGCCAGGTTGGAGGATCCTCCCTTTCCTCTTGTTCCACCCTGCAGAGGGCACAACAAAGTGGTTCTATCGGACTCGGACCTACTGAAGACCAATACCGGGAGAAAAGGTTTACACACACTAGGTTCCCCTAGAGATTCTGGAGAACCTAAAAGGCTACTGGTAGTAGAATTTTTTATTTGATAGGATGTTTTATCCTAAAAAGAAGTGTTAGTGGCACTATTCTCAAAATAACACGGTGACAAAGAATATTATCCTCTATATACATACGAATATATAAATAAAAATCGAATTTATACCTCGGGGGTGATATTTTTAGATGAAAATCTACTTTTTATTCTGGATACAATTACATATCAGATTTGAACGTTTACAAAGCAAGGTTGCAAGGATAGCGCAAGGGAAAAGGCGACCCCTTGATCGCCACAAAACGTAAAGGTGGCCTTCCATCTTCACCTTCTGTGGAATATAATTTCTTACTGTAGCTGTATGCAGTCTCAAAGTATGTTGCTGACAGCGCCCCTGGCGATAACGGAGAACACTCACGTAAATGTCCGAAGAATATAATTGAAACCGGTTGCTACCCGGCGACACTTGATGCATGTTGAGTCTAGACTAGCATTACACTATGAACAGCGACGCAACATAGGGTTTTAATAGTCATCACCTCCTGTCCCTTTCCTAATTTTATTCGTTCTTTCCCCGTGACACCACCAAATGATACCCCCGGTGGTGTCTCTAATCACTAATATCTTAATTCCCTGTGACACCACTGGGGGTGTCATGGGGATTAAGACGATTCCCCCTGACACCACCGGAGGTGTCATGGGGAATAGGTGTTTCCCCTTGACACCACTAGGGGTATCATTTGGTGGTGTCACGGGGAAAGAACAATTTTTGCGGTCGGCGCAATGTGTAGGTATAATAGTTATTTTTTATATATATATATATTTTTTCAACATAGCAAAGGATTTTGGCTTGTTTCTTTTATGGCCGATCAAAGGAAGAACAATAATTGTGGAAAGGAAATCAGATATGGCGAGGGAACCAGGGTAAAAGATACCGCAAGTCTCGGATGGAAAACGGGACTGAGGCTGCAGGAGCTTGAAGAGGCCGGGGTTGCGTACCCGTATGTCCGTCCTGTGAGTGGAGAGGCCGCTAGGACAGGAACATCAACTGGTCGTCGGGTTTTAATAGTCTCCGGCTTAACTGTAAAAATTCATACCTACTAGAGGTACTTCTTCCAAAAGATTAAACGCATACCATTTAGATCACCAACAAAAACTCGAATATAACTCATAGGGCCTAGATAAATAAATTCTGAACGAAAAAAAGTTTATTATATGTACCTATAAACAATTTATTTATATATAGAACTATAGAAAGAAATAGATAACTCCCAAATCTAGTTAGAGCTTACAAATTACATCACTTCATTAACAATATCTTCAATGTCTACAAAACTTACATTTCACTTTTATATTGTGTTATATTTTGTTGTTATATTTTTGCATCATCACATCAAAAACTGGCCATCTGAGTTATAAAAGTCATTGTTGTACTCATTACATATATTAAAATCCCTAATTCGTGCAAAAGTTAGAGATATTGTGTAGAGATCTATATGGATATTCGGCAGCACTCATCTAATGGTAACCTCATATCTACCTAACTCCACCAGTTTTTTTTTTTAAAGACAACTCCCGCATTAGGAATGACTCCTGTGTCGGGACTTTACAAACATACAAACAACGGACACAAAGAACACCCAGACTCGGGTGGCAATCGAACCCACGACCTATGGCGTATATGTATTTACTAAATGCGTCTGACATGGTACTTATATCAAAAAATTATTTATTAATTTTTTTGTCTTTCCGTCTGTTTTTAATCTAAGCTAAGCTGGCGATATAAGGAGTAACTTAGGCTACTTTTTTTATCCATTTTTTTTTATTTTACATGTGACAAAGCAACCTATTGTTTGCGGTTACTGTGTGTCTTGATTGATAATATAATTTTTATATTAGTTAAGATATACGGTTTTACTCACGTGTATATTTCGGGGATGCCGTACTGGTTTCGGACCCGACCGACCTTTATCAAGGTGTGAGGCGTCCTGCCGCGCCCGTTGCGTCTGGCACCTGCAACCGTCGCGCGTCGCGGAATACCACTCACGAAAGTTTTTATTCGAGTATAACAAATCGCTACGGTGATCATTTTTACTGATATTTTTGAAGTGGAAACTTCTTTACGCACGTTGTGCACTTTTGCTATGGAGAAAAAGCACTGAATTCGCGTGACCGTCACTCTAACATACATATATAGATCCACTAGAGGGCGCTAAACTAAACATTAGAGTCCTGTCAGCTCCCTATTAATTAATCTGTATAAATATAATTAGTTCAATAAAGTACTTATTAGTGCGCAATTCATATGGTAAAATAAACAAAAACTTGTAATTAAGGTGAAAATTTATAACGCCTATAGTGCTCAATAGCGAAAACTTTTATTCAAAATTTCGTTCGAACATACGTCAGTTTGATGGATGTCACTAGTAGATGGCATCTGTTTGTTTTCACTTTCGACATGCAGTCCTAAAACTGAGTTTTTTTTTAAATTGATGATTTATAATTATTGATAACCAACTTTACGAAATAAAGACATGGAAAATTAAAAGAAAAAATGCATAAACTACTCAATCATTGCATGGATTTGGATTAAATTTAGAACATGGATAGTGTCCAACACTAACACATTTACACATGGAACTGATATCCACATTGAAGTACCTTACAAATAAGGGCAGGAGGGACAGGTTTGGTTAGTTACAGTTTAGTACTAATAACGTGACAATCAGATTACAAGTTTATAATAGTGGCATACCAAAATAAACAACACTTTACATTCTTATATAAATCTATTTATTTATAGGTACTCTTAGATATTATCTCTTGAAATCATAGTTATATTAAGTACCAATAAATGTTAATAATTTTCATAACTAAAGATCCGTGAGAAGCATTGTCAAAACGGTTGTCTTTTGCAAAGCCTTAATGACTATGCATCTCAAACCTCTTTTATATTTACCAAATATTAACTAATTGAATTTAAAAAAAGAATAGCAAGAGAAACAAGGCTTGCTTTTTTTGTTATACTAAATGCTTCTGTTCTAAAAAAAAAAAAACAGCACAAGACAAAAAAAGGTATCCTTAGATTTCCTTATAAAATCAACATTTACATATTTTCATTTAATAATTGCTGGTCAGTATTTATTGTACATCTGATTATGTTTAAGTGTATACTAAAAAGTCCTATGATGCAGAGGGAGACAGAACTTGAGCAACTCCACTTGTGTCTAGAGACATCCTGTTACTCCCAGTATAAGGAATATCATCTTCATCCAATACCTCCCTCATTCTCCTTTTATAGATCTCACTATCAGGATTGTTTTCTTGATTTCTACACTTGTCCAACTTCTTTTCAATTATTCTAACTTTCTCCCGTGCAGGACTTTCAACCATCTTCACCATAGATCTGATTTTTCGAACTGCTTCAATAAGTACAGCTAGTTTCTCTTGTCCAGCATGTCGAAACAACATCTCAGTCACATAACAATCGAGGTTTTCTTGCTCTTTACTAGCAGCATGCAGCACAGCTGCAAGCGCTATCTGCGATGGAGCGTAAATGAGACATGCATCTGTCAAAAATACTTTCTCAAGAAACTCGTCAATACCACCCCTCAACCGCTCTGGGTTTGCTAAGTTACATCTAGTTTTAATGTCAATTAGAAAGCCTTCTACTGGTCTAAAAGGGTTATGAATGGTTAAATGATAGTTCAGTTGCTGCATCAATAATAACTCGTTGTTTAGAATAATGTCCGAGGCCTTATCTCTATCACCTTTAATATTAGCGACAAACTGGCCGATTGATACGTTAAATTCTTCCACTTTACAAGCTAAATACACACAGGTAGCCAAGATTTCCTTAGGATGATAGTCCATAGTTGAATTGTACAGGTAAAACCGTTTGAAATAATGAAAAGCGGTGCCAATGACTCCCTTTGGCATGGGAGGGCTAAATCGCTTGCAGAACTCTTTCAAATGCAACTCGTATTGCTTCAGCAGTAGCCTTTCCTCGTCTGGTGATAAAAAGTAGCTGTGCCGTTGAAATTCATCTATGTTTTGACCATGCTTAAAAATGAATGCTAGATTGTGTTTTTCCCGCAAACTTGCCAACTCATTATCATCACTGAATGTCCAGAATTTCTTTTGAGAGCTTGTTGAAAACATTTTCGGCTACTCTATATAATTATTACTAAAAAACTACGTAAAAAAACCATGAAGATAAAATGAATCCAAACCAAAACGGACTTCTCAGTTTCAAGTTTGACATTGACAATTGGTATTTTTGACAAAACATACTCTAACACTAGTGTTTACATCAGGGTAGGGATATTCTAGAGGTGTACACTTAAAAAGTATAAAGATATTTATGTTTGATGTAAAACATCAGATACCACCATCAATGTTTATCGATATATTAATTGAAATCATCGATACTTTTTCAACATCGAAGACTTTCCACAAAAGTTTACTGTTACCTTTTTCCAGTCAAACGCAGAAAGTTTGCTGTCCTTGATTTTTTATGTGTCAATGTAGAATCAGAGACCAGGCCAGTACCACAGTAACATCATTGGCGTATTTAGGAATTTTGTCCAGGGGGGGCCTGGCCCCTAACCTGAGATACGACGAATTCAGTTGGTTAGCACGATTAGCATCATAATTCATAAATTGCATTACATTCTTATGAACTTGGTCACTCTAACGTAACTAATTATTTCGCATGTTTGAATAGCTATATGAATTTAAAAGTGATACAGTCACAAAGTATGCAGGGTGTATCTGACAATGGATCACTTAGTTAAATTACTGAAAGGGCATGAGTAGCATGCAGTCAAAAAATATTTTTTGAAGAAAACTCCACGTTTACAAGTTATGACCGTTTGAATTACTAGGTACCTCCGTTTCTCATTAAAACAGGAGGAATTTATAAAGGTAAAGATTTTTAATCGTACTCTACTTTTTACTCGTATTTTTTTATTTTCGAAATATAAGTTTTTATGGATTTTCTCAATAACTAAGTAATAGTTATTGAGAAAATCCATAAAAACTAACTTAAAAAGTTTTCGAAATTAGTTTTTAACGGTTATCTTAGTAACGGAATAAAAAATTCCAAAATAAAAAAATATGTACGATTTAAAATCTTTTACTTTACCTGCTTTTTGGGGAACGGAGGTAAATATAGAATATAAATTCAAACGGTCATAACTTGTATCAGATTGTTTTTTTTTCAATTTTCTTTTTGTAACTGCTTGCTAGAGTCTTGCCCTTTTAGTGATTTCAGTAAGTGTTCCATTTTCATATACACACTGTATAGTATAAGACGTCAAACGAACGCATTAAAGTAATTTTACTTGACTTTAAGCATCATTGATTAAGACCAGCGTAATATAAGCTATGTTTTTATTTTATTTTTTTTTAAATTAAAATTAAAGTTTTATAATTTACGTTTCTTCTTAGTAAAAATATTAAAAAACTTTTTCTGGTGTGACGTTTTCCTTGACGTACTTATTTTCTATGTGAAGAATGGTAGTACTTGAGAACCCCTCGTCTCCCTTAGTAGACATCAGCCACGTCTAAATTCTTATTTCTTCATTGTTGAAAAGCTCCACTCGCATCCTGCTGTGCTGACTGGAATGACTATTGCAGCTTGGATCAATTTAAAGAGATTTGGACACAATTATTGTATTACGTTCTACAATACTTCTAATGTAATCTCCTTTTCTTTTAGCACGTTTTTTCATTATTAAACATTCTGCTCTTAAAATATTCTCATTAATTTGGAGAATATAGTTAACTAGTAACTATCAACAAAAAGCTTTCTACCTCTACCTCTTCTTTCTAAAGGTATACTTTCAAACCTGTTATTCAAATTAACTATTAAATGATCAATTTCCAATATTCACTGGCCCCCAAAATTAGGCGGTAAATCCTCCACCGCACCGGCTCGAATATTTTTTTTTGCTCACTTGTTGTAGGTTCCAGACAAAGTTCATGCTTCTGTGCAAACTCTTCTATCTCTTCTATATTGAATCTAAGACGTATAAATAAACAATGAATTGAGGTTTTGAGATCGAAGTTAATAAACCTATGGCACCGAGCTGCTCCAGCGACTCTGCTACTAAGATGATGTCATCGGCAAACCGAAGGTGCGAGATATGCTCCCCGTTTACATTAATTCCTCGTCCAGTCCAATCCAGTGTCTTGAATACGTCCTCCAGCGCGTTGGTGGTGAGTGGTGAATGGTGGTAGTCCACAAAAGCCATACGCAGCGGCTGATTGTACTCCTCAGTCTTTTGCACAATCTGCCGAACAGTATGAATGTGGTCTACGGTGCTGTAGCCTTTTACAAACCCGGTGTTCTTTTCTCATGGCTGGAATTCGTCAAGCTTTCTCGCGAGATGATTTATGACGACTTTCGATAACAAATTGTAGATATGGCTCAGGAGTGAGATGGGTATGTAGTTCTTCAACAAGGTCTTGTCGCCGTTTTTGAAAAACAATACCACCACCCTCCCGCTCCATGCCCTAGGTGTTAAACCCTACTCGATGATAGAATTAAAGAGAGTCGCTAACTCTTTCAGGATCGGGGTCCCTGCTTTTAGGAGTTCAGTAGTAATTCTGTCATCTCCTAGAGCTCTGTTGTTCTTCAGCTGTTTGAGAGCCGCCTCTATCTCGTATTGGTCAATCTCGGGTAGGCTCTGTGGTCATCATCCCTGAGTCTCGTTGGTTCTGACGGATTCTATCGATTGAATTCTGGAATCTTATCTGAGCGATAGAATTTTTCAAGTAAATGAGGCTAAATATACATCACGGTTCTGCGACTTACTTGATGGGGTACCACAATGGGGGAGCCTGTGTGATTCCAATATAAATAAAATACAAAGAGCCCAGAATTATATTCTAAAACAAATCAGCAACGTTCCCTGGTTCATGAGAAACTCGGAAGTTCATGCTCATCTAAATATGGCCCCTGTAAAGGAGGAAGTAAAAGCCTCTCTTAAAAAAAAACTAGACTGGAAAATCACTTAAACCAACTAGCTGCCCAGTCCACACTACCCAACTGCCGAACTTGCTTGAAAAGGCGTAGGATCCCGGAACTCGGCAGTAATAAATAAGCCGCTTTATCCATTGAGAAGATGTTTCTAATGAGAAACTTCCCCACCCGGAAAATATCAAACACCACATCTGCTCATAGTCGGAAGGACTGATCGCATGATAAAACTAAGAAAAAAAAGTTTTGTGCCTTAAATGCCCGCAGTTTTTCTCCGAATTTTGTACGGAGTAAGTCAATTCTGGGCTGACATGGTCCAGTCTGAAGCGTACCTAAGTCACTTATGATCTTTGAATGCATAACTTGTTTATTCAAACTTGATTTAAAATACGTACTTGGTACTAGGACTGGGGCTGCTGGCATACCGATCAGCGATCTCTGGATAATGCAGAGGGCATTATCCAGAGATTGCTGATCGGTATGCGGTGTTTTATTAAAGAAAGATCGGAGGTCCCTATTTTTCTTATTTTAATCATATCAAATCTCAATTACAATTACCAAGAAAAAAAGTGTAATTCAAATCTAATTTGCCGATTTTATATATAATAAAGGTAGGTATCCTTTTTTTTTAAAACCTAATTGTCCTAAATGATATATGATAATAAAATTACGCGATCACGTATTTAAAAGGTACCTTTGATTCGGCTGACGTTTCGACCAGCTTGCACTGGTCGAGGTCACAGGCTGACTACTGTTGCAAGTCACGTTGATTCTCGTCAACGTAATTTTATTATCTTCAAAGGTATCATTAGTACTATCATCTGTCTTCGTTTTCGGGAGCGTTTCTCTAACACCCGGTATGTATTCAGTCTATAATTTCGTATCAGTCCCCAAACATCCTGGGGTGGGTATCAGACCATTCTGGGGTGGGCACGGCCCACCCAGCCCCCCCTCTATATACGCCTATGAGTAACATAGCTATAATAGACATTAAAATAATACTGATTTTCTATGATAGTAGCGAGATGAAATGATGAGTTATACGTTTGTAAGTGAAATAAAAGCGACAAATTTATATAAATATTTTATTACTCACCAGAAAGAAAAAAAGACAGAAATTTACTACTAGTCTTAATCTACCTGCAAAAACTTACTTTCACTTTACCCATTTATGACTAATGCTCTTTAGAAAATCTTTGCAAAAATAAAAATTTACCTAATATTTTACCTTCATTTAATGTTTTGATGTTACTACCTGTTAATGACTCATGTATGACTTATTTAAAATTGAAATCATCAAGTACCTTAAAAATAAAATTACTTCTGCTTTATTGTAATTATTAATCAGAAGTAGTTGTTTTTAATAGAATTGACATAAAAACAAAGATTCGATGTTTCTGTAAATAAATATATCGAAATATCGAATAAAGACTCGTCAAAACATCGATTCAATTCGATATATAGATATCGATTTGAACTGAATATCCTAGGGATATTCACTTAACATCGATATATCGCTTTACTCGATTTTTGAAATACCAGAAGTCAATTTTTAACGAAGATTTATTACAGTTAGTGTTATTATTTAACTTTTTTTCATTGTGCATTAATTTATTGATAAAATGTTTTCAGTTATTACTTTATTAGTAACCATTAATAATTGCACTATTGCACTTTGGCACGTTCCTATTCAAGTAATTTATTGTGCCAAATTGTATATTATGGTGAATTTTAAAATATGTAAAATAAAATTTACCTACAAACTGCTGATTATTATTTTATATTAATTCGATTTTTTCGAGTACATTCTGGTACCATTTTGAGGGATCTCCTTTTCTATCAGTTGAAAACTTAAATTTTATGAAAGGATATCTACAAAATTGATTGAAAAATATAAGCTAATAATGTTGTTGCAGTCACTTTATTGAAAGATCAACTTTAAAAAATGATAATTAAGTACTTTTGTTTAATTGAATCCATAAAACGAAACGTACTTCATAAAGTTTTCTACCTCAGTCTAACGCATTGGGTTCCGTTTTTCCATCTCCTTCTCAGTCGTACGTACTGTCTTGTAGTCGTTTGAGACTTTGAGTCATCTTTGATGGAGTGCTGCTGATTGTCATAAATTAGATTTATTTTACTATTTTTGTAAGTTATCATTTTAGATCAACTTTAACGACTTGAAAAAAAAATGTCACGAGCCGGCGAGAGACCTAACCAAGCGCAGACGTACAAACTTGTCGTTGTTGGCGGCGGTGGTGTGGGGAAAAGTGCAATTACAATACAATTTATTCAGGTATTTATCGCCGTATTTGGCAGAGATACGCCTACGGAACAGGTGTTAAAATATTCTGATTATTCCCGAGATGTTTTGTGTGAAATGGTTGAGTGCATCCGTTGAATAGTGTAATGTGTTCATGCTTATAAATAGTGATTCTAAGGCAGTCTATGTCAAGGTCTGTTTGAAGGCGACTCCGCCCACTGGCGTCACCGCATCTGTTCCTGAAACTGTTGTTTTCGTGTTCCAGAGTTACTTCGTGACAGATTATGACCCTACTATTGAGGACAGCTACACAAAGCAGTGTGTTATTGATGATATGCCAGCAAAATTGGACAGTGAGTATTAAACCTTCTAATCATATGGTAACCTGGTGTCTGATACTGTGGGTGTTTGGAAGAAAGCTATTTGTGGAGTGACCAAATCTGTCAAGGGCAGGACCTTCCATTATTATTTCTTGTATATTTTAATCTTATTATTTAGTCTATTTAAGATATTTTTTTTTATATAATAAGGAAGCATCAACACATATTCTCATGTGTATAATTCTTATATTTATGAATGATGAAACTATGATAAAAACATTCAAGGTATACTGTTATACATTAGGTGTGTATTGCAAGATCAGCTGATGAGAAACTGTCTAGACAAACAATAACATAGTTATATAAATTCATTAAACGGAATTAATGTGAAACTTTACCTGGGAGAGCCATGCTTCGGCATGTATGGGCTCGACTCCGTTTGATACCACTGCCGCTTGCTTGTCGCCGCATGACTGAGGTTACCAGAGGCCCTAACCCATCTCTCTCCTCTATTCCCGTCCTTCCCCTCTAATCCCCATCTCCCGTCTTCCCGCTCTTCCCCTATTCCCACCTTAAAGGCGGGCAACGCACTTCTGACTCTTGAGTTACAGGTGGCCAAGGGCAGCGGTAGTCATTTACCATCAGGTGACCCATCTATACTATAAAAAAAAAATGTTTGGTTTGTGTAGCTAACTTTGAACTGCCTGGACCTTTAACCAGGCTATACTGGTCTTTAGGGAATGCAATCTCCAAGATCGCAGTTCCGAGATCTCTCGACTCTAGAAATTTAAACTTGCAAGAATAGAAAATAATTTCAATCTCGCAAGATTTGATATTTTCCAGACCTCAGGCACTTTTTAAAAACGATTGACTGGCCTGTTGGTCTAGTGGTTAGTGACCCTGACTGCTGAACCAGAGGTTGTGGGTTCGATTCCCACCCTAGTCTGGGTGTTCTTTGTGTCCGTTGTTTATATCTTTGTAAAGTCCCCCGCGACACAGGACTATTTCCTAATGCGGGAGTTGTCTTTTAAATGAAAGATAAAGATAAAGATTGTTTTTATTCAGTAAACTAAAACATAATGAAAACTGCTTAGCACCTTATGTGATTAAGTAGGTGTCGCATGAATTAAAAAAATGTATATTCGTAAATGCAAATTATAATATAGTGGAATGCTTTGACATGTCACTGAATGATGAACTCCAAACCTAGAGTTGTTGCTCAAATTCATTCTCTCTAGAGTTATTAACCATCAAGTGCCTGCTGTGCTGTGTGGGTGGAACGAAAAAAAAAAGATTCTTTTGAAAGTTACAAAATCTTAGTAACATAGTATGTTATGTCCACTGTGCTAAAGGCATCCTATAATACTAAATAATATTAGTATATAAAAATTTTATCTACCTGCTCCACTTTCTTCTGGTTCTGTTTGCTTCAATGGTCAGTCCATCTGTCCACATTTCATACTAAGACGAGATGTGTTTAGCCTATTGTCAATTAATTTATAATTTACTACATGAACATAAAAATGGTTGAATGGCTGACATTCAAATTGTCAACTACAGCCACCCCAGACCAATACAGAGAGCATAGAATAAGAATAGAATTCTTTCTACACATTTGTAAGAAAATGTCACTGACGCAAGGACGTTGTATTTGGAATACTTTTATGTATAGAAGAAGTGCGGAAAGCCAAAGTTTTAAAATAATGTTACAAATTTAAAAAATACATAAAAAGGCTACATCACACTAAAAACGTCAAGGTCTATCTTGGTCCATAAATCTATACAATGACAGTTCAAGTTGTAGTGGACATAGTAATAGAAGTGATGAAATAAAATAAATCATGCAATAAAATAAAAATTTAATATTTTAATTTAAACAAATTACAATTATCACGGTAGGTGCTGTAGCTAAAATTTAATAAGAGCTCATACTGAGTTTTAATGTCCCAATAATATAAACATTTTTTTTTTATTTTACGAAGAGACGAAGAATCCCAGTAACCCCTACACGTTACCGACGATCTCGGAGAGTGACCCTGGCGAACCAAGGTACTTAGCCCGGTATTCTACAACCCCCTGGCAGTCCAGAAGTACATGGGTTGCTGTTTCCTCTGCTTCCATGCAAGCTCTGCACAGGGGGCTGTCCGATTTAGGGGTAACTTTGTTGATTAATAAATGTTAAGACAGGGCCCGGGCGCCGTCATATAGGGGGCGCCAAATCAATGGATCGGGGGCGCAACAAAACAACATTTTAATTACATTTTGATTCACATTTTATCTAAAAAAAAAGGTCATCAAATCCATTCTCAAAAATTGAGGTTTTGAATTTATAGCGGCGCTACTTTGGAGTCTTGCACCAGCTAAAAATATAGCTAGAGCCGCTACTGTGTAAAGATACAATTCGCTGGTATGCGAGAATAGCGACGCAACTAAAAATTATTGATTTTAGATAATAGCAATGATTTGTGATTTCCGCTAGTGTTTTGTCTCAATTATATAACGAACTTCTTGCTTTCTAACGAACGTTAGCAGGAAATCGGCGTTGCATCTTTGTTCACCATAAAATATGAAAGGTTTATGATCGTTTGGCATACTTAGTTCAATTCGACTAAATTTTGAATTACGTCGATATTCTCGCAAACCAGCGAATTGTATCTCAATTCTCAAACAAAATCTTCTTAGCTTAGCAACATACATATCTATATTACTGAGAAACATTCGCTATAATGTAAACAACTTATTTAAATATTACTTTCATATCAATGATATCTTTTGTATATCTTGTGTAACAGATACACTTAATGATGTGATTCACAGACTTTATTGTCCTTCAGACATATTGAATGCGTTTTTGCTCATTCTTATGAAATATTAAGGTTAAAATACGCGTATTACTATCTCAAGAATGCATGAGAGCTCTAAATTTGGGATAAGGTCCAATAGCATCGAATCAAATCTCATTTCAACTGACGCAAACAAACAATTGAAATATCACGTCCCCTTTGAACAATAATAGTACACTCCTCTAGTCAGATTTGATGCTACCCCATCCCCTCACCACAGTATAATGTCTATACGGTATTGTATCTTCATTCAAACGGTCGGATCGCCACGCCTTGAGTTCGGTATACACTCGGTACCAGGGCTGCCAGTTTGTATAATTGGATACAAAATTCGTATAACTCAAGCAGGTAGATGAAATTATGGGCAGCCCTATCGCGTGTTTGCGTACCGTCCGGCTGTAGGTAATTATTTCAAGGAGGCCGAGTCACAATACTGTATATACATTATACTGTGCCCTCACCTAAGATTTATGCTATAGTTGTTAAAGAATTAAATTTTTACTATATCCTGCTGAAAAATAATACGTATTTTATTAGGTATTATTTTGCTACCACAATATAGCTCCTACCTATCCTAAACCGACCGTCTCTTCCCATAGTTCTCGACACAGCCGGCCAAGAGGAGTTCAGCGCTATGCGGGAACAATACATGAGGTCCGGTGAAGGTTTTCTCCTGGTTTTCTCCGTAGCCGACCACGCGAGCTTCGACGAACTGTACAAATTCCACAAACAGATCCTCCGCGTCAAAGACAGAGACGAGTTCCCGATGCTGATGGTGGGGAACAAAGCTGACTTGGAGGTTCAGCGAGTGGTATGTAACTAGTAACTTTAGCGTCGGTGACCATTTATTCCTTTGTTAGAAGCTCCCCATTTCGACCGCTGGTTTTACATTTTAGTTGGTAACTAAATCAGGTTGCTACCCGTGTGGTTCACCAGCATAGTTCGTTCGGTCGTTATTTGATGTTAGTTTCAACTTGATGCTTCCACGGGTTCCTGAGGAAAATGGTCATGACATACAAACAGACGAACGGACAACAAAGTGATCCTATAAAGGTCCCTTTTTTCCTTTTAAAGGAAACCTGAAAAAGAATAGGTCTTGGTCCACATTAGGTCCGTAGCATTTCATTGTATAACTACTTAAGAAAATTGACGGTGGTCACCATTACTTATCAAATGATCTACCTAAAAGGTGAATAGATATATTTTCAAACAAATTGATTAGGAATTGGTATTACATTTTAAAACGCTATTTTCTCTAAATAAAGTATGTGTGGTTTGACACTATTGCTTATCAGCGTCCAAATATCACTAACAGAAAATCTGAGGTTTTCAAGGATTCAAAGATTTTATTTTTTTATGCAGACATTTTCAGAAAAATCCATACATGCCATCAACATTCTTAGTATTAAATATCCATAGTTACATTCATGTCAGCTCTCTTACGAAATATTAGTTTTATCGGTACATTTTCTAGTTCAATTTTGTTAGTTTAAAAATAAGTTTTTTGTACTAAGAATCACAAATTTTTCTCTTTATACCCTAGAATATGAACTTTCTGTAATAGCCTGTATATAGCATTATCATGTCAAAAGTATTGCGTGTACTGGTTTGCCTAGCTCTTTAAATCCTAAAGTATACAAATTCAAAATCATTTATTCAATTAAGACACCAAGTGACATTTATGAACGTTAAATTGAAGCTAGAGTTAAAATCATAGATCGGAGCAAACAGACGCCACAGCATGTACTGGATTGTCGAGGTAAATTAGGTGAAAACACCAAAATCTACTGCCCACTTGTGTCGATCTGTAACTTCCAGTTTCCAAAATGCGTAGAGCCTTATGAGAAGAATACTGGCAAAGAAACTCATGGCCACTCTTTTTAAAAGTCAGATCTTCAGGTACAATAGTGTTAGTGTTACACGAAAGGTAAACAGGATGCAAGCTGATGCCATCTGAATTTCATTTTATTGAAATGCTCCAAATGCTAACATACTAAAAAATAAAAATCACTCAGTGATACCGTTGAAGGTTTGAAGCTATTAAACATAGAAATCATTCAAGGTGCACATCTACCTTCATTGAGTTACAAAATCTATTGTTAAAAATAATTCGTGACTGGTTTAAGACGCTAGAGTTGCAGTTGATCGAACCAAAATAATAGTATAGGCTAAAGCATCGCTGACTAGGCCGACCAGTCACCCCAAGCAGCACCCGTTCACGAGTATGACGCATGGACCAGCCATCATCTCCTTCGCCATATCAGAGGGAAAGAAATGACCCGCCCCATGACGACGCCGCAAGCAATGACATTTTAGTGAGCATGACGAACCATTATTATTATTATTGTTTTCAGTGCCTAGTGCTACCTCGACCATTTCTGGTCTTTTGTAGCGCACTTTTGGTTTACAGTTCACTGCTCAGACTTATGGCTTCGAGAAACCTCGAGATCCTATCAGTAATGATTATTTGTATTTTCTGCGGTTGCATGATGTGCAACCCTAGGTAAATACTTCGGTGCCGCATTAGTGGGCCGATAACCGACTCTATTAGTGAGTTTAGCGTTCGTGATTGCCACTTTGGTTTCGTCTGTGTACATATCATATGCTTTTGGCAGCTTCTTTTTGCACATAGATGCTGAGCGGAGTCAGGCTTAGTAGTGCGTTTAGAGCTTCCCCTGGCGTCGAGGATAGCGCACCAGTGGTTATTAAACAAGCCGTACGTTGTAGGCTATCTAATTTGTTTGAGGTAGTCGTTTGTCTTACCATACGGCACCAGACGGCAGCTCCGTACGTTACGATTGGCCTTGCAATCGCCGTATATAGCCATAGGGCAATCTTGGGCTGAAGGCCCCATCTGGCGCCGGCCATGCGACAGCTCATCCATAAAGCCATTTTTACTTTATGGACTATGTTTGTGATATGAGAGTTCCAAGTTAACTTTTGGTCAAGTGTGACCCCTAGGTACCTAGACTTCACTAGAGAAAGAAAGGATTTTGCCGTTTAGTTTTGGATTTGACAAACTTTCCAGCTTCCTTTTCTTTGTGAATGGAATTATCGTAGTTTTGTCTGCGTTAATTGATAATTCGTTATCTCTGCACCAGTTGTTGATGGTGTTGAGTGCTCCTTGTAGTAGTGTTGAGATAGTGTGGAGGCATGGTCCTCTGACTATGACCACTAGATCATCTGCGTAGCCCTGTATGTCATAGTCGAGGTTAGACATTTCTACAAGGAGTTGGTCAACAGCGAGGGTCCAAAGTAGTGGGGATAGAACGCCTCCTTTTGGGCACCCTCGTGTCGTATAAAATTTGTGCGATGTTTCATTTAGTGAAACTGACGCAATTCTGTTTGAGAGCATGCTTTCCACCCATTTTATGGTGGTGACTTCAATGCCCTTTGCAATCATTCCTCTGAGGATTGTTGCTGTGGGTGTATTGTCAAAAGCGCCCTGAATGTCGAGAAAAGCACATAGAGCAGTTTGCTTATCCTCTAGAGCCTTCTCCACTTTGTCGATCGGATCTAATAAAGCTGTTTCCGTGGATTTACCCTTTTGGTAAGCATGTTGGTAGGGACTTAGTGGTCCTTCTACTAAGTACGTTGCTCTAATGTGCTGGTCTATAACTCTTTCCATAGCTTTTAGAAGAAAAGAGGTAAGACTTATAGGTCTAAAGGATTTCGGAACTGAATAGTCCCTTTTTTTGACGAACCATAGTCGAGACTGATAAAAATCACTACTAGTCAAATTACCATAATAATCGTCACGCATTACTTTTAACTGACAACGGTTTGTTAATAATTTAGCTAAGACAAGGTAGTTTGTGTGTATATACCTAATGACACCTTAAGCCCAAGACTGTTTGTCGTTTAGATAATCGTTGATCGTATAGTAGGATTTCCTAATAAGGTGATTTTTTACAGTTAGCTTGAATTTATCTACAGGAAAGTCTTTATCTACAAGGAAGGTCGATTACATGTACAGGAATTTTATTATAAAAACGTATACCAAGACCTTCGAACGAGTTGTGTACTTTATGTAAGCGATGATAGGTACCAACGAGTTTAGACTTGTTTCTTGTATTAATATTGTGTATATCACTGTTTTTCTTATAGTCATTAATGTTGTGCCTAACAAACATAATATTTGCAAATATATACTGTGATGCAACAATTAAAATACCTGTATCCTTAAACAACTCTAGAAGAGAGACTCTAGCACCTAAATTGTATATGGAGCGGATGGATCGTTTTTGGAGAATAAAAGTCGTTTCAACATCAGCCGCCTTGCCCCAAAGTACCATAGGACATGACGCTGTGAAAGTAGCTAAAATAAACTAGCCTAGCTGTGTCCGTGTCAGTGAGCTGACGTACCTTCCATACTGCATAAGCTGCCGAACTAAGCATATAATATATATAAGCATACTAATGTGCGAAATGGCATAATGCTTCATATTATTGGATTTATAAAAAAGCAATTAAGTCGTAATTCAATCGACCGGTTTCCCTGCAGGCAGTAAATCATCGAAGCTCGATTATAATACCAGGCGTATCAAACTGACATTACGAACAGACAGGCTTTGGATTAATGAAGCTTGGAATTATATTAATCATTTTTCGTTTATTTTTACAGGTGTCATTGGAAGAAGCACAGTCCTTATCCCGCCAACTTAAAGTACCATATATTGAATGCAGTGCGAAGGCACGGATGAACGTCGATCAGGCCTTCCACGAGCTCGTCAGACAAGTCCGCCGCTTCCAAGAGGCTGAACGTATCAACATCAAGTCAGACTACACCCCCAAGAAGAAGAACAAATGCACCATCTTGTAACATATAATTTATCTGTGGTAAGTCTGTTCTACTTTCAAATTTGGCGCCGTTTCTATGACTTATGATTATTATTTTTAAATACTGAAAACAGAGTTTGGTTATTTATTTTTCTGATATTTTTATTATAGAGATGTACCCCTGTTTTAGTTTTAGGCGATTTCTTAGATTCAGTAAAGAAATTTTATTTTTTATAAATCCTAAAATGTCTATATTAAAGTTTGTATTATTATTCTTAATAATAGTTACGCTAAAATGGCCAAATATCTATAATTAACACAATATTTAATACATTTTTAACTTATATATTCTTGGGTTGTAAGAAAAATGTTTAGGTACTGACACGCATATAGGTACTTCATAATATTTAATGTTGTAAAACACAAATTGTCATACTTACGCTATTTATTAGATATATTTTTACGTATAATAGTTACTTTATAATTTGTTATACTTATTCTTGATTAGGGATAAATGTGATCATTTGGGGTAATACTGAACTGTTCAAATTTTTATTTATATAATTCGAACTTCAATATTAGAAATGTACTCCTTGTATGTCATTCATACTTATTCCAATTATACAAGATTGTATAATATTGAAATTATTGCTTCAATGACCTAATAATTTGAATAGTCGAAATTACGGACGTAATGTTTTAAGATAAATGGCTTTGCAGATTTCGATTGCAGACAGACAGTGTTTGATATTTATGTAGAGATTTTTTTTACTTTTTCTGTTATGTTTATTTATTTTCAATAGAAATCGGATAAGATTCCATTTATTTATGGTTTCAGTTTGGTACTATCAATTTTTCCAATGTTTAGTGCCATACTAAAACAAGCTTATGAAAAAACTCAGTGATTAAAGTTCAAAAGAATGTTCTTAAATAATTTGATATCAAAGTTGTCCGCATTTGGCAAGTCTCTGAAAATAAAAATATAAAAAAAACTACATATTTTGTAAAATAATCGCGCTACCAATAACTACTATACACACAATGTTCATAAAATGCTACTGATGTCTAAGATCGCACAATTTTCACGGGATGTGATACCAATAATATAAAAGATTTTTGTAATCTTGAAGCGCTATTGTTAATACGATCATAAATATATTTTTTGTAATATATACCTATTTTTTTTTCTTTTTTTTTACTTAATTGAAAATTAATGTACCTACTACATATTCAATAAAATACTGGGCTAGTATTTCGAAACAATTAAAATCACTTCAAAGAAAAATTTTTTTTTCCTTATTAGTGCATTCGTTATTGGTAGGTACTACATAACTGGAAGTAAAAATTCCATACTTTTCTTTTTCATTTTTTGTTTAAATTATGTAGTCAATTACAAGATAATCACTTCCTTTAAACATAATTAGTTTAAAGTTTTTATAGCTAGTGGTAATTTTAATACCAAAAGCAAACTGCTTCCTTGATGAAGGTCAAGTAAGATTTATGAGATATTTAAAAATGCTTTAATTCATTTATTTAGTACTTTTGTTTAAATCTGTTAATTTCCATACAATATTTTATATTGCAACGGAGAAAAAAGAACTTCGTTGTAACTTACTTTATCGGCGTTCGTATAAAAATCTTTAAAATCGGAAAAAAATGTTGACTTTTGTAAGTAATTACTAATTAAATCAAATTTGTGGAAAATTATATGAAATATTTAATGTACGTATAAATATACGCCTAGAAACCAAATAATAATGTGTATAAAATATTTTTGTTACTTTTTTGTCATTCTATAATTAATTTTAGGTTAGCGCTAGTTATATTTAAATGCATCGTTTGTATAGAAATAAAAAAAAGTTAATGTCAAATATTTTGAATTTCAACCTTTACTCACTCAAAGTTCAGGTTACATTTTAGTCGATATTATTTATATCGATTGATATTTCTAATTCAAGAATATTAATTATGGTCACATTAAGCATTATGTTTCTATACGAATGATACATTAAGCATACACACAATTTAAACATGGAATATCGTGAATGGAATTATTTGATTAGAGATGGGATGCATATAATGTTGTCTTAAAATTTTAGTAGTAGTTATCGCAAAGTATTATATTAGCCCGTTACGTGAACGAAAAAAATATTCAAACAGCATTGGACAGCATTCAGCAGCATGAGGGATAATTTTATGTAAATATATGTGATAAGTTGAGAAGCCATGAGACATAGATGGTACACTCCATGAAAACTATCGTCTTCTTAGGTGGGTTTGACTATTTAGTCGCTGTTTACATAAAAGCGAGCGTCTGTAGGGTGTTAGTACTTCCCCAGTCTTGCTTATTAAAGTTTGAAGACAGTCCCCTTTTTTTTATCGTGTGGAAACCCCCAAGGGTCAACACGGCACCGGTTCCGTCACAAGTCGGCTTACTGCAGGGTCTATACTCTATGAAGGAATCTTCCGAGAATCCCTGCAGACCTTTCTTATTGATCAGCAGGCACCTACACCGTGAAGTGCGAGGTGCCTTGGTCCCCTCCAGATCGGAAAGGCGCACGGATCACGTCGTGCAACTCCTTCAAGTCTGCTTTTGCAAAGGTAACGAGCAGCCCCAGAGTCCACCTTGCCCTAATTGATTTATTTATAATGAAGGATTTTACGGGCACATCTCTAATCAAATGTTCGCAGTAATTTTCATAAGTTAATTTTAAAAAGAGATATATATTTTTGTATTGTAGTATTGGTTTTACACATTTTTTGCTAAACATGTATATTAGTTGGTGCACAATGTGGTTTTGATACAGATTTACAATGATTTTATATCAATTTTAGCTTTTAATAAGAGATAGAGAGAGAGATATATCAACAATAATTGTTTTTTATTCAGCTTTATAGTTATTATTTAAGTGTAATATATTTAAATTGGTTTGAAAGAAGGTTGGTCTAATTTTTCATGAATAATTCACGGACTTATATAATATGATTACTATTGTAATTATATATCAGAGACAGGTATAATTATTATATTTAATGCTAAAATATCACCAATTGCTAATAAATAAATCTTATAAACTAAACACCAAAGCTTTGACCAGCAATCATACATTTAAAATTAAAATATAAAATTGTCTTGAAAATCCCTACAACAATTAGAAAAGGGCTGATGAACTTTGAACGACTGAACAGAATTTCTTGAATTATATCTAAGAATACTCTCGATCGTCACCTTTCAAACAAAAAAAAACGCACTTAAATCGATTCTTACGTTTGCTTGGGAGCTACGATGCCACAGACAGACTCCCCTCTTATTGCGTCGGGTGTTAATAAAAAAAAACAACCTGAAAGACCAACCTTCTTTCAATTGATAAGTATCCACTAATAAACTTCGTTACAGTATGTATAATGGAATCATTATTAATTTATTTTTTACCTACTACAAATATTGTACAGGCAGTAACAGTATTTTGTTGTGTTGTGAACTCATGCAGTACCTTAATCTAATTTAATAATATATCTATAATTAAAACCAGTTTGTAATTTATGCGCACTGGCTCCATATAAGTTATGTAATTTATTTTTCGTACGTTATGCTTATGAATATAAATTCGGTGTAAAAAAATGATTAATTTACATAGCAACGTCGCAAAAGACTAATATTAAAATTTTCGAATCCTTTTTTATTTGTACTGGACTAATGTTGCTATGTGAAAATAATCGAACCATTCTTGGTAATTGTATATAAACTATTGAAGAAATGGTTTCATAAATTGTGAGCTCGCTTGGTGTTAATTCAATATTTGGTGAATTTGGTATATCTGCAATGGCCATGTTGAGTTTACAATGTATGGCATCCCAATGCAATCCAGTGCAGGTGCAATAATGTAAAAAGAGCTTTAACTTGAGGCGATCTATCGCCGTAACATACTAAAATGGGAACTGTTGTCCAGCTAATTATTGTATTTGTAAAATAAATCATTGTAACATATTTTTGGTTTAAATTTTCTGCCTATTTGACCCCTCCAACTAAAATAAGAAATGAGTGTGTTATGAATGGTTCCACGTCTGTAGTGAACTGGGTGAGGCTCGAATCCGTAGTCACTCGATTACAAGTCAGATATTATGTACTCGAACGGAAAGGAAAAAAATATCAAATACATTTAATTGTGGTTGTGTAGTTCATTTAGAAAATAAGTCCTGATTTTATGCTTAATATTATTCGGCTTGATTTATAGTGATTTCCATCTAAGCTGATCATCATCCCGCCGCCTCTTTTTGTGAGAAAGTGATGTCCGCTAAAGAGACTGCGGATAGGGAACGGGAGGGGGCTAGTACTCTTCCGTCCCGAAGGAGAGGCACCAAGTGCCGGAGACCGCAGAATGATCTCCGGCCTCCATGAGCGCTGGCCTGGGGGTAACGGTTGAGGCTGCCCGTTACTCTAGCAGAAGCAGGCCTGAGACGGTGGCGCGACGTGTTCCGCGCGCTGCTCTAAACCGGAACCCCGGCAAGGCCCTCCGCACGCAAGAGCGTGGCTGCCTTTTGTTTAAGAGGCGGACAAGGTCTGCCGGGGTTCTCGGGGACTTCCTTCCTACGGTATACCCGAGTCCCCTGCAATAGGCTCATTTGTGACGTAACACTTTTCACCGGTGGCCCCAGTGGGGTGATGAATCGTAAGGATTTCCACACGACAAAAAAAACAAGCTTCTATTCAGTGAGGTCTTGCACTTCGCCCGAGGTTCCCTAAACTCGCCACACTTGGTCAGTCATAATGCTCAAAGTTGGGTTCGATCGCTTAAATCAAGTTTGTACATAATTGACCTCCGTGTAAGTCTTTGAGTGATGAGCCATTATTTATTTTTATGTTCTATAGTAAACACCATACTTATGGATTACTATATTTATAATTATTACCTGGATGAGCTTTGCTCGTTTTTTTTCTTTACGTTTTCTAAAAATGAAACCTAGCTAGATCGATTTATCGCCCCCGAACCCCCGCATACTAAATTTCATGAAAATCGTTGGAGCCGTTTCCGAGATTCATATTATATAATATATACAAGAATTGCTCGTTTAAAGGTATCAGATGTAGTTAATTCAATTTTATACATGTAAAGGAGAGTCCTACGGTACCGACCACAAGCAGTTTACAAAATTCTATAATAGCAGACACTGTTACGAGTTTATCATCTTGTAGGTAGTTATCTTTTATTTTTAAGTGATTTAATTTGCTTATAGGTAAACAATCATGCCAAACGAGCGGAGCGATTGTGAGCAGAGGAAAAAAGATTGGGTTTGGGTTCAGGAAAAGGTGTCAGCAAAGGAAAGAAAAAACAAAGTGCCAACCAAACCCCTAACCGGAAGGTTGTAGAAGAGACAATAATTATGGCCGTTGTGCCACGAAGACAATATTTAGGCCCAGGAAGCCTAAATATTTGCGCTTATTGCCTGGTACGGGCCAATTTTTTGAGACAGATTTTTGTGAACCTTAATAATGTTAACTATAAATGAGAATATTAATATTGTTGTTTTTATTTACAGTCCATTACTTTCTTTATCTGTTTTAATAGGTTATATATTATGTATCATAATGTATAATATTATCTACGTATGAACGGGAATTAACGCGATCACGAAAATGTGATCGCGTTAATTCCCGTTCATACGTAGATAATATTATATCATGGAACGCGAAAGTTTAAAAGTTAGTATATCGTAATGTATTTAGGTATTTTTTTTAACCGACGAAAAAAAAGGAGGTTCTTTTTAAATAAACCTTAGGGTGACAGTACTGTAGGACTCTCGCCTACCTTGTTTTCTCATTATAAATATAGGTTTAGGGGTGAGGTTAGGAACTGGTATTCTCGTACACGTACGTTGTGGAAATGTAAATTCATTTTATATAATTAGGCCTTAGTACCTATTCTAAAGAATTTAGAATCTTTTAAAAGAGATGACCTTAGGGGTCGTCCATTAATCACGTGATGGTTTTATAGCAACTTTTTAACCCCCCCCCCCTAGCCAAAATCACGTATAATATATTTTTTTAAGTACAAAATATATTCTAAATTTTCAAAATATTATCTTTAAATACAGATCTAATCACACCTTCTACCTAAAAATAAATACACGTGATATATCACTACATCCCCCTCTCACCTTGTGATATTCCGTGATTTTTCCGAAAACCCTCCCTCCCCCCTTTTCGAGCCTCACGTGATTAAGGAATGTTCCTTAGAACACTTCACTAGGCAGAATCCACAAATCTAATAATTTTAAACGAACAATTACATGTAGTAAATGTATAATGTGAATATCGGCTCTAATGATTTGGATGGAAATTTGTATTTAGTTCAGGTTTAGCATTTTAAGTTTATCTAATAAGGTGTATTTCCTAAAAAAAACGCGATTAAATTACGTCGCTCGCTCAGGTACTATGTAAAAACTGTGCAGCTTGGGAACATGGTGTTATTCCTGCTGCCTTATGTTCTGCTGAGATGGCAAAGGCCATTCCTCCGTGTGTCTCTCTGATGCACAGAGAACACAGTGGATAAACGATGGACATCGCAGACTCGATTCTTTCGTAGGAGCGAAAAGATTTAGAATATACTTATTGAACCGACCCGAAATGGAAAATACAATCTCGCTCTTTATAATTTAGTTCAGAGAAATTCTTGCTGAAACATCCACACGGTTTTCCCGAGCGACTACAGTATGCGGTTCTTCCAGGAAGGAGTGTATAGGTTTTTAAAGGGCGGCAACGCGCATGCAAGTCCTCTGGAGTTGCAAGCGTCCATAGGTTACATTGACCGCTAACCGTCAGGCGGGCCGTATGTTTGTTTGCCACCGACGTAGTATAAAAAAAAACAGTGAACACTTCTGAACAAGTCAAGTTAAAGTATTCTACCAATAAATAGTCCCAAAGCTAACTCAATCTTTCATTTATTTCATTATATATTACACAGATAAATAATCTACAACAGGTTTACTTCCTAACGGCTAGGGCAGCCAGATCAGAAATGCAACGGTCCAAGGTCTGCTTTTCCTGGTCTGGAGTGATAGCTTTGGTAACGTTGGAGACTATCCAGTCCACCATTTGCCTCTGGGAGAGGCGACGTTCAAGGTTGGCCTTCTCGAGCTGGTAGTCCAGGCGACGCTTGACCTAGAAGAAAATAAATAACTGACTGTCCATTCTTCAATGTTCTGTGGTGTAGTTTATCGTAGCACCGTACGTTGTCACAAGTGGGCTGACGTTGGGTCACAGAATACAGAACTACTAGTACAGAAGTTCTACTGAGTAAAACCATTTAAATAAATAGCGACTCTTGCTCCGACACAATAAGGTGCGATGCAGATCGCTTATATTCACCTAGAACTTCTGACGACGTTAGGGTTGCCTTTCTTTACCGTTCAATGTCCTTTGGCAGTGTGCAAAATGTGAGTTTGTTATTATTTAAGAAGTCAGTCGATGAAATATATGCAATTGCCTTCATCATAGTTAAGTAATAACTATGGGAAGCTTGCTAGTATCAAACTGCTGCACTCGCACACGTGCTCGCTGGCCGGCGCTCGGCACCAACTGACCGAGTCCGCACCGTAACTACTCGTACTTGTAGCTTTGTATCTACAGTGCGGTATGGGCCTGGTCGGGTAAACAAAAGAGGTATCTTACCTACGTACCTTACAAATATTATGGCTATTTACACATGGAGGGTGGGGGGAGCAGGGTCGGTGATTCACAATCGACATGATCAATCTTGCGACTATGTATGAGTACTACTAACGTATATACATACGTAATTGTATAAAACAACTATAATAAATTTTACCTCACTGTATGTGTTCATCAGACGCTCCCTGTAAGCAGCCTCAAGCTGCAACAGAACATTTTCCTTCTTGGCCTGGATGAGAAGTTCCTGGCCCTCAGCGCGCCACTGCGCGTCCTTCTCGGACTTCACAGCTTCCTCCAAGCTTTTGATGCTTTCGGTACGGCTCTCATTCCACTGACTCTCAACTGCCTGAAATAATAAAGAAAATAATGAATACTCATACACATATACTCACGCCAGAGTCACAGCGTTCTTTCTTTCTTCTTTCGTTCTTTCTTTCTTCTATCATTACATACCTCACAAGCTTTCTCTGCTGACCATACTGATCTTTCTGACCTGCTATTTCTTTGGAACATCACTAATTTGATCAAAGTAAGAACGGCTTGGTCATTGGTAAGTTCAAAGCAATATGTGATATCTTGTCCATTCCACAGTACAACCACTTTACAACCAAGATGGCAAACAAGCACACAGCCTACCACAATAATGGTAAGGGGTTTCTGGTACCACAGATTAAATGTGTTTTAGGCTGCAAACTCTACCAGTAGGTAATTATAGCTAGATCAAAATTTAACCTTATTAATTAGGTCAAAGAATTCCTTTTAATGTCTTAATAAACTTAACCATCTGCTGTACTGTACTTCTATTTAACCTCTGATTAACTGCTTATTAAATCTTCTGTAGGAAGAAACTACTTACATAGTCAGATGGCTTAAATATTTATGAGTTTCTACAATACACACCAATTTCTTTTTAAGAACTCTATGCAATTTCATAAACCTTACATCAACTTCCTTGTCCAACCAGGCAGCTAGATTTGGTCCAAATTTCTTGGCAGCAAAATAGACCATGACAATCAATGATAGACCAGTGTAGTACTCGTGTTCCATGACGTAAATCTCCTTGCTGCAGAGGTATGTGGCCAAACCCACACCAAATGTGTATGGTCCCGTCACACCGGTCTTGGAGTGGAAGAATTGGAACCTGGAAACAAAGACAGAAGTCCAGTTACTCTATAGAAACTACTCAGCCTATTAAATTGTTTTAATAAACTTGTGAACTTCTACTAAACAGACAGCACACTTATCAAGATAAAATGTTTGTTTTTGATAACTAAATGATTAAATGATTTGGTGGAGTCGAAAAGTAGTCAGTAGCCAGTTAACTAGCCACATTGGATGAGATAAAATATTAGATAATGATGATTATTTTTCATTTACCACTACAGGTCAGGATAAATATATCTATTCTTTTTAAGATTGGGGTAAACAGCGGGCAGGGTGGGATGATGATAGGCATGAATGAAGGTTCTCTTTCCCATACTTCATACATCAACACAACAGAACACCTCTTTTCATAATCAAGGCAACAGCAACATGGCAAAAACCTACCAAATAGGATTGTAGGTTGGTATAAATTTTTTTTTGCAAGAGTACAATAGTGGATGCATAGACAACAACATGCTAGAACAACCACTTGAGTAGTAAACATACCATTCTTCTGGCAGAAATCCAAGCCTGACTTTCCCAGGCTCACCCCGCACAGGTCTCGGGAAGTTCTTCTCATCACGAACGCCGGAGACATCCGAGGCGGAACCACGTGCGGCGATAACTGTGCTTGTGGACTGTCGAGCAGCAGCTGAAGCATTGTTACATGGTAGTTATTGAAATGTTACACTCACTGTTCAATATAAAGCTACATTTTTATATATATATATTTTCAATATGATTACTACTTTCAGATTTAATGTACTTCTATTTTGTGACAACACATTTTTCATATTTTTTTTTCATTTCTACTCTGAATAATTTGAGAACCTACCTAGGTTCAAGGAGAAACAAATAGCAGTACCTAATGAACTTCCTATTATCAAAAATATAATAGGTACATTTTTTAGAATGTATGTAAGGAAACAGTATCTTTAAGAAACAGAAATTTGTATCAGCAGCATGATGTTTATTTTACACTTACATTATAAATAGGAGCTGTTTAAGGCTCTCAACCACTTTAATTACTATAACTTTTGTAAATAGAATAGATCTTCTTTTAATTATATCGGCAAGTACGAAGACATCCGTCAAATCGGTGATTACATAAACCCTCGTAACCAGGGTTAAGGTTAAAAAATTTATAACAATATCTTACAACATTTGTGAATTACATAATATTTTATTATTACGTACCTGAACGCAAAGCTACGCGTGATAGCATTTTGTATTTTGCAATTAGCAAATTTATTTTACAAAATCGACAGTCCTCGAATGTAAAGTACTTTACGATAGTGTTGGACGAAATCGATCGACTATCGTTTATTTGTTATAGATTAAAGCATATTCTGAATAAACTTTAGTCGATCGACTCTGATTTTAGATACCGGTTTACTATGACTACATTTTATTTTTGTTGTTAACAACTTGAACTATATGCTCTATATAGTGTACATCTTACTTAGTAATATACTATTTCACATGTTTCCCATGACCTACTTTTGATTTATTACTTGGTCATGTCGAAAATCAATAATTTACTAGAACTGACTCAAGTTTTGTTTATTCGCATGTGCCTTTTACAATTCAGAATTCAGAATAACCAGTTCATTTACACAAATCGGTGAATTTAAATCGAGATAACTTACCACATAAGCAACTGCATCTTTACTATGGCTAACGTTCAATGGATTTGGAAGCGTATGGTTCGTTAAATTTCATTATTGCATTTTAATTTAAATGCAAACACAACTTCATGAAATTACAAACAAATGATTTACCTTTAATGTCTGTTTGACAAATTGTGGATTACTATTTTATTTCTTTGCATTCTGTTTTAAGCTGACTGCCAGTTACTTTTGAAAAACTAAAATATAATTAATCAAATTAAAAACACGTAGTTGTTGAACGTAAATATGACTGTCAAAAGAAAGTTACTATAAAATTGACGTAAACATAAAATTTATGAATAGATAAATACTGTGATTACAAGTTTAATTTTTGTTGTTTTTTTTTTGCATAACGTTAGTTTAGTTTGAAATGGGAATAATTACGTCCTGCTGCAGACCCTCAGCTTCAGAAGTACTTACTCCTGATGCCGTAAGTTGAATTTTAAAAGAAAAACTTTTACTTGAAACCAATTTACGTTAACCACAAATTGTTGTTGTTCTGTATAGTAGCCGTAAAAAATGTAAATGTTTTGTAATCAAACAAGTTTTCATTTCGATTTATGCCTTCTTCACAACGACAAGCTTGTATTTCTTAAGTTTTATATTAATCTAAGGAGCAAAGGGAATAGTAACTGATTCACTAATACCTACAAAATATTACTCTTTACAAATAACTTCGTCATGTTTTACTATCACTTTCGCATACGTTCTTCAAGGCCAACGAAAATATATGTTACATTTCTTACAAGGAGGTAGGAGCTTACTTCTTAGGAGGAGTATGATATTTTCCTGCTCTTTTAGGAGACCAGGCGTCGTCAGCAGAGTGAAGCAGCTGAGCGAAGGGTGGCAGAAAATGCCTCTCGAGGAATTAAAGATGTTGATAAAATCCAACGCATGCAGCAGAGAAGTGAGGAGATGGAGAAAAGGGAGAGGGAATTGGAGCGGCAGGGTGGAGCTGCTTTGAAGGTAATAAAATATTACAGAGACATGTTATTGTAAGCGATAAAACAAATAGTTGTTAGGCCAGATAATGGATATCCAGCCAAATATTGCAACATGTTGCTCCCTTAAAAAATAATGATGGTGAAACGGAGTAAAGAACTCTTTATTTAATAAGTTGTTTGAAGTGACAGCCTCACACTCAATTGCTCACATTCGTAATCGCTGGTGGCCTATCACACTTTGAACAATCGTGTTGTCACTCTATGGAACAAGCTTCCAGAAAATGTCGTGACTGCGAAATCAGTGACCAGTTTTAAGTGTCAACTAGATAAATGGTTGGAAAAATACAAGCCACTGGACTGAACAACCTATTAACATAAAATGAGATGGTTAAATATACACGAACTTATACACCATAGACTTTTACTCCAGTGCAGTGATGTGGACACATCAGCAAGTTTGCTGCTCGTCCATAATTCAATAATAATAAGTTCCTTAGTCAGTCGAACTACTTGATGCATGATTTAAGAAATTATGTGAGGTTGTTGAATCTGGAAGACCTTGATAGACATTTCTATTTGAATGTTCAAAAATTTCACTCCTGCAGTAACAGCTATTCTTCAACATTGGCTGTCTTTTATTAAAGAAACATTGCTTCACGGAACTGAGAATTCCTAAACATCAGCCTTGCCATATGTTGTTTATCATTTTGGTGAAGATTAGTTTTTGTTTCCATTTATAAATTAAATATAATAAAATTGTAAACTTTATTTTAGTGGACGGCGAACTGAGATCCGGCTCCAGGTGGGAGCAATGACCAGAATCAAAAGACAGAGAAAAATGAAAAATATAAATACAAGAACTGATCCTGAACCACTACCCCAACTGTTATAGACTATAAATATAGCAACCATAAACTAAATGGTGTTGCCAACCTTTAAATTTTATGACCTGGCAAGTACATTTTGAAATAGTATTTAGTGTTATAGGCTGTGCCTAATAGACTCATCCAATGGGATCACTTTACAATTCTTTAAACTATTTATATTTATTATATTATTTATTCCTTTAATGTATTTTTCCATTTAATCAAGTTTCAGAATTCATATTATACAAATAGTCTGACACTATACATGCAATAGTAGACCTTAAATTTAAGACATACAGTTGAAATATGCACAAAGTTGTTATACTTTATATAAAGGAGTTTCTACAATGTGGGTTAGAGGAGTTCACACTGCTGATGGTGCATAAACCACAAATATAACTATCAACCCCTTTGCCTAAGATAAAGCTTCTACTTTAGCTTAGTCGAAGGGGTTATGAACCCATATAATATATATCAATAATGTACTAAGTCCTGCCTCTTCATTGCAAGTGCCACATCTTAGTAATGACACTACCTCCACACTCACTTTATTGATGTTACCGTTGCAGACAAACAATAAAAACAGTTCATAAAACAAAGACGAGATACTGATAAAAGTGTTAGTTACTCATTACTTTATTGCATGTTTATCCGTTACTGATATGAGCGCACAGTATGAAAAATGCCCTAAAAACGGACATCCCCTTTTTTTTATTCTTTTGATAAAGAATATGATTTTAAATGCACGAGTAGAACTCCCGAAGTTCAAATGTCCTTAGATCCGGAGATACAATTTTTTTATCGTTTTTTCTATGGAATTCAGGAAAGCCATAGAAATAGGTGTTGTTCAAAAGGCGTTCAGTTTTTATTATTGATAAATAATCCATATTATCAAAGTGTAAATTATCTATAATATGCAGTCAGTAACAAAGTTCTAGCACTTAAAATAACATAAAAAAACGATTTTAACCATACTTTCGTAATTTTTTTTTTTTTCATCAAGTCTTACTTTAGTAGGATTCAATTCTTTAATTAGACTATAGAACAGGTCCCTCTTAACAGGCCTTCAAAACCTGAAATCTTAATTCCTTGGGATTCGTGACTTATGAGGTTTTAAAGAAAGTATCCTAGGGTTGCCACCGAATTTTTTTTATTGTGATTTCATATTAAGTAAAAGTTATAGATTAATAGAAACTAGGTTGATATCTTTTGTAAAATATAAGATTGAAAATAAATGAACGTAGCTTGTTTGACATTACATTAAGTGTAAATTCTTTAAAATGGAAATAAATTGCGATGAAAACGAAAATGTGGTATGGGGAAGGGAATAAAGTGTGAATGTGTGAATGGTGGTGATGTGGTATGCTATACCTAAACCCTAAACCCTATACCTAAACATTTTTTTGGAGGAATGGGGGTTAGGCACCATGGAGCCGAAAATCCATAAAACCTAACTTAAAAAATATTATAATTTTTAACTTTACACATTGCACCTGCTGTTATGCTAAACGGAGGTAAAATACAGTCATAACTTGTAAACGGATAGTTTTTTTTACAAAAATTCCTATTGTAATTGCATGCTAGAGTCATGCCCTTTCAGTGATTAAAGTTAGCGTTCCTTTTTCAAATACACCCTATAGAGGATGTTAGTGAAACGCTCCCGAAAACGAAGACAGACGATAGTACTAATGGTACCTTTGATTATGGGTCAGAAAAAAATTCGATCCTGATGGTATTTAGGTGTCTATTTAAATTTTATTTGATTATTACACGTAACTCAGTGAAATAGTCGTATTATTGAATATTCATTACATACGGACAAAATGGCCAATTAGGCCCGTTTGGCAATCCGATATATATATATATATATATATATGTCGGATTTTCGAGCTGGGGGTAGCTTTCATTCGTACCCATGGGCGGTAGAATGTGGGTCTTGTTGAATGAAACAAGTTATTAACTTTTCGAAACTCTATTGTCGTAATCAATTTACAAAGTTAACATTAAGATCAATACGTTGGAAACAATATTACCAAGAGGTATGTGGAATTGCGATCGTACGTCCAGAACTGTGCTCCACACTCGCGCCTTTGCTTTATATACGCATCGATCGCTCAAACTACCTTCTACTACAAATTTAATAGCGAAACTTGTTTCAAGTAAATCAAAATGTGAATAGTTTAACAAAATTAACCAAATTCGTTAGACAAATCAAATCACATTATAAAAATATAGGTGTGACAATATGGGCGCGCCGTCATATATATATATAATAGGTTAGTCACAAATAAATCACAAATTATATCTAAAAATTATTGAGATAGAGAGAACTAAAATTTTTGACAACCCTGTAACCATAGAAATTAGATAAAACTTTAGAAGAATATAACTCCAAGATCCAAAGAGATGGGTCTAATTTTTTTTATATAATTAGCAAGATATCAAACAACTTCAGTTATCATGGTTTTGAATCCAACTATGGCAAAATACTACAGTAAAAAAATAAAAACTAAAAACCTTTTATTCAAAATATCTTTTAAGTTAATGGATTTTAAAACAAATAGTTTCGTACATCATATACCCGCGTAAAACCTACATACACGTATACTAGTAGATTTACATAAATATTTTTTTTACTATAGATTGTAATAATTTACTAAATACCAAGAATAATTTTAAAAAATCGTATCTTCGGATCTAATTACATTTGACGTTCGGGTGTTCTACTCGTGCATTTAAAATCAGTTTATTTATCGAATGAATAAATAAAAAGGGGATGTCCGTTTTTTAGGTCATTTTTCATACTGTGGAGCGTAATAAGGATCTTATGTTTAAAAATGTTAAAAAGTAATATGTTTTCGAACTACCCTTCCTTAAAGCAAGGAAGCTTTTTGGTGAACTGTAGTATGTCTAGATATACAGTTTTAATGTTCAGTCTGCGTCATATGGTTGGTCTAGATAACTATTTAATAGTAGTATTAGTTTGCACATTGGATGGTTCTGGACTCAACGTAAATTTGTTCACCACTAAATATATGACGTTGACTGTACGTAATAATAATTTTTAGTGGTATCTATGCTTATTGTTAATTTGCAACACTAAAACATTTTCTACTTTTTGTCTGAGTAAGGTTCTCTATTTAAAAAGTTAAGAAACAGGTGTTTACATTATTTATCGTATGTGCAAGTGATGCACTATGTGATTGTTTTAAGGCCGGGTCAGACATCAGGCGGGGAGGGATGGCGATGCGGCATGAGCAGCTTCTAATGTACTAGTCTGTTAATATAGAAGATGCCAAACAGCGCGGCCGCTCTTGGCGCCTCCCGGCCCGCCGTCTGCCCCAACCTTTAAAATTGTAAAAGAATATATTAAATCTAGTGATTATGAGTGTCTATAACATAAGTAATATTTTTGCAATGCATGTATATGTTAATATATTTTGTACTTTGTATGTTAGGCAAAAAATATGTGTAGGTATGTAGCCACTACGGAAAAAATATTTAAATAATTAATCTAAATGTTGCATGTTTTTAAAACAATATAAGTATTATAGAATATTAAGAACTGGATTTTTAAATGTTGCTAGTCATAAAAAATAAGTTATGTACACATAACTATTATCACATCTATTAAATATACACTAAGTTTTGGAATATACATTCTTCACTTATAATTGCTCAATGTTTAATATTGTTTATACAATATTATGTAGTAAATAAATAAAAAAAAGTATATAACCGACTTCAATGCGTAAACTAAACTCATCATCGGATCTTTACGAAATTTAATTGGGACCATTTCGGACGACGGAGCTTTGTCCGAACATACATAAAAAAAATAAACATCCGAATGGAGAACCTCCTCATTTTTTGAAGTGGATTAAAAATTATATAAAACTTAACAGAATTGTTGTGGCTACTACATTTGCACTGAAAATAGTTATTTTATGGTGTTCGTGACCAGTTTTATGGCGTGTAAGTCCTGTAAATCATGACATTTATTTCTTGTATATATTGTGATACATACTTCTAATCTGATAAAAATATGTCATGTTACTATAATAAATGTAAAAAAGCCAATACTTGTATCAAATTTCATTACGGAGTGACAAGAATCTTTTTGCATTGTGTCAAAAAATGGGACTATGGCGGCCATATTGTGGAACGTCAATTCAGCGATTCACCACTTTTACCCTTTAAATATTGTAGTTACGAAATAATTGGGATAAGGATTAAGGATAGGGAGACAAGTACCATTTCTTTGAAATTAAAAAAAGAAGGGTTTTGCGCTGTTCAAATGACAAGTCAAAGTGATGTATTGTGACGTTGTTTGACAATTTATTCACTGGTAGGTAACCGTAAAGTCACTGTCGGATATCTGTCTCTGTGACATCAAAGCGCCAAAAGGTCTTTGTATCACTATACTATAACTTTTTAAATGTTATATACATTCTCATAGGCAGGGCTGCCAGATTGTATAATTCGATACAAAATTCGTATAATTCGGTTATCTTTTGTATCCTGTTTGTATACCAGATTGCATTGTATAATTGGATCACCTTTTATTGAAATCCCCAAAGAGTGACGTACTATAGTTGTACAACACTGATTTTGTATAATAGTACGTGATTTTGTATAATTTCTGAGACTCAGCGGTATTAAATAAGTTGTCCTTGCTGGCAGCCCTGCTCATAAAGTACTCGTATGTATGATAACTGATTACGTATGTCATGCTTACGGGAATTACATGAAAGAAAAGTTAAATGTATAAATAAAACAATGTATTATTTAAAAGAGTGTAATTATATGGCTATATGAAACTTGATTTGTCTCATTAGCTTTTCCCTCGTCTTTTCTGTGCAGCCCCATAAATGATATATTATGTTGGTACGATTAATGGCAGCTTTTTGAACGATTGGGTAGGGTTAGCAGCACTTCTAGAATAGCGCTGTTTGCCGGTGAGAAGTGTAAAGCTCCAAGGGGTGGAGAAATATTTTTGCAAGTTGGAGCTGTGAATATTTATAACCAAAGCTACAGTTACCATGAGTAGAGCTGTGTGCTATTTTACCAAACAGGTGGCATAAAAACCTTTAGAATTAATTCTCGTTTTTATTTCAACAACTAATCTAAAATTACTCTCTGTAATAAATTATCAATTTATTGCCGAGTGGTTTTGTAGAACTTGATTGAACATGACTATTGTTAGACAGCATTAGGAAATCTAGTTAAAGTGACGAGTAAACGAAATCATGTATAGTTTTCATTCGGATTTCTCTCGACAATCTTGGGTACCCACCAAAACTTACTTAAGTCAATATGGTAATTCGTTATTCCGTACATCAAGTCACAGATATTGTAATAGTAGGTAAGGCCGTCGCTAGCCACAGAGCCAGCAAGGGGGGGGGGGGCGAGTTGATACAGGGTGAATGGGATGATGTGATGGAATGTCTTCTGCGGGACAGAACAGTACTACTTCTCACCAGTTCCCTTTCCACCGCTTTTTCATGCATCACTACCTCACACTCTCGCTCTGGACCATACACATAATCATGGCCTCCAGGGAGGCACTACCCATACCGATAGCCACGGCGAGATTCGCACGCTGAGCACTCTACCAAAGTGTGGAGTGCGGTGTCCTCGCTGCAGCTCCCGCAGTTGTGGCACCCAGATGTTGGCTCCCGGCCTATGCGACACAGGTATTTCCTGAAGCAGCCGTTGTCCGGTGAGTACCCGCGTCATCTGGTAGGAGACATCACAATATTTACGCATAACTTTTTACAAGGTAGTCCGATTTTGATCATTCTTTTTAGGGTTCCTTTCCTAAAAAGAAAAAAAAAAAAAACCTTATAGGATCACTTTGTTGTCCGCCTCTCTGTCTGTCAATACCCTTTTTCACAGGAACCCGTGGACGCATCAAGTTGAAATTAATACCAAATACTAGTATATAGTACAGTCTGCGGTCCCTTGAAGCATTAGAATCAAGCTTCTAAGTCATCTCAATCGAAAGATAAAGAAAGCCACTTAAGCCTTAGATTTGACCAAAATTTAACATTTCGCTGGTAAATCAAACCTATAGGGTACTTCTTATTGATCTAGAAAAGTTGATAATTTTACTTTAAACCTAATGAAAGATTGTTGATATATCTGATAATGATTATCCAGCCACAAAATACAAAAAAACTGAAGTGTGAAAAATAAAGCTGACACACCTTGCCCCCCCTCGCACCTGGTAAGTAAAATCATTTAAATAAAAAACAACTCTTCCTTCGACACAATAAAGTGCAATTTAAGTCGCACAGCGCTAATCACGTGCTACCTGCACGATTCACCTATAAGTTGCCCCTCTGTCTACCGCGTAACTTTTATCTTCTGACGACGTTAGTGTAGCATTTCTTTACCTTTCGAATGTCTTTGGAAGTGTGAAAAACTTAACTTTTGGATCCTTGTTATTATTTAAGCAGCCGCATACGATGCCATATGCTTTTGCATAGTAATATCTATCGAACTACGCGAGTATCGAATTAACGGTCGACCCGGCCCGTGCACAGCAGTCCACTGAAGTCCACTCAGTTAGTCCGTCCCGTCGACGATAGCACGCACTTGTACCTTCATACCCACAGTGGGGTTGGCTTAATGCCCTGATCAAGAAAACGTTCAGATATGCAGTAAATAGCGTTGGCAATGCGTGAGTTGAACAACTCCAGTGTCGCAGGATCGTTTATAGGATAGGGTGACTGCTTACCATCAAGTAACAAGCAAGATACAAGTCTTTGAACGAAACACTTTGACAGGATTCCTAGGATATTTTGTAGGCTATATGAGATTGACCGGAAGTAAGTAGAACGAGAAATTATAATACGTTTAATTAATGATATGGCAGGCACATTTAGGAAACTAAACGTATTTGATAATCACCTGTTCACAATATTTGTTGTCAAATTTGACAAGTGAAACACCGCTTACCTTAATTTTGGACTATTGTGATTTTGTGATTATCTCGTGTTGTGTTACTTGTAATACTATCGAAGTTATAATGTCTGACGCCAGAGGAGATAAGAGGGTAATAAATAGTTTTACTTATCTCTATTGTTTGTATAACTGTGCAATAAGTTTCGACGCGACCGTGAATTTGTAACATCTATTTATTTATATTCAATGACCTTCTCATAACTTAGAGGTCGTCGCAAGATCACATAAAATAATTAAGATTAATTTATTAGACGAAGACACGACGTAGTTAATAGTTAAAACACGTTTACGTGCACGCAAACCAATCAAAAGGTGGCGCACTTGCTGTGTATTTGACATCTGAATTAAAAAAAAAACTGCGTAAGACTTCTTTGGCGCCTTTTTCTGAATATCTTTTGACGATAACATAACCATGAATAGCTTGACTCTATTATTAGAAACGTAGCAATAATACAAAAAAAATATTTAAGAGGGTTCAAATGTTACCCATTTATTTTTTATATTAACTATGCCTACCCTTACGAATATATAAAAAAAAACAATAGAAAATTTTGACATGGTGGATTTGGAACTACCTTCATTTTATTTCAAAATATTTCTAGTCTTATAATGTGTTTGAGTACTTCTTACTTAAATGCTGTGTGGACTTATTCTTAACATAGTCGCAAAGGTTTAGGTACACTAAAATAATATATTACTGTACCAAATACATAATGCAGTTTTATTCACTAAAATATACTGTTGCATGATTTTGGTGGGCTTTGATGATTATATTTGTATGTACACACAAGTATGAGAACTTAAGAACAATGTATGGGTGGTTTTCTGCTTACTATATCTGCATAAAAACTTGCTTGTATTATTTTTAATGAATTAAAACCTTGCAGGCACAGGACAACAGGCTGAAGCCAGCGGTAAGCTTACTTGGCTTAACTCTGTCTTGTCTATTACTTTATGTGCATATTTTTTTATTGGTGTTTGATATGTTTATTGTTTTGTATATGTATTGTTGTGGTATTTTTCTGTATATACCTTCTACATATAGTACTTATGTAGATTTAATTAATTATTTTATATAATTCATTTATTAATGGGATGGTATTCGCTTTATAAGTGATTAAGCATTGTTTTTTTTATTATTTCAGTTGGAAGTAATATTTTCTTTGTCTGAATTTAGTTGTTTGCGATACTAACTTTTAAACTTTCGTATTCCATTATATACTTAACTATGTATTTATATGGGAGTCTCGATGATGTAGGGCGTGCACCACTGAGGCAGTCGGCCTGTGACCACACCCAGTGCAACCTGGTTGAAACGTCAGGCAATTCAGAGGTATGTAATACATATTTTCTGATCGCATTAGTTCCTGTATAAATACATAATTAAGTATAGCTGTTTGAATTTTTTTTAGCAAATTCTTCTTTTGATACATAACTTATTTGATGCATGGTGATAAAGAGGTGCAAGGCCATTATTTGTGGTAACCAAATATGTGTCACATAACAATTTTTTTTTACAATATGGGCCTTCTAAGTTTATGGGGTATTAACATTTAAATCCTGACAAGGATGGGATTTGGATTCTAGCATAGCATATGCCAGGCATGATTGGAACCGACACAGTAGCATGTACTTTCTAAAGTCACCCTTCAATCACATGTACAGGTTGGCAAAAATCTGTCAATTTAGAATGCAGGTATTGTAGTAATGCTACTATTTATATTATTAATTCTTTATTTGTATACACAAGGGTCTACATTTTCTAAAAATTTCAGGTGCTTTACAGCCGTAACATGACAGCCGTAAAAAATACAAATATTTTAATTTTATGTCAGATTTGTTCGAATCTTTAAAAGATCTCCTGATCTGATGTTCTTCTTTAAACCATGACTTTTGACATGTCGCTTTGTACGTAGGGATGGCCGATGCAGTAACCAAATACATGCCTACAGCTATGATATGCAGCTTAATAATGTCTACACTAATTTAGACTACCTTAATTTAACTGATGATTAATGTAAAGATAAATAAAATTTCATTTTCGAACAAGAGATCTTATTGTATTTAATAGACCAGTAATTAAGGAAAGTTATAGGCGGTTTAACGTGCTACGACCCTACTCTGGTGAATAGAGAAATAAAGGCGGGCGACTAGCACTTATATTTTATAGATACTCTGAATGCAAATTACGCTGCACGTTTAGTACGTTATTTAAAGGTATGCTTTAAAAATGTGTTGCCATATGAGAAAAAACAAAATAAACAGTCAACATAGCTTCATTCTCAGTATAGTTTAGCGATTAAAATCTAAAGACATTATCATTAACTACATAATTGTATTGTGTTAGTATAATTTCATAGAATTCAGTGTTATAAAGAATTGAATTTACTTTGATATGATACCGCGCGACTTGTTTATGTAGATCGAAATACTCACCGCGTTCAAGGTACATAACATGGTTCTTAAACGTAATGATATGCAAAACCGTTAAAACCTTTAACAACAGATATTTTGAAATGTTTTATAATTAAAGTATATTTCAATAAAATATACCTGTCCCTTGTAAACTGTTTTCATGGGACGCACTTAGAAATTTAGAATAGGACGCACTACGAATAGGAGCAACTGTGCGAATGGAGCAAATAAGACGAATTGGAGTCAGCGGTACGTCAATAGAGAGCGAATGAGTGTGCATCTTAACATTTACCAAATATGTTCGTGCAAAATGTATAGCAATATTAAACGTATAGCTACGTCCCCGTCGAAAGTATATACGCGACTATGAAAATGTTTGCACGTGTTTGCCGAAGCTATGAGTGTTTGCTCGCGCTTTCTTATGTTCTCAGTTCTATGAGAAAACGGTATTGAACTGAAATTTTTCAATTTTGATCCTGTATCGTGAAGGTACTTAGTCAAATGTACTGTTTTTGTACTCTTTGGTACTTAGTCGACCTGCTCATAGTTAGTTCAGGGAGTCCATTACCACAGGAAAGTTTTTGATTCTTTATTTAGATTCTGTTCTTGTTTTCCGATTCCATTAAATAAATCATTATTGAGTTTGGATTCATGAAGAAAGACGTTCTTGCATATCATTTGGTTCAAAGTGTATCTCCATGTTTGCTTGTTTGTTTCATCTGATGTGTTTAAAAATTGTGTGATTTGTAAATTAATTACCCCACTATCTGTATCTACAGCGCGTATCCACACAGATAGCAAATAAAACAATGATTGATGCAGTGGCCAAGAGTGATTATTAAAAAAAACATCCTAACCTGATTAAAACTTTAGTTAAATTTTAATTAATCATTCGTTTATATGTAAAATAACCAAGTCAACCTAGATTATTTATGATAAAAAATGGACATTTCGATTTTTGATAATAAAACAATTTGATCATAAAACAAGCGTGGTAATCCAAAATTTAGGTATTTTAGTTCCTTGACTCGGCTAAAAGATGTTATGCTCTTTTATAGAATAGACATGTTGAGGGTTTTTTATTTGCCATTATTATACGTCGATGTTAACCAACATAAAATTATTTAGGTATTTACAAATGTAAGAGTTTAGTCAGGCTATTAGAGCCTATTAGGTTAATTTTTCAATATTATTTTTCGCTTTTCTGTTTCTTTTTTCTTTCGTCCGTTGAATTTTTTGTTAAAAAGCTTTTATTCAAATCCGAATGGCACATTTTCAGAGATTAGATGCAACGTTATATTAAAAAATACAATTCAGTTTTATTGTATATTTTGTATAGTTTACTACACGCATCAAAGTTGTAACTTTAAATAAAATTAACATATTTTATCGTGAAATAAGCGCATTCCCTTACCTCGTAAGTAGGTATATAGGTTTTGTAGACTAAATTTATGATGTGCCACTATTTATTTACTTAACCATTTGACGTCTATTTAAAAATTATTTAAAAAAGTTTTTCTCCTAATAAAAGAAAAACGAATAGTCATCTTACCTTTCGTGGCTAAAATCAGAACTTTTGTATTTTGAATTTACTTTCCAGGTTTTAGTTCTAATTTTAAAATATTTTATGACTGATAATAAGTATACGATATTGAAATTCTATGATCTTTTTTACGAAATCACGTTTGTGGATCTACATAATGCACGTCCTCTCTTTCCAGTAAGTTACATGGATACTACAATTATTTCAAATCATTTGAAATAATAATGGTACAGAAGTATCACAGCGATAACTTATCAACTACTTACTCGTACTTATATTATTTATCGCAATCATACTGCTCTGTTGTAGTCTACCTTTGCGCGTCCCGAGTGAGAACGCGCGTCCGCTCCCGCCGGAACTAAGTATTTGAATTTAGAACTTTGGTGACGGTGACATATTTTTCTTGGTTATTTTTTTTTTTACTTTCATCGTTTTTTAATACTAGTGCAATGGATATGCTAAGCAAGGTTTGTTTAATTTAAATATTGTATTAGTTTGCCCTCTAATATCAGCTGCGGTCGTGCTCGTTTGATAACGACCTACTATTTGATTGTATAGTATTAGTATTATTGTCATCAGTCATTGATGCCTCCAGCGATTTATCTTAAAATTATTCTATAATATTGGGTATTATAAACTTTAATGACTTAATATACTTACAATGATATTTATTAAAAATATGATGGTTAACGATATTTCTAAATTAAGCTGATGAATTCTTTTCTAAAGCTGACAGTTATAGTTTTTTTAACTGCCCATTTCATAACAAAGTAAGTTCTGTCATATAGAGGTTTTTCTTGCGTTAATTAATGCGTTTAAAATATGTGTACGGATTCACTGAATTCATATTAATATCTACGAGTAGAATTGATGAGCGAGTTCTCGGTGAGTAATGAAAATTTTAAAGTAAACAAATGGGGTCTTTTTTATTACCTAACTGAAGTGTCTGAAACAAAAAAGGCTTTAAGAGGAGGACATAAAGAAAAAAAAAACTTTTACACGCTTCGGACCTGAATAATTTAGAATTTTGTAATCATATAATAAAGTTAAACAAAAACCAATAAAAATATTTAAAAAAATTCTAGACAAACTTAATTGCCTAACTAAAACTTTCATAAAAATAAAACTTCAAGTCACCAGTCAAACAAAACAACTAAATCAAAATTGCTCCATCCTATGATGAGCTATGGTGATACAGACTGAAGAAAAAGTATTTGTTGTACAGTGGTCAGTTATTGTATCAGACCTTGAGCTTCTCGGAAAAAAACATATTACTACAATGACTTGCTTGCTGTTATTATTATGTCGTGATTCATCATAGACAACAAGTTGTAACGTTTTAATAGTTGCACTGTCATTTGAGTAGACAAACATATGTAAATAAAGTAGAAGGTAAGCTAGGGTTGACATTGTTGCGGTTTTGTCCACTTGTATATTAGCTGGATATTTTTATTCGTATTTAATCCCGTTTCAAACGTTTTTGAATACACGCGTAAAGAACACAGTCATATTAGAGAGAGAGTTATCACAATCGATGACTTTCAGTAATCGATTAGTAACAGACTGTCACAACTTGTAATTCTTGAGTCCTTTTTCTTTAAATCGGATTCGACCGGAATTCATTAAATACTGAACTGTATTATCTTTACTTATTTGTGTAAACAGGACGTATCTGACAATGCCTCTAGCATGCAGTTACAATGAGAATTTTTAATTTTTGATTATGAAAAATTAATTAGTCATAAAAAAAAACCATAAAATCTATAAAAATATTGTTAAAGTTACTTTTTATAAAAATCATAAAAAAAGGATTTATTCATAAAACTAAAAACAAATATTTTTGATGTTAGTTTTTATGGATTTCAATCTCAATAACAAAGTGAATTCCAAAATAAAAAAATATGTTTGATTTAAATTTTTTAAATTTACACATTCTACCTGCTTTTATGAGAACCAGAGGTGACAATAATTGGAAATTCAAACGGTCATAAAGTCATAACTTTGTAACGGATAGCTTTGAAAATAAATCTATTTGTAACTGCATGCTAAAGTTATGCCCTTTGAGTGGTTTAAGCTAGTGTCGCATAGTTATATACACCTCTTATATAACATTATGTATTTGTAGAATTTAACCGCGCCAAAAGCTTTTCATTCTCTCCAACCATAATAATTGGCACATTTTTTTTCTCTCGTTATCGCGTTATCCAGTATCTTAATTTTTTTTTCTTATTTTTATTTAAATTATGTATGTTAACCTTATTGTTACGACGAAAATATAACCTTTGCTTATCAGAAATACAAAATATAGTCGCAAATGACTTGTTAATGATCAGCCACGTGATTTAATAATTACAATTTGAATTATATAAATACATAATTAAGTTAAAACGATTAATTGAATATACGGTAACGTGAATAACGACGTATTTATTAACGTTTCTGACTAGTTAAACCCTATTATTAATTTCAATGTAAATTTTTTGGGACTGTACCCAAACTAAGCAGAGCTTACACTATGGGTTCTAGAACACGTATATACATAATTATTAACGGCACGCTGTAAGTTTGCCGACGACCACCCCTTTCGCTTCCGGCTACCTCTGTTAGTACCGAGCGACGAGCGACGTCATGACGTCATCGGCCAACTTTTTGCGCGCGGCTAGTAGGTATTTAGATACATTTTTTATTTGTAAATTATTATAGGAACGCTCAGGTTACTACGAATAGAAATATCCACCCATACAAATGTTTGCACTCCGCGGAAATCCAACTGTCGACCTCAGACGTAGCAGTAGAATTAGTCGACCTGCATATGGTAGGTGGGTAAAGAGACAGGCGTATTAAACACCCATAGTTTGCCAACCATAATTACAGTCAACCGAACACCTTGGGAATTCAATTGGCGGGAAAATTGGGAGTATACCGTAATGGGAAGTTAGGCAAGTAGGGAATTCAATAGAAGGAATAGGATATTTATATGGATGGATGGGGGAGTGTCAGCTCGAGCAGATCAGGGTCGCATATAAAGCAGCAGCCAGGGATCGGAAAACCCATGCATAACGGTAACCTTTATAAACGGTTACCGAATCAATCTGTAACCGTTTGAAACGGTTACAGATTGATTCGGTTAACAGATAATTTATGTTATTGTAGTAACCCATACAATAAGGGTTAACACGTAACAGTTAACCCAAATAAAAGGGTTTATTTATAGAATCTGTTAACCCATATGAAAAAGTTAACCCAGGACTTCGGTTATTTTGCGACGTTGCCTATTAAACTTCATAGGGCGGTGTTATTTCTTACTTCTTCGTTATTTCTCTCGTAAACGTGCACGGCTACGCCGGGCGTTTGTGGCAGTTATTCATTAAACTTCACACGACACGACACAGTGTAATGGCCATTATGTATTTCCACGGGAATTAACGTGATTACGACATAGGTATCACCAGGTTGCATTGGACGTGGTTCGCCTGTGAGCACGGCCAGTGCAACCTGATCGAATGGTCAGGCAATTCAGAGGTATGTAATACCTATTTGGTGATCGCGTTAAATACATAATTATTAGTGTTTTACTTTTCTACCTTTTTTAAAATACCTATTTTGTTTTTACATTTCGTGTCTAGAAGTCTATTTTTATAACATGATTTTAATTTATTAAGTTTTTATCCTTTTAAGATAAAAGCACAAAGAAAACAAAACAGTGCTGTAATCACTGAGTTATTGGTACCAATTCTGTTACTTCACTCGCCAAATTAAAATTCACTAAATTTTCTTCATATAAGATGTTAACCTTGGACACTTCGAAACAAGGTCTTATTTCACAAGTAGGTAACATATGTCGCTATCCAAATAAGCAATTCATTTTTTGACTAAAGTCTGATACGCTTAAATAAACTTTAATACCACGTAGCGAGAGCCGTTATCCGTTGAATGCCATCTCTTTTGCTCTGTATTTTTAGTAAGCGTCTTCGTAGGTGTCGATTAAAATAACGTTAAAGTTTTTATACGGCATTTGAATAATTGGGGACTCTCGCTGCGTTGAAATAAAGTTGAGTATACGTTGTCAGGTTTTAGTGAAATTTAGTGGCGCTTAGAAATAGATGCCAGTAACAAATAGACCTTATTGCGAAAAACACAAGGTTGATTTCATATGAAGAAATTAAGTCAGGTTTTAGTTTAGAGAGTGTGCAATAGAATCGGCACCAATATCTACTTATTTAAATTGATTAAAATTTCCTCTTAAGTAAAATCAATTGTTATTTTTAATCGAATTGGCGTTTGGCGTTAGGTCATAACTAGAGATCGGATAATCGGATGCATATTTACCTAAAGTTATTTTTTGGATAACAAATTATGGAAGCGACTTCTAAGTATATTTTTATTTAAAATAAAATCCCGGGATTCCGGGATCGCATAACTAATCGGATGTATATTTACTTTAAGTTAATTCTTTTTAAGTTAAGGTGTTTCCCATTCGAGTATGTACGTATGTAAGGTGTAAGAGAAATGGTGGTGTGGTAAATAAGAAAACATAAATTAATATAAACTTATTTATTCATTACATTACATAGCAGAAACTACATAGAAGAGAAATGAAAGATAGAAAAGTTGTACATGGGCGCGGGATTCTTTCGATAAAAAAGTGCTTTCCATAATAGCCAACATCTCAACTTTAAGTAAATATGCATCCGAATATCCGATCTCTAGTCATAACTAATTGACTAGGTAGTTATCAAACTGTCAAAAAGAATATAAATGAACCGACCGAGTAGGTATATGGGAAGCTATATTAACCCTGATATCAACACAAGCTATCATGGGCAACTGCAACTCAAGAGTTACAAGTGCATTGCTGCCCTTTAAGGTGGGAGTAGGGGAAAGGTTAAGATCCCCGGTAACTACACTCACTCGGCGAAAAGCAATGCAAGCATTCCTTCACTGCCGGTTTTCTGTGAGCTTCGAGCCGTACAGTGTACAATAGAATCGGCACCAATATTACTAGCGTATAGAGTAGACACCGCGAAGAAAAAGTTTGTAACGCAAACTGCGGTCCCTGCACCGCAGTGAAAACAAATCTTTGTAGCAGTTCGTTGGGCAACACGCGTATACGCCACGAAAATCACGGCGCTTAGGACCTTACGCTCGCGAGAAAACTACAACTCAAAAACGATCGAGCGTTGCTTGTTAATAGCGTAGGATTTGACTACAAATTTATCTCCCACGAACTTAAGAAGTTCGAAGGTGACGAACGTTATGACACCATACAAAAAGTTACCGAGGTTTTGAAGTACAGGAAATGAAAATCTAAGAAATAGTACTCAGAATCATATTTATTAAAAAAATGGATTTCATCAAAAATTGGTTGGTTGATTGACTAATCGGTAATAAAACAGTTTTCTAAAATCATGTCAATTATTTTGTCACTGTAATATTTAATCATCCGAAAGATTTTCATTGCACTTGATGAGAACAATATTTTTTATAGTTTGTTCCAATAAACGATTTCTTAAAGGAGTCAAAATAAATTTGAGAACTGAGAATAGACGTTCTACGGTTACTTGCTGGCGCAGCAAGGATCATCAGCACTACTTCCGCTAACTTATATGGTAATTCATGCGACCAGTATTCTAGCACGTTTTCAGTAATTGCAAGTACTTAATGTGCTTTTTCTGTTATCAATCTTATTTTTTTAGGATTGGCTTCGCCTAGAAAATTGGGTGATATCAGAGCCTTGATATCACAAAAAGCTTGATCTTCCAGATCCTCAAATGGTCTTCCATGAATAGAAATAAGTCTAACGCAACAATCCAATCATTTTTCTTTTTTCTTTTTCGGGTTTACTTTCTTTGATTTTAGTGGTTACTTTATATATTTCTATTACTTCTTTGTGTATGGCTTGATGTTGTAAATGCTGGTGGTTCTTCAGATTTGTTGCGCGTTTACCTTGAAAATGAGAACAATTAATCTAACATGTAAATTTTTGGTAAACTTATTAACTTTCTACTTCGTGCCGCAATTCTGTCAGTCAAAATCAGCGTTGCCAGACGTCAAGATTTTGGCGGGATGTCCCGATTTTTAAATCATAATTAAATGTCCCGCGCGGGACAGGCTCAGTCCCGCTTTTCGGGGATAACTCGACCGTGCGTGCAGCGTGCGTGATTTTGATTTTTTTTTTAATTTTTTTTTTATTCCGAAGACGAATAAGGCTCAAATATTTAACGATAGGGTAAATTTGATTTTAATTAATTGATAATTTAATTAATTTGAATTTAATTTGATTTTATTTTTGCTATCTATTCTCACGTAAACGTAATTTGAATTCAAATAAACAGATAAATATGTATTTATAAACTTCTGATTAATTTTATACTTTTTTTAAAATGTCCCGCTTTCGACGAAAGAATCCCGCTTTTTTCATTCAAAAAGTTCCAAAATCCCGACTTGGCAAAAAAAAATCTGGCAACGCTGGTCAAAATACACGAAGTCTTTAACCAAAACCAATAATGTTTATTAATACTACGATTAATGAGATCACGAACAGTTTTATGATTTAACGGTTAATCAGTTCATCAATATCATTTAAATAATTATTTTATTGTTCACTTTTTTACTAAATTTAATTGGAGCAAACTATCAGTCCTAAACTTAACATGATATTTATGTTAAGATAAAAATGGCCAAGTAAATTTGTTCAAAAGACTTTTAAGCTAATACCAAAATATAAGGTAACTTACCTTTAATTTTATTATTTATTTCCACATAATTTGCATAACCTGTATTTAGAATGTTCATCCCATTCAAAATATCTGTGGACGGCATTTGTTGTCATTCGCGGCATATTTACACTTACGTATATATATATATATACAGCAAAGTTTGCAAGCGCATCAAACACTCAAAAACTCAAAACAATGTGAGCGATACGTAGATACCTACTAAGTCGATACGCGTGATTCGCGATATATATACTTAGCGTATTAGAAACAAAAAAGACAGATGCGCGGCGCGTGCGATGTCCTGCCGATTGGTTAAGCCGCGCACGCGCTGCGGTTGCTAGGATACGTACTGCGAGTGAGTGACGAGGAATAAAACACGTACTAATATGCAGAAACCTATATATCGATTCGGTTAAGGTTAACCGTAATTATCCTGTAACAGGCTATTCCTGTTAACACATTTAATTCTGTAACATCCATTTCTGTTAATCCAAATTGTATGTTAACCCATTTCCAATAAGGTTAATAACAGGTTATTTCGGTTAGGTTAACCCTAACCGGAATATCCCTGGCAGCAGCTTATAAGAAAGTGAGTTTGTTTGTTTGTTACACTTTCACGCCTTAACTACTCAACCGATCATCATCAAAATCAAAATCAAAATCATTTATTTCAATTAAACCACTATGGGTATTTTATAACTGTCAGGAGTAGTAGTCAGTCAGACTAAGTCAGTCGTGAAGCTAGTTGCCTGTTCCAATTCGTTGATTCAATGGAGAAGAACAGGCAAGAAACTCCAAGGACACTCTTTATTAACATGTTTTTTACAAATCTCTGGTTACATTGCTTATATGCGCAAGTTTAATGTGAGCACAATTTTACGTATTGTTCTAAACTATTCACTACTACTATATGTAAGTAACAGCAGTTCGGAAATGACCAGCCCCAACCAACGGCTCTCGTTCACGAGCATAACGCACGCGCCAGCCATCGTCCACTTCAACGATATGATATCAATTGATATCAAAGGGAGCCGAACGACCCGAGACGTACGCCACCATCGGCAGGACGTCTAAACGATCATGGCATACTCAGAACAGCCAGGCAACATAGTAAATTAACATAATATGTTATTGACTACACAGTTCTAACATGTACAATTCAAAATTTACTAAATGTGGAGCAGGACCAGCATTTAGCCAAGCATTTTTATCAGCTAAATAATCGTCTAGTTTATAATGTGCTTGTTTACATAGTGTGCGTTTAATGCAAGTTTTAAATTTCTTCTCATTTAGTTAAAGAATATTAGGAGGTATTCTATTATAAAATTTAATACAGTACCCCATGAAAGATGTTTGCACTTTTGTTAGTCTAAATTCTGGTTGTACTAATTTATTTCGTTCTCTAGTAATGTGATTATGTCTTTTACATCGTTGAGTAAATAGGTGCAATTTTTTTCTGACATACATAATGTTTTCATAAATATACTGACAAGGCACCGTCAGGATGTTAATTTCCTTAAATAGTTCCCTAAGGGATTCGGGACTACGTAGAGTATAAATGGCTCTGATAGCTCTTTTCTGCAGAATGAATATAGATTCTATATCTGCAGCACGCCCCCACAGCAAAATACCGTAGGACATGACACTGTGAAAATAACTATAGTAAATGACTACCGCCGCCCATGGGCACCTGCAACTCAAGAGTCACAAGTGCGTTGCCGGTCTGTAAGGAGGGAAGATGGGAAAAGGGGGAGAGGGAAGGGTTAGGGCCTCCCGTAACCTCACACACGCGGCGAAAAGTAATGCAACCATTGCTTCACTGCCGGTTTTCTGTGAGGCCGTGGTATCACTCCGGTCGAGCCGGCCCATACGTGCCGAAGCGTGGCTCTCCCACGAATCAATCATATCTGTGTGTTTGTTACGCTCTCACGCCTCATATGCTCAACCGATTACTATGAAGTTTTGAATGAACGTTGTCATGGCTACAGAAAAGGACATAGGGTACTGAGTACCTATTATCCAGAAAAAGTACTGGTCTCAAAGAAAAGAAAAACTGGACCGCGAGCGAAGTCGCGAGCAAAAGATAGTATGTCATACAAATTGTATCACAATATGTCCTACCGATATTGTATATCTACGCATAACTGCGCACTTTATCGAAGACTATTGCAATCTTGTTATCAATAGTGAGTGAGCACAAACTGGGTGGATTTGTTTTATTAACAGCTGTTTATTACGTAATGTTATTGTTATAATATCATAAAATTCAAAATTCAAAATCATTTATTCAATTAAGACACTAAGTGACATTTATGAACGTTAAATTGAAGCTAGAGTTAAAACATAGATCGGCACAAACAGACGCCACAGCATGTACTGGATTGTCGAGGTAAATAAGGTGAAAACACCAAAATCTACTCCTGCTTGTGTCGATCTATAACTTCCAGTTTCCAAAATGCGTAGATCCTTATGAGAAGAAGATATCATTGTCTTGTTTGTTATCCTTAGACATACATAATAAATTATGTACTTTACCTATTAATTACCTTATGTTAAGTATGTACAATCAACTCGACCCGAATCTAGGTATGTACATTTGATTTCGGTTCCCTTCAATATGGTTGATCTGTACGATGGCTGGCGTGTGCGTCATGCTCGTGAACGGGTGCCGTTGGTCGGGGCTGGTCATCTCCGGACTGCTATTACTTAAATATTTATAGTAGTAATTAGCGCGTCTATTTATATTTTAAAATAATAGGTACGTTACATTGTCCTCACATTTCATTTACGCTTATAAGCAATGGAACCAGAAATTTGTAAAAAACATTTTGAAAAAGAGTGTCCTTGGAGTTTCTTGCCTGTTCTTCTCCATATATACGTATTGGAACAGGCAACAAAGCTTCACGACTGACTTAGTCTGACTGACTCCTACTCGTGACAATTCAAAAATACCTATTATTGGTTTAATTGAAATAAATGGTTTTGATTTTGATTGATGCTACTAACACCCGTATTCAAAAACAATACTATGAGGACTCAAAGTGAGCGGATGCATAGGGTTGGCAATTTCAATTCATAAACAATACTTCAGGGATGGGCAACGCTATGCGTTTCTTAAATAAAAATTGTGCAACGTATAGTGTCGGTGACAGGGACAGTGGGTGTGAAATGCGGTTTTATTAAAGGATTTAGTGCTTGGGGGTCGTCCATTAATCGTGTGATGTTTCTTAGCAACTTTTAACCCCCTCTACCCAAAATCACGTGTATTTATTTAGTACAAATTATTTTTAATATTTTCAGAATATTATCTTTAAATACTGATATAATCTAATGCTGAAAATGAGACGAGATGGATTACAGCAGCGAAGAGGAATTGGATAATTATATCGGTAACGAACATTTCTTTTCTGTTTGCATACTATGCAATATCTTCACTGATTGTGGATTGATATTGTAGCAATTTTTTCTCCACCTTAGCTAAGATCCCCTTGCTGGAAAATATGGTATGGCACCACTATTGTGACCCATGTTTATAAGCAGCAATTTATTTGAGATTGGCGGAATGTGTTCTCTGTTGCCATTCTCCTCTATCATTCGTCAGTTTACTGTTTACTCCGTTTCTAGCCATATCCTGTTTCACGCAGTCCGTCCATCTATTCTGGTCGTCCTCTACTCTTGTATTCGTCCAGTTCTATACATAAAACTCTCTTCACCACATTTTGCTGTCCCTCGGCATCATATGTCCATTCTACGATACTGTATACTAACTGTTTATGGCGCCACTTTCAAGTTCCCTCTAATCTATTAATTCCTCACCTTGTCTATCCTAGTCACACACTACACATCCATCTCAACATTTGCATTCCAGCTAGATGCAGGTGTCTCTCATCCGTTCTCTTTGCCAAAATTCAGATCCATGCAAGACGGCAGGTCAGCTGATCGTCTTGCCATACGTTTGCTAACTCAGTTATATAAAAAAAAGCCACTTCATAGGAAGTAATTGAAATTCTTCTCGCAGATTCGTATCTAAATTAAGATTTAGTATAAACTAAGTCTAGATTGCACCAATTAAATTATGTTCTGCATTCTACATTGTACGAGTACGTTTGTGTGTATAGTGTGTGTGGATGTGGATGTTACGATGATATTACGCTTACGTTGAATGTACCAGTAATATAGTGGCATCACAAAACTTGAAAACAATATATTATTACGTGACTGAAAAAACAAAAAGTGTGTGTGTGTGCAATTCACATACGGCAGAAGTGAAACTTCAGAAAAGTAAAATAAATTTAATTTTAGATCATTTGTTCAAAAGTTATTGGTCAAAATAACACAAATGTGTTAAACAAATAATGTAAATTAATTAACCGACATTTTAATACGCAAATGCACAAAAATTGTAGACGTGACTGATACACCACGTGGACTATGACGCATTTTCTGAAGGCTTCGTAGTACGCAGGCGCAAAGATACGTGCTAGCATACGAAAATTATAGGAAACACTGTATACTTGTATTCTATCTCATTCTCTCGCAGGCTAAATCCTATTTATGAATATGTTTGTCTCTTTTTCTTCGTAGTACGCAGGTGCAAAGACACGTGCTAGCATACCAAGATTATAGGAAACACTGTATACTTGTATTCTATCTCATTCTCTAGCAGTCTCAATCCTATTTATTAATAAGTTTGAGTTTGGTTTCATCGAATTTTCAAATCACAACGATTTTAAAGAAGTTTCACTTTTGTAATAGCATTACTTCGGACTTCCCGGCGACCCTGACCCTGCTGGAGCTATTGCTTACCCTCCCCAATCCATCCGTATAGCCAATATCCCTCTCCTACCATTGACTTCCCTTCTTAAGTACCTTTCCTTTTCAATCTTGGGAGTATATTATTCCCATGTTCTCATCTTTAACTCCCAGGTTGACGGCAAAAGGCTTGTTACGTGAGTGGCACCAAATCTTAGTTGGCAAAATAATGTAGGTGTTTTAAACGCCTACGGGGATAGTGGCGTGTGTGCATATATGTACGTATAAGTAACGTTAATGCCCGGTTCCAACAGTAGAGAGAACAACTTATTTAAAAAAGGAATAAAATTATTATTTTTATTTTATTTAAAATGGCCTAGTATTTTATCAATACGGAGATAGTTAAAAAAAATCAGCAGGTATGAGTTTTCGATATTTGAGATCTGTCGTTTTTTATGGCAAAAGTATCCTCAAACAGCCAATATGAATACACAGTAAAAAAAACAGTCAATTTGGTATGAAGTGCGCTTACTGCACAGTCCGATAAGGCCAATTATTTTATCAGTCAGCCAGTAGTACCGCGATAAACTAACGGAGTACTTGTGTTTATACAATTATTGTCTGTTCGTAGAATAAATTTGTGAAATAATGGACGTCGCGGGGACTTTGTACCGTTCATGGGTTTGTTTTTTTTTCTACTTTAGCTTTAGCCTTTACCCTTTAACTACTTGCTCAAATTCATAAGTCTTGTTTATTTACACACGCTTAGTAACTAGGAGTGTGTTTAGTGGTCAAGTGTTGTGAGTTCGATCGTCACTTAGGATCAAGGGCCCCGAAGAGTGACAGTACTAAAAATTTACAAGTAAAATACAATATAATAAATATATAAAAAAAAGTAACATTTACTCCAATGCTTTTGCATAATTTCATTAGATACTATGCTATCAGTTTTCTATTCAATTTTAATTCAAAATATAATATAATTAATTCAAAAGTTCGATTTTATATTATGAGACCTCTCTGGAGATTTAAGCGATCTAATAAAAATACCTTATAGACACAAAAAACTACAAATCAGGATATCCCTTTTTTTCTGAAATCAGTAAATATAACTTCGGCGAAAGTTATTGTTTAATGATAGTAAAAAAATGGTGACTTCCACGGAACTTTTCACGATCAGTACAGTGAACCTTAGAGGAACTGTGCCAATAATAGGCCAGGTTTTGTTCATAGGCAAAGGTCATACCATGAGAGACTCACCATAAGAGAGGCCATTTGTTTACTTACCTCTGTAGTCGTGTATAAAACTATAATTTATGTAAATATTTAGATTTTAATGAAACACGTGTGTTAATATTAAACACGTTTGAATTGTATACTTATTAACTTTTAGTATATTTGATAAAAAAAAAACATGTAATTACGTAGAACTTGTAAGTGACCATGAATGATTAAGGTTGCGCCAATCAATGTTTTTTTCCATACAAACTTGGTACGTAGTCCACCACAGGGGTAACGTGTCTAGGAGAGGAGGTATGGCGCTCTCTCCTACCGGCTGACACAGGTACTCTTGTGGCACAGATAATGAAGGAAGTATTTGTGGTCAACAGCTTTGGGGCCAATGCCACCATTGATGTTACGAGTATAGCTACGTGTGCAGTGGAAGACTAGCTGGAGAGGAGGCATGGCGCTCTCTCTCCTATCGGCTGACGCAGGTACTCTTGTTGCACAGCAACTCAGAGAAGTATTTGTGTTCAAAAGCTTTGAGCCAATGCGCGAGTGCTATCACTGTTATTACGAGTGTTGACACTGTTAGCTACATGTGCAGTGGAGGACTGGCCGAAAACACAGTGTAGCGCACACTATTGTAATGCCCAGCTTTGGGCAGCGCAATGCAAAGTTTTCCTTATTAGAGCTCTTAGCCCTACGGCCCGCAGTTAACTAAAACTTCTAGTCGGATTACCAGTCGGCATTTGCTATCATTTCTTTAAGAGGTATTACTGGGTCGATTTTCTAATATGTTAGTTTTATCATTCAGCTTTGCGGTTCTAAAAATATTCTCCCATACATCGATGTATGACAAATTAAATTTTGTGAACCCCAATTTTGCCTCGAACCATGAGCCAAGCCAAGCCTCTCGCTGGAGACCATCAGGTCAGGTCTCATCAGAGGCTTCTCGCGCCGATAGCTATCGTGAGGTCGAAGTGCTGCTGCATTCAGTGCCTTTTCTTGAGCTTGGTCTATTATGCCATTTTCATGAAAAAAAAGAAGCCTATGTCCTTCTCCAAGGTCTTGTATATCTCTGTACCAAAATTATTTAAAATTGGTGCAGCGGATAAGGCATGAAAGCGTAGCAGACAGACGGATTTATAATATTAGGATGGATATAGTAGAGTGACATCTATTTTGAGTTTTATAAACCAAAAAGACATTCGTTGTCTCGACTGTGTACTTCACTGTAGTTATGTGACGAATGCTATAATCCGATCAGTTCTAATACTAACGTATGAAGAACTGAACATTATCCTGTTGGTAAAATGTATCAGTTAACGAAGTTATCGAATTTGGGGAATTAAGGAAAATATCCAGTGATGATCTGAACCGAAACTACTAAGTGTGTCGTGTGGCTGGCTGATCTCCATGGAGATGAAAATAGAGTTGCCAAGTCCATACTGACAACTTTGTTGTTTGGTGCCGGTAACTGTTTAGCCGACAGACAGTGTGCGACCAGTGCTTCTTTGTGAGTATAAAAAAAAACAATGTTAAACTATAGTTTCCTTTGGTTAAAATAAATATTCATTTACAGTCCTCATTAAACTGTAAAATTAGATTTTCAAAAATTCTTTATTCTTTGTTTTTTATTGTCAATTACGCAGAAGTTTTTAACGATATCACGATAGCAAAATATGAGGTCAAAGATTGCTAATTCATACACGTTTGTGGAGAACCTACGTTTTGGTACTTTTGGTGTTTAATAAAAATATGCTGATTTGACTGACTGTGTGAAAAATGTATACTTAAAATTATGATTAGAAAAACGTGTGTAAAAATGATAGTAGAGATAAGAAATCTCGTGGATACAAATTAGTTATGATTGAATGAATTTTAAGTGAAATGTCAAAGTAAATCCACAGTGGTGCGTGAATAATTGCGAAATCCTATTTAATATTAGATAAGCGTTTTTTTATCGTGTGGAGACCACCGCGGGCTACACTTCACCGGAGCCGAGGGTGGAGTGGTATGTCAGAGTCGAACCGACTAAAACCACACGGTGTTCCGTCAAAAGTGGGTCTATTGCAGGGGGACCTGGAATACCCTAAAAAGGAAGCTTCCGAGAATCCCTGCAGACCTTGGCCGCCTGATTAGCAGGCGCCCACACCGTATATTACGGATTATAGAAGCGCATACGCGGAAACACTTAGCGCCACCGTCTCAGACCTGCTTTTGCAAAGGTCAGTGGTAACGGTCAGCCCGCCCCGCTACATCCCAGGCCAGTGCTCACGGATTATTCGATTACTAATAATAATAATAATAACTTCACACATCTCACATACGGCCATTTGATCCCAAACTCGGCAGAGCCTGTACTATGGTAACCAGACTGCTGATAAACATACTTATATATTTGTAAATACATACTTTTATAGATAAATTACACCCAGGTAAAGTCCAATAATATAGAAAATTATTATATAAATGAGACTGAAGAGTTTGTTTCGAAACAGACTCCAAAAAAGGAGGTTCTGTATTAGATCCGTAAGGATGTTTGTATGTCCGCGATTTTCTTTAAAAGTAATGGACTAATTTTCATTATTATTTTATATTTTCAGAAATATTTTAATATATAATACATTAGGCATTTATTTCGTTACAGTCTGTTTATTTTATGTTACTTTTTTTAAGTTCCTGTCGTAGTGGCCACTGCAGTCACAGGAAACACAGGATATTCAGGTACGCGACTCCGGCCCGGCGGCTAGTGCAGTCTCCGTCCCGTCACCCATCCGAGACTTGCGGTATCCCTTACTCTGTTTCCTGTCTTAAAACGACTATATTCCCAAAGAAACCCTTTGCAATGTTAGACAATGCGCCGACCCAGTTGCCATTGCGTTGATACTATTAAATTCCTCGAATACTATCGAAGTAAAATACTATCGATTGTATCGAAAAGTAATACGACGTTTCGATATCGATTATCGATAGTTCGACTGATTTGGGATATGCGTTATCACGAAACTATCCTTAGACTATCGCTATCGCCACAACACTATTCCTGAGCTCTGCATGCAACTCGCGTGCCTACGTACAGTGGACGAAGATGGTCAACCAGTTTTGACAAAAGTTTCTGTGTAATTACAATAGCGCTAAGGTGGAACCTATCTCTAACAATGAACTATCAAAATATTATTGCACGGGAAAAGTAACCTGGTTGTTTTATAGGGTCAAATAATAATCTTCAACCGTAGGGTAGTGGACGAATGACTATATATTTGACCGAAGGTACATGGACCCAGTAACCTATAAGTTCAACTCGTCGACTCTGTAACTACTACGCCATTTGATTAGTAGGTAATTTTTCAATATTCGTGCACTATCTTAAATACAGTCCCTATTGTTGCAAGGAGTTTTTTCTCTGATAAGCGGTCTATATAATTCATTGTTATTTTTATCACAGTATTAGCCTTATCCTAATCAAAATTATAAAGCAAATTTTGTGATATTTGTGTATTGTTCAAAGCAAACAAAAGCTGCACGCATTTTTGCTGCGATAATGGGTGTTATTAGAATCATTTCCATTTATCTAATGGACATATTTATGTATCAGATAATATTTTTATGGTCAATTCTGAACCCATTAGGTAATTACCTACTATCATTTGTAATTCTGATAGGGTAGTTATCTAGCTATCCCATCACTATTATCTTCCTATCTATATTTACTAGAATGGAGTATCAATTTTATTATCTGTGAAGCGATTCTCTTCAACTTTGGTAAAGGTATCTATTAAGTGTGAGCTTAAAGCTAATTCTGTCCTATTAAATTTGTTTATGTAGAAATATTCCATTGTTCCATATCATGGTCTGAGTACAATATACATACTTACGTACGTAAAAAGGATGACTTAGATTCCGCCATGTATATTGTTTCTAACAAACAACAGACAATTTACGCCACGTCAAACGTCAAAATTTACTACGACATTGTATGACATATCCCATACAGTAATCATAATACACAAATTGGACCCGGTAGGTGGCGCTACAAGCGGGTTCTAGGATTCTTGTGAAATAAGATGGTTTAGAGTAGTTTTGGTTCTAGAAATTATCTCTAGTTATAAATTTTTGATCAGGGTTACTGTTATTTTTATAACTGTATTTGTTTTATTGTCGGAATTAGTTATGACACCAAATAGAAAATCCTATGTTTGGGCACGTGGGCACACCGTGCACACAATTTCCAGCCAGTTTCAGACGTCCGATTTATTTGAAATTTTCTACAAAATAGTTATAAATTAAAAATAAAGAAAATTAAGTAGGGCTTGATTTTACAAAATACTAACTTATTTCTTTGGTATATCTTCAATATGTTGATATATAGAGGGGAAAAAGTAAATAAAATTATTAATACACTGTTACTTATACATTATATTAACTAATATCGAGGAAGGCATGTGACTTCATAATATATTCTATTTATATTACCTACCAATTACCAATCAATATAACTTGTAATTTACTCAACTTAAACCTTACCATAAAGTTTATGTAAATATATAAAAGTTTTTTTTATGACCTTATGATGGCCAAAGCCACGGTAATATTATCTATCCAGTATTCTGACTCGGTGCTGTCCTTGAAATAATTACCCACAGCCGCCCGGTACGTAAACACGCGAAAGGGCTACAGTATTTTAATTTCATCTACCTACTTGAGTTTCTTTCTAGTTTTGTGATTGTAAATATTATAATATATTTTTTATTAAAAAAATGAAATTTGTTGTGAATGAAATAGGAAGTGTTCAATAAAAATACATGTTGTGTTTTTTTTATTAGTAGATTTAAAAGTTTCGTTATTGATTTGTGATAGTAAATATTATAATATATTTTTTATTAAAAAAATGAAATTTGTTGTGAATTAAATAGGAAGTGTTCAATAAAAATACATGTTGTGTTTTTTATTAGTAGATTGAAAGTTTCTTTCTTGATTTGTGATAGTAAATATTATAATAAGTATATTTTTTATTTAAAAAAAAAATAATTTGTTGTGAATGAAATAGGAAGTGTTCAATAAAAATACATGTTTTGTATTTTGATTAGTAGATTGAAAGTTTCTTTCTTGATTTGTGATAGTAAATATTATAATAAGTATATTTTTTATTTAAAAAAAAATATAATTTGTTGTGAATGAAATAGGAAGTGTTCAATAAAAATACATGTTTTGTATTTTGATTAGTAGATTTAATAAAAGAACCACCCTTATTTTAAGACTGAAAAGTATTTGCGCCTCGACTGAGACGTACGAAAAGCTTTATTGTTACATTTAATAGTATAAAAAGTCTTTTGCCATATTAAGTAAGTACTTGTAGTTATTTCAATCAAATACACAAATCGCAAGCTTATTGCTTACAAAACCATCACACCGTTCGTCCTTCACTGCGGCGCATTCGCGATTGGTTGTGTACCGAGTGTATACTGAACTTGAGACGCGTACGTATGACTCGCTTTACGATCGTTTGTATGAAGATAGAATACTGTATAGATAATATTACCGTGCCAAAGTCCTTCGCCTTATTGATGTTTGCGAGTACGCGAGGTAATGCTAACATCATCGAAAATTTATGTGGCAACGGAAACTCAAATACGGTCTATTCGATAAATATATAAAGTTTTACTCATATTCCCGGGTGCCCGACTTGTTTTGGACCCGATGGGGGCCCTTTAGCCAGGGCCGAAGCGACCTGTCTTGTCGTTTGGAGCCGTTATTTAGACACAATTTTGATAGGACTTTTTACCTAATAGGAAAGGCGATGTTTCCGAAAAATGTTTTCCGTTTGACGGCCGAAGAAGGATTTATCGCGGAGTATTGAAGCGCATCAGTTATATTAATGTTTAAAATTAATGTACACTAGAATAGGTATTTCACTTTTTGTTGTCCTTCTTATTACATAGATATTATATTGCATGTTTTTTTTATCATTCCCGCCTCTTATGTATATTAGACGTATCGAGTCTTAATCGTCGTGAAAACTATGGGTGCAATGCGATCGAAACGTGGCGTTTCCCGCAGTTTTACCTACCGTTTGTGGTCGCTGAACCGCTCCTAAAAGTCGTAGCGTGATGTTACATAGACAGACCTTCCTCAATGAATACTCTATCCAATACAAAAAAAAATTATTCAAGTCTGACTGATAGTTCCAGACTTTAGCGCGTTTAAACAAACAAACAAAACACTCAGCTTTATTATGTTAAGTATAGACTAGTGTTTAATGTGATAGATATGCCAGTCCTTTAATATTTACTAGAGATCGCCAGGTGGTCGAATATGATTGTAAATAATTTTTGGTTTTTTTTCGTTGGCCAGTATAACTTGAACTATCATTGTATAGACTTCCTATAACATGACAGGTCAACATAATATACTGGTGGATTGTAGCTTTTTGTAGCCATTTTCACATAAAACATTATAATGATTAAAAATTTTAGGTTTCTGCACATCTCTAAACACACAAACTTTAAGCACATTTCATATTTCGAAGTGTGCGAAATTTCCTTAAAAATGCTTACAAAGAAATCTCTACAGTAACAATTACTCAGCGGATAGATTCTAATAGCTCAACTGCCTCTTCTATTTGCCAATTACCTAACAGATCAAGCACATAACAAATACACGTTGACGTAGCGTGCTTTGCCTAGGAAATTACTGCATAAATGGAGTCTATTTACGTCAAGGATGCAAGCATTAGAGAAAATTGTGAAGTCGTTTTATAAACTGCTCAGTAGTTACAATTTAAGATACACTTACACCTGTACGCACAGTCATATTCAACACCCACATTGTGCCAACTATAACACTATGCAACAACAAAAAAATCACCAATACTCCGAATAGTAATTCGAATTAAGTATAGGTACATAGGAAACAAAATAATGTTTCGATATCACATCCCAAAAGACAGATAATTTTCTATTATCTTTTACTATCCTTACTTTTTGGTAATCTGCAAAATTCGCAAAACTGGTTTGCGATTAGTCACAGGTTAGTCATAAAAATATATACTTGCTGTGACAAAAGTCGTAAAAATATTTAGACTACTCGTAAGTTTATAAAATGCTTCAGAATTGTATCAATTTCTCTAACTCATTTTGCTATATTTGTAGTCAATCTATTTCTAAAAATGAAAAGTGAAATTTTTCCTTATGCTGACATGTTGTGAAGATTATTTTAAGATTGCAATTCAAAAAAGGCTAGTGGGTACCTAAAGTGTGAGTTTTAGAAAAAAATTACAGGTTTTAAAAAGGTTGCTATTGAATAGATGCCGTTTTGTGTTCCAAAAAATTACGTAGACGACTCGTTAATTTCGTTTGTCAACGGTAATGGGTTTCTCAAAAAATTAAGAAATATTATATGTATTGTTGCAATATTCTGACATATAATGATTGTGTCTGGTGCTACCACAGCGCTCAGATATTCTAGTGCAGTAGCACATGAAACTTAATTTTGTAAAGAATTTTGTGAAAGTGATTCAAAGAGACGGACTGGAATTTTGTTTCTCAGACCAAAATTTCCTTCAGTAGACTAAGACTAAAATTAAAGAAGGATTTTTTATAGGGCTGATATAAGAAAATTAAGATTATGAACAAAGACGAAATAACAATGATCCCAATATTTATCAATCCAATCCATGAATAAAATGCTTGGATGGCTTTTGTCGACGTTACAAAACACCTATTTCCACGGCAATCACAAATTATCTGATTTCCATTAATAAATATGAATGCTGGATGCTGAGCAAAATTCAAGCAGTTTTATCAGGTTAGATCGTAACCAGTCATGCTTGCAGACTACTTTTAGAGCCTCTGCGATTACTGACTATAGTAGGAACGAGAATCGTTCCCAAGGAAAAAAATTCTATTATAAAATAAAGGAAAATATCACTACTTTGTAGAAATTTTAAATAAAAATCAATAAGTGCTTTTCACTACAAGTCTTATGTAATGGATCAATTTCATTTATACAACTTCATTAGATTTACGGTGAAGAATAATAATTACATACTTTAAACCCGATGAAAATAAAAAGTATTTGATTTATTGCGTAGTGTAATTTTTGGTCCCACTAACGTAATAGCGGGCAAGTATATTACCGTCTACCGGGCACTTTATGATTACCGATGAGAAAATTATATTGCAAAGGGAAGGGAGGTTAGAAGGGGAGGCAATGATATTACTTATATTTTTTGGAGATTGGGGAGGGTAAGAAATCGCTCGAGCAGTTTAGAGTCCGAACCCTAGATGAGAGACATCAGTCTCAATTTAAATATTATTATTTGTACACCAATGTTGTGGGACAATGCATATCTAACCTATTTGCAAAACCTGTAAACTTACATCATTCAACAACCTCAGTGGCTGTAGGGAGCAGATTAATCGTCCAAAGCCGAAGAAGGTTTCCTGAACTGTAATACGGTACATAATAGACTCGAATAAAAACTTTCGTGAGTGGTATTCATATTAGTTAAGATATACGGTTTTACTCACGTGTATATTTCGGGGACTCCCGACTAGTTTCGGACCCGACGGTGTCCTTTATCAAGGGGTGTCACCCCTTGATAAAAGGCCGAAATATACACGTGAGTAAAATCGTATATCTTGACTAACATAAGTTACTGCATTTTTTCGAATATCTATGTCACACACGACTTGCCCTGCAAGCTAAATGACACTTTATTGCCTTGCTTCTTATGCTGTTTTTGGAGTGGCTAACGAGAGTGACCTACAAAAAGAACTGTTCGCCTTTAGAAACAATACCATATCAATTATCATATTACCATAAATCAGAGCACTTATCTGTCTGTCTTTATATTCATTTAAAGTGATTGTCCTTCAATAGTTGACTTCAATTTAAGGATTGAACAGAACAGTGTCAACCATATTGTTACGGAATTTCAATATAATTATGTAGATAGATATTTGTATAAATTATTAATTTTTATTTTTTATTTACGAGCTTTATGCTCCGAGAGCATCCTCTTTAACCGTGGCCTTCAGCCGGCCTATGTGACATGGCCTGGTAGACTCCCGCCGGTTCCAAGCTTAAGGTCTGGGTCTGGGTGAAAAGAAGAGTTCCCTCCGATGCTCTCCGAGCCGGCTTGTGTGAAAGGACACTTAGTCTCCATCCGGATATTAGCTATTGCAAAAATGCTTACCTTCTTATCACTTCAGGCTTAACGTCTTTAGGTCTCTAGTTACTTCTCTAGGCTAAGTCTGTACTGTATTCCATTACGACTGGTTTGGAGAGTAAACAAAGTCCGAAATAGCCAGACAGGATTACGATCATAGTTATAATGTTAGTTTAGATTTTCATATTTTATTAAATTGAATAACACTTTTCTGTTAAGAGGGTAGTATGCCCCGTAAGCGGTATATGGAGAAATGATTGTAGAAACTAAACATTTTCTATCTCTATCTTCAGATCCGTAGCCATCAGCGCACTCCGTCTGGTTCCCGGGACTTCAAGGAAGCGACCAAGCGTGATGCTCTCGCACGTCTGGTGGTGGAACTCGAGCGTCTCCTCGCGTCAGTGCCGGAGAATAGGCGGCCGCATGTTGAGAAGGAGTTTAAAGGGTTCAAGAACCTTTTTAGTCGATTTTTGGCGGAACGTAAGTTGCTTTTTGTCTTATTTTCTTATCAACTGACTTTGACTAAAAGTTGGCGCATTCGGGTGAATTATGTCTAGTTTTTGTGAGTGTGTGAGTGTTTCTTAATTTATGTCTAGTGTATGAATACCAGCTTGGTGTTGCCAACATCCGTAGGTAAATTACGTTCGACGTTAAAAATAATAAAGATACGCAAAACTGAGGCAGCTAATGTTTATAGGCACTCTGTTAACCGTTTACTATCAGAATTCGAAGTTCCATGGGTTTTTTACAACCACGGAGAAATGACAGAAATGGCACCCATAAAGATGTCAAGCGTACCTAGAGGGGACAGAAAAGGGCAGCTCTGCCCCCTGGCTTTTGTATGCTTACGTATATAATAAAATAATGTTTTGCATAGGCGTCTTCGTTTATTATGTAACACTTGCTGAAGATTGCGGTTAAGCAAGTTTTAATCGCAAAGCGAGCTTAAGGAATTTTTTGTCCCAATGCTGGTGTTAGAAGGCACTGAACACCGTTTTATGACGTGATGGGTGTGTCAGTATATCTGTTGTTAAAAGGCCAATGAGTGCTTATCGCTGACGAAGGATAACAGTGAGATGATACAGGTGTGTATCTTGATAAATATGGATATACGATAATTACCGGTCATTAATCAAGATGGTGATACATCGGTTTTTTATCGGATGTTTTGATGTAATGCAACTTGTAAGCGTGATTTGGCAAAATGTTTTGCCAACTGATACTTGCAAGTTCATAGTAATAGTGTTCTGGGACATGTTACACAACTCCATCTGGACCCAAACATTCTTAGTTTGGGTCCAATCTTATCAAATCAATACACCGTTTCGATTTTTTTTTTGTCTTTTATAATCCCGCTTAGCTAAGGAGGCAAGTGGATTTATTATATCTCAAAATCCTGCAAACCATACATTTATTTATTTCCTCACTTTCCCCTTTGATTAATTTCGTTGAGGATTTTCTTTTCTAACTTTCTCTGGAAGTCGCCCAGTTGATTGTTTATTAATAACAGTGTCAGTCTCACTAAAAGCTTAAGACTTTTAGTATCGACTCCTAATAGACATTTCGTCTGTACAGGTTATAATGTGATTAAAATAGCTTTTTTCTTACGGCACATGTTAGTACAATCCTATACATAGAATTTAAGCCCAGGATAGTTTCTCTAGGCCATTCCAATCCTGAGCAATGGCCGATTTAAAAAAAATAATAATTCAGCAAATGCGCTATCAAAAGCGTTTTTTTTTTCTAAAAGGCTTGTTTTCTACTCGGCAGAGGTAACATTTTATGTTAATTAGAAATAGTTATAATTTTTTTGCTTCTCAATAGCATGGATTATGGTTTTTTTCGTACATTCCCTAAGTAACTAAGAACTAAGATGGCGCTTGTGTCCGTGTTGACAGTAAAGTGACCGTGATAGCTGTATCATTCCTGCCGATTCCGACAGATACACATATTATACAAAGAAGCACCCAGACCAATGTCAATAGACATATTCATACAAAAATGTACACTGAGTGGGAATCGAACCCGCGATTTATGAGGTTCCAATGGAATGCTCTAACGTTGCGTAATATGAATATCTCCATAATACCTCTTATCATCTCTTATACCTACAGATATATAATCTCCAAACATTCTTCTTCCAGAGGGTCCATCGGTAACATGGGAGAAAATAGAGAAGCTTCCAGAAGGAGCTGTTATCGACTACTCCAGTTTGCCAACGCCAACGACGGATAATGTACACCACATGTTGGACAAATTAGTGGTGGTGAAACTCAACGGTGGTTTGGGCACCTCCATGGGGTGTAAAGGACCTAAATCTGTGATACAAGTGAGAAATGAGCTGACGTTCTTGGATTTGACTGTGCAGCAGATTGAGGTAAGGGCTTCTGCTCTGCAAATCATGATCTATCATTGTCCCTTTTACATATAAACTTAACAGTATTGTCCCTATTACATTTAACCTTGACAACAGTGTCCTTTTTACATTTAACCTTGACAACAGTGTCCTTTTTACATTTAACCTTGACAACAGTGTCCTTTTTACATTTAACCTTGACAACAGTGTCCTTTTTACATTTAACCTTGACAACAGTGTCACTTTTACATTTAACAAGAACTTTTAAGTCGGAAAATACTTGATACTGCTGTTTGAGTCCCTAGGTAACTAACCTCCTTTAATATATGATAATTTTCCTGAATGACGAGTAATATTTCATTCAGACCCTTCGTGGATCGTAACTGAACGATATTTTAAAGGACTTGCTAAAATAGTGAATTTGCGTCCAGCTTATCTAAAAGATGTTTTTGCACGCGCACAAATACCACCACACAAATGGTAGATTAGATAGTTAATCTTGAGTTAAGCCTTGTCATGTACACAACCAGACGTTTCGGTCGAATTGCACCGATCATGGTCACGGGTGGACTGGACTTCTATGCATGCAAGTCGGGCAAGTTTAGGTTATTGAAAACTTTGGTAGAAACGGAGTCATCTCGTCTACGTTTTTAGCTGAAAACTTAGAGGACCAACCTTTCTTAGTGCTTACCTTTTTTTGGGGTTCGAAGTGGGTGTGACCTAGTCTCCTGTAGGTGCAAATGTTGACAGTAACAAAATTTGTAAAGTAAAAGATTTTAAATCGTACATATTTTTTTAGTTGCGGAAGTATTCATTCCGTTATTAAGAAAATCCATAAAAACTAACTTCGTAAAGTTAGTTTTTTATGGATTTTCTGAGTAACTGAGTGAATAGTTCCACCCTGTATGTTTATACGTGTTCTAAAACCTGAAATACAAGTCATGTTTAGTTTGGGTCTAGATAGAGCTGTATTATATAAAATAAAATGATAACCATCATTTTTTCTCCAGCATCTGAACAAAACCTACAAATGCAACGTGCCCCTGGTTCTGATGAATTCATTCAATACCGACGAGGACACGCAGAAGGTCATCAGAAAGTACCAGGGTCTAAAGCTAGAGATCCATACCTTCAACCAGTCCTGCCACCCCAGGATCAATAGAGAGTCGTTGCTGCCTGTACCCAGACACCATGATGTGCATTCTGATATTGACTCGTGAGTATTAAGGATTCTGTTGATTTGACAAATCTTAAGAGTTTGCCCTGTTATTGAGAGTATTATAGGAAACAAAATGTTGTCCGCGACTTCGATCGCGTGGAAATATCCCACATTTTTTCGATATAAAAAGTAGCCTATTTCAAATTTCATCCAGATTCATTTAACCGTTCTGGAGTGATTAGTAAAAACCATCCATCCATCCAAACTTTCGCATTTATAATAATAGTAAGAATATTAGGATTTGTAAGTTACAAACTTCTTCCAGTGTGCTCAGGTAACAAGTAAAACATTTTTTAAGTGTAGAAGACGTGTTGTACCCAAATGAAATGCACAATAAATGATTATGATTAAAACACACATCTTTTAATTATAAGCACACATTTAATAATATATGTAATTCTCATCAAACACTACTTTTCCAGTTGGTACCCTCCTGGTCACGGAGACTTCTACGAATCATTCTACAATTCTGGCTTACTCCAAAAATTCATTAAAGAAGGCAGAACGTACTGCTTCATTAGCAACATCGACAATCTCGGCGCCACCGTGGACCTCAACATCCTAAACCTACTCCTCAACCCGGATCCTCAGAAGATCATCTCGGAATTCGTCATGGAAGTCACCGATAAGACCAGAGCTGACGTCAAAGGTGGAACCCTGATCCAGTACGAAGATAAGCTCAGACTGCTTGAGATAGCACAGGTTCCAAACGAACACGTGGACGACTTCAAGTCTGTTAGCCAGTTTAAATTCTTCAACACCAATAACCTGTGGGCTAAACTTGACGCTATCCAAAGAGTAGTGGACCAGGGTTCCCTGAACATGGAAATTATTGTCAATAACAAACATCTTTCTGATGGCCTGAACGTTATTCAGTTGGAAACTGCTGTCGGTGCAGCAATGAAGTGCTTTGAAGGTGGAATAGGAGTCAATGTGCCCCGTAGTAGATTCTTACCGGTGAAGAAGACCTCGGATCTTCTGCTAGTGATGTCCAATCTCTACGGTCTCTCCCACGGTTCGTTAGTGATGTCCCCGCAAAGGATGTTCCCTTCTACTCCTCTGGTGAAGTTGGGGGATAATCACTTCGCGAAGGTCAAGGAGTTTTTGAACAGGTTCGCGACGATACCAGATTTGATTGAGTTGGATCATTTGACTGTGTCTGGGGATGTTACTTTTGGAAGAGGTGTTTCTTTGAAGGTGAGTGAAGTTCTGTTTAAAAATTTTGTACAGACATATATAGCTATAATTGGACCCTTAGGTCTTATCTGGACCCCTGACAACGTGTGTACAAAAAATGATGCTAATCTGTTGGTTTCGGAAAAGGTGTGAAAATGTTACAGAAAATAAAAATAATATTAGTTAGGAATATCTCTTAAAACCATTTTGTTCTTACAATTATAGGATACTAGCAGCGCCCCGCGGTTTTTCCCGCGTAAGTCCCGATCCTGTAGGAATATCGGGATAAAAAGTAGCCTATATATAATTCCAGGTCTCCAGCTATCTACATACTCAGTTTCATCGTAATCGGTCCAGTAGTTTTTGTGTGAAAACATTACACGCATACATACAAAAACACAAATGTTTCCTCTTTATAATATTAGTTTAGATTAAGAAAGGTGTGCTCAAATTTTAGGAGCTTTATGTGTAGATAAAATATAGTTGATTTAGCTAGAAAAGAAATATTATTTGAAAAAACTTAATATATTTTTTTCGGAAAATTATTTTCTTGGTGTAGGTACTGTAGGTGCACATTTCTAAAAAACATATCTAATGAAATTTCATGTCAATTTACTTAATTTTTATGTGGCTCTTTCCAGAAAAATCTGAAAATTCCATCAATATCCTTGGTATTAAATGCCCATAGTTTCATTCATGCCCTTAATATTAGCACTATCGGTAAATTTTGAAGTTCAATTTGTCAGTTTCAAAATAGTTTTTTTTTTTAATTCTACTATAAGACTCTTAAATATAACCACACATCCTGTACCTATACTTAAATATTGACTTACATATTCTTCCTATTTCAGGGTACGGTGATCATAATTGCGAACCATGGTGACCGTATAGACATACCGTCGGGTGCTGTACTGGAAAACAAGATTGTGTCAGGAAACCTTCGTATATTGGACCATTAGAATGTTTTAGACACCTGATAATGGTTGCAATACCCAGAATTACCTCCAAACTCAGTAATATAGGGATACGCACATTTATAACCAAACCTCAGTCAACATGTTCCTGCAACATATTTGCGAAAACTTATAACATAAGCCAGACGTGGGTAGACATGTACCGGAACTTTGGCAGCATGTTCCGGACCTAGATCAAAATGTTCCGAAATTTAAACAATAACAAAAAATTCTACACTTTAATTACACAATGTTAAATTTCGTAAATATGTTACGGATAATTAATGAACTTCAGCCAATAAATTTATTTATGTTCATGTCCCAAGATGGTCCGGAAACCATACCCAAAATATTCAGGACCGAAAAACATTTCCGACAAGTCAATAATTTATCGCACCCCTTTACGAATAGTGTCATAACTTTTAAAAGCAAACTTTTAAGAAAAGAGCATTTAAAATGTATTTCTAAACATATGTGTAAACTAAATTATAATCAAACTAAAGCCATTTAGGGTAAAAGGTAAATTCTGAATGTAATAAGTAATTATTTTTTTGACTTATGACACTGTCGTGTAGAGGTGTTATACACTCAGTCGACATGTTTTAGGTGCACTAAATTTGATTACGAACTTCTATCAAAATGTTCCTAACCTCAGTCAACATGTTCCGGACTCAAACCAACATATTCCGGACTCTAACAAACATGTTCCGGTCCCTAACCAACATGTTCCAAATTGACTTGCTGCAGGACTGTTACTTATTTTTTAGTTTTGATATTGTTTATTTTAATTAGTAAATAATTTAAGATTTAATAATAATATAAGTTTGTAAAAGTACATTTTAATCAGATGGCTTATTATTTGTTTTTTAATGACTTGCTAATACTTTGATATTTGCGTCATTTCCGTGCCTGTCAGAAATAGAAACTTATTTAGGGCCTAAACTAAGCAGACGGTTTACATTTGAGGTGTAGCCTGGATTTTTTATTATCTAATTTTCGGAATATTATTGAATGTGGTTAATAATGTGTATAACTACTTACAACAGTAGTTATTCAGTTTATTGTACTCTTGCTAAACAAAGTTAGCCTTTGACTCAACTGGTTACATTTTTGTCCAGCGAATATATTTTTTTTTTATTTCGAAAATAGTCCGAAATTTTCGCATGCTATCTATATTTTTAGCTGCCAATAAAGGTAGGCCGACTGTTTAGATGCCCCATAGGCTTATTGCACGGGAACGTAATTTAAAAACCTTTGTAATAAACCCCTAGTTAAAGAATAATCATTGCGCTGGTAGCATATTATAGTAGACATGTTGAATATAAACATTATTTATATAGAATTATTTACACCCAATATATGTAATTTTCATAATTTATTAAGATATTTATTTTACTAAATTGGTATGTTTTTGTTTGTCTGTAGCACATTGTACAGTCATTGATAGAAATATCATGACCCACTCCATATTTTGTATTATGTATAATATAAATTACAATTGAGTTCAACTACTTGCTCAAACTGTACTTTTCCCAATCAGGTTTCAAATTAAGTACATTATTCGATTACGTCGGTTTTATTTTTTCATTTCTCATTAAAATGAAATTGTGAAAATATAGTAAAAATGAAAAAAAAATGTACACTTATAATTGATTTCTGTTTGAAAAATAAACTAGATCGTACTTAAGGGCTTAAGTACAATTTAATTGTTAAAAAGTTACTTTTACTTTGGATATGAATATCTAAGGATAGAACCATTATTAAATATTTTTAATTTGATCCATTAAATATAAAAATAGAGGGCGCCACAGAAACGCAAAGTAACGGATTCAATACCTACCCTTTAATGCCGCGTTCCAATAAGCAAAAACGATTCGTTTTGCTTACGGACGGTAAAATTTCGTTGAATTATATCAACGGGAATTTTACCGTCCGTAAAACGAATCGTTTTATGTTTATTGGAACGCGGCATAAAACACACGACTAAATTAATGATAGATGGTGCACTATTACCCTATTGGTTCGTCAAAGTGTTGTTATCGGCATCGCCCGTACTCGCATGCAAAGTGTAGGAAATGTAGTTATATCGTGAGAAGTCTAGACTGTATTTATTACTATTATTATTGTGTCGTTGTCTCGTTAAGTGGTGTAGAAGTAAAGGCCGTGAATAATTTTAGAGTTACCGACTATATTTGAATAAATGTACAGTTCTCAAACACACGCTTGTATCGTAACAAAACGCCTGTAAATCGTAGTTATGGCGATGCGGACTTTACGTTGATCCTCTGACTAATCGGGCACAAATTTTGGGAGCCTAGTCACGCAGCAATACAATTAATGTTGTAAGAGTTTTGTTGCAAATCTGTTTGTCAGGGTGCGATTGAAGTACGATTTCCAAGTTTCATGCAAAAATGAATTTTAAGTAATGAATATAAACTTCAATTTCCATCACTGGAATCTTACTTAACAGTCCATTAAACCGATGACAACGTAACTACGAAGGTTAAGTTTCTTTACATATTATAATTTTAGGACGGCTGTCTCCCAAACGTGATGTGCTATGACGACACGGGGTGTCGTGTACTTAGTATTGTATAAATATTGCACGAACCAAAATCTACATGACGTTAGATGTCCGATAAATGTAACTTTACAATATTCCATAGTTAAAACGGCAATGGTTAATGATATATCCAAATTCAGTTTTGGTTTTATTAAACATTATTTTACTGAAATAGGCAGTCAATGGATAGGAAATGTTATAAAAAAAAATGTACAAGTAGATATTTAAATAGTTATCACTAGTGTAAATGTAAGTGCCATTTGGAAGCAATACTGTTGTAATAAATATGTTTTATTGAATACAACGCCTTTCATTTTATAGTGATATATTCTCGTGGGCGAGAGATCCCTCAACAAAAATAAACAACGGGTTGCACTCCGGGAGTGCCGGCAGAAGTGAAATCTTGAACATTAACGTTGTGCATTTTTTATTTTAAACACTTTACATACACGAATTTTACAAGTATACAGACGGTCGAGCCATCAGCAGTCCATGGATGCGCGTAGCATGCTGTAGTACAAATACACACGCACACTCGCTCAAGCGCCCTGCACCGCTTAATGTTAATGTTTAATGTTATTACCTACTTTTTGAAGTTTTCCCTTTAAAAAAGTAGGTAATAAAATATTTAAATGTATACCTAGGGTACTCTGGAAGTTCTGCGCTCCTGGCCGCTCATAAATGTTTGAATTTCGAATGTTATAATTTTTTAAATATAAGAAACTCGGCTCTGTCTTACGAATTTTCGACCAGGGCTCACGTGTCCTGACGCGAGTTTAACATTTTTTACCCATCCCAAAAAGTGCACAACGCCGCTAAAGAAGTTTTCACTTCAAAAAAAATCAGTCACTGGGTGATGTCGAGAACTTATAATTTCCCTTTTAAAAATTTCCTATAAGTCACGGTACCTACCGTATCCTATTATATTTATTGTGCTAGCCCCGGCTTCGCACGAGTAGCAGAGACATCTTCAACAAATATCACCATATTTCAACTAATTTATACAAAATCTTAACAAATTATATACCTAAACCTTCCTCATTAATCGCTTTATCTATTGGTGAAAACCACATGAAAATCTGTTCAGTAGTTTTTGAGTTTATCGCGAACAGCCGCGACGGGGGACTTTGTTTTATAATACGTAGTGATATATTTTATATGTATTTATTTGTTATTGTGTGTAAGATATTATATGTAACTAAATAATGTACAGAATGTGCACCAGAGCCCTAAATTTATTTCCATTTTTTGTATACCCCATGATCGAATCTTTTTTCTGGTGTACATTAAAGAAGTATATTATTATTAAACTATCGTTACAGTAGTTTTGGCAGCAAAAAACAACTTCATTAATAATGCTTGTAGTTGTTTTCCTGAGTAGCCCGTAGACAGGGTTGGCATTACGCGACTGTCACCATTGATGTTATTTTTATAAAATATACAATTTAGAAGTCAATACTTTAATTCTTATGAACTAGATCTAGATCGTTCTAGAACGATCTAGTCTAGATCGTTCTAGACCAGCCCATAAATCTTGTGGCAAGCAACTCCTGATAACACATAAAATTATAGGATTCAGGGGTTTGGTTATAGCAATTCCAATATATGAAACAAAAATAATCGTGTTTTATTAAAAAACGTAAAAAAATTAATACCTACTATATACAAATTAACCATAAAACTTAGTTAATTGTCACTTCTTAGTTACTACTTGAGCACAGATTAAATAGAAAATTTTTTTTTTTATAAATGGGTATATTTATAAAAATGTTTTTTTCTTGCACACCGATGTCACACTAATCGAGTTAGCTTTAAAAAAAATGTTTTTGAATTTTATTTTCTTCGGTTTACTGTGTGTGTTTAGTTATGGGTTTAACTGTTAACACACATAGTAATAACTACTATTTTTATAAACAAACTTTTCGCAAAAAAAGTTTTTTCAATTACACGGTTTATAAGATTATATTGATTATATTGACAAAAAATCTTAGATCATAATTCTGTGGTCTGATCAGGAGGTGGCCCCGGTATTCGGCTTGCCACGAGGCTGGTTATAGCAGCCAATAGGGCTAGCACTGCGCTGGTTGCGATTGCGCTCCATAACGTCGTATGGTGCAGTAGACATAAACCCTCGTCGGAATACGCGCACGTCAAGTCTGAAAAAAAAAGATTATATTAAAATGTCTACGAGCTTCTGACACCTACAATAAAATAAAAATAGTATTTTTATTTTTAGATAAGTAGAGTTTGGTAAAACGGGTGTAACTCAAAGTTAGGTTCCTGCGCCCAGATTATTATGGCTGATGGACCGTGGCAAGACGCTTGATGTTACTGATCAGCCCGAGAACTTTAATTCCGCTATGCAGGATTTCTAATACAGCTGGTCCCTAATAGATGTCACTTAAGTATGTTTTTGCTGTCGTAACAACATACAAGTTACTTACAACTAATTGCCATGTATAGCAAATTCCCCAGTACAAATGACAGAAACGCCACTACCGCGAAGGTAGTGCCGACTGCGATCGCCTTGTCTGCTGGACGCACAGCCCGGAGTATCACCATGCCGAGCATCATGAAACTGGCTCCTGGAATTTAAGAAGCCTGGAATTTATATATTAGCCTCTTCTAGCAGGTTGTTGTTGAAATGCCTCTGGGTTGAAACCACAGTCGTCAGACGTTGATTGACTAAAATAAAATTACCTATATGAAAACGTAAATTCATAAACTAAAACTAAGAAATATATAGGAATCATAGGTTTTACAATATTTTTATTTGCAAAATAATATATATTCGAGCAAGGGTAGTAAGTAGGGTTAAGGTAGTATAGTAGGAGCTCTGTTGAGGGATATCTGTTCTACAATACAAGAAAAATACAAATAAATCATCTCCAATTGTTTGTCGTTTGCAATCGCACTGAACAAGAACAAGGAAGTGACAGAAAGCGATCGTTGGCTTGGTTACTTTGTGTTAATGCCATAAACGTAGTATACTACGCTAGCATACTAAGTTTATGGTTAATACGCACCAGATACTGCCAACATGACAGTGTAGAAAACTTGGTACGCGCCAAAGGCTGTGCGACAAGACATCAGAGTGCATGCGCCGCGCACCGCGCGCTGCGTACCCGCGCCGCACGTGCAGTTGTGCAGGAGGCTGAAACATTTTATAACCTAATTTATTAGCAGCCCCACACAGTCCTGCAATTCAGTTTTACCAGCAGTGAGCTACCAAATCGCTGAATATAAGTCCGAATCAACACTTAACTTTGTTCCAATATGTTTAATATTGAATCTTTTGGAATTAAGAACTTAACCCGGTACCACAGATTACTACAAGTAGCTAATACGTAACAGATAAATCACTCCCTACAAAAATATCGACACCTGGTCTACCCTTTTAATTGCCTACTCTTGACGGGCCTAAAAAAGTGTGTTGGGTTGCCTCTTAAAAAAAATGGTATGTAAATTAAGTACTTAACGACAATACCATCTCGAATTACGTTTTTTGTACTTTAAAAATAAAAGCGTGTGCTCGCGATGGAACCGTTTTCAACCCACTCTATGTGACATCACTGCGTATAAGGTCCGTCGGTGGACCAGGCGGCTGGTAGGTATTCAGCGCGCGCAAGTACATCGAGTGACATAGGCCTGCCAGAACCGTGAGATAACTTGACCGTGAATAAGTTTGGCTTGCTTTCGCTAGATGGAGCTAAATATTTCACCAAAGAGGTAGGTATAGAAAATATTTTCCTCCTGAGTTTTAACATCTAGACATCCTATACATAGCGCGGGGTTATAAACATAAACTTAGTATGTAATAGACGAACAGTCCCGACATTTTCGTGAGACTAAAATTGAAATGTTTCTGTGTGCAAGTTTTACAGACGTGTGACTGACTTTTAGTGTCGGCACATTGACGTCACCGCAATATCGATATAAAAAATCGCCAATATTTATATATCATTATGGATTGGTAGTATTTTGTATGTTTTTTTACTATGAGTTGTTGTGCTTTTGTTTGTAATTTTTTAATGACGGAAGTGAAGAAAGTACAATAGAATAATGTTAAAATAACTTTCATCCTAATGTATTTTTAATATTTTGTAGCGTTAATTGCCAGGTTTAATGTTGATGTTGTCTCTGGTGTAAGTACAGATAAAAGTCCGCCATTTGCTGCTCTTACACACCCACACTTCGACTACTATCATTAAACATTTTATGCAAGTAAATCGGTTCCAGGGACTTCTTAACTGATCTCATCAAAACTGTGACGTTTAAAATTATTTTGAATTAATAAAAAATATTTGCTACAAAACGGATATAATATCACAAAGAAAGGCAGTGGGGGTACCTATGTAATAAATAAAACATCAAAACAAAATCTTAATATTTTTAATATTCTGACAAACCTTACATAGTCATATCAAAATCAAAACAAAGTATTTTATTTCAATAAAACCAATTATTAAAGGTATTTTTATTATAGGAAAATACAACAATAACATAAAGAAAGGATCACCGATTTCAATGCGCCTATATCATGATAAACTGTAATAAACGGTATTCTTCAATTGAATTTCCTCCCCTAGAGGGGAAATATTTTCTTCAAATTTCAATGAGACCAATTGGTGAATACTCAAGAGTATTCACCAATTCAATGAAAAAATAATGATTGAAATCAGTTCACAATGGATGAACAAAATTCATTTTTCGATTTTGAGTGGTTCGGTTTTAATTTATCTGTTGCAATAGCTTAATATCAATTGCTCATCACCTTTTACAAAATATAACTTTTCCCGATGCAGGAACATTAATTGATGAGAAGATTTACTAGTACTTCACTTTCAGCTCAACTTCACCAAATGCATTCTCATGAGCATACATTATTTGGCAACCACATTAAGTAATCGTATTGCCACTTGTGAAATACTTACTATTGATTGATTGCGGTACCCGGTACACCGGTTTCATATTGCAGCAGCCATCTTCGAGTAAGGAGGTAATATATATATAAGAAGGTGAAGACGAACTGAAAACCTGCCCCGTTTTTTGAAGTCGGTTAAAAATAATGAAGTTGTGATGAATGATGAAATAATGAAGTGAAATGACCGCAGCTTGATAGTCCTTTTATGCGACATAAAATATATCGACATATCGATAGATTGTGTTTTGCTTTTAGTCAATCACTGTGCCAAAATATTCACGTATACAATATTTTTTTATCTAACACAGAATTTTTTAAAATATTACAATATCTGAAAAATACACTATTCACTGCATATGTTAAATGTAATACAAAATAATTTTGTGTTGTCTACGAAAATAAACACTTTGAAAGTAGTATTGAACTTTTGGTACCTATTTAGCTTTCAAACGTTTCTTTCTTTGGATTTTTCCTGTATGTTACACCACAATCTAACAGATAATACGGCACCATTATTGTTTCGAATATTTACAAGTTAAAATATAGAAAGATTACGACGATAACACCAAAATTAAAACGGGATTTTTTTTGAAATTGAGACTATTTGAAACTAAATGTTTCAAAACCGGTCTCACTGTCAGATTTATTCTGTCTCTTTCCTACACCTAGGTTTCTGTATAAGGCTAAGTATCTCACTCGTACACTATGTTCGTCTATTACGTTAGTATATTAAGTTTATGGTTATAAAGTAAATACCTTCAAAGTCCCGTTGGCGCCAACGGGACTTATTTGAAGAGCCTCTGAAAATTACTTAATTTTTTTAAGTCAAACATTGCAGTGCTAGTAGGTTTACACTCTATTTCATGTGTATAAAAGCTGTCATTTATTTAAAAATTAAATTAAACTTACAGGAATCCATTAAGGTCCTCGGACTCTGTACAGCCAGCGTTGCAGGGGGAGAAATATGTAGTATCGGTGTCTATAGCGCAGACAGGACTGAAACCGTACTTCTCTGAGTTGCACCTGGAATCATATGTCATGTCATGAGTATCTTCCGATAATTAAAAAACGTCAACCCTCCCCTATGTCACTCCTTGGGACTATATAACCAGGGTTGCCTCATTCAGTTTCTTCCGACATAATATCTATATTTCTAAGTATATTTTAGCTATAGATTGAACTATTTGTTGGGTTAGTGGTTAGTCCTCCTGACTGTTGAAGTTGTGGGTTCGATTCCTACCCAGGACAAATCATTGTGTGATCATTTGTTCTGTGTCTGGGTGTAATTTATCTATAACATGTTGCTGATCAGCCCGAGATATGTATTTAGAAATATATAAGTACGTTTATCAGGAGTCTGGTTACCATAGTATTGGGAGTAGTATAGCATTGGTATCAGACGGCCGAGTGTGACCTGACGTGTCTCAAGAAGTTTTATAAGACAATCTTCATACATGCGTTAGAATAGAGCAGCATGACTGTCATCCTTTATTTTGCTACCTTAAATCCAGGAGCGGATCCAAGAAACGTACACGAATGCTTTTAGTATACCGTTTGGATCCACGAATAGATACATTTTTAGCCGTGAATACAGAAGGCGGCAGAGTTGCGATAAGGTAGTTGCGGGTTCGAACCCCACCCAGTGCACTACCAACGTGACCCCATTCCTAACACAAGCGTTACGCTTAGCTGGAGGGGTCAACAAGAATAATATTAATGTGTGACCCAAGTTGCTAGTATTCTTAAAAAAAAATAAAGTGTCTCGCATTTTTTTCACCTGAGAATAGTGAAAACGCGAATAAGAAAACTGTGAATAAGGAGATTTCACTAATTAAATTAATTCATTAAATATTTGATATCAATCAACGCTAAGACATTTTTTTTTATTTGTGACACTAAAACTTGTCGGTAGTTACTAAACAGAAAACAGAGGAGAAAAACGTTAAACCGAAACTGTTTTCTCACCCGCAATGTTGGCTGCAACTTGGCTGCTGGAATCCATCGCTTTCTACTCCCGCTATATTGCCCGTGTCACAGAATATAATCGCCATGACAGTAAAGAAAATGGCAACAAAAATGGCGACTACACCACCGACGCGGGATGCCGTGTTTGCTTTGACGCCATCACTGCGACGAGCCGAGAAGCGAACGCGGAAAATCTAGAAGATAAAGAAAAAAATTTACTAAATATATTTGGACTGAATTAGAAGTATTGAAATATGGTTATTATATTCTAGTAAGTTATTTACGAAAGTGAATCAGAAGAGATTGCCAGTCTCTTGCCATTTAAATATTGAAAATACTATATATATATATATATACTTTTCTTCGATTTTCTTAAGAAATTGTTCAAAGATAAAGTAATATTTTTAATGAAAACAATCATGTGCAACCAAAAAAAGTTTCAATCGTATATCTTGGAAGTCATAGTTTTCCTATCCTTCCAACACGAAGGAGGATCCTCCGACCAGGCGAGGTGATTATGCCTGGCGGACCGACAGCCTGGAGGGAGAATTCTAACCCACAACCACTTGATTGCAAGTCCAACGCCTTAGCCATTACGCTAACGCTTTTCTGTGTATGATTTTCATATTGAGTTGTTAAATCTGGATCGTATTCAGTGAATCAACGTACAAAGCAATCTTTATCTGGTGATTTAAAAGAGTGGCCGTGAGATTGTTTGCTCGATTTCAACAACAAGGCTCAACTATTTGGAAACGGGCGGTTATAGATCGACACAGGCAGATAGCGAACTATTTGCAGCACGGTATTATTTTTTAATTGTTATTATAATAATTTTGCTTTTTTCAAAGCAACCTATTGTTTTGTAGGTCTATAATTTTTAGTTAAAAAAAGACGACTTTAAGCAATTTTTAAGGGATTTTATGAAAGGCAATCTGTTATTGAATAAAGCTGTCTCTTTCCAAACAATGATTTTTATGCAAACTTACCATTACAAAGAAGATGATGACCAGAGACCGGAAGATGTCTGAGAGAGTACGAGAACTCTGAGGGTCTTGCCTTCTGGTCTCCACGTGAAACCTAGCCTATAAACAAATATATATAATACATAGACAGGCAAAGATAAAACAGTTAAGTACTAATTAATAAAAATTAATAATTTTCTTTTTCTTTTATATGGTATAGGGGGCAAACGAGCAGACGGGTTTACCTGATAGTAAATGACTACCGCCGTTCATGGGCACCTGCTACTCAAGAGTCACAAGTGCATTGCCGGCCTTTAAAGTTGGAGTAGGGGACTGGTGGAAGGGGTGCTGTCTAGAAAACCTCCACGTGGTGCACCCTGGAAACGTTGGCGATGACGCTTCCTTTTCCTCCTCCGTTTTTGGGGAGGGCGACATCGCCAACGGCTAATATTCTAGTAAGAAGAGGAGGCCATTTTTCTTCGGCCACTCGGTCGAGGCTTGGTCCAACAGAGCGGGCGTTTCTGTCGACTCCTCTGTTAGCTCTTCGCTCTTCGGAGCTAGGAGGATGAACACCTCGGTAAAAAATCGCGCAGGAGGGACCCTTCCATGGGTCGGAGTTTCTCCGCTGTCCTCAGTGGAGAAGAAGGACGGGCTCGGCGTGCACTCACACTGCCACCGAGCAGGCATGGGAAGATTTAGCTTCCTTGCCACCGTCGGTATATCGTAATCCCGAAAGGAGTCGTGGTCATGTCTCGCGACTCCGATCGGGGACGAGGGTCTTGGCTTAGCCGCCTGGACTGCGAGGAAGAAAACCTCTCTAAAAAATCACCCCGAATCCCGTGTTCTGGTGCGTGACCAGGGGATGCATGGCTGATGGGTAGTTCAGTCGCAAGCGCACTCCCAGCCGGGGCACCTGCGGACCCCTCAGTTGGGCATAAATCTACGCTTGCCCGGGTATTGGGGGATCTCTGCCCGGGTCGACCTTTAGTTCTCCCCCACTCGTGGGTTTACAAATGGACAATGATATAAATTTACAAAACAAAACAGTAGAAAAAAAAAAGAAGGAGACGGTACAGAGGAAGGAGAAGAATTCGAAGAAGGCGGACGACACTTCGACAAACGACGACGACTTTTTGCCAAAGACGCCTATCACGCAGGAGCTCCCAGAAGCTAATCCGACTCCTGGGAGCAGAAGGAAATCGGAACGACTACGTTCCAGAGCCGCTGGTTCAACGGTTGACTCGGCCGAAGAAATGGAGGTGGAGCTTCGCGATGAAAGTCGCAAGCGTGGGCGCTCCAGAGATGAGGATGGTGATGCGACACAAGGCATGTTGCATCCAAAAGTAGCGAGCAGCCAAAGAGGGAGATCGCGGTCGCGCACACCGATCCCAGCTCCGGCTGGTTCCGCCTTCTCTAAGGCGGGAGTGTATGCGCGAGCTCGTGCGGAGGGTGAAATCGTCGCTGAGGAGGAGATCGCGGATCTCTTAATTAAAATCCGTGCACCGGTGGAAGGGGGTTCTGTCCCTCAAACACCGGTGTCATTGAAGGAGAGGACGAGCGTGGCGGTGGCCATTATAAACAAAGTGGCCACCAAGTCCACCAACCTGAAGGGTTCGTTTGTCAGGGCCCTGAAGGACTCCTCCTCCGCCGTATCTGGGGTCGTTGAGAGCCTCATCGAGGACGTTGCACGCCTACAAGAGGCAAATGACCGCCTTACGGCGTCAAACGATCGCCTGACGAAGCAGGTTGCCGAGCTGAGCGCTCAGTTTGCCCAGTTTCGTGCGCGCTCGGAGTGCCCTGAGCCACCGGGTCTGGTTGCGTCGCAACCTGCTCCCTTTGCCCCCTCTCCATCCGAAGTTCCGGATTCCCACCTGCGTCAAGTTATTGACGCAGTGTGGAGAATGATGGACGGGCGCCTCGCGGGCTTGGAGGCAAGGCTGCCCCCGGCCCCCATCGTTCGGCCGCCACTCGCCGCGGACAAAAGGGCTGCGTCAGTCACGACGCCACTCCCCGTTACGGGTGGTCGCGTGACCGTATCGTATGCGACGGCGACGTCAGCGCCAGCCCTTGCCACCGCGCCGAAGGCCGGGCGGCCGGCCAAGGTTACAACAAAAGCCAGGCAACCAGCTAAGGCCTCGGCTATAGCAGTGACAGAATTCCCTGCGCTCCCCACTCCTCTACCTAAAGGAACAAGCGCCGCAGTCTCTTCTGGTGCTAAAACTGTGCCTGGCCCCTCCACATCTGACCCCTCGGCCTCGGTCCCCTCAAAGGACGGGTGGCAAGTAGTCACGGGGGTAAAAAGTCCCGAACGCGGGGTAAGAAGGCCACCAAGAAGGTGGCCTCTACACCGCAGCCGTCATCAGTGGCAGTGGCCAATAAGAAGTCGCGGAAACTGGCCTCAGGTGTGAGAATGCGCCTCGCCCAGACGGGAGCTCAAGTACTCGAGTTCCCAGGGGCTGAAGGCGCGAAGGCAGCCGATTTATTTGCTGAGAAGCTGCGGGGAATATTCCCTACAACGGATGGTGTCAGGATCGCCAGGCCCACCAAGTGCGCAGAGCTGCGCATTTCGGGCCTGGACGACTCTGTCACAGTAGAGGATGTCCGCGTTGCGATTCGGGAGAAAACGGGATGCAACGCGGACAACATCAGTGTTGGCACGATCCGTCCCGGTCCTGGGGGCCTTGGCGCGGTGTGGGTGAGTTGTCCCGTAGCGTCGGCCAAAATCCTGGACGACGCCGGCAGGCTCCTCGTCGGTTTCGTGAACGCCAGAATTACAGTTCTGGGGGCGAGACCGATGAGGTGTTTTAAATGCCTAGCGTCGGGACACACCCGCGTCAAGTGCAGTAGTTGCTTTGACTGCAGCGGACTCTGTTTCCGCTGCGGTCAAGAAGGGCACAAAGCGGCGGACTGCTCCGCCGCCCCTCACTGCCCAGCGTGTGCGGTGGGTAACCTGCCCGCCAATCACCAGATGGGGCGGGAGGGCTGCAAGCCTCCCCGCGCATCTCAGCAAACATCGGGGGCTAGCCAGTCGACCCAGGCTGCCTCCGATGCTACTCGTGCGTCATCATCGGCGCCCATGGAGGAGGCTGTAGAGATGATCCAATAAATGGACCGAGTCTCCAGCCTCCTTGTCCAGACGAACCTGAACCACTCTGCCGGTGCGCAGGACCTTTTCCTGCAAACCATGGTGGAGTGGTCGATAGGTGCGGCCGTAGCCGCGGAGCCCTATTACGTTCCTCCCCGTCCAAAGTGGTTGGGTGACCGGGACGGCTCCGTCGCAGTCATCAGCTCCACGGCGGCTCATTCCCCGCCCTTGTCGCTAAGAGACAAGGGTACCGGATATGTTGCTGCCGAGTGGGGGGGTATCACCATATATGGTGTCTACTTCTCCCCCAACCGGAGTCTGAGCGACTTCGAGGTTTTCCTCAACAACTTGGAGACCTCGGTGCGGCGACTAGCGTCTGGGCACGTCCTAGTGCTGGGGGACTTCAACGCAAAGTCCGTTGCGTGGGGTTCCCCCAGGACGGACGCACGGGGCGATGCCGTGGAGGAGTGGGCGGCATCGGTGGGCCTCTGTCTCTTGAACAGAGGCTCCACCAACACGTGCGTGCGACAGCAGGGGGGGTCGATAGTGGACCTTTCGTTCGCTACCCCTGCTCTCGCCGCACGAGTAAGGAACTGGCGTGTCCTGGAAGAGGTTGAGACGCTCTCGGATCACCTCTAGATCCGATTCGAGCTCTCCCGGATCCAGGACCCCAGAAGGGGTCACACGGCGCGGCGTTCTTCCCGCTTCCCGCGGTGGGCTGTTACAAAGGTGAATAGGGACCTACTGGAGGAGGCAGCCATTATTTACTCTTGGCTGTCTCCGCGGCCTCTGACTGAGGAGGCAGACATGGGGGCGGGCCGCTTTCGCGATGCGATTACGCAGATTTGCGATGCGGCCATGCCCCGCGTCCGAGGTCGTCGGCCTCCAAGGAAGGAGGTCTACTGGTGGTCCCAGGAGTTGGCGGACCTCCGAGCGGCCTGTACTCGTGCCCGGAGGTCCTACACTCGCAGTTGGCGGCGTCGCCGCGAAGAGGGGGAGGAGGACCAGCTTCATGAGGAGTACCGAGAGGCGCGGAAAACTCTGAAGCTGGCCATGAGCCGCGCCAAAGAGGAGAAAAGAAAGGAGATGCTGGAGGGTCTCAATGGTGACCCCTGGGGACGCCCATATCGCGCGGCGCAACAAAAGCTCCGCGCGTCGGGCCCCCCCCTTACGGAGACTCTCCAGCCCAGCTTCCTGCAGGAAGTGGTTGAGGGCCTTTTCCCGCAACGGGTGGAGCACGTACCCCCGTCGATGGCCCCCTTGGCCGGAAACGACGGGGAGAACGAGGAGGATGGTGTTCCGCCCATCACGGAGGCGGAGGTAGGGGCGGTTGTTCTACGGATCCGTTCCAAGAACACCGCCCCCGGGCCAGACGGGATCCCTGCCCGAGTGTTGGCCCTTGCCCTCGATCACATGTCCGACCGCCTCAGGGAGGTGTTCGACGCTAGCTTGGCGTCCGGGCGCTTCCCTGACTGCTGGAAGAGCGGGAAGCTGGTCCTTTTAAGGAAGCCGGGACGGCCTACCGACTCGGTCGCGGCCTACAGGCCCATCATGTTGCTGGACGAGGCGGGTAAATTGTTTGAGAGGGTCCTCTCTGCCCGCATCGTCCGGCACCTTGGCGAGGTCGGCCCCGATTTGTCGGACGCCCAATTCGGTTTTCGAGCGGGGCGTTCGACGGTTGGCGCTGTGTTGCGCCTGAGGGCCGTGACCGAAGAGGTAGTGAGCTGTGGCGGCGTGTTGTTGGCGGTGTCGTTGGACATCGCCAACGCATTCAATAGTCTGCCATTCATGGGCCCCGTCGTGGTCCACCCCCTGGCGCCTCTATTGAGGTCAACTCGGTCCTCGTACCGGTTCAGGCCCACATCAAGTATCTGGGCCTGATCCTTGACGGAAGGTGGCGCTTCGACGAGCACTTCCTGCAGCTTGCTCCAAAGCTGGTCGGCGCTGCGTCCGCCCTTGGGTGACTCTTGTCCAATTTGGGTGGACCCAGCCTCGCTACGAGACGGCTGTACACGGGGGTTGTCCGATCAATGGCACTTTACGGTGCACCGGTGTGGGCGGAGGTTTTGACCGCCCAGAATAGGGCGCGCCTCTGGCGCCCTCAGAGGGTTATGGCGGTTAGAGCCATACGCGGCTACCGCACCGTGTCGACGGAGGCGGCGTGCGCGTTGGCCGGAACTCCCCCGTGGGATTTGGAGGCGGAAGTGCTCGCCGAAGTTTATCGGCGGACGACTGAGTTCCGGGCGGGAAGCGGCAGTCGGCCCCCGCCCGAAGAGGTACGCGAGTGGCGTGAGGCCGCTCGCCGAGCCACGATGGCTCGTTGGTCGTCCCGGCTGGAGGCTCCACGTGCTGGCTTTGCCGCCGTGGAGGCGCTCCAGCCGGTCATCGTTGAGTGGGCAGGGCGGCAGCACGGGACCCTTTCCTTCCGACTGACGCAGGTTCTTTCCGGGCACGGCTGCTTCGGGAAGTACCTGCACTCGGTCGCTAGGAGGGAATTGAGTCCCGCCTGTCACCACTGCAGTGAGGACTCGGCTCAGCACACGCTGGCGGTTTGCCCCAGTTTGGCGGCGCAGAGTCGGGCCCTCACTGCAGTCATCGAAGTGGATCTGTCGCTACCGGCTGTCATACGCTCCATGGCCGGTAGCGACAGGAATTTTACCGCGGTCGCTACCTTCTGTGAAGAAGTCATCTCGCAGAAGAAGGCGGTGGAAAGGGTCCGGGAGGACGACCTCCACTCGGACTTCATTCGCCGCCGGCGAACCGGGCGGCGGAGGTGCGCTTACATGCGCCTCATGCCTGAGTGTGGCCGCGGGTGGACGGGACGGGTTTTTCCCCTCCATCCGCTATAGTGGCCCCCCGCGAGGAGGCGGCGTCCGCGTGTGCTTGGACGTCGCCTAATTGAGAGGTTTTTACCCGAAGGTGGTGCCCGCGCTTTTGCGGGCAGGCGCTAGGGGGGGTCCGGATGTCTTAATAAAAGCTGTTCCCGGATCCCTCCTACTTAAGGCGCAGTACGGCACACCGTGTGGTTTTAGTCGGTTCGATTCCGGCACACCGCCCCACCGAAAACCCCGGTGGGGTGACGGCCCGAGGGGGTTTCCACACGCACAAAAAAAAAAAAAAAAGGGGACTGGTGGAAGAAGGGGAGAGAGGGGAGGGAAGGGTTAAGGCCTCCGGTAACGTCACTCACTCGGCGAAAAGCAATGAAGCATTGCTTCACTGCCGGTTTTCTGTGAGGACGTGGTACCACTCCGGTTCGGTACCACGATAGATTAACTTCCAATTTTTTCGAATCGACCTCTTGGCGACTACGACTATTTCAGATAGAGGGCTCTTACTTCCCGGTAATAACCAGTTTGAGCTACAGTTATGCAACCCGCCCTTCATGAGCTACTGCTGACATTCCCCAATCCATCCGTATAGTATAGGCAATATCAATCTCCTTTCATTGTCATTTCATTTCCAAGAAGGTTCTTAACTACCTCCGTAACGTTGGGGGTTGGCCTCCTAGTTGCACTCGGCTCTTCAGGTAATTTGAATGATAGAGAGGAATTAGACTTGGGGCTGGTGGCTAAGTGGTAACCGAGTAGGTTAGCACATTACAAAGGTTAAGTAATACTAACAAGGTCAGTCTTACGCTGGGTCGAGACCCCTCCGTGCCTCGGAGAGCACGTTAAGCCGTCGGTCCCGGTCCCATACGAACATCTGTGGCCATCGTTACGTGTATTTGGAGCCCTAAAAAGTCCGAATTTCGATGTCGCCTAGTACTTGGGTTGTGGAGGTCTAATGGCAGTCGCTTCACGTAAAATATCGAAGTTCAGCCGTATCGTAGTTAGACTGAAAGCTGAATTGCTGGGAAAGGATGATGGAGAGAGAAATTAGACACGTCATATGACTTTCAGTTTAGGCGCGAGGTCTCGAAGAGAGGGGCGGACACCTTTCAATTTAAATATACTCCCAAGTTCCATCTTCGTTATTGTATTGGGTCTGTCTGTAATAATAGTGTTTGTAGTAAAATAAAATAAATAAATAAATAAAAATAAATCTTTAATTCCTAAAGTGCCCGATTAGCTGCAATAGCCTTGCCCCCTCACGTGAGTAATATACCAAATGATAGTTGGCCAATTGTGGGTATTTTAAACGTCTCTTCCTAACCCTGTTTTCAGCATATCCCTTCCATAACTAGACGGTACAGTGGTCAAACCCTGACGGGGCGAAAGTTTTTGCCAAAAACAGACTTTTTGATTGTCATAAATCATGACGATTCCGTTTCAGTACTAGGTCAAGTGGAATGAATGAAATGTGACTTATTAATTACCGAGACGTAAGCTCTATCGTAGTTTACGTAGCAGAAGACAGCGGCGCTCAAGAACGAGAGCCCAAGTGTTTGCACAACCAGCATTTTATTGCGAACGATGCGGCCTAGAGATGCGCCAAAACCTGATGGATTGAAAACAGTACTTAAGTAGATAGAAAATTCAATTTGAGCTACTTGAGACTCAAAGCAAAGAACTAAGACAGATTATTAAACTTTGTACAGAATGATATTGTATATTAGGTATTTGTGGTTTTATATTTATTTAGAGACAGTACAATTCTTCTGTTCGTTAAAGAATTTTAATAATATAACGTGAAATATAGTAATCTTGATTGGCTTATATTATTCGTACTAATTAATATTTCAGTTTTAATATACTCAGTAATTTTATTTTTATTTTATTGTACAATTTTAGAAAAACTTACAGCTAGAAATAACCTTAATATAATTCTAATAGGTGAAGGCCAATTACAAGTTTTCACAGTTAAAATAATATAGATATGTCAAAAGTCGACATAGGTTTAAGATTATATGTAGATATAACTTGTTTGTTTATCGAACTTGGTCGAAGAAAGCATTGCACAGTTGTTTTTTTAATATGTGACACTAGTGAAGAAAATGTCAATATCAACATCAACATTCGACTCGTTCTGAACAGGTATGAATTTTGTCTGTAGTTAGAATCTACAGCGGGAACATGTAACAAGTTAAATCGTCGAAGATGTGCTGACGGAACATTTAAAGTCATTTTGCTCACCAGTTCTGAGGAATCGATCGCTCCTCTCATAATGCCCAATATAAATGACAAGTCCGCTATTTTTCTTCTCTCAATGAGTGGAAGAATGTGATTTTTTTACACCGGCTCATGTAGTCAGGTAAAAAGCAACTACAACGATACTGTCTATATCTTAGAAACCTTTTCTGAATGCGCTCTATACGATCAACGTAGAATTTAGGATTCCACACTTGTGAACAGTATTCTAGATGACTGCGAACGATCGAACAGTAAAGTATTTTTATTGTTTTAATGTTTTTAAGTCTGCCGAGATTCTTAGTATGAACCCGAGTGCTTTTGAGGCCTTGCTAACAATGTTGTCAATGTGTGTGTCAAATAGTAGTTATGAGTCAAAAGTAACTCCAAGGTCTTCAATGTGACTGACTCTTGTCAATGGGGTATCTAATAATTTATAAACCTGGAATATTGGACTAGGATTACGTGTAAAGGAGCACACGTAACACTTGTTGACATTTAAATCTAGTTTATTTGTTCTGCAGTACGCCTGAAATCTAATCATCAGCATAAACAATAATTTATAAGACATGAAACAGTTACTTATGTCATTGATAAATATAATGAATAACAAAGGTCCCATAAACGAACCTTGAGGGACGCCCGAAGGAATATTCGTAAGTGTTCCTCTATGTATAACAATTTAGCACAACAGTTTTTCAGATAATCTGTGGTATAGGTTCCTTTCAAATATATTGGATATATTCCTTGAGTTCTTTCCAATAATTCGCCCCTGAAGTGTTCTTAAATATCTGTGGGCACATCGTGCAATGTAAGTTGTCGCGCCAATAAGTAGACCGTCCCCGTAGGTGTGTGTGTTTTCATGTGTCTAAGTGGCGTATTGAAACAGCATTTAATAGCGCCTCTACACTACTCGCGAAGTTGCTTCGACGAAGTACTTGTCGAAGTTGACCGAAGTTCGAAGTGTGTCACTTCACTACATACTTGTGCCACCTCGTTGCATTCAACTAATAATGGGTAGGTAGCGAATAACGATTATGGAAAGCGACTAGAGCGATCTGCCGCCATGGGTACGTGCCTGTTTGGCTCCAGGGTAAATGCGCCACTGGTTCCACTAGGTATGATTACCTAGTCTGCTCTAATTATGTTAGAGGCACATTAGCACAATGTTCTTCCACCATCTTTTTTAAATCGCTCTTATTAATTTTACTTGTAACTGATGATGTAATATCTTGTTCAAATCAAATTTAACCTATTTTTTAACGTCGTATAGAAATGAAACTTTTTATGTTTAATTAAAGATATATAGAATATAATATGGCATCTTATAGCTAATTAGCTTAGCTGGAGGGGTTAACAAGAATACTAGTAATGTGTGACCCACGTACTAGTATTCTTTAATTAAAAAAAAGAAAAAAAAAAGATTTTTTTTCTTTTTTTTTGTTTGATGATGATGATGAATTGAGGAGGTGGATAGTGGAACTCTTCAGTGGCTAATAGTAAACCGTAAGTAAATTGTAAGTAGCTTTTTTTTTTCCTATAATGTTATTAATTCATCCATCGTTTTCAAAGAAGCATATTTACCTATATTTTGTTTTTTATGAAGTTCAGATATCGCTAAATAATAAATTACTTTTAATTAAGATAATCGCTAACTATATATAAGGTCAGGAATTAAAATGTCATTATAATCTTGTAATAAAAAAATACCTTGAATAACGTAATATATAAGTACAATAAAAAGTGCGTAAATACCAATCAGATAAGCCGGGAACATGTGTATTTGTAAATAAATTGAAGGCTTAAAAGTTATTCCTATAAATTAATTGCCTAATTAAAACTAATTGTTTACAGCCTGTATGGATCAAGAATATAATTGATTAACTAAACTAATCCCAACTAATATTTTAAATGCGATTATGGGTTTCTTTTTTACTCGTTCACGCCCAAATATGGAAGTACAGAAGTCGGCGATTCCCTACTTCCTGTGAGGGATCTATCAAATGCATAATTTCGATCAAGAGCTATCAATACATTAATGTTTGTAATGTCAAAATAATAGTTTTTTTAAGCTCATACAGTTATTTGCATGATACCTATGCCTAAAAATCAGTTTTTTTAATTGTTATCTGTCTGTCTGTCGGTTTGTTTTGGGTAATCTCCAGAACGGGTGCACCGATTTTTACGGGACTTTCACTGGCAGAAAGCTGGTGTTATAAGGAGTAACTTAAGCTACTTTTATTTTGGAAAAAGAATTAGGGTTCCGCAGAAAGTATAGAGATTTGTACACGAGAGCGAAGCCGCGCGGGAACTGCTAGTTCAATATAAATATAATTACAGAAAATTAAAACTAAGAAAATTGACTGTGGCGATTTCGACCAGCAATAACATCGTCCAACATCATCTAGCGAAGACGAGCTGAACTACGGAGTAATTACTAATCCTGCATCGCGCTATGAAAGTTCTCACGCCGTTTAGTATATATACAACTTCCCAACATCAATCTTTGGGCCGCGGTCTGCCAGGCATGACCACCTCGCCTGTTCCTCCACATGAACATATGTATTTCTCTGAGTCTATAAAAAAATAAATCGACGTACCAGTATCAACGCAGATATCTTCTGTCTCCACACAAGTCTTCATTCTCCTCGGGAAAAGCGTGAAGAGAAAAGAAAACATGAAGGTCAGCATGCAGAGGGACAAGTGAGCCTCCCACCAGTCCTCGCGCACGGAGCTTGGACGGAGCCAGTTGTTGCCACTCAGACCCAGGGAGAGTCGAATGGATATCAGGATTCCTGCAGAAATTTTTGTAAAGGATGATTACAGGAGATGGAGAAAAAGTTTTGTTTTTATCATGTACTTTACTTGGGAGCTGAGTAGATGTTACTTAGATATTTATGAGACCAATGCCAATGGCCCTATTTATGTGTACAAATATTTGCATTGAGCGGTTTTCGAACTCCTGAACACCTCATTGCAGTCGAATGCTTTATGTAGATCTTCGATATAAAGTGTTTTTCCTACTAATATTATAAACGTGAAAGTTTGTGAGGATGTATGGATGTATGGATGTTTGTTACTCTTTTACGCAAAAACTACTGTATGGATTTTAATGAAACTTTACAATAATATAGCTTATATATCAGAATAACACATAGGCTATAATTTATGAAGATATTGTGTATATTGGCCAAAATATAACGATAAGTGTTCAGTAAGTCGGAAAAAAAATTGTCATCTGCGAGCTATTCTGGCGTGCGGTGGAAAAACTGTAAGAGTTACACGAATATAATGTACGGTGGGATTGTTTATCTTAAATAGTTCTACAAAAAAGTCCGTGACAGTATATATCTATCTTTTATGTGTAAGCCATTATTACCAAAATAGTGAACCATAAATACAATAAAATTTTATTTTTCATTTCCAGTTCACATTTAGCAGTAACAAATTGATTTTTATCAAAATAAATACTTTTATCGCTTCTGATATTCAAAGTAGATAAACTTTGTCTTTTAAAGTACGTAATTTTGTCAAATGTTTTAAAAGTTACGACTATAATATAAAACGGCGGGCGAGGGGCGGAGGGGGGGGGGGAACATCGCTCACCGCCGCGTGGCTTGAGCCACCCGGACGCGGGTAGACGCGTGAAGGCAGATGTTGTTGACGGTTGTGTCCGTGATGAGAATTTTCAAGACACTAGCGATTTGTTAAAAGGCGCTGTATACATACATTTATATAATATACTAGCAACCCGCCCCTGCTTCGCGAGGGTACAAATTATACACCTAAACTTTCCTCATGAATCACTCTATATATTAGTGAAAACCGCATGAAAATCCGTTCAGTAGTTTTTCAGTTTATCGCGAACAGACAGACAGACTTAGTTAATATGTAGTGAAGATATTGAATGTGAAAAAAAATTTGTTTGTGAGGATGTACGGATGTTTGTTACTCTTTCGCGCAAAAACTACTGAACCGATTGCAATGATACTTCGTATGTAGATAGTTGGAGACCTGGATTAACACATAGGCTACTTTTAATCTCGATATTCAGATGGCATCTGAGTAACGCGGGTGAAACCGCGGGGCACAGCTAGTGTGTGAATAAAGAATTTCCTTTTTTGAAGTCGGTTAGAAAATGACTTTTAACTAACTTCAGAAAAGGAAATGCTAAATTCGATCCATATGTATCTTTGTATGTCCTCGATTTTCTTAAAAAGTAGTGAACCAATTTTCATGATTGCTTCGCTAACGTATTCTACATAGTTTTAGGAAGATTTTAGTATATAATACATTGGTGCCGATTCTATTGTACACTCGACTAAACTAAAACTTGACTTCATTTCTTCATATGAAATCAACCTAGTGTTCTTCGTAATAAGGTCTATTTGTTACTAGCATCTATTTCTCAGCACCGCTAAATTTCAATAAAACCTGTCAACGTATACTCAACTTTATTTCCACGCAGCGAGAGTCTTCATTTATTCAAACGCTGTATAATTGCCGTATAAAAACTTGTTCAAAACGAACAAGGATGACGTGTTTTTAATCTACACCTACGAAGACGCTTACTAAAAACACAGAGCAAAAGAGATGGCATTCAACGGATAGCGGCTCTCGCTACGTGGTATTAAAGTTTATTTAAGCGTATCAGACTTTAGTCGACAAATAAATTGCTTATTTCGATAGCAACATATGTTACTTACTTGTTTCAATTTGAAATAAGACCTTGTTTCTAAGTGTACAAGGTTTACTTCTTATATGAAGAATATTTAGTGAATTTTAATTTAGCGAGTGAAGTAACAGAATTGGGGCCAATGGCCCCAATAGGTAGGTTAGGTTAGGTATTTATTAATTAATTTGTCTCAGTATCAATTTCGTTTTTAAGTCGGAGGCACTCATCTCTGAAACTGCAGGACAGATTTGAAAAATTCTTTTTGCAGCATAATTCTTGAGGAAGGATATAGGCTATTAAATATTGGATTAGGGGCGTAGCACTTGGACGAGGAGCAGTGACCATAAACAGGGGTGAGACTGCTGGTAACGGTTAGTCTACAAATAAATTAACTCTTACTTACTCGTATGTCGGAGCAGCCATTAATATGGAACGTCAATTGAACGAAACGAAAGTGTGAAGTTAGCGCACTTCGACTGAGTCTGGCATGACGTTCGCTCGAGTCAATGAGAAGGCTGCGTGCGTGTTTAAACGTTTTGTTCCTTTCGAGACTTTGAGCTAACGACAAGTACTCAGAACTGTCCCACGTTTCGTTAAGTGTGTTATAACCTCTCCATAATTTGTGATTCGACTACCAGCTTCCACCTCCACCAATGTGTGTGACGGTGAAGAGTTAAGCTACAATCTGCCATATCTGACTAGATATAAATATTGATCAAGTTACCATAAAAGTAAGGTCCATTCTGTGGATCGTGGTCATCAAGGTAGGTGAGTCCGTGCGACCAGATGCTGACCTTGGTCAGGGCACAGAGTAGCATGGTGATGATCAGGACTGTTGTTCTACCAGTGATGTTACTGTCGGAGGTTGTGGCGGCGTTATATAGTGAAATTTCGGTACCGCCGCAGAGTTCTGTAAAACCATTAATTTGATTAAATGTCAGTTTGTATGTTACGTTTCTTCTCAACCGATCATCGTACAATTTTGCGTACACGAACTTATGTACACCGAATACTTATGTCTGCAGTCCCTTGAAGCTGTAAAAAAATCAAGCTTCTAAGTCAACGCAAGCAAAAGATATGGACATTTAAGCCTAGGATTTGACTAAATTGGAACATTTCGCAGGTAAATCAAGTAGGCACTTCCCATCGATCTAGATTCATGAAATTTGGAAAGAAGCAAGGTCTCACAGCACAAGTAAAGGAAAACATCCGAAAGTCGTTAGTTTGTTGTTATATCACATGAAAAGATAGTTTTTATGATTACAAACTTACATTTTGCGGTTAAAAAGTGGACTTTGTCGTAAATCGATGTATGGGAAAGTATTTTTAGAACAGCAAAGTTAAGTTAAGTCTTTTGGAATAGACGGGCAAAAAATAGGGATCGCCACATCCCAAAAAATACATTAGCGGAATGGCATTCTAAGATTTTAAAATAAAGTCTAGTTTTATTCAGACTCAGTGTAAACGCTTCCTATTATAATTTACCTTATTTTTTTAAAGTTTTCACGGTTCTAGGCAAGTTCAGGGGACTTTTCAGTTCAGGGGTATTTTATTCTGAAGAGTCCTTACTCGTGGCGATAGCTCTTGGTAGAACTTTACGGTGATGTAGTTCTCCCTTAAAGACCGAAAAGTTTAGTTATGTTTGAGCTTTAGCAAATAGTTCGAGATAACAGGCGCTGGAAAAAAAGGTATAGAAACTTAATTTACCACTTACCCACATTTGCGGGATCAGACACGGCGAATGGAAAGGCGAAGACTAACAGTCCGCTGGCGGAAGTGACTGCGAGCCATCCAGACAGAGCCAGTTGTCTTCGACCTTGGCCGAACCATGCTACCGCAGCACCAAGCAAAGCTTCTATACCTGCCGCTCCGAGTCTTACCCAGTCTGGAAAGTAGAGAGGCAAAACTCATTGAGAAATATTCAGGAAATTGGTATTTTACATACTTAGCATCAAAAAATATTATATTTTGAAAGACTTATCATTACAATATCGAAATGTGTGAGGTTGGCGACGTTCCTTTTACAAAATGCCATTACCTACTTCTTCTGGTGGCAGCGACGAGTCAATCGTGATAAAATAAAAGTTAAGTTAAAAAAAAAGACAAGAAGAAAAGTTATTATAAAGTTAAGACCGCTTGCTTCACATTCCTGGTCGTCCAAAATACCGTAGGCTATGGTGCCTGCCAAGTGATCCGTGTTCTAACTTAGTGGTATAACAAAACTTACCTCCAACCAATTTCGGAAGGTATCCCTCACTAGCATCTCTCTCTAGCAGTAGATAGACGTTCGTCTCCAGCAGTATAATTATCAAGAGAGTCCCTTGCAGGAACAGGTCGAATCGCTTCAGTGTCAAAATGTATGTTGTCAGGAAATACCACAGCTTGTGGAATACTGTAAACAATATTATAATATACTATAAAATATGTAGGTGAAAAGTGTTATACTTATTAACGCTAATATCTATAAATTGGTGTTAATAACTATAACGCTCTAGACCTACTCAATATTTTATTTTAACCCCCGACGCAAAAATATGGGTGTTTTAAGTTTGACGTGTATGTGTATCTGTGTGTTTGTGTATCTGTGTGACTTTCTGAAGCATCGTAGCATCCAAACGGATGAACCGATTTGAGTGCGGTTTTTTTTTTGTTTGAAAGGTGAATTGATCGAGAGTGTTCTTAGATATAATTCAAGAAACTCTGATCAGCCGTTCGAAGATCATCAGCTCTTTTGTAATCGCTGAAGAGATTTTCGAGTCGGGAGAATTTTAATTTTATTTATTTGTTATTATATTTTATTTGGAAAACTTACAGGTGAGCACTGAAATATACAAGAGACTGAATACATGAAGGCCAATTAAAAGTTTTCACAATTAGTTATTGTTTTGCGTAAAAACAATATTTGGTCGGCGTATATACCTTAATAACTACATAGTAGTGTAGTCGAGTGTAGACTACATCTACCTGAGAAGTAGTGAGAAGGCTCAGACAGTATGCTTGTCAAATGTTCAATGGCGTAGCTACCGGAGGGCTAAACGGGGCAGTGCCCCGGTGCCCCCAAGCTCAGGGGGCCCCTCGGACTCTGACTTACAAACTATAATTTGAACTAGTGATAATTTTTCACACATTCGGAATATAAATAAAACAGATTTTAAGGACCAGAAGCTATCAGGTTTGTACTAGAGTTGTGACTAAACCACCATTTACATTAAATTGCGCGTTTGATCTAAATATGGAGTACGACGAATCTGGATTACGACAAATCTGGAGTACGTCGAATTCGGAACACGACGAATAAGGAACAAACGATTTTAAATAGTTTAGTTAGGGCCCTAGTTTAGTTTTTGCCCCAGGGCCTTTGATTACCTAGCCACGCCACTGCAAATGTTCCGAACATACGGAAGGTTGAATACTGTGGACCTACATTTCAGAAAGCCGTGTTGATAGTCATTATGGGACTGTTTGATGGCGTGATACACAGAAAAATATACCATTATTTTTAGTACTTTTGCGAATATAAAGAGCTTGGATATTGTCCGGTAATTCTCAACTTGGTCTTTGTGGCCTTTTTTATGTATTGGAGAAATAAAAGCTGTTTTCCATATAGACGGCACATTGGCCTCATTAAGAGAGCGATTAAATAGCAGAGCAAGAGGTACCTAAATTATATATAATATATAGATAGCTAAATTATTAACACATGTTGAGAATCAAAAGTGTTATAACGTTTAAAAAAAACACTTGCCTGCTTGTGTCTGGTTAATTAACGGACAGAATTTTCCTGTCACATCTGTTCAGTAAGGGATACAGTGTACATTTCATCCGATAAACAGGCACTGTATCTGACCTGAATTAATAATAATAACTTGAGACACCTCACACACGGCCGTCTGATCTCAAACTAGGCAGAGCTTGTACTATGGTAATCAGACTGCTAATTAACATACTTATATATTTCTAAATACACCCAGACACAGAACAAAATGATCGTGTTCATCACACAGTTATTTGTCCTGGGTGGGAATCGAACCCGACGACGTCTGGCTAAGCAGTCAGGATCACTAATCACTAGATCAACAGGCCCGTCAATATTATAAATGCGAATGTGAGTTTGTTTGTTACCTTTAGGCCTGCACTACTCAACCGATCGATCATTAAGATATTTACTCGTTATGTAATCTGTACGGAAAAGGTTATGGCGCACCTTTTATCCAGTAAAAAGATACTGTACCCGACGGATATGAGAGAACCTAGGGCTACATAAAACTTTAAATAATTACTTTACCTCCCCGTTTGTTTATTCAAATTATTATAATAATAAAAATTAAGCGGCGGTAGCGTAATGGCTAAGGCGTCGGACTTGTGATCAAGTGGTTGCGGGTTCGAACCCCACCCAGTCCACTACCGACGTGAACCCACTCCTAACACAAGCATTTTAGCTCAGCTGGAGGGGTTAACAAGAATACTAGTAATGTGTGACCTACGTTGCTGGTATTTAAAAAAAAAAATAATTATCGAAATGATGACGTCACAAATCGTTAATTAATCCATGGAGCTTATATACCGCGCACGTCACTTTTGACCTTCGCAAAACACTAGCGCCGCTTCGGGTATTACTCGAAGATTAAAAGTGTTTAACATATTTGTTAGTTTGTATTATCTTTCTACGTACATACACTCACGCCTCAATCTCCGACGGTGTAAGCAGAGGGGTTTTAAACAGCCATTGGAGCAAGCCCATTGCCATGAACCGGGCGCTTTAGAAATTAACGTTTGCAAAATGGGAGTATATGTAAGGAATTAATTTATAGATTTATTATTTATTTATTACATTAAAATTAATTATGATATGTCCATCACAATAACTGTCATTCGGTGTCATAAACAAATAACCCACCCCTGGTCGCTCCCGGCGCAAAGGTGCCCATAACACTTGCTGCATTCCCACACTGAATGGCTATGGCCAACTTCTGCACCAGGAACGACCCTGAGCGGGAGTCGCCACTCACTTTGTTCAGCCTGCGCCCCAGATCGAGAACGAACCCCTTAGCATCTGTACTCTAACTGCCCAAGGTTTCCACAGCTATGGGCACGAAATAGTACAACGTCTCCAAGGCCGCGTACTTTAGTCTTTTCCAAGGCCGCGTATTTTAGTCTTTAGGAATGAATTGTTAATGGATGGAAAGGCATTTTGCTTATACGGATGGATTGGGGAGTGTAAGCAATAGTTTGAGAAGGTCAAGGCCATACCTGGGGCAAGCCGCTATAGCGGCGATAAGACCTCTCCTGCGAGTGTGTCTGGAGAAAGGGCACGGAGCCCTAACCTTCCGGATGACGCAGGTGCTTTCCGGACACGGTTGCTTCGGAAAGTGTTGGATCGGCCGGGAGCCGACGTCTCAGTGCCACCCCGAGGACACGGCGCTCCACACGCTGGCGGAATGCCCAGCCTGGGCTAGCCAGCGCCGTGATGTCGTCGTGGCAGTTGGTGCTGTGGGTAGTGTCTCGCTCCCAACCGTGTTTCTGGCCATGGTTCGGAGCGAGAGCGCATGGAACGCCGTCGCCTCTTTTTGCGAGGAGGTGATGTCCGCAAAGGAGGCGGCGGAACGGGAGAGAGAGCGGAGTACGACTTTCTCAGCCCGTAGCAGACGCAACGGGCCCCGGAGGGCGTTTAACGATTTCCGGCCACCTTAGAAAGCAGCCTGCGGACGGCGACTTTTGGGGAAGTCGTCGTCCGAACAGATACAGGCCCGAGAGGCAGCGCGCAGTGTTCCGCGCTCTCAGAGGAGTGCGGCCGACGTGGAAGTGGAAGGCCAGTAGTTTATTAGTTAGATAAGTTGATAGAGGGCCGTTGATAATTCTAGGCAAACATCTCTGATTTAATTTATTTCACGTTTTGGTTATCACTGCTATCAGTTAATTCGTAAATCGGATTATATGTAAAATGTTTCCTTGAAAAGGTTTTAATTACGTAAGTGGGATTGCCGGTAGGGAGTGACCACGCAGACTATTTACCATTGGTGATGTTCTAAAGAAAAGACTGGCTAGTAGTACCCAAAACCTTGCATGACAGGTTTAATGACTGTAGAGGTAGCTAGTGAGTATGTAAGGATAGGATGGCTTTTGTGACTGCTTAACTCAAAGTGGGGCTGCTTGCTAACTTTTATTTGTATTTATTATTTATTTAAAACTTTATATACATTAAGTACAGAGGTGGGCTTAATGCCTTAGGCATTCTCTGCCAGTAAGCCTTCGGGTGATCTAGAGAAAACAGGAAGTAGGTGCATTGAAAATATTATATATATGTATATATCTACTAGCTGACCCGCGCAAACGCAAGCGCATCCGCGTTTGCAAACTTTTGCCGTTTGTGCAACATTATTCATTGATATTCCGCTTCTATTGGTTGTAGTGGGATGTTATATAGCCTATGGCCTTCCTCGATAAATGGGCTATCCAACACTAAAATATTATTTCAATTCGAACCAGTAGTTCCTGAGATTAGCGCGTTTTACCAACCGAACAAACTTTTCAGCTTTTAAATATTAATACTCGTACAGATGCCCATGGGCGGCGATAGTCATTTACCATCAGGCGACCCGTCTGCTCGTTGGTCCCCTATACCATAAAAAAAAAAAAATGTGAGTGCTAACCATGAAAAGTGTAAAACTAAACTAATAGAACGTTATCAGTGACTGATAAAGACAAATAGTTAAATATAAACCGTAGAAATCGATAAAATATGTTTGTAGTGTTAGGCTTGTTTTTTTGCGAAATAAACAGAAATTTTATGTTGTTTTTTTTCTAGTTCTGTCAGTAACACATCGAATAATAGTCGTAACGTTTGAATTTACAAAACTTGATTTGACAAGGTGACTATCGGTGTTCGTAAATGTACTGTTTTCACTATGAGATCGACATATTTCTGTATATAACTTAGAATTTAGTAAATAAAATTGTTTTAACTTATGTGTATCAGTGAGACAACGTTGTTGCTCAGATTATCGAACAAATTCTATAGGCCTTATAGTTTTCGAAGTCTACAATGTTTTATACCAGTTGGTCACCCTAAACAACAACATTTTTTAGAACTTTTCGGTGATTATTTCCTAATGCAGTTACTTAGATTTATTTGTCATTAGACGGATAGTATAGCAGGATAGTAGTTTATTTTAAATTTAGCAAAATTGCAATAATTTATGAATTTACTGTCGACATGTTGTCAGGACGAATGAGCAAAATGGCGTCTAGCGTATTAATCAAATTACGCGCGTAAATTTAAAATGTAAAATTGATAGACGGATCGAATCGATTGAACAAAATTTTGGTAAATTTTCTGGTTTGTTGCTGTTGCCCTAAGATCAAATTAAAACACTTTTTTAAAAAGGGTGTGAGTTATGCTTATTAGTCTTTGAAAAAATTTTATATTAAGAATGATGTATTATTTACTAATAAAATGCTATGTATAATAATCTCATGATTTGATGATTAAATACGGATGGAGTAACTTCATAGATAGCATAATTGGATTGTGTACTTAAAACCAAAGTTAAAATTGAACGAACAAAAATTATCTACACTAATATAATAAAGCTGCAAAGATTTTTGTTTGTTTGATTGTTTTTTTAAACGCGCTAATCTCTGAACCTACGAGTCGGATTTGAAAAATATTTTTGTATATTATAGCCAGATTCATGAGGAATAGTATAGGCTATATAACATAACATGGGGCTGGAATAAGAGTCTTTGGAATTTCATAAACGCAAATGTGAGTTTATTTATTCGTTTGATACACTCCTTAACTACTTAACTGATTAAATCGCGGCTTTAATCAGAAGTCAAAACAACACTGACAATTAACAACAGTAAAAAAATATTTTTACGCGAATACGAAAATGTTTGACGTGTTTTGCTTTTAGTACAAAGGTATCAACGTTAGGTGGTCATGATCACCTAGATCGGTGAGAGATTCCTACCTCATTTTCTTTTTATTGATTTAAAAAGACAACTCCCGCATTAGGAATAGTCCTGTGTCGCGTCCATCACAAATATTCAAACAACGGACACAAAGAACACCCAGACTCGCGACAACTATTTGTGGATCACACAAACTTGGGAACGCACAACACTTGGCGTGGCGTAGTAGCGAGGTGACCACTTAAACCATTGCGCCATCCGTGTAGTCATTTTATTTACGTTTGAGTATTTATGGATACATTACATACATACATTTGGGTTCTGGATATACACACAGGATGTGAAGTCTTTACGACGGCGAGAGAATATTTAGTGCGTGAGTTATTATTTTTTTTTTTTCAATATTACAACAATATATTTACAAGCGGGAGAGCCATGCTTCGGCACGTATCGGCCGGCTTGACCGAAGTGATACCATGGCCTCACAGAAAGCCGGCAGTGAAGCAATGTTTGTATTGCTTTTCGCCGAGTGAGTGAGGTTACTGGAGGCCTTAAGCCTTCCCTCTCCCCCTATCTCCCCTTCTTCCCCCCTTCTTCTACTCCCACCTTAAAGGCTGGCAACGCACTTGTGACTCTTGAGTTGCAGGTGCCCATGGGTGGCGGTAGTCACTTACCTTTAGGTGACCCGCAAAAGCTAGTTCACACTAAAATATTAAGAAAAAAAAGGAGATCATTTACTTACTTGTCTTTCCTTCTAAGGCCATCTTTTTATCTTTAGTTTTATACTATTATTTCAATATAACATTCCAAACGTATACATAATAACAGAATTTATTATTTATTACACTACAGTCGCCATTACACTATAAATACAACATTTTTAAATAAATCCGACTGTCACTGTACTGTATGCGAGTATATTTAATATATTACATAGTATTTTTTATATTACAAATACAACGATATAGTGAAACTGATTGAACACACCGTGAATCACTGTGCGGCGCCGAATGCCACTAGCTGGCGAATTATCTGTTATCAGATAAAATGTCACTTATCTTCGCCAATCTATAAGTATTAATTTAAAACAAAATTGATATTATGTTTAGGATAGGATTTCTTTATTGTCGTACAGCGCCACGTTGCTATTGTATAACTCAGATCCTTGTGGACTGGACACAATGTCACAGCACCGGGGGTGTCTCACGCCGCGCCGTGTGGTTTGAACAATATCAAGTGCTATGACAGGATGGTTTGAAGCTTTAGATTGTTTAATGACTAAAACATATAAATGAAATATATTATTGACTAGCCTGTTGGTCTAGTGGTTAGTGATCCTAAATGCTGAGCAGAGGTCGTGGGAGCGATACTCACCCAGAACAAATAATTGTGTGATGAGCACGATCATGTGTTCTGTGCCTGGGTGTAATTTTTCTATAATGTGTGTATTTACTAATATTTTAATATGCTTAACAGTAGTCTGATTACCATAGTACCAGCTCTGCCTAGTTTGGGATCAGACGGCCGTGTGTGACGTGTGTGTAGTTATTATTATAAAATAGGTAATGGTCTTGTGTTGATGGAATCGTATTATTTTTTTACAAATGTGTCGTAAATATGGAGACACATAAAAGCATTGTACAGTTATTGTAGAAACTTGTGAAAATATAAAAGAAATGATTGAAGGTTTTTGGCGAACCCGGCAGATAATAGAGTGGAATAATTTAGAGCTAGAAACGGACCCAAGACCTCCTATTGCTTCTCTTCTGGATCGGGCGTTAAGTGGTGTACTCTGGGTAACGTAAGTAGCAACACTTCTTTTCTTTAATGAGAATTTCTGTGCCTGACTTTTGGGATTCTCTGTGTCTTTGCGTGTCTCTTTAGATAACAGCCACGGCCCTCGCTTGGTGATTTTGACATGAACTGACAGGCATTCAGTACCTTTATTGCTAATGGCGTGCCACAAGGAAGTACCATTTGATCCTTTTTTTAATTTGTGTAAATGCGCCTGAATATATAATAATAGTAAATACTGATAACTGCGCATATTTTATGTAGTATGTTCTTAAATTAAATAATAAAACCTGTAAAAATAGGCCCTGGTGCTCTAAAATACAGGCCTCGGCCTAGTTTAGACACCAGATCTCCCACAAATTACAAGGATTACTCTGATTTTAAATGTTTTTGACTATGATAAGCTGTAGTTTGTGGAGATAAATAAATAAATACAAATACAAAATAATATAATGTAAGTAGGTTTGTTTGTTACGCTTTCTAGCATTAACTACTCAACCGTAGCACCGTGTATGGCGTGTATACCAATTTCATCACGATGATGAAATTTGCATACACGGTGCTAGCCGCGCTAGTGGTACAGGAATGGACAAAGATAACTTAGGGTACCCCATTCAGAAAGAAAAACTACTGTTTCCTAAACTGTACTGTAGTGTAGTGTTAATTTCAATATTGGACTACAGAGGTATAGAGATAAAAAGAAAAGTACAATCGTAGTGAGCATTTATTTCCTAAAAATCACATGGAAGTGTCTTCAAGTATAAAAATATTTTTAGTGTCATAATTAAACTTATAATACATTTAATGTTTATAAATAATAAACAAAACATTTGTCAATACTTAAGTTACTAACTTAAACATTTAAATAATTGAGAGCTTGCACGACATTCATAAAATAATTGTGACAAGTCATATTTATTGCTTGAGTTGAGACTGCCTCGAGTCAGATTCATTAGGTTTGATCCTTAAAGTAAAGAAACAAAGATAAAAGTATTTAATATAAAAGGTAGTGTAGGAAAGATCCTACTAATATTATAAACGTGAAAGTTTGTGAGGATGTATGGATGTATGTTACTCTTTCACGCAAAGACTACAAAACCGATTGCGATAAAACTTGGTTTGGAGATAGCTGGAGCAAGATATTCCAGCGGCTCTGGAACTTACGCTGGTGCGGGGCGCAGTTAATGTAAAATAAAAGTTTACATAATAGGTATGCATAGGTTAGGTATTTCATTGAAGTTATTTTTGAGAATAACTGTCTTTAAATATTCTTTTATGATTTATTTTGTATATTCTTTTTTTATTGATGTTTATGCTTAAGAGATGCTAAATCTAACGTACTCAGATAATTTTGCCCTTATCTCAAGTATTTGTAATATTCCATTTTTTGCCAAAAAAATCCCTCTTTTTTTGAAAACAATTGAATATTCACTTAATAGCTGTTACGTAATGATATTTTTTATTATATTATAAACAATAAAACTAAATAATAGTAAACTTTTGAGAGCATTGATATACGCTTGCAAAATCTAAGCGATCATCATTTGTGTATTGCCCTCTTGAAAAAATCTAAATTGGCAACACTGGGTAACAGAGATTATAAACATATATTGCCGCCTACAATCTGAGGGTGCAGATTCAAAATTAAAGCTAAATATTGTTGGCTCCCTCCTTAAATTGATGGGCACCTACTCTAAAGGAGAGAACTCCACTCTATAAATAAATATCTTCTTTGCTGTCTCAACTCAAGCAGAAATCACTTTCAAAACATTTCAAACTATTCACAATAATCTTACATGACATCCTAATATCACAATCACAGTCATCGGTTAGAGTGTCCTACGACCTGTTCCTCGATCCAAGGTACGAAGTGTGTGATCCTGGAGTAAACGCCGGGGAAGCCAGCTTCCGCACATTTCTTCCCGTAGGAGACCACGCCGATTTGGAAGAAGTATGTCTTGTAAGTTACTGGTGACCACTGGAAGAAAAGAAGAATGATATTATTTTGGGTAGTGAAGAGATTGAGGAAGTTTACGGCCCGGTGGTTATAAAGCTTATTGACGCTTGCCAAGCTGTGCCTATGGCAGGAGATCCTGAAAAGGAAAGAGAGGCAGCACAAGCGGTAAACGAAGGCTAATGCTAGGTTTGAAAGGTCAGGAATAGCAATTGCACTCTGTTGATGAGAAAAAAGTCTTCAAAGAGACAGTCTTTCACTAAAGCAAACTTATGACAGAAATTCAAAGCAATATCAAATTATATCAGATCCATTTCGACTTTCTACTGCTTGGAAATTCTTCTCTGATAAGTTTTTTTTAAGAGAATTAAGACTTTTGATCGATGCGGTTTATTTTCCTGGCTAGATTACCGACTTTATTGAGTTACAACCTAATTTTAGGATCAGATTAGGTTTTATATTGTTAGAAGTAAAAGTTGAGTTTAGAGGTACTTCATGTTTGACTTCTATTATAGCTACGCAAGTATGTCGTCGTAGGCGTTAAATTCTATTTTCATCTGTTTCTTTTTATTATCATCTACTCACTACTACATCACTACAATCTAGACCTTCACTTTTATTCTCTATCTCTCTCCTACTCTTCATATGTTTTTAATGTTTTTTTCCTGTCTTTGATTTTTTTTAATAGTTTTATAGAGACTTACAATAGGCTGCATAAGGGGTCCGCCGCTGTCTCCCTGACACGCATCCTTGCCTCCTTTCTTGTAGCCAGCGCACAGCACTCGCTCGTCGATCGTTTGTGCCTTATACTGGGCATATGCTTGAGTACAGAAGTCATTGCCGACGACTGGAAGTTGAAGAACTTGAAGATGTGTTGCAGATGGTCCTCCTGTAAAATATTTGATGATGTTAAAGGAGTCACGTTAACAAGCTCGGACTGCCTAGCAACAAAATAATCTTATCCATATTACGTGAGTTGGCAAAATGTGGGCTTTTTAAATGATTTTGACTCTGCCTACAAGTCTCAATCGACAAAATCGACTGGCTTCTTGGTGGTTTGTGACCCTGACTGCTATGTTACAGGTCGTGGGTTCGATTCCCACCTAAGTCTGGGTGTTCTTTGTGTCCGTTGTTTGTATGTATCTGTTGTTTGTGTGTAAAGTCCCCCGCGACACAGGAGTAATTCTTAATGCGGGTGTTGTGTTTTCATAAAAAAAAAAAAACAAGTAAACTAAATTACTACTTACTAAATTCAGTATGTCCCCATCCAGCGATGAGCGGGGTGTAGTCCTCAAAGTTTCTGGCTCTCAATTCACTATCCTTAGGAATGCAGATGGGCCTGATCAAGTCTGAAAATTAATAATAAGTTATAAACATTTTTATTCATATGTACAGAGGTACTTTTGTGTCGTCGCTCCGCGGGTAAACAATATTGTAAAATAGAGCACAAATAATTAAGTATCGAATAAATAGTGAAATAAAAAGGTTTTGCTAAGTTAGCCCAAAAATCTAGATAATGGCAGAATAGAAGGCCTACTAACATACACACAGATACACAAACATATTCTCATGCATGCACACACATTTTTAAATTATTATATTTTTCTTTATTAATGATTTTTTTTGTATATTCTTGTAATTGCAATTGGCATATCCTTTAACATTAGCTATAGAGAGGAGATTAGCCTCTGTAACACAGTTATACCTGCACAGGAGTCAAGGATTCTTACACTAACTATATTCACATTTATTACAATAAAAATTTGTTTGTTTGTTACTGGTGTACTTTAAGTGTTCATTATTACATTCATTACATTAGCTTTTGATAATGTTGTAATCGAAATAAATTTGTAAAAAATCGAACAAGCTCTGTTTTAGAATGATTTTATTTTACATATTTATTATTCGCTAATAAGTAAAATATAATAGGCTGAATTGAACCAATTCAGCCTAATATATTTTACTATGGTAGATATACTGGATCGCTTACGTACAGGAGTACTGCAAGGAAGTATTCTCGGCCCAGTACAGTCTGAATACTCTGAATAAAACTGTATCCTAATACAAACAAACAATGCTCACCTGTGTATTGCACATCATGGTCGAGTATAAGTATACCGATGTCATTAGTGAAGGCAGTGGCGCTATATTCTGCGTGTTTTATTTTCTGTTTGACCAAGACATCCACGGGAGTGGCACCGTCGTCTTCTCGGGCTAAGTCCAGCTCGCCAAGTCGGACGACGTAACTGTAAGAGAAGATTGGTTTGTTAACTTTCTAGTAATTTAAACTATTTCTAAGCTCAATTCTCAATAACACAACAACAGTACTCAATTTTTTATTCGTATTTAAAGGACTAAACAGAAACAATCAGAGGAAATAAACCGAAATTTGATCGAGTGAAGTGACTTTAAAATTCTGCCCGTGACAACAGCCAGTGTCACCCTGGTCAGAGTGTCGTTTAAAGGTATGTAGGTACCAAAACATAGCGGTAATACCTATCCAAATTTAAAATGAGACAGGAGGGTGGATTTCGACAGTTATTCCAAAATCCATAAACTACTTATAAAATAAAGTCGAAAGAAAAACGTAAACATGATGTCAAAGTCATTTATACATTGTTATTAACATAAAATATGTAGGTATGTATTGCCAATGACAAAAGTTAAAACATTGTTTATTTATACTGAAATAATGACAGGAAAACACCAAACTCATAATAAACAGGACAAGGTGTATCTATCGAAAAACATATACTCACCTTAATTACTTAATAAAACGGTGTTATTATCCGTATTATTGTTTTGAACAAACATGCCTAAACTTGACTTGTAAGGTAATTGTAATAAGGAAAATTTACCTTGACTTTTTTAATAGGCAAAGTTGAAAAAAAATTACCACTCGAGTAGGTTCTAAATAAGATGAGTTAGTTAGCGGTTAGTGACCCTGACTGCTATGTTACAGGTCGTGGGTTCGATTAACACCTGAGTCTGGGTGTTCTTTGTGTCCGTTGTTTGTATGTTTGTAAAGTCCCCTGCGACACAGGAGTAATTCCTAATGTTGTCTTTTTAAAAAAAAAAATTAGTCACCCATTTCACCAGAGTTTATAGTCACTCCTCATTTACTCCTAAGGCCTGTGTTCACCAACATTAAAACCAATGTTTAAATATATAAACAGGTGATTAACTAAAATTTCATTTTCATTACATAGATGTTTTATAATATATAAAAAAAAAAATTACTTATTGCATTAGTAGAGATATTTGTTGATTTCTTTTACTTCCCATTTTGTACGCTTTCGTCTACTGCATCTAAATTAAGATATTTACAGACAGACATACATACGGCTATTATATATATAGCCCTTTAGTAGAGTGACTTTGATTGATTTATCTGTTCGATAACTTGTGACAATGAAAGTATCACTTGGTCAAGCTAAACAAGGATATATATACATAAGGAAATACATTGAGAAGTCGCGTGCGCCAAGGTGACCTTATCGTACAGGCTGATGTCAATATTTGTACGCTAATTTATAAGGACACTAGCAGCGCCCCGCGGTTTCCCGATCCTTTTGAGTATCGGGATAAAAAGTAGCCTATATGTTAATCCAGATCTCCAGCCATCTACAGACTAAGTTTCATCGCAATCGGTTAAGTAGTTTTGGCGTGAAAGAGTAACAAACATCAATGCATACATACATCCTAACAAACTTTCACGTTTATAATATTAGTAGGATATAAGATTAAAAACATAAGAGACAAGCTGTTCAACGCAGTTTCAGCCACGTGTATGGTCTTTGTTCCACTCGTAAGAGTTGCAGCGTTATTTTAATTAGCCTTCCTCAAGAATCGAACTTCATTCCAAACACCTCACGCGCGGTTGTAGTTGCGTAGTAAAGTAACACAAGAAATGAATGTGTTTATTATAATTTACCAGGTACGAAATAAAGGACCAACACCATATACATTCGTTACAATGTTAAATACTTGTTCGTTAATTACAAGCTGCGCGAGCGCATCTTACACAACCGCAACAAGTTTGCATACAAGTGATGACGTAGTATCCGACATAATATTGTATTCATTCATTATTTTAAAACTTTTATTTACTCACATGAGAAACCCTGAACTCATTCAACTTGTTCCGGTAAGGTTATGAATATGTTATTTTTTCTTTTTGGTAGGTACCCAAAAGTACGGAAATATTTAGTTTTCTGAGCACGCTTCATTTTACTATCAACGTCGTCAGATATAGGGCGTTCACTTGGTATTTAACATTGGATACATTTTATCGAAATAGGACTTAGTAGACTTTGACTCTCCTAACGATTTCCACAAATCGTGGTCCTCATTCGAATTTTATTTTATTTATTTATTAGCCTCACCAACAATTGAAATATGAGACTAGCAGCACCTCGCGGTTTCACCCGCGTAAGTCCCGATCCCGTATGAATATCGGGATAAAAAGTAGCTTATGCGTTAATCCAGGTCTCCAGCTATCTACATACTAAGTTTCATTGCAATCGGTTTAGTGGTTTTTGAAAAACTTTCACATTTATAATATTAGTGGGATACATCCAATACGAACTTATAGCTAGTATAATCATTTCTTACAGGCAAGCACATCATGCACTATTTATTTGTTGAAATATATGAAATGTTTGAAATTACATTAGAGATCCTCATTAGACAGCGAACATGGTGGTTTTTATATTAAAAATAGATTTACAAAGTTAGAATTACAGTAGGACTAAACACGGATGCTTTTACAATATTTTGTAGATAGTACTTCTGAACCTACTAAGCGACCCTATGAAGCTAAAGTAAAATAAAAAGTACCCTAGAACCCATCCTGATAAGTATTTGTCGTATTTCTACACATTTCTTTTCACGTGGTTTGTCCGCGATGAACTCCTAAACTAATAAACAGATTTTGATTAAATTTTGTACACTGTGTTTGGTCCAACTTGGGACATAGGATAATTTTTATCTCAATTTATAGTCATAATATTTTTTATTGCAAATTACTTACTACGAAACACAGCAACGCGTGCTAGCTAGTAGTACATAAAAAAATGTTTGCGTGACATTGATGCGTGGGATAATTAACTTGATGATGCATTCTGTATGTATAAAACATCTGTAACAGCATCCAGTATCAGTTTGTATAGTCAGGGACAAGTAGACTGAAAAGACATAAATAAAGGATTTTCTGTGTTTCGCTGATTAAGTTTTACTGTTTAAAATCTGATTTTCAGTCAGCGAATGACGGGATAAAAAGTAGCCTATGCGTTAATCCAGGTCTCCAGCTATCTACATACCAAGTTCCATCGCAATCGGTTCAGTAGTTTTTGCGTGAAAGAGTAACAAACATCCATACACCAATGAACCCATACATACACACATCCTCACAAACTTTCGCGTTTATAATATTAGTAGGATACATCTTGGTAGTCTCGGACGACGCGGTGGGGGAAATAGACTGAAATAGCATTATGCATTAAAATTGATATTACATTATTATTTGTGATTAATTATAAATTACGTATGTTACACTATTTGTTTGTATTTTTACTTAAAATGATTTTGTTTTTAAGATATATTAATTAAATTTATATTTTACTAGCAGCACCTCGCGGTTCCACCCGCGTAAGTCTCGATCCCGTGGGAATATCTGGATAAAAAGTAGCCTATGCGTTAATCCAGGTCTCCAGATATCCACATACCAAGATTCATCGCAATCGGTTCAGTGGTTTTTGCGTGAAAGAGTAACAAACATCCATCCATCCATCCAAACTTTCACATTTATAATATTAGTGGGATTAGTGGGATACCTCAAAGATGGAGTAAATAGGTTGCATTCCAAAGGTACGAATCAACTCCTGAAGGTGTAGAAATGAGTAGAGAACGTCTAAAAGGAAATATTTATTAGGCTCTTGAAATCGGGCTCTTTTGGGCAGTAAAATATTGTTGCTCAGGTTTGTATCTAATACAGGCACTTTAATAATAAAACCTACATTTCCTAGATATTGTCTGCTTAGTTTCAATCAGACCCCCTAGCAATCGGACCCGTTTCGGAACTCGTGTTTTTTTGGTTCGATTCCGACTTCAGTGTTAGGCCCGGTTTTTGACTAAAGTATGAAATGTATGTAGTTTAAAAGATTGTATTTATACCTAATATAGAAGAGTACATGTCAATTATATATTATGATCATATAAAGGTCAGATTCCATGTCCTCATCAATCAAATATATGACATGGTATTAATGACTAGAAAAACATTCTTACTCACATAAATTACTACGGAAAATCCGGTATAGCACCATTGTGGTTTATTTTTATTTCTATGTTTTGCATCATTATCTGTATTTGTTGTTACAGAACGACTTAAGTACAAATACAGCATTGCATTGATAAATATATGTATTATTTTTAAATGTTTCTGTGAAGACCGCCATGATTGCTCTGTTATTTACAATATTAAAATTGAAACGGAATATACGTATGATGTCAGTCAAACTAAGTGTCTGCCTGTTTATTTCTCCCCAAAGTCCCCATGAGTCCCAACAAAAGGATTACTGACAGAATACCATGTGGTTTTCGGACCGGGGCTAACGGCGCCCGTGGTATAGGTACTTCACCGTTAGCCCCGTTAGAGTGACGACCTATTAGGGAACGTACCCATACTACGAGACCCGATCTTGGGGGGGGGAGGGAGGTCTTCAAAATACCACGTTGTTCACGGGGGGGGGGGGTAGGTTTTCGTTACGTAGTCAATATCCTCTAGGGAAATCTCGTGCTATATTTAAATATGACGCGCAGCAACAGGTGGCAACAAGCAAGCGTTTAGCGCTTTTGAAGCTCACAGGTGGCAACAAGCAAGCGTTTAGCGCTTTTGAAGCTCACAGGTGGGCAACAAGCAAGCGTTTAGCGCTTTTTAACTTTCTGGCGGCAAAAAATCATTTCAAACCATATTTATAAAATACTACGTGAAAACTAGAGGGGGAGGGGGGGTCTTGGGATATACTACGGGTGGTCACCGAGGGAGGGGAGGAGTATAAAAGATTGTAAAAAATGGGTCACGTAGTATGGGTACGTTCCCTTAGGATTATCGATTCTTCAGAAAATAAAAAATCTTCACCAATTTTCGTCCCGTGTGGGGTATGAATCAACGATGTAGTGGAGAGGCGACTACTTAAGCCATTGCGCCATCGGTGCAGTCAACAGTCAGTTGCCGACGGATACCCGTATTGATTGAAAAAGCTACCTTTACGCGAGTAAAGTTAGCAAGTGGTTTATAAAAGATTTTAGAAAAGCGAATGATATTACTTACAGATCATTTTCGTGGTTGTGTATACAATGGGCAGCTGTGAGGATATGGTGTGAGCTGATGAGGGACCCTCCACAAAGCCAGCTAGTACCGCCACGGCGACTCTTGTACCCCAGAAGCGCCATCCAGGGGAAATCACCTGATGGTTCGAAAGCTAGTTATATATCTAAGAAATTGAATAATAAAAAATAGGGTAGGCAGTCTACCCTTGTCTAGTCTAGAGCGACCCCGGCCCCTGCGAGCTACTACAGGCTCAGCCCCGTTCTCCATCCGAGACTTGCGTTATCCTTTACCCTTAGTTCTAAATACTTATTTTTCCTTATACAAATCTAACTTCTTCCTTCTTTCAAGTCTTAAAACAAATGTATTGGGAATGCCAAGGAGGGTTGGCGTCAGGCAGACGGCTGGCCATAAAACCAGCCAAAACCCTTTGCAATGTTACACATTGCGCCGACTTTAATGAGAATTTGAGAAACGGTAAGATGATGATGATCCTAGAACCTGCCATCCTTCCATTTTTCCATTTTCTCCGAATATCTCTTACCTAACTTAGCATCGACTCCTCCAACGACGCGGCTGAAAGTCGCATTGCTCACTCCACACTCGGGAGGATCCGGGAGAGACGGAACGAAGTCTCCCAGTGCAGTCTTAGAGATCGGTGTTTCTGGTGCTGCTGTAGTGGTTGTAGTAGTAGTGGTGGTGGTAGTAGTGGTAGGAGGTTGTGCTGGGATAGGTGGTATGCCAGGGAGGGGACAGCAGACCTGTGGGAGAAATGTTTTATTACTTACTACCACTTTTATGAAGACATGATCCATCTAATTTTAACTTTACGAAGATATACATAGACTTCCATATAATAATAACTTGAGACACCTCACAAACGGCCAATTTAGGGGGAACCTGTATGATGGTAACCTTCCACTGATAAACATACTTATATATTATCATACAATTATTTGTCGTGTCACCTCTGGCTCAGCAGTCAGGCACTAACAATTAGATTAACAGGCCTATCGATATACTTGGATACAATTGTATTACTTGTTATTCCAACCTGGCTAAATACGTAACTGGCTAGAGCAGGTACTCTCAGGGCAAAGAGGCTAAGTGTACTTGGGTCCATTGTCATTGACACGGTGCTGCACACACTAGTGAAGTGCCATGGTTACTGGGGCTGCTGCAGAGTCTTTGCGTTGGGATAACCCCAGCAAAGATATGGGAACTCTTCTACGAGAAAGTGACTTATGACTTATTACAAACTCCATCTATTCCGTCAAGAAGTAAGAATTAAGGTAAAGTCTTTGGCTTACCTTTGGATTGCTGCCTTCGAAGCCGCAGTGTGCCTTTCTCAAGATCTGTGTGGCCTCTGCCCTGGCTTCTTGCACCAGCTTCAGGTACTGGGCACAGTTGTAGAGGGAGATGCAGTTACCTAGACCACCGTCAACGGTATCACAGGTCTCTCCTACAACAAAAAAACACGGTTATTACTCTAACGAATTTGTTTTGGGAGATTATTGATATCGAACTGTCTCAGTTTTAGAGAAATTGCTTATAGAAAGAATGTAAGCAAAACCAAATAAACTTATTTTGAGTCAGCGCCAAATAATAAAATGATAAATTACCTACGTAGAGCCATGTCCATTTCTACGTAGGTACATATATATTAGATAACTAGCTGCCCCGACAGACTTCGTTCTGTCAAAAGTTATTGATTGACACTGACATCGACACACATTTCGTGATTCATTTTTATTTATCTAGATGTGGTTTGTATAATAAAATAAAAGTGTTGTTTTTCCTATTTTCATTCCAATTTTCTCTCGTTAAGAACCTTCCTTGTGCTTTAACGAAAATATGAAAAACAAAATTAGCCGATTTGGTCAAGCCGTTGTCGAGTTTTGCGCTTAGCAAGCCATTTGAATTTTTTTGAATTTATTTAATATGAGCAATTGAACAGTAGGTATAGGGTAACATACCTACATTGTTTAAACAACAGTGAGTGCTTGCAATTCAATATGAACTTTATACGATAGCAATAAAGCTCGTTTTAGTTAGAAAACGTTTGTATGGGAAAAAGAAAAGGGCTGTTTTTAGGGTTTTTTCAGGCAATTATTCGAATTTTTCTCGCCGTAAAAATCATCTTTGAACTTCAACGAACATTTAAAAAAAAGAATTGGCCAAATTGGTCCAGGCGTTGTTGTTATGCGCTTACCAACACATTTTGCGATTAATTTTTATATTATAAATTATGTTGTTTGGCGTTGACAAAAATAAGTTTATATAAAATTTGATAGTTTATGTAAATAAGCTCAATATTTAAGACTTAAAACCTTTTTAACAAAAAATTAAGCCGATGAAAAAAACTAAAAAGCAAAAAATAAATAAACCTTTTATTTATTTTTTGCTTTTTAGTTTTTATCGTCGGCTTAATTTTTTGTTAAAAAGGTTTTTATTATTGTTCAGTTATCGCTCAACCTCTATACCTCCATCAAGATCCTCATTTAAACCTGACTCATATAATATCGGAATATTTGAAGTTAATACACGCAATTAACAAGTTCAATTAGTCAATGTTGATGTGGAACGACCTCTAACAACGTTAAGAAATACGTCGACACGAAGGTGGGCAAAACGAGTTCTCAATGTTATCGTTATAATATGTAATTTTATGCATTTTACTTGTAACACTCGAATAAATACTACTTTTAATTACTTAACAAAATATGAACGGGTAGATTTGGAGGTAAAACGGTGTTTCTGTTCTATCTTTCAATCTATCGGTTAATATTTCTTAATCCGATTATTTCGACGGATAAATAAGTTGCTACTCATTAAGGTGTTATTGCCATCAGGAGATTCTAGAAGACTCATCTTTCTCCTCGTTCAGTGATTTCATGTATATGTATGTATGTGTGTGTCGATCTATAATTTTTAATTATATTTTTTTTTAAATTGACGATTTCGAATAATTGATGATCAACTTTATAAATATTTACGTATTTACGTGGGAGAGCCATGCTTCGGCACGTATGGGCCGGCTCGACTCCGCTCGATACCACGGCCTCACAGAAAACCGGTAGTGAAGCAATGCTTGCATTGCATTTCGCCGCGTGAGTGAGGTTACCGAAGGCCCTAACCCTTCCCTCTCCCCTATTCCCGTCCTTCCGTTCTCCCCTCTTCCCCCCTCCCCCTCTTCTCCTACCACCTTAAAGGGCGGCAACGCACTTGTGAGGTGCCCATGGGCGGCGGTAGTCATTTACCATCAGGTGACCCGTCTGCTCGTTTGCCCCTTTACCATAAAAAAAAAAAAATATTGAATTTGATATAATGTACTAGCAGACCCATTGATTTGATGCCTGCATATCACTGCACTTGTTAGTGATCCTGACTGATGAGCCAAAGGTCCTACCCAGGACAAATAATTGTGTGATGAGCACGATCATTTTGTCATGTGTCTGGGTGTAATTTATCTTTGTATCCTGTCTGTTATCTGTTGTCCTGTGTATTTATTTAGTAATATATAAGTATGTTTATCAGAAGTCTGGTTACCATAATACAGGCTGTGCCTAGTTTGGGATCAGACCGTGTATGAGGTGTCTCAAGTTATTATTATATTATATTGTTTCTGGGCTAACTAGTGTCTATCACACTTATACAGTTTTTTTATTTGTTCCATACAGTAATTGTGCGACTGTCGAGCTGTATTAATTTAATAAAGTTAAATAGTTCTTTGTCAGAACGCACTAATCTGTCTAACTACATGTCAAATTTGTAAAAAAATCTTATTGGAGATAGCCATTTTCTTGAGGGACAGATAGATAGATAGATGTACTCTTTATTGTACACAAACAAATAGGTTACAATATTTTACTTATATCTGCTTACTAGCTAATGTTATGTACAATTGGCGACCTTATCGCAATTTGCGATCTCTTCCCGGCAACCATTGGATGGATAGAGAAAGAAGAAAGAAGGGATGCTATATATAGACTATTTAACACCACTAGTGTTCGCCCAGTGGTGGAAATTCAACCCTAACCATTACTGAAAGTTTAAGTTGAAAAAAAAAACATGAATTTGCATGTTTCCAAAAATTTGGTTCTCTGTTATACATTCGTGCTTTTTACATCTGAGGGCATACAGTTTATGTCACTAAAGCCTCGCCGACGACGCGGCGATGACACGATCACGCGACAGACGTAAGATATTTTTATTTTATTTTTATTGATGGTACTAAAGCTTGCCTATGGGTCCTAGAAAAAGAAAAAAAAAAGAAATTCGTTTGATAAACGATCACGGGCCCCCGGCTCGAGGGGGCCCCGGGTACCAAAGGCCCTGAACTACTATTATGTATTCTGTGCCTGAACACAGGGGGCACTAATTACAAAATGTATTTAAAAATATTAATTTTGTATCATATAAAAATAATTAACCTAATAATTTTATTAGGTTCATACATACAACGACCCTTATGATTGAAAAAAAAAACTGGCGGAAACGATTAGTGTAAAATATGATTCAAATTTTGAAACTTTGTAATATTTTCTACTAACGAAAAGTTAAACAGAATAGGATATATCGACAGAGGCGAGCGGGCGATCTGTTACGTTGCAAAAAAAAAAAAACAGACTAACAGCTGATTCAATTGCGTGGTTTTAGTCTTCAGGCACCACAAATATGTAACCAAAAACCAATGTGGTAAGGTAAGGTATATCTATTTAATATCTATTAGCTTTTATCACCGACTTTTGTCAAACAATTCAGGGTCCTTCGGGAGCAGTACTTGTCTTCAGGATGAAAAGGCATTATATGTCTTTTTCAAAATGTCATAATCTTTGGTGGAGTAGTTAAGGCATGACAGCGATAATTACGCAACGGTGTGATAGACGGTGTTATTTACAAACACTTGACCGGTGCCGTCCAACCCGGTGTCCTTGGTCCAACTCATAGACATAGAGTATGGTCCAACAAACTGTTCGTTCCATTAGCTACGTTAAATTATTACCACAGATTATATTTAATAGCTCGATAAAGTTGCGCTATGTCATAATAATAATAATTACATATCTGTGGTTTGTGATAAACATTATTTATATATAGTTAATATTTTGCTAATTGGCCACTTTGCGAATAACTTTGTAAAGCCATTTGAGAAAAAAAATTCCATTGAACACAGCATATTTTTAAAAGCTATTCAAACGATTTTTTTAGCGTAGTTCGGTCGTTTCGCGAGTAATTGCCATAGATGGAGCTGTATCATCAGTATTTGCTATCTGCAACTATAACCTCTGTTAGTAAGGTCACGGTTACGAAATAACTACATATTATCTCATCTGTGGCAAGATAGGTATGCTTGGCAGAGCAGAAAGGCAGAGTATATGACAGCCGAGTCAGTTCTCATTTAGGTGCCTCTTTACTTGACGATGCGATGGTAGAACTGTGGAAAGGGCTATGCTTGGTGTTTGGCGTCTCTAAAATTGTGATTCGAAACGCAGTAATCCGCAGTAGAACCATTATAAACAATATAACTATTTGCATGTGGGGAACTATTGTCGAGACAGGTTCTAGAGCAGAGGTCCCCAAACTTACTTTCGGGTTTGTATAGACCCCCGGATTAGTTAATATTGCATTTTGCAAATTCATTGCGTTGCAAGTCTCGGCAAATTCAAAATGCATTGCGTCCACATAAAGAATATCGTAACTAATTAGTTACTTATATTATAAAATTGCGAACATAAGTTTGTTTGCTGTTTGTTGACCGCCGACAACAGTACTGATTCGTATCTCTGTACTGTCGTCGTCGGTCTGTTTGTATGTGGGCTATTTTATTAATTAGAAGTTAAAACTAGTCACGACTTGCCTAAATGAGATGCTATATCTACTATCACGGACCCCTGTTTACATTTCATGGGCCCCCAATTATTTTATTCACTCATACGGAGTACTTTGGGTATCAGTGTTTTATAGTAATTACCTACTACAGATTAAATACTACCTAAAACATAGATACATAGGGTAATTACAAAGAGATGAGCGAGGTGAGGAGGTCAGTAAAATGATATCGCGATCATTCTGTAGGCAGTTGGTAATAGAATTATGTAGTCGATGTATTGGGGGTCAAGATAAATACGACGTCGTAGATATATACCTACCATCTATACAAATAAATAAAATTGAAGTGTCTGTTTTTATAGGTATATATTATATAAAAAAAACATTTTTTTAAGTTTTTGTCTGTCTGTCTGTTTGTGCGGTTTATCTCCGGAATGGGTTGACCGATTTCCAAGGGCAGATAGAGCTGGTGTTATAAGGAGTAACTTAGGTTACTTTTATTTTGTAAAAAGAATTAGGGTTTCGCGCAAAATATATAAAAATATGTACACGCGAGCGAAGCCATTAAACGTCAAAACTGTAAATAACAACTTGTGACGTCATAACTCGCTGTTATCAACTTGTAATGTTTGGTTTAACAATTACAAAATAATAACGAACTTGAAAACAACCGACAGTCTAATTTCTGTGTTCAAGTGTTCTAAGTTCTAAATTTTATCATTACTTCATAATTTATTTGAACCGAAGGCGACTATGCTATTCGCGCCTATACGCAACCATAATGTTCTAAGGCTTGCACATTTTTTTTTTATAATAATATACTACGAAGTCAGACAACAGGCACATGGCCTGATCGTTAGTGGTTTACTGCTTACCTATAAGCGCTCGTAAAACTAATGGTATCATTAGTGTGTTGCTAACTTTATCCTTCCCATGGACTTTTGGAGAATCTAGTTATCCTAAAAACTCTCGCGTTCCATGATATAATATTATTTACATATTTACGGGAATTAACGCGATCCCGAAAAGGTAAACGTCAGGCAATTCAAAGGTATGTAACACCTTTTCGTGATCGCGTTAATTCCCGTAAATACTTAAATAATATTAAATCTAGTTATCATTGGAAAACCTACCTTATCTTACTAATATTATAAAGGCGAAAGTTTATAAGGATGGATGGCTGTTTGTTACTCTTTAACGCTAAAACGCATGAACGAATCTGGGAAATTTGGCACAGAGATAGATTATAGTCATGAATAGCACATAGGCTAAAAAAATATAGTTGCCGAGAGGTAGATTTCATCAAAATTTCCACGCGGACGAAGTCGCGGGCAGCTAGCATTATAAATGCAAAAGTGAATTTGTTTACCTATTTGTTTATTTGTTACGCTTTTGCACCATCGCCATCGGTTCTCATTAAATTTAGCATACACGTTCTCAGGAGTACAGAAAAGGACATAGGGTGCAAAGGGTCATCCCGAAAAAAAGTACTATACTAAAAAGTACTCAATAATTAAATTCGTAGGTATTTGGTGTTAATTTCAAATTTTAATATAATCTTTACTTTTTAGATCTTTTCTTTTTTCAATTAAGTTTTTTTTTTTACCTTTTTTATGTACCTATATTTATGTTACAATACAACACGCTACGACCCTAAGAAGCGGAGCAGTGACCAATTGACCATTAATGCAAGTGAAATTGCGGGGAACTGGTAATTACGGATACAGCGCACCACCAATTTAAGGCAGTGTCCACTAAAAAAAATATAGAATTATGTGTGGATGGTTTATCTTTACGCAAATATCAAATTTATCGCACAAGATCTTAAGTCTTGCTATACAATAAATATCACAAATACCTCATTATTTTGGACATTTGTTTTCTGAACGGTAGGTACTATTTAAATTTTTTACCAAAAACTGATGGCGATCCGAAATTGAAGTTGTTTCTAGACTCAGTTTTGATTACAGGAACTGGCGTCAGAGCCGGCAGTGTCGTGGCCTCCGGCACCCTCGGGACGTCATCGAAGTTCACAGGGTCATTCTCTGGTACTGGATTATTGCCTGCTAAAGATTAACATTACATTACATCATTTGAGCCATAGGACGTCCACAGCTGGACACAGGCCTCCCTTAATGACTTCCGAGAAGATCGGTTTTAAGCGGTCTGCATCCACCGTCGACCTGCGATCTTTAGGGGGCGTACCCATACTACGTGATCCATTTTTTTACCTTTTTTAACCCCTACCCCCCCTCGGTGACCACCCATAATATATGCCAAGACCCCCCGTGACGTGACGAAAACCTAAGCCCCCACCCCTGTGACCAAGCGTGGTATTTTGAAGACTTCCCTCCCCCCTCTGAATGGGTCACGTAGTATGGGTACGTTCCCTTATAAGGTCATCTGACGATAATCTCAATCTGTGTTAAATAATTAATACATTAACCTTATTATTTAAAAAAAACTAACTAAAAAGCTTCTAGATTTTGAGACTAGAATAATTATTCTTATTCTTTTTAGGTGGGATTCTTTTTTTTTCAATTTAAAACCATTCGGAAAGAAGAAACGATCCATTAAAACAAATGCGTGAATAATGTCTAAAGTACACTATAACGTTGGCCGAATAGACACTTCCGTACATTTCAAGTTCAAAAAACCATCCACTAAATCTAATAACAAAGGTATTTGACGAAGTCAAGTCATAAAAAAAAAAGATATTTGACATTTACCAGACTAAACTCGTTCGAATTTTAAACCTCCTTTTTTAATACACTATTCTATTTCTAGTATATTCTATGGAATATTAGTCGAATGCATAATCATGCATAAATTAAAAACAAAAAATGTGTTATTTATAGAAACAAACATAAGGAAATACGTATGTACCTATAAATAAATGTGCAACATATTGTTGTAGCTTCTACAAAATGCCTAATAAAAACATTTTTCAATTTTGTTAGGCAAAGAGCGTGTAATGATTACCAGTTTTTATGGAGTGTTCAACGACTTATCATAGGCTCAATAAGTTAAATGTTATGATTTAAATTATAACAACCAAATAATTTTTCAAATCTTTCGAGACGTCACTCGTTGACTAGCCTATAAAGAGATAGAATAGAATGAAATAGAATATCAATAAAGATAATATTAAAAGATAACCTGTCAAGTCTTCTACTATGACTCATATAATATATATTCGATTATCAAGTTCTAGATCTTTCAATAAAGTCCATGATTGTCAAATATATTGTTTTAATCACATTAAAGTCAAAGTGGTAGATTAGGTACATTTTATTGTTTGGAATAATAAGTCAAAATGTCCCGCCTTACTGTTGTCATTTCATTTCAAGTCATGTTATTTTTAATGTTGACTTGAAAATTATAAAATAAATTAAAAACGTGGTGGTACATTTGTGCCCAATTTTGAGATGTTACATTGAGTGACTTAGACGAAATAATTTCTTTTGAGCTTAGGAATCTACCCAAGAGCGTTTCGTTATATAATTATCTATTTACATGGGAATTAACGCGATCACGAAATAACGCGAAAGTTTAAAAGTTAGTATAGCGTTACGTTAGTATTTAGGTTAGAAAAAAGTTGATAATTGCTTAATATACTTCGTCATTATTCATGCGTTTCTTTTGTAAATGCGTGCCATTAGTTAACTTACCGTTTTGTCCAATCTCCTCTTGATATTCTCCATTGTTTTGGTTACCTTCTAAGCTCGGATTTTGTTGAGTATTGCCAAAGTTAATAGCTCCTTCACTAGTCTGAACACCCCCATTTCCTTGATTTGGTCGATTTCCTTCATTTCCTTGATTTGGTCGAAATCCTTCATTTCCTTGATTTGGTTGAAATCCTTCATTTCCTTGATTTGGTTGAAATCCTTCATTTCCTTGATTTGGTTGAAATACTCCATTGCCTTGATTTGGCTGGTACCCACTGTTACCGTTAAAATTAACGTTTCCACCGTTTTGTTCATCAGCAAAGATCAGTGGTCTACCAGAATTTTGGCCATTCTGGTTTACCGGTACATCAGTTTCTATAATGTAAATCGTATCTTGAGGGATCGGTTTGACAGTAGTCCTTTGTCGATTGGGTTGGAAAAATCCATTAATACCATCTCGGATCACGTTCTGTCCTTGGAGAAAAGTTTGTCCCAAGATATTGCGATTCTGGTTTCTTCTTTGTGGGAAAAAGCCTGCAAGAGAAAAAAACATGTATTTTTACATGTTTTTTAATAGAGACAAAATTATCATCTTTACTTTTTTTATTATTATGAAATCAGCAAAAGTTAATCAAATATTCGTCAAAAAATTTTGCCCGCCCCTCGGCGAAAGCTGGGGTACGCCCATGGTACTTAACTAGTAGACATTAAATAGATTTGCATATAGGGCGTATTATAAATAAAATTTCATAGAAATAATTATCATTTATTATAAATACGATCAGTTATATCTCTGTCAATGTAAAAGTATTTCAAATACATAAAGCGTCCTCCCATCTTTTTAAAAGGTTGTACGAGTCAATTTTAAAAGGTTGTACGAGTCAATTTTAAAAGGTTGTACGAGTCAATTTTAAAAAGTTGTACGAGTCAATTTTAAAAAGTTGTACGAGTCAATTTTAAAAAGTTGTACGAGTCAATTTTAAAAAGTTGTACGAGTCAATTTTAAAAGGTTGTACGAGTCAATTTTAAAAAGTTGTACGAGTCAATTTTAAAAAGTTGTACGAGTCAATTTTAAAAGGTTGTACGAGTCAATTTTAAAAGGTTGTACGAGTCAATTTTAAAAAGTTGTACGAGTCAATTTTAAAAAGTTGTACGAGTCAATTTTAAAAGGTTGTACGAGTCAATTTTAAAAGGTTGTACGAGTCAATTTTAAAAGTAGTCAGTACAATTTGAAGAGCATTTATCGTCGGCTACAAGCACGACGCGTGATGTTATTAACTTATAATTTTAATCTTTATAACATTCCTTAATAAACAAGCTTACTAACAAATAAATAGAAATCGGTCTAATACAACCTTTTTAAACATATTAGATGTGTAAATCAGGAATTAATCGCGAAAATATCCGATAAATCGCAAATAAATAATAGTAACCCGCCCCAGTTTCGCACAGGTAGCAGAGCACGTATGCCTAATAATTTTTTCTGTCGTAGTGTTGTTTCAGCCTGTTGCGTCGACGATTTAATACATTTTTTAGACTAAGAACTTTCCGACCTGGGGTACATTAAAACATAAACAGTTTCTATGTATACGCGTTATATGTAGATCTTTTTAAAAGGAATAATTTCGTAATACATTATTTTCATATAACCCTATTGGTTTAAAACGTGCATGCCTGTAAGGCTCAAAGACGGCATGTTTTTTTTCGACTTCTCAACAATCATCGCATATTTCAGCCAATTTACACAAAATCTTAATGAATTCCAAAAATCCATCCTCAAGAATCACTCCGTTTATTGGTAAAAACCATACGAAAATTCGTTTGATAGTTATTGAGTTTATCGCATTCAGACACAATGAGACGAACGCGGCGAGGGGCCTTTGTTTTATAATATGTAGTGATATATTGAGATCGTGTTTTTTTTTAATTGAAAATATGGCTTCGTTCACATATAACGTTGCACTTCACTCTATACGTTTCTAAGAAACTCTAAATCAATTGCTTTAATTGTAGTGTGTCCTCTTTACCGCGGTTTTTCCTTAAGATGACAATAAGGCTCAAAGAAAACCCATGCTATGAAAATCCGGACCATGGCTTATGTATAGTAAAGTTAGTAAGTATAGTGAAAAGTATTTAGACACTTAAAACATAGCTCCTGGTCATGGTTTGACCGAGTGTAACCGTTAGCGTTAGAGGGCTCGATTCGCAATTTTCCCATCTTTCCGATTCCCAAAGTCGGGTACTTTGACGGTTAACGACAATAGGCTTCCCGTATATCCTTATTTTATGAAGTAATACATGACAAATAACACATAGTGTCTATGATTTATGGGTAAAACCATTTCCTATTTGAGTTCCGGTTAACTGGACATATCTCAGATTTCTAAATTAGAATAAACACGATCTTGGGTTTGTTTGGATAACTGATTGATTTGACGTCATTGTATTTCAATGTCATGTAATTAGTCACCGGCTAACTAAATACTTCGTAAAGAAATTGTTCGTGTATTACCTAACTTGGTATGCACATCAAGCGGTGTTGTTAGCTAAACATGGCTAACTTCTTATATTTCTCGTTCGTTAAACACAAAACTATTTGTCCTAAGCAAACAATTATTTTCAGCAAGCAAATTTTGTTACAAGCTTTTATTTAACCCATTGAGTTTGGGCTCATTTGTTTTGTCTTGGTGAGTACTTTGGTGTTACATGATATCCAGGGTCTGATGATGGAGTCGGAAGGTGGCCATATAAACTTCTGAACTAAACAAGATAAGCCAATCCGGTTTGGGCTCGATTTATTCGTCTTGAGGAGAGAGAGAGAGTAAATAGGGTAATCAAGCTGTCACATTTTTGCTGTTTAAGCACAGATTACTAAGTAGTTACGTTTAGGTATTCACGTGGCTCTAAAATGCTGCATCTTAACTAATAAATACATATTATTAAAAATGCGAAACTGACTTTGGTGCCGATTCTATTGTACACTCGACTAAACTAAAACCTGACTTAATTTCTTCATATGAAATCAACCTTGTGTTCTTCGTAATAAGGACTATTTGTTACTAGCATCTATTTCTCAGCGCCGCTAAATTTCACTAAAACCTGTCAACGTATGTATACTCAACTTTATTTCCACGCCGCACTCAACTTTATTTTCTTCATTTATTCAAACGCTGTATAATTGCCGTATAAAAACTTGTTCAAAACGAACAAGGATGACGTGTTTTTAATCTACACTTATGAAGACGCTTACTAAAAACACAGAGCAAAAGAGATGGCATTCTACGGATAGCGGCTATGGCTACGTGGTATTAAAGTTTATTTAAGCGTATCAGACTTTAGTCGACAAATAAATTGCTTATTTCGATAGCGACATATGTTACTTACTTGTTTCAATTTGAAATAAGACCTTGTTTCTAAGTGTACAAGGTTTACTTCTTATATGAAGAAAATTTTGTGAAGTTTAATTTAGCGAGAATTGGGGCATTTTGCTACGCTTTCCTTCCTTAACTACTTAAAGTTTATCATGAAATATTGCGTGAGGTACCTTCCACCTAAGCTAAAGCTAGTGTAAACTAGTATACCATCAAAGGTGTTCTTGATAGATTTATGCCGTTTTAATCGCTCTTTTTTTACAAGATGTTAGAGGTCTCAGACAATGACAACAGTCAGTTCAAGAGACAGGTATGCTACATTGAGCTATTCCTTACTCCCCAATCAAGTCGTGTAAGTAAAATCCCTTTGCTAAAATTTGCCTATCTTCTTTTCTGTCAGGGCCATTGGGGGCCATCCATAAATTACGTCAACCCTCCCTGGTGTGACGTCAAATATTTTGCAATTTTCTACCCAGAATTGTTAGTTCTAAAATTATTATTTTTTAGTAAAAGTGTAGTAGCGTATCCTGTCTTAATGTTTGGTGTTTATTACTTTAGATTTTGACATGTGACGTCACGAAGATTATGACCCCCCTTTGTCATACAATGTCACACTTCATTGACCCCCTCCCCCCTTTAAGTGTGACGTAATGTATGGATGGCCCCTTACGTATGTGGGACCAAATTGTTGTTGGCAAAATGTGGGTGTTAAATACACCTCTGCCTACTTCTTCAGGGATTCAGGCGTGAGTATGCGTTTTTATGCAAATGAAGGCAAGAAAAACAAGTTCCGCTTATTATAAAAAACTACAGACAACGTCATACGCGAGTCGATGTTAAACGATGCTCATTCACACTCTTGATAACAGGTTTGTACTGATGTTAATATGAGTTCCAATCTATACAAATATAATAAAGGAAATACAATAGCAATACATATCAGAAAACTAAATAGTTTAATATAAATCTCTTGAACTACTAAGTTTTCTTATATGTATGTATGTTTACGTGTAGTATAGGGTGTTTCTGGCATCACCATTAAAAATCACATCATCACATCAATCTTTGATGAAAATTATGAGAAACCTGTTTTTTGTTTTAATATTACTTAGTACAAAAATAGAGTAGTTTGCATCACAAAGTTGTCTCAACAACTCACAGTTTGTAGACACAGTGCACTCCGTGTGTGCTAAATATTCACGCTGTATCGGAACTTCCTATTTCACCGTATTTAATATTTTTTTACGTTAGACTTAGTGACCACGCAGCTGGACATTAATTTTGGTATATTTTGTTGAAGTGAAAACTTCTTTAGGCACGTTTGTGCACTTTTGCTATGGGGAAAAAGCACTGAACTCGTGACCGTCACGCTAATAATACACATATAGATCCACTAGAGGGCGTTAAGTTTATCTCGGACAAATAACGCGGCACGATTTTTATGTAGGTATATAAAAATGTAGATAATAAAACTGAAGACATTATAAATGGCGCTTACGATTCGTTGTTTTTCGCCGAGTCATTGAGCTTCTCTCCCCTCTTCTCCCCCCTCTGCCCCTCTTCCCACCCTTCCCCTACTCCCACCTTATAGGTCGGCAACGCACCTGTAACTCTTGACTTGCAGGTGCCCATGGGCACCTGCAAGTTTTTGGAACTACCAGTGGGATTCGAAACAATCTATTTGTATATGATAGCCAGATCCCTGAGAAATGGTATAGGCTATATAACATCACGCTACCAGGGATCAACGCAGCTAGTACCTAAACAATATTTATCTTTACGGGACAAAATTTTGATTATAAACGCCATATTTATTTAATATACTCGTTGTGACTCCCACAACTTAGACCAATCTTTATCAAAAACATTGGCCTCTTTGGGCATTAGGTTAGGTTTGTCATCATCGTTTCGTTCAACACACAGTATTAGCTTACAGAAACATCTAAATTTAGATTTGAAGTTCTATGGCAGTAATTAATAGTGTTTTTGTTGCATAAAATCCAGATAAATTAGTCAGTGAGGTCGCAATCTGACTGTATCATAGCAATTGGCTATAATCACGTAATTTTGGGGGAACTGAACCGCAACAGCGCGGGGATTCACGGATCAAACATATTTATGTACATTGGATTTTTATAGCTATTAGCTCTGTATACGTATTTGTCATACACTTGTGATTTTTTGCTGGAATTACTTTTTACTGCTCATACATAAGTGACCAGTGACCTTTTGAGGTTGAATAGGTACTTATATTTACAAAGCTGTAGAGGAAAGCGTGTTCGTATTTTCTGAGCATTATGAATCGCCGAAATGTACTGTAGCCTGAAAAAAAAAACATTCCTGGTGTATTTTTATGTCGATTTCAAGTATTTTTTATGCAGACATTTTCGGACAATCCATCAACATCATCATCATCTTCTTGCCCTTTTCCCAATTTTCTTTGGGGCCCGCTTGCCTAACGCCAACCCTTCTTGGGAATGTAGTCATTAAAGGGAGGGAAAAAAGGGAGAAGGCAATTTTGTATAAGGTAAAATGGGTAGGGAGAGGAACTTAGGGTAAGAGGTCGCGTCGCGAGAGGAAGTTAGGGTCGCGTACCCGAATATCCTACATTTCCTGACACTGGAGGGGCCATTAGGGCAGGTACACTAGCTGACATCGTCAATCCATCAACATCCTATGGATTTAATATCTATAATTTAATTAATGCCAGTCTTTTCTATTGATTAATTACTATGAAACTGAACAAATGTTATAACACTGTCATAAAATATTATAAACAATCTAAGGACATATTCATAACGGCTTAAGATAGATGTACTTTGCAAAAGTTTTTCACACATTAGATTCCTTCAAACATTATTCGCACACTTACACTCACTCTCATCTACAATAACATAACCAGTCACACTCAACCATACCCTTGCATTCATCTACACCAACACTAACACTCACACTCATCCACATCCTTACACTCACCAACACATTCACAAACACTTCTCATCCACACACACCCCTTAACATGATAATTATAACACTAACTAAAGTTGTTTATTATTATTATATAACTGATTTTTGTATACTCTATATAGTTACTTTGTTTTACTTTAGAAAACTAACGTTACACTAGAAAAATATGTAATAATATTTTTCTTGCATAGGATAATAATATGTTCTCGTAAAAACTGGAGAGGGCACTGACTCTTGTAACACAGGTTTTCTACCTAGCACAGGAGTCAGGGACTTCATGCAATCTTGTAAAAAAAATGTCAATAAAGAATATTATTATTATTCTCTTAAGAAATATAATCCGTTGATTTTAAAGTTTAGTTTTTTAGTTTCAAAATAAGAATTCTATATTAAAAACCACGAATTTTCCTGAAGTTGTTAACTCTTTACGTCATTCATGAGGTGCTATTAAGACCATGAAATAATATGACCACACCACACCTCTTTGTAATAGGTACTTCCTGTATGTAAATAGTATTTTCTACCACTGGTATGTCATCATAAATTAAACGATTACAATAACGAAAATCTTCTATTGTGAAATTATTAAAAGAAATTGTGTTTGACCTTTACGAAAAGCCAAATCCCACTGGCCATCCAAAGAAGGAAAACATTGTCTTTTGCTAAGTTTTAAGACTACTAGCTTCTTAATGGTGCAAAACTAGGAAATTGTTGAAACCCAACCGATACACCTACAATAGTCTTAGAATGATAAGCAAGTCTAATGTCAAGACTTATAGATGTCAGATCAACTGAAGTATATTGGTATAGGGCAGGGGTCGGCAACCTGCGGCTCGCGAACCACATGCGGCTCTTTGGATGTAAAGTTGTGGCTCTTTAGTTCCATACGCAAATATTATTTATTAACAACCTTTTAAACATTTTTATCTAAAAAAAAAGATCATCCAATTCTCTTTACAGCGAACGACGAAAATATTTTGTATATGAATCCTAAAAAAAAAGGTTATAAAATTCTTTTTATGACGAACAGCTTGCTCTTTAAAAACTTTTAAATTTTGTAATTTGTTATTGTTGTTTTGACTCTTGCGACTCAAAAGGTTGCCGACCCCTGGTATAGGGCTCTGTTTCCGCATAGACTCATAGACGGTCCATTATGCGTTCAGATAGGCTGTCTAGTTGTTCCAGCCTAGCCCCTTCCAGAAGCACAGAAACTTCCTGGCGTGTTCACAGGCTTCTAGGAGTGACCTCGTACCCGCGAGGATACTTGCCCGTTGTGTGGTCACTCCCTCGGACATAAGACTGAAGTCTTAAAACGACAATATGAGAAGGACGTCAAATGAAAAGAGATCGCTTTTGCAGTTTCTACGACAGTTCCATTGATGTGTTACTACTGTCTAAGAACAGGATTTGCATAAGTGAGACAAGTGTAATAAAATATAGTGAGCACAGAATGTAATGCTCATTATATATTAATTTTTACCCAACTGGGAGGGTAATATTTTTCGCGCGTATCTTGATTGTAAGTAGGTATGTAATATTCTTTATTAGGTACTCGTATAATTTAATTGACTGGATGGATTTTGTTATTTAAAGTAAAGTCAATCATTACCAAAAGTCATGATTGACGGATGTTCGTTCGTGATTGATAATCTCATCATGCAACCGTCAATCACTGCATTAGACGATAGATTATTCGTCAATGACCGTTTCGATTGTGGCAAAACTGACAGCAAAACCTACCGCGCAATGGGCGAGTGACCCCAGTGTCCTAGGATATGTTGCTCAAAGATTGGGCCGATTAGGGCATCAATATGAAGGGTTGTAAAAGATGATTACCTACAAAAATATATGTTTATTAGTTAGTTTTTAAGGCAATCAGGGTTTTGGTTCATTTATTGATTTTTTGTTGTTTTATTATTACTTACTCTTAGTAATTACTATCTAGAATTCTAGATAGAGTTTTGTGCAGAATCCAATATTTGTTATAAGATAGATATTAATTTGTTATATTATGTTTACATATAATAAAGTAATTCGTTTTATGTACATATATATATATATATATATATATATATATATATATATATATATATATATATATATGTATATATATATATATATTACATATATATAATATTGCTTGTATAAACTTTCTTGCTTGTAAAATGGGACTGCCGACAGAAAAGTGAAAACTTAAACGAAACGACTTAACTTAAAACGTCACAATAGCAGGTTGGTGACATTAGTAATAATTAGCTGACAAAACTCAATGTTTAGATTAGCGCCCTCTAGTGGATCTATATAATTATTAGCGTGACGGTCACGAGCTTCTTTAGGCACGTTTGTGCACTTTTGATATAGGGAGAAAGCACTGAATGCTTTTTCCCTATATCAAAAGTGCCCAAACGTGCCTAAAGAAGTTTTCACTTCAAAAAACAGAAGTATGTACCTAATTTATTTATTAGATGTAATAAAAAAAATATATCCTTGACCGAGTCCCATATACACGTACTTGAATCATATTGAAACCCATTTTAATACCCATTGTTTCTACATTATAATACCTATTGTTTCATAGTATAAGCATGAGGAAAAGAACACAACACCACACATCTTGTTCATTGTGGCCAATTGCTGACAGCACTATCAGCATTATCTCAATTCACGGACGAGAATACGAGTGTCCACGGTCGAGGTCAAGGCGTCAAGGGTAGATGTGCGACCATAGATTATGTACCTTAACACAATCCGGTTATTTTGGAGGGAAATAAGCTAATAAAAAATCATATCCGTACACACGAAATAAAAAGATTCATAGTTCTACCAGGATTCGTTCTTTTATTTTACAGATATGGATCTTTTAGGAAAGAAGACTCACGATTTTTTTGGTGAAGAAGGCATACTATACGATTAATGAATTTTTAACAGACAGTTGCTTTCTTGTAAATCTGAAATAATTGTATGAATTTGACACAATTATTGTAATTTATAATATTTGCACGCCCTTGCGGTAGAAATGGTGGAACTAACCTATTATGTTTTTAAGACCTTAATGTACATTACTATAATATTCAATAATTTTAATTCTAGCGTAATTTTAAGTGATTTATATAGACTCATTGTACGCCTAATCAGGCATGTTATGGTTGTACTAATGCTAAACTATAATAACTATTATATTTCTACCTGTAACAACAAACAAACAGTGAATAAATTGATTTGATTTCATTTGATTTTTATTTCGTAAGTTAAGTTTAGAATTTGTGTAAATATTACATAGTGGCTTTTCGCCTGTAATAGTTTATTTATAAGTTACACTGCGGCTGGGCAACATGACACATGAAAACATTATAGATAAAACAAAATCCATCAAACTCTAATATATTTGTTTTTTTTTATTATATGAAATTTAAAGTATCTACCACAAAATGCCTGAAATGCTTTTGGGTATGTGTGAAAAGATTTGACTATTGTTGAGGTTTAAGACTCCTAAACAATACTCGTATATTGAACGAATAACAATTACTTCACCACTAAAGGAAAGGTCGTTTCGACGGTTTGTTAAAGTTCTTTGAGAACTTTCAGTGTGTTTCACGTGCCACCAATTTTTTTTTTTCAGAGTGAAAGTGCTTTAGCTTTTTTTTTAATGTCAACGACTTTTTTCTTAGTAGGGTATGGCAGGGAATGTAGGAAATACCTACCACACGGTATTTCGTACATTTGGACAGATCAAACGCACAAACACGACAGAGATCAAGATTATATATTAGTAGTTGTAAAAAACCTTCAAACTGTTCAGTTTTATTTGAATTACGTTTTATTTGCAACTACTATGGGTTCAGGGTTCAGCTTCTTTGTCAACAAAGTAGATAAGGACCGAATATCTAAGTAGATCAGGGTTTTAAGTATACACTACGTAGAAACATTTGTTAAAATCAATGAAGAACATTATTAAAAAAAAATATATAATACGGTCGAATTGAGAACCTCCTTTTTTTTTCGTCGGTTAAAAAAGCAAAGAATAATAATAACTTGAAGCATCTCAGACAAGGCCGTTTGATCCGAAACTAGGCAGAGCCTTTATGTACTATGGTACCAGACTGCTGATGTACATACTTATATATTTCTAAATACATAAAAATATTATTATTATTTGTAATACTAGCTTTGCCAGCTTTTCCATTCCTCGGGAAAAGTACTTTTTTTCCAGAGGGGCTATGCATAAGTTATGTAACACGTTAAGGGGGAGGGGGTCAACAAAGTGTGACATTGTGTGAAAGGGGGGGGGGGGGTCAGACAAATGTGACTGATGATGATGACGGATGTGTGAATGTGTTTAATGTGATATAACAACAAATTAACGACTTTCGGACTTTTACCTTAGGCAGGTACTTGTGCTGTCAGACCTTATTACTTCTTACCAAATTCCATGATTTCAGGTCAATGGGAAGTCCCCTATAGTTTTTGATTTACCTGCGAAATGTTCAAATTTCTTGAAATATAACGCTTAACAGCGCGTAAACGCGTATCTTTTGATTGCGTGTATTTAGAAGCTTGATTTTTTAAAGTTACAAGTATTTGGTATTTTATTCCACTCGATGCGTCCATGGGTTCCTGAGAAAAAGAGTATTGATAGACAGACAAATGGACAACAAAGTGATCCTATTATAAGGGTTTCTTGTTTTTCTTTCGAGGAACGGAACCCTAAAAAAAAGAAAAGATACTAAAGAAAATACGTGTATAGAAATACAACGTTGTGTAAAAATTTCAAAACTGATTTGCGATTTTGAACAAACGAACGAAAAAGGTTCTGAACTTTCTTTGGTATCGTCGTTGCCTATTTTAGTCTGGATTTACAGCGACAAAATGCAGCTTTCAAAAGTTTGACTCTGCAGTTTTTAAAGGTTTTTCTCCTATTTAAGAAATATACAAACATATTTGAGAGTCGCTAGCAACGGAACTCGTTTGTCAACCTCAAGTCTTTTAACATAAACACGTTGGGCCGTGACGGTCAGAGGATAAATAGTGGTCAAGGCGCTTGACATTCCAGGACGGTAATGCTCTCTGACATGTCGTGATTGTGAATTGTGAGTGACCACAACCACAGATTACTAATTAGTTACTACGTAACCACAACTGAGACAATTTCTTCCAAGTTTGTCTCGCACCTAAGATTTTTTTTTAAGAATTGGCGAAAAATTTTTGAATCACTTTAAAAGCAGTTATCAAATGAAATTAATGGAAAAAAAACTAGACATAACAGAACTAGACAGGGGATGGCTATAAGTTGTAAACAGCTGATGTACGGGATAGATCTTCAATATGAAATGACAATCAAAGTAATGATATTGAGTTAAGCGGCGGTAGCGTAATGGCTAAGACATCGGACTTGCGATCAAGTGGTTGCGGGTTCGAACCCCACCCAATGCACTACCGTCATGAACCCACTCCTAACACAAGCATTTAGCTTAGCTAGAGGAGTTAACAAGAATACTAGTAATATGTGACCCATGTTACTGGTATTCTTTTTTAAGCAAAAAAAAAAGTTATGATAATATATCGTCACGTGTATTTAGTTTGTTAAAATTCAAATAATACGCTTAAATAATAGTATATTATAAATATCAATTAAGAAATCAAGAACAAAAGTTTCAAGGCTTTTTAAATATTAATGTATATAATGACATTTTTTGCCTTGATCTGTCTGAAGTTTGGAGTGAAGTTGGTGCCATAAACTTACTATTACGCTATATACTCTAGTATACTAAGTTTATGGTTGGTGCACACAGTGTACATAAATGTTATCCAAAGCTCATAAGAAGAAACTTTTACTTTTACGTGCCTAGCCAAGTAATATATAGTTAATTTATAATTTTGAGATTATTGATCCTGAGCTCAGCTGAGCTAGACATAGAGCTAGATAGGGTTCGATTCCCACCTAGGACAAACAATTGTGTGATAAGCACGATCATTTGTTGCGTCTGGGTGTAATTTATCTATAATATGTATGTATTTAGAAATATATATGTATGTTTATCAGCAGTCTGGTTACCGTAGTACAGGCTTTGCCTAGTTTGGGTATCAGACGGCCGCGTGTGAGATGTGTTTAGTTATTATTATAATATAAACTTAATCAAAGAAGATTAAGTGTCTGTCATATATTATGCTATTTACCTACCGCATAAAATAGGTCGGCGGTCCGTATTTCGACCGCTGTCCGCCGTTTGAGGGTCAATATGGTCACCACGGTCTGGGTCCGGTCTACACTAATGTAATGAAGCTGAAGAATTCGTTTCTTTTCTATTTGATAATGTAATTCCTTAGGTAGGTTATGAGCTATGTAACATCACGCTACAAAACCCTTAGGAGCCGAGTAGTAAGCATCTGACACTGGGAAACGGTCAGTTATTGAACATTTATATTTATTTATTTATTTTTATGCATCTTATTACATCATAATGCGAAAAAGGGGGACTCCTGACTTTTAACTGATAAGTGATAACACTGATAACTTAAACGTAACATTGACCTGTCGACCTTTAGATAAAGGACGTACGTACGATTAGCTGCGCCCCGCGGTTTCACGCGCATAAGTCCCGGTGCCGTGGGAATATCGGGATAAAAAGTAGCATATATGTTAATACAGGTTTCCGGTTCAGTAGTTTTTGCGTGAAAGAGAAACCTCCATTAGGCTCAACTCACACTGGCGCAGAGTCGAAACATGGAATCGCGATTCCATATTAGCATATCACAAATTTGTATCTTAATTATGGGAGAATAGAGATGAATATGCTATAGGCGAAAAACATGACACATCACGACGTTTCGACTCTGCGCCACAGTGAGTTGAGCCTAATTGGATTGGTAAACATATCAATATTTAACAGGAATATAATTTTATTTCCAACGAAAATTAATGCATTTTTTGTCAAATATTAGGTATTCTCTTCGTTCGCTTTTATATATACCAAAGGAACATACACTTACATTTTTCGGAGATAAAAAGCCTATGTGCTATTGCAAATTATAATCTATCTTTGTGCCAAGTTTCATCCATATTCGTTCAACCATTTTGGCGTGATGGAGTATCAAACCTCCATCCATCCAAACTTGATATGGGGAAGAAGAACGAAACATAATATATTGTATACAGATGTGTGTGTATATTTATATGTATATGTGTATATATTTATTATCCTATAATTTGTTTTTACTTCTGACGTGCAGTCCCACGACTGACTAACTATCATATTTATGAAGAGTAAGAGTACTAGTACCGTGGGTTACACATTAGTAATGTGACATTACTTAGTATTCTTGTTAACCCCTACAGCTAAGCTGTTTATGATAGTAGTAAGTAACCAGTCTGTTTAAGTAACAAAAAGATAAATTTAAGACTTAATTAGGTACAGCCGAAGTATCTACCTACACAAATTCTAGCAAAAAAAACAGGAGAATAAAATTACTGTTTATGATGTTAGCGAGCTAAATATGAACTGTCTATGACCTTAAAGTTAGTGAAGTATTGTTATCATTAGGTATATTGTGTGATGTATCTACATAATTGTTATAATTTAACCTTTTTGGCCGTACGTGTACGTAAGAAAACAAACTTTTGTAAACAATTATATTAGTATGAAAAAATTGTTGCTTAAATAGTTGTTGTGTTGTCGATTAACACTTTAAGATCCGGAAGTTTGAAGGAGGCAGGACAGCTGCCACAATATTAAATAGTATCTACCGTTTTTGTGCTGGAATAGGGTAGGTATACAAAACTCTTAGGAGATGATAGTCAGAGCTCCTAGAGAGGGGCATAGGATCAACTACGTAGGTACTACTGACACTAGTGTGCTTAAAAGTCACCTTAGAGCCATAAAGGAACAGCTTACGCATCATTACCAAATGATGGACTTGCCTTATTGTAATCGTGCTTTGAATAGCACTTAAAAAGATTACATAGAACGAGGGTACTCTCAAATGTTCTAAATTGTATGTAATGTAAGTACCCTGAAGTTGACTGTCAGTTAACTTTTTTTTTAAAACTGACTGGCAAAACTAGAAGTCTACAGCAAAACTAGAAACATATATAACACAATATAATGCGGGGACTTACTGCACAGCCTTACAAAAAATAACTTTATTCGATAGTACCGACTATTTTTTATCAAACACAACTTCAGACTGAAGCAATAATAACAATCTCCGCAGTACATAAAAACTTTTTGTTAAGCACTAATTTGACAACTTTGCCGCGTATTCTTGTATCATAAAAAAAAAACAAAAAAAAGATAAACTCACCGAATTGACACCACACTGTTTGTAAAATCACACAAACACAGAGTAACACACAAAAAATCTTTGCCATTGTCACTTCACACGAACGCGCGCAATTTGAAAAAAGAACTAAAATTAAGTTGCGTTCGCGCCACGAGTTAATTTTGCACTGACAGTGAACTCGACCAAGAAGGTTATTTTATTAAGCTTGATAACTACTACGTCACGCCGGAGGTAATTGAAAGTTACTTGGAGGCGATTCTGATAGATGTACGTAGGTATGTATGAGTAATACGGAATTAGGGAAGTCGGGTTTTTTATATTAGTAATTGTCTGCTGCCCCTGGCCTACTTATAAAAACTGACTGACTGGAAGAATTTCAGGAACGCTTCCCCATTTATGTTTGTAGTTCGATCAATGGCTTTTTCGTAGAGGAGACAAACGTACAAACTTACAGAACGGTACACAGACAGATGAAAGCTAAATCGGCTAGACTTGAGTTTAAAACGCTTCGCTCCATTGGCCAAGACCTACGACTCAGGGGCCTACTTTTCTAGATTAATCTACAGTAATATAATAAAGCTGAAGAGTTTTTTGTTCGTTTGTTTAAATGCGCTAAACTCTCAAACTGTCAGTCTGATTTAAATAATTCTTTTTGTATTGGATAGAGTATTTATTGAAGAAGGTAATAGATTACGTAACATCACGATACATCCCTTAAGAGGTGAGCAGAGGCCATAACCGCTGGTGAACGGCTAGTAAAAAACAAAAATGAAAAATGAGATTAATTCGCGGGTTTGCTCAAATATGTAAATCCAATAAATTAGTTTGTGTCAATGAACTCATTACCAACCAGTAACCAGCACGATCGAAGGAGGAAATAATATTTATAGGATAACATTGGTACATATTGTTTCATTGTATTCGTAAATTAATTAAAATTCCTTATCGACAACACAACAATCTAACTCATAGGCTTGTTATTCCGAAGAATATTTTTTGTTGCTCTAAGCAGCCTATTTCATTCCTGTTGATTAAAACAATCAAAATATTAATGAATCTTCGAAGACAAAAACACATATTTTGAAAGGCTGCACTGCAAGTACTGCCGTTTTGAAAAGCTGGCAAACTTATTATATCAATTCAACTATTAGTTAACACTTATTCACTTACTTTTCAACTATTACTTTCATTGAGTGGTGGCATTTTGCCTCATTTTCTTACTCTCAATTAGATAAGGCTTGTACCTTTTTCATGCTATTTCTAAAGCTTCTTAGGTCCATCTTCAAGTAGACAAAAAACGCTTACAAATTAACGTTAAATGGCTACAGTTAAACATAGACGCCACCAGACTCCGTTTTGCTATTGAGAATTGCCATACCTAATAAAAATTAACTATACTAACTTTTAAACTTTTGCGTTCCATGATATAATATTATCTACGTATTAACGGAATTAACGCGATCACGAAAAGGTATTACATACCTCTGAATTGCCTGACGTTTCGACCAGGTTGCACTGGCCGTGGTCACAGGCTGACTTCTGTCAGCCGAAACGTCAGGCAATTCAGAGGTATGTAATACCTTTTTAGTGATCGCGTTAATTCCCGTTAATACGTAGATAAAAATTAACTAATTTTAACACCAAATCTCACGACCTCACTCAAACTTAAGCACTAAATTATTTCACGGGTCAAAAAAGACAATTACTTCATGCTTACGAAAAGGAATAAGAATCTCTGGATAGGTTTTTTTTTAATGGCTCACCTTAGCATGTCTTTAAGTAACTCAAAGGTGGGAAAACAATATGAAATAAAAGGAAAATTTGAATTTGGATAGGATCTGGAACAAATGTATGGGATTCTTTAAGAAAGGAGTGTGTAACTGTGTAGGTCTTTAAAAGGTCGGCAGTCGGCAACGCGCACGTGAGTGCTTCGGAATTGCAAGCGTCCTAGCTACGGTCACCCGGCCGCCCGTATGCTTGTTTGCAACCGACGTAGCATAAAAAACCGCGTAAGCTGTCTTTGGGTCACCCGGTTGGAACGATGTTCCTTTTGCTATATATATAACTATATTTCATGAAATTGTATCAAAATATAGTATCGTACCTATATATTCTTATCGTGGGAGAGCCATGCTTCGGCACGTATAGGCCGGCTCGACCGAAGTGATACCACGGCTTCAGAGAAAACCGGCAGTGAAGCAATGCATTGCTTTTCATCGAGTGAGTGAGATTACCGGAGTTCTCCCCCCTCACCTCCCCCTCTTCTTACCTTAAAGGCCGGCAACGCATTTGTGCCTCGTTAAGTTGCAGGGGCGGTGGTAGTCATTTACCATCAGGTGACCCGCCTGCTCGTTTGCCCCCTATACCATAAAAAAAAAATAAGAATAATTGTAAAAACTCGAAATTAAAATTTCACCAAGTGTGAAAGTTACCCGAACTAATATTTGGATTATTAGTATCAATCAATCAAATCAGATAGTATTATTTCGTCATACACATTGGTTTACAAAAATAGTTGTTGACGTCTCCTTTTAAGCATACAGATGGCTGTGTCAGGAGATGCCGCACTTTTACAGCTAGAAAGTGTAAATTATATATAATATGTATTTTTATAAAATGAAACAATACAGTTCTCTAATTAACTATAATGTTTTCGACTCTGTTAATCATGTGAATGATATTTGAAAGTTTGTGAATGATGTTTGAAAGTATATGCCCGATGCTGTGTGAGTGTATGTGATGTAAGGCGAATATCTACTTGCTCCACTTGCTCCACCTAGCAGTCGTCCAAGTCTTGGGATCAGATCTGCATATTTGTATAGACAGATCCACTAGCTTTAAGAAAGTTTCAAGTGCATTACTATAATCTTTATATTTGAAATAATATTCTCCACTTCATCGTAGGATAGCTTGTTTATCCATTTAATCAGCAAGAATTTGCATTCTTGATAGGGTTTAATGTATATATCAATTTCCTTATTTATCTTATTTATTTATGGAATGATGGATGAATGTTTATCATATTGAATATTCGCAAATACTGGGGTGGGAGCAACGTAGCGACTCGTTTTCTACGTGATGTATTGGAATCTAAAGGAAGGGTTTTATGTGTTTTTAAGATTATATTTATTATGTAATATTTTTGTACTGATAATAAATTACTAATTTGGTAAAGGTCATAAGTATGGAAAGTAATTTTTTGAAGTGTACATAACTTTTATTTTTATTTAGAAAAAAATGAATTGTACATATGTGAGAACTGTGTAGTCACTTAAGTTAATTTTCTATGTTGCCTAGCAGCTCTGTGATTTTCTCTTCATTTTAGAACAATATTATGTTACATTGTCCTCACATTAAATTGAGCTTATAAACAATGTAACAAGTAACTTTGTAAAAAAAAAACCATGTTGAAAAAGAGTGTCCTTGAAGTTTCTTGCCTGTTCTTCTCCATAGCATCTACGTATTGGAACAGGCAACCAGCTTCACGACCGACTTATACTGACTGACTCCTCCTGACAATTCAAAAATACCTACAAGGGGTTTAATTGAAATAAATAAATTTGACTGGCCTGTTGGCCTAGTGGTTAGTGACCCTGACTGCTATGCCGTAGGTCGTGGGTTCGATTCCCACCCGAGTCTGGGTGTTCTTTGTGTCCGTTGTTTGTATGTTTGTAAAGTCCCCCGCGACACAGGAGAAATTCCTAATGCGGGAGTTGTCTATTTTCAAAAATAAAAAATGAATTTTGATTTTATATAAAATAGGAATAAAATACGATATTAGGGATTGAATTAGGGAGATGTACACCTCATTTAATTGATTTTTGACATTCCATTCCTTGGAAATGTGTATTTTAAAAGTCCAAATAAATTTTCCATTTCACGCAGTAATTTCTTCAATGTGAGGATACCATGGCAGACTTTGATCCACCAGTAAACCTAAATACTTGATATGGCTAACTTTACTAATATTCGGATAATTACAGTGGCAATCAGCCGCACTTTTACACTGTATTTTAATATTGAGATCACGTTGTGCATCAGCATCGCGCAGAATCCACAGATGGCGTGAATAAAATAAATCAACTCGCGGTCAGCAGTTTTCATTGAGCTAACACTTTTTTCGTCTAGCCCCGATCCGACGAGCGTCTAAAGTGTAACGTGCAAAAAAGAACTTCGTTCCAACAAAAAAAAGAAGACGGAGAATGAGAATAAATTAATGGACATAACTAAATTTTTAAAGATACATTTGTTGTTATGAATATAAATGAAGCTTAAATATTTTATTACATAAAATATCAGGATTCTGGTCACTTGGCAATTACGTCAAAGATTCAATAAACCACAAACAATAAACTAGTTCTAAAAGAAGTTGGTAAGTCAGATTACAAGGATAAACATTTAAAAAAAAAAATAGCTGATTCGTCCAACAATTATTCCAAGGTTAAATACGTTGATTTGAGTAATATAACATTGAACTTTTTTTAGGTTATTTGTTCATTATGTATTTAATTTATTATTCATAATTATTATGGTGTAATTTGACAAATTAGAGAGCAATGTACTGTGGCAGTTGACCTTTGTGATGCATTATTGCCTTTGATATTAGTTGTATTTGGGTACCTACCTATTATTGTCGCTATTGTTAATATTATTTAGAAAAATAAATATCCAAAAAAGCTTTATGTTAGATCAGCCTCGAATTTGCGTTATAATTTTGAAATAATATTATCACAAAAATATATATAAGTAAATTGATATTTCCGAATCTCAGTATTAAATATTGTTTAGACTTTTAATCATAACTAAAGGTATGTTTTAACGGGAGGGAACGAGTACTCTCTCGTCCCGCAGTAGACGCACCAGGCGCCGGAGAGCGCAGAACGACCTCCGGCCTCTATGAGCGCTGGCCTGGGGGTGACGGATGGGGCTATCCGTTACCCTGGCAGAAGCAGGCCTGAGACGGCGGCGCGACGTGTTCCGAGCGCGCTTCTCTAAATCGAAGGGGGGCAAGGCCCCTCGTACACCACGGTGTGGCAGCCTTTTCAAGAGGCGGCCAAGGTCTGCAGGGGTTCCCGGAGGCTTCCTTCTTAGGGTATCCCGGGTCCCTTGCCCAATAGACCCACTTATGACGGAATACCGTGTGGTTTTAGTCGGTTCGATTCCGACATACCACTTCACCGTTAGCTCCGGTGAGGTGATGACCCGTGAGGGTTTCCACACGAAAATAAAAAAAAGGTATGTTTTAAGAAAAATATTTAAAAAGTCTAAGTCCCTATTTATATTTCATATGAATATATAAAATATATCCTACTATTATCATAAACGTGAAAGTTTGTGTGGATGTATGGATGTTTGTTACTTTTTCACGCAAAAACTACTGAACCGATTGTGATGAAACTTGGTATGTAGATAGCTGGAGATCTGAGTAACACATAGGCTACTTTTTATCCCGATATTCCCAATATGTTGTTTGTTATTAAAAAAATAGAAAAAAAATTGTGTTACACTAGAATTAATGTGAACATGAAATTTTATTAATAATACCTTTGAAACATATTATATAGGGTAAAAAGAAATTCTAAAAGACAAAACTTCCTTATAATATAGACGAAGGAAAAATTCTCTGAAATATTCGGACCGATTACTCCAGATAAGCTCGACGTGGAAGGAACCGATGCGGGCGGTGCCAACTTTAATCTTAACAATCCCACTGATATTATAAATGTGAAAGTTTAGATGGATGGATGGATGTTTGTTACTCTTTCACGCAAAAACCACTGAACCGATTGCGATGAAACTTGGTATGTAAATAGATGGAGAACTGGATTAACGCATAGGCTACTTTTTATCCCGATATTCCCACGGGATCGGGACATACACGGATGTAAATGCGAGGCGCTGCTAGTACTATTATAAATGCGAAAGTTTGTGAAAATGGAGGCATGGGATGGATGGATGTTTGTTACTCTTTCACGCAAAAATGGCTGAACGGATCTGGATGAAATTTGGCACAGAGAGAGAGAGAGGAGTCGAGGATGAGGATGTATCAGCAGTGAATCACGTAAGTGGCTAGTGCAGTAGAAGGGATCCGCACCCGCAACCCCTCGATCACAAGTTCGCCGCCATAGTCATTACGCTATCGTCGTATTTCTACGTTGTTTTTTATTAATGTTGCAAATAATTTAATTAATATTTGTTATTTATATATAAAATACTGTTTATCGGTATCTGTTTTTTAGGTTGCCTGTGTTTTATTAGTTGACGAACTTGTATGTATTAATATATAAAAATCAATGTGTGTTTGTTCGTAGTTTATGTGCTGCTGTAACTTTCATCTGATCATCACGAAATTTTTCATACACTTTGCTAGACTGCACTTCATCCGGAAAAAATAACTGTCTTCGAGAGATTGCGAAGGTGACTTTTACGCGATAGGACTTCTACTAAACTTCTACTGATAAACAAATGAATAAATGATTATGATTATGATTACTAAGCAATAAAAAAAAACCTCATTCCCTTTTTTGCATATTAATCATGACATTAAAAAGATTTGAATATGGAAACCCCTAAATTATAACAAATACCTCTTCAGATACAGATCCAGATAATAAAGATAATATGATCATATTGCTACTTACCCCCACTTCGTCTGTTTTTCTTCCCAATTTTCGTCTTCTTAACTATTACTTGGTACTTGTTCTTCGTGTTATAAACCTGCCCCGGAGCATAGCTGGACGTTGTAACATTATTCAGCGCATAAATGTTGCCCTTTTTGAGCCCATAGCTTGAATACCCCTGGAGTCCAGAACCATAAGTATGATACCCATTACCAGTAGTATAGACATACTGATAGCATGGCTTACCAATCCCACCCCATTTTTTCCCGTAGGAGTACTGACAGTTTGATAAACTGGTATCAGGATAATGATAACTATGGTCTGTTACTCCATGGGACCCATAACTTCCTCCGTAAACTCCATGGTTGCCTCCAGGGACTCCATGGGTAGTATGACCTCCGCCGTGGGCACCATGAGACGAATGCCCATACAAACTTTGGAATAAGGCGTCCAAAGCTTCGTAATACTCTGGAGATTGAGTAGGACTTGGTGGTTTGTACATCAATGGGGTTTTGAGACACTTTTGGGCATTTTGCGCAAGAATTAAAAAGACGGGGAAACTTTGTATTAAATTGCAAACAGTGCTTTCTCTGACGGTCATCTTGTGCGTACGAAATTTAAAAACGTACTGGCTGAAGTTATGGTTACGCCGGTGTTACCAGATTTAGGTTATCTATGCATCAGTCGTTATTTGTTTCGTAAGTTTATGCATGAGTTAATAGTTAATATTACGTTTAGTTTAAATGTTAGTTACAATAGAAATTTGTTTGTAATAGTTTTGATATCTCTAAAATCATCGGATTTTGTTGATAATTCAGCTTTCACTTTTGCTCAAGGTAATTTATGAAATAATATTTTCGATTTTCGACAGGGTTATATAGAGGATATTGCAGGTTGAACATTAAATATAAAAAAAGAAAACAACAACCATAGGTTATGATAATAGTACAAAAAACGTATTTACCCGTGGCTTACGGAATTATAGAACAAATTTTATATGTGTAGTTCGTCTTTTGGAGAAGAAAAACTATATGTAAATTATATAATTTAATAAAGTATTTACTTGTTACTCATATACGCGTAGTACATAGACGCGACAGGTTGAACTGTCGTTGTTAGACTTTATGTACCAAGACAGGTCAAAATATATACGTCCACTGGACGCGTGTAGTGTAGCTTGATGTAACCGTTTCACGTAATTTTAACACTTGTAACACATATTGTTTAAAATTTCTACCGTTTATTATAAAGCTGAAGAGTTTCTTTGTTTGATTGAACGCGCTAATCTCAGGAACTACTTACTGGTTCGAGTTGAAAAATTATTTTAGTGTTGGATGGCCCCTTTATCGAGGGAGGCTATATCACGCTACGATCAATACGAGTGGAGCAGTGATCATAAACGCAGGTGAAACTACGGGGACGGCTAGTATAGATATAATAATAATAATAACTTCACACATCTCACTCAATTCATATTTAGAAACTTACTTTAGGTTGACGCTATAATACATCTTCATCTTCACATACTTTTGTCAATTGTCATCTGAACATTCACCTTTGAATTATGTCATCTTTAAGTATAAACAGACTTTACTTATACCTACACTACTGGTTTTTTTCCGAAGGCTTCGCTCTCGTTAAAGCCATTTTTCTATCCCTGAGAATGTACTTTCTGGATGAAAGTAACCCATTTCAGGCCATGTCACTCGATGTGCAAGTACACTGCGCTGCATGGCGCGAACACACGCTTTTATTTTTAAAGTACAAAAAACGTAATCCGATATCGTCTTGATATATTCTTTAACTTCTGTAAAATTCATAGTGAAAATTGACATGGTTGTTTCTAGGCAGTATAGGAATATAGATAAAGTAACAGAAAAAAAAGTCCGGCAGCGCTATTTATGTAATTTTAAAAAATTAACTTTTTAACCCTATATTGCTTTGTTTCCTTCAAATTATTCATTAACATCTTTTTGTAAGATTTAGAATATTTTCCACCATACAGTTTGATAATCGAGATTTTAGAAAAGGGATGAACTGTATTCATCTTTACATAAAAATAAAACACATGTAGGAGTTTTGTATACTAAAACATCGGACTTGAAAAATAAGCGTTAAGTACTTAGGTCATTTTTATTACATTTGTAATTTTTTTATAAAAAATATATTGAAGAGGTAACCCTACACACATTTAAAAGCCCGAAAAGAGTAGGCAATTAAATCGGTAGGTATCGATATTTTTGTAGGGAGTGATTTATCTGTTACGTAGTCAATGTACAACGTCTACGCAAAATTAACATGATTATCGGTTGAGTCGTTAAGAATCGTAACAAACAAACAAACTTACATTCGCGTTTATAATATTAGTTAGGATGCCCACGTAAATGCTGGTTTTATTGATGTTAACAATTAACGTAGGTGTTGATTACCTTATTGTAGAAAAATACCCATTTAATTTACCTAATACAACTAAATGTTCATTACAAAACAGGTTCTGTCCAGAATTCCCGTCTTATGTTTCTCAGTTGGCAAAATTCATAGAAGTGTATTAAGAACGTCGACTAATAATTATAATTTACTATGACTAGGCCAGGTCGACTCCACAGTGTAGGTTTAAAGCTACAAGTACACGGCGGGGTCGACTAATCATGCGAAAATTCAGTGGGCTACCACGAGCCGGCCGGGCCGCATATAATTTCGATGCTTACTCACCCACTCCGTCGCGTCATGCGTTTGGATCTAGACTATCGAGTTATTAGTACCTAGCCTACATTTATTTGTTCACAAAAATAGAATAATAGGCACATAACTTACTGGTAATTAAATATTCAGATTAATTAATTCTTTAAAAAAAGACAACCCTAACGCCGCGGTATCGTCAGAACAGTTTAGAGTTACGCGATAGAAAAAGAGGCAACTTTTAGGTGAATATAACTAGGTAGTTAATGCTGTACAACCTGAATTGAGACTTTATTATGTTGGAACAAGAGTCGCTATTTGTTTAAATGATTTAGCGGAGTGAGACTTCTGTACCTGTACTATTATGTATTCTGTGTCAAAACGAAAAGAAACAGGATACACAGTCACACAGATTTGTTTATATTGTTAATTTGTTAGTTACAAGTGACAACTTGTTTAGTTTGATGTCGACAAAAGCCTTGAACTAAATATCCTCAGCAAAATAAAAGAAACAAGCTGTTGTCTGCAACTTCGTTCGCTTGGAATGTTTGGTGAAATCTATCCGGGATAGCTGCCTGTGCCAAATTTCATCCAGATCTGTTCAGCTGTTTTTGCGTGAAAGAGCACATCCATGCATCCAAATGGATGGACAGTGAAAGTTTGTAATGATGGATGGATATACATCAACACAAACTTTCGCCTTTATAATATTAATAAGATATATTAACATCGTAGAAGGTCTGATAGCCGACAAGGTCTAACCCATCGATAAGGTCAGCCTTGCGTTTAGCAGCTGTCCCCCATGGCTTTTGTATTTTTACGTATGTATTAATTAAATCACATTTCCGATTTGCCTCCCTTGGGCACTTAAACAAATTTTTGCCTCTTCCCATGGATCAAAAGCTGGAAGCTGGAAGCTGAAGCTGAAGCGGGGGAGGTAACGAGACGGGAAACAACATAAGAATAAGAACTTTTGAACGTCATGTGGTTCACTTACTGCATGGTAAAAGAAAACGTCGTTAAAATTACCTATAATAACGCATTCATAGGCTTGTGAAGTTTCATTTATAAAACAAAACTGATATAAAAGAAATTATTTCAGAAAGATTTACATTAATTCTACAGATATCTTATCATTGATGGCTTTCCGTCTACACATTAGAGGTTCAGAGGGTTATTTATCTAAGCAGCTATTCTTGTTAAAACACACTTCTCATCAAAAACTATTTATAGTTATTGCCAAAGACGTCTGTTAATAAAATACCAAAATAAACGTCTTCATCAGCAGTCATGATCACTAGATATTCCAGAATTTATGGAGATCACATCTTATTTATCGGTTTGTCCGTGAATGAATATTCTGAACAGGTATTGTGACTAAATCGAAAGACCGTAACTAACGTAAACAACGCCATTACTATATATAATGTATATATTTTTAAAGAAATATTTAGAATCATACATACACTTACGTCGTATCCTCGGACGGGTACGCAGAAGAGTTTAATCACCCACATATTGCCAACTTTAATTTGATCCCACTCACGTAAAGTGGCAAGCGTATTGCCGCCAATCGGGCATATATTGAAAGGAAAGGGTAGTTAAGAAGAAACGGCAATGGAAGGAGAAGGGTTGGGGGTGTAAGTTGTAGTTGCAATAAGTTGCTGGTGGGTTAACTGGAGTGATATTATCCACGGTGTGACCACCTGCTGATCAAGAGGAGGCGAAGGTCTGTACGGGTTCCCGCAGGCTTCTTTCTTTAGATGTACCTAGGTACATTGCAATACCCACTTGTGACGAAACACCGTGTGGTTTCAGTCGGTTCTCTTCCGACATACCATTTCACCACACGAAAAAAAAGGATGACGTCACAAGTTGTTATTTCGTACAAGTGGTTTTCAGAACGTATTGTTTCGAAGGTTAATAAAGAGAATGTAATTTAACCTGTCAACTACCATATTCAACGTAAATTCTTTCGTTAAATAAGTAGTATCCCCTTTACCATATTGAAACTTCTTGACACGTCATTATTAATTACAGTAAATCGTCATCGTATACGTCATAAGTCGTTCTGTAACGTCATTATTATTGTGATTCAAATTACATTCCTATACGTCACTGTTATTCAGATTAAAAATCAATGGTTTATTTGAAACGGAAATAAACCCGAACGCGGTAATCAACATGTTATTGGTAGGTGAATAAAACAGGAAATGACGTAACATACGTAGATTGTTGGTCAAAATCCCGTAAACAATATATAATATACAATTAGTTATAAACTTAAATATAAAAAGAGACAACATACAAACGACAAACGAGTATGTATTCAAATTTAAAACTAACGATCTTATTTTCACATGGATAAGTACAGGTACAGAGTTACAGACAAACACAACACTAGTCGTATTTTTTATTTATATAGGATTTTTAATCTTTTTTTTTGGGATAGGGGGCAAACGAGCAGACGGGTCACCTGTTGGTAAGTGACTTCCGCCGCCCATGGGCACCTGCAACTCAAGAGTCACAAGTACGTTGCCGGCCTTTGAAGGGAAGGAGGAAGAAGGGTAGAGGGAGATGGGTGAAGAGGGGGAGGGGGAGAGGGAAGGGTTAGGGCCTCTGGTAACCTCACTCACTCGGCGAAAAGCAATGAAGCATTGCTTCACTGACGGTTTTCTGTAAGGCCGTGGTATCACTCCGGTCGAGCCGAAGCAGGGTTCTCCCACTAAATCTCTAATCTGTTCTGTAACTTTCAGTAATTAATCAAGGATGTTTTTAATCTTCGAAGGACGTCCAATGTCAAACGACGTTATCTTATTTTCCCTCTATTTACTCGCCATATCCAGGCATCTTTTTTTATATTTTGAATATAGAATTTGGGCTCTTTAATCTTTTTTCTGTCTCTCTATCTCTTTCTCCTTACTGTTCTGATTTCAAAATCAAGGTGTTAATGCTGGTTTGTACTTTTAAAGTTGCTGTCCTTTTCGTAAGGGACAATTCGATGGTGATATTTTTTGGCTTCCTCAAGAATTGGGTAATCAGTTATTCCAAAAACAAATAATTTAAAATTAGAATCGATTCCTTTCCAATGCCTTTCCTGGTCTAAACGTGTTAAGTATCCAAAACTTTTGGTGCCAAACTAGACTGTGAAAAGTAGTATATCAAAGCCTTATATAAAAGTTCCCTTTCACAACATCACAATTTCCTACACGATCTAAATTCAGTGTCAACATCACAACAACTATATGACCATAAAAAGGCAAACAGTGACTAACACAATAGAAATATCAATCTTAGTATATCCTGTTAGTCAGTTACCTCTAAATGAATTAGGATTACGGATAAACGCGGGAAATTTAATTACATTTCCTTGACATATGGAACGGATTCGATTTCTTAGGTATTATAAGACATTCTTTGAATGTTACGTACACTCTGAGTAATGGAACGTAGGTGGCATGATAATTAGATTAGTTGACAATAACGAGAATATGTATATTATTAAAAAAATGTCCTTGATATTTGGGAAGGTTGTTTAGCTTTTTATTAAGCAGTGTTCAATACAGAACATAAAATTCTTAATTGACAACCATGTAGGTTGTATATAAAGCGAATTAAATTTCAGCTTGTTAGGTTTATATAACACTCTTTTAACCGACTTTTAACTAGTATAAATTTAAAATATCCCCGACTCGAAAATCCTTTCAACGATTACAAAAGAGCTGATGATCTTCGAACGGCTGAACAGATTTTCTTGAATTATATTTAAGAACACTCTCAGTCAAACAAAAAAAGTGAATAAAAATCGGTGAATCTGTTTAGTTCTAAAACTTCAATGGTCGTCTGAAAACAAATAAGTATCTCTAGATTTCTATATTTTTTTCCAAAGGGTACATTTCCAGGATAACATGAATAGAGTTATCATATTTTGAATCGAGTGTTCGAGTTTGTACATATTTAGAATGGTATGCGCATTGTTATAAACCTCTACCTCGTTTTCTCTGATTCAGTTCCCCAAATCAACAAAAAGTTCGTTGCAGGGTTTTAGGCTACTTCTTCTGGGATACACAGAGTGTCATGCTCTGACTTTTCGTGGGTTCCGTTTTACTGTAGACCCTAGGGTACCGGAGTCACAATAGTGGAAGTGTAAGTGCGAGTATTCGCGTTAAATCCGAAATGCTTTTTTACTGCCAAAAAAATGTTTTAAAATTCATGTACCTATGTATTTTGTGAGTTTATTTAATTCTCCATAAATTATAAATGCCTCTATAGTATCTTTAGAATCCTTACACGATTCCGAGTGACACAGGTTCTTTTAAAAAAAAACCGCAGCAACAGCAAGCAGTTGTATTTTCATTTTTAAATTAGTAACTTGTTCTAAATATTTTTTTTAAAAGGTGTCAACATGGCATTGCCTTGTCGGCCAATTGATCTGCGCAGTTGACATTTAGTCATAAAGGAAAATCAATATTGCGTATTTAGCTTTGTAATAATATATTTTAATAGTTATTAAATACGCCTACATGAACAAATTCTTGACTGGTTTTTGTTAAGGTCGCATAATTACCCATATGTAATTGTACTGACTGTAATTTCAAATATTTAATCATACTTAATTTATAATAAAGTTTAGTTTTAGAAGTAGCGAGTAAATAAACAATTTTGTCACTTAGCTTCTTTTAAATATAAATGTCTTAAAACGGACGTAGGTAAACCAGCCACAGAACTTATTTTCTAAACAGGAAATTATTAGGAAATACAACACACTGAGAGCACCACACTGATATCCACCAGTATAGAGTAGTTTACAATAATTCAAATAAATCATAACTACGCGTTTTGATTGAAAAAATGTATTCGTTATTATTTACAATTTTATAATTTTTTTATTGATAAGCCAAACATCAAAAGTACCTAAATGTTTTTACGACAGCAAACTATGACGTCATAAGTTGTCATTTGAAAGAGTTTCTATAGAACGTTCAGTTTTCACGTTTGATAAAGTATTAATTATTTGCTGAACATCCAGCCGTTCAAAGGTTTTTATTAAAAATCTTAATGACGTCAACAAGATTTATCTGATTGTTTTTGAAGTGGAAAGTTCTTTAGCGGCGTTGTACACTTTTAGATGGGCAAAACATGTTAAACTCACGTCCGGACACGTGACCCTGATGTCAGACACTGATGTCCGACCCTGATGTCCGACCCTGATGTCCGTCCCCATCGAAAATTCATACGACGGAGCCCAAAGAGATAACTGAACTCGTGACCGTCACGCTAATAATACATATATAGATCCATCAATCCATAATAATACATATATAGGTCGTTTCGTTTAAGTTTTCACTTCTGTTGGCAGTCCCATGACTGCCTATTTTTTTTAATGTAATTTGGCCGAAATATTTAAATTTATTCTTATAATATTTACTTAGGTACAAAAAATAAATTGAATATCTTCAAAACAAAAATCCATGTAAGTATAATCATATGTTTCGTTAATCCATTTTCCATCACTACAGCTAAAACATGAAGATTCTTTTGGGCAAAAAAAAAACATCCATACGTCTTCTTCTGTAAGTTGTAATAATTCTCTATTTCAAAAAGATTGACATAATAATTATAAGTACAAAATGTCAATATAAGTTTTTTAACATGACATAATAATTTATTAGCGAAAAACTGTTTTTTTTGTCTTTCCCGAATTTTTTAGGTTAGGTTCGCCATTAAAATTCCGGAAAAAAGAACACTATCGCCTTAGAATTAATTGTTCTACACGCTCATATCTTTTTTTCCTACCTTCAAATGTTTGTAAATTAACATTGTGGATCCGTAGATTGATTGGACTAGTAAACATTGAGAACAGCAGCCAAGCGGCTAGTCTATGTAAACTAGCCAAAAACAAAGCTATGAGGCAAATTCTCTCACAGTTTAGTTTTTGAGAGCACGGGACTTCAATGCCTGCTTCGTTAAAACACGGACAGATTATCGGCTCTCGCCTTATTGCCGTACTTTCCTCTCACTTGCTTATACGTCCTTCTTATCGGGAAACTGGTTTTGATCGTAATTGACTAGGATTCAAATAAATTTTAGTCTTCAAGACGAAATTCAAATAGTAGCTCGTGTTGTTGACGGGGTTTTTTTATTAGTCATAAAGATAAAATATTAGCTTTTATAATGGAATGGTAATCCTAATTGAATTAAAATAAAGGGGAAGACCAAGATCGATATCACAGTTACAGTCGGAAAATAAGGTAGGCGACGTTGTGGGAGGCAAAAAGTTTCTGGAGAAGCGCACAGTGGAGGAGTGCCAATTATCCAAGTAGGAATAGATGATTTCATTGATGTCTAACTGCATCCCTAATGCTTATAAATACAATAATAATATTTAAAAAAAGAAAAAAGTTTAAACTGGACGATCAATTACACTATACGTGTTTAAGTAATGTTTGATTGTAAAACGTCTTATAAAAATAGTCGTAGTTTTTATTCCAAATCTATAACAATTTACGTCTGAAGTGTAAACAGTTGGCAATTCCAGTCATGAGATAATATTAACTTACTTATATCATCAAGTATATAGATCAGGTTTCACTCAAGTCCGACGCGTCAGTGTTAATTGTAATGAGGTCAGGGTTTGTCGAGATGACCGCTTGACGATCACTCTCGAATATATAATAACTTTATGTAAGTAGATATTCAAAATGCATGTATACATTATGTATTATGTGTGGAGGTTTTCCTTGTAGACAACACGTCAACAGCTAAGTACCTATCCCACTAATATTATAAATGTGAAATTTTGGATGGATGGATGGATGGATGTTTGTTACTCTTTCAAACAAAGAACGAACGAAGCAAAACTACAGAACCGATTGCGATGAAACTTGGTATGTAGATAGCTGGAGACCTGGATTACCATATAGGCTACTTTTTATCCCGATATTCCCTATACACGTACACAAATACATATATATATATATATATATATATATATATATATATATACCATGTGTATATATATATATATATATATATATATATATATATATATACACATACACCTAAATACATACATTATAATTGTGCATAGTATTAAATTACATATAGATTATTTTAGACATAATTTTGCTGAAAGATCCTAACGATGGTGCTTGATAGAAAGTGGTAGGGCATTCCAGAGACGCACTGCTTCAACTGTGAAAGATTTATCAGCAAACTTTGTTGTATGCACTGGTATTTGAAGTTGTAAGTTTTCTGATGATCTCAACAATCTTAAATGTGTGTCACGTAGGAACCTAAAACGTTCTTTGAGATAAGAGGGAGTAAGCGGATTGAACAATATGTTATAAAGTAGAGAGAGGATATGAGTATTCCGACGAAGGCGAATCGGGAGCCACTTGAGCAATTTGGGGTATTCAGATACGTGGTCATATTTGCGTAGGCCAAATATAAACCTTATACAAAAATTTTGAAGGCGCTCAAGTTTATGGAGTTGCTCCTCTGTGAGATCAAGATAACTGCCATCAGCATAGTCAAGTATTGGGAGTAGAAGTGACTGTGCAAGCGAAATCTTTGTAGCGGTCGGTAGAAAATTCCACAGTCTTTGTAAGGACTCCGCTGAAGCAAACAATTTGCGACTTACCTCTTGCAGTTGTGGGCCCCATGACAGAGTTCTATCTATGTATATTCCCAAATTATTGACGCTATTACTGATTAGTAGCGGTAAACCATTAAACGTTATTTGTACCAGCTGTGTCCATTCAATTCGGGAAATCATCCTGGGACTGCCAACCATAATTATTTGTGTAATTGAGGGGTTCACCTGTAGACTGTAGACCATAGTTGATACTCCAGTCACAAATGCGTTCCAAATCACGGTTCATAATTAGAAAAGCATCGTGAATTGTATTTGGTGGAGCTTGAGTGTAGATCTGAAGATCATCTGCATAAAGGTGGTAGGATGAAACTAATTCTTTGGATATGGTATTAATATATATCAGCAAACTTTGTTGTATGTATTTAATTGGGGCCTGCGAGAATACCAGCGTTGCAGAGCGATCTGCGACACTAGCTGACGCAGGTACCCTATTTGGTCTTCAGTACCACCCTAGTCTTAAGGCATATGAATTTTATTGTTATAACTGAAGATACAAATAAAATATTTTTCTTTCTTTCTTTCTTTTCTTCTATATATTGCGAAAAGTAAACTGAGTCCTCAATGCGGATACGTTGTCGGCGACCAGACAGGTAACTGTGAAACCAATTAATCACTATTGGAGATATGTTAATGGAGCGTAGTATACCGAGCAGGATACCGTATCGTCGGCACCAAATAATACAATGATTAATTACCTACGTAGAGTAGGTACATATAAAATTCTGATAATTAATCAGTTTGTTGTTGGGCGCCGATTCAAAATAAGTTTATATAAAATTTGCTAGTTTATGTAAATAAGCTCAGTACTTAAGACTTAAGGTTTATTTATTTTTTTGCTTTTTAGTTCTTTTCGTCGGTTTAATTTTTTGTTAAAAAGATTTTATAATTTTACTAGCTGTTTTTCCCCGTGTAAGCCTATTTAGTAATAGGTAATACTGAAATAAAATACAGCCAGCCAGAAGTAACATGTCACTCCTAGATAAAATACACTTCTAATAGTGAAAGAATTATTGCAATCGCTTGAGTAGTTTCAGAGTTTATTGACTACAAACAAAAAATCCTTCTGCATCAAAATGTTATATCCTACTAATATTATAAACGTGAAAGTTTGTGTAGATAGATGTATGGATGTTTGTTATTCGTTCACGCAAAAAACACTGAACCGTTTGCTGAAACTTTTTATCCCGATATTCCCACGGCACCAGGACTTAGGTGTGTAGTGTGTAGGTGAAGAAAATTATTTGTACCACTTTTTAAACAAATGTCGCGCACGCACGAATATAAAATTTGGAATTGTAAAGTTTAAAATAAAAATAATAAAAAAATAAATAACTTTTATTTCAAAAAGCAATTGTAGAACATAATAAGTTAAAATAGAAATAAATTACATAATAGTGCGTACAATCTGTGGTTGAAGCGCTGTCCTCCTAGCTAGGTTATGGAATAACCTGTATTAAGGAGTAACAGTCCCGAACCCCTTTCAGTGGTAGGTATTATAATATACTATCTTAAAATATTATATGCTTTTGCTTGTTCTACAATAATACATAGTTAAAACATTACATATTTTTGATAATAACAGTGGGCTTGTGTATGTATGTGTTTGTTTGTGTGTGTGTGTGTGTGTGGTGTGTGTGTTTGGTGTTTGTTTGTGAGCATGTTCGCGTGTGCACGTTAGCGGGTGTTTTATGTGTCCGTATGAAGATAGTTTTCCGTTTCTTCGTAGGTTTTATCTTGCAGGAATGTATTTAGCGCCTTTTTGCAGTTATAATATGTTAGGTTGTTAATTGTACATTTGTTTATTTTTAGAACTTGTAGAAGTGTAGAGTAGTGCAAGGGTTAATGAATAAATAGCTGTTATTAAAAAAATATGCGAATTTATGGTCGAGTTTTGACCTTATTTCGTTAAGCTATAAGTATTTTATTTTACATCATTGACGAGTATATCTTGTCAATATATACATACTGGACGGTTGTACCTTCTTGTCGTCATTTTCCTATAACTTTTAAAGTTATAACCCATATTGTTTAACAGTGTTGGCTTTCTGGACTTATAATACAAACTTGAAGTGCCTGAAGTATTCCAAATTTAAAATTTCTAAGAGCGCGAAATTTGTAAAAAAAAAAACAGAGAAATTCTTCACGTAATAGTATTATTAAATATAACATAAATCAATTATTCTTGAAAAGAGTAATATTATAGGATAAATCTTTCATTACTGATATAGCTTTTGTAGGAAATAACCCTGTTATAATTGTGATAGACTGATTAGAACTCAGTACGACCTTTGACGATATGAAAAGTCTCCATGGCCACAACAGTCATAGAGAATAGTGATATAGGTACTTGATTTGTGAAAGCAGCAAAAGACAAAGAAGTTTTAAGAGTAATAGAGCACATAGATTGAATTGCATCAAATAAATTTATTGAGATAGAGATAATTTATTCTTTTCTTTATGATATTGGGGGCAAACGAGCAGACGGGTCACCTACCGCCGCCCATGGACACTTGCAGCTCAAGAGTCACAAGTAGTTGCAAGCCTTTAAGGGTGTGAGTGAGGTTACCGGAGGATTGATGGCTTAATTAAAACCTTCTACATGGGAAAATACTTATTAGATGTACAAAATGTTCACGGTGATCGGTCAAACTCTGTCTCAGTTTACTGATCAGAATATCTGAACATCATTTTTAAACAAGTTAAATAGATTATAAGTATAGAAAAATAAATACATATTTAACAATAAAACTGAGAGTTTTTTCAATTTGTTTTACTCAACTCTTATATTACTTACATTATCTTTTGAGAACGGTCGTTCAATGGAGTCTTCGGAGACCAAGACTTCAGTCCGTTTCTAAATGATATGGCGTCTCTCAAAAGGACGTGACCGTAGCCGGTCAAATTGTTTCCGATATGACTATAAAATAAAACTACAATTAACGGCTTTCGGATTTTTTCCTTTACTTGTGCTGCGAGACCTTTACTTGTTACGAATTGAACTAAGTATGCCAAAGGATCATAAACCTTTCATATTTTATGGTGAACAAAGATGCAACGCCGATTTCGTGCTAACGTTCGTTAGATAGCGACAAGTTCATTATATATTTAGAACAAAATTCTCTGAAATCAATAATTTTTAGTTATGTCGCTATTGTCGCAAACGAGCGATTTGTTAAAATCTAAGGCTTTGTGGCCGCATCTTTTGATTGCGTTAACTTAGGAGCTTCACTTTTTTACAGCACCAAGGGACTGCAAACATAAGTATTTGGTATTAATTTTAACTTGATGTCTCCACGGGTTCCTAAGAAAAAAGGTCTTGACAGACGGACAGCAAACCGATACTAAATTCCTTTTTTTCCTTTTGAGGAAAGGACCCCTAAAAACGCACTCTTTGGAACAATGTAATGGAAGATAGGTAAATAAAATCACGCTGTGGTATAAACATAGCATTTATTTTTTACAATTTATCTATTTAAACACATTATGGCTCGCAATGTTAATTATCTGCTACTGACGCAACGTCAATAATATAATATTTACATATTACTATACTTATTTGTAGTTTGTATTGTGTTTGCATTTCGTGACCTCCAACATCTTGGCCGTGGTTAACTAGCCTTAGCGAAGACACGTGTCTTCGCTCACGTTATAAAGGTTTTGCCCTCGGTTTCGCACACTTTAATGAAGATATTATTAATCAATTCACTGTCTCTCGTGAATTGTCTTTTTCTGTTAACTTGCAAAATTTTACCACAATCGGTTGAATAGGTGAAGCGTCAACGTATAACAGTGAATTTCGTGGAAGAGCCGTCTTCGCTGCAGCACGTATGGGCCGGCTCGACCGGAGCTATACCACGGCCTCACAGAAAACCAACCTAAAGCAATTCTTTCGTTCTGTTTCGCCGAGTGACTAAAGTTAACGGAGGCATAAACCCCTCCCCCCTCCCCTTCCCCTACTCCCACCTTAGAGGCCGGCAACGCACATGAGACAGAGTTGCAGGTGTCCATGGGCGGCGGTAGTCACTTACCATCAGGTGACTCACTCGCATTTACAATACTTTGTATTACTACTTAAAGAATCTTCATATAGGTCACAATATAAATTACATGGCGCTGGGAAATCAGGTGATGTCACAGTTTCTACCAATAGCAGCGGCTCACTTAGTAGTACAAAATTATATCTACGCATAACGGTAGCCAATTAGCGACTCACATAGCAGGTGTACCACGTGAACTTGTTGTTAATACAACTTAACTTACATCATTTTAGTCTGCAACTATCAGAAAAATGAAGAGAATCAATGACGTTCATAATTAAAATTAACAATTTGCTATTAAATAAAATATTGCAATAATAAAACCAGGCGTGGACCATTCCCGGTCTGACGCCTTACATCTCAGATGTCTTGCATCAGTGAGGTGTATCGCTCATCGCGTAGGTGAATACAAAAAAAAACCGTCACATGTAAAGATTCAATACATAATAGCCTGGCAATAGAATTGTAGATACTACCTCTTGCTTTTACGATATGATTGTTGATTATATTATCTTCATAATATGCACTTAATAACGTAGTAATGAAAGTCGATATTTATTAAACAGCTGAGTGAGTTTGTGTTTGGAATTAATACCACACATGTACATTTTCCAAATTGTGTAGAATTCATTTTGTTCAAAATTACTTTCTTTGATAACTTTATACCACTATAAATTTGTTGTAGGTCGTAAAATGCAAACAAATAATTTACAATCTTTTGAAAAAAATTACAAAATGTAGACTGCACCAAAGTTGTAAGTAATACGGTGTAAAAGTATTATTGAAAACTAAGTAAAGGGAAGCAGTACTCGTGTTTCTACTTCACTGTCACTAGTTCAGCTTTACACTAATAATAAACAGCAATACTTCGAACCCTGATACTCTTTAAAAGGCAATTGAATTGGTGCGCAATTTATTGTTTGCTTATAACACGTTAATGATTGTTAGTTGTTTTTCATATCATGTTTATTTAGAAAAAATTAAAAAAATTGGCACAACGGGATTTCGCAATTCTTCACAAGAATACTAGTAAGAAGAAGAGTAATTGTTCTAAAACATATATATATATTTATATTTTAGTTTATTTTACGATGCAGAAAAACTAAGATTATTCTGGTCATTGAAATAAAAGGAAACCATTCAAAACTTAACGAATACGGTCACGTGATACCTAGTAACAGATATAGAGGTGTATTTGAAAAAGGAACACTTACTGTAATCATGGACTCTAGCATGCAGTTACAATAAGAATTTTTGAAAAAAAACTATCCGTTCACAAGTTATGAATGTTTGAATTTCCAGGTATTTTGCCTCTGTTTTTTGTAAAAGTAGGTGGAATGTGTACACTTAAAGATTTTCAATAATTTTTTTTATTTTCGAATTTTTCATTCCCTTATTAGAAAAATCCATAGAAACTATGTATGTGATTTAAAATCTTTAACTTTACTCCTTTAGTTTTTTTCTTTTTTAATAATACAACTGCCTGATTTAAGTAAGTGTTCCTTTTTCAAATACATTCTGTATAATCACTAAGTTCCCATCGTAGTAAACCCTATGATAAATGAACTACGCAACTTTGGTGCAATCCGATTCAATAATCCAATTATATAATGACTACAAGGCATATTATGGCTTTACTTACATTTACAACTAAAACTAAATATTTACAAAGTTATATAAATTAATATCATTTTTGGTGGAATGTATGTTGTTTACACTCGGTGTCAGATTTACAATTACACGAAACTTATCTCTACTTAGTTTAGAACAAAGTCGCTTTTCGCCGTCTTAGATCTTTTAAACTACACAACGGATTTTAATGCGGTTTTCACCAATAGACGAAATGGTTCATGAGGAAGGTTAGGTTAGGTTATACGAAACGTTACCTTACACTAATCAGCGTAAGGGTATACACCCTTACACTGATCAGTATAAGGTAGCGTTTCGTATAATTATAAATGGCGTTTAGAATTCATATTTAATAAATCCTCTGTGATGAATTAGCGTAGAGTTCTGTATGTGTCTCGTCTAAGCGTGTGCAACTGGCAACACATGATTTCGAACAGAATACAGCTGATGGTATTTCTAAATTCATATTCTCAGTTCTGTGGATAACAGTATGTAATATGTACCAAAACATTACAAAAATAATTATATATATGTCGCCTGAAGACTGAAGATTAGAGAGCGCGGACTTCCTGGCAACCTCTCCAATTTTCTTTCCTTCTAGTACCTTCCCTTCTTACCTACCTTTCAATAACCTCCCAATTTTCCCAAACTTAATTCCCAAAGTACCCGGTTGACGACAATAGGCTTGCCCTTTACTATGTGAGTGTGTCTAATGACCAAATTATAGTTGGCAATATGTGTGTGTTTAATCACCTTTGCCTACCCCTTCTGGCATACACGCGTGAGTGTATCTCCGAAGGGGTAGTTGAGTTGAGTGAGTGCGTGTGTATGTGTGAATGGTAGCTGCACCTTGCGATAGTAGATGTTGGTATATTTATACTGCTCGAGTGCAAATTTACTATCCGTCAAATCAAATCAAATAATTAAGCGAATAAGAAATATTTTGAATTTTCAGGAGTTGGAGTCAGTCAGTATAAGTCAGTCGTGAAGTTAGTTGCCTGTTCCAATACGTAGACCCTATGAAGAAGAACATTCAAGAAACGCCAAGGACAATCTTTTTCGAAATGTATTTTTTTTTATTTTTGGTTACTTTGCTTATAATTGGAATTTGTAATAAAGATTATTATTATTATTAAATCATAATGTGGGGACAATGTAACATAATGTTCAAAACACAGTCCCGGAAATCACTAGATCAGCCCCAATTAACAATGTTAAAAATGTATTATTATGGTACTCGTAATATTATTGTCTCTCGAAATTCAGTGTCATGGAGTTTTCTTTTTATCCTTCGACGCAAAAAGGAGGAGTGTTTTAAGTTTAATGTGTGTATCTGTGTGTCTGTCTGTGGACTCATAGCTTCACATATAAACCGTGACTTGATGGAGTGTTCTTTGCTATAGTTCAAGAAAACCTGTTAAGCTGTTCCAAGATCTCTCTCTCTCTCTCTCTCTCTCTTTCTCTCTAATTGCTGAAGGGATTTTTCAGTCGTTGTTTTTATTTATGCTTCTTCTATGTAAGTATTTGTACGGGAATTAACGCGATCAATAGATATTTCATACCTTTGAACTGCCTGACTTAGCTTTTTCTACTACCGTTTATTTAGACTCCTTTGTCAATCACAATATGCACAAATTCATATAAGCGCGAAGTTTAAGACTGGTAAAGCGGTAATGGCGAAATGGCTAAGGGGTCTAACTTGCGACCGAGTGATTGTGGATACAAATCTTATGTACCGGATGTATTGGACGTTACCGACATGAACCCATGTCTATCAGAAGCATCAAGTTTAGCTGGAGAGGTTTACATGAATACCAGTAATGTATAAACAAGTAGCCCCTCTGTAAGCAAAGAAGACTATAGTCGAATTGTAGAGAAGTACCGATCCGTGCTACACCTGTCAGCTGCAATGTAATCTCGACCTAAGGTACATCTAAATAACGTCGAATTAATGTCATATTTATAGTATTCACATAAACCTCTTAACAAGCAAGTCAATTAAAATAGGTTTTAAATAGTGATGATTGAAAATTAATACTTATGCAGGTAATTGCAGGATCAAGGAAAATTTTCAATTAATGTCTATTTATAATCCTTGTGTATATTAATTATACGTATAAATCTTGCTATAATTAATTCATTCATAAAAAGACTGGCATAAAACAAAATAAATGTTGATGTGTTTTGCATACCAGATCTGTATACGCATAAAGTATCATTTCTTAAATAGATCTTTGAAATTTGCACCCACAAATGAATGGCGTTCGTACATGAATAGGCCTGCCTTAAATTACCGACGCCGGACAATCTCTTCAAAAATCCCGAACACATGTGTGAAATCGAGATTCTTTCCCGGACAAATTAAAATAACGCCGATTCCATTTTTTTATTAAATTAAACGGCTTGTTCATCTAATAATTATAAGTTACCACTGGCACAGAGTGTAAGGGTTTTACCCGGAACCTTTTTGAAAACACCGCCCGAACACTCCTCGGACTAAACTAGGACAAATCCGGGGAAACCCGGACGGATGGCAGCCCTAGACATGGGCAGCAACAGTGAATATAGGGATACATGATAATGAATTATTCTTTCTTTCAGGGAATTTTTATACAAGACATAACTTTGCCTCAAAGGAGTACCAAGATAGACTACGAAACACGAATGTTTTGTAAATTCTGAAGAAATAGTAACAATTTTCATACCCTTGCCTTACGCATTTATTGGTGGCATAACATGGTTTAGCATCCAAACATTTAAAAGGCAGCGTAGCAAGTGGAGCAGCATTGTATCTAGCAATACTGGAATGTCATGGGATTTTTGTTTCTTTTTCCCTCCGATTATTAACTCCGATATTTGTAACACAAAAGTCTTCAGAAATTTTATTTGTTTCTTAAAGGAAACTGTTGTCATGAGTTTAATAAAATTTATAAATTTTTTTAGGAGAATTACCAGCGACAAATTTTATTTTTTCAGAAATTTAATGACGCAGCAAAAATTAGGTTTACCCACGCACCAATAGATCTTTGTCGCCCTATACTTATGCAGTTAATTGGTATGCAAATGGAATGAAAAAACTGTTATTCCTTCACAGATTAAAAACTAATATCAGGGGAGCATTATTGTTGTTTTAAGCCGTGAAATAAAAGGTTTCGTTCTCTGGCTCGTCCAACTCATGTTCATCATGCCGTTCAGTCTCCACCAGGCTGTTAATATCTGGTGCATCGTTGTTACTTCAGTTAGAATGATTTCTAGCTGGATGTGGCGTATGTGTAGTGTGTGGAGGATGAAGAGCAGGATTCGCGACTGCTATGATGCTATCTCCTCGAGCTGCTACCACTTGGGGACGAGATTCTTCTGCATCCTGCAAGAGATCATTACATACTATACATTTTTATTGTGCTTTGGTATTTATGAGATGTCGATGAATAGATATTTTAATCCGACATGTTCATTGGCGATGTGGGATACGGTATTGGATATTTCTTAAACTCACCGGTGGCGGAGTACTAGTGCTAGAATATGAACACCTGGAGTCAGCGTCATCACTCTCAGCTTTTACACCCCACCAGCTGGAATATAGAAAATAAGAAGCATAAGCATAAGAAAAAAGATTATATGAGTCAAGATTAAAATAATATATATCTGTAAAAATAAAATTGTTTTTCATCATCATCATTTAAGTTTAAAATTCAGCTGAGATAAGAAATAATGTAGGTACTGTTGGTGGTAACGACAAATGATGATTGAAATTCTCAAATATTTTATTACTTTTATAGTCTCCGTGTAAATATGTTCAGTAAATGGGGGTACTTTATATGAGAAAGCAGATCATAAACCAGTCAACCATTTATAAATGCCAGGAATGGAGAAAGAGTAACTATTTTTAGAACGAAGTTCCGTATCGCACGTAACATACACTTCAGACGCTCAGCGAGTAAGGGCTAGACGGAAAAAAGTGTTAGCGCAACGAGAAGTGTCGACCGTGAGTTGAGTGATTTTTTCCTATAGCAAAAGTGCACAGCGTGCCAAAAGAAGTTTTCACTTCAAAAATGAATTGAAATAGTGCGGCACAAGTTTCTGAAATCAATATTCATAAAATAGTATATTTGGACTATACGTACTAACACTTAAGCTTAGACTCATACAAACAAGTTATGTGGTAGAATATATGTGTGTATGTATATTTCTTTATGTATATGTATGTATGTGTATTATTTAGATAATAATAAAAAAATAGTAGACTTAAATAGACTGATATTTATTAATTTGTATATTTTTTTTATTATTTTGAATTGTTGTGCACCGCGAGTTACCTACTTCCATATAGTATAGTCTCATCCTAAGGTTGTCTGTAAGAGATCGCAGACTGCGATAAGACCGCCCATTGTACTGATACTTTATATTCAATTTCTAGTTTGTATAATACTTTTTTTTGGTGTGCAATAAAGAATACCTATCTATCTATCTAACATATAATACACAACATACATCTAGTGTAAAAGTCTAATTAATACATCTATATACTATTTTACTAATCAGATTCAATAAGACTAAGCCAAAGGTTTCAATAGCAAAACTATATAAGAATCTGGTTAATCTAATATAACAAGATTACCTATTGGAGTTACTCCTGGCTGCATCGGGACTAGCTCGGACTCCGTTACCTTCCTCTGCTTCCTAGACATTACAAATCTTGTTAGTCTTATAAGAAGATATTTTTTTACATACCAGCATCGAAAACGATAATGATTATAGATTAATAAAAATACTAATAAACTTAACATGATTCTAGCTATAAGTCAGCAAAAAGTTTGCATTTGCTTTTTTTCATTTAAATTCAAAGTAAACATAACCTTTTCGTTATAAACCTTTATAAGTGTGATTAGACTATATTTCTGGTCAGACAAGCGACCTTAAGAAACTTAAGAAACAAGCGACCTAAAAAACTAAGTTTGTGTCTAACGATCTATGCAAAAACCAATGATCACTGGTGTCAAAAACAGAAAACATTATTAATACCTTTTGTTTTCTTGAATGAGAGCTATCACACTTATAAAGTGCTCTTTGCATTATTCAATGTGCACTAATACTGTGCTATTTAGTATGATAATTTTTGGGTTGTTAAGATAATTAGACAGTAAGTTTTCTATTCTGGTGCGGTTGTATGCTCTCTGTCATCCCGTGCAATAGCTTGATTATTAATTTAGCAATCTGTTAGTTATATAATGTACAGAGGTCTTAAATTAAGCAGATGATTTAATGATTTATATTGTACATTTACTTAAACTAATTTTGATAAGGAGCGCATGCAAAATGAGAAATAAAATGAAATGTGTCTACTCACCATAACTGAAATGCCATTACCGTTCTAAAACAAAATAAACTACAGTGCATACGAAATTAATAAATTTTGAGAAAGCCTTTCGATTGATATATCATGCTTACCTTTGTTAAGAAAATGTTAATCAATTTAATAATATACAGCTCTATTCGCATTTATGAGGTCAGGGAAACGACATGGGCGATAGAATTAAAATAAAGCAATATGACATAAACAATGTGCCTAATATTTTCTTGAATCTGTTAATAATATTTGCACGGAGTACCTCAAGTCACTATCCTAAGCCCACATGCAATGACGATGAAATCTTTGCAATGAATTAGAGTATATTTTTGTTCTTAAACTTTCGCGACTTGTATGCGTAGTGGATGTATTTAATATCAGAATTGAACTAACTAGTTCAATCAGTAATTAGCAACCTTTTATATTGTTAAGCAAACACCCTTAACTTAAGATTTAGCCGTAGGGTTTTTCTGCAAGATTTCACAATTTATATAGTTCCTGTCGTACTGACCGAGCTAAATACTTAAGCGATTATTTCCGTAAACCATCTAGGCTTTTGTTAATTGGGTGTTAGAATAGGTAAGTTACTTATTTGCCTATTAGGTAAATGATCGTTATGAGAATTAGTGTTAGTTTTATGCCCATAGATTAGTGCTAGAGCTAATCAGTGAGATCTACGTGAACTGTGGGAGCGACCTGGCGCGGACGCTTTGCTGGCGGAGTTTCGTCCTCATCTCGGTCCCGATCCTCACCCGTTGACGCTGTTGGAGGTAGACTGCAAAGACAAAGAGGATCGTCATGTAGAGAGTTATTAAAAAAAATATATACAGATTGTTCACTTCAAGAAAAAGCTTTGTTTTTGGAATTTGGAAACGTTAAAATTAAGTCTGTTATGTTGTATGTTTCCAATATATTACTAAGTACTGGGTTTAAAGTTTAATTTATATGTAGATGTGCAGATATGTTATCGTGTAAAAACAATGTACCTATACCTATATTATGTACATAAATAGTTTATAATATACTTAGGTAATTACCATAATCTGTAGGTGTATTTATAAAAGACAATTGTATCATTAGGATCTTTAATTTATGACGTGGATATAAGAATTACGAATGCAATGCGAGACGGCAGCTTTGATTTCAAGTTTAACTATTCGATATGAATAAATGAGATCAGAATCAAGGCTGTTACTGCGATTGCATTTTAATGAAGTACAATTTTAAATACAAATACAATATGTCCTCTATTTTTCAATGTTAGCTTTTACAACGAATAGTTACAAACTTATTCAAACGATGGTGCTTATTGCTGCTCAAAGGCAAATAGGTAAGTAGATTTGAGAATGTTGTTTCAATTTTGTCTAAAGTTCGATGATATCGTTTAGTTGGCTAAGTAATCTACACAGGATGTTACATCATACAAAGTTGTGGTTACTTTTTAGGGTGTTATAGTAGGTTGAATTTGTGGCAAGGTCGTGGTTTTTTGAAATTCTTTCAAATTACGAAATTTGAACAAATTGAACTTAAAAAAATACCGACAAAGCTAATATTTCGTATGAAAAAGGGCTGACTTGAATGAAACTATGGGTATAACCAAGGTATATAGGTATGATATTAGCCAAGGATGTTTGTGAAATGTTCCGATTTTTTTGAAAATGATGTCTGCCTAAATAAATGAAAAACAAAATCATTTAAATTGACGTTAAAAATTATAATATGTTGTTTAGAAATGTGCACCTATAACAGGAGCTCTATTTGTCTACACATAACGCTCCTAAAATTCACCCTCTATGTATTTAAAATTAAAAACTGTTCGTAGGTAAGTGTCATTTGATAACTACTCCCGAGAGTACGATTTTTTTTTTAATTAACCCAATATTATTTACAAGAAAACCCAGGGAAGGGAAATTATTTAGATTGGAAGACAAGGTGTATCGGTTTGCTATTATAATTATGTACTTTTACTAATATATACTTTTAAACTTTCGCGTTCCATGATATAATTATATGTGACCAGTCTTGTAACCACTCAGCCTATGACCACAGCCAGTGCAACCTGGTCGAAACGTCAGGTAATTCAGAGGTATGTAATACCTGTTCGTGATCGCGTTAATTCCCGTGTGAATACATAATTATAAGGTGTATCGGGACAGCTAGTAGTTAAATATGTTCGCATTTTTATCTGAAAATTTACGTTAATCTAAAATAACTCTACCCCATGTAACCCCTGTTAGGTTAGAATTTGATGTAACCATCGTTTATGAGAGCTTGGTTGATAAAAAAAAAACTAGATGAAAACCCGACTTCGCTCGGGTGAAATGCGACTAATAATGAATGAAAAATAATACACAATCTTTTACAAACGTGTGAATCAGCCTTAACGATCTCAAGATGGCATTCAAGTGGCCAATATGGCGACTGCCATTTGCACCATTAGAATTTAATAACAAAATACTTGACAATCCGAATTTTGCGGATATTATGTTGTCGACTCGAAATCATTACTTTTTTACGTTTTATTATTCAGGTAAGGTTTCAATCAAGTCTACCGTACCCCCTGACCGAATTATTAATATAGAAGTAAAACAAATTTGTACACTTTATACTACATTTACTGAAAGAAACAAATCAGATATAGATACAAAAAACTTTATATATCTTAGTTCTGCAGGATAATGAAAGCAATGGCAATAGAAATGATTAAAATACTGAAATAAAAATGCCATTACGGAGTCTTAAAAATATACATTAACTTTCGTGTTCTATGATACACGATTACATTAATGGAATATTAACGGATTTTTCGACCAGTGCAGTGTAACCTGTTCGAAACGTCAGGCAGTTCAAAGGTAAACATACCTTAACCAATATGTTATTTCATATTAACGTAATCATAGGACTTGCCTCTTGAAATTAATTAATTTACACATTTGATGAAAACTGGCTAAGTGCGAGTCAGACTCGCGCATAAAGGATTCTGCACCATTGCACAAGATTTAATACTATTTAGGTACTTTTCAAAAAAAAAACACGTTTCTACAAGAAACGTGTTTATTTACCCCCTTACCCTCTTTAATTTTGTTTTTATTTTTTGTGGTTATAGCGGCAACAGAACTAGAACTCCCTATCAACTGTCTACCTATTACGAATCATGAGATACAGCTCGCTGATAGACAGACGGATGGACAGACAGCGGAGGCCTAATAATAGGATCCCGTCTGTTAGGTACTCTTCGGGTACGGTACCCTAAAAAGGTGTGTTCAAAAAATATTTACTATTTTGTAGTAAAACGAAATCTTGCACAAGTTTGCCGGACAGGCGACAGAAGGCAGTATAATCTCGCCTAAAGTCTATTCAAATTTGTAAATTTTGCGGGAAATAAGAATACTCTGCATTTAAGACTCCTGAAGTACCTTAACCTATATAGAAGTATTACTGTTTTACCAAGCAAACAATGGAAGTCAACTTACCCATGCTTTGAGTAATGGAGACCTGCCCTCCGCACCAGCTGTCTCGCGAGAGGGAAGAGTTCATCCCTCCTGGTGAGTAAGGCAGGCACGCAGCGACATATCTGGGCCGCTGCTTCGTTTACCATTACCTGAAGCAAGTTGTAAATACATATTAGTTTTACCATGATGTGGAAGAAGAAGTATATTGTAGATGACCTGATTGCCGCGGCTTGGGAGCATTTTACTACAAAGTTAGGGAAAGCGGTTTTGAATCGGAAATGGGCGGTTATAGATCGAAACAGGCAGATATGATAATATTATGTTATCCATTTTTCTTCTTTAATTATTTTACATTCGACAAAGCAACCTTTTGTTTATGTTGATCCATAATGTTTAATTATAATTATTATTATTTAAATTGTTCGAATAATTGTTTTTTTTTTTTTTGATGATCAATTTTATGAAATTAAGATATTGAATTTCAATTTGAATTTGAATAGCGTAGTATGTATATATTTTGCAAAGAAAAGTATCAAAACATATTATATAGGTAATGTTTTGACAGGTTCAGCGTCGCACTCATACCAGGGACCATGCTAAATATATTGCATTGCGGCCTTATAGTGTACCAGGCTGTATGCTTCTCCTACAACTTATAACCTATATTACAGCACGCGATTGGACTGTAGGGCTCAGGAATGCGCTAGTGTAAAGGATAGCACTACAATGAAGCCTTGCGAGGCGAGGGGAGGTTTGTAGGCGTGCGAGACGAGGTCTGCGGGTGGCGGGGAGAGATGCTCCCGCCCTCCACCTCATGCCCCGACTGCATTCAACACAATACTATTAGTTGAATCAAACAATTAAACACATAGAATTAAATAGAGCAATGAACATTGAAAATATAATTCTATTGCGGTATTTGCGATTGACAGCAATTAACAACATATAGACAAGATTTATTAGAAGTTTAAGAGTGACAAGGAGCTGTGTGGACCATTAAGGATTTAAGTGCAATATAGTACAGTCGCAGATCCTTATACTCATACTTAAATGAACTGACAAACTGATTATTATGCAAAATATAAACATAAACTGTATATTTGATTAATATCCTATTAAGTTATTGCATATTTATGACTGTATAACTTGTATACTAAGAAGGTACTGGAATGTAGGACCTGGAGAATGGACTCAGAAGATTTCAGTTTATATTGCAGCTAGTGGGGAAGTAACTCCATCCCATAGAAGACTGCGGTTAAGAACAAGAGCGTAGCGTTGGATTTCTAATGTTAAATAGGGATGTGACAGTACAGGTTTTGCGGATGGTTATATGACCGGTAATTGCTTACCGTCAGGTGAAAAGTGTGGTTCTTTGAAAAAAGTTCGTTGTTTGGTAAAAAAACGGATATGGATCTCTCTCTGTGCAGGTTTATATGGAGCTGCAGATCTTATATAAGTCTTAAGGGTATTCTTTTTACCTATATGTCTAGTAAGGATGATTTCAAAGCAATACGTTATATGCTTACCTCATGCAGCGTCAACGGTTTTTCAGGTTTCCGCTTACAATCAAACCGTCCATATATCGCAGCGTACTTCCTTATCTCCTCCATTCTCCTCGGATCTGACTCCGGCATCATCATGACCAACTCCAAGTCCTTACACATCTTCTTCTTAGTGTTCTGTGGCTTTGGCTCCAGTTGGGGCAAATGTTTGCTCAACTTTTCAGCGGCTGTTGCCAACTTTTGTACATGTATATCTAAAAGAACTGGTGTTAGTTGAACCGGAGATGTGACTGAACTTGGACTTGATCCAGCTGATGCAGGTGGGCAGGCACTTTGAGGAGAGAATGATCTAGAAGCTGTGGAAGTTATTGGAGCTGCTGGAGCAGGGGATGGAGGCAGGACTATCTTTGTGAAAGTATTCGCTTGGTGAACGGGACTGGCGTTTGGGGCCGAGGCGGTAGACCCACAGCTATTATCAGGTGCACCAGGAGACGGACTATACATTGGTCTGCTACTTTCAGGAGATGCTACTGTTCTGGGAAGGACGTTAGGAATGGATGGAGGTATATTTAGAAGTCTTTGGTTGCATTGGATAAAAGGATTTTCTGTTGAACAGATGTTGGGAACGATGGGGATTTGAAAGAGGGCAGGATTATTGACCCATTCTTGGAGGGCTTTCTGCAGACGTCTAACGTGAAGGGGCTTTGATGCCATGCCAACCAGCGCCATGATTTCAAGAAACTCCTCCTCGCCAGCATCGCAGAGTTGCTGCACATCGTCTCCGCCTGCAAGAATTAAATTTATGATATTAAGTGTGCAAGGGATACTTAACAAGGATCCCTTGTACACTTAATGTTGAGGAATATATACATCAACTCCCATACACCACTAAGTTGTAAAACTAGCATGACTTCTCCCTGGTGCGAAGTGATTATTGAGTTATCTGGCTTGCATCATCAGAAAAGCCAGTCAATAAAATTAAATGTGAAAGCATTTAGAAGGACACACGAAGTCGTAGGTAGTCGTATTGCAGTGATCTTGAATTCTTATATATAACTGGTAGTGGGTTACCATGTTCCCTTATTTTAGAATAGGTTGTGGCAGGCACAGAAAGTCTGGGTCCGGATGTCTTAATAAAAGCTGTTCCCGGATCCCTCCTACTTAAGGCGCAGTACGGCACACCGTGTGGTTTTAGTCGGTTCGATTCCGACACACCGCCCCACCGAAAACCCCGGTGGGGTGACGGCCCGAGGGGGTTTCCACACGCCCAAAAAAAAAAAAAAAGTCACAGAAAGTCTCTAAATCCTCTGATGTCCTCTGAATAGATAGTGTACCCTTGATTTTCACCCAATAGTTGTTAATAAATGAGGATGTAAATTCATTTGTTAATTATTTTCACCCCTACTTAATCACCTAAAGCGTACATTGTGTAATTTATCATCGTGATATTTGACGTCAATTTTAAAATAAATATTTAGGTGCTTTTATAAAAACCCGGAATCTACCCAGTATGACTTGGATGCATTAAAACCTACGCAAAAAGAACGGCATCTGAATAAATGTGTTTAAAACATTTCGGTACGAATCCAAGAATTTAATACACAAATCTAAAAAAACACATTAAGCAATATCGACAATACGACCGCCATTCTTACAAACAAAAACTCATCATGCACGTCTGTTTCGAAAAAACTTCATTCAAGAAAGTTCAAGAGAATAATTATGATTTCTCAAAGTCCAAAAAAAATGGACCGCGTTATTACAAGTTCTTACATTCACATGACACAAAAAAACTGGACTATTGTTACAAATGGATAGATTAGTCCCATATGCATTAATATGCAAGACTTTCTTGCGGCGCAAGTTCATTTCGCTAGCATTGTTCCACACAAAAACGTGAGATACGCTTAAAAAATATAAACTCACATGTAATACCAGTTTTAATTTAGGCAAATATGCAAATAGTTACGTGACCATTTTGCGAAGGGGCGCTAAGAAAAAAAACAAAAGAATAAGGCCGACTGGCCAAACCCTTCCTTGGCGCGAGTAATCGGCGGTATTAAAAGGTAAAAGATTAAAAAAGTAATTTGCATTTTAGACGCTGAGCGCGCGTTTTTTAGCTTTATGGAAATTTACTTTTTTTTTATTCTTTTTCTTTATTCCGTGATGAGAAAGTGTTTTTTCTTATGTTCCTATGGTCGTGTATAGGAGTAGGTGAGACGTCATTATTTTGGAATGGCGATATTGATCAGTAGGTACTGAAATCATAAACTTCAAAAATGTTTGTTGAAATGTTTGATGCAAATGTTTTTTTGTTATTCGTTTACATTTTATTCGTTATGAGTGTTATGACGAACGAACCTTCTACAAAGTACTAGAAAACATAAAAAAAAGATGAATGAAATCTGTTGAGTCGTTCTCAAGTTATGGCATGATCAAGGTACATAGGGATATTTTTATATATAAATAGATTAAAAGGTGGAGATCTGCCTGTCGCATTGGAGCTACCAAACGGAATGACCAATGTCAATAAGAGTTTTTCGTCAGAAACCTAATTTAGCCAGGATAGTACCCTGTTACATATCTCTGACAAAATTAAATAGGTATTTGCCGTTAGTGAAAAACTAGCGTGTCGTAGAAATTAGCAATTGGTGATGTGGCAACACTGTCTATTTAAAAATACGTACCCATTTCAAGCAGCGTATCGTAATATGCCAGCAGACTGGCCCGCTGCATAACCCTGTATAGCTGGAGTTCAGCCTCGTTGGCGGGGGCGGATGTCACAACCACTGAAACATGGAAACTGTAACGTAAGATATATCATTTAAAAATAAAAATGTATGTACATATATGAGAAAAATAGCGATTTTTTTGGTAACCTGTAGATGCTATAGATCACCTAGATGTAGGTTGGTACGGTAATTAATGGTTTTCTTGTGTATAACCATGATAAGACCAAAAATCCTTTTTAACTATTAAAAACAATTTAATACTTTATTGCGATTGAGCTTTTGACATGCTTGCCACATCGGGGAATTCATGATCAGCAGGTTCGTTTCTCGCTCAGTACAAATATTTGTATGCATAAACCGAACAAACCGAAGAAAGAAAGAAAGAAAACATATTTTATTTCTGAAACATCCTATGACTTTTACATACAACACATATATTACGTATATTTTCATTGTAGGTCTAGATAACGCTGTGTAAAAAATATTATTTAATGTAATTTTCGGGATGAATAGAGAACGGTTCCTAGTGTGCAGTGTGGGATTATTTCTCAGACTTATATCTAAACTAATATTATACAGAGTGTGACATTTGTGTGTATGATTGTAATGTTTTCACACAAAAACTACTGGACCGATTGCGATGAAACTTAATATGTAGATAGCTGGAGACCTGGATTAACGCATAGGCTACTTTTTATCCCAACATTCCCACGGAATCGGGACTTACGCAGGTGAAACCGCGAGGCGCTGCTGGTTATTAATATAGACAAAGACAATTGTTAAGAAATGTTGATGTTAACAATTTTTAAGTCTTTTTTTTTACTTTATGGTCTTAAATACATAGACTATGTTTCCAAAAATGCATTCAAGCTATTAAGTATAACCTTCATCCAAATCAGCATCTGTTTCGTGCAAAAACCTATTAAAAAGATCCAAAAATAAAACTAAAAACGTCGAAAGTATAAACCGATCATTTGCGTGCTCCTAACGATTTGATGCCGTCTGAAATCGCGTGAGGAGAAGCTCACATAAAAAATAACCCCTTTTTAACGCAACCCCAGCTATTACGGAAAAGAATAGGAACGACCGTTACCGAATTAAAAATAAATGAATAAGCTTTACATAAAGAACCCCTTGTTATCGTACGGGTTGAGCTGTAGTCTATGGTCGTCTATGGACTGGGCCAATGCGCTGTGTGTGCGGGAAAAATATTGATCGAAATATAAAAAAAATGTTGCCACCCTTGCTGTACACTATTGGTTTTTGTGTAGTAAAAAAAATGGGGTGGGTAGACTCCACCCCGGTCGCAGGTAAAAATTCATTATATGCAGCAGAAAGTAGTAGAAAAAATTGTTGCAATAGTTTTATGTCCTTTTTTTATACGAATGTTTTCGTGTGCGTGCATCATTTGTGTTTTTTGTTAAGGTATACATAGTAAATGTAAAAGGCAAAACCATTTCTTACATAAAAAGTAGATAGACAGACAGTATTATTTATAGACTATATATTTTAGGTGCATTCAGTGTGCGTTTAACAGTGGTAAACGAATAGGTATTATTTCATAGATATAATCTATGTTTATGGTTATTAGGTATATATCTGATTCTATAATAAAGACATAATAATTATATTCTATTTCGCGACGCCGAATTATTTCGCAATGTTAAAACCTTTTCTTATTGCCTTTTTTTATTATTGCCAGTTTAAGTACTACACTGTTATCTTATCTGTGGTACTAATAAGTAGTAAACTGTGTGAAAGAAATTTATAGGAGCTTCCTTTAATCATATTTTTAAATAAGGAATCATAAATATGGAGTCATAAGTATAAATAACTCTAGACTAAATTAAATGTTGATAAAAAAAAATATTTCTATTGATAAAAAAGGTACCAGCCTATGAGAAAATATTTTTTTCTTAAACTTAACCCTGTGTTACTCGGTGCGATTTTTTTGGCACTAAAAAGTCTCTCACTACACGAAATGTCCAAAAAACACATTACCATAATCTTTTTGAGTGAAAAAAATCGCCACAGACGTATGCAAATTTAAATTTGATTCAAAGGGGTAAGAACGACCACGGTGAGCACTTTTGTCTTTTTTTATCTTTAAAAAGTGGTCACGTAGCGATTTGCATATACGTACGTAATAAAAGTTAATTTTATGCATCTCTCACGATAACTTTGAAGTTTTTTGCTGATTAGTTTAAAGATTTTTTTGTCTTCAGATAGTTGCACCCTTTGTTTAATTACTTGTTAAAGTACCTAGTCGTGAGAAAATAATTTAATAATATTTTTTTTATATCAAGTATCAAAATAATGCTTTTACACTCTTCTCTTCTTACTTCTTTATTTTTTATTACAGAGGTATTTAAAGAAATGTAATTAAAATTAAATACGGTTTTAAACTTTGGCGATTTTGATGCATACCTATTGATGTGCAAACCGGGACTTAATTGCGATAATATACAATCTGTAAAATTCAGTGCATAGTATCTTATAAATTGTATGACCGCGATTAAGTCTGAATATAGAAATGACTGAAATACATTTCTGTATCGCATATGGCGATGCAGAACCAGTACCGAGGCTATATCTAAAACACCGCACTATAGTAGAGTGCTCGGCGTGGGCGCGATTGTTCAATCGTTGTGGCTTTGTCCGCCTTAAGCTTCCGATGGCTGTCGGTGCAAGAAGTCTCACGATGGCGATGGCGTAGTCTAAGTTAGATCTGTTTTTTTTTTATAGTATAGGGGGCAAATGAGCAGACGGGTCACCTGATGGTAAATGACTACCGCCGCCCATGGGCACCTGTAACTCAAGAGTCACAAGTGCGTTTGTCTGAGGGGAAGGATGGAAATAGGGGAGAGGGTAGGGTTAGGAAAGCAATGCAAACATTGTTTCCAGCTGGTTTTCTGTGACGCCGTGGTATCGAGCGGAGTCGAGCCGGCCCATACGTGCCGAAGCATGGCTTTCCTACTACTTTTTTATAAATATAAAAACTTTTTTTTTATGTGATTTACGATTTCGTTAATTTACGATAAACGACTTTCGGATTTTTTCCTTTACTTGTGCTATTAGACCTTGCTTCTTACCAAATTTTATGTGTGCAAATGTTTCATACTAATTAATCACATTAAAAAAATACTTAATTGTTATCGTTTAATTATAAAATCTTAATTCTAAATTACAAATTTACATTAAGCAACACAAAGAAAATTGTGTTCAGAATATACTGTAAATGAACGAGTTTCTGCATTTTATACCCGTTTATCTTTACTATATATATTGTATAGGAATAAATCGTTTTTCAAATGCAACTTCAATATTTTTACTTAATGAAATTTCTTAACTATTATTCTAAATCATCCAAAAACGGTATAAAAAAGCAATACTGCTTATAATATAAATTCAGGGTGGCCTAAACTAAAAAATAAATGCATACTTCAACCCATTAATAGATACTGCTCGTATTATTACGTTCGTTTTAATATGACTGTTAGTAAACTGCTTTTTTTTTTGTTTTAAAGACAACTCCCGCATTAGGAATTACTCCTGTGTCGCGGGGGACTTTACAAACATACAAACAATGAACACAAAGAACCCAGACTCAGATGGGAATCGAACCCACGACCTCTGGCTCAGCAGTCAGGGTCACTAACCATTAGACCAACAGGCCAGTCAAACTGTTCACTAGGTAGACCATATATTCCCCTTAGGCTTCAATTCAGTTTTATTCAATTCAATCATTTGTAATTCTCATAGTAACGCAGTAAACTGGTAACAACTACATGCATGATTATAGTTGTAAGTCCAATAAGTTGAGCATAGGTACAATAAAATGACATAGCACTAATCTAGTATGTAAAGCAGTACCAAATGTCAAGCCCTTAATTCAACTAACTAGATGGATCAAATATCTAATTTATAGGTTAGTGTAGCGTTGTAAACACAAATCGAAATTTAAACAAGAATCAATTTAGTTTAGTTTTTAGATACACATGGCCTAACCTAAAGAGAGAAAAACTTTTCCGCTACCAAACCACACCGCATAAACAACTCCATAATATTAAATAAATTAATATCTAATGCTTTCAAAAACTTGTTTTAATAACCCAATTTCCTGTAAAGATACACCTAATTTGAATAACAAACATTATCCTATCTAATTACCTACTCTGTCACCACAACACGTGAATAAAGAAGTTACCGTGCGAAAATATTAATGAAAGAAACACATGAACTAATTCTCGAACACAATAATTAGTTTGTAGCACGTTAGGGTTGAATCGAATAAAAAAAACCGATCTCCTGTCTGTTTTGTTGGCGCGTAATTTGAGCTCGTCCTTTTGGCGGTATTGTCTTTGATTTTGTTGCCCTTGATATTTTAAAATGAAACATAATTTTTAAAGACTGTTCTATTTTTTTAATGTATACTTTTTTGTAACTTGTGTACTAAAACTAAAACGTATCTAAAGCGCTTTTCACTTTAGTGTGTCACTTCTAGTTAAATAAGGCGACAATCATCTATAAAAATGCTCAACCACGAACATCCATCACTATGTTCAAACGGCAAATAAAAAAAGCTTCGAAAAAATACGTCCTTAGAAATTTTTAAGCCGAAACTATCGTGGGTAATTCACAACGGATAAACAAAAAGTCGCCTTTGTCTAAATTTGAATAAATCGCTACAAAGAAGGTCGATATCAAAAGGCGCTAATGACAGTGCGTGAAAACAAAATGGCGAGGTATGCTTACGCATCTTATTAGATCCTTTTTAGCACTTGCAGTGCGATTGATATGCGCAATCTTGTTTTATGAATATTAATGGCTTTATCCTTTATTGTGCAGGTTGGGCTCACGATGGCAACACGTTTTTTTTTGTAATTTTTTGTCGACAAGCTTCCGTGCGAATTCTGTGCCTGTGCATCTTAATTTAAAAAGTAGTTTATTTTAGGAACTAAACTAAACAGAGGAATGTGCCAGATTTCGATCTGCAAGAGAAAATATGTTAAGTGAATTACATGTAAATACGTATGATGTCGGTATGTTCCATCACATATTGTCAGCGCCGAGCTCAAAAGCCGCCTTTAGTATTTATAAGTTCGTGTCATTACGTTTTAATTAGATTATATTTGCTATAAGGTACGATTCAAATTTTATACAATTGTATATGTCAGTCCCATGACATATACAATTGTATAAAAGTCCCTGATAATAAATAAAGAGAAAAAAAAAAAACTAAAATAAAAAATGCATTTGTATAAGTTATGGCAATTTGTGTTAGCTATTGTGGAAAATTATAAACACATTTAGGCATTGAAATTACTAAAAAGGCATATTAATCCCCCCTCCTCACTTTCTTATTGCACTACTACAGGCCTTTTTGGAGATTATTGAAACTTCAGCCATCAAACACAATAGGTAATTATCTTTTTAGTTTATTTCGGCTGTGATTTTATGTAGGTTTCATAACCAGAAGTTCCTTTTTGCATTACTTTTCTCATACATTCAGCATTCCCTTGACGAGCAACCTTGATAAAAAAAAACTTGTCCGATAAAGGTTATATTAACCATCTCGGTAGGTATCTCAACTTAAACACAAGATCCAACATTTCTTTGTTTTTACAATAATTAACCTAATGTCCGCGTATAAAAAGGTTTGATTATAAAATACCTAATCCCACACGATTTCCGCTGATGGTGAAAGAAAACACCTACAAAAGACAATGACTAGTCGATTTACATATGAGATTATCTTGAAAAAACTTTCCTCATACGCTTTAGAGTTCCCTAACAAAGGTTCACTCGAGAAGGTTTTTGTGTGTAAAATGTAGGTAGGAGTACATTTTTAGATAAAATATTGTTAAATTACACAACTATCTATATATGAGGTCGGATGTACTTATAAAATCTACAATAAAAATCTAAAAGGCCACCATGATATGCCTCTAAGTTATTTCAGTAATAACCAATCTTCAAATTGTCCAAAGGAAAAACAAAACGCAGCTATGGGTTGTTGTTTTATTTAGCGTTCCGGTTTATCAAACGCCTACTAATTTTAGTTGCAAAACGCACATCTAATTTTTAGCATCCAGAATCCTCCATTTATAATTTTTTTTATAGTTTTGTGTACAAAAACTGATTAAGTTATTTAATACTTTACTGTTTTATTTAATAATTTATGATTCCTGCGAAAACATACAATAGATATAGTACCTCTGTATACACAAGCATAGAAAACGGATGTCTCTAAAGATGTTCAAATATATTACACAAAATGTTCTAGATAGATGTATATTTCTTGAGCTATTAACTTCAAATTAAGTCTACATTTAACAGAACCAAAATTAAACAAAATACAAATAATCCTTCTCTTAGATTATGATTAAAACGACTAATCTTTACTGTAGCCCATTGGGCACCTATAACCATAATAGAAGAAAAACATATATTTTTAAACCAAATAAGTAATGTACGGAACTCTGCAAGTGCAGTGTCTCATTAGTTTTTTTACATGTTATCGATCGAAAGTGAGATTTGTCGAGCAGGTGGCACTGGCCCAAACGCTTTTTCTAGTAATTAATCAGAGTTGCATCTGTTGGATAATTACGAGCCGCCGGCCGCATTTCAAGGGTTAATCAAATATAATAAAGAAATTAGTTTGACCGGCATGTGTTTCACGGCATGCAGCTCAAATTAGCCGGTAAAGTTGATTCATTTTAATACAACTTCTTGTGTTCTATGCGCTAGATAAAAGTCTCAACTGGTTAGTATTGTAAATTGTTAAACTCGCTATTGACGAAATGTCTCATTTTCCAGCGTATCATCCTGTCCTGTGAGTATCCTAAACAGATACCTTTATAAACGAGTGGAAAGGATTTTCATTCAACCATAAAAAGCACCAAAATAAATTATAAAAATTACTAAGAGATTTATATAACCCCAAAACTTTGCTTTTTTTTTCAATGTTGATAGTAATGATTCACCATAAAAGTTACGATTGTCGAAAACTAACAAGATATTATTACTACGGCTACTATTTCTATAGGAAATTAGGTCATTGCTAGCTTTCATAATTTAAATCTATGTCGCCAAATATTAGTGACATAGATTAAAATTATTGAATTAAGTATGCAGAGTGTTAAAGAAAGGTGTTTTTTCAAGCTAAATCAACTATTCATCGGTTACAAATAACGCTCCTAAAGTGACACCCTGCATAAATCACAGTACTAAACATAATTCAAAGTAGCCCAAATAAAATCATGCGTTTTGATATAAATTTCCTTTTATAGATCATCAGGTGCGCAAATTCAATTTATTCCTATGAACGATCTGGATTAAAAAAAAATCGCGAGCCCTTCGGTTTTTATGCGAGACTCATCCCTGTTCTTATATTCAAACGTTAGGGTTGGTACAAAATCAAGATTCAAAAGAATTCAAGTCAAAACCAAATAAAACGAACAATTTAGGCTAAGAATTTAAGTATAAATAACATAATATGTATATAAGATATAAATAATTGCAATAAATTAAGAATACTAAAACAGAAATGTTTGGAAAAGTTTTAAACAATGAAAATGACATTCAAAAACAGTGGAAATCGAAAGGAATAATTTTACATTTTTTTCTCCACATACTGCATATGCATAAGTTTACTAAAGATAATTTAATGCAACCAAATTCTTTTGAAACGTGAATAATAGAAAAAATTATACGTAACTGGTGTAAACCAATATTCGAATGAGTTGCGTTTAAAACAACACGCACGGCTATTAAAAATATTACAAACTACATAACAACAATATTAACAAAGAAAAATATCACATGAAATTGGACAGCCCTATAATAAAACCGTGTGCTCATCCTCTAACCCGTCGACTACTCGACAAAAAACAGGTTTTTGTCGACCCTTAAGTAAAATGACCCACTGCGCCACTGAACTAAACAAATCTACTTTTTATACCAGACATTCTTGTAGGACGCCAGTGTATGTGGTGTAGGGAGCTATATTTATAGCATTATTGAAATGTAGGAGAAATATGGAGTGTTATTCTGGTTAAAGAGTTTATTTTCTCATAAAGAAATTTACGTTTCACTTACATGAGAACACATTTTCACTTTAATAAACTATAAATTACACTTCGACATCTAGACACCACATAATACAAGTTTTATAATGCAACAATATTAACAGAAAGATACTTTCCTATGTTAAATTTGTTTTACCTACATACAGGTATTACAATAAATCGCCACTAACTTTTGTGAAAATTTTGTGTGCTTTATTAGTACGTCAAAGAAATGAGCTAAATGACATTTTATTTATAGGTGCGAAAAGTACTGTATATTTTTAAGGTGAATAATAACTTGAGACACATGACCGTCTGGTCCCAAATTAGGCAGAGCCTGTACTATGGTAACTAGACTGAGATATAAACATACTTATATATTTCTAAATACATACAATCATATTATAGATAATTACACCCAGACACAGAACAAATAATCGTGCTCATCATTATTTGTATTGGGTGGGAATCGAACCCTCAACCTCTGGCTCAGCAGTCAGGATCTCTAACTACTAGACCAAGAGGCCCATGAATACACGTAAATGTGAATGTACGTAGTCAGCTAGCTCTAATATTACCAATATGACGTAGAAGGAAAAATGTTTCTTTTAATTACGTCACAATCATTACTTACTTAGTTTCCAAGAATTTAACAAAATTTCTGTCTCTAACTCCGGACTGACTTTATCTGACAAGAATCCGGTAACTTGTTAAATTTATGGCTTAGTCATATCGAACGACATTGAATGAACACGTAGTTAGCATTCCTTCCGAGTACTTTTGTCATCAATAGTATTATATATTCTTTATTTATTTTATGATTGGCTAAAAGTAACATTTCTTTAAATTTAAGTTCTAAATAAAGTATTAATTCCTTGCAGTGTGACCGTACGTTTATGACCACTGCCCCACTCCTGAGGATTTGCTATAGGAGCTTGATATTCAATAGCTTTAAACTTTCCTCAAGAAATAAGCCATCAAATATTAAAGATTTTTAAATACGTCTTGTGTTACCAGGGATTAATGCGTTCAACCAATAAACCTAACTATTCAGCTTTATTATTTTAGTATAGATAAGTGAATATATACACAAAAATATTATTATCAACAGGGCGACGACGTTCGCATATATAGCATTAATACAAATTAACACGTTTGTATTTGTAACAAGTTTACGTCAGATATTGATGATCTGTGCTTTAGTGTCATTTGAATTCTTGGATATCCTGCGTAATGTAACAGTTATACGTGATCCAAATACTAAGATATCATTCGTCCGATTTTTAGAAGTTTCATCGCGTTTGTCACAGAATCTACATTGAATAAAAACTGTGCACCTTACAATTCGTAGAATTCTCATAAAGTGGTCTTCGACATAGAAACGGGCACTTCTAAAAGTATTATACTAAATTAGCACTTACACTTATACAAAGTACTTGGTAATTAGAGTCAAATAATTTTATTAAGACGATTATATTCGGTCTTCGCAATACCCGTAGGAAATAAACATATATTGAGACATAAAACACTTTTACTTCAACAGAGCCGTCACGCGCTCTACGGTACCAAAATGGCTATATTTAATTTAATAGAATAATAATAGTAGGTAGTTAAAAGTCCGAAAGCAAGTCGATAGCACAGCATTATTCTTTTGAACTCATTTCTTTTGATGCTGTAACTCCATATCCTAGAATAAACTTGTAACATTTTTCTAATCTTAGTACTTTAAACGACAATTCTTGTATGTACATATGTATTTATATTTCGGGTATCTCGGAAACGGCTTTAACGATTTTAATTAAATGTTGTATACAGATACAGGTTTGCATTTTAAGTTCAACTGCATAGTTGTATTTCCTGTAAAAACGTAATCATTACAAAAAAATAAAATAAAAAACAAAATGTCGATTTTAGTATAAGGCGCTGTCATAACTACAACTATAGATAAGTTAAAAACCATATTTCTAATAGCACAATGCTTTGTTTCAAACACCCAATAAAAAGTACCACAACAAAACGTTTTGGCCTCAAGCGCCACTTACATTTACGTATGTTTCTCTGCCATCAACGTCTAATTGATACCCCAGACCCCTTAGGCTAGGGGGTTAGTAGTTAGCACCTCAGTCCCTTTTTTCTAACTTTGTATTAAAAAATTGCGTTTGGAATAATTAACGCTCCATTTTGACCACACTCGACAGTGGTAGGGTTGAATTTATGTCAATGAGTAGGGTTGGCACTAGATGTGAAATTATAATTGTTTTTTTCTGTCTGTGTAGTAAGTGGTATTTTTGTAAATTATCTACGTATTTCAACTTATGAATGTCTTCGGGTTTTTGTACTTAGAAAACTTCGATTCATTGCGATACCAACATTGTTGCCTTTGCGTTATGGTTAATTTTTTTATAACGTAAACTTTTTTTTTATATTTAGATTTAGAGATTACTTACATTTTACCTATAACGTCTAACAGAGATGGGAATGGTTTTATTATAAAGTAGTTGTTATTATGTATAGGCGAATAAAAAATAAAAGGTACAGTTACTGCTTGTATGTAATGCCTGAATTAATCTAGACTTATATCGATCATAAATAACTGTAAATAGCTGTTTTTTTTATTATAGGTAGAGTAATTATATTTATACTTAAATTATATTAAGATTAGTATATTAACAATAGAGTATTAAGAAGATTGAAGACTACATTATTATTATTTTACTTTATTTTACTTTTAATTTGGCACGCTCAAGGTCTTGCTCAGGAAACAGTAGAGGCTTAAATCTCTTACTAAATTATTAAGATTATTCTAGGTATATTAATTTTATTAAATTGTATTTACTAACGCACATCAACAACACACTCACATTGAAAAAATATTGATGTACCTACCTTATAAAAATAAACTTAAACTGTGCCAGATTTCCTACTAAAAATAAAAGAATACTGTCCATTTCCGCCTGTACAAAATATTAACAAAAAAGTATCAATTTAACAGTCAACCCTAACCCGCCGCTGCTACCCGCCATCTGTCAGTCAGTGACAGGCGCGAGTCAACCCTTTAACGGCGTTTGTGTTTACATTGGGCTCTATTGACATGTTCTAATAATTTACATGCATTTTATTTATTAATATTCGGCATATTTTAACAAAAATATGTATAGCTGAACAGTAAGAGTTTTTCACAATGGATGTTGTGGTAGTTATTTTAATATTTGAGTATTATTTATTGAGACTTTTTTTCAGAGCTTTCAACATTCGCACTTGGTGTCACTTGTTCGTTACAAACCATATCTCATATAGCATTCGCAATCCTAGTCTCCAGAAAAAAAAACTTTACGTTATCAGTGTATCTAACTACGGTACTCTGCAGAGCGAATTTTCTCCTTCAGTTGGGTGGCTACAATTGAAACAACAATCTGCTGTGCCATATTTATTTTGCCCTCTTTTGATAACCGTATCAACCATGGTATATGCTCACTTGGTGCGCTCTGAGCGCTGGTGACCCTACTGAAGAGAAGAAAATGACAACACTACACTGGTATCTACCCGCGTTCTCCTTTGACTCTACTGTACCCCTTGTATGGTATCCTAATTGTTTGAGAAACAACACTCTAGTTCATCTTCTAATAAGAGAAACCGTTACATTACATTTGGCAGGGGTAATATAGAATATTATTACTTCTAAAAAGAGATTATAAGTGAACGTATTCATATCTTTACCGTGAAACGACCAAACAATGTGAATCTTTTCACCCCAACCCTTGTATCGCAACGTCTAAGTAACCATCACTCTCGGTCCACTCAATAAATGAACTTTTTATCTGTCCACATCCTCTCATTAAACTTAAAACATCTTCCCGGATGTAAATGCGGAGGGTCATTATTTCCCACCGAAACACCACCTTACAGTCGAAAACAAACTAATACTAGCAACCCTTCCGTGTTTTTTTAAGTCTAGAGAACACCAGTCCATTCAGCCTCTTCCGTGAGAACGTCAAACATGACCATAGAGAAAAAGTATGAAAAAAAATGAAATGAGGGCGAGTGGACAGTTGTCGAATAAAAACTCCTTGCTTAGAAATGAATAATAAATAGCATTGATGGAGTATTATCTGATTCACCTTTCGGAGGTGACTTGATGTTACCTTTTATTTTAATTATAGTTGTTTCTAAATTAAGTGCAATTTAATACTTTATAACTTAAGTAGTTTTATAGTTATACGTTTAGTTGTATGGCACATAATGTTAGCAGTTACCATTTAATATAACCTAACGCGATTTGTTCACGTGTAGAGTCAGCCTAGTAGGATTTTTTACAATTTATGTTTATTATGAATGTTATCGACTCTCTCCACACATTATTATATCTACTTAATATTTTCAGCAGACCCAAATATTGGAAAAAATAATTCCTACTTAGAGTTCCATAACCGAAAATTAAACTCCTTATAGAATTGAGACTTCGCTCCCCATTTCATCAAACACAACATTCTAATATCAAACATTCATTCTCACGTTCGCTTCATTAACTTTTTTAGTTTCATCCTCCGGCACTCCCTCGCCTACAGGTGTCGTGATAAAAAATATTAACCATAGACTGTACAGCAATGTGGGTTCCCGCGTTTTTTCTACATCTGTACTTTTTCAATTGAGGTATTAATTGTTTTGGATTTAAATTATGATGAAGACGGGACTATTAAGAAAGCGATAATGCCATGTGTGTACGGCGAACGTTTGTGGATCTAGACAAAAGAGTATAGAAGTTGGTATTACTCTTTTTTACCTGTGCTCGTCATAGTTCGAGATGCGGCCACTTGTACCTACAGTTATCTGTTTTTTTTATAAAATCAAATTTTTCAAAGTCACCCAAGATTCCTTTAAAAACATAAAAATATCTGCAATTTATCAAGAAAAATAATTACAATATATTTCATGAAATGTTAGCGGCAAAATTTTTAAAGGCAACTGTGCTGTAATCTTCCTTCTTCTCCTGTATCCTTCATGAAAATTAAGTTTAAAAAAAACCTGCAGATTCAAACGACCGGATCGTAGACTAACAAAAAACCTAGTAGTTTTACAATTTATAATGGGATAACGGCTGATACTATTACACATTGCAAATGTCTGCCCATAAATGGTTGGCTAGCTTAATACTATAAATATTGATTGCTAATAAATATATTTTAGTGCTACACTAAATATAGGATCTCAACAGAATAACTATGGAATTCGTCCGTATGTTCATACCTTAAAAGTAGTTAAAAAAACTGGAAGCGAACAATAAAATTAAATATAATGACGAACACATCGACACATGTCACTTCCGATGCACCGGCTATTAAAATCAGTTAACCCGACCAAAATCCAATGTCTCAGATCGACCATTAACAATTAAAAAGAAATAAAATAAATCCCACTGGCGTACAACTGTCGTATTTTTTTCTGACAGGTAGCAAAGGGTTCTAAGATATAATGCCTACAGAGAAAGCGTGACAAAAGTATGTCTAAACATGTGTTAGAAACGTTAATTAATTAGTTGAGAAATTGAAAGTTACCCCTTTTCTTCAGGCGTTAATTTTTTTAGCCATATTGAAATCGAATTGAAGTAATGAAGGATGTAATTTATAGCGCCTGTGGTGCTGTAATGCTTTTTTTATTCAATTAGACGTTAGGCGGTAGGCTTTACGGCTTAACCCGTGGTTGTTTGTATACTCTTTGCCCGTGGTCGAATACAAAATAAATCTGGTGTTATATATTGGTCTATGGAAATCTGTCTGTTTGATGAGCTCTAGTGAAGTTACAATGTACAAAAGCACTTAGTTGAATTAAAAAAATATATATATTATTCCAAGAAATGGAATACCTATACCTATATGCATATAAATTTAGATACATATCAGATAAAATAGGTATTATTACCTATGTGTATGTAATTATTTCAATTATACAGGTTACAGAAAATTGTTTAACGTACAGCGCTAACAATCGTGATTTTTAATACACGATGTTATTTTAAAACTGACATATTGACCGATAAAGTTAATATTTCGTAAGAGAGAGGCCTGTCATTAATGAAACTATGGATATTTATTTTTTGATTTATCAGAATATATCTGCACAAAAAAACAAAGAAAAATCATAATAATTATGTTGTTCACAAATGTGCACCTACACCAGGTAAAGCATTTTCCGACAAAATTATTTCAAGATTTTTTTCGAGCAAAATCAACTATTTATCGGCTACAAATAACGCGCTCCTAAAAATCACAAATTTTTACTTTAAAAATAACGTAATTTATTACATGATCAAGTTATTACTTTACAAACTATTCTTTCTATAAATAACTCATTAGACAAATTATTGAAAGACAACATTTCAATTGAACAGAAATAGCTAGGTTTAGGTTAGCTTAGAAGTGCGACCACAACGCACGAGCCGACCGAGCGAAGCGATCCAGAATTTTACTTTTATTTTACTAGGGCAGCGTGTATTTTTAATATCAATTAAATTGTATCAGTATTTGTATGAAATTAGTACTTGCCATAAATAATCTGTCCTATTTTGTAAAATCACAAATTTGAAACTGAATAGATAACTACTGTTCTACAGAGCACAGTTGTTTTCTATCCAGCATGATCATGGTCTTTTCATGTATAGTCCTAGTCCCAGCGCCCTGCCTTATGTAGCTTGGCTTAATTATCAACTTGCCCAATAGTTGCAATATTCATAATGGTCAAACAATGTGATAAATAACGAATTCTATGTTAGTATTACTCACAGAGCCTAATTTCACTTGTCATAATTCAGATGGCCCGGGCGTTATAAATAATAATATGTGTAAATAGATTACATTTCAGAAGGAAAATAAATATTATAGTGTTGTATTGGCATTTACAATACGTACCTTGACCTAGTTGTAAACTGGAATGTACCTATTTTGAAAAAAAAACTAATGGAATCCGAATTGTCATTTGAAGAACAGGATAAACTGGATTGCATTTTAATAAACAAAGATAGAACTATTCTATTTGATCAAATTGTAATTTAAAAAGTTTACAAAATAATGTGATTAGTGTTTTAAACACTGCAAATAAAGATATTCTATTCTATTCTATTCTATCCTATTATATTCACTAACTGTCTATATCCATAACGCACCTTGTTGTAAATTAAATATTATTTAGCGGAGTGTCGTACGACACACCTATAGTTTACTAGCATTCGTACAATTCGATTTTATTTAAACTCGCGACGCGGCGACGTAATTATTGCAAAGCGATGATGAAGCGATTGTGCGGACACTAAATTACTTGAACTTGCACATTATAATCGGTTCATTAGAATGAAAAACATTTTTTTTATGATATTTGAGCATATTCAGGAGATTTTAATATCTATCAAACGTCATCCATGCGCCAAAAGACTCACTTAATATTCTTTAATCCGCAATTGAGTCTGTTTGTTACGCATTCACGCCAACAAATTATCATAAAATTTTGCATACAACGTCTACACAACTGTGTCAGGGGTACATAAAAGGACATGGGATGCCTTCCGTCCAGAAAAAAAAAATACCTACTATTCAAGAGGGATAGAAACGAAGAAGAAAAAGTTAGTATTTAATAACATCTAAAGACAATAAAAACCACAGGTTATATATGTAAAAAAAAAAGTTAAATAAACGCTAGAAATAAATAATTCACGGCACATATCCTGTCATTACTTTAATTGCTAACTATAAAGGCTATAAAAATACCTTATACTTACAGCTTACGTAATAAGGTCGATAATCGCTTAGATATTATTTTAATATCTAAACATTGTAGGCTGCACTCGGCCATGTCATTTGGGTCAAATGACAGTTGGCTGTGATTTTGTGTTTTTGTTTGTTTGCATAAGGGTGCGTCTAAACGGGCAATACTTCTGCTACAATGTATGGCTACAACACAGTTGCCGGCAAAATTGGAAGCAAAGAAAGGGGTGTGTGGCCCGGCCATGTAGCCACACATGTTTAGTATGACCTAGATTATTTTTTGTGTTGCCGGCACATAGCAGGACATTCACATGGGAATCGAAAATACTGAGATATTGCCCGACCAGCTCTGTTACTGTTTAATTTTTGTTGTTTTTGTGTTTTGTGTTGCATGCATCCCATTCTAAGTGAGGTGGGGGTTGCCATGTGTGCGACGACGCGATTTGTACCTATATGTATTATTTCTATTCTTCGCTGATGATTTCGACAGCCATTGATGCCTGACTTTGTAGCCCGTGTACAAGCCAAACAAATGAGCCATACTGGTATCTGACATATTGCCGAGATACATTTTTTGACATAATCTGCATTAAAATGTTCTTGTGGTGGCTGAACTACATTTCTCTTTCTATTTTAAAAGACAACTCCCGCATTAGGAATCAATCAATTTATTCCACTCCAAATGTTTTAAGGATGTTGAAAATTCCTATGTCGCTGGGGGGCTTTACAAACCTTCAAACAACGGACACAAAGAACACCCAAACTCGGAACAACTGTTTGTGGATCACACAAATTTCCGTCCCGTGTGGGATTGCGCCAACCGTGCAGTCAACATTTCACAATCTTGTAGCCACATATTGCGGTAAAAATATTGCCAGTTTAAACGCACCTTTATTTGTGGATTTATGAACGTACAGACGGGTTATCACTAGCCATAGTTTTCATAAATCTGAGAGTTTGAAGAATAATATGACTTTACTGACCGAATTCATGGCGAACCGAATTCAAAAGAATAAAATACTCTATCCACCTCCTGGCTTCATCATCAGACCATCGTTTCTAAGCTCAATCAGTTGGACTCGTCAAAACAAATCATATGAGCCCAAACTCGAGGGGTTAACTAGTAGCCACTGAAGAGTTCCACTATACACCTTCTGAATCCATCATCAGATCAGCTCCACGATGCCAAATAATAGTATTGCTATCCGAACTACATATACATACCAAGTTTCATTCTGATACTACAATTAGAAGTAGGTTAAAATTGACTTGCAAGATTTGTTTACATAGTTATTTACAAGTGAAGGTAATAAAATCATGTTGAAAAAAGCGTAAAGTCTTAAGTATTGAGCTTATTTACATAAACTATCTAATTTTATATAAACTTATTTTGAGTCGGCGCCACCAGACGTACGTCAAGTGACCATCTTCGGTTATTATTTAATAACTATCAATTTTAGCTTCTATATTAATGGAAGCTATGTCTCAAAAAAAAAAAAAAAAAAATATTATGAGAACATCACTTGGGAGTGAGACATTAAGGACTGTGAGATATCAATAACGATATTCAACCAATTTATAAGAGAAGATAACTTAAAATGTCTTCTATTTTAACACCTGTCAATGCACAATACAAATATTTGGGCAAGGTCGTTGACCCGAAATTCAATAGGACTCTATAAAGTTATAGTAAGTTAAACCTTACTGGAACGAGTTAAGGTTAGTAATGGAACCTAGGCAGTTTTGAGATGTTCCGAATGCGGAATAAAATTTGAATGCTTTTGAAATTATTGAAAGTTAAGAACCTGAGTAGGTACTGTTCTTTTTTTAAAGACAAATGTGCTTTGGGATTATCTGTGTACAATATAGGTTAATACCGACCATCTAATTAATTCTATTTTGTACTAAACTGTTTAACCGATATCTTCGGTAAAGTGCAAATTGGTAGTATTAATCCCATCGGTTAGCTTTAATTTGAGTAGGAATCTGCCGTACCTGCTAACGATAAGTGAAAACATTTTTATTTTCTATTAGATGTTTTTGTCTTTGTCAAATCCTCGATATATGGAATGCCAGGTCGATTTTGAATAAATAAAATGAAAAATAATAGGTACCTAATTATATTACTAACATACACGTACAAAACTCCAAATCAGAAAAATATTTTTTGAATTATGTGCGAGTATTCAACACTTCGCCGCTACAATTGTCCAATCTCAACATCTGCTAAACATCTGCCGATTATATCAGACCTGTCCGGTCCAAATCAATGTGGAGCGCCGGAAGGGTTAATATTTTGAATAAAAAAAATCTATCTCTATGTTAATCTGTAAGATTAAAAGTGATAGTGTTTGAAAATAGAAGTTATCATAGACAATTAAGAATTAAACATTTAAAATTTAATAACCTAAAAGCACAGATTAAACTATATAGTTATATTAATAAATATTATGTACTTACTTCTATATAATGCCAAATTTTTTCGGGATCTCGTCTCATTTTTGTTTCCTTTAAGCCACAAAATATTTCTTTCGAATCGGTTTTACTGCAATTGGAATATTAAGTATTTTTTTATCTCTCAACTTTATAATTATAATTATTTCATGTAGATAACGATTACTGGTACCTATTCAATTCAATTCAAGCCTTTATTATGCATTCCAAAATGTTTACAAAGGTGTTAAAAACTTAAAAATAGAATATTTCAATTTTGGACCCTTACAGCCACGGCATATTTATAAAATAAATATAAATGTAAACAAATATTAACTCTGATATAAATATTAATATTTGATATAAAGATACTTAAAGATACTCATAAAACCAACGGTGTCTCTAATGTTCAACATGTCCCTCTTCGCCTAAAACTCTGGCGACGTTGCTAAGTAGCAGAAACACAGCACTGTTATTACGGATTCCTTATATATTAGTTGTATTTTTGCTATTCTCGAAATCTAAATATATATAATAATTTCATCATTAACTTTAAGCTCACATAACTCTAAGACTTGACTCCTGTCCCATTATTTCATACTGTGCGTAAATGTCTGTGGATTTGTCATGAAATAAAAAAGTCTTGAAAAAAAAACAAACGAGGATCAAAATAAATTAAAAAAAATCATTATAAAAACATCCATAGCTTTTAGAAAATCAAGATGGAAAAGAAATAGAAGATTACAAAGTAAGTGGTAAAACGTAAAAAGTTGTATTCTTGAATTTTTGTTCCTTCGGTCTATCCATAAATGGTAAATAACAGTAAGACCTGCGCACTCACGTCACAGATGTGATTGACTCAGATCATTAACGATCGTAAGCACTAACCTACTTTCGTTGGACACAAAAACTAACAATTGCTGCCTTTATGTACGGCCACAAAAAATGGCGGCCGTGTGTGCATTATGGTTTGTTGTAAATGGGTGAGGGTTCCGTGGTATGTTATATATTTAACGTTTTAGGCTCTGAGGATTTCATATTAAATAACGGAGCTCGGACGAGAGCCCCCATTAACACCACTAAACTAAATCACTAGATGTCAAGAGGGGGGATAAGTTGGAGTTGGTATGGAACACCAGTACGATATACAACTGTGTAAGTAATATTTAAAGAAAAATAAACTAGTGTTTATGGTTGCTAGACCTGCATGGAGAGGTTGGCAACACATAATTTGACATACTGGTGTTGTAAGCGTTATTAAGGCTAAGTAAACTAATTACAAGCCAAGATTGTTGTAAAAAAAAAACCTTGTGCAAGAAATACTTCCATATTTACTTGAGATATTTGTCACTCTGTCGGCGGTTTATGACTTGATCTTACATTCCCCTAGACTTAGTGGCGGATTTACCAATAGGCTGAATAGGCTGAAGCCTAGGGCGGCAGATTTTAGGGGCGGCGAATTTGGGAAAATATGTTTTTTGTCTTACAAAAATTAAAAAGATTCATATTTACATATACACCTAACTACCTAAATCAATAGGTACACAAACAATTCAACATGTAAAATGTTTCACCACCTATGTAAATGTTTCTACAATTTTCGTAATTCGAAAATTGTGCGGGCGGGAACGAGTGACACGACCCTTCACTAGTGTGTCGGGCCAACACAGTTCGGGTGAGAGAAGATTTTGTAACTTAAAACACAATTGAAAAGTTATCTAAAAATTTCCCTTAAGCCAAGAACTTTCATAATTTAATCTAATTTAATTTCATCGTCATCATCAGGCGGATTGTTACCAGATAATTAAATATAAATTTTTAAACGCAATAAAAAATATTTTGTTATGTTTAAGTCTCGAAAGCTGCTCCCCGGGAAACGCAAACAGCAACAGTCCAAACTCTCTCCAAAGACTCTCTACCTTATGAGTAAAATGCGCGAGCTGTCAGCCACTCAGCCGTCTGGTCAGATAGGAGAGCTTAAAAACTGTTATGACGAGATCTCCCAAGCTTCAACATTCACACAATAGAGAATGCAATTGAATGGAACATGGGGTTAAGTGTTCGTTCAGCACTTGGCCTCCCCATCTGACGAAACTCAAAACTGAGAACGGCAGTCAATTCAAAGTCCCAGATTCTCAATGAGATGGAGAAGTTTTATAGCTGTACGCATCACGGATAATAGAACCAACGAGACCCAGTGATGATGATCACAGAGCGCCATTAGAGGGAGGACATACCTGAAATTGTCTACAGCAAGATAGAGATGGCTCTCGAGCAGCTAAATAAATGGATCTCCTGGGGATGACGGAATTACTACCGAGGTCTAAAGGTAGGCCAGATGCAACTCCTGAAAGAGCTAGAGAGTCTAAGTTAGGTAGCAATGAAAAAGCCGATGAACTCGCCAGAGCTGGTGCAGACAACCAACAGCATGAATCGGAACCATTCTGCGGCGAGCTTATTCAATTATAAACGCCCAATACATATCAATGGCAATTAAGATATGGAAGACTGGTCTAAAACACTCGAAAGCCTCAATAAATGGGTATGATAACAAAGTATCAAAATAACTTCTAGAGCTCAAGAGATACAAAACCTGAGCTCCTTCTCAATCGTCACCGGACCCTGCAAACTGAACAAACATAAGTTACAATCTAAATGTGGCGAGAACACAATATGCAGATTCTGTCGAAAACTGCAATGCATATTTTATGCTTTTGTGGCCCACTAATGCGGTACCGAAGTAGTAACTTAGAGTTGCACATTATGCATCTGTGATATGATCTGGAGGTTTCTCGAAGCCATAAGTCTGAGCAGTGAGCTATAAAGCAAAAGTGCGTTACAAAAGACCAAAAATAGTTGAGGTAGCACTAGAGACTAAAAACAATAATAATAATAGGTAGTAGTTTAGTACCGTCCTTTTTTTTATGTTCGTGTGGAAACCCCCTTGGGCCGTTACCCCACCGGGGTTTTCGGTGGAGCGATGTGTCGGAATCGAAACGACTAAAACCACACACACGGTGTGCCGTACTGCACCTTAAATAGGAGGGATCCGGGAACAGCTTTTATTAAGACATCCGGACCCTCCCTAGCGCCTGCCCGCAAAAGCGCGGGCACCACCTCTGGGTAAAAACCTTAAAAAACCTCTCAATTACGCGACGCGGACGCCACCTCCTCGCAGTGGCCCCCCTACAGCGTGTGAAGGGGGAAAACCAGTCCCGTCCACCCGCGGCCACCAGCGGCAAATTAGGTCCGAATGGAGATCTTCCTCTCGGACCCGTTTCGCCGCCTCCTTCTGCGAGATGACGTCCTCACAGAAGGTCGCGACCGCGGTATAATTCTTCCGGCCATGGAGCGTATGACGGTCAGTAGCTAGAGATCGCCTCCGATGACTGCAGTGAGGGCCCGACGCTGCGTCGCCCAGGCGCAGCAGACCGCCAGCGTGTGCTGAGCTGAGTCCTCATTGCAGTCGCAGTGGTGACAGGTGGGACTCAATTCTCTCCTAGTGACTGAGTGCGGTACTTCTCGAAGCAGCCGTGCCCGGAAAGAACCTGCGTCAGTCGGAAAGAAACGGTCCCGTGCTGCCGCCTTGACTACTCGATTATGACCGGCTGAAGAGTTTAGTTCCGTCCTCTAACAAGGTTTAACACCTAGGTATTGCGGCACCGTGAACCCCACCGTACCGTACCATACTGTTCGACAGATTGTGCAAAAGACCGAGAAGTATTTTTAGCGGCTGTGTACGGCTTTGGATTACGAGAAAGCCTTCGACTCCATCGAGACCTGGGCAGTTTTGCATTCTCTGCAAAGACTCCAGTCGACTGGCGATATATGGGTGAATATTGAATAGCTCAATTAACTATGTCCGGAGGCAAAAAGTGTCCGTATTATTAATATTATGGGCCAAAATATTTTTTTTATATTACTTCAGTATGAGATCTAGTAGGGGCACGATAGTAATTATTTCTATATTAGGTATAAATAGTAAAACAAAAAATAATGACTTGTAAAACTTGAAACCCCTGGTGCGTCCTATTTACATTTTGTAAAGTATTCATCAACAAATAACCAACTTGTAACTTTCAAATGAATATTTGATGTACTTTATCAGCCTGAACATTAGTTCATGTTTAAAAAAAAAATAAACAGTATGTTTGTTATACCATAATTGTCTGTAGAATTAGAATTTAAGTTTTGTCCGGAGCTTCACAATGATTTCACTGGCGCGTCATTAAATTACGCGTAGATCCTTACTGGATTGTTTGTAACATGTGGGTCGACTTCATCGTGCGAGTGCTGGTCGGTCTTTAACCAACGTAGTGGTAGGTTGTGCCTCACGTTACTCGTGGACAAATTTACGAAGGTATGTATTTGATTCCCCTGGTTTTGTTTCACTAGGTCGTTGATTACCCTGATCTTATAAAAAAATATAATTAAATTTTCTCGAATTTGTTATCTATTATAAACGGAAACACCTTAATTAAACCTCTTTATTATTTTAATTATTATTATTAAGAACTCATTACTTTTAACTTATTCGATAAAAAACCTACTTTTTTGATTCCCTTGGTGTTGATTCTCTTGGTATTTGGGCCAGGGTAATCCATGTTTCCTATAATTACCTTGCAAGACAATAATTTCTTTCGTGTTAAACTGAACTTTTTCCTAAAAATAAAATACTTTTTGCATAGGTAATACATTAATATCCTATCATACTTAGCAATCAAAACATCTGGAATCTGAGAAAATTATGTGTAGAGGTAATTAGTTTTAAGATTTTTATTTTACCTTAATTTAAAATATTTGCTATATGCGGTTTTTTAGATTCTAACAATACCTCAAAGACCAGACAAGAGAGAATAGAGAAAAAACGACTTGCTGAGCATCGTGGATTAGAAAAAATAAAGAGAGATCCTGAACTTCACGCCCAACTGAAAGAAAAAGAAAATATTTGAAGAATAAGATAGAAGAGATCGTACCAATTTGTGAAATGAGTCCACGGCAACAGAAAATTATGAGAAATCATGATTTGTAACTAACACTAAAATAAGATTTTTTTAAATATTAACTAATAACATATTAAACGTTTAATACTTATATGGGTAAATAATGAACCTCCTCCGTCAATAATTAAGTTCCTTTCATCGTGTCTAAATCAACACAAAAACTTTTGATAATAATCTGTGTCGAATAAAGCGCGCGAAAATATCCGTGCTGTTAAATAACGATATCCACAACTTTCCGGACTAAAATAAACATGGACGGCGCGTTTCGGCGCTAGTCGCTTATTATAAATAATTAATGATTCCGTCCGCTCTTATGCACGATAAAATGCCATTACGGTTTTCATCGGTGGACTTGCAAAAAATAACGTGAGCCGCCGCCCGAACTCGTCCGAAACAAAAAATACGCTTAAAAGAGTGCGCAGGCATCGCTGAAATTCCCGCTGTTTCTTACCGCCACCCGGTCATTTGACTCCGGCCATTATCTGCGGAATTAACAACGGTGAAAAAACTCACGATTCGATAAAAGTATATAGTTGTTGTCGCGGACTGTTTTTATAATATAAATAAAGGTTGCAGCGGGCGCTGAGTTGGTCACCGACAACGGCCTTAATGGCGTCAAACACGATAAATATTGCCACTCATGAAAATTCAGCAACGCATTATCCGAACGAGTGGCTGAAAAACATGGAACCTCATTCCATTTGAGACGTTTCATCACATCTTAGACTAAAAAATACATCATCGCCCGCAGTTGCACGTATATTTTTATGCAACAAAAAACATAGTCATTATAATGTTCCGTTTTACGTATGTGGCAAGCGGTGCGTTATAATATCACAAATGACAGATGCATCATTCCTTAAGTCAACGGACAGTAGCGGTGCGAACAAAAAAATATAAAAACGTCAAGACAATTATGAGATTTGCATAATCACACAGCGTATTGTTAAATAAGCTGATTCAACAAATGAAAGGAATTGAGAGGATTTTTTAACCTTTCGTTGTTTTCAAACGCATCTTTGCGGAACTGAATTCTTTATTTGAAATTTGAATTGAATGAGTAAAAAGGCATATTGTCTGTGGAGCGCGGGCGTGCGGGACTCACAGTAAAAAGTATAAACAAATGAATTCCGTATAATAAGTTCAAAATATTATCAAGTCCATCAAGCAAAAAACCAACGTTAAACAGCTTTGTCAATATTTTTTTAAATCTTAGAACAGGAACACTTAAATATGCAAGATCATACCATTTTTAGGAAAGTAGCGGTCGAATTAAGAAATGACCACAGATTATTTTCAAACCATTACAGGGCATAGCGTTGTGTGTGACACCTGGTGGTACAAACGTAATGAAATCTCAAATTTTCTGTCGTATAACGTTCCAGTACTTGACCTTACCACCTTGCTAAGTTAAAAGTGACGATGTCAAATCCGACTTATTTAGATTTGCAAGTTGAAGACATGCGACGACTAATATAAATTTTTGCAATTTCGATAAGTCGGCTTTCCAGTTAGAACTTGAAAATCTGAAATCATTCAACGAGTCCAACCAAAAAACTATTTAGCTTTATTATTAGAATAACTTAGTAAATTTTGGTGAATTTGAGCATAACCACGAAAAAATGATACTCTATGGATTTTTTTTAAGGAAAACTGATTGTCACTTAGTAGTTGCCTGCGGGTAAAATTTTTTGAAGTGAAAACTTCTTTAGACGCGTTGGGCACTTTTGGTATGGGGAAAAGCACTGAACTCAGATACGTACAAACAGATGTGTGTGTAATTTCACTTCTGACGTGCAGTTCTACGACTGACAGGTTTTTTTTAGTCTATATGAAATGAAATAATAATATGATTGAAAAAAAATATTCCTGTTAATTTTCGCGTTTATTATATTTTGTAAGGTTAAACAAAACATAACTAGTAAATTTGACATTAGCAAAGTATAACCTCAAAATTTTGTCAAACGTAACCTACCGTTTTGACATTTGCTAGAGAGTAACTGATTTGACTTGACAGTCAGCTCTATTCACAAAAAAAAAACTAACTCTGAAAAGGGATCAACGATATTTTCTATACATTCGCTTTCTCGAAGAATTTCCTTACAACATTTATATTCAATGAGAGAATTCTTGACCAAAGCTAGGCAAACAGTATTTGCAAAGGCCAGGCTTCATTTTGGTACTCGCGCATGTTGGACGCAAGACGGCACAATACTGATCAAGGTCCCTGAAGGTAACCGGCTCAAGATCAACACTATGGAAGAATTGGTCCCCCTGATGTCTAAGTACCCGAAAGCTGTTAGTGCCACTGTTTCTCATAGAAGTAGCACCAAGAACATTGCTTCGCCCGGGAAACACAAGAATGGCTCTGTCAAGGTTTAATTCATCCGGCATTAGTGACTTCATACTATTTAAATTTATTTGTAGTTCCAGTGTTGACATGTTTCTTCTGTACGTAACCTGTTGTTCAATAGGTAGGTAAACAACATTTCATTCTGTATTGTCACATTAAGTAATTACCCACAACCATATAGTTTTTTCGATGTTGCAAAACCTTCACTTAAATTATAATTTTGTCAACCTTTACAAATTTACAGATATGACACTGTCAATATGACGTTCGGGATAGCAGGTTGCGTTCAGAAATGCATCTTTAAGCGTCTACTTTATTACTACGTTTACACTTGCACTTTTTTCTTCTTTTAAAGTGCGTTTTGTTAATTGTGTGTACTATTGTGTTAAGTTTTTTTTTGTTTTTATTACGTGTAGTGTTAGCTGGTGGGTGGTGTAGAGGAACGTCTTCGCGCCAACTTAGTAAGTCTTTGCATTATACATATTTATTATACAAATATTTTATTAATTTTTATATATAGATTTATTTTTGTAATATTTATATTTTAGTCTTATTGTCTATTTGTTGAAGTGATTATGATAGATGACGATTATGATTCCAATAATTCTGCCTACGAGTCTGCAATATCCTCTGGTGACGAAAGTTATGCCTCGTTACCGGAAACACTAGGTGACCGCTTACGTGCGACATTTAACCACCAATCGAAACACTCGCTTAATGTTTGTCACATAAATGCACAGAGCGTGCCTAGCCACTTTAGTGATTTGACAGAAGCTTTCGTTGACACCAACGTGCACGCCATCCTGATCTCTGAGAGTTGGCTCAAACCTAATCTTGCTTCTACATCATATCCTCTTCCAGGTTATGTCCTTGTTCGGAATGACCGAAACGCGAAAAGAGGTGGCGGTGTAGCTATTTATATTCACTGTTCCCTCCCCTATAAAATTTTAGCTGCTTCCTCCGCTTCTTATTCCGCTGACGCAGAATTCCTTTTCCTCGAAGTTTTTGTCAGAGGAGCCAAATTGTTACTAGGTGTTGTTTATTGTCCTCCTACTATCGACTACTTCTCCAGCCTGGAAACAGTACTGGAATCTTTAGGGTCAGAATATGCACATCACGTCATCATGGGCGATTTCAATACAGACCTTGTCCATCACTCCTCACGTTCCCGCAAACTCCTTCAAATTGTCGAATCTGCCAGCTTGCAGATCTTGCCCCTTCAACCAACCCATTTCAATAGCCAGGGAGCAGACACTTGGCTAGATTTAATAATTACTTCAGTCCCAACACTCGTCCGTAACCATGGTCAAATTACTGCGCCTGGATTTTCCAATCACGACCTTATATTCCTCTCGTACGTCCTAAAACCACCCAAACCCCCTCCCAGAGTATTGCACATGCGTTGTTTTGGTCGTATGGATGTAGATAGGCTTCATAGGGATGCTTCGGAACTAAACTGGGACATCGTAACGAAGGCGTCAAGTGTAGACGATAAAGTAAATCATTTTAACAATGCACTTATTGCTCTTTATGATTGCCATGCTCCTATTAGGAAAATTAGACTTAAGAGACCACCTGCACCCTGGATGACGGAGGCTGTTCTCAAGGCTATGCGGCGAAGAGATAGGGCCTTTTGTAAACTTAAAAAAGATCGTACAGAGGAAAAGCGGAACCTGTACAAAGCTGCAAGGAATCGGTGTAATCAGATGATACGTAACGCCAAACGCCGATACATTCTCCACAACATCACCTGTTCTTCCCCGGCCAACACCTGGAAGTTTCTTGGAACTCTGGGTATTGGTAAACGGCGACCCACGAATCTGCAGAAGATAGTTGGTTTGGATGACATAAACCGTCATTTTTCAACCTCTGCTTACCTGGATCACCAAACCAAATATCGCACTGTTGATTACTTGGCAGGCTTAGACTGCCCTAATATTAATCCTTTCCACTTTTCTCCAGTTGCCTCGGATGAGATCAAAAAAATCATTCTTTCCATTAAATCTGATGCCGTTGGTTGTGATCAAATTAGTAGGCGCATGGTCACAACAATCCTTGATCCACTATTGCCGGTTATCTCTCATATTATCAATTATTCTTTAGATTCCGGAATCTTCCCATCACTTTGGCGCAAAGCCTATGTCATTCCTCTACCCAAAATTGCAAATCCCACACTTCCCAATAATTTTAGACCCATATCCATTCTTCCCTTCCTCTCTAAAGTGCTAGAATCCTGCGTGCTTAAACAGTTATCCAGTTTTATTTACAAAAATAAGCTGTTAAGCCCTCTACAATCCGGTTTTAGGCCTGGTTACAGTACTACCTCCGCTCTCCTTAAAGTGACTGGCGATATTAGAGCAGTAATGGAAGACGCAAAACTGACTGTCTTAGTACTGGTTGACTTCTCAAATGCTTTCAATACCGTCAATCATGATATTCTCTTATCTATCCTTTCCTATCTTATGATCTCACCTGATGCACTGGAATGGTTCTCATCTTATCTTCAGGGACGCCAGCAGTCTGTTCGTGTCGACGAGTTATCATCAAGCTGGAATGATCTTGACTCTGGTATTCCTCAAGGCGGTATACTTTCTCCTTTGCTATTTTCTCTGTTTATTAATCTCCTAACCCAGGAACTTCAGTGTGCGTATCATCTGTATGCCGACGACCTGCAGATGTACTCTCAAGCGAGGGTTGAGAATATATCATCGGCCATCGACATGGTCAACAGAGACCTCAAATCTATAGAAGTATGGTCTCAAAGGTTTGGCTTGTCAGTAAATCCTTCAAAATGTCAAGCCATTATAATCGGTAGCCACCGATTGATGAGTAAAGTAGACACTGAGACGCTCCCAGCTGTTACTTTTAACGGTACTACTATACCTATTTGTCAATCGGTGAAAGACCTGGGCCTACATCTTGATTCCACATTGAACTGGCGCGATCAGGTTACAAATCTGTGCCAGAGGGTTACTGGTACCCTCCGTGCATTACATCGCTTAAAAAATTTTCTTCCTGCGAAAACCAAGACAATGCTCATGCAAACTCTCATATTCCCAATAATCGACTATGGTGATGTGTGCTACTATGACCTGAATGCAGACCTTCTCGATAAATTAGACCGTCTTCTTAATAACTGCATTCGATTTATATTTAATCTTCGTAAATACGACCATGTGTCCTCTTTCCGTTCTCAGCTTAAGTGGTTGCCTATTCGTCAGCGCCGTATGTTGCAAGCCCTCACTGCCCTGTTTACCATTCTTAATTCCCCATCTTCTCCACCGTATTTAACATCATATTTCCAATATTTAAGTAGTAATCATGATAGAAACCTTCTGTCCTTAAATAATCTTCTTCTTCTTTGTCCCTCTCATACCACAGAGTTTGTAGGCTCTTCTTTTTTCGTTCAGTCTGTTCTTCTTTGGAATGCGCTTCCCCTCGAAATCAGGATGGTCACCAATCGTTACTCATTCAAAGTGAAAGTAAAGGAGTACCTTTTTGAACAACTAGCAGAATGAACTTGCTGATAATTTATCATCTAAATCGTTACTATGTTTTTTATTTGTATGTATGTATGTATGTATGTATGTATGTATGTATATGTTATGTTTGTGTACATATTTGTATGTATGTTTATGATATGTATTTTATCCTATATACTTTGTTTATGTATTTTTGTCTGATATTTAGTTCACAAATTTACCTAATAAACTGTAATATTTTTAATGCACCTACTTCCTATTTTCTCTACATCACCCGAAGGTTGACTGGCAGAGAATGCCTATGGCATTAAGTCCGCCTCTGTACTCTATGTGCATAAAGTTTTAAATAAATAAATAAATAAAATAAATAAATAGTCATGTCATTTGTCAGTTAATATACGCATCAAATTCAAAACTCACATACCTATTTAATTCATTACATGTTTGTACCTACTATTTATGGTCATACATTGAATGGTTTCTATAATAGTGTTATCGCAAATTCTTTTCTACTGTGAAAACGATATCGCGTTACAACAACAAGACTTTACATTTCCAATTAATGGCGCTAAAAAACCGTCAGCGTGTATATTATGAATAACCATTAACATTTAAAGTTGTACATGTTGTTGTTCACGTTACTACAACACATTACAATTCATGCATGTAAGAAACAGTCTCGAAACCACTGATATAAACTATAAAAATCACTAACTAACAGTAACTGCCAAGTTGTTCGTACCTCTGTTCGTCAAGTCAATCGTTCTAAACATATTCCTACCCTTTTATAATCACACAATTTGTTAATATTTATCCATCGACCAATAGTATTGCGTTACCGGTATAACCAGTCAAAATAATATCTATTAACTTATTTTTATTAAATAGTGAACTGTGTTATCAATTCATCTATTATAGTTTGGCCCTATTTTTAATAAAATAAATAAGAGTTTTTGATGTGGCGACAACATGCATTCTATTCCTCATTTATCGATCTAGGGAGATCGCTTGGTAGTCGAAGTTCGACCATAATTTATTGAATTTCGAACGTTTCCTTTTATTTAATTGGCCTAAATTACTTAGGCCTTATTGGTAACATATTAAATTAAGCTTTTAATTTCCAGTAGGTATATGTATATATGTATACTGGACCTGTGTACTGTGTAGCTCTTAGTTGTCGTTTTCACATACTTTTAAAATTTATAACACACTAGCTGCGCCCCGCGGTTTCACCCGCGTAAGTCCCGGTGCCATGAGAATATCGTGATAAAAAGTAGCCTATGTGTTAATCCACGTCTCTGGCTATCTACATACCTACCAAGTTTCATTGCAATTGGTTTAGTAGTTTTTGCGTGAAAGAATAACAAACATCCATACATCCTCACAAACTTTCATGTTTATAATATTAGCAGGATATTGTTTAAAATTTTTAGATTTCTGCAGTTCTTCTACATATTAAACTTTAATAAGGAATCGAAATTTCACACTCCTCCGCAGTCAAAAATTAGTTAAAAAGGGGAACAAAGAATTCTCTTCGTGTATTATTATATTAAAGACTAGCAGTTCCCGCTCGGCTTCGCTCTCGTGAACATATATATATATATATATATTTTGCGTGGACGCTAATTTTTTTCCAAAATAAAATTAGGGTAAGTTACTCCTTATAACACCAGCTCTCTGCCAGTGAAAGTCTCGTGGAAATCGGTTCACCCATTTCGGAGATTAGCCGGAACAAACAGATACAGACAAAAATTAAAAAACTGAATTTTTGAGATAGGTATCGTGTAAATAGCTGTATGAGCCGTCCTTCCTCTCTCCCCCCTCTCCTCCCCTCTAATCCCCCTCTCCCGTCTTCCCGCTCTTCCCCCCTCTCCCTCTGTTCCCCTATTCCCACCTTAAAGGGCGGCAACGCACTTGTGACTCTTGAGTTACAGTTGCGAATGGGCGGCGGTAGTCATTTACTATCAGGTGACCCGTCTGCTCGTTTGCCCCCTATAGCACAAAAAAGAGCTTAAAAAAATATTATTTTTACATCACAAACAGACACTTCAATCTTATTTATTTGTATTGATAGTAACATTTGGACTTTGTGGATAATTCCCGACATAAGTCTCACATATTCCGTACGATACGCTAATCGTCGCTTACTTCAACCAAGTCAATATAGGAATAAACGTATTGCCTATACTAATATACCAAGTCTATTTTTAAACGCGTTAACCTTTGGGTTTTTTGTTCGCATAGCCCAGTTCTTGAGGATGGTAAGGTAAGGAAGGCTGCGACGAAAAACAGGGGTTAAACGCCGGTGCCCATGGGCGGCGTTAGTCACTTACCATCAGGTGACCCGTCAGGAGGTGTGTTCGTTTACCGTATCAACTAAAATAAAAAAACTTGAACTGAATGGAAGTCAACTCTACCTTTCACTTTCTTTAATGTTTATGGGCCCACACATTTGAAGTAATTATAATTAGTAATTATCAAAATGAATTCATAAACGGTAAATATATCAATATGCCTGAAATGATATAAAATTACTAAAGCCTAACAAGTAAATAATTAAAAAAAAATTGGCAGTCATGGGAATTTTGAGTTTCAAAATGAGATTGCTGTACCTATTCATTTTAAATAACACGAATTATCACAAAACTGTTTACGTTTTACGTTATTCACGGGGTCTACTACACGTCCCTAAAATATGACCACACCTTCCTGAAACAGCCTGTATACATACACACACAAACCCTAAAACATTGCATTCTTTTCTGGGCAGACGTATAATTAGATATAAAAGATATCAGTGTCAAGGGTGGTCTACACCTTTTAGACTTGTCTCCCGTCTACAAAAAAGCATAAATAACAGAAAAATGTCTGTGTGACGTCGCATCCGGCACATTTTTCTTCCGAATCAACATAACACAAGAAAAGTTTTTGTTTATGTGAAAGGAAACATAATATCGTCACGAGAGGCATACATTTGTTTATATTAAAATATTACGTATGATATCGCACGCCAGTTTTATAAAAATTGGCTCACATCTGCATATTATGTAGATTTTGTTTGCGAAGTTAAAAGTAGAGCCAGGCCATGGGGTAGTTTCCTATGCTAGAAATAAATTATTTCACGAAAATATAATACAAGTATTTTTATTTCAAGTATCTATGAATGATTTGACAACGCTAAGGCATGACCTAGGTACCTACCATCCCTATCGTGTTATTTTATACAAAACCTAATCTAATAACTTTAAACGAGCAATTCTGGTAAATAGTGTATCTCGTAAACGTATAAACAATTTGGATCAAATTATAGATAAGGTTTTGCTTATTAAGTTCTTTCCTGAAATTATTCGCAATTCACAAAAAAACAAAACACTAAGCGAAGCTTGGTCGCTCAGTTACTTGTATCGAAGCTACTGTTTTGATATTTAGTAATATGGAATTAAAATCAAACTCACAACTCTGGCACAAACAAAAGCGTTTTAGCTCCCTAAATAAAAAAAAATAAGCATTTTTTTTATATTTATAAAAAAGAGCACTGATAAATGACAGTTGTCGGACGATTTCCAAGTACAAATTGTCTATGGAACCAAGAACGTAATGGCATACATTCTCATACTCCCCCTTACGTACATGTTATTAGCTAGCAAGGAGCGGCTCCGTAGCGTCTACCCACGCAAAAAGCTTTTAAAAAGAAAAGTATTGCACCGTACCTTTATAGGGTTCCGCGTAGTGTAAACACTACCGGACTGTAAACCTTACGGTACGGTTTTAAAATCGTATAGTTCTACTATATAGATATTTGTCTAAACCTGTGCGTGTATTTCTACACAACATTGTGTATATATTTTTGAAACAGATGTGTAAATTGTGTTATGTTATCCATAACTCTATAAAATGTATATAATGTAGTAATGTGTGTAAAAACAAATATTAGTTTAAAACTAATCTCGATATACTACTAATAACTACATCGAAAAAGATAATATCCACTTTACTAAGTTTGTGACGGAGTTTTCGTTTGTCAAAATGTTGAAATAAATTCCGAATACATACCTATTGTATAAAATTGTTCCTAATTCATGTCACAAAATTATTTAGATTGTCAATGATTTTAACTTTTTAACACGGCATGTCATAAAACAATGAGCCGAAATTTATTCAGAAGTTTGAAAGAAAGAGGGAAAGAGTACTTCTATTATTTATACTAAGATAGTAGCTGTAAAACTTAACTTAAACCCTACGGGCCCATCCTTTAAAACCACATATACCCGCCAACTTTTTATAAGCACCAGCCATTTTGTTTTATTTTCGTGTTTTTTAGCCAGACATAGTTATACTTTATTATTGTACGGATTAAATTCACCAACATTTCTTGTTATCTTTTTGTTAAGTTGCATTTTTATGAAGCCAATTTACATAATGCCCGTTTTCACCGGGCTTTAAGTGAAATGAAAAAGGATTTGACACTTTTCTACTTAAGTAGTTTATACTCTGTGCAAGAAAGTTTTAAAACATGAAGGAAACGGAAACGTTATTTGGCAAGAATTGTCTATGGTATGTTTAAGTATGAAAGTTTTGGTTGTGTTTTAATCTGACATAAACAGTTTTCTCCAAGAGCTTCTACAACAAATTACCTGCCTGCTTTATGGAAACTGTTCATCATAGTGAATGTATTCTTGTTCAGAACTCTGTAAGTATATCAGTCACCTGGCGGGGTGCACAGAATTCCTTAAAATTTTGTACACCAGGGTTACGTACTTAATAAGTGTAACATTGTTTATTCAGAACTGTATGTAGATACTTATATAATTATCCTTAAAAATAGAAAATTTTATATAATTGCGTCTAAACCCTGCCACTAGAAACTTACATTAGTAATTTTAACACACTTGAGAAAGCAAAACTTCTTTAGGCACGTTGGACACTTTGGGTATTGGGAAAAAGCACCAAACTCGCGTGACCGTCACGCCCAGATACATATAAAAAAAAATATATATATATATATTCTCTATTACTATATAATCTATTACTTCTAAAGTGCACTATTAAACAACTATACTAGAAAAATTTGAAATATAATAAAAATAATCATTGAAGTTATATTTCGAAGATGTCGCTAAACATGGGTTTGTAAGTTTCGTAAAAAAAGTCGAATTTTATATCTTCTTCTCTCACCTTTTTGAACTAAACTCATACACAAAAGTCACGTAACGCCAACTCTATTCCCAAAAGAACTCTGTCGATCTCAGTCAATAAAAGGAAAAGAACACGATGCTGCTATTACAACTAACTCCTTAAAGTTCTGGAGAAAATGCAGCACAGTACGTATAAAATAAGGAAACTAACTATAAATGATAATGTTATTATCCCATTCGAAATCAATAAAACAAAATATTTTTAATCGTAATACCAATGAAATATATCACAATAACATTATATTCTAAGTCGCACGCGGTGGGAATCGAACCCGTTGCTCGTAATTTGCGTTTTTCTGCTCCCGCTCTGGCGACGGTTTGTCTTGGGATGAAGCTTTTTGTCTATGCCCCGCTTCTTGATGGGAATACTATGACTATGCCGTCTTGATACTTGCATTTGTTTTTAGGCCAGAAAAGCGCTGACGAAAACAAACGAACAATATGCAATATGTTTACGACACAAAACAAATATTAGATATACATGTATTACAACTTTAGTAGTATTTTATTTTAACTGTATGTAAGAAGTAGGAAGACAAATTGTATATGGTATTACTCTACTTATCTAGCAAGCCATTGTGTATTGCAGCAGATTTTGTCTTTAACGACTGCACAAAATCCCTTAAGACTAAATGGTAAAACAAATTTTGAAATTAGTACAATTAACTGAAAAGTTTATTACAACTTGGTTTAACCAATACGACACTAACGTAAATAAATGTAAAGTAACTTATAAAAAACACTTCACATACATGTTGTTCTTTGTATCCGTTGTTTGAATATCTGTAAGGCCCCCGCGACATTCCTATTCCGGGAGAAAAAGATAAACAACAGGCCTCATAAAATGCCAAATTGCGACTTTACCTAATTATTCCGGGCTATTATACTTCGGGCACTCAAATAACACAATTAACAAACATTTTAATAGATCTTGTTAATTGGTTGCCCATGACAAGATGTAATATATACTCGTACGGTCTGGTCTGAGGGCTAGACTTGTAATTGAGAAATCACTACTCATTATTACAATAATTATATTTTATTTATTAGAGGCTAGTTTTTGTCAATCAATTGAAGTATCCCTCGAGAACAGCCTTTCGTCCTTTGTCTTTTTCTGTATCCCTGATAACGTGTATGTGAAATTTCCTGACGATCTTTAGAGTAGTTAAAAAGTGAAATCGTAACAAATAAACAAACATACAAACTCAAATTCGCATTTATTATATTAGTTAAGATTTCAGTTTAGTGAAAAGTTCTCTACAGAATGTGGTAATAATAACCATTATTACTACTAACATACCTAGTATCCCCTTACCTATGGTTAGGGGTGACAGAGCTCCATTAGGCCCCCCCCAGGGTTAATTTAGGTTATAAGTGCCCATATATAGCCACTTAAAATTGGGCGAGGTGAGTGAGGTCTTTTTTTTTTTTTTTGGGTGACGAGGTGGAAGATCCTCATGGATGTCCTCCGCCCTTGGGGGGGCGAAGGGGTCTGTCGGACTCTTACCGACTAAAAGCCACCCCGGTGTTCCGCTACTTGCCTATGATCGGGGGAGCGAGTATCGCAATTGCATTCTTCCGCAACCCCCGATAGGCATTGACCCGTCTCACCCTAGACGGATCCCGTCACCCGGTGCGACTATCACCCGTCGGCCGCACTCCTCTGAGAGCGCACGCGGAACACTGCGCGCTGCCTCTCGGGCCTGTATCTGTTCGGACGATGACTTCCCCAAAAGTTCGCCGTCCGCAGGCCGCTTCCTAAGGTGGCCGGAGATCGTTAAACGCCCTCCGGCGCCCGGCACATCTGCTGCGGGTAGAGAGAGTCGGATTCCGCTCTCTCTCCCGTTCCGCCGCCTCCTTTGCGGACATCACCTCCTCGCAGAAAGAGGCGACGGCGTTCCATGCACTCTCGCTCCGAACCATGGCCAGAAACACGGTTGGGAGCTAGAGACTACCCGCAGCACCAACTGCCACGACGAGATCACAGCGCTGACTAGCCCAGGCTGGGCATTCCGCCAGCGTGTGAAGCGCCGTGTCCTCGGGGCAGTCACCACAATGGTGGCACCGAGACGTCGGCTCCCGGCCGAAACAACCGTGTCCGGAAAGCACCTGCGTCATCCGGAAGGTGAGGGCTCCGTGCCCTCTCTCCAGCCACTCTTGTAGGATGGGTCTTATCGCCGCTATAGCGGCGTGCCCAGTGAGTGAGGTCTTAGGTAACTTATTACAAATCTATCGTATCGTATAAAAATATTAATTTTTCTTCAAAGACAATTTTAATCAACATATATTATTTTATTTCTATTTCAACAAATTTCATGTGAAGTGATGACACTGTTCCCGAATGTCGAGCAAAACACCAAATTCCTATTCATGCATATAATACCAATATTATTAAGACCCTAATAATATATAATATCCAGGGGTTGCAATTTAGATCTGACTGATCCAGAATTCAAATTCAGGACCACAGCACGGCAGTTCCAGGTTAAGAACCACCTGAATTGCGCAGCGTGCTATGTATCATAGGCGTTTCGTCATTACTCACTGCAATATCGAGGCAGTTGGTACTAAATCAATCAATCAAAAATATTTTAAGTATCAAGAAAGTTCGAGACAGCAACACATCGGCAGGAGGCAGCAAAAACGTCTAGTTGCATGGCGGTTAGAAAAACCGTGGAAACAGAAGAAAAACATCGCTCACATTATGCTACGAGAAAAAGTAGACCGAGTCTTGTGAACTACTGTTTTTATTTCGATTTAATTAGCAACATAAGATTGTTTATAGTTTTAAAACCTAATGTCTAAAAATTAGGAGAAAAATATGTCTGAATCTACCTGTTGTTATGAGGCTCATGAATGGGTGGACCGTTTTCAATAGACTTTCTATCATTTAAAACTGATTTGCCCAATGATTCCTGATTCTTGATAATGATTCTTAAGTATATTCGATAGAATCTACTTTGTCATATTCTAGTTCAGAAGTGTTTTCTTTCTGAAAAGATGATGAAAATTTCTAAGACCTGGTTATTTTAAACTGGTTTATAATTTAGTCAAAGCGTATTGTTGTCTGTAAGGAAGTCCAACAGTCGAAGATTTTTATATATTTTTTCATATCACTGGTAGTTGTGGGAGACGCAAATACAAACATTTACTAAAAAGGTTGTCCAAACCGAATTAGCCATGACTTTTACATTTAATCAAGTCAGCTTGAATGTTTAAACATTAACAATTAATTACGTAATATGTTGATACAATGGAGCCTTCTCTACAATATCACAATCGCTAGTCTGTAGATTTAAATTCCGACATTTATGATGTATTGTTTTGGTTTAAAATTTTAATGTAATTCGGAATACAACCAAACTTTATTTATCTATAGCTAATTCAAATCTTTATTCTAGATATTTTCGATTAAAGAAATTACCAACGTCGTAATCATGATAATTACTTACGCTCTCTGCTTCTCCTTTGGATAGTATTCTTCTTTTGCGAAATGGTTTTAGGTAGCAACAAACTTTATGGTACAATCTTGTAAAATTACGTTCATTGACGTACCATTTTATTTTTTAAATATAGTTACGTAAATGCAAATTTACTAGATCCTGTTTTAATTATGGTTAGAATACAGCCTGATAGTTAAAAATTAAATCGAGACTTTTTTTTTAATTTATGGCTTGACTTCGCACGTTTGATGTGCATTGCTAGTAATGCTAGATACTTATATCGTCAACTTTTTTATGTTGTTCCAAATTCAAACCAAAAAATGTCATCTTTGGGGAACAGAGAATGGTTATTTAATGTGTACAGAGAAATTTAACTATTAACGACCTAGTTGATAAAATTTTTATTGACAGCTGAATAAGCTGCATACATTACCTACCTATATTCTCGTAGGGACTGTAAAATTATCTTATCTAATAGGTAATATTAAAAAGCTGAAGAATTTGTGTTTGTTTGGTTGAACGAGCTAATCTCAGGACCTACTGGTTCGAATTGAAAAAATCTTTTAGTGTTGGATAGCCCATTTATCGAGGAAGGCTATAGGCTATATAACAACACGCTACGACCAATAGGAGCGGAGCAGTGACCATAAACGCAGGTGAAACTGCGGGGAAGGCTAGTATTTTCAATGTACCTAATTGACATTTTATTTTGTTAGATTAAAGATTATATTACATTTGAAACGACACCGAAGTCGAATTAATCCCTAATCACTTTCAATCGTACAAATTACCGGTTGCGACTAAAAAGACAAATTAAAACAAGAAATTTGGCAAATTAGGGTTGAATTCAGGTTTGTTCGTTTGGTTTCGAATAAACCAGGTGGCAGATGTCCTAAATGTAATTTTGTTTGTTTCTTTTATTCAAACATTTGTATTGTATGTGGCCAGTAGCCAACTTGTACATGCGCTAAGTAATGTGTGTTGTGTTTTTTCAATTTCAGCATTGTATCGTACCTATGTACGATACAATGATAAGAAATGATGACCTTGCAACAAAAAATATTTATTTTTGTAACTTAAGTCAGTAAAATTAAAAACAAATGAAGAGAAATTAACTCTTCAGTGTACTACGTGTATTAGGGATGCAAATGGCGAAAAGCGAATTCAATTAAGTAGGTACTGAAATATTTTTTTTACCTGTATGTATTAATTGTTTTTAAAAATGTGACAAGGACATTCTTAAAATACTCAAATAACTAAAAATACTTTCTTCGAATTTATTGAAAGGTTCAAGAGTTTTAGAAATAAATTAACAGAACTAAAGTTCAATTAATTACCTATAAGAATAATTACGTCTAATTTCACAACATTTCGCATAAAATTCGACTTCATTCGACACCTATAAAGGTGTCGCGTCGCAGTCACTTTATATAAAAAAAAAACATTGAGCAATTAATTGAGTTACGTGACTTACTGGTTCCATTCACATTTCGTCCGATGATCTTATTGGACCCATTGGATTGCGCGCTGGCGGGGGTGTGCGGCATGGGGGGCGCTGTCCGTCCCGTTTCCTCTCCCGGGCTTTCCATATCGCACCTTTCGCTCGCACACATTAACCTAACACCCGCCAATTCGAAAACTTCACAAAAATATCCGCAACTTTATGAAAACATAAAAAAAAATTACATGTCAAAGATAACTATCACAGTTCGAAGTTCAAAAATGTCGATTTACATAGAATGTTCGACAGTAACGTGTCGAGCTCGTGTTTTGGCGCTAAAATTGTAAGGGTAGCCGTGACGTGTGGTCCGTGACGCGCGCGGCACGACTGGCGGCCACCGTCGGAGCCCTAGTGCAGCTGCATCGCCCCGCCCAGCACCCCACGCGACCCCTCCACGTGGCCCCACGCTTTCCTTGCCCTCGGCTTATGTAAAAAAACATAAAGGTCTCAATTTGTGAGTGTGTGTGTAAAGTTAGTGATTGTCAGTGTGTGTCAGAGGGGCCGAAACTCCGAAAGGGTTCAAACTTGGGGGTCGACGAGTGATCATTACTGTATTTTTTTTAAATCAGTCTTGTACTTATCGATCATTACTGCTATATTTGAATTTTCTGTTCGCACGTCTTGGGGCTATTTTTTTAAGCAGGAGTGGCGCAATCGATAGCTGGTGCAAGTAACACCGAATGTTGCGGCTTTGACTCCCGCGTGAGAATTGTGTGTTGAATTGATATCTTTTTACTGGAAGTATTAATTAAAGACATAAGTACGGTTTTTTCCAGGTGTGTATTTTGAGGATGTCCGACTAGTTTCGGGCTGATAAGGTCCCTTATCAAAGAGCACAGCGGCCTGACGCTTCGGTGTCAGACGCCAGTCTTTAACGTATTTTTTTTCTTAAAAATAATACTAGCAACTATTCTATACGCTGTAAACTTGTATGTAACAACATATTACAATAAAAGAACCAGTCTCAAAGACTCTTACCGGGACCCAGAAATAGCTAGAACTAATTCTTCGCTCGAACGGAGTGATACCACGGCCTCACAGAAAACCGGCAGTGAAGTGAGTGCGGTTACCGGAGGCCCTAAACCTTCCCTCTCCCCCCCACTCCACCTCTTCCCCCCTTCCCCTACTCCCACCTTAAAGGCCGATAACGCACTTCTGACCCTTGAGTTGCAGGTGCCAATGGGCGGCGGTAGTCATTTACCATCAGGTGACCCGTCTGCTCGTTTGCCTCCTATACCATAAAAAAAAGTGGACCTGTAATTTGTAGAAGTATTAACATTGTTTTCTCATCCTTTTTTCCCCTTTTATAAACCTGGGGCTCGTGGCCGACGAAACGGTTAGGAACAATACGCTCAAAGACCTTGCATTCTTCCTCGAGCATCTTGATGATCCAGTAGGAGAACGGTTAGTCGACAGGGCTGCCCTCCACATGAATGAGGACAAGTTTCCCCGTTTTCCACAGTTTCAGAAACTGTATCCGCGTATGTGAAGTTTTATTTTAAACGCAAAACTTGGTCCAAGATGATAAACTATATTTTTTTTTATACCCATACACGTCGTGTTTCTTTTACTTATTCCAAATTAAGTAATGCTCAATTGTTCGATACGATGTCAATAACTTTACGTGTGAGTGATAATTGATTATAATTATTGTGCAATGTGTATTTAAATCCCATTAGTTTCTAAAAGCATTTGAGCCTGTATATAATAAAGAACATACATGTTTTATAGATCTAAAGTTACCAGTAAGAAATTGCTTATTACCGACAAGGTCCTTTTTACATATGTGGTGACTTCCACATGCAGCAAAAACATACTCCAACATCATCTAGCGAAGACGAGCTGAACTACGGAGTAACTACTAATCCTGCATCGCATTATGAGAGTTCTCGCGTCGATTAGTACACAACTTTGCAACATCAACCATTGGGCCGCGTCCCACCCGTCATTATCACCTAGCCTGGTCGGAGGATCTTCGCTTTGTGTCGGAGGAACATAACCCCCGTTCCTCCACACTTATCCAATTGGAATCATTCCCAAAATTGCAAAGCAATACACCTAGCAAAGCTTTACGGTACCCACCAATACTTTCTCGGATATACATGCGTGAGTATGTATGTACATACTAACGCATGTATATCAGAGCAGGCAGAGCTGATAAACCACCCACATTTGCCAACTATAATTTAGTCATTGGTACCACTCACGTAATAGAGGGCAAGTAGCAACTTACCCTCTATCTATCCGTACTGCCCAATCTATCCGCATAGCAATGCGGATAGATTAGGAAGTGTAAACAATAGCGTGAAGTTCAGGATATCATATCTGGACCTCGAGCTGGCTGTTGCAGGGTAGGCCGAGCCTCCTCTAACTTATTTACTTGTTAGATTAGTAACTCAGGACTTAATCGCGAGAATATTAATAAGATGCAATAGCAATATATACATATACTAATATAGGTAACCAAAAAAGTTATTGTACTCTACTAATAATATGTTTAAAAGGCGCAAAACTTAAAAAAAAACTGTCAGTCGTCTGAAAAAAAGACTGCACGTCAGAAGTGAAAACACATACACACATATCACAGACACATCTATAATATGTTATCATGACAATATATGTCACCTGAGCGTGACGGTCAGGCGAGTTCAGTGCTTTTTCCCCCCATACCAAAAATGCCCAATGTGCATAAAGAAGTTTTTACTTCATCTACTAGTGACATCATCATAAATACATACAGATTCCGGTATCCCTGGATATTTCGTGTCGTTAATTTTGTCACTACGTATTTAGTTCACAAGTTTATTAAAGTAAACATAAGACTTCCACTGACAAATTAGTTTATTGTTTTCACTTTTATTAAACTAATTATATTTTTAAAGACTAATTAATAAGGAGCTGACAGAATTCAATGTTTAGATTAGCGACCTCTATTAGCGTGACGGTAACGAGTTCAGTGTTTTTTCCCCATATCAAATGTACAGAAACGTACCTAAAGAAGTTTTCATTTCAAAACTATTTACTTGTATTTTTTTCATGCGATTCGATGCATGCATTTCGATCTCATCTACGGATCACGTGACGGTAAGTGACTACCGCCGCCCATGGACACCTGCAACTCAAGAGTTACAAGTTACTGGCCTTTAAGGTGGGAGTAGGGGAAGGGAGGGAAGAGGGGGAGGCGATGGGGAAGAGGGAAGACAGGGGAAGAGGGGGAGAGGAAAGCGTTAGGGCCTACGGTCACATCACTCATTCGGCGAAACACAACATGAGCATTGCTTAAGTGTCGGTTTTCCGTGAAAAATATAAAAAATTAAAGCATCGATGGCATAAAGAGTAAGACGTCGGACATGCAATCAAGTGATTGCAGGTTCAAATCAGTACACTACAGACGGGAACCCATTCCTAACGGAAACACTGGAGATGTCAACAAGATTACTAGTATAAGCAGGCTAAAAAAAACTAACAGTCGAGTCGGTAGGACTGCATGTCAGAAGTGAAAACACACACACATCGGTATATATGTATCTGAGAGTTGCGTTGCGGTCACGCGAGTTCAGTGCTTATTCCCCATACCAAAAGTGCCCAAAGTTCCTTATGAAGAATTCACATCAAAAAACCTACAATAAAAATGTTTGACGTGAGAATTAAAACCATGATCTCACGGTCGCTTAAGCTAAGGTACCAATAATAATTGAGCAATAGACACTTAACCCAAAAAGTAGATAAATAAACTTTTATCCAACAAAACTCTTAGGTCAAAATAATACTGGCATCTTCGTGTCGGCATCAAATTAAAAATGATAATCAGTTTGCAAAGCTTAATTCGCTTGAGATACGAAAGCGCACCGTTCTCGGAAACATGATAAAAAACATATAAAACCGCCGACCCGCCAACGGTATACGATGATGTGGCAAAAAATTGTATATTTCAGGTTAAATGGCTTCGGCATATGGGTTTATATAATTTTCTTGTTATGTTGAGCTCTCACACTTATTTGTTAAGGTAGACAAGCATGGGTGTACCGAGGGGTAGGGGGTAGGGGAGGTGGCAGTTGGCCCCGTTATTAAAATAATTTTGAGTGACATTTTTTGATTTTGCAATGGACTGACAAAATCTAATTACCCTCAACCTGGGCCGAAAAACAAACCGTCACTTCAGTACTTTTTCGCCATAACAAAAGTGCCCAACGTGCCTAAACAAGTTTTTACTTAAAAAATGTAGTCTCCCCCAAGACCAAAAGCTGGGTACGCCCATGTAGACAAGTATTCATTGTAAGCTGACGGCGGGCGGCGGCGCGGCGTTGGACTTACGATCCAGTAGTTGCGGGTTCGAACTACAGTGGGGTTCTTGCTCCCGAAGTAAGCTTAGAAGCTTAGCTGGAGGGGTTAAAACAATACTATGTAGTAATATATGACCCCTTGAATTTTTTTAATTAAATATGGACTCAAAATTACACTTATGAAAGTCAGCAAAAAAAATGTCAAAATACAGCAAATGTGGAATGTACACCCGTCAGAGATGAAATCTGTAAAGAATCAGTATGTAATCAAAGGAATCAGTATATAAAGATTGTCAGAAAAAAGCCATGCAATAAAAACTCAAGTTACCGTACTTTAATTTTAGAAACAAGACGAATGTTGAAGAAATGTAAGATTCTAAATAAGTGACTGATCAGAGGCTTAGACAAGTGTCAACGTTTCTTAGCGTTTCCAGCAAACGCTCGTTGTTTTTTTTTAGGTAACAAAAATACCAGACATTCACATATGGTCTACTTTTAGTATTAGACTCTTTCTACTCTTGTAGGCACAAGAATAGAAAGAGTTAGGGTTGTATATTCAATACCAATATATATCATCATCTTCCTGCCTTCTTCCAATTTTATTTGGGGTTATGTGACTGTCTGTTTTGATAAATTAGATTAGACTAGCAACCCGCCCCGGCTTCGTACGGGTACAAATTATACACCTAAACCTTCCTCATAAATCACTCTCTCTATTACTGAAAACCGCATGAAAATCCGTTCACTAATTTTTCAGTTTATCGAAAACAGACAGACAGACAGACGCGGCGGGGGACTTCGTTTTATAATATGTAGTGATTTTCACATAGATTCTGGAAATAGAAGTTCGGTAACTTCAAATAACATTAATAAGGTTCTTAGTTCTTACTAACGGTTTAAGGTTTTTTAAATAGGTACGTGTTCTGACACAGCACGTACCTACCTATTTGAAACGGTACGTTCTGTGTCCCTCTTTCGGTATGTGTAATTTTTGTGACATTGTTTACAAAACTTTTTTAATCCATTCTACAGCATTATGTACTTACTAGCTGTAGCCCGCGACTCGCGTTGAAAATTTGGTGAAATCTACCTCACGGGAACCTTACATTTGCCCGCCAGTTCATTCGCATTTTTCCGATATAAAAAAGTAGCCTTTGTGCCTTTGTGCCTTTGTGCTTTTGTGCACCAAATTTCATCCAGATCCGTTCAACCGTTTTTGCGTGAAAGAGTAACAAACATCCATCCATCCATCCCTTGAGTGCTGATCGAGGTACAAATAACATAGCAGTTGCTGTTATTTAGTGAATTTGATAGTTTATAGCAACAGTTATGAGTTTTTTAGTAACATATAGGCTAAACAAGAATAATAAAATTTTATATCTATAACAATACCAGAGGAAAATGTACCTCGCCGTGTAGTAAGGAGAATTGATTACCGCGAGAGAAGAAAAGCTCGAAAGGGCATGGGCACTCTAGCATGCAGTTACAATAAATAAATAAAATAAAAAAATCTTTTTTTCTTTCTGGTATGGCTCACGGTAAAAAAAAAAAATATCTGTCACAATCACAAGTTATGACCGTTTGAATTTCGAGGTATTTTTACCATAGATATTTACCCCTGTTTTTCTTTAAAAAAGGTAAAATGTGTAAAAAATTTAAATCGTACTTACATAATTTTGAAGTAAAAACTTCTTTAGGCACGTTGGGCACTTTTAGTATGGGAACAAAGCTTTAAACTCGCGTGACCGTCACGCTCAGATATTTGTAGAACGAAGCGAAAACATAACTTGCAGTCCTACGACTGACAAGTCTCTTTTATTTTGGAATTTTTCACACCGTTATTAAAATCAATGTATGATATATATCGCAATTTAGATATCCCTCAGGAACAGCACTTGATCTAAATGAAAGGTACCCTCTGTCCTTTTCTGTACCCCTGACAACATGTATGCAAAATTACATAATGTTCGGTTAAGTAGTTATGACGTTAAAGCGCAAAAACAAACAAACCTAAATCTGCATTTATAATATTAGTTGGAATTCAAAATTTTGTCATAAAATTCGGCATTGTAAGTCCTAGGGCATCTAGGGCTTTCTTTTTTTATTCGTGTGGAAATCCCCACGGGTCATCACCTCACCGGAGCTAGCGGTGAAGTGGTATGTCGGAATCGAACCGACTAAAACCACACGGTGTTCCATCACAAGAGGGTCTATTGCAAGGGACCCGGGATACCCTAAGAAGGAAGCCTCCGGGAACCCCTGCAGACCTTGGCCGCCTCTTGAACAGTGTGGAATGCAGTTTCCTCGCGACAGCCTCCGCAGTGGTGGCACGCAGACGTTGGCTCCCGGCCCATACGACACAGGTACTTACCGAAACAGCCGTGTCCAGTGAATATCTGCGTCAGTCGGTAGGATAGGCTGCCATGTCGCCTCTCTAGCCAATCCTCCATGACGGGTCTTACCGCCACAATTGGGGCAGGGCACCTAGGGCTAAGATTGAAGTGAATTCAATTATAATTCCATAGATAATTGAATTCACTTTACAAAATATTTAGGCAGTAAAAGTCTAATAATTAAGTCAGCTGTCTAGTTTCAATAATAGGTACTCGGATATCGAAGAAAAATGGAATAAAATTTGAAATTCGCAAGGTTTCCTTACTTATCTGTGCAATTATCATAGAAATCAAGGAAGCCATATATTGAGCCTTTTTCATATAGATTATAACAAAAAGCTGGCACCACAGTTTTCCCACAGCGCTGCCGTTACTTTATCATCATATCGACATATTTCTAGTTATCTAGTGTTGCGACAACCTTTCACCGGCTCAAGGAAAAACCTACACTACCTTATGAGTCAGTCGGATATTATTTACAAAAAAAGTGAGGCCGTAGAAAAAGCGGGTGACTTTCGCATTTCGCTTTTTATAGTGGTATGAAAAGTAAACGAATTGTAGTTTTTTTAGATATAATATGACGATGCTACAGGTTCTGCAATTCTATGGTTTATACGCACCATTCTCGTTGTATGTCAGCTAAATTGTATTTTTTTGTATATTGGTTGCACCATATTACTTTTATGATAACTACAGATCGCGTGGTGGTCGAATTTCGACCATGGTTTTTTTCATTGACCAGTGTAACTTGATCTATCATTATGTAGACTTACTTACCATGACAGGTCAACGCGTATACTGGACGCGTTTAATTTCATTAAGCCGTTTTCACGTAACTTTTAAAGTTGTAAGATATTGTTGTAAGATGTGTTGTAACATATTGTTTGAAAATTTTAACTTTCTGCACTTCTTCTATATTTAAACTGTAAGTATATACATTGGCGTAGCTACCGGAGGGCCAGACGGGGCACTGCCCCGGGGCCCCCAAGCCCAGGGGGCCCCTCGGACTCTGACTTACAAACTATAAATTGAACTACTGAAAATTTCTCCAACATTCGGAACATAAATAAACCAGATTTTTTAGAACCAGAAGTTATCAGGTTTGTATTAGAGTTGTGACTAAACCACTATTTATATTAAATGGCGTACTTGAAACTTGTATATGGAGTACGACGAATCTGGAGTACGACAAATCTAGAGTACGTCGAATTCCGAACACGACGTATACGGAACAAACGATTTAAATAGTTTAGTTGGGGCCCTACTTTATTTTTTGCCCCAGGGTCTATGGTTACCTAGCTACGCCACTGAGTATATATTACAAAATTCACGTTACTACGTTCACTAATTTTTCTTAAAAAGGAGGACAAAGAATTCTCTTCACGTAGTAATAAATTGATTACTACTTGTGACTGATAGCATAAAAATATTACGGAAGTCAATGAGTTAAACTATTACCATCGAGAGAGAGGTAATGGTGAATGAGCTGGCAGTGGGACTGCTATGATCTGTACGAATGGATCAACAGTGAGGTGACACTTGGTAAGTCCAAAGGAAAGTTAGCTATCTTAAATATCATAACGAATTAAATCAGAAGAAAGAGCATGAGTTAGAAACATAATGATTGGCGTGCAGTAGGGTCGTATTATGACTTGCTTGACCTGTTGGTCTAGTGATTAGTGATCCTGACGGCTGAATCAGAGGTCGTGGGTTCAATTCCACCCAGACGTAAGAACTACTTAGTAATCTGTGACCCAGGACAAATAATTGTGTGATGAGCATGATCATTTGTTATGTATCTGGGTGTAATTTATCTATGATATGTATGTATTTAGAGATATATAAAAGTATTTTTATCAGCAGTCTGGTGACCATAGGACAGGCTCTTGCTAGTTCGGGATCAGACTTATTATATTAATATAATATTGTTGTCTTACAAAAATACCATACTTAGTTAGTCTATATTCTTTTTGGTATACCAAACTATGAAATTAACGCCACCTTTACCGCCACATAACTCACTCTATAAAATCGCTCACGCTTTGCTCATTGAGCCGCAGTTTTCGTGGCCCCGGTTAATACAGTAAAGAGAGTCTCCGCAGCCTCGAATGCGTATGTTCTCACGGTGACCGGCCTCTTGCTTCTCTACATACTAGCTTCTAATTCCACACATAGTTGATTAAACATTTTCATATGTTACGCCACGGACCGCGGATCACTTTGCTTTCTCCTCCCATGCCGTTTTCTCTAGTTTTACGCATGTGTGTGGCACTTTGCCGTCTGAAAGTGAATTAAAGTTTGCCAACAATTTTTTAGGTTGGAGTATAATCGGCGTACCTACCTGTTTTGCGCAACTTATAGCTAGCAAGCTATATATAGCCTCGTGAACAAGTGACGTTTGATATTCCATATTTATCCTACTTGAAAATTAATTTACTAATTATATTTTGTCAGTATATGTATAACAATTTTTTTTTAACTTATCTAAAGCAACCCATTGTTGACGATTTAAATATAAGGACTGTGATGTAAAAACATTTTCTTTCCGACTTCCTGATCTGCTGAGTTGTGTTTAATTGTGTTTTTATTAGCTTAGAATGTAATTCTTACTTTTCATAAATTAATTTTATTAAAATGATATCGTATTACCAAGACATAAGGAAAATTATACACAAATTCATGCAGTTTTTTAGAAAAATGTTTTCAATTTTCTTAACCAACCACATTAGCTACATTTATAAATAATAGCCTTTTACTAGTTAAAAGTTGCCAGTTTTTTCATGAGGTAGGTAATCGAAATGACCCGGTATCTTTATAATTTTTTCCTTTTTTTTTGGAATATTTATGAATTGCGCGAGAGATTATTTGAACTTGAACTTGGACTACGACGTAAAGATATCGCCTAGCGCACCATTAATATGGTTAACTGGTTCATTACAATTTACACTGTTAACTTATATAAATTGTAGTCAATGCGTCTCATATATTCATGTGACAGATGATCAGGTATGAGCTTGTTGATCAAGTAGCCCTTATAGTTTTTTAATTTTGTCTTTCAACAAAATAAGTTAAAGCGTTTCTTTGAATTTTTGCATTTTTGCAGCGTCCGTCGAAGTTAAAATCAAAATGAAATATTTATAATATTAGGGTTAAAGCAACTATAAAAAATATCATTAAACATAAACGCTCATTCTCCAAACAAGAATTTCATCGGTAGCTTTTTATCAGACCGCAATTTTCGGAACGCGACCATCATTTCGAATCGTTTGCGCGGGAAAAACTATAAAATGGCCGACGGCGTGCGTCCGATGCAAATTGCGCGCGGAAAAAGCTCCCGAGCGGTAAAAACTGAAAGGAACTCATAGTATTTCATCGACGTCGCCAGTTATTGAGCGGGGTTAATGTTTTTGTGTAGATTCCAGTGGTGGCGGCACGGCGACTTTTTGCACGCCACGCGGAGTCTGGGAAGCGATCGGCGGCAGCTCTCGTCGCGGGCAAAAACCAAACGAGGGCCGCCATAACGCTGCTAACCGACGCAAAAACATTGCGACATACGGATAGAATTAATGCGGCGACTCTTTAATTTTCTTCAAGAAAGCGCGGGAGGAAATGGTGTAGGTAATGAGTGTTGCCAGACGCAAAAACCATCTGTATAATGACGTTTCTCATTTATTTATCCAGTTTATTTTACTCTTCTTATTAGTAAAAAATGCTTGTTGGAATCTTTTAAAAGGCTCATTCCTATTAGACTCGATTGGAGAATGTTTTATTTAATAAGAAATTGCTGCCATCTAATAGTCCTCCATTTCTAATGGGAAATCGTTTAAATAGGCACTCAGTTGTGGTGGCAAAATATTTTTTTATTTTATTTTCATTCACGTTTGTTTTAATCTGCCGTCTTAAGGCTATTGACGTGCCATTTGAATAAAAAGGCACACATCCTTTCTCTATGTTTTTGATCTAAACAAAATTCTAATTAGGTTATAGACGCAAAGTAATCAGAAACTTTTTATCAGAAAGGTGTTCAACAAGTATACTTCCTGAATACACACATGTAAACATATACATCATTTATACACACATCTTTGTCATCATGACATCTGTCACCTGAGCGTGACGGTCACGCGTGTTCAGTGCTTTTTCCCCATACCAAAAGTGCCCACAGTTTTCACCTAAATAATCTGTCGTAAGAACATTTTGTAATAATGAAATTTAAAGGCTGTAGCTATTTTATATTTACATATAACGATAATTTTTTTTTCAAATATACTATGTGGCTAGCTTAAGAGCTAGCCACATAATATATTTGAAAAATATATTTGAAAAGCCTGGATAAGTCCAGGAAAGAAAATAATGATGATAATGATAAAAAGGCTTAAGGTCTGCAATAGAACAAATGGTCAAGAGCTTTTTCTGACAATTTGGACTCCACACCTAAAAATAAACTCTAAGATTCCGCGCTGTGCTGTAATTAAAAAATATTAACATTCATAGATTGCTGTTTTCTGTATTTTGAGATGAACTTATCAATAATAATTTAAAGTTAAAATAATATAATATAAGTAAAAATGCATAAAATAATACAATAAGAACACTTTATCTATCTTTTAGAGACGGTAAATACATAATATACACATATTTAATTTAAGCGCCATCTAGTGTAAGCTAGTGTCACTACTGCATTACCATGCCAATCGTAAAGAACGTTAAATTATTCTAGTTAACATCGGGTAACTAAAACAACTCTCATAGGTTCTCAGAATAGTTCTTAGTTACTAGCTCTTCTCGCATTGGCATCGATAATAACCAGTGTAATCGCTTACCATCAGGCGTTCACAGTGATTGTTTGCAAACTAACTTGTATTCGTTACAACATATTCTAAGACAATTTAAAATTCTAACCATTTTGTAATATCTCATAATTACGAAAGAATTGTCATCCCATCCTGGCAGAAATAAATAGTAGGTAGGTAAGTACATGCATGTTATCAGTTTCTTTTTAAACAGATACATATAAATAGAAATAATACAGATAGATATAAATAGACAGCGGTTAATATTAAAATTTCTATTAAATCAAATAAGTGGTTTGCTAAAATATTTTATAGGCGCTAAGTAAATAAACATAGAACCACAGAATCATAATATTCATAATAGTACAGGTAGGACAATAAAATAATTTAATTCAACATCTTTATTTACATTTAAACATAGAATGTTATAATCTCAAAATATATATTGTGACTTACCAGAAAGTAATATTTATTTCATTTTATCAAGAACTTTTTATTACAAAATAAAATCATTATGCAATCACGAAGTTACCAAAATAAAGTGCTTTTAAAATAGATCAGCCTATCAGTGAAATGCCTAGTAACACACGGTTGTAATAAAATGTTGTTCATAAAACATGTACGGTTTTTCTTACGTGTTTATTTTGGGGATGCTGGGGATGTTCCGGACCCGAAGGAGGTTCTTTTTCAAGGAGTGAAGCTTCCTGCCGCGACGGTGTTAGGACGCCTAACACCGTCACACGTCAACGGTTCTTTTGTGTTTCGGAACGGGCAGATGTAGTCGGTTAAGTTTCCGGTGTGTTGTGTGTTGCGGTTGTGTTACTAACAGGCACCGTGGTACGCACCACACTAACTGTGTCACTTTTTAGAGCCAGATGTGGCTGATGGGGTGAAGGTTTTAATGCCGGCCGCCAGGCAGGGAGCAGTGACCATCCACTGTCTCTGTTGAAATTCGGACGTATTTTTGGGTAGATTTATGTACCCTAGGCCTTTTTTGGGAATCTACGAACCGCAGTCCATCAATCTATGTAATTTTAGACTGAATGGGATCATTGCCTGTTACTTACAGGAAAAAAAGGTTATAAACGGTCCGTTTCCTTCTTCTTTTCCTTACTGTGCGTAAGGACACACGTGCGTGTTATTGATTTTAAAAAGGCATAAAATTACCTAGCGGTCTGTGCCACCTCTAACCCTTCTGCGGTTAGGTGTCGTTCGTATTAAGCCCTTTCCTTGCTATTTTCCATGTATGCGTTGACTGAGCTTGGTATGTTTTAAAAATAGAAATAGACTTTCCACAGAAACATAAGCAGGATTCAGTCAATCAATTAGCCTGTTGCAGTCCAATGTTGAACATAGGCCTCTCTCAATTTGCACCATTGCACTCGGTCTCGGTCAGTCTATCCCAGCTACCTTCATCAGGTCGTTGGTCCATCTGATAGGGGGGCGTCCTATTTTCCATTTACGGATTCGCGATTTCCACTCTAGAACCCGTTTACTCCAACAAAAGGCTTACTTATGGTTGAGAAACCGTGATATGTATAAATTCAACGAATAAAGTGATTTTAAGGCTAATAAAATTATGTACATTTTCTAAGATTCCTTTTATTTTATTATCTTTATTATTACATAGTAAAAAGTACCTAGATCTACCAATTTTCAAAATCGAATTGGCAACCCTTATAACTAAGCTAGTATATATCACTTTGTACTTAAAGAAACACATACTCACGCAACATGAGATGTATTCTTAATAACTCCCAGTTGACAGCATATTGCTAGCCTGGTTTTATTTGGGAACTAGTGAACATGACTCTACTTTAAGTCGTGATTCCTAGTCAAAAATAATTTTAGAGACACTTAGCGTATGTACCTGTAGCGCGAAGATCATTGCGGCCTGTCACAAATTGACTAATGAATATTTGTCTCTTTATGTGCACAAATATTTAATATATAGATAAAACAGAATTTAGTTTTCGAACTTAAAGGCATTACTAATTAAAAATACCTGTTTGTAGAGAAAGATTTATATATTATGGAAATTGGCATGTTTGTTTGAAATAATAAAAAAATCTGTTCAAAAATTAATGAGGATACTAAATTCATTAAAAGAGATTCTACAAAACTAAGAAACGAATCATGTAAAAGCACTCTTCAATGTAAAAATAGTTATATCATATCAATGAACAAAAATCAAATTTAAAGTTTTGACTACTTGAAAAGTGCTTTTTACACCATAAATGATTTTTTAGTTTTAATACAATAGTTTTAAGTAAAATTATAAAATAAAAATAGATCCAGCCCAAAACAGTAGCCACCGAGAGATCTACGCCTGTGTCGTCTCCCATGTTTACACTGACTAGCATGACTGCGACCAGGCTGCGCGACGTGGGTCTGAACATTCACTATTATTTCACAATAATACACTTAAGCACTTACCTCTATAACTTTTATATGAAAAATGATTGTAAATATTTACTACAAAAAAAAGAAGTAAAAGAAAAAGACTGGTACTACACACCCACTTAATTTTTAGGGTTCCGTACCTTGAAAGGAAAAACGGAACCCTTATAGGATCACTTTGTTGTCCATCCGTCTGTCTGTCTGTCAAGACCCTTTTTCTCAGGAATGCGTGGAGGTATCAAGCTGGAATTTCTATCAAATACTCAGGTCTACTGTTCCTTGGAGCTGTAAAAAAAACAAACTTCTAACCCAACGCAATTAAAAGATACAGCCGTTTATGCCGCAAATAGCCGCAAATTTTCGACACTCGCAAGGGAATCAAAACCTACAGGGTACTTCCCGTGAACTCAGTATTTTGAAATTTGGTACGAAGCAATGTCTTATAGCACAGATAAAGGAAAAATTGCGAAAGCCGTAAATTTTTATGCGCTAGTCCGACTCGCACTTGACTGGTTTTTTATTTATGTAACTATTTTTAACGCGCTTGATTAAAATATAATTTGGATATTTTATGTTTTATTACAAAACAGTAACCAGTTTGTATAATCTTTGACTGTAACATTACAATGATATTATTATTATAGTCTGTGCTGAAATTAATTTTGTGTGATGTCAAAAAACTCATATTCAACAGTTGGTACCATAAACTAAAATATATCATGTTGTTGGTACCGTCAGATATTTGAATTTTGTTTGACGCAACTCAACGTTCAACGGATTCCTAGATAATTTGAACGCATCTCGGTTTTAAACAAAAATTTAAAAACAATACTAGTGGAGTGCTTATTTGTGAATTATTATATGTTTATTGTATCAAGATGACGACGGACAAGATTCGTAAGGACAAGAACCAGAACATTCAAGTATTCATACGACTAAGGTAAAGAATCAAAATATTGAGTTCAGAAAATTATTCGTTATTGGCATGACTCACTTGAATAATTGCGGAATTGTTTCTTTAATCGTTTTAATGTTATATATAAGTAAAGTTAACATAATTCTTTACACACCATTATGTGATAAGTGTAAAATATTTGCACAAATAGGTCACAACATTAACGCAGGGTTATTTCACAACCATTCCTTGTTATATTATCAATTAACTTCTAGCAAATACAATCTTAATAAGTTTAATAAGACCCTAGAATGTTTCAATAACAATCTGTAAACACTTATTACTCTATTCCTTGTGGCATTAATAATTTATTCGTTAACAAGACTCAATTGTGTCAGAATACGAAGCTTCGTATGTAACGGCTGACTGATGATCACATTGATGATTTTTTCAGTTTAATTGTCAATTTTCAATTTTAGGTTACAAATATCAGTCTGAGTTGGTATTGTGGGCTTGGAGTGATAAGTTAAACTTAAGAAGTGATAGAACCTGAGAGAAAAGAGTTATAATAATATCAAGCAAACTTTTTGAAGTGCCAAATTAGTTTTTTTTTTTTTAACTACTCAAAAAGTCTACTACAATTACCATGAAACATTGAATATGGATTTTTAATATTTTTAAGTCCCTAAATAGACTTATTTTGTTTTCAAAGATGATTGAGCTTTGCCTAGGACTGGCAGTGTGATGCTTTCATGGGTCGTTTGATGAGGTTATAGTCGTAGAAATATGAGTGGGATCTCAGTCTGTATTAATAATAAAACTGAAGAGTTTGTGTTGTGGTTAAATATATTAAATTTTGAAACTACTCAGATTTGAATATTCTTTTTGCATTTGATAACCCAGTTTTTGAACAAGGTTGTGTTGTCTTTAACATCATGTTTTAGCCCTTAGGAGTGGAGCAGTGACCATTAATACAGGTGATACTGCAGGAATCATTTAATATAACCATGGGTCATGTTGAGTATCAAAATAGTGAAAATAACAGTAACTAAACTTGAAAAAATATTATGCGATAAACTGAAAAACTACTGAACGGATTTTCATGTGGTTTTCTCTAATAGACAGAGTGATTCATAAGGAAGGTTTAGGTGTATAATTTGTTAATTCTAATCAAGGATCAGGCACAGTGTGCGCATCCACTTAGTCACAGTGAGAGCATCCACTTCCTCATAGTAAGAGCATCAACTTACAGTGAGAGCATCCATTTATTCATAGTAAGAGCATCCATTTACTCATAGTAAGAGCATCCACTTACTGACAGTGAGAGCATCCACTTACTCATAATAAGAGCATCCACTTACTAAAGAGTAAAAACAGAATGTGGTTTGCTTACATGCCTTTGCCCATAGTCTTATGAAAAAGTTATCACTAGTATGTGAATTTTTTAGAACCATTATTGTTGAGAAAGTTACTTAAGAAAGTATAGGACATTCACTGTAACAATTTCAGTTTTTAGTTTTTCTTATTTGCATTCCACAATGTAAGACAGGTAATAAGAATTAGGTGTCATCATGGACCTAGTTTTGTTCATAGCAAATTTTTGCAATAAGTTACTTATTTTATATAGATTAGAGAAAATTACATGAAGAGAATAAAATACAATAATAATTTTCTTAGCATTACATGGTAACTTATTCATAATAACAATTTTTAACTTAAGACCTTAGCACCTTAACACTTAAGACATGTCATTGCCAATTTCATTAAAAAATATATTTTTTTACTGATAAGTGAAATGAGGAATTGAATCTCGGGATGTCTTGACCTCACTACTATGCTGCGCTGAGTTACAGTCAGTTCCGTTTCCAGGATAACATAAACTAATACAAAAAAAACTAATTATGTATTAAAACAGTTAAACTGCTTTGATGAGTGCAGTTTAAACTGAAGAAGATGATAAAGAAGAGATTCTGGTTTGTTTATCAAAAGGAATAAAACATATTTAGCTTTTTTGATATGTTTTATATTTTATAGTATAGACTTCTAGTAACAAGGTCACTAGTATTCTTGTAAACCCCTCTAAGAAGCCTGTCAATGTCCTTGGAGGGTCCTGTGCTTCTGGAAGTAGCTAGGCTGGGCCTACTAGCCATATCTGAAGGCATAATGGACCAAGTTTGAGTCTAAAATGTGGAAACAGAGTCCTATACATATAGGAGCAAATTTTTTTTTCTGTCAGAAAGTCAATAAATTGAACAAACCACGATTGGATGCCCTAGCCCCAATAATCTGCTATGTGATCTTATGTTATATGATGAAATATTCTCCTAAAGGAATAAATCATCTCAATTACTTGCAGACCTCTAAACCAGCGCGAACGGGACATCAAGTCACTTGGTGTGATTGACGTGGTGAATAACAGAGAGGTAGTGGTGCGCCAGTCCCAGCAGACCTCACATACCAAGAAATTTACCTTTGACAGGGCGTTTGCACCTAACGCCAGTCAGGTTTGTTAGATATTAAAATTTAACACTATTTATTTCAATGCAGAGTACCTGTAATATGCCCTTAAATATGGCTTAAATAGTTAACTGATTTCCCGACGTTTCCATCATAATATATTGAACCTGAAACCTGTAGTAAAAATTTAAGAAATAATACTTATTTTCGCAGTTTGTGACCTCTCATCCGTCTCATATATAGTTGATATATTTCTAAAATATAATGGAGCCATTAATCAACTCTATCTATGTGCATGGTATTAGGTACATATGTTCATATGATACTATACTTGTACTACAAAAAAATTGTCTTCACCTATTAATAAATAGATACTACAGCGATTTTTAGGCTTGTTTGTTATTACAAAATATGGAGTCGACTGGTTTTCTGATAAAGGTATTGGATATGTAATATGTCTATTTTTGTAACAGCTCCAGGTATACCAAGAGGTGGTGAGTCCCCTAATAGAAGAGGTGCTCAATGGCTACAACTGCACTGTGTTTGCCTACGGGCAGACCGGCACGGGCAAGACCCACACCATGGTCGGTGAACATACGGGCAGCGACACACACTGGCAAAATGTAAGTTGGCTTTTATAATTTATTGCGTTATAACATTAAGCTTGTTTATTTACGCGTAAATAATTTATTTACTCATTACTACGCCAACGTAACGTGTATTATAAAGTTTTAGGATGACAACAAACAAACAAATTCACTTTTATCTCTATCTTTACCTCTAATCGACGTGTAAAACTATCTGACAATATAAATTTTGCAAAATAAATTAATTTATCATTTATTACTGTTTCCTATTTCCTAACATTAGGTAACACTGGTCACGGAATACCATGCATTTAACTAGTGCTATTAATTTAGGAACTACCAAACATATACGCCATGGGTCATACAAGGGATATGTGCCGCCTAAGAGTGGCTTATTGTGCGTGCCTCTTATCAACACTTCTTAGCTACCTTTCCCTTTAATCCCAATTTTCCCATCTTTAATCCCCAAAGTGCCCGATTGGCGGCAATTGGCAAATACAGGCGTGGGTGTATGTACGTATGTTAAAGTACCTTTGTAAGCTTTGAAGTAACTTTGTAAGGGAGAACTATGCTTCGGCACGTATGGGCTGGCTCGACCGGAGTGATACCACGGCCTCACAGAAAACTGGCAGATAAGCTATGCTTGTTGTTGTGTTTCGCCGAGTGAGTGAGGTTACCGGAGGCCCTAACCCTTCCCTCTCCTCTTCTTCCCCTACTACCACCCTAAAGACTCTTGATTTGCAGGTGCCCATTTGCGGCGGTAGTAATTTATTAATTTCCCGTCTGCTCGTTTGCCCCCTATCCCATAGAAAACACGTAGCTCCATAATTAGCATTTGATTAGTATAAGAAAGTTTTAAAATCTCACTGTACTTTATTTTTTTGTAGGACCCTCTCGCCGGTATCATACCGCGTGCCCTCAGCCAGCTGTTCGACGAGCTGCGACTCACCAACACTGAGTACACTGTCCGAGTGTCATACTTGGAGCTGTACAACGAAGAGCTGTTCGACCTGCTCGCTGCTTCGGAGGACAACTCCAAGTTGCGGATATACGAAGATGTTACTAGAAAAGGCTCAAATATTGTCAATGGACTGGAGGAAATAACCGTAAGTGTATAAGGAGTATAGCGTTCGTTCAAGGCTAAGGTACCCGTGAGATTACCGGAGGCCCTAATCCCCCTCCGCCTTTCCCCTATTCACACCTTACAAACCGGCAACGCATTTATAACTCTTGAGTTGAAGGTGTGCCGGTAGTCACTTACCATCAGGTGACCCGTCTGCTTGTTTGCCTCCTATACCATAAAAAAACGAGTGGAAGTTCCAGAGATAACTTGTTCAAAAAAAAAGCAAAGGATTCTGTTAGATATGTATAGATCTATAGCGCGCCCCTCCCCTACGCCGCGTGCCACCCCTTTGTATTCTTTCCAGAATGAACCAGTGCATAACGAACCAGCGATCGTATTACTTACTGTCGAGAACCAATTAAACTCTCGACATCGGTCGCCAACGCAAATCTACTGAAGTCGCGTCGAATCCCTACTGCTGCACGTGGGAGGGGCGCACGAGTACATCTGCGACAGCAGCATAACCACCGGCACTCATCTACGCACCGGTCCACCGCTCAACATTGTATCCTTGTTCCTGCTTTCAAATACACCAGCTCGCCTATATACAGTCCACAGTCTTTTATTTCTCGACCAACGCAGAACCCAACTGTCCCAAACCTCCCTCTCTCGATATCTAACAGATTCCATTTTATTATATTAGTATATGTGGATATGTATGTATGATATATATATATTTATATGTCATGGCCAGATATGAGAATTGATCACTTCACATGTCCGAACATTTCATGAAATGGTTTTATTTCAAGTTATAGCCAGCTAGAACTGACCGTAGTGTTTAATCATCAACAGTTGATGATACATCAATACTCTTGTAAGATTGATACAGACTTTACTTCTGTTTTAAATATATGTTGTAGGTCTATAACAAGAATGAGGTTTACAAGATTATGGCTCAAGGACAGGAGAGGAAGAGAGTCGCCTCTACACTCATGAATGCACAGTCAAGGTGAGATCTATGTGCTTTGTGGATTTATTGTCAATTTGTTGTTTGAATAGTAATAAAAAAGCTACAGAAAAAGCATCTGCGGCTTACCTATTTCATTGTTAACCAATTAAATAAGTTGTTATATAGTCTACTGTAAAATAATCAGTGAAAAAAGAAGCCAATTACTTGCCCTTTCACAAGTATTTGGAAGTAATTGGCAAACTTCCACGAACAAAATAAACTGAACTCCCACTAGTACGAGTACGCCTATAGGATAGGGCGTATATTTCTATTCGTAAGGAAGTTGCCCGTACTTCTATAGTGACGAAGCAGGTGTATGCAGCTGTCCAGCTTCCAGCCTTTTTCAAATTCAATAAGAATCAAAGCCTTCGCCACATTTTAATTGCAAAAAACGTTGTTTTTAAGTTACTCGCTGCTAACTTCTACTCGTTCAACTTTGAACTCGCGGTTTGTACGCATACAAGTGAAATCGACTATCCGGTTGGGTTAGTGACCCTGACTGCTACGCCATAGGTCGTGGGTTTGATTCACACCTGAGTCTGGGTGTTCTTTGTGTCCATTGTTTAAATGTTTGTGAAGACCCCCGCGACACAGGAATATAACTAATGCGGGAACTGTCTTTAAAAATATTTGAGAACCTCCACCTTTTTAAGTCAATAAAAAACAAAATTTCATAAAAGTTTCTACAAAAATATCTGTTTTAACATTTCGCTCGTTTGCGACAATAGTGACATAACTAAAAATTATTGATTTTAGATGGCAATGTTTTGTGATTTCCGCTAGAGTATTTTGTTCTAAATATGTAATGAACTTGTCGCTTTCTAACGAACGTTAGCACGATATCAGCGTTGCATCTTTGTTAACCATAAAATATCAAACATTTATGATCGTTTGGCATACTTAGTTCAATTCGACTGAATTTTGAATTATGTCGATATTCTCGCAAACAAGCGATTTGTTAAAAGGAAGCTAATTTGACTTGACAATCAACCATACCCCAAGATTTAGATATGCTTTAATTAAATTTATATTTTTTTTTTTGATATTGCAGCAACCTTCCCAATGGCAAACGTAATCCATTGTAAGTTATTAAATAATTAAATGTAAATAGATTTGCGATTTTCTTAGTAATTCTTGTGTTTTATGCTTCTTCTCAAACTAGACATAGACAAAAATATTTCTCAAAACAATAATATATTACCATTGGGTTGGTTTCTGCATTATTATGCTGAGGAAGCATAAATCAAAATGGTATGCAGTAAATTGTAGTTAGAACATTACGGTTTCTCAAAAGTAAATTAAGGGTCAGTTCACACCGAGACGCGACGCGATGTACACCTTTTAAGATATCAATACAATATAGAACTTATTACTTACTACCTAAAACGTACACAGTGACTACACAAAAAGTATATAGTTACTACTCAAAAAGTACACAGTTACTACACAAAAAGGTACGCGAAAGTGCCGCTGACAATTTCACGTACTCACTGATCTATAAACCTTTTGTGTAGTAAATAAGTTCTATATTGTATTGCTACGCTTAAACGTGCGTATCGGTGTGTACTGACCCTTAGACTCAAGGACACTTTAGACTTCATTGTTAAATGAATCATTTTAAAAATCATCTTTTATATTTAACTTTCGAGTTATTTCATAGCATTCATATATAGTGGAAATTCTTTACCAGTCATTTCTAAGTAAACGTCAAAATATCTTTATTTCATAAAATGCCTTAAAAATTGCTTGAAATCGTTTTTTTTAACATAAAACTATAGATCAACAATGTAAAATTAATATAACAATAAATTACAAATTGTACCGTGCTGCAAATAATTAAAATCGCTATCTCTGCCAGTGTCGATCTATAACCGCCCGTTTCAAAATAGTTGGGCGTTGTGAGAAGAAATCGAGAAAACAAACTCACGGCGAGTCTTTTAAACCGCCAGACAGTTTTACATTGAGTGAAACTTATTACAGTTCTGGTTTGCTGTGCGCTATTATGTAATTAAAATATGTATACTGAAAACAGAAACATATTAGCTTGCATTACATTTCTTTTAAATATTTGAAATAGCCTGTGAATCCAAAAAACATTAAACCCCAAGCGTTTTTATCTTCCATATAATCCACTACTGAGTAATATCCCTCCTAAGTAGAAACTAGTTTCTTAGTAGCACTAGAGTTCTCTCCACCAGACTTATAGCTCTTTAGATCTCTACAGGAGCATAGAATGATCTTATTTACCAACATATTAAATGATAATGTAAATTATATTAAAAAATAAGTCGTCCATGCAAGCCTAATTTGGTCTCTTATCAGCGTAGAAACGTAAATCTTCATTAATCTCCTTCAGCCGCTCACACACAGTCTTCACGATCGTAGTCCACATGAAAGAGAACAGCCCAGAGGGTGAGGAACTGGTGAAGATCGGGAAACTTAACCTGGTTGACTTGGCGGGCTCCGAGAACATTAGCAAGGCGGGCTCGGACAATCCTGCCAAGAAGGAGAGAGCTCGTGAATGTGTCAATATCAACCAATCGTTACTGACCCTTGGTAGGGTCATCACGGCGTTAGTTGAAAGACATCCTCATATACCTTACAGGTCAGTAGGTAGTAGTGGTATACTACTACTATATATATTAGGTTAGGTAGGTGATATTATGGTTATTTTTAACACTATTACAATATTTACTACAGCATGATAACTTAAAAAAACTCCTGCAACTCTCTTACACCAAAAACTTACCCATTATTTATTTTAATTCCTTTCGTCTTTGTCCATCCAAAGGTTGCATGTAAGAAATTGCTTTTAGCGATAAGGCCGCCCATTGTGCACATTGTTTCTGCGATTTCCTTGTAATTTATTTGTAATTGGTGTACAAAAAAGTTTATTTCTATTCTATTAGAGGGTCATAAATTATATCTTAGAGTGTTTGATTTCTATGTTCCAGTATGTGATCTGTTTTTACCTTTACGTTTTCTAGTAGAACATTTTAGTGATGACCCTCTTTATTACTTATATTGTCATAAAAAAGGACATGATTTTTCACTTAATTTAATTTCAATTGTTTTTTTTTTCATGGTATAGGGGGCAAACGAGCAGATGGGTCACCTGATGGTAAATGACTACCGTCGCCCATGGGCACCTGTAACTCAAAGAGTCACAAGTGCTTTGCCGCCCTTTAAGGTGGGAGTAGGAGAAGAGGGGGAGGCGGGGGGAGAGTGGGAAGGGGGGAAGGACGGAAATAGGGGAGAGGGAAGGGTTCGGGCCTCCGATAACAACATATGCCAATCAACTTACACCCTTTCTCTATCCTTACCAACACGATAGCCGGATGCGGATTCGATTAGTAAAATAGTGATAATAATAAGTATAAAGGCTTAACTGCTTGATACATAATTATGTACCCATATTGTATGGTTTTCCTTTGACTGAAATATTTCACTTCACAGAGAGTCAAAGCTAACTCGCATTCTCCAAGAATCTCTTGGAGGTCGAACCAAAACTTCAATCATTGCTACCATTTCCCCTGGACATAAAGACTTGGAGGAGACCATGAGCACATTGGAGTATGCTCACAGAGCTAAGAACATCCAGAACAAGCCAGAAGTAAATCAGAAGATGACCAAGAAAGCTATACTGAAAGAGTATGCTGAGGAGATTGACAGGTTGAAACGGGACTTACAGGCGTCTAGAGATAAGAATGGTATGTAACCTTACAATGAATATAGATTATCTAAACATCCGAGCTTTTTCCCAAGTTGGGGTTGGCTTTCAGTCTAACTACGTAACGATCGAACTTCGATATTTTACGTGAACGACTGCCATCAGACTTCCACACCCCAAGTACTAGGCGATATCGAAGTTCGGTAGTTAGACCAGGTTGTCGGATTTTTTTTTTAGGGCTTCAACTACCCGTAACGAATGCCACAGATACCGGGACCGACGGCTTAACGTGCTCTTTGAGGCACGGAGGGGTCTCTATGTGTTAAGAATGGTCACCCATCCTAAGACCAACCTGGCTAATATTACTTAAACTAGCAATGTGCTAACCTACTCATCGATCTTATGTTTGTCAAATGATTTGAAGACATGCATTTTGGAATTATTGTTATGGTGCAGAGATAATTGGAGTCCTATTACACAGCTCTATCTTAACCCAAACTGAGCATACCTTGTGCTATGTGTTCTAGAACATATTCAGATACTTTTATGAATTTTGGAATATGTACACATATGTAGGAACATCCAAAAATATCCACATGAGACATTCATGCATACAAACATTTACAACCCCCGAAACTTTGTCTGCGTTTGTAAATTTCCAGGTTTTTGCAATATTTTTCATTGATGCTCCGCTCCTATTAGTCGTAGGTTGATGTTATATAGCCTATAGCCTTCCTCGATAAATAGACTATCCAACACTAAGATAATTTTTCAATTCGAACCAGTAGTTCCTGCGATTAGCGCGTTCAAATAAACAAACAAACTCTTCAGTTTTATATTATTATTCTAGATATAGATAAACGGAAATCGATCACGTGATCTCTGTTTCTGGTTGAATTTGGGAACTGATCTTACATGGCAGTTGTTTATGAGACCTCCAGATAATTGAATTTAGCACTACTCCCATTTAGAAGCTAATAATTAACTCTCTTACATTATTTTTTTTATTTCAGGCGTGTACCTAGCCAGCGAAACATACGCTGAAATGACAATAAAAGAACAAGAGCAACGGAAGGAAATACAAGAGCTTCTGCTCAAGAAGAAAGCGATGGAGGACGAGCGAGATCGCATGGAGGGAGTGTTTTCTGAGCTCAACCAAACGCTTGAGAGCAAGAATACTGAGCTGATGACTACGAAGAACCAACTTAATAATACAAAGGCGGAGTTGGCCAGCACTAGTCATGTAAGTGCCTCAGCATTTGTATTTATTTTTGGATAGGGAATAATTATTATACTTTTTTTTTATTGTGTGGAAACTCCCTCGGGTCATCACCCCACCAGGGCTGCCAGTGAAGTGATATGTCGGAATTGAACCGAATTAAACCACACGGGTGTTCCGTCATAAATGAGTCTATTGCAAGAGACTCCGGTATACCCTAGGAAGGAAGTCTCTGAGGACCCCGGTAGAACTTGGTCGCCCTTTAAACAAAAGTAGCCAAGCCCTTGCGTGTATAATCATTATTACACTAAACATCACACATTTTTTACAAGGTTACTGGAGGCCCTAGCCCTCCTCTCTCTCATCTTTCCCCAACTCCCACCTTAAGGGCTATGTCCTGTGACTGTTGCAGGTGTCCATAGTCGATGGTAGTCACTTATATCCAGTGTCCTGTCTGCTCGTTTTCCCCTATCCTAAAAAAAAGCTTAGCACGTTTATTATATTAGTATAGATTATTAGCTTCGCTCACGTAAAAGTCAACTCACGTACTATTCTCTCCAATACATTTCACACAATTTCACGAGATCGGCTGATTAGTTAGTGTGAAAGTGTAACAAACAAACTCATGTCTTTGTTTCCAGCAATTGACGCGTACCAAAGTGGAGTGCGAGGAACAACAGCATTTGGTAGAAGTCCACAAGTCCACGGAAGTGACGCTGAGCGGTCAGGCTCGGGAACTGCTGGCCACCGCCGACGTGGCGACCAAACATGTCGAGTGTTTGCACCAGGCTGTGGACAAGCGCAAGTGAGTACGGCTAGATGGTGCCTGTTGTTCTTCTATTTCTATATTTTGTGACTGTGTGCTGCACTGCCTGTGTTGTTTTACTCTTCTGTGCTTTGTAACAAAAAATGTGTGTGTAAAAAAGTATGTAAACTGATTCATTTATATTTTTTGACACATTTTTATTATAAGAATACCAGTATCTATGCGTTACTATTATCTTGTTAAACCCTTCAGCTAAGCTAAATGCTTTAGGAGTGAGTACACGTCGGTAGTGCACTGGGTAGGGTTCGAACCCGCAACCACTTGATTGCAAGTCCGACACCTTAGCTATTACGCATAGGTACCTAGATACAAGTTGACTCCCGTATATTGTGTCTCTAGGACAGTGGAGTCCACCAACCTGGAGGTGACGCGGACGTACCGCGCGCAGTGCCAGCAACAGCGCGAGGCCGTGTCGAGCGGCGCGCTGCAGCTGTGGCAGACGCTCGCTCACGCGCTCACCACTCTGCACACTGCTCTAGGTAAGCATTTACTGACAATTGAACACTGTAAGTTAACAAATACCCGTATTAGGCACTTATTTGATTTTATTAATACTTGTTAATAATACTCTGGATAATTTGACTGTCGTCAAATCGATAGGTAAGGTGTAGTCCAATTTTAGAAGATTTGTGTTGCTGTCTACTGGAGTTTACAGAGATTTCATTTCTACAGCTGAGTCCCCGACATTAGGACCCCGTGTGGTTTAAGTCCGATATGCAACACCCGTAAGGTAATGAAAGGGATTTTACACTACAAAAAAATTGAATTTTGTAATGATTTATAAAAAACTAGCAGCGCCCCGCGGTTTCACCCGCATAATTCCCGACCCTGTGGGAGTATCGGAATAAAACGTAGCCTATATGTTAATCCAGGTCTCCAGCTATCTACATACGAAGTTTTATCGCAATCGGTTAAATCATTTCGGCGTGAAAGAGTAATAAAGTGGGATGTTCAATTATTCGCAATATAATGCATACTCATAAAATACATGATCAAGGAATCTCATTTGTTTCAGAATCGTACACGGTGTCTAGCACTCAAACACAAGAACAAAACAAACAACAGTTAGACAATTTGATACAGACCTTTGTGGAGATCATTGATCAGGTGAGATGTTTTTTGGTTAATGTAATTACGAGATACATACAATACGTCTAAAAGATTTGTTGATTATTAGATGTGTAAAACGAGATAACAAGTATAAGGCACAATACCTGTGGACTATTCGTGACCACGATTGATTGGATAAAAAATTCTTATTAGTTAAGATTATAACTGGTAGTTGTAGGTGTGAAGCAAAATTTTTACTAAATGTTATTAGTAGCTGTAAACCGCAATTTTATTCGTGTTTATGGTTATTGCTTCGCTCCTAAGGCTCGTAGCGTGATGTTACATATCATATAATTTTTCTTAATGAATATTTTATAGAATATTTAATAGTGTTAGTAAAATGTTCCTGAAATCGAAGACAGATGGTATTACTAATGGTATCTTTGATTTGATGGGTCAGAAAAAAATCATTCGTGATGGTATTTTTTTTAGTTTTAGCATTTTTCACGCTCCATCATGTTAGTACAGTTAAATGAGATTATAATTTCATAATAAATAAATTCAAAACAGTTGATGTTGGGGTCAAAGGACGCGGTGTATATAAAAATGTTGTGTTACATTGTTTGTTTGTAATGAACTCCTAAACGAATGAATAAATTTTAATAAAATGTAGCACAATGTGTGTCGTATGGTCTAACTTGAGAGATAGGATAGTTTGTTTTTTTATTGTAAATTATTTAGCTACAGTAACTAGCGGTCGGGTAATTAATATTAGTATAGATATCTAATATTTTGTTTAGCTTATACGTTTATTCACTTTAGTGTCGCGTAACAATGTTCGGAAGATGATTTTTATGCTAAGAAAGGATATCGTGGATGCCGTTAATCGTGTACTGATCGGAGTTTTCTAATAATTATCCTCGTTCGGTAATAGTGTAGCCGAACGAGGATTTTTACCTCGCTTTTTACGGTTTCATTGTACAGTGACGATGATCGTTTACTACTTTAGATGAAGAGCACATCGGTGGAGAGCCACAGCACGCTGGCGGCCACGCGCTGCGAGGTGGCGCGGCGCGTGCGCTCGGCGCTGGCGGCGCGCGGCGCGGGGCGGCGCGGCGCGCTGCTGGCGCTGGCGCGGGGCGCCGCCGCCGCCGCCCCGCGCGCCGCCGCGCTGGACGTGCGCGGGCACCTCGCTCGCTACGTGCACGACTGGGTACGTGGACGCTTCTCTTCTCGACTTCTTCTATTATATTTTTATCCCTCTGAAACGGTAGGTACTTTTTTCAAGATGTAAGGTACCCTACGTCTTTAACGATGTATTATGATCGGTTTAATTGGTGTGAAGGCATAATATACACAAAAAAAAAAACTCAGTAAGTAATACTATGATTATAAATAAAAATAAAATAATCACTGATGTCACACGTTCGTAGCAGAAAATCTGAGAAATACAACAGAATAAAAAAAAATGATTCATAAAAATTATGATTGACTAAATATACACGATGATTTCATAGTCGTTTGAAAACAAAACGATTAGGATGATAAATACTACCAAAAAAATACTAAATTATACTGATTATAATAAAAAAAGTTGTAATTCAAATAATATTTTCGACCTTGCGCATGAAATGTTGACCTGCAGCCAAGATGGTTGGGGTAAATGAAACATGAGCAGGCAACAGCATATAGTTGCATAAACTCTGCATTGGCAAACTCGTATTAACGAATTTCATTATTCTTTGACATCGTTTTGTTCCTTAAAATATCGCGTTACTTACAAATACGAGTTCCGCAATTCGAATTAAAAACAACTCGAATCATTAATAAGGGGATGGGAATGGGGAAGCTACTATAAAAGAAAATTGGAAATCGCATGAATTGAATGAAACACACAAACAAACACGCATTGAGTGTCGCGTTACATTACCCAACTGTTATAATGACGAGGGGTTTTTGAATCGTATTATAACTTTTGATGAAAAATAGCTCCCGTATGATAATCGAAAACGCTCATCACAGCGGTTGAAGTGAATTTGAAGGCGAAAGTTGAGCCGATTAGCACTAAATAAATAATCCTGCAGTAACGAATGAAAGAAATTTGTTCCCTCAGCACGGCGGGGCCAGCGCGCGCGTGTGTTCCCTGCAGCGCGCGCACGCAGCGCTGTCGAGCGCCGCGAGCGCTGCGCGGGCGGCGCACGCGGCTGCTCAGCGCGCGCTGCGGGACTCGCGGCGCGCGCGCGTCGAGAAGAGAGCCGCCAGGGTACACGGCTGTATGGCGGTCAGTACAGCGTCATTTGTAACTAACTATTGCTACGAGCCAGGGTTCCTGGTTAGATTTATACACCAATTTGTTACGAAAGTATACACAATTAATTTAAATAGTTCGCCATTAACACCATTACAAATCACAGGTAACAACAATTCTCACTGATATTCGCTTGTACCGTTTACTATTGTTCCAATTCAATATCTTTATTTCATAAAATTAATCATGAGTTATTCGAAATCGTCGATTTAATAAATAATTATTATAATTAGAAGTTATAGATCAACACACACAAAGTCACCGCAGCAATAGTTGCTTTGTCATATATTATGTAAAAAAAAATTTATAACATAATATCATATCTGTCTGTTGTGATCTATAACCGCCCTTGAATTTCGCTCTTAAATTCTATATTGCAATACTATAGAATTAAATGTACACCCCAATGGACTCGACACCCCTCCGAAACTTCTAGAACATCGTGGGAGAGGAACTAATAGAATGCTATTAGTTCCTCTGTTCATTACCAGATCTACGTGTCCCACGTCCCAATTTAGGTTACCGCAACAATTGTACTAGTTCCGCTGCTCGTTAATAGATGGCGCCATGTGTCTCAATTTAGGCCCGCTCGATACTGCCCCTTCCTTAGACATGCTCTATCCCCATGATAACGATACGGTAGGTTACGTCACTGAACCTCGTCACTACTCGGTATGGTCCGTCCCATTTCACCTGCAGTTTAGGAGACCGCACTTCGGTACGACAAGAGGAACTAGTTAAACTGTTCCACCTTTCCATCAGACTAGTGGTAAGAAGTGATTTGAGTTTTATAAGGTCCCATCACTCGGCACGTTTCCTGGTACACCTGGGACTAGAAAACCGAATTAAAATCCGATGCGTAGTTTAAAAGATTTAAGCGTACAGACGGCGGAAACGACTTTGTTTTATACTATGTAGAGATATTGGTTAAAAATTATAACTTTGTGCACTTTTTCTACATATAAACTTGAAGTATTCCACATTCCTCCATGAAAGATCTTCTTTTCAAACGAGGTACAAAGAATTTTTTCCATGTCTAATATATTAATAATATCATAATATTATACCAATTACAGGAAATACAAGAAGATTCTGCTCACTTGCATCAATGCTTAACGGACCTGCTATCTGAAATCGAAACAGAAAGGCTAGATATGGAAACTCGTCTTCAAGAAAGAATGGCAGAAGAGCGAAGACTGCTAGAAGAACGTCTCGCCAGACACGCAGAAACCGAGAGAAATGCCTTAGAAGCAAGACTGGCTAAAAAGATGGCAAAACTAGAGGAGCTAAAGGAAGTTCTAGAACAAAAGAAATATCGGTATAAAGAGTTACATGACATACAGTTGGAAGCAGATAACGAAGAATTGCAAATGGCTGACGAAAATTTAGAAGAATGTGTGACTTTTGAAGAGGATTATAGTAAACATATGAAAAAATACCAAACTGAGTTTGAGGAAGGTAAAACTATTTGAACACAATATTTAATTGAATAGGCTTGTGGTCTAACATTTCAAATCTTTCAAATATTTAATTGAATAGGCTTGTGGTCTAACATTTCAAATCTTTCAAATATTTAATTGAATAGGCTTGTGGTCTAACATTTCAAATCTTTCAAATATTTAATTGAATAGGCTTGTGGTCTAACATTTCAAATCTTTCAAATATTTAATTGAATAGGCTTGTGGTCTAACATTTCAAATCTTTCATCCACTAATTTGGAATTTCGTATGCGTATTAAATAAAAATTATCATTAGTTTAAAAGATAAAAGGCAACAATTTTAATACTTGCGGACTTGAAGGTGCTCCCCAGTTCTCGAAAATTTAACAGAGGCCTACAGGCCTGCCAAAAGAGGACCTATTGATTTTAGATAATTCTGGATTCTTTATAAAAGTAACATTGTACACATAATTATGATGTGTGTGTCGCGTATTAACACATGATGTTAAAGGCAGGTGATGTCATATTTTAGAACAGAATAGAATATAATAATCTTTATTGTACACCAGTACATATTGCTTAAAGTAAGTTTACAATATTGATATGTACAAAGGGCGGCCTTATCATTAAAAGCAATTTCTTCCAGGCAACCTTGGGATTGGGAAAAATAATGACCAGTAATATAATAATTTAATGGGTAGTTATGGTGTGGGAATCAAAACGTGTTAGGCTTAAAACTAGTAAATGATAAATATAAACATAAACAATATAATTAGATAGGTAATACATATTTTAGTGTCGGATAACCATTTTTTTTTTATTGAACTTCAAAGTTTTCCGATAAAGTTAATATTTAGTATGAGAGAGGGATGACATGAATGATAGAAACAATGGGTATTTAATAACAAGGATATTGATGGAATTTTTCTAAAAATGTCTGCATAAAAAATAAGGGTGACTAGGCTGGACAAGGGGAGGAATGATGTCCCGGATCCCTCCTACTTAAGGCGCAGTACGGCACACCGTGTGGTTTTAGTCGGTTCGATTCCGACACACCGCCCCACCGAAAACCCCGGTGGGGTGACGGCCCGAGGGGGTTTCCACACGCACAAAAAAAAAAAAAGGGGAGGAATGATGTGTGTGAGGGGATAAGCGAAATTATGTAAGGAAGTTGATTAATACAAGAGTAGAGGACGGTCGAAGAATAGAAGGATGGATTGCGTGCATGAGGATCAGGGTAGAAAGGGAGTAAGCAGTGAAATGACGAATGATAGAGCAGAATGGAAAAAGAAAAGTTATTGCACCTATCCCAAATAAATACATTGGTAAATAGGTAAGAAATGTCTGCATAAAAAATAAAATCATTGAAATTGTCATGAAAATTTAAGTTGATTAGGAAAAATGTGCTGTTACTATAGAGTATAGGATAAAAAACTTATTTTTTTCAAATTAACATTTGATTTCACCATTCATGGGTCCACCATAGATGGGTCTTCTCATCTAATACTTAAGTTGTGGGAACTACAACTTAAGTACATAGGAAAATAGCGACTACTGCAACCTTAAAGACAAAGGCGGTAGCGTAATGGCTAAGGCGTCGGACTTGCGATCGAGTGGTTGCGGGTTCGAACCCCCAGTGCACTACCGGCGTGAACCCACTCCTAACACAAGTATTTAGCTTAGCTGGAGGGGTTAACAAGAATACTAGTAATAGTAAAAGTGTGACCCACGTTACTAGTAGTCTTTTGAAAAAAAAAGAAGATTTTTTTATTATGTTCTATTTTAATGTAAAATCATAATTTCTGTGATCGATAGCATGTTTTTCTGCACATATATGAATTTATTGACCTTCTTACTCCATTCTGAATAATCCTAAATGTAATGATAATCTGTTGTAGGTACGGAAGCCATAAGCGTGGACATGGAAGTGTTCAGTAAGAACGTTGTGGAGGTTGTGGAACATCTCAACAACCAAGTACTACAGATATTGGACGAGACAAAGACGCAAATAGAGGTAAGGAAGTCTTACATAGATATCAACTTTTATTATACATGATTAACATATTACGTTTAATTACGATTGCTATCAAATGGTTGCAAAAATCTTTAACTTTACACATTCCACCTGTTTTTATGAGAAACGGAGGGAAAAATACCTGAAAATTAAAAGATTATAACTTGTGAATGGATAGTTTTTTTTTATTCTTGTATGTATGTGTTGTATTGTAACTGCATTGCTAGAGACATCAATGATTTAAGTAAGTGTTCCTTTTTCAAATACACCCTGCATATGTATACACATAAATTCATGTTATGTATATGTGTTTTGTTACCCTATTGCATGAGGAGGAGGGTTATGTTTTTTAATTACACCCTAAGTTTTATATTGTAGTCGGTTTTTGGAACGATGTTCCTTAACGCACATTCCACTTCAGATGCTCGGCGGATGGGGCCTAGGCGGAGGTGTTAGCGCCACGGAAATTGCTGACTGCGAGTCGGATTTTTTTATTTACGCCATCTGTGGATTAATTATTATTAATGTAATTTGATGTTGGTTGTACACTAATACTCCATCTAGATAACTTTCACAGATTTACTATATTTTGATATAATTTATTCAATCCATTAAATATCCTACTAATATTATAAACGTGAAAGTTTGTGTGGATGTATGGATGTTGTTACTCTTTCACGCAAAAACTACTGAACCAATTGCAATGAAACTAGGTATGTGGATAGCTGAAGACCTAGATTAACACATAGGCTACTTTTCATCCTGAAATTCCCACGACACCGGGTGAAACCGCGGGGCCCAGCTAGTATTTATATATAGCGAAAAGAAATTCGTTCCAATTGAGTGTCCTAAAAACACCTCTCTCACAGACCACTATCAGTGTTAAATATGCATTAAAGATAATATTCTTTGTCATTTCCAGGAACAAGTAAACACCGTTATTGCTGACGACGAGAACTCGTGCAAGCAGTTCGCACAATTAGTGGACGAGACGTTATCGAACGTTGTTGACGCTACCAAAAATATTATGGATGAATTTATCAATAAAATTGAGGTTAGTTGTTATCATGATTCACAACAGACTATTGTTTGCTTTATCTATACATTTTTACGTGAAGAGAATTATTTGTATCCGTTTGGAGGAGTGTGAAATTTGAAATACTTGAATTTTATATTTATACCTTATAAGTTTAAAAATTATGAGAATATTGGGGTGCGGAGGGGCTCGTGGCTAACTGGTAACCGAGTAGGTTAACACATTACAAAGTTAAGTAATACTAGCCGGGTCAGTCTAGGATGGGTGACCATTCTTAACAAATTGAGACCCCTCCGTGCCTCAGAGAGCACGTTAAACCGTCGGTCCCGGGTGCCATACAAACATCTGTGGCATTCGTTACGGGTAGTTGGAGCCCTAAAAAAGAAGTCCGACAACCTGGTCTAACTACAGAACTTCGATATCGCCTAGTACTTGGGTTGGGGAGGTCTGATGGCAGTCGCTTCACGTAAAATATCAAAGTTCGGCCGTATCGTAGTTAGATTGAAAGCCGACCCCAACTTAGTTGGGAAAAGGCGCGGAGGATGATGATTGGGGTGCGGACCCGTGCTTAACCTTGTTACAAGAAGTTACAGCTATCAAGTATACAGCGTATAAGTATCACTGTCACGAATAACTTACAAAAACGTCTTTCTTTGAATACTTATCACAATGCAAAAGTCAGTTTATCATAAAAATGGGATTAAGGATATACAGTCAATAGTTTGATTTTGAACTACGCAGTGTAACGCAACACGCGTACTGTGCGGTACGGTGAATGACCTTCAGCGCACGGCGCCGTCGAAGCAGCTGATTACATAAATGTTTTACATTGCAGTTTTTGGCCGAATGGGGTTTTTATTGATTTTTTTTTCGGTAAAATGTTCTGTTTACTCATTGTGATATCATTTTGAAGCAAAAAAAATATTGACCTATTAGGGTACCAAAAGTCTATACCAGTCAAATACGTGACTTATTACTGCATACTAAAATTAGTTATTTATTAGAGAAACCGTAGGATACAAATCAAAAGTAGTATTATCAATTAATTCGGGAAGTTCATCAGCAAGTTACAATGAACCGGCAACAGGCAAACATGTAGTTTTAAATTTGATTGTGCCCTTTCACTCTGCCTCGATTATTTGGCGTACGTAGAATACATGATGCAAAAAGTACGTATATCTAATATCATTAGAGATCGTCTGGTTGTTGAATTTCGATCATAAATTATTAATTTTTTAATGTTTTTCTTGTCAATGACCAGCATAATTTGAACTGTTATTATATAGACTTCCAAAAGCATAACAGGTCAACAAGTATACTGGACCTCCATTGTCGCATCTCAATAAATTTTTTAAATATTAGATTTTACAAGCTTTCGGCCGCGGCTTCGTTCGCGTTATATTGATATTGTCAATCACCCTATCCCTCGAGAATAGTACTATTACAGTACAGGCACCTATATATTTTAAGCCAATTAATGTTATATAAGATCTGCAATAATGTGTACCAACTATAAATAAATAAATTTATTATTATTATTATTTTTTTGGATGAAAGGTTCTCTATGTTTTTCTGTAACCCTGGCGACGAGTATGCAAAACTTCATGATGATCAGATCAGTCGTCAACGCGTTAAAGAATTACAAACAAACATATATTATTTGAATTTTCCCAGACAAGTAACGCAGCAGCTATCGAAGACCTTAGCGCCGTCTCCACGTCGACTTCGCAGCTGATCTGTCTGACGCAGAGCTACCACTCCCAGCACTCCGCCTCCAGCCGCGAGGCGCAGGCGCAGGCGCAGGCGCTGCGCGAGCAGCTGAGCGCGGCCGTGGAGCAGCTCGCGGCGCTGGAGGCGCGGTACCTCTCCCAAGAGTACAAGGTGTACTCGCCCACCGGTAAGAACTCTATTTCTTACTCTCTGGTTATTTTATTTGTCCCATATGCGTGAGGTCCTAGGTTCGATTCCCGGGTTGGACAAATTGTCACGTTTTTCTTTCAGTAATAGTAGTCTGTAAATGTGACCGCTCTTATTACAATGGACCAAACATTTTGATGGTGTAATAATATAATTAGGGATAAAAAGTTTATCCGATTATCCAGTAAAATTCCAAACAATAAAAAAGTATCCTAATATATATATGTATAACGTCCGTACGGTACTTTCACTTTGTCCGTGGGCACTAGTTTTGTGAGTAGGGTGGCTGGGTGTCACAGAAACAAATCAGAGTAATATTATCCCATTGCTTGGGGAACCAGGTTAGCCTTCGCACTAAACTTGGTGGATAGCTTTCTGCATTTCTTCAAACTGCATTCCAAATTTTATACTCCTCCGTGCGCGAAATTTGATAAAAAGAATTATCTTCAAATATAAATGTAAAGGTAAGGTAACCAATAGTTGTGTTTCATGCTTAGCACTAACCTCAATTTTATTGATAAATTCATCCATAATATTTTTGGTAGCGTCAACAACGTTCGATAACGTCTCGTCCACTAATTGTACGAACTGCTTGCACGATGTCGTCAGCAATAACGGCGTTTACTTGTTCCTGGAAATTAAATGCAATTTTGTTTCGTTTTCTACAAGGTGTTGACGTTCTCTAGGTTGCGATCGCTTCGTACCAAAAGCGTTTGTAAAAAGTGTCACTTGTCTACCAGTTGAAAGTTGTTTACGCTTAATCACGGGATATTTCCTTGGCTTATGTAAATCCCATACATTTACTTTTCTATTCTACTGTCGTTATAGAATAATGTTGTATGTATAAAAATTGTCGAGGCCTGCAAAAATAGTAATTGTATCGAAAATATCGATATAGAAGGGTACCGAAGTAGCGATGGGTCGTGAACGTAAAAAATGTTAACGAAATTAGATGGTCCATTTGCGTTCGTCAACGAGTCGATCAACGGTGAAATGTTTCGACCAGTCACGTGTCAGCTTATGCAAACGTTCTACGTAAACTCCGTCAAAATCAAAATAATTTATTTCAATTAAACCACTATGGGTATTTTTGAATTGTCAGGAGTAGTAGTCAGTCAGACTAAGTCAGTCGTGAAGCTAGTCGCGTCTGCAAAGATGTTTCAGCATGACCTTCACGTTAGTCTATTAGTGTTATTACAATTTGTTTTTAAATTCATTAAGTATAATTTAAAAATAAATGTTGCGTAGATATTTAAATTAATAAAGTGCAAGTGCACCTATATTATTTCTGTTAGTCTGTTACACTTTTTATTCTTTACAATAAATCACAATATTTACATTAATGAAACAAAAACTAATTAGTTATTCCCAACATTTAAAAACTAATTAGTTATTCCCAACATTTAAAAACTAATTAGTTATTCCCAACATTTAAAAACTAATTAGTTATTCCCAACATTTAAAAACTAATTAGTTATTCCCAACATTTAAAAACTAATTAGTTATTCCCAACATTTAAAAACTAATTAGTTATTCCCAACATTTAAAAAGATCTTACTCCTTATTTTTGCCACTAGAAAGTCAATGAAACAAATAGATAAAATGAACAGAAAGTTTAGGAAAAACATACCCTTGTACAAAGTTTGAACCTGTTTGTCTCCAATCTCTCAACCAGTCCACCCCGTTCAGGCTCAGGCAGGCATTACAGGGCTCAAAATCAATGCCCAGAATACCCAAGAGATGCGATCTAGAGTGGAGAATCGCAAACCGCTACGGATTGGTGCAGAGGATATGGAACGCGTCCACAAATTCACTTGAATCGGGAGCCTCGTGTCAGATACTGGGGGTACCAAGAGGACATCGCTTCCAGCTTAAGATATTTGGGTCAAACGTCAAATCCGTACTGTTTTATGGATGCGAAACATGGAAGATCAGCAAAGTCATCTCGCAACGACTACAGGTCTTCATCAACCGCTGCCTTCGCTGAATCCTCGGTATATACTGCCCCGAGAAAATCTCTGCTACGAAACTTCGATCGACCAGCAGATCAAGTGCCGTAAATGGAACTGGATTGGCAACACCATGACCCACACATGACCCCGATTACATCCCCAAGCAGGCACTGGATTGGAATCCTCAAGCGGATTATACTTACAATAAACTTAAAATACTAGGTACGCGAAACTCCCCTTACCAACATCGAAAACTATTAGGAAGCGTCCATTTATTGCGTGAAGTGATATATTATTTTCGACCTCCTTCCCTTTGATGAGATGTCGGATGTGTAGAATCACAGTAAGGAAATCGAACAATAAAATAACTAAATAGCAAAAGAAGAATAACTGTTATAATACACAGGAGTCATGGGTCTCAAGAGTGACTTTTTAGTTTCATGCCAAATAATATTATGTGATTTGGACACCCTTGACGTTTGTGAAACAAACTTATAGACAACAATCTGCTGTTTAGAGAAAGATCGAATAGAATTAGCGTTCGCTAAATCAGAATATATTTGTCTACCAATCTTTATCGTATTCGTAAAGGCGTCAACGTTTTGAAAAATGGAAGAGACGTTTCACATTTGTGTAAGCCTGCTGTTTTTCAAGTGTCAACTTCGGGAAAATACTATTTCGAAGAACCACAAGGTCAGTAGTTACTGTTTCGAAACAGTAACTACCGGACGAAACAGGAAGCTACTATTCTTGAGGTTCTTTACCCTTAGCGAACGAATCGGTATCGATATCGCAATGACACTGTTGTACACTGAAAATAACCTACGTTTTGATAACTGAATCAAACGCAGGACTCAAAAAAATTGTTTATTTTAAATATATAATCTTCACGACTTCACGACTATTCTTAATCTGACTTACGCTGATGTCTCTAAAAGAAATTACTTGATATTAGTATTAAACTTGTGCACACAACGCTAGCTCGAATTTAAACCGAAGAGCGACATCTACCGACATCGTGACCATAGTGTGGGTAGAGGTCGCTTTTAACCATATGACGCGATTCGTGACGTTTTGACAATCAAAACGATAAATTGGCAAAGATATGTAAACAAAATAAATAAAAAAATATAAATACCAACATACGAATAACGATATTAGAAGGTTAGGACTTTTTAAATAAGATATGAATCCAAAAATCGTGACTTATACATGCTAACTCAGTGTGTTTGTAACTTTGTGTGTTGTAATAGTTGTCCTACTTATTTAATAATAAGGGAATAATAAATTTATTTCAGACTTAGATTTTTAACCGACTTCAAAAAAGGAGGAGGTTCTCAATTCGTCGGAATCTTTTTTTTTATGTATGTTCACCGATTACTCGAAGACGCCTGAATCTATTTGAAAAATTCTTTTTTTGTTTCAAAGGATATACTTCACATGTGGTCCCGTTTATCGAAATCGGTCGAGCGGGTTTTGAAAAATCAACAAATATCTAAAAATGTAAACATCGATGATGTTTTCTTTTTCTCGCAACGAAACTCGAAACATCGCATCGTCTCATTGGAGCAGTGCATTTAGTTGTCCTACCCATATTACATTTAAACAAAATACATTTACTTTTCACTAAAAAGCACATTGAAATCGGTGATACTTTTTTTTAAAAGATAATTTTCCTTAAGACTAGTGTTAGTATTATTTAGCAGGCCTGTCACTCGATGTACTTGCGCGCGCTAAATACCTATACGCAGTCTCGTGCAGTGGTCGCCGACAGCTGCATCGCATATTTTTAAAGTACATAAAACGTAATTCGATATCGTATTGGTATATTCTTTAGATACTGTGAAATTCATACTCAAAATTGACATGGCTGCTGTTTATGTGCAGTAAAATATTAAGTAAGATAAAAGTTAAGTAAGAATATAGATAAAATAAGAGAAAAAAAGCCCAATAGCACCTTTCACCTCTAAATATCTTTGCTTGCCACAAATTATTAATTAAAACTTTTTGTAAGATTTAGAATATTAACCACCATACAGTTTAATAATCGAGATTTTAGAAAAAGGATGAAGTTTATTAATCTATACTAATATTATAAAGCTGAAGTTTGTTTGGTTGAACACGCTAATCCTAGGAACTACTGGTTCAAATTGAATTTTTTTAGTGTTTCCCATTTATCAAGGAAGGCTATATAACATCACGCTACAGTGACCATAAACGCAGGTGAAACTGGGGGACGGCCAATCTTTACATTAAAATAAAACACGTAGGGTTTTTGGATACTAAAACATTGGAAATTAAAAATAAGTGTTAGTTAATTTACATAAATTGAAGAGGTAACCCTACACAAGCAATTAAAACGGTAGGTATAGATATTTTTGTTGCGAGTGATTTATCTGTTATGTAGTAACTTCTTAATAATCTGTGGTAATAGACAGTTTTTGTGGTCAGTGAAACAAAACAGCCCTATGCGATCCGCACTGCAGTAGGCTAGCAATGTTGTTGTTGCTGTTCCAGTGCGCCAACAGCGGACTACTCCACCTGTCGGCTCTCGACAACAGCCCAAATACACAAGAAAAATAATGGTATCAGTTGTGGTATATTAATATGTATGTTTTCAGGTAAAACTCCAGCTCGCAGCGATTACCGCTACCCTCGGATGCTAGCCTCAACATCTCCCCACGACAGGATACTCGCCCGGTTTAGAGCGATGAGGCAGAATAGTGACGAGGTATGGCCTTTGTATTTATTCTTTCTTTAGTTACCAAGGTAGGAGATCGTTTATCTCATGTATGTTGGTATCAATAGGTTGGTAGTCACTGTATTTTTTTTGGTTTTTGCAACCAATGCGACAAAGATCAGTTCGAAAGTTGCAATTATAGCAAAGAAATCTGCTAAGCACTGCATATTTTTAACCGACCTTAATAATTAACAGACTTCAATAATTAACCGACTTTAATAAAGGAGGTTCTGTATCTGTATGTGCGTCCAATTATTTTCTGAAAAAGTAATTAATCAATTATCATGATTGTTGCACTAACCTATTCTACATATTTTCACTTAGGTATTTAACATGAAGTATTTATTAATTCAGTTGTTTTAACAATCAATTTCGTTAAAGTCTGTTTTTTTTTTTTTTTATAAAAGACAACTCCCGTATTAGGAATATTCCTGTGTCGCGGGGGGCTTCACAAACATTTAAACAACGGACACAAAGAACACCCAGACTCGGGACAACTATTTGTGGATCACACAAATTTTTGTCCCGTGTGGGATTCGAACCCACAACACTCAGCGCGGCGTAGTGGCGAGGTGACCACTTAAACCATTGCGCCATCCGTGCGCATCCATTGTTGAATATGTCGAATTTTGTCGACGATTTATTGAATGTAATTCAATCAGCCTAATACTGTGATTAGAATAGTTTACGTGGCATTATTTTCTCAATATTTATTACAAAATTGGGATTTCGACCATAATGAATATCAGAAAAAAAATTAAATGTAAGCTTTTGAGATCTATACCTCAACATATATATAATAGTGCAGGTACAGAAGTCTCACTCCTTAATATCATTTAAAGAAGTAGCAGCTCTTGCTCTGACACAATAGTCTCAATTCAGTTCGCACAGAGCTAATTACCTACAGTTATACTCATCTAGAAGTTACCTCTCTTTCTATCGCGTAACTCTTATCTGTTCTGACGACGCCGCGACGTTATGGTTGTCTTTTTTAAAGAATTTATTAATTTGATTATTTAATTTAAAGTAAATTATGTGCCTATTACTCTATTTTTTGAACAAGTAAACCTAGGCTAGGCACTAATTAACTCGATACGTCTAGATACGAACGAACCTCGCCGGGCGGTGCGCGGCAGCGAACTGAATTTTTTGCATGATTTGTCGAGCCCGCGGCATACTTGTAGTTTTATACCTAAAGGGCGGAGTGGCACTGGCCTATACTAAAAATTGTTGTTCATGTGCTACACAAAGATTGTTTTAATTTTCTGCTCAAATCGATCTTGCAAATTCGATTTATTTACTGCTGTTTTAAAGTTATGATATTGGCATAGTATGATATGTTTTTATAGCAAGAATAAAAAAATAAGTCGAAGACATTTCACATTCTCGGTGAGGTCATTGTGATATATATTTTTTGTTTCAGGATGTTATAGTAATAGAATCAGAGCCGGACTCCCGACCTCCGAGCGATTCAGAGAGCTCCATAGCATCGGAGGACTCGTGCGTCTCAGAAACATATCCAGAATCTGTGAAAAAGGTAAGTCATTTCCTGAATGTCTGACTGTGGTGGCGGACCAGTCGTGGAGTTCCCTAAGATATGGTTGAGTTCCTTGATTACCGACTGCACACAGTAGATTTCGGCTGGTTATAAGTGAGAAACGGAACAGACTGTATTGTATTTTATTAATATTAATTTTTTTTTTTTTTTAATTTCTAACCGGTCTTCAAAGAAGTCATTAAGGGCGGCCTTTCCTATGACTGAAATGATGATGATGATGAATAAGAAAAATACTGCTTTAAGTATATGGGCGACCGAAGTTCAATCGTCATTTTTCTTTTTTTTTGTAAAATATCGTTTTTCATTAAAGTATTCTAAGCATATAGGTAGACTAGAAAAGAAAAACCTTATTTAAGTACACATACACGAAATATATTTATACAGCGTGTAAGTATCACCGTCGCGAATAACTTTCAAAAACGTCTTTCTTTGGATATTTATCACAATGCAAAAGTCAGTTTATCATAAAAATGCGAGATTAAGGATTTACAGTCAATAGTTTGATTTTGAACTACGCAGTGTAACGCAACATGCATACTGTGCGGTACGGTGAATGACTTTTAGCCCACAGCGTCGTCGAAGCGGCTGATTGCATAAATGTTTTACGTTGCAATTTTTGGCCGAAAAGGGTCTGTACTGATTTTTTTTCAGTAAAATGTTCTGTTTACTCATTGTGATATCACTTGTAAGCAAAAATACACTATTTTAGGATTCGGTGCAGTGTCACTTACACCCTGTATACAAGGTGGTGTATATCATCCTATAATTAGATATATAACTTATTGTAATAACCTTTACGCCATCTTGTAGAATTACTCGTTGAGTATTATCATATTCGCCCTTTGAACTATACGCTGGTATTGTTTTCTTCTTTGCAGGTAAAAGCAGAAGAGAGCGGAAAAGAAAACACGCTACGCTCCGTTCCTTACAAGAAACCATCAAAACTGCCCGCACCTACTTCACACAAGAAACCTTTAGAAGAACGCAACATGAATGGACAATAGACTCTGTAGACTGCTAGGTACCTTGTAGTGGTAGCGTGATGTTATTGTGTTCGAAAGTTAACAGGTTAGCTGTAATGACAGATGTGTAAACGATATATATTTTAAGCTTTTTCTTTGTACAAATTCTTGTAACAAGATCCGAAGTCTCAAGTGAAGAGGCTTCTGAGAAACGGGAGGTATTTCTCATTTTTTTATCATGGGGCATTAATAGACTATCGTATTATGTCTAGCCGAACTAGAAGAGTGAGTACACTTCGAACCAAATCCTCTCCTCTAAGTGTTTTTTTTTTATGGGATAATGGGCAAACGAGCAGACAGGTCACCTGATGGTAAGTTACTAACCCCGCCCATGGTCACCCGCAACTGGAGAGACACAAGTGCGTGGCCGGCCTTTAAGATCTGAGTAGGGGAGAAGGAGGAAAATGAGGGGTTAGGGCCTCCGGTAACCTCACTCATTGCTTCACTGCCGGTTTTCTGTGAGACCATAGGAGCAGGAGGTACCACTCCGGTCGAGACGGCCCATGCGTGCCAAAGCATAGCTCTTCCACAGTTGGTGTATGTAAATGTTCCGCAACTGATCTTGGAATTGATCCTATCATGATATGTTCGACCTTTTCTTGAAATTATGTTATTTCATGATATTTAAAATAACCACTGCCCAAATCAGCATATGTCTGGCCAGGTCAATGAATAATATCGGCGTTTAACGATATGAACAGCTATCGCAATATGATCAAACGTTAGTGATCATCATATCGTAAAATTGTTACACTGTCCACAGTTAGAGGCGCTCATATCGTTTTGTTTTTGTGAGGCATCATGGAGGCGGACTACTAATCTGTTTAAAAAGCGAATAATTGTGCACAATATAAGATGAAAGTGCAGTAAAATGTCGTTACAACTTACAAGAGTTGAGTTCCTCGGTCGGGGTTTAAAAAAGTTTTATTCTTCATTTTGAATTTTTAACTGACTTCAAAAAGCAGAAGTTTTACAATGCAACTAGTTTTTTTTTGTGTGGATGTTACGACGCGATATTTTAGCTATTTGTGAACCGATTTCAATAATTTATTTTATAAATGAATTGATTGCAGTCAAGGTTGGTCCCATTTAAATTTGAAGAAAATATTCCACTTGTGAGGTTGAAAACTAGGGGATGAATAATACAGCTTATTACAATTTATCATGATTTAGGCAAATTATTATTAAATCTTTTAAATCATGGATACCCTACATTAAAGATGTGTCCAAACTTGGTTTAACGTATCATCAAACGTTGACGTTAAAACAATACGCTCAGTTTTAGCTGGCTGTGTCATGAACTACAACTCTACAACCATTTCATGAAGTGATCAACTCTAAGACATCACCGCGACATATCTAAAATGTGTACTAAAGTCAGAAATCAGTTCAAACAGCAGCAGCGGGTCAGAACCGTGCGATGCGAAATTAAAATGACAGTTTTCTAAATGAGTAAAGACGATATTTCAGTACTTTTTTTTTCTTCATTTCCTTTCTTATTTAAGCTATTGACAAGCTTAAGTATAATTAATTACATACATACGCCTGTATCATTTAAAAGGGTAGGAGCTGTAACCACCCATATTTTGACAAATACACATAGTTTGGCCCCACTCAGTTAAAAGGGGGACGTCTATCACCGTCCATCGGGAAGTCAGTTTGTATGAACCCCATCGTCACTTACAAGTCCCAATTCACGAACAGTCCCAACATGGCTTGCTTCAGGTAGTAGAGTTCACCTCCCGTTTGTGTTTCTTTAAGGCCTAAAACAGGGGTCATCAAATGGCGAACTGTGGTCCGGATCCGGATCGCTGACCTATTTTCTGCGGACCGTGGTCCGGATCCGGACCGCTGACCTATTTTCTGCGGACCTGGGTCCGGATCCGGACCGCTGATCTATTTTCTGCGGACCTTAGGTAAACAGTACAATATATAACAGAAACTTATTGTTTATAGTATACGTAAATACACGTGACTATGTAAAGGCTGGAGGGCTGGGGAGGACTTTTTTTACAAATTACTACTAATTTGTAAAAAAAGTAGAAAGTGACCGCACGGTCATATTATTAAAAAACCTGTCTACAAATGAAACTAATTGGTGATCCCTGGCCTATAATATAAAAAAGATTTAGATGTAATCACGTTAGTTTCCCAAGTTTTCTACCAATATATATTACTGTAAGAATTTTAGATATAATTAGATATTCAGTGTGTTTATGCTTATGCTTAATCAATATATTAGTAGATATTGTGTTACACAAGTTTTATTCCTAATTTAATAAACAAATGCTTTGATGAACATGAATTAGTTTAAAAGGGACTTTTCTAGCAAGCAGTATTACTAATAAGCACTGGTTTTTCATTATTAAACTTGGCTGTTGAAATTGTTAATGAGTATTAAATCTTAAGATTGAAATCGTTAGATATTCTGCTTTATCAAAATATGCTTTAATTATAAAATACGCTAATGTCTAGCACTGTTGGTCTTCTGCTTTCTATGAGCGACTATGGTATAATGCAGAGATGTTAGGGATATGACATTTCGGATCAGCCTATGAATAAGGATTATACCAGTTTCGGATATGAAAATATTTCGGATAATCCAAGTTTCGGATATTAGAGTTTGAAGAGATTGTAATAGGAAAATACAAATAGATAATGATTTCAATTTATTTCTAGGTTATCACTTGGTATTATAATCACAGAAAAAATAGCCTTGTATTTCATTATTTATAATATAGCTACTCATTTTTAAATGTTATCTACTTAAAAATGCTAAAACAACATTATAATACACTAAACATTAGACAATCATTTCGACTACATAGAAATAATAAAAACTTGTCATAATAACATGTCTCATTTAAATTCCGCTTCTATCCAAAACTATTCGAAAGTTTGACGTCAGATTCGGTCACGGTTTCGGATAGATATTTATTTCGGATACCGGTCGTATTGGTTCCATAACATCGCTGGTTTAAACATTTTTTATGTTATTTAAATACATTGAAGGTTTATCTAACGATTTGAATCATTCTTTCAACAAAACTTGTACTAAAGTATGACAGAAAAAAATGTGCTTAAACTTCTATTATTTAATATGCTTTCGTTTCTAGAAGAGTGTAGTGAGTGTATAGCATCATTATCACTCTACTAAAGAGTTTTCCTTTTTGAGGTAGTTTGTCCACGTACTGCAAAATAACTGTCCTATTAGCACGCAAGGGCATTATATTTGATGTGTAAATCAGGAGTTAATCGCGCTAATATTAATAAGGTGGGTGACTTTTTTGTTACCCGACATTTTGACCGAACTGCACCGGTCATAGTTTATAAATATTATCGTGATTAAGTGCCGCTATACAAATGCAAACGTTTAAAAACGATTAGGTACTGAAAAGGCACTATTTCAATATTATTCAAAATATTTGTATATTTAATTTTATAAGTTCTTACGTTAAGAATTATTTTGATTGATTATAATGTCTGGTATAATATTTTAGTTTATATTATAGAGCATCCACATATTACACGTGTATTTATATCGATTAATGTATCCAGATCTTACACGAGTGTTTTGAGTATTATGTCATAAGAATTTTAACTACGAAATGAAAGAAATTATATTTGAGAAATACATGTTTCACGTAAACGTACCTAGTTCTTAGTATGCTAACTATGTTAAAAGGTATTTTGATGAGTGCTCTGAATAAATTATAATTTATTAGCTAAATATGAATTTTATTTGATTATATCGAGGGCCTAGGCGAGATAAGAAGAGAAGGAGAGCTGATTCTGGAGAGAAACGACACAATATTTTACCACACAGAAGAAAGTAATAGCCGATATGGCGTAGGATTTTTAATAAACAAGAAGTGGAAACAATATTATCTAAGGAATTAATCTCATATTCAGATCGCACAAAAACCCTAACCATCGTACAGGTCTACGCACGAACCTCGTCATACATTGACGAAGAAGTTGAGGAATTCTATAACTTTGACAGTGCTTGTGATGACCATAGAGGTACCTGGACAATGGTCTTGGGTGACTTTAATGCAATATTAGGCACAAGATTACCTTTCGATAATCACAACATTCTCGGGCAACACTGTCTTGGCACTAGGAATGACCGTGTCATGCGCCTTTTTAACCGACTTCCAGAAAGGAGGAGGTTCTCAATTTTTTTTTATAAATGATCACCAATTACTCGAAGAGCCCTGAACCAATTTTGGAAATTCTTTTTTTGTTTCAAAGGATATACTTCCCAGATGGTCCCATTTAAATTTTATCGGAATCAGTCGAGCGGTTTCTTAAAAATCAACAAATATCTAAAAATTGTTTACATCGATGATGTTTTTGCTCCGAAACATCGCTGTCTCATTGGAGCAGGGCGTTTAGTTGGCCTACCAAAATTATATTTAAACAATCAATTTCGTTAAAGTCTGATTAATTTTTGTCAAAGTTTTTAATGTTGAACTTGTTGAATTTTGTCGACGATTTGTCGAATGTAATTCAATAAGCTTAATACTGATTAGAATAGTTTACGTGGCATTATTTTCTCAATATTTATTAGAAAATTGGGATTTCGACCTTAATGGATAGCGATTGTTGCTACTCTGGCATATATTATGAAAATATATAATAGTACAGTGTACAGAAGTCTCACTCCGTAATATTATCTAAAGAAGTAGCAGTTCTTGCTCTGACACAATAAAGTCGCAATTCAGTTCGCACAGCGCTAATTATATTATCTACAGTTATACTCACTTATACTCATTCTCGTGTGGACATTCGGTTGTGTTAGACGCTTCCTTGCTCCAAGTCATAAATCGTCAACATTTAGTTATTTTCTTCATCAACTAACTTTGCAACAAATATCTGTAATTGCCCTGCCAATTGAGTCAAAGTAGGGTAATATGAAAATGATGAATATGACGCGGCGAGAGACTACGTATCTTGTATTATTGTAGTTAATACGCAGCGATTCAGAAAAAAAGTACTTAATTGGTTACATTTCATAAAACAACTCAGACAAGTCGTCGCTGCAGTAGTATTATTACCGCAGGACTCTCAAAAATAAATTCCCATAGGGAATTAGGGAAGTACCTCGGTGAATGCTGATGCTTACTTGATATAAGTATAGAATTTGTGCACACAACGCTACCTCGAATATAAACCGACAAGCGACATCTACCGAGATCGTGAGTAAAGAAACGTATACATTTAACGTCGCTTATTCACGGTATCGATAGAGGTCGCTAATGACGATGGGACGGAATTGATTGGCGCTCTGCCAATCTAAACTTTATTTTATGCTAGATTTTAGGAAAGATAACAAAATAAATAAAAACATAATCAGTAATCAACACTGTTGTTGTATTTGTTAATAGTTTCAGTTGCATATTTTTTTTAATTTTATTTTTGCGGCGAGTGAATTTGCTGTGTTTAATTTGCACAAAACACATATTGTGACTATAAATTGAGATAAAAACTATCCTATCCCTCAAGTTGGACCAAACTGCATACATTGTTCAAAATTTCTTACCTATTTAATGTAAATATTAAAGATTACCATATTTTTACGAAACGGTCGAAACGTCAGGCACATTCAAATGTAGTAATACCTATTACACGATCGCGTCAATTCCAGTACATATACATACATATCATGGAACGCAAAGTTTAAAAGTTAGTAGAGCTATTCATTTAACTTTTTATACAAATTATTTTATTTTTGTAATTGTTTAATTATTGCTACATGGCAACAATGTAATATATTTGTTATGACAAATGTAGCTTACGAAACCTTTTTCGGCAACCATTGAAAGTTGTAAAAGTAATAAAGGAAGTGGAAGGTTCGAAGAAAGTGGTCCTTCGAGTCGAATAATAATGAATTAAAAGCATCGACCAAAAACCACTGAAAGGCATCAACAATTTCGCTCTAGATCACGGACTAGGGCCGGCGCCGTACACGTCATAATGATAAGGTATTAAATAAAACCAGATTTCCATAAAACATTATATTTCAGTGCACACAGGAATAACTGCCATCTACCACATCTAGTAAGGCAACTGACTTGAGTCTATCTCCATCTATTAACACTGACTTAAAAAAATACCTTTCATACATATAAAACAACACCTTCAGTTGTAATAGAATGTCAAAAAACATCATAGACATCGAGAAGTTGCTTAAAACATAAAAAATAATAACTTTCTGTTGTTTTAAGAGGTTCGTATTTATAGCTAACAATACACAATAAAATTAATAATAAGATTTACAATTACAAAATAAATAACATTCATTAATAAATTTATTACATTACAAATACTGAGATTTAAATGCATTATGTGTGATATATTAATTATAATATTATTATTTATTTCTACGCAAGAAAATAACATGGTCCTTTTAAACTTGTGCTTTAATTTTAAATTATGTCATTTAACAATATATTACAATTTGAAGTGACTACCGAAAACGATAATTTCATAGTAAGTACTTAACTACCACCTTGTACTTGAAAGCAATGGCAAAGGGCTATGATAACAATATATAAAAACCTGCAAACTGCACAAGCACATATTCAACCTAAAGTTGGGTCACGCATAACATGCACACTGTCGAGAGGCAGAAGAAACTGCAATGCATATTGTATGCTCTTATGACCCGAAGTATCAACATAGGATAGCACATCATGCAACCGCAGGAAATACAAACAATCACTGCTCATGAGATCATGATGATCATGAGATCTGGAGACAACTATGAAGTGAAGAGTGCGATACCCAAGACCAGAAATAGTCGAAGTAGCGCTAGGCTCTCAAACCCACTCGGGGACTTCCTTCCTAGGGTATACCCGAGTCCCTTGCGATAGACTCACTTGTGACGGAACACCGTGTGGTTTTAGTCGTTTCGATTCCGACATACCACTTCACCGATAGCCATGGTGAGGTGATGACCCGTGAGGGTTTCCACACGAAAAAAAAAAGGCTCTCAAACCCTTAAACATAATTACTATTAAGTTTCGTAGTCAAGTATGTTAGCTGAAAGTACATAGGTCAGTCAGTTTTAATAAACAGCAGATATAACAATAAATTAAAAAAAAACGGTTCAATCGACAGATTATTTCGTCTCTTTCACACCTATTAAGTAAGACAAGGACATCACACAATCTGAACCTATTAAAATACTCTCGACGAGTTGTATTAAGGAACTAGAGTTATATTTATGTGATACTATTCTGCCTACCCTGCTCGTGCGAAGCTTGAATATTTAATGGGTACAATCCATTATTATAAGTTCTAGAACTATAGGAATGTCTGAAATTCTAACAGTGTACTATTACTATTAATAAACATTTTATAGTAAGAAACATATAAAATGCCTTCTTGGTGTATTATATCTATATTTTTAGGTACATAGGTATTTAAATACAACATGTTACATAACTAAGACACACTCTTAAAAAAGTTTATTAAAAAAAAAAACTAATTTTTATGTTTAAAGTTAATTAAAGTGAACATATAATGTGTAACAATTGCTACTGAACATTTAAATCAGATTGCTTACTCGACACAAAGTGTAATGTAACGTCTTGCTGCTTGTGATGTAACACATTTAAAACTTTTAGTCCGAGATTTAGAGTCATTAGTTACTTAGTAGTTCAGCTTATCTTCGGTAGATGGCACTGGGCACTTCGAAACGCATTTTACATTTAACTCCAGGGTTAATTCTGCCGATAACAGAAGAATTTACCTTGCATAAATGGGTTAATTTGTCTTAATTATTTTTTCTATATGTTGGCGGCAATCCTTCTACTCCAAATTAATGATGAAATTGTTTTTAAGAACACATGTTCATTTAAAATAAAGTTTTTATAAATTAAATATACATATTTCGAAGCACATTTAACTAACACATAATCCACTGGGGTTCTTAACAAAATATAAAATAAATAAAAATAAGTTAAGTACCTACGTATATTTGAAGTATATTGTAAAGCCCGATTTGCAGATTCTATTAAATTAGTTTACTAATTGTAGAAAGTTTTGTAAAGTATTAAGTAAATCGGAAAGAGTTAAGCTACGAAGTAAGAGACATGTTGAAGTAAGAGACATGTTGAAGTAAGAGACATGTTGAAGTAAGAGACATGTTGAAGTAAGAGACATGTTGAAATCCCTATTACCCTTTACATAATACATGTTCTTCGACAATATTATATAAAAATGTCATGAAATGTGAGATTTCATATCCGTGTTTTAAGTGTTAAAAATTGAAAGAGATAGATAGCTTTTAGGCATTCGAAGTCTCAAAGTTAAACTGGGCCAATTGACCTAGTTCAGCTTTTGATGCATGAAACCATATCTCTTGCTACTACGCTCCTTAAGGTCGCAGCGTGATATTATGACACAATTACAAACAGACACACTAAAGATTATTTGAAATAAAGATATTATCACATGTTATACATATATTATATGAAATCTATTATCTACTTTGTACTTCGTCAATACACGTATTATTTTGCCACCTACGCTAAAATATTTTAACTTTTCCATCGTAATTTTTTTAAAAGGACGGGACTCGAACCCGTATTAAACCGATCTAGTATACTGTGCTGTGTATTACTATTGTTCTTAAATACTGCTTTATTATAATTAATTGTCAATCCTCAATGCAATATAAACTGAAAAATAAAGCCATAGCGGTATTGCCAACTTTAATTTGCGTGTTTTGTAGCAACACTAAGGTAAGGTACTTGTATACTGTTGTAGTGCAGACCTATAGTTAAATATTTTTATGACAGATCCACACACGGTGTGCTCGCCTGCTGATCAGGCGGCCAAGGCGTGTAGGGGTTCTCAGAGGCTTCCCTCTTAGGGTCCAGGTCCCCTGCTAAAGTCTCACTTCTGACGAAACACCGTGTGGTTTTAGTCACCTCTGACTCCGGTGAGGTGATGACCCGCAGGGGTTTTTAAACGGAAAAATAATAATATGTCAGATCCAGACTCCCACTGCTGTAAGTCCTGGATTAACAACATTGACCATCAAAAGCAGAGAGCATGACGACGAGTCTTTGTGAATCAGAGGTGAGAGAAAATCAGAAACGATTCAGAGGAGGTTGAAATGTGATAAATCCACTTGGCTCCTTAGCAAAGCGGGAGCCAAAGAACAAAAGATTTATAAACAGCAGAAGAGAGAAGATACCACGGATTTAAACTATTTAACAAAGTAAACGTGTAAGGAAGGCACTTATAGGAAGATGGTCGTCTATAGACGGTATTTGCTGTAATGTCGATGGTTTATCCAAAAAATATTATTTACTAGCAGGTAACAATGTCCTTGAATAAAGACTGCCGTGAGTGGTATCATATTTATAAAAGATATATTCACGTGTATAATGTCGAGGATGCTCGACTAGGCGCGAACCCAACAGGGACCCTTCATCAAGGAGTGAAGCGACCTGTCGCATCGGTGACAAGCGCTCTACTCTGACGCCTGTTGGACCCGAAACCATTCGATCATTTCCGAAACACACGCGTGATTAAAACCGTATATATTTAAATAAACATTGTACTAACATAAACTTATATATATTATACCATCACAACTATAAAGGGGACATCCTTTAATTACGTGAGCTGTTTTCCTTTTAATTTGGACCCCGCCTCTCCTTCGTGAGGTTTGGTGCGATTCTCCCGTGAGATATAAGCTATATTTATTAAAAAATTAAATTGATTTTAATAAAGCTCAAAACTAAAGGTGTAGTAATATTCTTCAAAATTTATAGTTAGATGAGATTTTATTGGACCCCTCCACCCCCCATTTTGAGCTCATGTAATTAATGGATGCTCCCTAACTAAATAAATTGAAAATACAATAACATTTGAACTAATTATAAACTGACTAGTAGCATATTACTGCCCGGGATCAGAACACATGACGCAAAAGATATGGTCGGTGGCGAGAGTGAGAGAGAGGCTAAACAATATTTTTATTTATACCGAGCAGCAATATTGATCAGTTTGGTTATACTTGCAGGAACATGTAACATAGGAATATTTGTTTTTCGTGTTATTAAGTACAGCAGAAGTCTTCTTATAATATTAAGTTGTGTATTTCAACCTGTTAATATAACTTTTAATGTCATTGGAAATAATAAATATTGTTACGTGGGAGAGCCATGCTTCTGACGTATGGGCAGGCTCGACTCCGCTTGATACCACGGCCTCACAGAAAACCGGTAGTGAAGCAATGCTTGCATTGCATTTCGCCGCGTGAGTGAGGTTACCGGAGGCCTTAACCCTTCCCTCTCCCCTATTCCCGTCCTTCCCCTCTCCCCTCTTTTCCCCCCTCCCCCTCTTCTCCTACTCTCACCTTAAGGGCGGCAATGCACTTGTGACTCTTGAGTTACAGGTGCCCATGGGCAGCGGTAGTCACTTACCATCAGGTGACCCGTCTGCTCGTTTGCCCCCTATAGCATAAAAAAAATATATATATAATTAAAAAAAAAGTTAATCAAAGGTGTAATCATTGCAGCTCTAACTATTCCTCAGCTTTTAAATATATTTTTTTTAAGAAATGGAAAAGTGATTTATTTTTTTTATTTCTCTGTTGAGATTAAAAATATAATAAAGATCCGCTGTCCGAGTGTTTTGCTGATCATATTAATTTACTAGATACATTCTACATCCTATATAATTCAAAGAAATTGCCTCAAAAATCTTTTAGTCAATAAATTATCAGATTGAAATACAAACACATCTCAATAACAAGAGGTGCAATAAATAAATAAGTAAGTGGTATTTAAGTACTAAACGGTGTTTTGTGTGGCGCCATCATCTTCCATAGCGTTCTTCAGCTCCATGGCAAGCTTGTAGCCCAGCTCCGGTCGACGGTCACGACCTTCCACCATAGACAACACCTGCAATTATTTTGTTTTTAATATTATTACATGTTATTTTACACGTTACAACGAAGAGGTAGGGTCGTATCAAACACCCACACCCACGTCGCCCAATCAAGTAATAGGGGCAAGCAGCAAGCATCGGCAAGTCGGCAATCGGGCACTTTGGAAAATAAAGATGGGAAATTTGGGAGAGTAAGCAATAACTGAACTAGCTGTTGCCGGGAAGTCCGAGTCTTCTAACATACGATGATATGATGTAGAGGAGCATTTCAAAATATCAGGACGGGCATATCTCAGTTGGACAGAGTAACGTCAAAGAAAACTGCTGTCATGGATTTGAATCCAGTCCTGAGTGTTGACTTGTTTCCAAACATTTAAAGTTATAAACATGAAGTATGTACCTCATCCGAGTTAACAATAACACCGCTATTGTTAATAATGGTGGACTTGGTCTTTTCGATGTCGGCCAGGTCTACTCCGCGACTGGCGTCGTCTATCAGGATAGCTCGGTAGCCAATTGCCAATGCGTCGGCTATTGTTGCTCCTGGAGATACGATATGCACATTAGACGATGCAGCCGAATATTTGTTTGAAAATTCAGCAAAATTGAGGCATGCCGCAAATTAGCGGTATTCAGAAAAGAGGTTATCGGCCATTTTAAAAATTTGCCGAATACTTCAAATTTGCAGTAGGCAAATTTGAGGCATTCGGCAAATTTGAAGTAGGTATAAGACAAATTTGAGGTATTCGGCTAATTGAGGACGTATATATTCGGTAAAAACTCAGTTTTAAAATTGATTAAGTGATTACATTTATTTGTGAATATTTAAGTTGTTTTTAAAAAGGATCCATTAGTTAAAAAAAATCACAACCTATTCAGAGTTATTTGCTGATTTTCATACATACCTACACAGACGTCGTATGCGAGCCCACAGATGTAAATATCAGTGGCGTTGCGCATGCGCAGTTGCGTGCTCAAACTTGTATCTGTCAACTTCTTGTTGTCCCAGAACACGGAATACGAATCCACTTCAGGGTTCGTGCCCTTGTATATCTTCACTGCGCCCTCCATTATCTGGGTAAGAAGGAAATAGGTAGTGCATTTGCAACATTGGACTACGAAGTAATTTATACCGTGCTGTTTAGCTGAAGTGCTAATGTTGGCCGATTGACTTGTTTACGGTGGAAAATGCATATACCAAGGCCACCAAGATCACAGACAAAAATATTAGAATCTAACACAAAATATATTTCGCAAATACCAATTGCCAAGTCTGATAACAGATGTGACTAGTGAATAGTGAATTTATACTTCGTGTCGCATGCGCTAAGGTATAAATTGCTTTAACTGTATTATGAATGTGTCTGCTCTAACCACTACATGATAATTATTTTTAACTATCTAACATAGACAGAAAGCGAATTTCAGGGTTTGGTGACGTCACCATATATCAGAATCTGACTAGATTGTAATCGATCTTGAATACATTTTTTGGAGTAGGTACGTAACCTATACGATTCTGAACATAATTCTAAAATAGGTTATTAATAATTGGGTAAAAACTATTTGCTTAATTTTAAAAATGAAGCGATAACGTTTCAATTATTTTTAAGTACATGTATTACACTTACAAAGTAGTGTGGGATGATTAAAGTTTATAGGAAAGACGAATGGAAGAGCTAAAATTTTTAATCAATATGTGTTACGAGTTTAAGAATTATGCGAAAACAGGTAGAAGAAGCTACAGGGGTCTAGCATATATCTTGACCGGCCATGGTACGAGAAGTCTATACAATGACACTTCAAGTTATTCTAGTCAATGATCTAAAACAGTGTTTCCCAATTACTGGTACGCGTACCCCCAGGGGTACGCGAGGCCGCATCAAGGGGTACGCCGTACCAATCACTTGACTAAGATTAAATTAGTAAAAAAATTAGGCGAGGCGAACAGCGATTGTCAAATATATTTTTAATTGATCAGTGTCCAGTTCATTTGCTCAAATAGTATGGACACTTTATGCCGAAAGGCGGCGTCACAATTTGAGATGAAGACGGTAACATATTAATTAATAGTAAAGACATAGTTGAACGTTGGAAAAGGTACATAAAACGATTGCACGGAGGACAGGGTTTAAAAAATGTTATAGAAAAAGAAGATCTCGTAAATTGGGACAAATTAGGTCCTATAATATTAAAGTAGGAATTCAACAAAGCTTTGACCTCTATTCAAAATGAATGGGAATTTTGAAAGGGATAACAGAGACAAGAGAATTATTTACCAACTGTCTACAAAATCAACAAACAATAAAAGAAATTGGAGACGACTATAAAGAGGAGAGAGTTAGACAGGGGTGCCGTCTGTCACCTTTGATTTTTAGCATTTTTATTGAGTGTGCAATAAGGGAAATTCTAAAAACAGGTAAGGGAGACTATACAGTTTACCAGATTTGCAGACAATACAGCAGCAATAGACGGCAATACAAACAATTTTCAACAATTGTTAATAATAATGAACGACAGTTTTAGGGAATTTGGATTAAACATAAACATGAACAAAACTAAAATTCTTGTCACCTCTACATTGCCATCCTATATAGTAAAATTACAATCGAAAATACTCATATAGACAGTTCTAAATGTTTAGTTACCTGAATAAAGCATAACTCAAGTTGTTCTTTTGATATCATAGAAGGACTCTCAATAGCCAAACAAGCCTTTAACCGCAAAAACATCTATTCATAACCAAAATCAACATCAAAATAAAGAAACAGCTAATTAAAACGTACATATGGATCTTTGCAGTTTATGGCTGCGAAACGTGAACGCTAATCCAAAGAGACAGATTGGACCAACGTGGATGTTCTAGTAATAGTAGGAAAAACTAATTGGAAACCACTGATCTAGATCTGAATAATGAATCACTAATCCAAACACTATTTAGAAATTTTGTTTAAATGACAATAAAAATCCCATTAAAAGGTTTAAATTTACAGGTACATACTTTTATAATTTTCTACCCCATTGTAGCCTTGAAATTTTATTAGTAAAGGATTATCGTGGAGACTCCTGACCTTCAAGTCTTTGTGGAACTCAGCACCCCAGGTATCCTGGACGCAGTGCCTCGGCCAGAGCCTCTGTTTCATCGGCGGTGGACCGGCGAAGACCACTGTGTCATAGGCTTGCGCTTTATCTGCTGGAACCTGGAGAACAGAAGAACAATTGGGTAATTAGACTTATGTGGCGCAGCAGTTTTTGTTTTGTTTAAGAATTTGGCAAATTTGAGGCATTCTGCAAATTGGGGTTATTGCGCAAAGGGGATGTCACCCATTTTGATCCCGTGGGAATATCGGGATAAAAAGTATCCTATGTGTTAATCCAAGTCTCTAGCTACCTACATACTAAGTTTCATCGCAATCGGTTCAGTAGTTTTGGCGTGAAAGAGTTACAAACATCCATCCATCCATCCAAACTTTCACATTTATAATATTAGTGGCATTTCATCATCATCTTCCTGCCCACTTCCCAATGTTATTGGGAGTTAGCGAAATTTTAAAAAAGGTTTAACAAAAGAGTTTTGTCTTGTTTATGACCGGCTGCCTGCTTGACGCCAACTCTCCTTGGGAATGTAGTCGTTTTCAGACGGGACAAAGAAAGAAGGTAATTAGGGTAAGGAAAACAGATAGGGCGAGGGAGCTAGGGTAAGGGATACCGCAAGTCTCGGATGGGCCGGGGTCGCGTATGTCCGTCCTGTGATTGAAGAGGTCACTATGACAGGAACATCAACAATATGTGTATTTATAAAAAAAATGTATCCAAGTATTACCCCATTGACCCCAAGTAACATTGGGGAGAGGGCAAGATAATGATGATGATATTCTACATAAAAACACGCAGACCAATGCAATACATAAATTCACGCTTACAAGTATTTACACTGAGCGGGATTCGAACCAGCTTCTAATGCTCTAAACAAATTTGCAAATTTGCCGTAAGCCTCAAAATGGGCGATAGCCTCTTTGCGCAATACCTCAAATGTATATTTTTTCCGTGTCTAGACCATAGACAGCGCTGTGTAATATGTTCCAGGATAGGTACTATTATTATATTATATTCATAGAGGAGAATAATAAATAATGAAGCGACAGTAGCGTAATGGCTAAGGCGTCGGACTTGCGATCCATGTGGTTGCAAGTCCGTACGTGGGGTACGGACCAGCAACCACGACTTTAATAAAAGCAAAAAGTTAATTTTAGATAAAAATACTGAACTCGTTGAATAAATTATATTACCCATGTTTAATAAATTATACTTCTGAGGATAAAAGTGACGAATCTAGTGTGTATCATCTTTCATATGTTCATTACTCCTAGTTTGAACTTGAATACAAATACAATTTAATACACGTTAGGCTTTTTATACTGATTTGAAAATAGTTAACATCATAGAAAAAATTGTTCTCATTACTAAGTAAAATAGAACGTAATTCCTTTTAGTTTGTAAAACAACAGCGCGTTTTCAAGTTTCATTTTACGAACATATCCGAATTATATCCAAGTCCCTTGCAATTGACTCATTTGTGTCGGAATACCGTGTGGTTTTAGTTGGTTCGATTCCGCCATACCACTTCACCGCCAGCCCCGGTGAGGCGATGACCCGTGGGGGTTTCCACAGCATACCCCCACGGGTCATCGCCATTCGGTAATTCTCTCGTGGTTAGCGTTTTGCGTGAAAGGTCGAAATCGACTTATTGTTGTTATTACTTGTTACTTAACGACGATACTTATCTGATTGTTTTTATTGCCAAACATTTAATTGTTTTCACCGTGATTATGTTCGATTTAAGTGTAATCTTACTAAAATATTTCTAATATCACAGATAAGATAGTAGTTACTCCGTAATAGATACATCGCTCCCATACAAAAACGAGAATACCTTCGCTATACTATAGCGCTAACCACGAGAGAATTACCTTAAGGCTGGCAACAAGATGACGTAAATTTATTAACCTAACTTTTGTCCGCGACTTCCATTAGGCGATACCTTTATCGTGCAAATAACTGTATGAGCTTAAAAAAAAAACTATTATTTTGAGATTACAAACAGGCATTTAAATTTTATTCATTTACATTGATAAGGATAAATATAAATATATTAAACCGGCTGAGAGACCGATGGATTTTCCTTCTCACAATTTAAATGGACTTGTTGCAGTGATAACGTAAAATAATATAAACGTGAGATCACCTGGCGGTCGAATGTCGACCATTTTGAATGTCTATTTTTTTTTCAATGACCAGTTTAACTTGATCTGTCATTGTATAAACTTTTGTGCCATGACAGGTCACTTTTGCTCCAACCGTTTGGTCCTTCGGCATACGTGGCCAGCCCATTGCTTCTTCAGCGTGGTTATTCTGCGAGCTATGTCGGTAAGTTTAGTTCTATGTCGGATGACCTCATTTTGGCACGATAAGTCGACCCCGCCGTGTACTTGTAGCTTTATACCTACACTGCAGAGTCGCCCTGGCCTACCACTGCCAAATAGGCGCCTCGTGCCGTCACCACCACGCAAATAAAAATCGCTGATTCGCACATTCCAAAATCAATTCAACATTGTATTATGTCAAGACATTTCACCCTAAACTAGAGAAGTTCACATTAGGTAGTTCACTTTCACGTTGGCAACTTTATCCTATACTACCTACTTTCATTTAACTCTGGCAACACAATAAAGGCAAACTCTATAAGGCGGAGGTTTATTTATTTTTTAATTTAAAAGAATTACTTTAAAACGATATCCCGCAGGTATCGTTGCAGAGCAACGGCAACACTTCAACTGCCTTATCTTCTTTCATTTTTTTTCTACGTTCTTGTGTATCAACGCAACCACCTCCGGTCCCTAACAAGTTTGAATACCAATGTACATAATTAAGATGAAGTCTCATGTAAAAGTAATTTGTAGTTTATTATTTTTACCGAATAACAATATCCTGTATCACAATGCCCGGATGTTTTACTCTCAATTATTACATAACCGCAAACAGTAAATAAACGCCCACGATCGACACCGTTCGATCCATGTGATGAAAAGGCGCAAAGGCACGGGGTTTTATAAAACCCTATTAATGTTTGTTGAGGACAAATAGGACGCCTTTTTTCTACGGTACGCTATTGTTCAGGCGGCTTCACTCTCAAACAGAAATTTAGCTTTGAACTATTGTACTTTATTTATGAATTTAATCTGACAGTCACTGCAGTAACTGCATAAAAATGTCCAGCATGACATTCAGCAAAATTCAGGCTAAGTGTTGTCGCCACATCAAATGGTATTTATTTTTTTTAAAATAGGGGCCAACTGTAATAGACGATAATACAGTTCACTATTTAATCAAAATGATTTAATAGACATCATTATGACTAGTTATACCAATAGCGCCACGCCATTGGTTTGCCTGACAATCACTGAGGCTGATTTAGGTACGAACAACATAGCAGAACAGCGCCTCGCGGTTTTACCTGCGTAAGTCCCGATCCCGTGGGAATATCAGGATAAGAAGCCCATGCGTTAATCCAGGTTTCCAGCTATTTACATACCAAGTTGCATCGCAATCGGTTCAGTGGTTTTTGCGTGAAAGAGTAACAAACATCCATCCATCCATCCATCCAAACTTTCACATTTATAATATTAGTGGGATTACATTGATTGTGAACTTAAACCGCAGTTTTCTTATAATCCAACATCCGGTTTCACCAGAGCTAGTTCTGTGTGTAATAAACTAATAAGATGCTAATGCATATTGTAAAATTGTTGGTTAAATAAAAAACAATAGTGGTAATATATCTTTCTCTTATGACAGAGGAAACACCCCATTTTAATTACCAAATCGATCACCAGATCAATTTATTTATAACTATCTTAAAAAAATCACTTTCCAATTCAACGCTACCCTCAATACAATAAAGGTTTATAACAACCCTAACGAGGTCAAGTTCGAGAGGGTGTCCTCAAAAAGTTCACGACGTTAAATTTTTATAGACAATTTTACGACAACAGCGGTAAGGAGGAAGTTTATCACTAAGGCTAGGCGCGCACTACGAGTTTTTCGCCAAAACTTGTAACTTTTTACAGACGCAGCATCGACATTGCCCTCAAGTGCACGTAATACCATTGAAAGCCCTATGCTACAACGCTACCGCGCGACATTATACCATAGCGGTTTTTTGTCGTGCGGCAAATAAACTCGTGGTGCGCGCCTGGCCTAAGGATTATGGTAAACAATTCTTCATTTGCGTACTGTTTTATTGCTAACTAGAAATTTCTTAAGAGCAGGTAGATGTAGAATGCCTTGATGGTTCCATGTTTTGTTTGCGTATTTTGAGTCCAAGAATGCCTTGAGTGTCACTTGGCATGTTTGCGTTACAGGTTGCGTGACATTCTAGGATCTCTAGGATCTATTATTGGCTCGGGTAAATTCTTATTTATATTTAAGAATTAACAACAAAAATAATTATTTAGTGACTCATAAAAATAATCCTTTTAACTTGAAATAAAATTTATACCAAATTAACGTAAATTAATCTTTTAGAGAAACAATCTCGGAATGATACATGCCTCATTTTCTTTTTGCATATCCAGAAAATTTGTTATGTACAACTCTTGTAATATCCGGGGCGTGCATATGAAACGTACTGTGGATCTACTGACCCCAAATCAAAATGATTAATTGTGACCCAAAGACGGTTGAAAAAAATCCCGATCCAGTTTAAATATCCAGAAATATTACTCATATAAATACAACGCAAAATTTAAAACCCGTAAAAAAAACGTTGGGCACGTCGCAATACATCGTCCCTCTCTAATAAGGTTGCAACGATTGTTTGGGCTGAGGGAGGTCTTTAATAGCAATTACTGTTGTCTAGTGATTTGGATAGTTTATAGAAATAGTTGTGAGATTGTTTGTAACAGAAGAGAAGGCAATGGAAGATTATTCTATATATCAATTGTATTTTTTTTTTAAACTAGCTTTTATTTAAGTGCTCTAAAAAGAAGAATTACAAACTAAGTTTTATTGTAGTGTCGATTGAATGTTCAAAAAAGTACTCCTCCAGACGAATTAATCGAGCCCAAACTCGATGGGTTTAACTTGTTTAGATCAGAAGTTCCTATGGCCACCATCCGACTCCTTCATCAGACCCTGGATATCATGTAGCAACAAAGTACTTACCAAGACAAAATAAATGAACCCAAACTCAATAGGTTTGTCTTGTTTAGTTAAGAAGTTCCTATGGCCGTATTCCGGGTCCATCATCACAACAGCTCCATATTACTGTATTGTCACCAAAGATACATAATATGTACACCAAATTTGAGTCCAATCGGACATTGGAAAGTGGTTCTCATTTAGGTTCCAAGATTAGTGGCGAACACACTTACAGACAAACATTCCAAGTTAAATAAAGACTTGTAAAAACGATATTGCTGTCACCAATAGGTCGAGCAGGTCAGAACTGAAACTGGCTGTGGAACTTCGAGGTCTCTATCTCTACTCGTATGATTGCACTGACTCCGGCTAGTTAAAACGCATATATCCTACTAATATTTTAAACGTGAAAGTTTGTGAGGATGTATGTATGAACGTTTGTTACTCTTACACGCCAAAACTACTGAACCTATGTAGATAGCTGGAAACCTGGATTAACTTATAGGCTACTTTTATCCCGATATTCCCACGGGATCAGGACTTACGCGGGTGAAACCGCGCTGCTAGTAATATGATAAAAACGCAATCGAAAAATTCGATATTATATGTAACCAAACCCGAACACAAACAAACACCTCATCACTACATATTATAAAACAAAGTCCCTCGCCGCATCTGTCTGCCTGTCTGTTCGCGATAAACTCAAAAACTACTGACTTTCATGCGGTGTTCACCAACAGATAGAGCGATTCATGAGGAAAGTTTAGGTATATCATTTGTTAAGGTTTTGTGAAAATGGGTAAAATATGATGATGATTGCTGAAGATGTCTCTGTTACTCGTGCGAAGCCGGGGCGGGTTGCTAGTACTTAATGTTGTTAGAGAGAAGTGTAGGTAGGTATCTACATATTAACCTAAATTTACATTATTATCATCCACATCGACTCTTCAACTAAAAAAGCACCGTATTCATTAGACCATGTTATTGTTCGCATACTATAGAAGCTCGAAGGCTTGCATTAATTAGTTCTCTGCTCTACCTACTTATTTAATTCCTAATTCAATTTAACAAAGAAATTTTTAGTCATAGTATTTATAAATTCAACTTTACGATTCACCATAAGATAGACAAGATATGATAGATATCTAGATTTTCTTCTCTGATAGCTGTGTGTATAAAAATCGGCGTGTTAACCCTCTCGTAGCACCATAGCGTGTAGGCGCCACAATTAAAATTGTACTATATTCCTTTCTAGCGAGAGTCGCTATTTATATAAAATATCTTGTTATATATGTAGTAAGCCGCTTGTGGTATTCTTAATAAATCTATCCGTTTACTATAACTCAACCGAGTTTGTTTTAGAATGAAGGAAGGTACAGAGGAGAAACTGCAGCCCTAAAACAGACCGCGGCTACACAGACCAATACTAGCCATATTTTTGTTTTTCTCCTTATAAGGAGGGTAGCCAGAGCTAAATGAGGAAGCGACAGGGTTGTCATCGCGCGATCACTGCTAATGTTGCATGTCTTTGCCTCAGGTATGTTGTCGGTACATTTAAAACTCTTATTTATTTTATTAAAAATAGGTTCAAACTATAATAGATGATAACACAGTTCACTATTTAATAAAAATAAGTTAATACACATTATTTTGACTGGTTATACCGGTAACGCAATACTATTGGTCGATTGATAAATATTAACGAATAGTGGGATTATAAAAGGGTAGAAATAAGTGAAGATCGATTGACTTGTTTGCGAATAGAGGTACGAACAACTTGGCAGTTACTGTTAGTTAGTGATGTTCATAGTTTATATCACTAGTTGTGAGACTGTCTTTTACAGGTAGGCGTATAATATTATTCTAGGACATACTGCACAACGCTATCTAGACCTAAGCTTACTTACTTAAGCTCGTACTGAGGTTCTAGGCCACTGATAAACCTACTTAGATACATTTTTTTTTGTCCAGACACCCAATTCAATTTAAATATACATATTCATACAATATTAGCACTGAGCAGGTTTCCAATCCGCGACCCCGGTGCGGAAGTCGAATGCACATTGCAGCGCCACAAAAGTTGTCAACTTTTGTGGCGCAGTGGCAATAAAAAAATTAATCCAATGGTTGCTTTTTATTTTAACTTTTGACCCATCTTCAACTCTTATACGATTTAAAGATACTCACCGGACTCGAAGGATGCAGTTCCCTCATGTAAACATTGTCGATGAAAGAAACGTGGTCTGGAGGATGCCAGTCGAGAGAGTAGAACACGGAGTCAAACGGCACGGTCTCCAGCAGACGGTTAATGGGTCCCACCACCTGAAAGAAAATGGAATAAGGATTCGTATTTTCACGTCTCGTCGGATAAATAAAAAATAGGTAAACTACATTACATTAATAATATCATTGGGATACAAAAACCGTTAGTGTTACAATGGGCGGTGTTATCGCAGGCTGCGGTTTCTGACAGATGAAGTTGGTGGTTCTCATCGTTTCTACGGTACTTAATCGCGGTAACTAAATGTCCCGATTTATAAAGAGTATTATTTAGAGGTTTGGTTTTTTAAATTAAATGAAAATGCGTAAATATAATTTAAATGGCCTCTGTGCTATTAGTGTTAGGATTTCGGACATATGGGCGCACCGGCTGGCTCGTGTGCACCGCAGTCGTTCATCGCCAAAAGCACGATTTCTGTATTCGGAGAGTCTAAAATTATCTTTTAAATAAAGCTAACATCAAGGCCATTCATTTAATTTGTACGCAGTTTATTAAATAAAAAAACCAAGACTCTAAAAACACCTTTACATAAAAAAGTCATAAGCTTATAAATATGCGTATATTAGCACTAATTAACGCAACTTCGTCTTTAAATAACTAGCAATGGACGTGTGAAACTTCCAAAATAAATGTTTAATAACACATTAATAGTTTCTTCATGAAAACTTCCTAAACAAAGGCTCGTTCGAGCCGGCCCATACGTGCCGAAGTATGGCTGTCCCACGTTTGATTTTTATATATTATTTTTTTTTTTTTTGGAACTATTCACTCATCCATAAAAAGTTACTTAAAAAAATTCGAAGTTTTTATGGATTTTCTTAGTAACGGAACGAAAAAATCCAAAATAAAAAAAAACAGTCGGTCTTAGGACTGCACGTCAGAAGTGAAAACATAACATCACAATGTATTTGCATATACACACACACACACACATCTGCATATACATAATTAGGTTAAAAATAAAAAGTAGGTAATACTAATAACATATCTAAATGTATACATAAGGCACACTGGAAGTTCTGCGCTCCTGGCCGCTCATAAATGTTTGAATTTGGAATGTTATATTATTTTAAATATAAGAAACTCGGCTCCATCTTACGAATTTTCGATCAGGGTCACGTTTCCTGACGCGAGTTTAACATTTTTTACCCATCCCAAAAAGTGCACAATGCCGCTAAAGAAGTTTTCACTTCAAAAAATATCTTAAACTTTACACATTCCACCTACTCACTACGCAAAATCATTCATCATCTCGCATTTTCATGATGAACTGACTTTCGCATTGTGATAAGTATCCACAGAAAGGCGTTTTTGTAAGTACTTCGCGACGGTGATACTTACACACTGTATGTGCATGTTGAACTAATCTTGTGAATGATGTTACAAGTTTTGTGAGACAAGCCGTACCGGGTTAGCTAATGTATATCATTATGTAATATATACAAGTTGTCTGTTGGTTTGGCATTGAACTTGTTATAAATAGCTGCTATGAGTCTCGTTTTAGCTTTAATACAGTTAAGGTACTATGTTTAAGGTAGCGAAATTATAGAGAAAGTTACTTGATTGAGAAGGAAATAAGTACCATAATACTGGCACGAAATAAATGTTGTTGTACACCGAAAAACGGACACTGTGTTTACTGTTTTGTGTGAGGATGATGATCTTTTAAACACTTTTAAATCACAATTGTGGTAGTGGCCACCTTCTTTTATATACGGATGCAGCGCACTTCTGATGTTTCCAAACGATTGTAGGATTATCTTCTGCTTTACATCCTGAGATAGCAATAGATAGATCAACCATCCAACGACATACAATGACATACGAGAAGGTAGAAATGGCAGAATAAATCTAACTTAAAAGTAAGGAAAAAATAACGAAAAGGTTACGAAAATTGTAAATATAACAAGAAATACTTTTCAGTTATTTCATTTTAGTTCAATGAGTGAACAACGCGGAAGCGTTAGGTTCAAAATTACCTTTGCAACTTAGCATTAATTATTTAACTTACCTAGGTACCTGCTGTTTATATTTCGTTAACAATTATTGTAATTTTTGTACGAAAATAATTTTGCATTTTCGCTAAATAACATTCGGTTCACCCAATTTCAACTTCTGGTATGTCATTAGATCGTTGAGAAAGCCGATAAAATACTTAATGATTTTTTGCAGAAATCGACATTTAAGTAAAAAAACCTGTTATTTTTTTTTTCAATTGTTTTGCACATCTGATTTAAAGAGTATTACAGATTATTTTTATTTTATGGTTGATTATTTTGTTCTAAAGTGTTACCTGGCAGATAATAACAATAAGAAGTAATTCCTCCCATTAGTCTTTTTTTTATAAAATTTCAAAGTTGAAAGAATTAGGATTCCGGGCAACAAAAATACACAATTTTATTTCTTTACTCATACACGTGAAAACGGGCTAGTAAGCATGTTTTAGGTAGATTTTTCGAAGATTATATATATATATATATATATATATATGTATGTACCTCAATTTTACCGGGACGATAGAGGTCGCAATTCTGCAACGATTGCTTTCAAACTTGGACGACAAATCAACAGGGCAAAAATGAAGGTTAGGTTCGTGAATGGGGAATATTCCCCCAAACATTTTGTAATCATGGTAACTGTGGAAAAGACTTTTAATTAAAAAGAGTGCCTATAAGTTTTTATTGCCTAACTCTTTTCTCAGTAGCTTCTATTTTAAGCATTGCGGATCTGGAAGTAAATTTTCACTTGTAACTTAGACGACTTGATTTTTTTTGCGTCTCGTAATAAGTACGTCCAAATAAGGGGCCATCCATAAATTACGTCACACATTAAGTGGGGGGGGCGGGGACAACGAAGTGTGACATTGTGTGACAAGGGGTGGGGGGTCATAAGCTTAGTGACACAGTCACATGTCAAAATCTAAAGTATTAATACAAAACAACGAAACGAAAGACTACATACGCTTCTACACTTTTACTAAAAAAATAATAATTTTAGAAGTGCTCTTTTCAGTTCTTGGTGTAAAATTGCAAAATATGTGACGTCACTCCAGGAAAAGCGGGTTTCACTAATGTGACCACCTGTGACAAGGACGAGGGGAGTGGTCCAAAACTCATGAAATTCATGTGACGTAATTTAAGGATGGCCCCTAAAATCATTTGAAAACAATTTTGATACGAAATAGTTTTCCTAGATCTTTCGCATTCACGATCAAGAAATTATATGGCATGAGTGCCAGGACTGACGCATACCAGATCCTACTTATGCTACGCCTCAATGGCGTAGGTCAAAGGTATGCCAATGCGGAAACATCAGCTGTTTGACAGGTAGTCCAGGTGCTACATTTCCCAGGGATTGCCTTCGTAACTCATAGCCTCGGGCTCGGTAGAAGAATAATATAAAAACCTCCAGAATGGGGAATGCGCATGTCATTTTTTCCTTCTTTTAAACGATTGTATATGATATTACATTACCGGAAAATATAATACATGAAAGTAAAAAAATAATCCGTTTCGTGTGATTTAAACGCCGCCCGCATTTTTCTATGACTTTAAGGACCATAAACTGAAATATATTATACTAGCAGCGCCTCGCGGTTTCACCAGCGTAAGTCCCGATCCCGTGGGAATGTCGGGATAAAAAGTAGCCTATGCGTTAATCCAGGTCTCCAGCTATCTACATACCAAATTTCATCATAACTTTTATGTGAAAACATTACAAACATACACACAAATGTTTCCTCTTTATAATATTATAGTTTAGATTGAAATTAAGGACCACTACGTGTTTGATTCTTTATTGATTTATTAACCTAAAAACTATAAAACCTACTTATTATTATTGAAAGGGCAGAAAAGCATATTTTAGGTATTGTATTGTTCCTATTTCCTAACATGACAAAAAGTAATTTCATACACCGCAAATGCGATTTCACTAGCTTTGAGTTCTAGTTTGAGAGGGAGATTTAGTATATCAATTTTTTAATGAACAAATTAAAAGAGTTAAACTTGACAAGGTACAAAAATATATAGATATATTTCTATAGTAATAAAAACTACAAATATTTACGATATATTGGAGTCATGGGCATATTCTACATTGTTTGAAGAACTTTACGCACAATAATTGCGGCTTATATTAGAAATTTGTCCTACTATAATACAATTCCGTATTTCGCTAACAATGGAAGACCTTGGATAGCATAACGTTATCCAGATTGCATCAAATTAACTAGCATAATTCTTTTTCATAATGTTCTCACCACATTCCTAACCAGCAGAAATGCGGCATTACCATTACTGCTGGCTAACGAAGCTTGAAGATACTACTGTGTCATATTGACGATGAAGCCAGGATTGTTGCCTTACTTTTATTAGTTCGCAAAACCAATTTATCTAGTAGCGATTTCACGTAATTTACAGAAAGCTCTTTTTAAGTTAACAATATAGGATTGGTAATGCTATTAAAGTAGTCTATTATATTGATGTCCTAGCCTATAAATGTGACCTCAGTAAACGACTATTGTTCAGTAAGAACACCATAATTTAACGGTTGACATAGCAAATTGATCGGATTCATTGTGGTACGCTCGCTGCCGTTCGAACAAAAATATATTTTAAACCAAGGCTGTCGGATGTTTTTTTATGGGAACGAGTCTAGTTAAAATGGGTTCTTAGTAACTGATTTAAAATTTGCTGTGGGTATAACTCGTTCTCGTAACAGACACATGCATATCGCACACATAATGACACACTACGAGTACCAGGTGTGCAGCAATTTAGAAAATCCCCTGGTTGCTGTATTCGAAACATATTTAACGAGCCTAAAGTCTGGTGAATTCAGTGACGTTGCTGTAGAGGCTAAGAGAGAATTTTCGATGGATAAGGCATTCAACTTGCGACCAAATGACGATTCGAATCTCATCCAGTACTCTACCGTCGTGGACCGACACAAGCATATTGATCTCGATTAAGGGGGTTAACAAGAATCCGAGTAATGGTGTGAGTGTGAAAACCCATATTACTAAAATTATAAATGACTTGATTATAATATATGAAACTAGTCCGAAAGGTCGATTAATGAGGTTACAGTCTGCTTTTAAAGCCCCTTTTCAATTCTATAATGGTATACAAAGAATTGAATATCAAGCGTTTATCACACACACTGTTTCGGCTTTCAGGACCGTTTCAATAGTTGGTGGAAGGTAGAGATGTCGACACTTCTTATCGATTAGCGATACTTAGTCAATTAGATATTACCGTTATTTTTATGATAGTCGATCAATTTGCTTTGAATGCATTAAGACTTTTGATAAAGCTTTACATAGCCCTTAGAGCTCCCTTATATGTATAACAAATCTAATAATATTTATGATACTCACTGCATGTACCTACAACGAAAGGAATGCAAAATACACTATCATAATATGTAGAAAAAACTACGAAATCACAAAGTATAACGTGATAATATATGTTCAAATGAGTTGACGAATTCTACTAATATTATAAACGTGAAAGTTTGTGAGGATGTATGAAGGTATGGATGTTTGTTATTCTTTCAAACCAAAACTATGGAACCGATTACGATGAAACTTGGTATGTAGATAGCTGGAGACCTGGATTAACATCTAAGCTACTTTTTATCCCGATATTCCGACGGGATCGGGACTTACGCGGGTGAAACCGCGGGGCGCTGCTAATTTGAAATATTTTAGAGATTACAATGGTCCCAATTCTGTTACTTCACTCGCTAAATTAAAATTCACTAAATTTTCTTCATATAAGATGTAAACTTTCTTCACTTCAAAACAAGGTCTTATTTCAAATTGAAACAAGTAGGTAACATTTGTCGCTATCGAAATAAGCAATTTATTTGTCGACTAAAGTCTGATACGCTTAAATAAATTTTAATACCACGTAGCGAGAGCCGCTATCCGTTGAATGCCATCTCTTTTGCTCTGTGTTTTTAGTAAGCGTCTTCGTAGGTGTAGATAAAAAACACGTCATCCTTGTTCGTTTTTAACAAGTTTTTATACGGCAATTATACAGCGTTTGAATAAATGGAGACTCTCGCTGCGTGGAAATAAAGTTGAGTATACGTTGACAGAGTGTTAGTGAAATTTAGCGGCGCTGAGAAAGTAACAAATAGACCTTATTACGAAGAACACTAGGTTGATTTCATATGAAGAAATTAAGTCAGGTTTTAGTTTAGTCGAGTGTACAACAGAATCGGCACCAATATCTATGACTTTAGTGATGAGTGATGATATTATATCGATAAAAATATCGACATAATATATATTCAATTCTGTTTATTGAATAAGGAAGTTTGTGATTAATTACAGTGACCATTATGTCATACATTTCCCAAACTTTGTATGTATATGTAATAATAATAATAATAATAACTCCACACATCTCACACACGGCCGTCTGATCCCAAACTAGGCAGAGCCTGTACTATGGTAACCAGACTCCTGATAAACATACTTATATAATTCAAAATTCAAAATCATTTATTCAATTAAGACACTAAGTGACATTTATGAACGTTAAATTGAATTGGCGCAAACATACGCCACAGCTTGTACTGGATTGTCGAGGTAAATTAGGTGAAAACACCAAAATCTACTGCCTGCTTGTGTCGATCTATAACTTCCAGTTTCCAAAATGCGTAGAGCCTTATGAGAAGAATACTGGCAAAGAAACTCATGGCCACTCTTTTTAAAAGTCAGATCTTTAGATATATTACTAAATACATACATATTATAGATAAATAACACCCAGACACAGAACAAATTAACGTGCTCATCACACAATTATTTGTCCTGGGTGAGAATCGAACCCACAACCTCTGGCTTAGCAGTCAGGGTCACTAACCACTACACCAACAGGCCAGTCAATGTAGTTCGGATGTCAATACTACAATTTTATTCTTAGAGCTGATCTGATGATGGGGTCAGTTTGACAAGTCCAACAGATTGCGCTTGGTAACGATGACCTTGAGATGAAGCCATGAGGTGGATAGTAGAACTCTTTCTTTTTTACTTTTTAATACGGTTTACCATTTAAACGTGTTTTTTTATTTGGCTAAACTATAATTACTTTAGGTGGGACGGTGTATGAGGGTTAAACAGAATATTATACAAGAGGCAAGGAATGTGGGCATTCCGGCGAAGGCGTATGGGTAACCACTTGAGCTTTGTGCGTTACTCAGAGACATGGTCATATTTGCGAAGTCCAAATATGAATCTTATACAAAAGTTCTGGAGTCTCTCAAGTTTATTCAGTTGGTCCTCGGTGAGAAAAGCAGATTTTTTTTAAAGCAAGTGTCAGCCCCAACAATGCTTTACTAGTCTCTTGCAAATGCCTTGATTTTTTACTTTGGCACTGTATTGTTTGAATCATCGCTTGAAACTTAAAGGAGTTGTGACCAGTCAATTCTAGATAATACCAAGTGTCTTTTCTGGGTTAATTTTTAGCTGGTGATATTTGCTCCATTCACATATTTCCACCATATCCTTGTTCATTTATGGCTTGTCAAATTATTTAGACTAACCTCCGAATATGCCATAGAATGAACAATAAATGACGATTGATTAATACTGTTATTGTAATGAAAAACCGAACTCTCTATTGTTAAAGTTAATTAAAATGTAATTTCATTATCGAATAAATTCAATGAATCAATTTCAATAACTTCCGCCTTACTGAAGGTCGACATTAAAGATGTTTATACATTAGGTGTTGGCTATTTTAACCTTAAATATATTACTATGATCCAACATCATTTTTCACACGACAAAACTGACAAAGGCACACAGCGCCTTTTCCGTGTTGTATTCGGCGCGGAATCGTTCTCATAAGAAACTCTTATGCGAGCACGAGTAACAGTAACCTCAATTTGTCATCGAGAAGCCCAAAAAACTAGATGTGTCATTAAGTGTCATTCGATTTCAATATCGCTATGGAGGGTAGAGGTAAGGAGCATCATCTTGTATGGGATGCAAACCGAAAAAGTGTCCAGCAGAAAGCAGTTAACAATAGTTCAAGAATCGACCGGAATGGCGCTAGTGTAGGCAAAATTAATGAAATGAACTTAGCAGTTAAAGACGGAGTTAAGTGCGTTGAGTTGAAACATTTAATATTTTTAGCTACTAGAGTAGTTGATGAGGCTATACCTACACAATGAAAAAAAACCGGCACAGCGCGAGTTGGACTCGCGCACCGAGGGCTCCGTAAAATATTTTTATTATTATATTAACTAAAAACTTACGGTTTTCGCAATTTTCCCTTTATCTGTGCTATAAGACGTTGCTTCGTACCAAATTTCAAGATTCTGAGTTCACGGGAAGTACCCTGTAGGTTTTGATTCCCTTGAGAGTGTCGAAAATTTGCGGAAATTTGCGGCATAAACGGCTGTATCTTTTGATTGCGTTGGCTTAGAGGTTTGATTTTTTCACAGCTCTAAAGGACAGTAGACCTTAGTATTTGATATAAAGCTTGATACCTCCACGCGTTCCTGAGAAAAAGGGTCTTGACAGCCAGACAGACCTTCGGACGGACGGACAACAAACTTTCGAGGTACGGAACCCTAGAAACAAAATCTTGTCGAATATCTGCAAATTTATTTGATGGTTATTTCGAAAAGTGCGCGATTAGAAACTTCTCCTTCCTAGTTACTTCACTACACCCTCTTGCTACTTTAGCGAAACCTAAATACACACTTTTGACGGACATGTTTCATACACAGAGATCGTCCTCCTTGCCTCCACCCTCCATAAACATCGCGATTACGTTATGTTAGTTCAGAAATTTGTTTCTTAAAATACCTAACAGTGAAAACGAAATTGACAGTGTTTTAATTTTATCATATACATTTACTGCGTATTTTTTTTTTTATTTGACATGTTATAGTATATTATAATAAAAAATACACAGTATCCTCATGAACCACTTTACTGACGTTTGGTTGTACCCTTTGAGAATAAATGACTATATGGTTAGTTTAAGATTTCAAGTAGAATGTAGTAACGGAGTAGAATAGAAATATACATTATTGTACAGTAATAAAATTATTTTAAATAAATAATTTTCGTTGAATATTATACAATATATAGTTACTCATAATAATCCGTGTGATTATGAGATATCAGTATGACTTTGCAAGTAAAGTTTGCGGACGCATGCATTTTGTTGAGATTGTTCAATGACCTTGAAAATACAGGCAATGATTAATTTGTTTGTAACAGATTCGGCGTAAATCATGTCACCTGAAGAATTTAATAGGCGATTGAATGTTAGGTTATGATTTTTTTTTTTTTTTTTTTCTCTTTATTTATTTACAGGACTTTTATCCGAGATATGTCAGTCCTATTGTGACAAAGCATAGATTACAATTTCCTACAAATTTCATACAGTCTACTTGCGGCGTCTGAAAGAGGTGTTGACAATATACTCATGAATGAGCCTATGTTTTGCATTTCTATTTTAAAATCCAAGACCATTTTTTCCCTGGCATCACGATTCCGTTCACACTCCATCAGGACATGTTGGACATCGTCAATTATGTTACACGTTATACAGTTGGGCGAATCATTTATTTTCATTAGGTATCCAAATTTCCTTGATGGAATATGACCGGAACGCAACCTTAGTGCCATAACAACTGAGGTTCTATTAAGGTCAGACTCCGCAAACCAGGGGCATCGAGGAGGTTGACTCTGAATAATTTTATACCAAATTCCTTTCTCCTTTGACCGTTGGTCGAAATATTCACTCCAACAATTAAAACATTGTACTTTATAGGTATTTAAGATTTCTGTATAAAATGGTGTAATTTCGAAATGATCTCCTTGACGAGATCCCAATTTTGCCAATCCATCAGCCTCCTCATTACCCTTTAAGCCGATATGCGCTGGAACCCACTGCAATTTCAAAATAGTGCTTTTGCTTTCTATTTCATAATTTTTTTGTAAAACTGTGTAAGCAATCGGTAAACCTCTTTTTCCTTTTGTACATTTAACTAAATGGAGTAAGGCACTTTTACTGTCAGTTAAAATTACCACTTTCGGAAATTGACACTGGTCTGCATATGACAACGCTTCTAAGATTGCGATGAGTTCCAGCGTCATGACGCATACAGGTTGATTAATCTTAAAACATTTTCTGACAATTCTAATTGGATCGTAGAAAGCCGCACCCAAATTTTCATTAGTTTTAGATCCATCTGTGTATATCTTCTGCCAATCCCAGTAATTGGTCTCTAATTCCCTGAGAATATCATATTTCAAAAGATTAGATTCATAAGACCTTTTGGCAAGATTGACAGAGTTTAATGTAGGAATAACTATATTATTTATATCTATATAACTGATCCATACGTCTAGGTTAAACATTTCTAAGGGGTAAGACGAACTAATTTTAGTTTCCTTAATTTTTTTATAGCAAGAGGCTAATAAAGGTATTTTCTTTTTTTCCCAGTAACTGTTAACGCTTAAAACTTGAAGAGTTTCTAATAGGGTTAAGGTAACATTGTTTGTCCATGAATTACTTTTTAGACAGTATTTATATGCTAGGTATTTTCTTCTCACCTCTAAAGGAGGAATGCACAGCTCGGCCTCCATGACATGAATTGGAGTAGTTTTTATAAAGCCACCTATAATCCGAAGAGCCTGATTTTGAACTTTGTCCAGTTTTGAAATGTTACTTTTGGCGCTATTGTCATATAAAAAAGACCCAAAATCCAGCCGGCTTCTTATTAAGGACAAATATAATCTCCGCATATGTTTTTGATGAATTCCCCATGATCCACTGGCTAGAACTTTAAACAGGTTTAAGAATTTAAGTCTTTTCTAATATTTCATTAATATGTTTGTGCCATAACAAAGGTTGGTCTAACCACATACCCAAGTACTTGACACAATGCGAAGATTTCAAGAAACGATCATCTACTTTAAGTTTAATATCAAAAGATTTGCGTCCTCTTTTAAAAACACATACACTCGACTTGTTTGCCGATAGGTGCAATCCTAGCTCTTCTAGCAATTCAACCATACTATTTAAAGCCTGTTGTAAATTGGTCTCACAGGTCTGAAAATTACAATGACTAGTGTAAAAAACAAAGTCGTCTGCATATTGAGCTACATAGACATTTTGAATCATATGACAAATTTTACTAGTTACAATATTAAAAATTAATGGCGATATTGGGTCTCCTTGAGCCAACCCTTTACTGGTAAATCTTGTGGAACTATACGTGTGAGCACTAGCGTTTTCCTTAAACGACAATCTTCTTCCACTCAAAAAATACCAAAAATACTGACAAATAGTCTTTCCAATATTTAGCTCATCCAAAATTTTAACAGTCTGAATTATTGAAATATTATTATAAGCATTCTCTATGTCTAAAAAACAAGCTACAGTGGGTATATTATTTGAGAAGCCTATTTGTATATTAGTAACCAGGCGTACTAAACAGTCTAAACAAGATTGTGATTTTCTAAAACCAGTAGTAAATGTGGATATTATGTGATTATGCTCTACATACCATTCAAGCCGTCTGGCTAATATGTTATGAAAGGTTTTGCAAACACAAGATATGAGTGATATAGGCCTGAGTTTAGGCTCGCCTCCAGGTTCATTTGTATATTTAGGTATAGGTACTATGCTGATGTTTTGCCAGGCTTTTGGGGGATAACCATATTTTAAAATCATATTAAATATGTTCAATAAATATACTTTGGCGATCTTTGGAAGATGAAACAACATAGAATATGTTATTTCGTCCTGACCAGGTGCAGTATCTTTCCCTTTAAGACAGTTAATTAATTCTGAATAGGTTACATTTGACTCAAGTAATTGATTCTGTGATATAAAATCTGGTCTCATTTCTAGAACCGTGTCAGGTGCAAGAGAACACAACAAATCCTCCTGTTGTTCTTCAGAAGGATAATATTTGTTTTTCCTAAAACCCTTAAACCACCTCATGCGACTCCACATTTCTGAAACAGAAGTCGTCTCATCTAACTCTGAACAAAATTTTTTCCAGTAGTTATTTTTAGCATTTCTTATAAGTAAATTTGCCCTATTAATTCTGTTCTGCAAGTCATCATAATTTTGAGGAGTGGGATTTCTGCGAAACCTACTCAGCGCGAGCCTACGTTCAGCAACCACTTTAGATAGCTCTGAACTCCAATATTGTTTTGGTTTAAAATTGCTGTTTGGGTTATTACAAATTTTTATATATGGAATAAATTTATCGGCTGATTTTTTAATTTGTTCAATGAAATAACTGTAAATAGTCTGCAAATCTACACAATTATTTAATCTATCAGTAAATGGTTTTATTAGCGATTTTTGATAGGCAGACCAATTAGCTTTCTTGAAATTGCGTCTCCTAATCAACTGAGGAGTATCGCTATAATTCATAGTATATTTAATGACTAAGTGGTCACTGCCGAGGCTCTCACTAAGTACGTTCCAAGAGAACTCAGTTGCGATATCTGACGATACAAAAGTAATATCAGGTGACGATTTTTGTAAATTATTATTGACTAGTTTAATTCGGGTGTGGCTCCCATCATTCAATGACATGTAATTATGTTCCAATATTGAATCCAGCAATTGAGCCCCTCTTTGATCTGATTTATAGGACCAATTTGTGTGATGTGCATTGAAATCTCCAGCAATAATAGTTTTAGCTGGAGATAGAGAAAATAATTGGTTCCAATGTGCTTGGTTTGTACGAACTGATGACGGACAATATACTCCGAAGATATTTTCTAAATTTCTACAATTGAGTAATTTAATCTGTAAAATCTCTATACCAGAATTATTTAGAAGTATGGGACATTGCCTGGCTTGAATAGACTTATGAATTAATATAGCCACCCCACCATAAGCATCAAATCTATCTTGTCTAAATATGTTGTATTGACTAATATTAAGATAACAATTTGAATCTAGCCAAGATTCACTTATGATGGCTATATGTACTTTTTCACGACTTAACAGTGCGTCAAATGCTATTACCTTAGGCTTAAGACTTTGAGAGTTCCATTGTACAATATTAATAAAAAAAGTTATTGAATTATCCATAACTAATACTAAAAAGACTCTCTAACCAATTACCTTCCGTTATAAAGTTCTTAAGAAGGAGCTTACTTTCTTCTAAAATACATTTTATAACTGCAATAATCTTCTCCTCTAAGGAATTTCTTGACATAATGATGCTCTGTATTTTACACCATAACTTGTTAAGCAAACTCTTATCTTTTTTTTTCTCTTCAGGTTTTGAATATTTCCCATCTTGTATATATTTTTCCTGAGTGTTCTCTTGTATCTGATGCTGGTTTGTGGTACAGTTGCTATTACATCTATTTTGAACCTTACTTCCTGTCTTTTTGTTAGAGAAAATGCATCCTATCACCGGGCTTTTTGATCTCTTCTCGCTATGCTCTGTTTCTTTATTATTTTCTTTCAACTCCATGTCTTGTGTACTCTTCACATAACCAGAGCTACAATTAGGTATATCCATTGTTAAACTTGAACATTCTTCTTCATTTCGTGATTTTTCCTGCATATTTATAAGTTCTTTTTCTTTCTTTTTGCTTTTTACTTGATCTGAGAATATCATAGAAGCTCTCCTGTATGAGATATTTTCTTGTGACATTATTTCTCTGATTTTCCTTTCCTTTAAATACATGGGACATGTTTTGTCTATGGTCATGTGAGGTCCTTTACAATTAAGGCAAACATAATCCTGCGTCTCACAATTGACATGATTTTGTCCACATTTAGGACATAAAATCTTCTTGGTGGGGCAGAATTTGATAAAGTGTCCGAACTTCCAACATCCAGAGCATTGGGATACTGGAAATACAAAGGCTTCTACCTTAAACCGGCAATCATATGCGTATACATATGATGGGTAAGTAGATCCTTTGAAACAAATGCGAACAGACTCACTTTCTACCCATTTTCCTTCAGAGTTGTATCGTTTCAATCTTCTGATGGCTAATATTTCAGCTGTAGACCGTAAATTTTCCAATATTTCACTTTCCGATATGTCTAGATCAACACCTTCTATTAGACCGTAAGATACTGCTTCTGACATCGAAGAACATTTATAGCCTAGTTCCTGAAACTTCGTGTTATGAATAAGAACATTAGCATGTTCATTTTTTTCAAATTGAATAATCATTTTAAAAGGGCTTTTGTATCTAATATTTGAAATATTACATATATTTTCGGACTTCAAAAGTCTGGCCATCGCCATTTGTTTTGGTAAAATTTGTAATGACGTTACAGATACATTATACCTTTCTTCCGTTCTGAAATCCATTCGGTTATTATAGTTGTCATTTTTACTAATAATTGAGTCACTCCTTACCAAACGTTTTGGCTTCCGTCTTGTTACGGTCATGAAACCGTCTTCACTACTACCCTCACTTTTTTCACGTACCCTTTTCGGTCTTCCATTTTCTTGTCCACCCAAATCTGAGATACTTTTCAACGTTCGCTCGCATTCTTCAATAACATCGTCATCCGTTTCATCACTCATATTTATATTGTCCTCATCATTATCATTCTGCTCCTCCATAATTATTAGTTACAAAAATAAAGGGGGTAACTCTAAAAACTTCCACAGCAAACCGATAATCGCGATAAGGATAGGTGCGTAGCAAACGCCTGCCTGCACGCGACTGTAGGTTATGATGTTAAGGTATAAGTGTATTTAAATAAACAAATAAATTACGAATTACTAATTAATTAATTCCAATCTTTGGAACAAATTGTCGCCTGCGGTATTTCCGGACCGATACGACCTTCAAACCTTCAAGAAAAGAGCGTACTCCTATCTCAAAGGCCGGCAACGCACTTGTGACTCTTGAGTTGGAGGTGTCCATGGGCGAAAGTGGACACTTACCATCAGGTGACCCGTCTGCTCGTTTGCCCACTATAATATAAAAAAAATTAAGTAATTACAAAGACAGATACTGCCATACTGATAAACTGACGAAGTCCAAGTCACAATGCAAGTCTCGATTCGTGGGCGTTGGCGTAAAAACTGGTCTAGTATCTCATCGCAGTTCGGCCACTATAGTAAGTAACGTGCCTTTGGATTAATTATGTCTGTGATTGAAACCATGCCTCAAGGTAAGCCTTGAGATAAATGGATACCAGATAAAAGTAACTCAGTGATCGGATAGAGGCTTGAGAGTTGAAACGGGTACCCAATTGTGTCGTTTAGTGCTTTGAACTGAAATGTAGAAAATTGCATACAACTTTTTAGCCTGATATCTTTCCTTTTTAGAGGAAAAGGGTCTGGAGAAAAGAATCGACAAGAAGTGATTATAAGTCAGAAGACATTAATAAGAATCTGGTAAGTTCTCCTGATAAAATCACTTAATCAAGAGTTCAAAGAAAAGGGGTCATTGTTCACCCAGAAGTCGTGATGGATGCTCAATCATCGCCTGCTAACTTATAAAATGGAAATGTATTAAGGTCCAGCCATATAATCTCCATGGCACGGACCTGAACCGCCGTTCGCTGATTTCGTTATGACCCTTCGAAGAACGGATGCCTAAAACCAATGGATTTATTGCAGAAACACAATGGAAAGTCAGACTCGGTCACACATGGTTAAGTATTATTATTACTTATTTGTATCATTGAAGTCTGTGCAAGCAACTACCTTTTCTTGATATTGCATGATTAATGTAAGCCGTACTATTAAGTGACAATCATATCATTCTAATATCTAATGGGTGCAATGTATATATTTACTGCTACAAAAATAAAAGGGACACCGGCACTGCAATGTATGACACCAACGGTCCATCCCATCACCGTCCAAGACGAAATGCGACCATAGATAATTGCTAACAACGTTATGCCAAACTTCAGCCAAACAAGCAAACTTAGGTAGTCCAATATCAGCAAACCATAAAACATAATTGAAGTAAAGAAAGAAAAGTTAGTACCCAGTTGTCTACTAGAAAAGTCGGTCAAACGAACAGGAAACGAAATAGCTCATATTTCTATTGCAGTCAGCTTACCCGCATTAATGACGGCGTTACGCCAAAAAGCAATTTTAGAAAGGCAAATTTTCAATCATTTGATCGCGGGGCGGTGCCTGGCACCACCTTGCCCTGATTGGTGAGCTATCACCATGATAGGTGCGAGCTTCAAGCTGTTTCGAATTAAACTTTACAAGATTATTTTTGGCTGTGTCTCGCTTTGACAGGCAATTTATTTTGGAAGGTGCATGGTAAGTAGTTGGCTTTTAATTTGCAAGTGGATTAAAAGCTTTATAATTAGAACTTTTAGACTCATTTTCTTTATTAAGGTGTTTTATGAGAGTTAGGTGTGATTTGTGGTGGTAATGAACCTCTTTTTATTACTTTTAAATCTCGAAGGGTAACGAAGGAACTGTTGTTATATATATGCAATATCAATTTCTTTTTATTGCCTTCTCATTTGAATTACCTGTCCATTTCCCAATACACACATACTCCCCATTTATTTATCTTTAAATCCCAAAGCCCTAGGTGCAAAGTCAAGAAAAGGGTATCAAATAGACAATGCAGTAATTTGAGAACTTTCTGGACGAATTTCCTTATCGCTCATTACAATTCAGATGTTTGACGGCAGCGGCCGGCGGTAAGACGGAAAAAAGAGTAGTGAAAAATGCTGACCACGAGTTGGTTTTTCTATTTACCCCATCTGTGGATCAAGCGTGAGACTACTGTAATTTGATGTTGGTTGTATACTAATTATATATTTATTATATTAGTTTAACTTTCACCGATGGCGCAATTTTAATTTCGAGTTTTTACAATGTTTACTATATTTTTGATACAATTAATTCAATCCGGGGGTTCCAAAGACACCTTACGCGTTTTTCTAAGAAGAATGGAAACAAATTTCTGTTGCAAACTTTAAGAAATTAATGGAATCTATTATTATTGTACATATACATATTATTCCTAATTCCTTTCGTTTTGATCATGTGAATGTTTCATATTACAATAGAATAATGTCAGAGAGAAAAACAAAAAAATACATGATTTGTTTGAAAATTTCTGTATTTACAAATCGTTCTTAATTATATGACCACCACCGCATGTAAATATGGGTTTTCCGAAATCGGCATTAGTTTAAATATACTGTAATACTGAAAGGCGGTCTCATATTTTATAACTCTATGGCATAAAACATTAGTGACGTAAAGCTGACCTTCGTAATTTGGACCGGGATTGATAATCATTTCTCATTAGGTTTACAAATCGAGTTATTGGTATGGGTTGCATATAATAACACACAATTCTGAACACTTTATAAATGTTAATCTGTGGAATTGCAATGTTTATCTTATTCAGTCAAAACTTGGTAGCTTTAAAATATGCCTACACTGTAATTACGTTGAACATGTCATCACGACCCCATCGATACCGGGGACTAATATAATTTTATCGATATCACTGATCGAGTATCATCACTATTTTAAATTACATTATCGTCATAAGTCACAATTGAAGTAGCAATTAACAGATATTTTTATTTTAGAATACATAGAAATCCCACTAATATTATAAATGTGAAAGGATGGATGGATGAATGTTTGTTACTCTTTCACGCAGAAACCACTGAACCGATTGCGTTGGAACTTGGTATGTAGATAGCTGGAGACCTGGATTAACGCATAGGCTGCTTTTTATCCCGAGATTCCCACGGGATCAGGACCTACACAGGTGAAACCGCGGGGCGCTGCTAGTTTTATATAAAGTAATAAAATAATAGAAAATCTTTGAGAATTGATTTCCGAGATGGACGTACTACATACAAGTTTGTTTGCTCACGAAACCCTCGGTGCGCGAGTCCGACTCGCACTTGGCCGTTTTTTTAATGTGACGTTAACTCATTTACACAATAGCTTGTTGTTAACTATTGGTAATTAATTCGTGTTTTTCTGTAATTGGCTGTTCACAGTCGTGATGAATGTTTTATTGTCTGAATCGTAATTTTAACTGATACATAATTCCAATATTGGCATTTGTATTGCAGACTTTTCTATTGCAGGTTTTTCTTGTGAAGTCTTTTCTTTTCCATTTGACTGGCCTGTTGGTCTAGTGGTTAGTGATCCTGACTGCCAATCCAGAGGTCGTGGGTTCGATTCCCACCCAGGACAAATAATTGTGTGATGAGCATGATAAATTGTTCTGTGTCTGGGTGTAATTTATCTATAATATGTATGTATTTAGAAATATATAAGTATGTTTATCAGCAGTCTGGTTGCCATAGTACAGGCTCTGCCTAGTTTGGGATCAGACGGCTGTGTGTGAGATGTGTGGAGTTATTATTATTATTATTATTTCGTGATTTATTTAAAAGATGTCAATTTTATCGTAAAAAAGTATACAATTTCTGACACAACTAAGATTTTATAAATTTCAGTCCTATCTGCTTTCATCATCACTACATATTATAAAACAGTCTGTTCGCGATAAACTCAAAAACTACTGAACGGATTTTCATGCGGTTTTCACCAATTGATAGAGCGATTCACGAGGGAGGGAGATGTAGGTAAATTGGTTGAATATGATTGTTGAAGATGTCTTTGCTACCGGCGTGAAGCCGGGGCGGGTTGCTAGTTTTATTATAATAATAAACGGTAGCGTAATGGCTAAGGCGTTGGACTTGCGATCAAGTGGTTGCGAGTTCGACCCAACCAGAACATTACTGACGTGAACCCAAACACGCATTTGGCTCAGAGGATTTGTGACCCACGTTGCTAGTATTCTTGATATAAAAAATATAGAATCTTTCTAAATACAAAATTTCGTGGCCTTTTTTTATGGGATAGGGGGCAAACGAGCAGACGGGTCACCTGATGGTAAGTGACTGCCGACGCTCATGGACACCTGCAACTCAAGACACAAATACGTTGCCGGCCTTTAAGGAGGGAGTAGGAGAGGAGTAGAGGGCGAAGGCTTTAGGACCTCCGGTAACCTTACTCACTCGGCCAAGCGCAACACCATCATTGCTTCACGGCGGTTGTCTGTGAGGCCGTGGTATCACTCCGGTCAAGCCGGCCCGTACGTGCCGAAGCATGGCTCTCCCACGAATATATTACTTTTTGCGCTTTCTTTAGTTGAAAAAATACGTTTTTCTACAAAAGGTGTCTGGAAACATCAGTAGTCAGGCCACTACAGATATGTTACAGGAGTTTAACTGAGGAAATGGCGGCCCCTGACGCTGGTTCGATTCAATGCAAATATTTGTATGATCTGGTTGTTTCTATGTTAGATTATTCTAAGTAGATAGATATTTACTAAAAAAAGTATCTAAGTACGTATATCCCTGTTCTAAGACCCATCAAAACAAGCTCTGCTTAATTTGGGTCTAGACAGTGATGTGTAATAAGTCCCGAATATAGAAAACCGGGATTAGACAATAATGATTGATTAGTAAAACTAAACAACACGCTTTAATGGTGAAACAAATTAAAAAGTAAAAAAGAATTCCATTCTCCACCTCCTGGATTCATCATCAGACCATCGATACCAAGTCCAATCTGTTGGACTGCTCGACCGAAAAGATGGTTACCGTTTATCAACATCTTGGAATCCCGTCATCAGCAAATGCTACCGTTAGCGAGTACACCCTCGACCTCATTCAAGGGACGTCGTTAGTGTAGGGGGTAAGTACCGACAGTACAAATAAAAATAAAAATAGTGAAGACCAAGTGCGGGTAGTCGCCAAAACTCGCACTTTACGAACGCGTCACTGAGCTCTCATCAGTCCACTCGTGACCACGATCGGTGCAATTCGATCGAAACGTCGGGTAAATAAGAGGTATTGTACCTTTTAAATATTATCGCGATTAAGTCCCGAATTACACATATAATAAGAATCATATGAGTCCAAACTCAAGAGGTTTATTTCTAGTAGCCACCGAAGAGTGCACTATCAACCTCCTGGCTCCATCACATTAACTCCTAGATGCCAAATTGTAGAATTGCCATCCAAGCTCCATATACATACATACGACAATTAGAAGTATCTTAAAATTGACTTCCATAGTTAGTTACAAAGTAGAGATGGGGATCACCCGGGTTAAAACGAACGATAGGGTAAAAAACCGGGTGATTACCCATCTCTAGAGATGAGTAGTTACAAAGTAGAGATGGGTATCACCCGGGTTAAAACGAACGATAGGCTAAAAACCCGGGTGATTACCCATCTCTAGAGATGAGTAGTTACAAAGTAGAGATGGGTATCACCCGGGTTAAAACGAACGATAGGCTAAAAACCCTGGTGATTACCCATGTTAATACCCACGATTGGTTAATCCACGAGTGATTACCCATCTCTAGTTACAAGTGAAGGTAATAAGATAAAGGGTGTTAATAATAGCGCGGTGATGTTTCTTTTCCGCGGCGAGTAGTCTAGATTTGATAGAACCCATTATAGGGTATGGCAATGCAAAATGGACAGTCCTGATTGAAATTGCACATCTGGTCTTGAATTTACAAGTTAAGTCATAATTTTTTTGGTCCCAGTTCCAATTTTTGTAAAGTCCAGTCCTAATTGTCCTAATCTTTATTTTCGCATCAAAATCCCGATATCCGTGTTTCTATAAGAGAACATGCCGCAGTAGTACTTAAAAATAAGCCGTACATCCTTCCAAACCCTATAACAGACAGTACGACCTTAACTTTGACAGCTTTAGGTAGTTTTATGTAGTTAAAAATCAATAGAAAGAACTTTTGATGATGTCGGTTTCGTGCAAAACACTTGGCCGAAGTTGTATCAATGCAGATACGGCGCAAGACATGCAACACGAATTATGGCTTTATTCCACTTTTGTGCCGATACTTTTTAAATGTGTTAAACTGTAGTGTTCACGCGATCTGCCGAAGGTCGCAGTAAATATCTGCAGTGAGTAACCTTCAGTTTAGATTTGGATAAGTGGTGGATGGTGGATTTAGTGGGTTTTATACAGCGACGTCCCGGTTGCTAACAAGAGAGTCGTGTAGTCTTTGGGTGGTTGCAATACTAATCGTGCCCCTAAGAGTACTTGTAAAAATAGATTACCAACCATTTCAGTAACTTTTTAAGACCATATATTTTTTTTTCTAAATCCTTGTTATTTTATTGACAAATAAAAAAAAATTAATACACCCGACTCAAAAATCGATTTAACGATTTGAAAAGAGCTGATAATCTACGAGCGACTGAACATAATTTCTTGCTAAGAACATTTCGATCTAATTATGTTTTAAACAAAATAAAAACTAAATCCAAATCGGCCTATATGCTTAAGATAGACACCTCCTTTTGGCGTCGAGTAAAAAAAGATTTTTTACTATCTTCACACCTTTACGTTATTCACAGAGTACTGAGTCCGCAGGGATAGCCTGCGTTTGGAGGCCCTTTAAATTGTAATGGGTTTACTCGTACATTATAATTCGACTAGCTGCAGAGAAAAGCTATTGCGTAATTTAAAATTTTGTTTCTTTTATAGAGCCCTGCAGTACATCGCAATATGCCTGTATAAGTGTTAGTTTCAAATATTAACCTGACTGTAAAAAAAACCAATCTGATTTCTTTAGAATTTGTGGGTATGTACGTGGTATTTTAAATACTATGAAAAACTTTTTTGTGCTGGATGGATTTCATAAAATTAATAATATTCATAATATTGAATTAATAAATAATTTGACTATTTAATTACTAAAAGCTTTATATATTAAGTCTTGAGACAAGTGAGATAAAATTACTGTCTATGACTGCTATTTTCTATCATATTTGATTGTTTTTATGTTCTTGATGAGCATAGAGTATAAATAAAGTTTATTGTAGAATATCGATTTGCTTATATTGTGAAATCTCGAAGCGCATATGGGCCGCCCGCCTTATCATTAAAAGCAATTTCTTAGAGGCAAAGTTAGGATGGACAAAAACTTCTATATTTTTATTTCATTTTAATGCAGTCGTATCTATTTTGCAGACGAAAGAAGATTACTGACATAGCTCAATGGATCAGCAAGTTAAAGTGGCAGTGGGCAGGCCACATAGCACGCAGAACAGATGGCCAATGGGGGCGAAAGGTTCTAGAGTGGAGAGCACGGATCGGAAAGCGCAACATAGGACTTCCACCTACAAGGTGGACAGATGACCTTATAAAGCAGGTTGACGGTGGACAGGCCGCTTTCCAGACATTGACTATGTCCAGCAGTCCCTATTGCTGAAATGATGATGATGATCAATTTTTTTATTACTTCCTATGCAACTAAAGAGTCACTACTGCGTTGCCGCTCTTTAAGGTGGGAGCAGGGGAAGGGTGGAAGATAAGGGTTAGGGCCTCCGGAAACTTCACTCACTCGGCGAAAAGCAATGCAAGCCGGTTTTCTGTGAGGCCGTGGTATCACTCCTGTCGAGCCGACCCATACCTGCCTAAGCATGGCTTTCCCATGATTAACGACAGTATTTTAAAATTGAAGCCACATAAAATCCTTCAAAAACGATGCAATTCAACAAAAAAATGTTATGATAAAGCGTCATAAGTAGTCATAACACATTATCTAGACAATTTTATCAAAAATCTATAAAGTATACTCATTACCGTGGAAATCTCATCGATCTAACGTAACCGTCGATAGCACGCATTGTGTGAGTGACGTGAGTAATACATGCTTACGTCATGGCACGCCCTCTCGATTCTAAAGGACAACGCATCGATAAGTTGAAGGATGAATCGGGGAAAGTGCGTATCATTTTGTAAATAGGGAAGTGGTGCAGGACTGGCTACTTGCAAAAACTCAACACGACAAGTAGCGTCATTTAAGCGCAATCTTCGTGTTGAGATAGTTCAGACTTTTAACAAAAAACTTCTACTTTAAAATTCCGTCACAGGCGTTTAGATAACTGCAGCAAGATTTGATCTCTGATACCGGTTCACGCAGTTTTCATACATTTTTTCTTTTTCTTTTAATGTTTGTAAAAGCAAGTCACTGACTGGCGTGTTGGTATAGTAGTTAGAGAATCTGATTGCTGAGCCAGAAGTCGTGGTTTTGATTCCCACTCAGGCTAAATAATTGTGTGAAGAGCACGATCAGTTGTTCTGTGTCTGAGTGTAATTTATCTATAGCATGGATATATTTAGTAATTTATAAGTATGTTTATAAGAAATAGTACAGGCTCTGCTTAGTTTGGGATCAGACGGCTGTGTGTGAGATGTGTCAAGTTATCTAAACTAATGTTATAAAGAGGAAACATTTGTGTGTATGTTTGTAATGTTTTCACGCAAAAACTACTACACCGATTGCGATGAAACTTGGTATGTAGGTAACTGGAGACCTGGATTAACACATAGGCTACTTTTTATCCCGACATTCCCACGGGATCGGGACTTACGCGGGTGAAACCGCGAGGCGCTGCTAGTTATTATTATTTTCTGCAAACAAATGTATTTGAATTTGAAAATTGTACAGCATTAAAAAACTTGTTTTGAACGTGTTCATTCAAACAGGCCGCAACAGGTGCTTGTTCCAAATGTTGGTTAATATTGTTCTTTGGGGTCCTAAAAAAGAGCAAAATCCTACACTAGTAAATTTAAATCTTGTATTTTTTTAAATTTTATAAGACTTTTGAGACAACATTTAGAAAGCCAAAGTAATGTTTACATAAGTCAGCTTCCTATCTCTCACTCCCAGGTGAGTTTGATTATTAAACCCCACCACAACGAAAGGTTGATCGTTCACAACCAACAAAACCATTCACTGTGGCCGCACAGTTCCAAGACATCCATATCATATCATATTAGAGAGTATTGAGATCCACGGTGCGGACATTTCCAATTTCGATGTCACCTAGAAGGCTTCACCGAGCTGGCATCCAAAAAGCTCAGTGTGCTTAATAGAGCGAAGATGGATTTCATTCCGGGGCAACTTCTATTATATAAATCACAAGTCCGTCGCCATATATTATGGAGTACAGCTGTCATCCCTGGGCGAGAGCACCTGGATGCCATCTCGGGTCTTTGGGCTCGTTGCAAAGACGTTCTGTGTGAATCTTCAACGATCCTAAACTCATAAGCGATACTGAGCCCGCTACTTATACACATTTTTTCTACCAATTAAAGATAATGAAATATAAACTCAAAAACAAACTGAAGTTCGTAAAGCAGTCTAGCGTTACTAAAAACTCTTTCAGTGGTACACTTGGACTTATTAATATTACCACAGTTGCAGCAGTGCAGTTACTATCTCCGTAACGTAGCCACTGTGTTCTATGGCCTTTGAAGTTGCAGCAACAGACACCAGGTAGGTATTTTATTTTGCCGCCTTACTGGTCTTTAATCATAATTTTAAAATTTAAAACACCCCCGACTCGAAAATCCTTTAACGATTAGAAAAGAGCTGATGATCTTCGAACGGCTGACCAGATTTTCTTGAATTATATCTAAGAACACTCTCGATCAAGTCACCTTTCAAACAATATAAAACGCACTTAAATCGGTACATTCGTTTGAGACCTACGATGCCACAAACAGACACACGATACACAGACACGTTACACTTATAACACCCCTCTTTTTGCGTCGGGGATTTAAAAATATACTGCAATAGGTATACAGTAAAGTAAATAGACGGCATCGTTCTACTCGTGTCCTTGGCATAGACATTTTCCGCAATTTTTCATCGGTACAAAACAATAATACGTCTTTGTATCATTTTTCGATAAGAGTGGGTACCTATTATGCTAATACGAACAATACTGTCGGTTGTCACGAATAAGGTAGGATATGAAAGGGAAAGGACAAATAATGTATTGTAGGCCCTCAATATGTCATAGTCTAATACGAATATTGAAATATATTGAGGAGAATTATGTCGATATTAAGATTTATAGGGTAAATAACGTATGGTTTCAATGACAGATAGTGCAATCCTTCCTTCATTTCCGGCCATTTTCAGGGTCCAGGGTCTTTCTAGTGATGTTGTATTTTCTAACATGTTAAGGTTTTCGGGATCAAACACAGTACAGGTATTATCGCAGATTTAATAACCCGTTTTCTTAATCCGTGGCAGTACTTAAAGTGAAATACTTCTTAAAAGATGTCCGACAACTTATGTGCAGATAAAAATTACACAATTTAAAACTAATCTCGATACTAACTTCCTGTTATCTTTGCATCAGTCGACTGGCTGGCAGAAAATTCCCCTTAACATTAACTTCGCCTCCGTATATTATATACATAAAGTTTACGTACGTAACGGCTGAACGGATCTGGATGATACAGAGAGGCACAGATGGCACGATGGCACAGAGATAGATTCTAGTCTGGAATAGCACATAGGATTATTCTGGAAAAATGTACGGTTCCCATGGGATAGATTTCACCAAACAGCGGGTAACAGATAGTAAAAAAATTATTAGAATACTTTATTGTAAGCCTTTGTTACATTTTACAATAATTAAAAGAGAGTGGCGCTCACATCCGAATCTTGCGGTATATATATAACTAAGGTTAGTCATTTCACAGGATTTACTGTGTATTGTGTCGATGGTGTTTGTGTGTATGTTAAGTGTAGGCGCGTGTATGTCTGTGTGCGTGTAATGTATGTAACGTGTATGAGTTTGTGTGTATGTTAAGTGTAGGCGCGTGTATGTCTGTGTGCGTGTAATGTATGTAACGTGTATGAGTTTGTGTGTATGTTAAGTGTAGGCGCGTGTATATCTGTGTGCGTGTAATGTATGTAACGTGTATGAGTTTGTGTGTATGTTAAGTGTAGGCGCGTGTATGTCTGTGTGCGTGTAATGTATGTAACGTGTATGAGTTTTCATGCTATGCTATCTTCACACTGATTATAAAGTAAGAAAGGAAGCTACACTATTAGTTTGTACTTACGGTCAGGGGATATATATTAAGCAACCTAGTAATCCTAGTAATACTGACGGGATGCCAGAGAAGTCCAGTGCCAGAGAAGAAGAAATAATGGGTCCTATAATCTCACGTTTAAAAATAAATAAACTTTTGTAAAAGTTAGTCAACCGAGAACTTCAAATGTCTATTTTCAGCTTTCGCTCACGGAGGAATGTGAAATTCGGAATACTTGATGTTTATATAGACAAAAGGTGTATAGAGGTAACATTTTTACACAATATCACTACATATTATAAAACAAAGTCCCCCGCCGCGTCTGTCTGTCTGTATTTTCGCAATAAATTTAAAAAACTACTGAACGGATTTTTATGCGGTTTTCACCAATAGACAGAGTGATTCATGTGGAAGGTTTAGGTGTATAATTTGTTAAGGTTTTCTGTAAATTGGTTGAAAGATGATAATGATTGTTGAAGATGTCTCTACTACCCGTGCGAAGCCGGGGCGGGTTGCTAGTGTGTTATAAATTAAAATATTACGTGAAAACGGCTACATCAAGCTACATACATTCATACATATACAAGCTACACGTGTCCAGTATATATGTTGACCTGTCATACATATACAAGCTACACGTGTCCAGTATATATGTTGACCTGTCATACATATACAAGCTACACGTGTCCAGTATATATGTTGACCTGTCATACATATACAAGCTACACGTGTCCAGTATATATGTTGACCTGTCATACATATACAAGCTACACGTGTCCAGTATATATGTTGACCTGTCATACATATACAAGCTACACGTGTCCAGGATATATGTTGACCTGTCATACATATACAAGCTACACGTGTCCAGTATATATGTTGACCTGTCATACATATACAAGCTACACGTGTCCAGTATATATGTTGACCTGTCATACATATACAAGCTACACGTGTACAGTATATATGTTGACCTGTCATACATATACAAGCTACACGTGTCCAGTATATATGTTGACCTGTCATACATATACAAGCTACACGTGTCCAGTATATATGTTGACCTGTCATACATATACAAGCTACACGTGTCCAGTATATATGTTGACCTGTCATACATATACAAGCTACACGTGTCCAGTATATATGTTGACCTGTCATACATATACAAGCTACACGTGTCCAGTATATATGTTGACCTGTCATACATATACAAGCTACACGTGTCCAGTATATATGTTGACCTGTCATACATATACAAGCTACACGTGTCCAGTATATATGTTGACCTGTCATACATATACAAGCTACACGTGTCCAGTATATATGTTGACCTGTCATACATATACAAGCTACACGTGTCCAGGATATATGTTGACCTGTCATACATATACAAGCTACACGTGTCCAGTATATATGTTGACCTGTCATACATATACAAGCTACACGTGTCCAGTATATATGTTGACCTGTCATACATATACAAGCTACACGTGTACAGTATATATGTTGACCTGTCATACATATACAAGCTACACGTGTCCAGTATATATGTTGACCTGTCATACATATACAAGCTACACGTGTCCAGTATATATGTTGACCTGTCATACATATACAAGCTACACGTGTCCAGTATATATGTTGACCTGTCATACATATACAAGCTACACGTGTCCAGTATATATGTTGACCTGTCATACATATACAAGCTACACGTGTCCAGTATATATGTTGACCTGTCATACATATACAAGCTACACGTGTCCAGTATATATGTTGACCTGTCATACATATACAAGCTACACGTGTCCAGTATATATGTTGACCTGTCATACATATACAAGCTACACGTGTCCAGTATATATGTTGACCTGTCATACATATACAAGCTACACGTGTCCAGTATATATGTTGACCTGTCATACATATACAAGCTACACGTGTCCAGGATATATGTTGACCTGTCATACATATACAAGCTACACGTGTCCAGTATATATGTTGACCTGTCATACATATACAAGCTACACGTGTCCAGTATATATGTTGACCTGTCATACATATACAAGCTACACGTGTACAGTATATATGTTGACCTGTCATACATATACAAGCTACACGTGTCCAGTATATATGTTGACCTGTCATACATATACAAGCTACACGTGTCCAGTATATATGTTGACCTGTCATACATATACAAGCTACACGTGTCCAGTATATATGTTGACCTGTCATACATATACAAGCTACACGTGTCCAGTATATATGTTGACCTGTCATACATATACAAGCTACACGTGTCCAGTATATATGTTGACCTGTCATACATATACAAGCTACACGTGTCCAGTATATATGTTGACCTGTCATACATATACAAGCTACACGTGTCCAGTATATATGTTGACCTGTCATACATATACAAGCTACACGTGTCCAGTATATATGTTGACCTGTCATACATATACAAGCTACACGTGTCCAGTATATATGTTGACCTGTCATACATATACAAGCTACACGTGTCCAGTATATATGTTGACCTGTCATACATATACAAGCTACACGTGTCCAGTATATATGTTGACCTGTCATACATATACAAGCTACACGTGTCCAGTATATATGTTGACCTGTCATACATATACAAGCTACACGTGTCCAGGATATATGTTGACCTGTCATACATATACAAGCTACACGTGTCCAGTATATATGTTGACCTGTCATACATATACAAGCTACACGTGTCCAGTATATATGTTGACCTGTCATACATATACAAGCTACACGTGTCCAGTATATATGTTGACCTGTCATACATATACAAGCTACACGTGTCCAGTATATATGTTGACCTGTCATAGTACGGAAAGCCATACAATGACAGTACAAGTTAAACTGGGCAATGAAATAAACCAAAAATTTATTGTCGTCGAAATTCGAACACCAGGCGATCTGTAGTACGGATAAATAGGCAAAGACTACCAGTCAAGCATTTTCTTTTTCTTTTATTTATTAAGTATTGACGAGGTTCAGTGTTACCAATAAAAAAATGGTTTTCTTTTTGCAAAATACATATAAAAAAAAATATTATGGTCGAATTTCGACCAGATGTCGAACACTAGTGTACATAAAAGAATGCAACTCACCTCGCTCCCATCTTGCTGCGCATTGCATTTGCTTATGTTAAGGGTGCCCGAGATGAAGTCGTTCTGCACATCCACTACCAGGAATGCGCTTATCGGCCGCACGATCTAGCCAGTACAAACAGAATTATGTTTAGCGTCGATATACCATTACTACGGAAATTATAAAAAATACTATTTATTTATTTATAACCTAGCTCTTTTCATGTCCACAACTAAAGCACAATCAAGTACCTATTGTTAATTGATTAATTATTTATTGATATTTGACAGGTACCCCTTTCGGATCAAGGCCTCCATCCTTTGCCATTTGTATCTTGGGTACAGTTCATCCAGTTAGTACCGTGGTGATATCAATGGCATCGGCTGTCCACCGTTTTCTAGGTCTGCCTTTGTTTCTTTTACCGTTTCGTCCCGACCATCTCGTGGATACTAATACTTTGTTCAGAAATTAAAAGATGATTAGGATGTTACATCCTAACTATCATCTAATTTCTGCACGGATGGAATGAATTAATTTTAATATTTCTCTTTTCAACAAAATATAAATTATATTCTTGTCAAGTAGATCAAAGAATTTAACGATACTGGGATTTACAGTAATTTAAAGGATTATAATGGCATTGATCCGGCCCGGTCAGGCGCGCCAAAAGAGAAGCGATCACCGCGGCTTTAACGTTACGACGTCGACTCCATCCAACGGCTCCAAGCCACTTTAAAAAGTAGTCATACATCTAGTGGGGAAAGTCCAATTTGGTAGAAATATTTTTAAACCCTTTTTGAAAAACCCCATACTGTATGAAAACCATGGTACATAGGACATTTGTCGTAGACGTATGAAAGGAGTTATCTAGCAGGAGTAATCAGTCTTCAATTTTACTTTACGTAAAATTGAAGACTGATTATTGACTATTGTTACTCCTGCTGTTAAAGTGAAATTATACATATGTGTTCGTGAATCTACAAAATAAATGCAAATCATAACAAGTCCAGTTCCAAGCTACGTTTTACACGACACTGCTCAAAAAAGGAGTGTTATGTTTTAAGGCTAAAAAGATATAGTATGCAGATTGTACCTCAGAAATAAATAGATAAGAAATACGTAAAAAGGTGGTCCAGTGTTAAGCCTTTGCAGTACAGACCAGATCGCAATAACTTAGCACCGTAGTACCGAAAAAACTAGTACCGGATGGCTGGTACTACGGAGAAAACGCGTGCGTCCGGCGTGACGTGCCGCCATCGTAACGGTGGGCAATGACACAGCGTAATTAAGAGAACCATGGCAATGACAATCATTAAACCGCTCTCACGTGAGGCTCGCAGAGGTTGCGCGTGTGCAATATTACTTGGTATAATTTTTTATGCCAGCGTATTGGCGCACGATCAAAATTGAACTTTATTTTTTTATAGAGAGAGTTACAATTTATTTAATTGTCTTGTTAAGCCGTTTGCAAATATTCAAAGTTTGTAAGCAAGTGAAGCTACACGTAATTACTATTATGTTCGCTCACCACTTTGATCCAATGATTCCAACAAAACGTGAACTCTTCCTTGTCAATAAACCCATCTCCATTCTTGTCGAAGACTTGAAACACGTGGCGCGCTTTGTCTTCAGGCAGGGGGTAGATGTGACCTTTGTCGTTTCGGAACAGCGCCTTGCAGATCAGACGGAACTCGTCCAGGTCAAGCTTCCCATCCCTGGAAAGGAATCTAATCTTAGCTAAGGTCGTCGGTGGATATATTATATAGCATTCTCAGATCCACATCGTGGAGATCCTGGGAGTGAATTTATTTTGGACATAAGTAGATCTTTTTACTTTATTTTTTGGGTAACGTTGATTCCAATTAGTGGCTTTTTAAAGGATAAAAAAAGTAACTGCAATTGAAGACCAAAAATTCAAAATAATGCATAATCTATATCTACTAATATAATCAAGCAGAAGTTTTTTTTGTTCCATTGTTTGTTTAAAACTCTACCCAAGTCTCCACAAGTCGGATTCAAAAAATATTTTTTGTATTTGATAGAGTATTCATTGAGGAACTGTTTTAACGATTTTTGACAATTTTTTCGATAGTGATGCCACGTTTGAGTATGTCTTGAAATGAAATATGTTAATCGTGACGTTCTTATATAACAAATAAAAATAAAAAACCCACTATCTCAATTTCACCCATTTTTAAAAGATTTTCGGCTAATTCTATCCGACTATACCTGTTACTGCTCTATAACTTACCGGAAGTAGTCAAAGCTTTTTAAGAAATTTAAGAATCTTCTCTAGCCACAAATATAAGTATGAAGCTGGTCATTTACTACAATACATGCGGTAATGGATTTTAAATTTATCCTCAACTTATCAATTGGGAATAATATTCTTCGACAGATTAGAGTTAATGTTGATATACAAAAAGATAAATTATTTTGCGTTCGTTTGATCTTGAAAGTCTTGTTAAGGTATTGCAAGAAGTGAGATAAAAACCAATAGAACATTGGATGAAAGAAGCTGCACCTGTATCCAAAAACTTGGAAATCTCGTCAGTCTTTAAAAACAAGCAAATTTGAAACCAAAAAGAAAAATCAACACGACGAAATCTGGCTAAGATATAACAGTACAAAATTTCGCCTTCCTCAGTAGCCAAGCGATTTTTAATATGTCGAATGAGGATCTGCATAAAAGTGGAGCCGATCACGCAATAAAATATTCCAAAGACTTGAATGCAGTAAATTTAGTAATTATTTGGCAAAAACTTGACGTATTCAAAGACTTAGTAACCAAAATTAGTGACCCGCCTGCTCGTTTGTCACCTTGTGACAAATTAAATGACAAATTAAGTGCATTCGACTTGCATCTGTGTAAACATGACTAGCAAGAAGCGTTATTTAATGTTAGTACAGCAGTGCACATAAACTGAAAATAATTAAAACTTTTCTGCGTTCAACAATGACGACACGTCTTTCTGCCATTAAAATTAAAGCTGCCTTTAAGACGATCTTTGATGAGTTGATTCGCAGAAAAGAAAACACGCCATGTAAAGCTGTAGCAAGATTACAGACAAAAAATGTTGCAACCTCAAGATCAAAGAAATGTCTTGATGGTCTGTTGTCTTTTCTGATTATATGCTTAATATGTTTAATTTTATGTTACATAAATGAAAAAGTTATTAGCAAATCCATAATGTGATGTAATTCTGTCTGTCTTACGCTTTCACGCCTAAGCCGCTGAACCAATTTTAATTAATTTTGGTACAGGGATAAACAAGACCTTAGAAAAGGACATAGGCTACTTTTTGTCGCGAAAATAAACCTTGAAGGTGGCAAAATAGGAGATCAAAATGTGTATGGGAGGCCAATAAGTTGTCAGTTTATTTGGATACATTTTTTGGAACTAAACAAGACCTTGGAGAAAGACACAGGCTAATTTTTGTCGCGAAAATAAAGAAATAAATATTCACATATATAAAAGCGAGAAATTTAAATTATTACAAATTAATGATGGAGGCTACATTTTATAGATATACATATTACACAGATGAAAGTCGAATGCACTTAATTTGTCATTTATTAAGTTATAATGCTCTCATCATCATCATCATCGCGTTGAATCCCGGTTACAACCGTTACTTTTTCTTCTCCAATTCGCACAATCTTGCGCATCCCTGATAGTAAGTCTTACAGCAGGACTTACTATCAGGGATGTCAAAAAAGTGCTGGCTTGACGTCGTAACGGGTGATCCCGTCACGACGTCAAGCCAGCACTTTTTTGATCTACCCCTCCTGCCGGGCCCGCCGGAGGCAGCATGGCCAGACATTTGTTTAATGTCAGGCATTAAGTTATAATACTCTACAAACGACTAAAAAGCAAAAATGTTATGGAATAGACTTTGCGGTTTTTTTTTAATTATACCCCTCATAAATACTATTTGAACTGCGCGACAGTCGGCAAAGCATCACATTAATTCCTGTCAATGTAAATATTTAGGTAACTCTAAAAAGTATTTAAATAAGCACTTGGATAAGTAATATATGTACATATAAAAACATTACATACTATTGTCTTCTTAATGGTAGACTACATGAATGTTTAATGTTAACAATGTTAAAGTTAATTCAATTGATAACAATGACAAGAACATTGATGGAGAGTTACACAATATAAAAAAAAGACATTTAAAGTGAGGTTCTGAACTTCATATTGGGTTTATTTGTACTTCTAGGGGATATTATATATCCATAATATTTTTTTATAAGGTTTAGTTGTCAAATTAAAAGATTCTAAAAAAAATACCTGATCGAAGAAAGCCTTTCTTTGATGATTTTCGAATTGTAGTAATTTATAGTCTACAGAACGCTTTGCATCGTAACGTATATCTTAACTCTTATGACATTATAGTATTTACAGAGACTTGGTTGGCTGATGGTATCTTTAGTAGTGAGCTGTTTGATTCACGATATATCGTTTGGTGGTGGGGCCGCCATTACGGCCGAACCGAGAACCGTGATGGTGGTGTTAATAGCGGTACGGAAGGACTTGGTTGCTTTTGAGAGAGGTAATTGGCAAAATTCGGCTGAGGACATTTGGGTTTGTTTCACCATAAAAGGAACTAGACCTATCGTCAAGTATAATGTACATATATGTGCCCTTTATCTTTGTAGAGAGCATATAGGTAACTCTTATGGAGACAAGTTACACACGTTAGTACTTTCACATCCTTTGGACAAATTCCTTATACTTGGGGACTTCAATTTTGGTGGCGATGTAGATTGGAGCACTGAAAATGACGGCACTGGCACAATATCCTTTAACTATACAAATAGGCATTTAATAGTTTTTTTTTTTGATGCTATCGATGTATGTAATTTGTCACAGTATAATAACGCACGGAACATAAACAATAGATGCTCGACCTGGCATTTTTAAACGGCTCCCTAATAGTTAGCAATGTCTCAGCCTGTTAGTGTTCCCTTTTAAACAGCACCACAAACCATTTGCGGTAAAAGCAGACTTCAACATAATATATGAACTAGAACAAAAAGTCGCGGAACTGTTTTTTTTTTTTCTATAGTAAACTATATGAACTGAGAGACAAGTACATCCTAATAAAACCTGATAGAAAAACAAAATATCTGCGTTAATTAAGATTCTGAAAGACTAATACAAATTTCACCGAAAGTTTAAAATCTATAGTAACTTATCAGCCTACCATAGCTTTTCATTGTTACGTAAGAGAGCCGATGTCGGCGATGTCGGAGATGTCGAAAAGCGTGTTACATGGACAAATTCGAATCGTCCATTGTTGAAGATCCTAAGAGCTTTTGGACATACATTAAAAATAGAAAAGGAAATAGCAATTTCTTTAACTTATTGAAATACGAGGATATTAATGCTGATAATGGAGAAAGCATATGCAACTTATTTGCTTCATACTTTCAGTCAACATTCCAAGAACCTATCAACCTATACCGAGGCAGGAAATGCTGCAAGGCCTTCTACCAGCACAGCGAGTTTTAGTAATTTAGAAATATGTAAAGACACACTGTTAAAATTACACTACTTTAAACACTCGATCCTTCAAAATCTGGTGGCCCGGACTTAATACCAACATTATTTATTGTAAGTTACGCTAAAAGTCTTGACCTGCGCCGATCAGTATTTTGTTCAAGCGTTCACTAATGGAAGTTCGTGTACCCACAATGTTGAAATCTGCTTTTGTGACTCCCGTTTATAAAAAAGGTGACAAATCCATAGTAGAAAATTACCGACCAATTTCCAAGTTATGTATATTCTTGAAAATTCTCGAGCGTCTTCTCCATAACAGTTTACTCGGCATTATCGCAGTAATTTGGTGATGAACAGCACGATTTGCTAAATGGGCGTTCCACTACTAGTAACCTTATTCTTTCCAGGGACATTATTTCCGAAGGAATGGAACACTAATAACAGAGTGCTCAGGTGGACGTTACCTACACCGATTATAGTAAATGTTTTGACCGAATAGATCAGCGTATTCTTTTACAAAAACTACTAATGCCCGGAATACACGGCGATCTATATCGATGGTTTTCTTCTTATAAAGAAAACAGGTCGCAAGCGGTTGTGTTACAGAGGTTCGTATCTAGATGGAATTCGATCCCATGCGGAATTCCTCAGGGATCAATTTTAGGACCTTTATTTATTAATGTATTTATAGCAGACATTGGCACCGTTCAGGACTTGGGTATCTTACGAGACAGCAAACTTACAGTAAACACATTAAAAAAATAAGAGAGAAAGCTAACAAATCCTTAGGCTTTATAGTAAGATCCACAAATAATTTTAATACCCTAAAACCAAAAAAAAATACTATACTCCTGTTACGTTCGAAGCCATCTTGAATATGCATCACAGATCGGGAACCCTCAATATGAGATATACAAGTCTCAGCTTGAGTCAGTACAGATGAAGTTTCTACGTTATTTGGATTTCAAATCGACCAACATTCACATGACTACATACATCGGTAGTCGGTTCTTTGGTAGCGATAGAGGCAATGTTTGACAAAACAAGCGTAAAGTGTATGCTTGTGTAGGTATATCTTTATGTGGAGGAATGGTGTTATGTCCCTCCAACACGAAGGGAGGATCCTCCGACCAGGTGAGGTGATCATGCCTGCCAGCCCATGGCCCCAAGGTTGACGTTGGGAAATTGTATATATATTAATCGGGCGAGAACTCTCATAGTGCGATGCAGGATTAGTAGTTACTCTGTAGTTCAGCTCGTCTTCGCTAGATGATGCTGGAGTATGTTTTTTTTTTGCTGTATGTGGAAGTCACCACATATATAAGAATAGCTACGGTTGGTACATGGAATTGATGTTAATTTGTGGAAGGTTGTTAATAGCAATAGATACTACATAGTGTAATTTCATATCATTTAATATTAGTCTGTAAGCTTTCCGAAGAATAAATAAATCATATTAAAGTGTCAGTTTGTAATGTCATAATAACTTTTAATTTCACTAAATGCATCCAAATGTTTACACCAAATAATAAAAATTTGGTACATAAACCAAAAATCAATCATTAAAAATGTTGTCTTTTTGTTCCGGGTAATCTCCACAATGGGTGAACCGATTTCTATGGGAATTTCACTGGTCAGTTATTAAAATTTTGTTTTAAAATATTTATTTTCAGATTCACACAAGAAAAATAAACCATATTTAAAATATAATTTTAAAAGAAGTCAGTTAACAATATTAAAAATAATGATTTTTTATTTGAAATTACTACAATACGAAAAACATCTGCCATATATACCCCTCCTACAATCAATTCAATTCTTAAGTATCCTATAATTTGACAACTAAACCTTGAATAAATAAATCATATCCCCTAGAAGTACAAATAAAATATGAACAAACAAGCACATTGCTTTTTTATATTGTCCACTTCACATGAAATGCCCCAGTTTGCACATCAGACAGCATAACACATATTCATTTTTTTTTAAGATAATATTTTAAATCTAATTAGCTCTGTTATGTGACAAACAGTACTAAATATTTTGTATTTCTTAGAGTACAGTATCCACTTTAAAAGTTATAAAACAAAAAGTTAACTTATGTTCCCTTGATAATATCCTGGACAACCAATTTAAAATCGAACAAACAAACATTTCGGTAAGTTTAAAGAAGTTTCTGAAAGTTTAAGATTATTTTTTCACTGAAAACTAATGTAAACATGGTATGCGCACGTACCCGTCTTTATCGAATGTCTCATAGCAAGCATCCATGTCGTTGAAATCGATCTCGTCGACTGGAGAACCGTTGCTAACGTCCAACATTGGTGGCTTGATCGAAATGAACCGCAAGCCATCGTGACGTCCGCTTATAAGCACCTCCAACATACTACCAAAGTATACGTAACCTTAATGACCTACAGTATAAACATAATTTTCAACAACAAAATTGACACGATGCTCACACTTTTTTTATTCTAGAAAATAGTAAATAGTATTCTGTTACCTTCAAGATAATTGTGGAAAAGTAAGAAGTTGAATTTTCATGTGAAAATATTGTGAAATATCTCGCAACTTGAGAAGTACGGGTTCATCGGTAATGTTATGAGTCCTTCTGTCAAACATAGAACATTTGGTTTCACGCAAAACATGTACGTGCAGAAAATACATTTTTTTTTGTGCAATCTCATAGGGCGCATCTAATAGGCAACTCACCTGATGGAAAGTGACGTTAAGGGCGAAGATGTTACACACCTATCCAGGAGAAACCAGCTATCTTAAGTTGGCGGAGAAGTCGTTTTTTTAATTATTTTTTACTGTTTCAACGTGCGTTAACTATTCCTCATTGTTCGATCAATTTTTTTTTTGTTTGTTGTTAGTTTTTTTTTAAATAAAATAATTAATAAAAAATAATAAATAAATAAAAAATTACTCTCAAGTTGGCGGGGAGAAGTCGTCTTTTTTTCTTTTTACTATTTCAACTGTTCGCTAACATTATATTTTCATGTGTGTCGCAGCAGTTTCATTGCAGTTGTTAAGCCTGTCAAAAAAAAAACCTGAAAGATATAATTATCATAGCTACATCTACAGGTACCTACTTCATTTAAGCATTTGTGACCTAGTGACCTTGTAGTCTATGTAGAATTTTTCATCTGTAAGCCATTTAATTAGCTGCTTCGTGTCATTCATTATCATTCATTCACCGATAACGTTGTAAGGTTCTAACATCGCGCGCGAGCGTCATTGAAATATTTTCGCATGGCATATTTTTAAATAATAGTATCAAATTACGCTGTGTTTGTAGTTTTTTAAGTGATGGCGAGTATAATACTCTGAAAATTTAGTTCATTGTCGGTTTTGTTTAGTTGCTGTTTATTTTACAAATACCGTCAGTTCGAAGATATGGTTATAGAAAAACTTCATGGTCTTCAGTCTACCGGTGTGAGTCTAAACGACCGGTTTACACTCCTGGCGAAAGCTGCCCCTGATCATGTAGTTATGCGGCAGCAACAGCAGCGCAGGCGCAACTCCATGGGCCCATCATTAGGACAAAATTTGAACTACGGGAAAAGCCTGTTGGTTGAACAAGTTGCCCGGCAATTGGAAATGCAGGCTAGGAGGGTAAACTGTTATTTTTTTTTTGGATTCATGTTTATTTAAGTTGCATATACTTCGATTGTTCGTAAGTCTTTATTCGCATCGTATCGAGCATAAAAACTGTTTTTGCTGTACATTCTGCCAATGTTTACAAGGAAGATAGTCTTGGTCACTAGTAATAGCTATTAGTAACCTGTTAAACATGGTTCTACGACAGTCACAGACTTTTAGGGAAAAAAATCAGGACCTAACATTTCTCACAAGCATGATGTATCGCAGAAGTTTAACCAACCAATGACAGAGCATTTGCACTTAGCAGATTTTGCTCTTAACAAGGTTGAAGAGGTGAGTTTGTCTGCTGGAGTTGACAGTTAATGCACTGCAGCATCAATACTATATGACAGGAGACAATAATATGTTATATTATCTACAGTTCGCTCTGGTTCTGTGCCCATATACATATATGTTAACGCTAAAAAGGGTATTGAAATCAATCATAAGCTACAAATTCCCACTAATTGTAAGCTAGTTAGATGTTTCTACTAACATGTAATTGGCTGATATGATCTCTAGACTATATTTCAAAAACAAATTTTGTGTTGTAATATATTAAAACAACTTATCAACAAACAAATAAATGCACATATAAATAATAAATATTTATCACACATGTCTGTGTAAACCAAGTATGTAATTAAATTATTTACTATGTAATTACTGTAAAGTATAAATTTAATAAACCATTTAAGTTCTAGTATGTAAATAGTGTTTTTTTATGATGGAGAAATTTAACAATGACTTAATTCAATACTTCTTCAGCACATACTCATAAATTGCCAGAGTAAAATACAACAATTATAAAACACTCCACACAAACAGTTTAGCTAGTTTATTTTTCACAACCTTCTCCAGTGAAGCTTGCTCTTTTCAACTCTAAGTACTCTAGACCTCATCAAATGTGTTGTGGTGGATGCTGTGGAGGTTGTTCTACCATCTACACCTGATGTACCAAGATCTGGTAATGTCAAATTTGGTCTGGCCGCGGGCTCACAGTCTTTGGCAAGCTGTAAGCTTCAAGTGTTTGAAAATGAGCTAACTGCCTAGGTTTTCCATGTGGTCCTTTTCCATGCAGGAAATATACTCCTATAAATAATAAATAACATGTTAATGTTAAATTATTGAAAACCTTAAAATAAGCTTTCTTTCCTGTAACATGTGGAATAAAATTGTAAATTATTTTGTTAGGAACCAGTATTTATTTACTCAATCCACTTTCTTTTTATTTCAGCTCATAAACTAAATCAAAATATTGAATTTTTTCTATACATGTATGTCTAACACTATTAATTTTCTATCCCTCAGGCTCTTAAACAACGCTTAGGCTTACCACATACAGGATTACGCAGATTTGGCAGTGAAAGCAACTTACCGAGATTGCGAAGATCAAATAGCTATGGTAACCTTAGCCAGCAGAGCATAAAAAATAGAGTTGCTTGGAGAAACAATGGAAACCTAAGGTTAGCATTAAATAGATGAGTTTATAATTTAATATTTTACATATCAATCATTGCATCTCCTGCAAATCACAATCAATGGCAGTGTCCCGTGGAATTTTGGTCAAGCGTATACTGCAGCTAAATGCAGCATTGTGTTGATCCAGTTTCATAATATATTGTTGTTGTCATAGAAAAACAACGGATTTGATTTTTGGTAACTTTACAAGAGAATTTTTTGAAATCAGCTGTTTCTGTTAATGTAATCTGAAAATGTTACTGGGTGTATAAAGCGTTGTAAATTGTTTTGTTTTATGATAAAGTATAATGTTTTCAGTAGGTTAATGTAATAAAAAACAAAAATCGTCAATAAATCAAATCCGCGATTTTTCTACGACTGCAACAATATATTATAAATTATAATCTACATATATAAAAAATTTGTGTCACTATGTTTGTTCTAACAATTAAAGTTTGGTTTAAGTGTTCTTTTTTTTTTTAAAAGACTACTAGAAACGTGGGTCACACATTACTAGTATTCTTGTTAACCTCTCCAGCTAAGCTTAATGCTTATATTAGGAGTGGGTTCACGTCGGCAGTGCACTGGATGAGGTTCGAACCTGCAACCACTCGATCGCAAGTCCGACGCCTTAGCCATTACGCTACCGCCGCTTTAAACTTGAGAGATAGGCTAGTTTTTTTATTATTTCAAATTACCTAGCTACCGCAAGTGTGGCCTGGTAGCTAGTTATAGTATATTTGCAAATTACAAAACCGATTGAATGTAATCATTGAATGTAAATCACAAATAAGGAAAGGTGTTTGCTGAAATTTGAGCTGACTACGGAGGTATCTCAACTCAGCAAAGATCCTACTATCCAGCAGGACTAAAAGATAGCTGTCTTGTAGTTCTGCTGGGTAGCATTATTAATTGTTTTCTATATCTGGTGGTCACAAGTGGTTTTAGGTCCGCTACCATCAAGTTGGTTGTGTGTTTGTTTCTCAACTTATTTTGTCTTCAATTTATTTTTCTACCTGAGACCAGCCTCATGGTTTCTATCATGTATAAACCTACTTATATATCATGGTAGGCGAAGTTCTGAAAGTTTAAATTGTTTTTGAGGTTCAGTGATCATTGTGTGTGCCGATTAGTTGAACAACATCTTTGCTTTCTCTGAGATCTGTCCTTACACTATTACAGGTGCTATTTGTTTATGCTTGATAAGCATTTAATAAATTTATTGAAAAATATATATATCTTAAAATAAGTAATATTTGTTATTCTAATAAATATCTAACAGAATAAACATTTCTTATTATAGTAGATCAGCCTCCTTCAGCAATTTGACGAGCGCATCGTGGCGTGGCTTTCGCCGGCGCGGCAGTGGCCAACGACAGCTGAGGGGACGATTCAGGTAAATGTTTCAAAACTGTCATATAACAAATAATATGTGGCAAAATATTTGTACTCGTAGTATTTAGATTTCATTTATTTCGCAATACATAAATCTTTGGCTTCCTTCTTAGGGTATAGCCAGGTGTCTTGCCGACCCAGTTGTGACGGAATACTGTCAGGTTTTAGTCAGTTCGATTCCGACATACCACTTCAAAGGTAGCCCCGGTGAGGTGAGAACCCGTAGGGGTTTCCACACAAAAAAGTAATATTGTAAGATATGCTTATAATAAGGCTAAAAAAACGATTGCTTTAAATTTGAAACACAAGGATACAATATTCTTGCTTATTACAAGGTTTTATTTAACTTGCAATGTTTGTATGTATGTTTGTTCAAGTCAAATCTTGCAACTGCACTTTGAAGCAGTTATCCTCAATTGATTATGCAAAATTTTGCATAATCGGTTGCTTTGGCGACAAGCTTGCGATGGGTTTGATTTAAAGTTTATTTTCGTCTTTTTAGAGTATTTAAATAAAAGTTTCCTTAATTATTTTTTTTTTACTATTATTATTATTATTGTTTTAAGTGCTTAGTGCTACCTCGACCATTTCTGGTCTTTTGTAGTGCTTATTTACTATTACTTGTTATTTCATCATAACTAATATTTCAAATGCGAATGTCATTTCTTTTGTTACGCTCCACTTGAACGATTATCATACAATTTTCCTTATACCTTATTAGGGGCATGATGAAGAACTTAGAGTACCTTTCATCTTCTCAGGGATTTCCTTCCTAAGGTATACCCGAGTCCCTTGCGATAGATTCACTTGTGACGGAACACCGTGTGGTTTTAATCGGTTCGATTCCGCCATACCACTTCACCAATAGCTACGGCGAGGTGATGACACGTGGCGGTTTCCACACAAAAAAAAAAGCTTTTCATCTAGAAAAACTATTCCTGAGGAATAGAAAAATTGTTTTAACACAAGCGAAGCCGCAATACATATAAATAATATTTTCAGCGCCCGATTCTTATCTGGCACCAAGCTGAACTGGACACCTATTTTGGTGCTAACGCGAGACACGTTATTGTTCCTCCACTGTTTCTTTTAATGTACCTACTTACTGTATTTTAATTCCCGATTTCTGTTTTTTTTTTTTTTTTTTTATATAGATATACTTATAGATATAGATATAGGTATATTAATTGATATAACTTGTATCTCAGCACCAAAATAAACGGATTTTCTTTCTTTCTTCTTTCTTTCTTTCAATACTTACAAAGCAACAGTATTAAAAGTTACAGGAAAGATTTTTTAAAGTTCCGAATTAATACCAATTCTGAAAGAGAAGTTTTGACATCCAAGTCAAATTTATTTTAAAAAACTAAATATATGGTTATATGCGTAAATGTGAACAAAAGATAATTATGCAATAAAAAAAAATTCGGGCCCGCAGCAGGCCCACAGAGGTAGATTTCGTGTTTTTTTATTTTTTTTGAAAATCTGTCCCCCAGTCGGTCGGTTAGGTTCGGACTCGACGGGGCCCTTTTTTACTCGCCTGATTGATGATGTCAATCGCGGCGGTATCTGATGTCACTACATCAACAATGATACTTCTGTCTCGTATTTATATTCCAGGGGTCGAGTGCAGCTCCGCGTGCAGCAGCAGCAGCAGCAGCAGCGCCAGCGCGCGCAGCGGCCGCAGCTCGCGCGGCGCGGCCGGGGCGCGGCGCGCGCCCGGGGTAAGGCACAACTCAAAGCTTCATCTATGCTTCAACTCAAACTGCACTTCAAAAAATACTCTTCCATACATCAATTTACGACAAAGTCAACTTCCAACCGCACAATACAAGTTTGTAATCACAAAAACTATTTTTTGAAGTGAAACATCCTTAGAATCGTTGTGATTTGTAATAATAATAATATAACTCTTTATTGTACACCAGGAACATTAAAAAGCAAAATTTCTTAAAATTACGGTTAATACAATTGGCGGCCTTATCGCTCTATGGCAATCTCTTACAGGCAACCATGATTGTAATTCGATGGAACGGAATATGTCAATTGTATATGTCAATGTCAATGTGGTGTGATTTTTGTGCATTTGCGTATTAAATTTATTTTAGTAGTTTTTTCTCTCCATATTTCACTTATACTTAATTGATTCTTTACAAATTTACATTTAAATCCAACTTTAACCTATATTGAAAACGAAGTATTGTTTGTTTTGAAAGTTGTGTACAGTTGTAACTAGAATTCAGGTTTGCTTACTGTTTATTATTAAAGCCATCCTTTGTATATCTTGACCTGTTGTCTGTATGGTGCTGTCTGTGAAAAGTTATTGGTCAAATTATTTTATTTTTTATTTTATTCAATAGGTACAGTATTGAATAAAATAATTTGACCAATAACTTTTATAGAAATTATCTAAAATGAAATGTATTAACATCAGTAATTTATTTGTGTTAATTTTACTTTTTATTAATTCTCATTCTCTCGTAGGATACTTTTCTTAAGTTTCACTTCTGGCGTGTGTGAATTACACACACACTTTTTTTTAATGTGAAATGATAAGTATAACAACAAATTAACGACTTACGGATTTTACCCGACCTTGCTTCTTACCAAATTCCATAATTCTAAGTCAATGGGAAGTACCCTATAGGTTTCGATTTATCTGCGAAATGTTCAAATTTGGTCAAATCTAAGGCTTAAATGGCCGTAACATTTGATTGTGTTGGCTTAGAAGCTTGATTTTTTTACAGAATTATTTGGTATTAATTTCAACTTGATGAATCCACAGGTTCCTGAGAAAAAAAATCTTGACAGATAGACAGACTGACGGACAACAAAGTGATCCTATAGATCCTTTTTTTCTTTTCAAGAGCGGAACCCAAAAAATTTATCTAAGTATGTTTGTCTGTATTCTAGATCCCATATGCAATACACTTGCTGAGTTTGGGTCTAGATAGCTCTGTGTTGAACATTACTATTAGAAAAAAAAAAAACAGGCAGTCATGGGACTGCCAACAGAAGTGAAAACTTAAACGATACGACGAACTTAAAACGTCACATTAGCAAGTTGGTGACATTAATTAATAAGGAGCTGTCAGAACTTAATGTTTAGATTAGCGCCCTCTAGTGGATCTATATATGTATTATTAGCGTGACGGTCAAGAGTTCAGTGCTTTTTCCCCATAGCAAAAGTGCACCAACGTGCCTAAAGAAGTTTTCACTTTAAAAAAAAAGTTATGTATGTTTTCTTCACTCGTAATTTCACTGCTCATTCCGTTTCTAACAATGTCAAGAAGAAACAAACTGAACTAAACAGTAAAAGAACATTCCTACTAAGCCCATTTTTTGGTCTCGTCATAACAGATAATATGAGCCTAAATTCAAGGGATTTGCTAGTAGCCACTGAAAAGTTCCACTACCGTGACTGACTCCATCACTGGACCAGCTCCAAGATGCCAAGTTATAGTATTGTCATTTAAACTATGGATAGATACAAAGTATGATTTAGTTACGACAGTTGCAAAATAAACTAAAATTGAGTTGTAAGACTTGTTTACATATTTAGTTACAAGTGAAGAAGAAGTTAAAGAAAGCACTAACAAGCCCTTTGCTTCGCAGGAGGAGCAACCCGCACCCAACAACAGAGACCAATCACCAAAGAGGAGTTAGACCGTCAACTAGACCAGTACATGGCCAGCTCTAAGGCAGCCCTAGACATAGAACTAGAAAACTATATGAAGAATGCGATGGAAATGGAGTGATTCTGAACTATACTATATGTAGTTGATTGGTGTGTGTATTCATTTTCATATAAACTATATATTTTTTCTTTTTTATAACTGATATTGTGATAATAATTAAAAATAAAAAAATATATTTTTGCCAGTGTCATTCGGCATCAATTCTAAATGCCTCATCCAAATCTGTTTAGGCATTTAGAAGTTAACCCTGAAAACGTCGTGAAAAATTCAAATGTACCCTGCGAGGACCATCAGCTGGTTATATGCTTGTCTACCATATCCTTACATGGTATAAAAGAAAGTCTCAGTGAGTGTCTAATAAACTAATGGGAATGAGATTTTTCTTATGGGTATTAGGAGTGATAGCTTACCATTAGCATTGTTTGCTTGTCCTCTCAAATGAGTGTCAATTCTGTATGTTGGGGCTGATTTTGAACTTGTACGGTTCTGAAAGTTGGCCCACAAAGAGAACGGATGAGAGACGCCTGCACGTAGCCGAAATGCTAATGTTGAGATGGATATGTGGTGTGACTAGGATGGACAAGGTGAGAAATTAATATATTAGAGGGAGCCTGAAAGTAGCACCAGTGGAGGAAAAACTGAAGAGCAATAGGTTATCGTGGTATGGACATGTGATGCGGAGGGATGAGCAAAATGTGGTGAAAAGAGTTTTATGTTTGGATGTTGACGGGTACAAGAGAAGAGGACGACCAAAGATTTGATTGGATGGACTGTGTGAGAGAAGATATGGCTAGAAATGGTGTAAGCAGTGAAATGACGAACGATAGAGTAGAATGGAAGAATAAAACATATTGCACCGACCCCAAATAATATTGGGACAAGGGTAGGCAGATGATGATGATGGGGCTGATTTTGAACAGTATACAACGGATTTGAATGCGTGTTTTCTTTGTTAAGATCTTTACCTGTCCAAGGAAAATTTAATTCATGTAAAATTGTTCTAAAATAAATTTGTCCCCTTGTGAAACCTGGCCAGGTATTATTGAATAAATGGTATAACAGATATTGTGATACTCCCTATGTATTGTAATACAATTTCTTCTATCGCTTTATCGATAAAATTTCGGTAAAGGTCAAGCGCTTCAAACTAAAGTTTGAAAACAAATGTTGAAAAGAAAAATCACCTATTTTGTGATTTCTTGTGATGGGCTCGTTACCTGTCAAAAATACATGCCATAGGAATAACTTATTATCTGTTGTTATTTTACTGATTTGTGTTTACTGATAAGTTTTTGATTAATTTACAAACTCTTTGTAGTCAAATGAAATCAAACCAATTAGGTTAAGTTTGTGTAAGAGCTTGTTTGTGTGTTTGTTTGACTATAAAGAGAGTAAAATCTCTATATAGTCTGTTTTTACATAAAACATGGTTTTGTCATAGAAACGAATAAAATATTTAGTTGAAATTTCGAGGTGAATATCAATAAATATTGTTAAAAACGGTTGATTGGAGCTTATTAACAATTTCTAATATACAGTAGTCTTGTTACCACATCACAAATCACACTTAATTTTTAATCACTTTTATCGCTATTCACCTTTTAGATTGTTATTCACCCTGTCAATACAGCTTGCATTTAGTTGTAAGTGGATCACGTCGGTATTCATTTATACATATAACAGATTTAATGTAAATCATTTTTTTAGAAATCAAAATGAATACACATGTCTTGTTAAATTTAAGAAATATTCTCGGCTGTAAAATACATTGAGTAAAAATTTTGTTTTTGTAAATTATAATTGTTTTATTTGTAAACATATCCGACGTGCATCACCCCCCCCAGACCCATCTCAAGTTATATAAATGTTTCGGAACTTGTTTTTAATATCCCCCGACGTAAATGCAAGGGGAGTCTTAAGTTTAACATCAGTTTGTCTGTGGCATCAGCTCTCAAACGGATGAACTGATTTGAGTGGGTTATTTTTTGTTTAAAAGGTGACTTGATCGAGATTATTGTTAAATAAAATATTAGAAAAACTGGCCGTTCAAAGATCATCAGTTCTTTTCTAAGATGTTGGATGTTGGATGAGATTTTCGAGTCGGGGATATTTACATTTTTTTTTGAAGGTTTGTCTGGGTAATAGCTTCTCTTATCACTTCAGCTATGGTCGATATATATCAGGCCTTCGTATACTCTATTCAGTTTCTGAAACTCAAGCATCAAATCATAGCATCACTATTCACCCTGACTCCCTATTTATATCATTTAACTGCATTGTTTATTTGTTGTATTAAATTGGCTGGCCTGTTGGTCTAGTGGTTAGTGACCCTGACTGCTAAGCCAGAGGTCGTGGGTTAGATTCCCACCCAGGACAAATAATTGTGTGATGAGCACGATCATTTGTTGTGTCTGGGTGTAATTTATCTATAATATGTATGTATTTAGAAATATATAAGTATGTTTATCAGCAGTCTGGTTACCATAGTACAGGCTGCCTAGTTTGGGGTCAGACAGTGTGTGAGATGTGTAAAAAAAAAAAGAGTATATATTCTTGTGTTAGATAGATACACATGGCTGTAACTCCTTTGGGGTAGACAGAGGTGCAATAAATACATACATTTTGCCAACTATAAATTCGGTCCCTTCGCGTAATAGGGTACAAGCCTATTGCTGTCAACCGTATATTTTAGGAATTGAAGAGGGATCATTGGGAGTATATTGAAAATATAATATTTCTAATCGTTTGAGAGCCATGCTTCGGCATGTAAGGGCCGGCTCGACTGGAGTGATACCACAGGCCTCACAGAAAACCGGCAGTGAAGCAATGCTTGCATTACTTTTCGCCGAGTGAGTGAGGTTACAGGAGGCCTCCAACCCTTTGAGGGCCTTTTCCCGCAACGGGTGGAGCACGTACCCCCGTCGATGGCCCCCTTGGCCGCAGATGACGGGGAGAACGAGGAGGATGGTGTTCCGCCCGTCGCGGAGGCGGAGGTAGGGGCGGCCTTTCTACGGGTCCGCTCCAAGAACACCGCCCCCGGGCCGGACGGGATCCCTGCCCGAGTGTTGGCCCTTGCCCTCGACCACATGTCCGACCGCCTCAGGGAGGTGTTCGACGCTAGCTTGGCGTCCGGGCGCTTCCCTGACTCCTGGAAGAGCGGGAAGCTGGTCCTTTTAAGGAAGCCGGGACGGCCTACCGAATCGGTCGCGGCCTACAGGCCCATCGTGTTGCTGGACGAGGCGGGTAAATTGTTTGAGAGGGTCCTCTCTGCCCGCATCGTCCGGCACCTGTGCGAGGTCGGCCCCGATTTGTCGGACGCCCAATTCGGTTTTCGAGCGGGGCGTTCGACGATCGGTGCCATTTTGCGCCTGAGGGCCGTGACCGAAGAGGTAGTGAGCTGTGGCGGCGTGCTGTTGGCGGTGTCGTTGGACATCGCCAACGCGTTCAATAGTCTGCCATTCAGCTGCATCAGGGAAGCACTCCACTATCACGGAGTGCCAGGGTACCTGAGGCGGCTAGTGGCAGACTATTTAGAGGAGCGTACCGTCATGTACGAGGACCGAGATGGAGCTTTGAGTCGTCGGCCCATGTCGTGCGGTGTTCCGCAGGGGTCTGTCCTTGGACCACTCCTGTGGAACATAGGGTACGACTGGGCCCTTCGAGGTGACTTCCCCCCCGGGCTCGGCGTAATCTGTTACGCCGATGACACTTTGGTCACAGCCCGGGGGGTGAACTTTCAGGAGGCGGCGCGCCTGGCCACCAGGGGAGTCTCTCTGGTGGTCGGGCGCATCGAGGCGCTGGGTTTACGGGTGGCCCTGGATAAGACGGAGGCCCTTCTATTTCATGGGCCCCGTCGTGGTCCACCCCCTGGCGCCTCCATAGAGGTTAACTCGGTCCTCGTACCGGTTCAGGCCCACATAAAATATCTGGGCCTGATCCTTGACGGAAGGTGGCGCTTCGACGAGCACTTCCGGCAGCTTGCTCCCAGGCTGGTCGGCGCTGCGTCCGCCCTTGGGCGACTTTTGCCTAATTTGGGTGGGCCCAGCATCGCAACGAGACGATTGTACACGGGGGTTGTCCGGTCAATGGCACTTTACGGTGCACCGGTGTGGGCGGAGGCTCTGACCGTCCAGAATAGGGCGCGCCTCTGGCGCCCTCAGAGGGTTATGGCGGTTAGAGCCATACGCGGATACCGCACCGTGTCGACGGAGGCGGCGTGCGCGTTGGCCGGGTCACCCCCGTGGGATTTGGAGGCGGAAGTGCTCGCCGAAGTATATCGGCGAACGGCTGAGTTCCGGGCGGGAAGTGTCAGTCAGCCCCCGCCCGAAGAGGTACGCGAGTGGCGTGAGGCCGCTCGCCGAGCCACCATGGCTCGTTGGTCGTCCCGACTGGAGGCTCCACGTGCTGGTTTTACCGCCGTGGAGGCTCTCCAGCCGGTCATCATCGAGTGGGCAGGGCGGCAGCACGGGACCCTTTCTTTCCGACTGACGCAGGTACTTACCGGGCACGGCTGCTTCGGGAAGTACCTGCACTCGGTCGCTAGGAGGGAATTGAGTCCCGCCTGTCACCACTGCGACTGCAGTGAGGACTCGGCCCAGCACACGCTGGCGGTCTGCTCTGCCTGGGCGACGCAGCGTCGGGCCCTTACTGCAGTCATCGGAGGGGATCTCTCGCTACCGGCCGTCATACGTCCATGGCCGGTAGCGACAGGAATTTTACCGCGGTCGCGACCTTCTGCGAGGACGTCATCTCGCAGAAGGAGGCGGCGGAACGGGTCCGGGAGGACGATCTCCACTCGGACCTAATTCGCCGCCGGCGAACCGGGCGGCGGAGGCGCGCTTACCAGCGCCTCATGCCGCCCTGAGTGTGGCCGCGGGTGGACGGGAGGGGTTTTCCCCTTCACCCGCTGTAGTGGCCCCCCGCGAGGAGGCGGCGTCCGCGTGTGCCTGGACGTCGCCTAATTGAGAGGTTTTGAGTATTTCACCCAGAGGTGGTGCCCGCGCTTTTGCGGGCAGGCGCTAGGGGGGATCCGGATGTCTTAATGAAAGCTGTTCCCGGATCCCTCCTACTTAAGGCGCAGTACGGCACACCGTGTGGTTTTAGTCGGTTCGATTCCGACACACCGCCCCACCGAAAACCCCGGTGGGGTGACGGCCCGAGGGGGTTTCCACACGCACAAAAAAAAAAAAAAAAGGCCTCCAACCCTTTCCCTACTCCCACCTTAAAGCCCGGTAACACATTTGTGACTTGAGTTGCAGGTCCCATGGGCGGTGGTAGTCACTTTTCAGGTAATCCGTCTCCTCGTTTGCCGTCTATACAAGGAAATTGATATTGCTATTTGCTTATACCGATGTCTTTCCACTCCACTCCAGCAGGTCAAGGTCGCATACCTGTTGTAACAGCGGCGGAATTACACATTTACCGCCCGTAGGCTATTGAAATTTTGCCGCCCCTACCGGTCGGTCTATCTAATTCGATACCCCAGGACAAGATATAAAACATAATGTACGTGCCAAATTTGCCGCCCCTAAAATCTGCCGCCCTAGGCTCCAGCCTACTCAGCCTGCTGGTAAATCCGCCACTGTGTTGTAACTCGGATTTTTTTAATTATATTCATACTTATGCTAACTAAAATATAATAATTAATACAAGGAAAAACCAGTTTTAGTTCTAAGTCTAGTCCTCACACTAAAATGTTTGGGAAAGTGCCTGAGTTCTGCCTATGTCGAAATAAAATGTAACATTAAAAACAATATGTTGTTAATCTAATGCTTGTTATTCTTCCTATTCATACATTTTTAATGAAACCCAACCTTTTTAATAATTAACTTTGGAAACGAGCACATGGCCGGTCCAAGAGTCATCTTAAACTCGGCAGCAAAATTCTCGAGCCCTTTTAAAATGTGAGTGTAATAATAACCTTATAATATTAAACACTAGCTGTGCCCCGCGGTTTCACCCGCGTAACTCAGATGCCATGGGAATATCGGGATAAACAGTAGCCTATGTGTTAATCCAGATCTCCAGCTATCTACATACCAAGTTTTATCGCAATCAGTTCTGTAGTTTTTGCGTGAAAGAGTAACAAACATCCATACATCCTCAGAAACTTTCACGTTTTTAATATTAGTAGGATTCACATTTAGCAGTAATAAATTGTTTTTTATCAAAATAAATACTTTTATCGCTTCTGATATTCAAAGTTGATAAACTTTGTCTTTTAAAGTACGTAATTTGGTCAAATATTTTAAAAGTTACGACTATAATATAAAACTGCGGGCGAAAGCGGGGGACGACGAAGACGACGACGACATCGCTCACCACCGGGCGTGAGCCACTCGAACGCGGTCAGACGTTGTTGACGGTTGTGTTCGTAATGGGAATTTTCAAGACATTAGCGATTTGTTAAAAGCCTCTGTACACATACATTTCTATAATATACTAGCAATCCGCCCCTGCTTCGCACGGGTACAAATTACATTACAATTACACCTAAATCTTCCTCCTGAATCACTCTGTCTATTAGTGAAAACCGCATAAAAATCCGTTGAGTAGTTTTTCAGTTTATCGCGAACAGATAGACATACAGACGCGACGGGGGTCTTCGTTTTATAATAATATGTAGTTACTAAGTTTTGCCTGCTATACTTACCTCAAAAACAGTACTTTTTTTGTGTATGAAAGGTACCCTATGGCTTTTTTGTACCCTTGACAAAGTATATGCGAAATTTCATGACGATCGGTTCAGGAGTTAAGGCATGAAAGCGAAAACAAACTCACATTCATATTTGTGAGTTTGTAGACGATCGCGTTGATGTCTATTGTACTTGCGCATGGATTTAGCTCAAGAATGCGATAAACCTAGTTACATTCATTCCACCGCCGAAACTGTAAGCATTATAATTTAACTGTCGTTATTACTATACAAACAAATCATCCGTGTAATTACTTTCTTAACCTGCGGCTATTTAAAACCGCAAGGTCCACACTACATCAGACGTACTGCCTTCAAAGCTTTTGCACACATATCAAGCCAACAACATCCAGCTAATGACCGACTCATTTCGAGCCCGACAAGGGTCCTTCCCCTTCAATATGGCGCCTGACAAAGTGGCAATACCCCGGGCCTGAATCTAGTGAGGTGATTACTAGAAGTAGTCTAAATATTCATTAGTTTCTTTCAACCTAGTTGATTAATAAATATCTCCTTAAATGTGCCAGCTGATCTCGAAAACAAAAGGGTCGTTACTTACTCATCTTATTCATATCTGCACGAAACACTTCCCAAATATATCGGACTTTTTTCTACATAACGGTTATAGCCCTTACATGAACCGCAAACAACTCCGCCATTAATAAGGCTGTATATTTTAAAACCTCGTATCCACTAGATGGGTGACCTTAAATTGACAATTCAAAAGAAGTATGAGAAGATAAATTCTAGGCTTTGAACTAGAATGGCCGTCTTCTAGGCTTTGAACCTTTGTGAACCTTTATCTTAATTAAATTTGCCTACAAAAAATCAGAGCAAGACCTTGTATCAAAGACATCTACGTTTATAATATAACAATGGATGCAGGATGTTGCTGGGGTTGCCTCGATATTGTAGTGCCTTTGGTATATTTGCTGAAGCAAGAATTGACGGGTTTCATGCCATCATACGCAAGACGATGTCGTCAATGATGAACAGGGTACGAGGTAGCAATAATAGCATTCTGAAGATCATTGCGGAAAAGCAGGATTCTGATATCCTAAAAGCATATGTTCGTGCTCAGACTCGATAGTGAATCCTACATATGTAAACATTTTAGATATGGACTTTGGTCTGAAATAAAGATTTATTATTATTATAATCTTGGCATCGTCCATACGTCGGAGGTTCATAAAAACAACAAGTTCAAAGCAGACAAAAAGTATAATAAAAAAAAAACATGGGCAAAAAAGACTGCGCAGGTACATGGTTGAAAAATACTGAATTTGGAGGTCAGTGACTCTATCAAATAGTTCCTACTCACTGGCGGATTGACTATTTCAATTTTACCCCCCCCCCCCCCCCCCCCTACTGACCTATATAATTCGATATGTCAGTTCACAATCACATTAATTACATTTTTTTTGTCAATGCTATTGCAACTTTATTATTTGTGCACTATCGTCCTGATTATACCACTTTTTTTCCGTAATTAGTATGATTGTGAACTAGAGGATCGATGTGTCAGTTCCTAGATTATTATTACAACCAAACAATTTTATTTAGATTGCTACAAGAAATAGTTTTTGGTATGCTAATAAAAGTTCAGTCATGTACATTAAGTTGGGGTAAGGGATGCCTTAATACTAATTACACAGGCAAGTACATTCGGTGAATGTCCAATCCTATAACACCCAAACGCCTATTGCAGTTTACTTCTCTCCGAACGTGCACCATAACAACCGGTCCTATATCTTCCGTGTCCAATCTACCCCACCTACCTTCCTCAGGTCATCAGTCCATCTGGCTGGAGGGCGTCCTACCTTCTAACTAGTTTTGCTCCAAGAGGTATCGGTGCTTGGGCAGATGTAGCCAGCTCATTGCCACTTCAGCATGCTATGCTATGTCGGGAACTTTGATGACCTCATTGATAGCCCACTCCATCGTTGTGCGTCTTTAAGCTTGTGGTGCACGCCTATCCAAGAGACACCTTTTCACTCTACACTTGAACGTTCATGGATTATAATTGACTGGAAAGAAAGCACAATTCTTTTTTAGTGTGTATCGCGCAATCATTATCTTTTAAATTTAATTGTTTGTACTCAAGGTTGGTGGTTGGTCCCATTTAAATTAATTATATATTACTAAATACATATACATTAAAGATAAGTTAAACCCAGACACAGAACAAATGCTCGTGCTCATCACACAGTTATTTGGCTTGAGTGGGAATCGAACCCACGACCTCTGTCGTCAGCAGTAGTCTTAGCAGTGAGGATCACTAACCACTACAACAACAAACCCGTGAAAGTCATATTTCATTTATTTAGTGGATCTTACAGAAGCTGTGTTTTCTTAACAGCCCGAAAGAGAAGTTATTTAGGGTTGTGAAGAGCAATACAAAATTTGACTACATTTTGTGAGATATAAGTCTAGTGTGCACAGACCTTATGGCAATTTGGTGAGCGTGTAACAAAGTATTGGAATTATATCAATGCGTCTGCGCACGAGATCTCCCAATGTAACGCACGTCGTAATACTCTTAATATCTGTAATGTATTGATTATTATGCAGATGTGACACTAATAAAATTGCTTTTTACCTACTGTGGAACATTTTTATATCCTTATACATTTTCACACCTTAACTACTCCACCGACCCATCATACCTTTAATCCAGAAAAAAAAACTGTTCCGTTACCAGAATTGTGTGAAATTATCGTGGAAGAGCCATGCTTCAGCACGTATGGGCCGGCTCGACCGGAGTGATGCCACGGCCCCACAGAAAACCGGCGTGAAATACAACGTTTCGCCGAGCGAGTGAGGTTACCGGAGACCCTAACCCCTCTCCCCTCTTCCGCTACTCCCACCTTAAAGACCGGCAACGCTCTTGTGACTCTCGAGTTGCAGGTCACTTACCATCACGTGACCCATATGATCGTTTGCCTCTTATCACTACATATTATAAAACAAAGTCCCCCGCCGCGTCTGTCTGTCTGCTCGTGATAAACTCAAAAACTACTGAACGGATTTTAATGCAGTTTTCAACCAATCGATAGAGCGATTCATGAGGAAGGTTTAGGTATATAATTTGTTAAGGTTTTCTGTAAATTGGTTGAAATATGATGATGATTGTTGAAGATGTCTCTGCTATCCGTGCGATGCCGGGGCGGGTTGCTAGTCCCATAAAAAAAGTGTTATATACTTATTTATCTAACTTGTCGTAAACTTGCATCTATTGACTCTTCTGTTTAAATACTCTATGTGGTGCATCGTGTGTCAGGTCCCGTTACCTCAGTGGGTGGTGGCAAGGACGCACAATTAACGACCTCCGTGTTTGACCACTCTGTATCTTCTGTAAGATATGTGTCTGGGCACTTGCAGAGATGACTTACGACGCTTTTGTTTATTTTTAACAAAAAGGTCTTGACATATTATCAGAATTTAGTATGATGTGCCGCTAACTAAAATGTTTTGGATGTCTCATTTTTTGACGTGTGTTCTGGCAGTGGTGTAAGTGGGTGTAACAATATGGTGGCAGAGCGGGTTAAATGCCATGGCCCCACGGCCCGAGGGACCCCCGGGCACCAAAGGCCTTGAACACAGGAAGCACTAATTAGTATTAACAAAATGTTTTTAAAATAATTAACATAAATTAATTAACCAACGAATTTTAAAATGTAAATGCACAAAAATTACACCACGTTGACATTGACACATTTTCTGAAGTCAACACTGATACTGATAGTAGGAAACACTGATACTTGTATTCTATCTCATTCTCTCGCAGGCTAAATCCTATTTATAAATATGTTTTTCTCCTTTACTGTCGCTTTTTCATTTCATCGAATTTTAAATCACAACGAAGTGTAGTCTGAAGAAGTTTCACTTCAAAATATTATATTTATAACATTATATAAGTTATCGAATTTAATAAAGTTCTATAAATGAGTTATCAAGCTTTTAACTCATCCGTAAGAAAATAACGGCCAAGTGCGAGTTAAACTCACACACATCCGATTAATTAGCCACGGGCTTTAGATGGTACGGCCAAGTGCGAGTTAAACTCACACACATCCGATTAATTAGCCACGGGCTTTGGATGGTACGGCCAAGTGCGAGTTAAACTCACACACATCCGATTAATTAGCCACGGGCTTTGGATGGTATAGTTACGCCACTGTCTTTAGACATAAATAAGTTTAAACAAAGTGTCACTGACTTCAATGCGCATATATCATATTTATTAAAAACTATACGGTTTTACTCACCTTTGTATTTCGGGGATGCCGCATATATCATGATAAATTATAAAATACAGTTGGTATTTTCCATCCCTGAATTTCCATCCTTAGAGTTGGAATATTTTCTTCAAATTTAAATGGGCCCTACCTTGAGTACAACCATTTAAATTAAAAAGAGAATGAATAAAAGTCGAATTGTAAACCTCCTCCTTTTTAAAGTCGATTAAAAAACAATTCAGTTCAATTCTAACACAGTAGATTTCTATTCGAAATGGCGTCGTCCCTCTGAAATAGTACCGTCACTATCTGCGTAGTTTGTTTTTTCTTAAAATGAGTACGGTCACTACATGAAGTTCTAAAGAGCGCAGGAGGGAGTAGGATATTGTCAGCACCCAGGGCAGGATAACTATGTGATGAGCTCGGTCATTGGTTCTGTGTCTGGGTGTAATTTATCTATAATTTGTGGGAGCCCCTTATTTCGTAGAAAGAAATTTCATAGAATTTCGTTTCACAGAAAATGTTTCATATAATATTTGGTTCTTATATTCTTATTTCGAATATTATTGTTTCAAAAACAATTTACTACAATGAAACATATTTCACAGAAACACAATTGAACGAATTTTTAATAACATTTTTTTGTTTAACAAACTTATCAAACTGTAGAATTATTTTTTAAAGAATATGGCTACTTATTGTGCCATAAACATAGTTTTCTTGAAACCAATTTGCCATGATTTTACTGTCGTCATCTTCCATGTTCTCCATTAATTTTTCAAAATAAATAGGTATTTCTGAATGTTCCAAGTAACTAAGTGCTACAATACATTTCATATCAATATAGAATTTTTTGTCTTTCGCATATTTTGTTGCAAATTTGTTTGCTTGAATTCTTCTGTAAAATATAATAAAATCATTTTGTTATTAAATTATTAATAAAACGTCATTATAGTTAACACCCCGACTCGGATAGGTTAGGTTAGAAGGCTAATGCGGGAGCGGAGCGTAGCGAAGCTCCCGCATTAGGCCTTCGTGGTTATTTTTTTTTAACCACCCAGAAATAGGACCACCCAGAAACGTTTATTGTATTAACTGATCGTTATATTTAAAAAAAGTATAGCTTTACCTGTAAATTATTTGAGTGAAATGAAAGTGGCAACCCTTTAACTTAGTATTTTCAAAATTAGGTCTTAAACTCAAAATGGCTGCCTTTTCAAAATCAAGAATACACACTTTCGGACATATCTTGATGTTATTTTCGGCTCCATATTCCAATTTTAGAAACTGTTTAGAAACTGTCACTTTGATAATATGTTATTCTTTGTAATAAGTTTTCTATTAAATAAACAATATAATGATTAAGAATATTTGATTTGATATTCTATGAAATGATTATTCTAATGTTTAACTTTATATGAAACAAAATTCAATGATTTAAAATTCTTTAAAGTAAGTATTCTGTATATTGATTATTCTATGAAACGAAATTATGCGAAACATTTTCTGTAATACGAAATTATATTAAACAATTGTCTATAAAACAACGCACACCCATAATTTGTATGTATTTAGTTTTATAAGTACCTTCATGTTTAGCGGTAATTTGGTAACCGTAGTACAGGCTCTGCCTAGTTTGGGACCAGACGGCCGTGTGTGAGTTGTCTCAAATTATTATTATTTTTTTATGCACTGCCGTACCGTATCGTTCATCCGATCATCATAAAATTTTGCATGTACGTTGCCAAGGGCACAGACAAGGACATAGGGTAATTTTACAGGGTACTGTCCTCGAAAGATTGAAAAAATATTTTTATGCGAGCGAAGCCGCCAGCAGAAACTAGTTTTATCTGACAATACGATGGCTGAAACGTCTTATATACTTACCTAATTATGTTTAGTCAGTAGACATTGCATTTAGTCTCTTAGGGGGTTCATTATGGGTTCAGATATGGCTGACTCGTTGAGCCCCAGCCTAGCTCCTTCCAGAAGCACAGAAACCTTCTGGGGCGTTCACAGGCTGCTAGGAGCGACCTCGCACCCGTGAGGATACTTGGCCGTTGTGCGGCCCTTCCTTTGCATTCGAGGATAAGGCGGGCGGCCGGATAACATTGGGGGATACTGTTGTAGATAAACCAACTAATTCTAAAATTATCTTACTTTAGTTAAGAGAATTCAAATATACTATTCGGTTGTCGTATAGAATTGAATTTAAACTTCATTTAAGCACTTAGCTTGTGTCTGCCGTTACTAATATTAATTTAGACTGTGTTATTGCTGAGATGACGTTTATTTCTCATCCCCATCATTTAGATAATTGGCACTCCACCAATGTGCGGTTCTGAAGAAAAATTTTGCCTGGCACAACCAATCTGTGGAACAAATTGTTGCCTGCGGTATTTCCGGACCGATACGACCTTCAAACCTTCAAGAAAAGAGCGTACTCCTATCTCAAAGGCCGGCAACGCAGTTGTGACTCTTAAGTTGCAGGTGTCCATGGGCGACGGTAGTCACTTACCATCAGGTGACCCGTCTGCTCGTTTGCCCCCTATAATTTAAAATATCCCGACCGATAAGTTCAAACCTTCAAGAAAATAGTGGACTCCCACCTCCGCACTTGTGACTCTTTGAGTGGCGGGTGTCCATGGGCGACGGTAATCACTCGTTTGTCCCCTTACTTTCGTTACTAATATTAAAATGACCATATATACCATACAATACGGCCGTTGACTAAAGATAAATCGGTTTCTCTTTATAAACATCACAGCGTTACGTTCTGTAGTTCCTACACTTGTAAGAATAACAACTTGTGACGTCACACTTTGCTGTCGTCAAATCATTTACTGTTCTACTTCGGCAATTAAGAAATAATAACAAACTTAAAAGTAATAAATAATCTTAGTGTTATTTAACTAAACTTAATTACATCAGGATTGCTAAAAAACTAATTTTAATAACAGGTCTCATAATCTATTCTGAGACTTACAACAACAGATTATACAGTTGCCCGTTTCTTCGAAAGACCAACTTAACTTTGCAGTTCCTAAAATACTCTCCCATAGATCGATTTAGGTCACAATCAATTTTCCAACCCCAAAATATAACTTTGTCGCAATTTTGATTTTTTAGGTTTTCTAGGTTTAGGGTGCTGTAAGACCTTGCTTATTGTCAAATTTCATGATTCTAGGTCAATAGCAAGACCCCATTATTGCTTTTAAAATTATTATAAAATCTAGCTGTTTCCTCGCAGTTTCAGCTTCACAGCTCCGCTATTAATGGCCGTAGCATGATATGAAATAGCCTAAAATCTCCCTCGAGATTTGGACTATCAATGTAAGAAGAATTTCTCAAAACCCATTGCTACAGATTAGCGCGATCAAACAAAAAATAAACTCTTAAGGGTTACTATATGTACTAGCTGTTCCCTGCGTCTATGACCTCTGCTCCGCACATAAGGGTTGTAGCGTGATGTTACATAGCGTATAATCTTCCTAAATGAATACTCTATCCCATACAAATAGAATAATTCAAATCTGACTGATAGTTCCAGAGATTAAAGCGTTTAAACAAACTAATAACTCTTTAGCTTTATTATATCACTAGCTGCGCCCGTGGGTTTACCCGCGTAAGTCCTGGTGCCGTGGGAATATCGGGATAAAAAGTAGCCTATGTGTTAACCCAGTTCTCCAGCTAACTATATAGCAAGTAACATCGCAATCGGTTTTGTAGTTTTTCGTGAAAGGGTAACAAACATCCATAGATCCTCACAAACTTTCACGTTTATAATATTTTACTAGCAGCGCCCCGCGGGTTCACCCACGTAAGTCCTGATCCCGTGGGAATGTCGGGATAAAAAGTACCCTATATGTTAATCCAGGTCTCCAGCTATCTACATACCAAGTTTCATCGCAATCGGTTCTGCAGTTTTGGCGTGAAAGAGTAACAAACATCCATACATCCATACATCCTCACAAACTTTCACGTTCATAATATTAGTAGGAAGAAACGTACGTTCATACCTTACTAAATACTGTAACGTTTTGGATATAAGAAATACAAAACAAAAAGTCTAGATTGTCTCAAAAGAAATGCTCGTCTGTTGTCATGTAAAAGTATTGTGAAATAATTCAAAAAGTCAGCTGTGAGACGAGCCGAGCGAACGATCTGATGTCCAAGACTTTCTCTTATTCTAATACGATGGTCGGCCACGTATTCCGTTAACAGTAATGAAACAGGTTCGCCGTGGTTAGAACCTACCGTCCGCTAGTACCGTAATGTCAACATAATTATGCTTATTAGACGAATCGTTCTATTTGACGTAAGCTGATTGTCAGTTTGTGCGAATTTTTGACTTTATTTCACAATTAATCAATGCGACCCTGACCTGCTTCAGCTATGGCTTACCATCCGTATAATCAATAAGATAAGATAAGATAAACATTTATTGCCAAAATTGTTTAGAAGTTCTTCTGATAATAATGATAATTGAACATATTGCAAGACATACTTTACATTATTAGGCACACCTATTACAATATCTATATAATGACTTTTCTTTCATTGACTTCCCTTCTTACGTACTTTTCCCTTTCAATTTTCCCATTTAATTCCAGAATTCCGGTTGACGGCATTAGCTTTTTATAGCGAAAATTATAGTCGTCGTAAATTTTCATTGCCTTCCCTTCTAACGTACTATTCCCTTTCAATTTTCCCATTTAATTCCAGAATTCCGGTTGACGGCATTAGCTTTTTATAGCGAAAATTATAGTCGTCGTAAATTTTCATTGCCTTCCCTTCTAACGTACTTTTCCCTTTCAATTTGCCCATTTAATTTCAAAAGTTCGGTTGACGGCATTAGCTTTTTATTGCGTAAATTATAGTCGGCGTAAATTATGGGTGCTTTGAGCCTCTGCCGACCGGTTGTATAATCAATTTAAAAAATGTGGGAAACACTTAATATAAAATTCTGAATAGAGTTTAGATTAAAAATTTCTAGCTCACGGCGTTTCTAGACCAAAATTAGGCATGGCTTCTACTGTGTTCTAGAACACGGATAAACACACTTAGATACAGTTTATTTTGTAAATACATACATATTGTACAGATCAACACCCAGACCAATGTAAAATAGACATATTCAGGCATAAAAAATTTGCATAGAGTGGGAGTTGAACCTGTGACGTCACGGTTACAGTAGAATGCTTTAACGCCGCCCGCGGCACAAATGAAATTGTTACTAACTATTCGTATACTTCAAAGTAACGCTTATGAAAATCAGATGATAGACTCATTAGGGCGTACCCAGCCTTTAGCCCAGGGGGGGGCAAAATTTGTTTTTGTCATCACAGCCCACCTGTTGCCGAATTTGAATTTATAGGTCCAGAGGGGGCAAATCAAAAATATATGTATATACGTATGCTTGCTAAAGCCAGGGGGGCAGGTACCCTCCCCTGCCCCAAACCCCTCGGTATGCCCATGAGTCACTTATATTTTTGGCGATATATTGGCAACGCAATAGGCAGAACCCGCAAAACTCGCGTCCATTATTTTTTAATGCACAAGTCGAAATTCATATATCGCCACCCGGCAGAAAAAATGTCATATCACATGTTAGGTACGTTTTGACATTTTTATAGCATAGAATAGCAAATGTTGCATTTGGTCAGCTGTAAAACATCGTTATTATATTCCATTTTTCACTGAGCTGTTTTGTTCAATTCACCGGCATAAAAGTCGTGTTTTCTCAAAATAGGTAGCTGTTTTTGTATTATGACACTTTTCACGGGTGGCGATATGTAGATACTTATTTTTTTTTAAATAGGTATAGGGGGACTTAATGCTTAAGGAATTTTCTACTAATCTTATCTTAAACCGAATACAAATGAAGTACTTATTAAATAGATAAACACAAAACAAATTAGTACCTTTTTAACTGACTTCAAAAAGGGAGGCTCTGTATTCGTTCCAATGAACAAAATTTTCATTATTGTTTCACTAACGTATTCTACATATTTTCAGGAAGGTTTTAGTACATAATGCATCAATTTTTAATAGGCAGTTTTTTTCAATTAATTTCATTAAAGTAGGTTTGAAGAGGAGCCCCCTTACTTTCACTTTAAATTAATCACGATATCGCACGGAAGCGCATTCCATAGACGAACAGTCTGAACAAAGAAAGAACAGCCGACAAACGCAGAAGTGTGAAGGCATAGAAGAAATAGGTTGCTTGATGAACGAAGGTTTTTATCATGGTTGTTGTGTTGTGTTGTGTTTAGAGTTATGTAAGAGTGGAAGCAGTACTGCATGTTACGGATACTCAAGAATTAAATTAATAAGTAGGTAACATTTGAAGGTGTAACGAGTGCGTACACATAGTTAGGGTACAGGTAATCATCATCTACCTGCCCTTTTGCCCAATATTCGTTGGGATCTTTGGAATGTGTGACATTGCAAAGGGTTTTGGCTGGTTTCTTTTATCTCCGGCCGCTGGTTTTGCCTGACGCATACCCTTGGGAATTTTGTAGTTTTAAGATGGGAAAGAATCGGTCGGGAGGCCCCCCTCTACTTTCGTTATAACAGATTCATAAAACAGTCGTTTCGTTATGTAACAAATGGTTGATAAAGTAGTTTCCCCATAACTCCCATAGATTCAGACTTCCTTAAATTGTGTTATTACAAAAAGAACTTACCATCATGTACGTACTAAAAGCCAGGCATGGCAGCTAGGTTATATTAAAAAAAAAAAACTGTGCGTCTTAGGACTGCACGTCAGAAGTGAAAACACATACACACATATATTTATATATATAATAAGCAGCTGACAAAATTCAATGTTTAGATTAGCGCCCTCTTTATATGTGTTATTAGCGTGACGGTCACGAGTTCAGTGCTTTTTCCCCATAGCAAAAGTGCACAAACGTGCCTAACAAACACCCGGTTAAAACGAAGTTCCTTTCGCTAAATATAAGTATTTAATGGATTCAATAAATTGCATCAAAAATAGTAAATATTGTTAAAACTCTGTGAAAGTTACGCAAACTAATATATGGATTATTACCACAGATGGTGTAAAGAAATCAACCCGCGGTCAGCATTTTTTCGTTGCACTAACGCTTTATTCCGTCTAGCTCGCCGTCGCCGTCGGCCAAGCGTCTGAATACACGAGCGATAAGGAAGTTTGTTCCAAAAATTTGTTGTATAAAAATACAGATGCAGACATATTTTTCGTCAAATAGCTTGTTTGTTTGTTCGTCTTTGCGAGACTGACTAGTCCTGACACAAATATATATAACTATATTACCGACGCTTGAACAATTGATTACATTATAACGCAACTTTTACTTTTAAATTAAGTGTTGGAGAGTCATTCGGCCAATATTTGACCGCGGCCGTTGTGCGTAAACAGAGGACGGTCGTAATTTGCACCTATTACTAGCTACAGTTCTTTGGTCACGATTCAGAGGCCATAGGAGGTTATTTTACTGTCTTTAGAATTAAATAAGTTTGTTTTTATACCGCTATGATAGCAATCAAGTATACAACCACCCGATAGTAAGCGTTACAATAAGTCACACAAAAAATTTTTGGACTGAAGAGCCCGTAAGCTTATAAAGGACGATGTGCTCACGAATAGAGAAGTATATAGCCTTAAGCATTGTCGTAAAGTCGCTGCTTATCGGATTTACTTTGGTGAGTGTACGAAAGCCCTCTTCCAATTAATCCCCTCATCATTCCTTTATCAGACTACTAGATTTTTTCTCTATCCATCCAATGGTTGCCTGGAAGAGATCGTAAATTGCGATAAGGTCGCCAATTGTACATAACATTAGCTAGTAAGTAGATATAAGTAAAATATTGTAACCTATTTGTTTGTGTACAATAAAGAGTACATTTAAATTATTACAACTAGGTGCAGACAGATGTACCATTGTTGAAGTTGTCGAAACACCAAAAACTCGAACTAAGCGCTTTGACAGCTCCTCGCCTGCGTCTATTTTTCCAATCAATCATAATCCTGGAGCGTTCAATTGTAGACTGAATACGATTCTCTTGGGTAGGCGTATATCATCTTCGTCTTCATCGTCACATTATATCAGGTGCGTTGGAAGACAAACACCTATGCCATTTCTCAATTAAAAAATAAACAGTATATGAATTTGAAATTTCTAGACAATTGGTATATTAAGAAAGCGATAGTCTCTGTGTGTTTATGTCTATTTAGCTACAAAAATTGCTCTGTGTAATTATGCCTCAGAATCTAATACTTATCCCAACTAATGTTATAAATTCGAAAATGAGTTCGCTTTTTTACCACGCTTTGAAGTCCTAACTACTCCACCGATCATCATTACAGGTTTATCATCGTTTTAAGGGACACAGAAAAGGTCATGGGGTATCTTTATTCCAGAAAAAAAGTAATATTCCCGAGGCAGACAAAATAACTTTTACGCGAGCGTACCCGCAACGTAGTGCAACTTGATCGAAACAATAGGCACATCAAAGGACTGTAATTCCCGTCAACATAATTGTATTATCATCGAACGCGAAAATTTTAAATTTGGTATAATTACGTCTGTCTTTCTGTTATGTTTTCACGCCTAAATCGCTGACTGACTGACTAAATTGATGACTGATTGACTGACTGATGAATGTTGGCATATTAAGTAGACGGGACTTTGGAAAAACACGTCGGCTACTTTAATATATTTATTTTAGAGAAACAAAAGCAACGTTAGCTATTTCAGTTCTACATTAGACATATAACTGTATTGTTAATTAATAATTAGAGTTTAATGCGTTTAAACGACACACGTTAAACTCTAACCATCGGTCGCATTTGAAAGAAAAATATTCTTGTTTTATGCCTGTTTAGTGAGGAAGGCTATAAAACATCACGACGTGATCCACAGGAACGGAGCAGTGACCACAAAAGTTAAAGAAAATCCGGATAATTGTAGAACAGTATGGGATGGTGTATCTGTATACCTGTGGACCTATAATTAAACGCATGTGGACCCGTGGACAAAGCTGTGTATGATCATGATGTTACAGAAAGGTTGCCGCTTATAAGCAATGTAACAAGTACCTTGTAAAAAAACATGAAAAAGAGTGTCCTTGAGGTTTCTTGCCTGTTCTTCTCCATAGAATCTACGTATTGGAACAGGCAACTAGCTTCACGACCGACTTATACTGACTGACTCCTCCTGACAATTCAATACCTACAATGGGTTTACTTGAAATAAATATTTTTGATTTAGATTTTGATATTGATTTTGGTGTGGTAAAATTTTAGGAATTATATGTGTAGCCGATAAATAGTTGATTTTGCTTAAAATAATATTGTTGAAAGGATTGTTTTCTTTCGTTGAAAATCGGTTTTTGTAATGTAGGTGCACATTTCTAAACAAGGCATTATGAATATTTATGTCACTTTATTTTTTCATGCAGACATTTTAAGAAAAATCTACACATTCCATTAACATCCTTGGTATTAAATACCTATAGTTCATCATACAATTACACGTCCTGGGTGGGAATCGAATTCACGACCTCTGGCTCAGCAGTAAGAATCACTAGCCACTAGACCAACAGTCCAGTCAACAGGGATGGATTGGGGAATGTAATTATTAGTTCGAGCAGGGCAGCTGTAGCTCGAGCTGGCTATTACCACGGTAATATTATCTATCCAGTATTCTATTTTCTCAGTCATACCTACGCATCTCAAGTTCGGTATACACTCGGTACACAACCAGTCGCGAATGCGCCGCAGTGAAGGACGAACGGTGTGATGCTTTTGTAAGCAGTAAGCTTGCGATTTGTGTATTTGATTGAAGTAAGTACAAGTACTTACTTAATGTGGCAATGGATTATTTATACTATTAAATATAACAATAAAACTTTGCGTACGTCTCAGTCGAGACGTAAATATTTCTAAAATAAAGGTGTTTTTTTAATTAAATCTACTAATCAAAAAACACAACATGTATTTATATTGAACACACTTCCTATTTCATTCACAACAAGTTTTTTTTTAAATAAAAAATATATTATAATATTTACAATCGCAAAACTAGAAAGAAACTCAAGAAGATAGATGAAATTAAAATACTGTAGGCGGGCAGCCACCAAAATGGTGCCAAATATGGTGCCAAAAATGGTGCCATTAGGTACCAAAATGAAAATCAAAACGATTTATTTTAATTAAACCAATGAGGTACTTTTGAATTGTCAGGAGTAGGAGCCAGTCAGACTAAGTCAGTCGTGAAGCTAGTTGCCTGTTCCAATACGTAGATCCTATACTGCGCGGCTGTAGGTAATTATTTCAAGGACAGTGCCGAGTCACAATACGGGATAGATAGTATTACCGTGCTATTACCGAGAATTCTGAACCCTCTTACATAAAAATACTAGCAACCCGCCCCGGCTTCGCACGGGTACTAATTATAAACCTAAACCTTCCTCATGAATCACTCTGTATATTAGTGAAAACCGCATGAAAATCCGTTCAGTAGTTTTTGAGACAGACAGACGCGGCTGGGGACTTTGTTTTATAATATGTAGTGATATAGCTCTATGATATATGTGTTATTATATTATATATAATTCCTTTCACTTATGTTCGTCTCATAGATTTTCTCAATTTCTCTGATAAAATATTATGTATCCGGTGTCTACATAGGTGCAAAAGCTGTCTGGTAGGGACTTGTCTCCTTGGCTTATCGACCGCATTCCACTTTGTACCTACTTATGACAGATGTAGTTTATACACGGTGTAAAATTGTTAATATGAAAACAACGCTTACAACGTTTTAAAAGACGTTATGCTCATCACACAATTATTTCGTGGGAATTGAACCCACGACCTCTGGCTGAGCAGTCAGGATCAATTAATTAAATAATTTAACTAGATATGATGATTTTTAACATTTTTTTTTTACAAAACCAATCGGTAGACTTTTCTTCGAAAAATCTACCTATTGGTTTTGTACCAGTTGTCGAGTTTTTCAAAAATTTCTTCACAGGAGGTCTAGTTATGATCCCAAAACCCCAAAACAACCGCTAGTTAAAAAGTTCATATATATACATATATGTATGTACCTCAATTTTATCAGCACGATAGAGGTCGCAACTATGCACCGGTTGCTTTCAAACTTGGACGACAAATCATCAGGGCATAAATGAAGGTTAAGTTCGTGAATGCGGGATATTCCCTTTGGGGGAAAAGGGGCAGATTTTCAGAAAAAAATAAAAAACACGAAATATACCTCTGCGGGCCGGCTGCGGACCCGGTTTTTTTAATTCCCAAGTGACCAGTGGGACCAAAATAATATAGTTAGCAAAACACGGGCGTTTAAAAATCCTCTGCTTACCATACACACGTATTTTATACCTTATAAAGACATCCGGATTTATGATTGAGACCGAAGACGGAACCAGCCTCTACGTCAGAGAGAGATCATTGACTTCAAAGACAAATGTTTTTTTTATTTATATGAGAAGCCGGTCGAGCATTCGATTGCAATATCAAGCGTCATTGGTTCGATTCCCGCTCAGTTCAAAATTATTGTGTGCGAGTATTTGCCTTTTGGTCTAGACCTAAACTAGACATGGCTAAGAGGACGAAACTAACTAACTAGATAGATAGATAGACTAACTCTTTATTGTACAAAACATACGAAATTATACAAGACTGCATATACATACTCTTACAAACTATAAACCTTGTACAATTGGCGGCCTTATCGCGTTCTGCGATCTCTTCCAGACAACCATTGGATGGAAAGACAATTTATGGATGGCAAGAGGAGTTGCAGCGTATAGTTGGTTGAAAATAATATTATCATATTATATATTACACATGTGTTTTCACATACATAAGTGTAAATCTATATATATACAGATAACAATATACATATATACACAAATAAATAAATATGTAATTTATGTAATAAATAAATAAATATAATAAATACACATATTGTATAATAAGTCTTAAAATATGAATTGTTTGAAAGTGCGGAAAGTTTCAAGAGTTTGCTTCTAGCAAGCTCTTTCTGCTTAGCAAAGGATATTTGTAGATTGAGTGCAGAATCTCATGATTCTTTCGGAGAAATGGACATGGCAATTATGATAATATCTGTTCAAATCAATTTGTGAGCCTGTCTTACATCGGGAATGAACGACGGCTCTTTGCGAAACCGTGGAAGAAAACCTTTGTAAAAGATCTCAGGGTAAAATGCAGACTGCAGTAATTATTAGTGCAGCTTAAAATAATGGCGACTATTCCAACCTGTGTCAGCTAGAGATAGATACCACGTGCTTACGAACCATATAAACGTATCTGGTCATATCTAGATTGCTATTACTTAATAATATATGTTGAAATACTCTGCACATCGCCCTTAGGGGCGAGCTCTTAGAGTCCTTCTTGTCTGACTCCAAAGAATCTAAGTATTGGATTGGAACAGGCAACTAGCTTCACGACTGACTGATTTTGACTGACTCTTACTCCTGACAGTTACGTAACTGTAATTGATTTATGTTTGAAATAAATTATTCAGATTTTGGTTGATTGAATTGAAGATTATTTATACAATCATGGTCGTAAAAGCCACAGAAGAAATTACTATTAGCGAGTCAGTATGTACTTTTCCATTGAACGGTATTGTCATTCATGGATCTGTGGCATGTCTCGTGTGAGCTCATGGGCAGAATCGCGACCATTCATGGGGTGTCACGTGGCCACGTCATTGCTCGCAATAACACTGATCCCACATTTGCCGTTAAATTATGGTAATTTGGGCAAAGAGTAAAAGATTATAGATGAGTGACTGTACCAACGCTTATATAAAGAGTTCTTAGGAATGCTTCTAAACCAGTACGGGTCTTAAGGAGCAGGAAAATTGTCTTTAGATAGACAACGGATGTGCTAACAATCCGTTTTTCACCAGGGGAAGGGCGTCAGTGTGTTGAAAGTTCTAGAATTACTACCTCAACGATGCTAATATATTAGAATGGAACCGACCAAAACTCGTGTTTGGTTACAGGTATGACCTATTGTTGGGAGCTGCTATAACCTAAGAACTAAATCCCTAGGAAGTCCGGCAGACCTTGGCAGCCTGTCAACGAGGTAAGAAAGGGGTTCGCGGAACCACAGAAATCACACAGCGCTCTCTTGGTTTGTCTGCTGTGAGAAGTATCCCTTTTCAGCCGTTTCTTTAGCCTAAATACATGGTCTCCTTCAAAACGTAGCGATAGACTACAAACAATTATCCAGTCCTAACTATTGTGCAAGGCTAGACTCTTTACACACCAGTCACAGACGTAGCGAAGTCAAAGCGCTGCTGAATTCGTTCGTTACTGACGTCTTTGAAGAACGGAGTGCGCTGGACTATACTTATCGATGTGGTAGGACATTCGGCTGCAAGGTGGAGAGTCTTTTTCCAGCTCAGCGTCAATATTTGTATGTATGAATGACAATTTCTCCTGGAAGATCCAGGTGGAAAACAAAAACAATGAATATATGGTTCCATTCAAATAAATAAAATTGGAGTGTCTGTTTTTGTTATCATAATAAAAGCTTTTTACTGCTGAAGGTTTACACGGTACTTATACAAAAAAACTTTTGTCTGTTTGTTCTGTTCTGTTGTTCCGGCTAATCTTCGGCACTGGTGGACTGATTTCCACGAGGCTTTCACTGGCAGATAGCTAATGTTATAAGGAGTAACTTAGGCTATTTTTATTTTGAAAAAATAATTAGGGTTCCGTGCAAAATATATAAATATATACACGCGAGCTAGTATACATAATATAGTAGAAAATACTGTTTAGGAAATATGACAAAGTAAATAATTGTTTTATTTACGACTGCGTGAATTCCTACCGACTTCGACAGCCTGGTACTTCCCGGACAAGCAATTTTTTATATTAATGTTATGATGTTTATCTATTATCTAGTAATATTGCTAGTAAATTTTCATATTAACGTTTATAATGTTAAATTGTTCCAGTACAATTTTTTCTATAAAATAGATAGTTAGATAACGCATTCAGATGTTGTCTCGCAGTGACTTATCATGGCTTAGTAATAACGTTGACGAAGTTGAGCAGAGAACTTTCTCATCTACGCACTCATCATTGGCTTCTGTCGCACACACCCGAACACCTTTCTTCTTGAGCAGTGTTCGCGCGCCCGAGTTGGCAAGCGGTCGTTGCGCCATGCAACAAGACGGACCCACGCAGTGACAGTTAATAGTGGTACATCATGATAGTGGCAAGACTCAGTGTGGCCTGTGGCCTGTTACTGGCCCTCATACCTCATGGACTCGCCCAGGACATGTCATTCGCCAGCTCCCTCCTCTCCGGTGAGATTCAAATATAGACCAGCTTTTAGGGTCACTTGGTCTCTTCATTAATATATCAGTTGTATGTGTTTTTAGTTTACAGTTCCGTTTCTAAGAAAGTTTTCTTATTAGCGCTGTTTTCTATCATATACTAGGAAATTGTCTGTACTCTCTGTTTATTTGAATATAAATGTTATATTTAGGTGTTGCCATGATAATAACGGTATGCGGACGTATACCGACTTTCCAATATATATATATTTATATCGGTCGCTTGTTAATGATAATAATAACATCAACTGGTTTTCATTTAGTCTGTCAATTATCTAAACGTGTGTGGATACGTTTTTGTATATGGGTGCTTAAATAATTGACGAAATTGGTAAAGTTACAGAAGTTTTTTGACATATCTGCAGCACTTGATATGGAAATAGCGAGTTATTTATTTGTTCGTGCTTAAAGTTAACTTTAGAGGTAGGGAATCAATGTTTAGATTCGTAATATGTGCGCGTTTCGTGAAAGTTTGAAAAAATACATGTCTTACGCTTGAATTGTTAATTTCTATAATTCCCAAGCGCATCTGAGATGTGAATCTCGTCTGTTCAAAACTATCTAGTGTTATCTGTGGTTATCTTTTCCAACTTTAAGTTATACATATTCATATTCTCGTTAGTACCTACTATACATATCTTAGAGTAAGTGACTTAAAGCTTCTATTATTTCGTATTTTTAAAACACTTATTTAGCTTCAAATTTATGCATAATAATTCATAATCAAAGAAATTATTTTCTATTATATGCTGAATGTGCGTGCCACGGCTGCGCTCGCGTATGTGTATATTTTGCGTGGAACCCTAATTCTTTTCTTAAAATATAAGTAGCCAGACAGACATACAAAATTTAAAAAAAAGATTTTTTGGTATAAGTACCGTGTTAATATCCAAATAAGTTCAGTAAAAAGCTGATATTTTGATATTAAAAACAGACGCTCCAATTTTATTTATTTGTATAGATTTTAAGGAATATGGATAACATTATACAGGCAATAATTTACCTAATTAGTATAGTTTAACTAAAGTTGCTAACAAGGATGTAAGACCAAAATACAACAATGGGGTGAATGCACATTAGTATGTTACTAGTACAACATACGGTCTGCTACAGAATGATGATTCTGAACGAAGTTCTGATTGTTTTACTAGCTCGTAACACTTGAAACCTCAAAGAGATCTCCTTTAAATCTTCCTATAAATTGACCAATATTTTTCATTTGTTTTCTGTCATTCGAAGTTCAAATGCCTAGGGAGGTTAATATGTGACGAAAAAAAAAACATTTTTGGCAATGGCATTTATTTCAAAAAGAAGAAAAAACCGGATTACTAATTTGTTAAGGATCTTCCTAAGGACTGATTTAGGATACAAACGGTAGTAGTAGGTACGTCGTTTTGAGCTTTTGGAACCCACCTAGTAGGCTACTGCATTTGGAGTATTAGGATGGTCTAACAAGAATACTGGTAATGTTTGAACTATGTAGCCGTAGTCTTAAAAAATAGTAATTAAATCAAAACTTTCGTTGTAACCTTTTTTTATTTGATTTTTAAGAAAACTCCCGCACTAGGAATGTTTCCTATATCGCGGAGGGTTTCACAAACACTTAAACAACGAACACAAAGAACACCCAGACTCGGGACAACTATTTGTGGATCATAGAATTTTTTGTTTCGTGTGATATTTGAACCCTCAACACTCGGCGCAACGCCGACGTAGTGGCGAGACAACCATTTAAACCGCAATGCTGTCCGTCCATCCGTGCAGTCGATTTAAAAAGTTTTAGCATACTTAGCTTTAAAGATTTACGTATTTATTTTTGTTTGTTTTATGAACCTAAATTGTTAAATTAAAATAGCTATTAGAAGTGGGAGGATCCTCCGACCAGGCGAGGTGATCATGCCTACCGGGCCTAATGTTGGGAAGTTGTAAATTTACCAATTGGAGCGAGAACTTTCGTAGTACGTAGTAGTTCAACTTATCTTCCCTAGATGATGTTGAAGTATGTTTTTGCTGTAGGTATGTGGAATTCGCCAGTTGTTAAAACACAATCCTTTACAATGTTCTAATGGACTTGTAACGTTGGTCGTGCAGTGTAAGTTAGACATTACTGTGGCTATAACTCGTCAGCTCGCCCGACTTGTCACACCGTCCTGTCACACCGGTGTGTCACTATTTATATCGTCTTCACACCGCTATCCAGGGCAAGTAATGATAAAATGTAGAATTTGCACCGTAAATAAACACATCCCAAATTATAAATGACTCTAGTTATCTGTTATACGTGTTATAGAAAGATAGGATCATATTTGAAGACAGTTATGTATGTATCTATGTATATATGGCTGAAAACGAATTGTCTTAACCTGAAAAAGAAAATGGATTTTGGTTAAACAAAATTTTGGGAACAGCTTTTCATGATGTGAAATTTCTAAACAAAATAGTAGAGGGTCGACTTACTTACTGCTTTAATGACGTAAAGTATTAACAATTTTAGGAAAAATGTGATCTTTAAAATAGAAACGTTAGAACTGACAAATTGAACTTAAAAATTTACAAATAATTACAATAATAACTTCACACATCTCACACACGGCCGTCTGATCCCAAACTAGGCAGAGCCTGTACTATGGTAACCAGACTGCTGATAAACATACTAATATATTTCTAAATACATACCTACATATTATACATAAACTACACATAGACACAGAACAAATGACCGTGCTCATCACACAATTATTTGTCCTGGGTGGGAATCGAACTCACGACCTCTGGCTTAGCAGTCAGGGTCAATAACCACTATACCAACTAGACTAATTAATAAAAGTGTGTTAAAAAAACTGTCAGTAGTAGGTTTTTTTTTTATGATATAACGGGCAAACGAGCAGACGGGTCACCTGATGGTAAATGACTTCCGCCGCCCATAGGCACCTGCAACTCAAGAGTCACGAGTGCGTTGCCGGCCTTTAAGGTAGGAGAAGGGGAAGGGGGGAAGAGGGGGAGAGGAGAAGGAAGGGTTAGGGTCTCCGGTAACCTCTCTCACTCGGCGAAAAGCAATGCAAGCATTGCTTCCCTGCCAGTTTTCTGTGAGGCCCGGAGTATCACTCCGGACGAGCCGGCCCATACGTTCCAAAGCATGGCTCTCCCGTCTTCTTCTGCACGTCGGAAGTGAAACATAACTTACACATCTGTCATCTGAGCGTGATGACGGTCACTCGAGTTCAGTGACTTTTCCTACACCAAAAGTGTCCATCGTGCCTAAAGAAGTTTTCACTTCAATTAAGAAAATCGTTTGACAAACATGGAAAATATGTTCTGAAGTGTTTTGTCTTTGCCCCTTATTTTATAAGTAGGCATATAGATATACATTATCTGAGATTGTATTCTTGTTAACGAAGAGTCAAGAAATTGTAACGTGTTTTCTTTTTCATTCTTTCTTGTACTTTCCTGTTATTTACCGAGGTCTAAGGAGGTAACATAACCTCAAAAATGAGGACCTCAAAGCATTCAAAACTTTCAACAATGGACATTGTAAAAGTGCGAGTCTTGGTGGGCATGAGAACGGTGCCACTTATCAATGACGGTGCATTTTTAATACAAGCTGGAGATTATAATCAACAAGGTCAAAATAGTAACCTCTGGTAGAGCTCGCTATAGGTCAACGAGAACATTCTGTGGTCTGATCTTGCGAAATTCGTCTGACATAGTAACTTTTAGCTTATGATATCTATTTTTGGAGTATGTGGTTTTTAGCTTTATCTTGGACATATAACACAGATCTATCTGGACTAAAAACTAAGCATAGATTGTTCACTTGGTTCTAGAACACGGACAAATTATAGATTTTATTTTTTATGACAACTCCCGCATTAGGAATTACTCCTGTGTCGCGGGGGACTTTACAAACATACAAACAACGGACACAAAGAACACCCAGACTCAGGTGGGAATCGAACGACCTGTAGCATAGCAGTCAGGGTCACTAACCTCTAGGCCAACAAATTATAGGTACCTACATTTATTTTTGTAAATACACACGTATTTTAACACCCCCGCCTCTGCGAGGTACTGCAGTCTCAGTCCCATTCCCTATCCGAGACTTGCGGTGTCTCTCACCCTAGGTTCCTCTCCCTACCCCTTTTCCTTTATACAAATTTATGTTCTTCCTTCTTTCCCGTCTTAAAGCGACTACATTCCCAAGGGTTGGCGTCAGGCAGGCGGCTGACCATAAAAGAAACACTTTGCAATGTTAAACATTGCGCCGACCCCAATGAAAATGCGGAAAAGGGGAAGATGATTATAACACCCAGACAAGTCCTGACAATGTCCTGGAGCGCGAGGGAGTGGCCACACAACGGGCAAGTACCCTTGCGGGAGCGAGGTTGCTCCTAGAAGCCTGTGAATGCCCCAGGAGGCTTCTGCGCTTCTGTAAGGAGCTAGGCTGGCTCAACTAGTCAGCCTTCCTGAACGCATAATGGACCGCTTATGAGTCTAAATGCGGAAACAGAGCCCTATACCAATATCAATACCAATACACCAACACCCAGACAAAATACATGGAACCAGCGACACAATGTCTTGTAACTGATATGTTGGAAATGGCTGAACAGATTTTCACCAAACATCCCACTTAAATCAACTTTCTAATAAAAAGACGCATTAGAATCGATTCATCATTTAGGGATTATAATGCCACAGATAGTTATAGACCATTGGCTATCCTCTATCCATCTATTTTATAACATTTATACACATAAATGCAAACGTAAGTTTATTTGTCAGGTAGCGACAAGAAATTTGGTTTCCGTCAAAATGACATGCAATTTCCTGAACATGTGTACAACATAACGTGTATTAAATGATTCAGAGTCGTGCATCTATAGTTGAATGAAGCCGCCAGTTCCGTAGAAGCTGAAAGTATAACTAATTTGTTGTTCGAAAACTGTTGCGCAACAGCGTCCGTGTCGCGTGTTTGTATGTTTTGGACGGCACATTGTTGTTGGCGGTATATTTTAGACATTTTTTTTATTGAACAATATTGGAATAGGCCTTTGTCTACCTACTCACCTGATAGAAAGTGACAAAGAAGACGAAGATGGTACACGCCTATCCAGGAAAACCTATTCAATCTACTCTTTTTTTTTATATTATAGGGGGCAAACGAGCAGACGGGTCACCTGATGGTAAGTGACTACCGTCGCCCATGGACACGTGCAACTTAAGATTCACAAGTGCGTTGCCGGCCTTTGAGATAGGAGTACGCTCTTTTCTTGAAGGTTTGAAGGTCGTATCGGTCCGGAAATACCGCAGGCAACAATTTGTTCCACAGATTGGTTGTGCTAGGCAAAAAAATTCTGGAGAACCGCACAGTGGTGGATTGCCAATTATCCAGATGATGAGAAACATTCCAAGATTATAATTGTCTGAAAAAAAAACGGAGGCAGTTCATCACAGACTGGCGAGTGGAACCAATAAGGAACTGACAAAGCGTTTAGTTCGACTTTATGGTGTGTCGGCAATGAAAATGTGGAACGTCTGTCTGCATCTAAGAGTACAGTGAAGGAATGGTGAGGGTTCAATTGGTTCGAAGAGAGCTTCCGCATATTTACCAAAGATCAATTAATTAACTCAATTTACAGAACACGGTTGTTGACTCTAGAAGTCAAATCGATTTCTCTTTGTTAAACCTCAAAACGATACATTCTGTTTATTTATTTCTTTCTCAAACAATATTACATTGTGTTGAAATACAATGATCTTAAAAACTAAAGAGCATTCATAAGATACTTGTATGGAATGTACTCTGTAGCTACTTGTATGGAATACCAACTTGTGAAGTCATACTGTGTTATCGTTAAATAATTAATTTAAACTAGTTGTCACCCAGAAGTTGAAGTTTGATCGTAATTCATTTAATAATATTAGAGTGGCATCAAATTTAGGGAAAAAAACATACACCCACACATTTACCGACGCCTGTATCGAAGTGGCTGTTGCTGGGGAGTCAGAGACAAGACAGACAAAAAAAAACACTTTAATTTTTTTTTATAACACTAAAGCACGTCAATAGGTACTGAAAAAAAAATAGGCAGTCATGGGACTGCCAACCGAAGTGAAAACTTAAACGAAACGACAAACTTAATATCACATTAGCAGATTGGTGATATTAATTAATAAGGAGCTGACAGAACTCAATGTTTAGATTAGCGCCCTCTAGTGGATCTATATATGTATTATTAGCGTGACGGTCACAAGTTCAGTGCTTTTTCCCCGTAGCAAAAGTGCACAAACGTGCCTAAAGAAGTTTTCACTTCAAAAATAAATTCTATTAATAAACAGAGGAGAAAAATATACTTGTGTACGGTGTCTTTATCTATCTACCGTTGAATTTTCGACGAAAATTTTACCGTCCGTAAGCGAAACGAGACGTTTTTTGTTTATCGAAACGCGGCATTAGTGAGTAAGTCCTCAACCAAAAACTGATGATTAAATGATAACTTTCTTAAAGTTGTTCGTTTAAATGAAATACCTATTGATAATATTGGCTTAAAATAATCTACATCTTTCATTACACCAGACGGTGATGTCATGAGTTATTGATAGATAGATAGATAATTCTTTATTTGTACACTATTTTTACAATGGGAGTAACATACATTTACATAATAAAATTATATCAAGCATAATATAATGTTTACAAAGGGCGGCCTTATTGCTAGCTGCAATCTCTTCCAGGTAACTTAACTAGAAACTCTTTGTAAATTATTTTTCATGGTCGTTGATCTCTCTCTAATAAAACGAGGTCCTCAACCAGGGTACATTGTCTTATTTGACATGGAAGGAGTCAAAATGGGCCATCTCACACGAATAAACTTATCAACTGTTCGGAAACTCTTCCAGTATGTGCAAGAGGCTGTTCCAGTTTGCGTTCGAGCCATCCACGTTCTGAACACCGAACCAGTTTTGGACAAATTGCTATCACTAATGAAACCATTTCTTGACAGCAATCTCTTACAAACGATCAAGTTTCACAAATAATTAAAAATAGTTCCGAAGTCTTCTTTGCCTTCCGACTATACTTTACCAGATACGCAAACACTTCATAAAAAGTGAGCTAAGAGCGAAGAGCCAAGCGAAGAGCTAAAACTGCTAGAAGGTTATTTTAAAGCTGAGGAGGAGCAAAGACTAGCAGCGATACCTGATAGAATTGGAGCCAACACGCTGGAAGGAACCTTCAGGAAGTTAGATATTGATTAGTATTCTTAATTTTTAAGTTCTACAGATAATGAAAAAATGCGTAATTATTTAAAAAATTCATGAAAAGGTTAATAACACTTGTGAAATTAATAAAAGTAATATTGTTATTTGGGGTAAAACCTAGATAATGAAGACTTTTCTAGCTACTAATAAATTAGTGGAGCCAAGTCATACATAATTAAGGAAAGTATCCGACCATTGACAGATGAATTTGAATCGATGCTTTCAAATTGTCACCGAAAAACTTATTTAGATTCGAAACTAACACTGGACAGAATGCTGCAATAAATTACATTTTTCAATTGACATTAATTACTGATTTTATAACAAATTGCGCAATGCAGGTGCTATAACCAATAATTTACTTACAGCACTTAAGTGTATTTTGTTTTAATTTAGAGAACATTTTCGTAAAAAAACTCATAATTTTTTTTACGAAAAAAGTTTTCAAAATGTAGACTGACACGGAAGAAGTTTACAAAATGTAGACAAACACGGAAAAAGTTTACAAAATGTAGACAGACACGGAAGAAGTTTACAAAGTGCAGACGGTATCCCTTACTCTAGGTTCCTCTCCCTACACATTTCCATATACAAATTTACATTCTTCCTTCTTTCCCGTCTTAAAACGACTATATTCCCAAGGAGGGGTGGCGTCAAGCAGGCCGTCCCTATAGGGTATTTGTACTTTGTACTTACTTAGTTTAACGCAAACAGAATATAGAACTTGAATAACTACAGTACAATACTGTGTGGTAAAGATACATCTAAAATTATAATTGTTAGATGAATTTGAAGTTTGTTGAAGTTTTTATAAAAAAAATTAGGGTGTCCGGAAAAAAAAACGCGATTTCACACATGTGTCCGGGATTTTCAAAGTTTTGTCCGGCGTCAGTAATTTAAATGATGGCAGGCCTATCCTTACTACTTAATTTGCACCTGATTATTATTAAAAGATATCGGTTACTAATTCTTCTACGGGTTATCAATTAGATAATACTTTATTTTAATTGATAAAAATTATATTTCAAATGGTCTCATTATAATTAATATTTCACTTAGCAGAGTGATAATTAAATCAATTAGGTTTTTTTTTATTACTTGATGTTAGAGGGCTCTTACTTATACTTCCCGGCAATAACCAGTGCGAGGTACAGATGTGAGACCCTGACCTTCATGAGCTATTGCTGACACTCCTCAATCTATCTGTATAGCAATATCCCTTTTAAAAACGAGGACTTTTTCTACGTTGACTGGCAATTTTGATAATGTCATGTTCACCTAGAAGTCCAAAAAAGCTAACGGTATCGTGTGTGTTGGATCGTTTAGCTCCCCTCAATATGGTCGACCAAGACAATGGCATGCGTCATGCTCGTGAATGGGTGCTGTTAGTTGGGGCTGGTCATCTCTGGACTGCTATTACTTAAACTATAGTAGTCATATATCCAAAAACTTGTAAACTTGTGTCCTTAGAGTTAGGCAACTAGCTTCACGACTGACTTATACTAACTGATTCCAACTCCTTAGTATTCATAATTAGTTTAATTGAAATAAGTGATTTTGTTTTAATTTATTTGTTATGAAAGACAAAACGACAAAAACACGTAGGTTAGTTCAAGAGTTTAAAAATATACTAGTAACATCTGACTGGCGCAACTATTTCACAACTAAATACACTACAAATTTTTAAAATAGATGCAGGGAGTTCAATCCAACCAAAAAGGAGCTGTCAAAGCATTTAGTTAGACTGTTTGATGTTTCGACAATAAAAATGCGGAACCACTGTCCGTGTCTAGGAGTCCGTTAAAGGAATGGTGAGGGTTCAATTCGTTTAAAGAGAGCTTCCACACATTCACAAAAGAGCTATTAATTAATTCAATTTACAGAACACGGTTGTTGACTCTACAAGTCAAATCGGTTTCTCTTCGTTAAACCTCAAAACGGTACATTCTGTAGATAGAACTGTAGAACTTGTGACGTCTTACTGTGTTATCGTTAAATCATTAATTTAAACTAGTTGTCACCCAGAATTTAAATTTAATTATAATAGAGTTCCATCGAATTTAGGGAAAAAACATACACCCACACATACACCTGTATCGAACTGGCTGTGGTCGGGAAGTCCGAACTAGAAGGCACGAAAAATCACTTAATTTTTTTTATAACACTCAAGCTCGTCAATAGGTACCTACTGCACAAATAAAATAAATTCGGTTGACAAACAATGAAGAAAAAGGTAGGTACTAGTGTACGGTGTCTTTATCTACCTATTTAGATATATATATATACTAGCTGTTGCCCGCGACATCGTTCGCGTGAAAATTTTGGTGAAATCTATCCCACTGAGCCGTACTTTTTCGGGATAAAAAGTAGTATATGTGCGGAGACTATAATCTATCTCTGTGCTAAATTTCATTCATGCCATTTTTGTGTGAAAGAGTAACAAACATCCAACCATTTCCGTCTGTCATCAATTCATCATCCAACAAAATCATTCATCCGTCCATTCTCACAAACTTTGCATTTTTTTAAACCTGGTATAATAAACTATACATACTGATGTAACGACGCATTCACATGCACCTATCTAATTCCCATTAAATGTATTCACTGTAATCGGAGCCTGTGCCTAGAACCAACACCGCCCACCCCCACTGGTCAGGAGACCGCTGTAATTTCTGTTAGTGGGTAGGCACGCCAGTTAATTTTTATTTTATTTAAATAAATATTTTACATTAATTATATACATTTTCAAGTCGCAACCATGCCGATGATTAAATTACAACTTTCTTGAAATTTTTCGTTTAACTGCAATATTGATAATATTGGCTTTAAATAATCTACATCTTTCATTACATCAGACGGTGATGTCATGAGTTATGTGTATGACTATTCAAATGACTGTTTATAGTATAAGAGCTAATGGCACAGAGTACATAATAGCTAATGGTCGAACCAAGTGTTGAAATAATTATCTGCCGCTAAAAATGTTCTCATATGGTTTACCATTTAGTTAAGCCCAGAAAATCGGTTGAAAAATAGAGATGATAAGGGAAGAGATACTGAACTGTTTCGTCTTTGCCTCTTTACTTGTAAATAAATAAACTACGTAGTTAGCAAGACAGACGTTGTCCTGTCAAAATAATTAACACATTTCTTTTAAGTTTTTGGACAAAGGCCACTCTATAATTATAAATATTTGATATACATATTGACATTTTTAAATCTCTAAACGTGGATAATGTTATAATTAGATTCCTAAAATATGGAAACTATAAATGTTAAGTATTGCATGCTGAGAGGCCAATAATGGTAAAGCTATACCATATTACTATATCACAGCAACCATTGCACCTACCCATTTTCGCAATAAAGTAATTTGAATTTAGTTTTCGAAATAAGGTTTCTTAAAACCTTATTTCGACTAATTAACGGTCAAGTCGTTTTTAGGTGATGCGCTTGAAAACGAGCAGCATTTAGATTTACCAGATTGTCGAAGTTTCCCAGATCTAGGCTCACACAAATGCCCCTTACGTTAACGGTAGCCGTTAGGAGTGTCTGTATTGAGACACTCGTAACTGACTTGGTGTTCCTGGTAATTTACAGACACTATCTTCTCCTCCTTAAATTCTCGACCCTACTCACTAGCAAAGAAACACAATATTGTGGTAGTAGTGGTGTATTTGTAGGGCGGAGATTCTTCCCTAGCGAGCAGAAAGAGTCGCCAGAGTCATACGTTATCACTCTCCTAACAACTACTAATCATTTCAATCATTTATTTAGCTTCGTTTTATTTTATCGTTACTCGAATGTTATATCTAGCTCTTCTGCTAGTGTACAATATTATCTTTTGTTTTTATTCGTGCCAGTTGACAAGCCAAAGCGTTAGTGTTCGGTTGGGTTTGATAATTTAATAAAATTTCTATACAAAAAAAATGTTAGTGGATTTAGAGTTTAACTATGCTGAAACTACAACAGCCATGGACAAATTTTGTCAAAACGACATCGAAGAACTACGCCAATGGAATATGAAAACTGACAAATCAAAATGTGTACCCAAGAATTTAAGTGATAAACAAATAGTACTATTTTATAATGTGTGTTATGGTGATATGGAAAGGACTAAAGTGTGCATTGAAAAGTATTACACTTATAGAAAAAATGCTCCAGAATTCTTCGATTACCGGATTTGGACCGCAGACTTGAAACAGGCATCTGAGGTTCTTGAACTGTTCCATATTCCTGGCAAGTCTTGTGAAGGTTACGAGATTATTTACCATCGTCTACATAATACTGATCCTTCAAATTTCGATTTAGAAACTGCTTGTAAACTACTTTTCATGGTCGTTGATCTCTCTCTAATAAAACGAGGTCCTCAACCAGGGTACATTGTCTTTTTTGACATGGAAGGAGTCAAAATGGGCCATCTCACACGAATAAACTTATCAGCTGTTCGGAAACTCTTCCAGTATGTGCAAGAGGCTGTTCCAATTCGCGTTCGAGCCATCCACGTTCTGAACACCGAACCAGTTTTAGACAAATTGCTATCACTAACGAAACCATTTCTTGACAGCAAACTCTTACAAACGATTAAGTTTCACAAGAAAAACGAAGTTCTGGAAAAGATATATGAAATAGTTCCGAAATCTTCTTTGCCTTCGTGTTATGGGGGTACTCTACCAGATACGCAAACACTTCATAAAAAGTGTATGGAAGAGCTTAAACTGCTGGAAGGTTATTTTAAAGCTGAGGAGGAGCAAAGACTAGCAGCGATACCTGATAAAATTGGAGCCAACACGTTGGAAGGAACCTTCAAAAAGTTGGATATTGATTAGTATTCTTAATTTTTAAGTTCTGCAGATAATGAAAAAGTGTGTAATTATTTTAAAAACTTGTTATTTGGGGCTTTTCTAGCTACTAATAAAATGGTGGCGCCAAGTCATCCATAATTTCAGTTGCTCGTAATTAAGTAAAGTATCCGACCATTGACAGATGAATTTGAATCGATGCTCTCAAATTGTCACCGAAAAACTTATTTAGGTTCGAAACTAACACTGAACAGAATGCTGCAATAAATATTTTTTTTCAATTGACATTTATTACTGTTTTTATAACAAATTGCGCAATTGAGGTGCTATAACCATTAATTTTCTTATAGCACACTTAAGTGTATTTTGTTTTAATTTTTGCAAAAAAAATCATGCATTTTTTTACGAAAATAATTTACAAAGTGCAGACAGATACGAAAGATGTTTACAAAGTGTTGATAGACAAGGAACAAGTTTACAAACTGTAGACAGACACGGAAGAAGTTTACGAAGTGTAGACGGTATATCTTACCCTAGGTGCCTCTCCCTACCCATTTTTCCATATACAAATTTACCTTTTTCCTTCTTTCCCGTCTTAAAACACTACATTCCCAAGGAGGGTGGCCTCAGGCAGGCCACCCTTAAAGGGTATTTGTACTTACTTAGTTTAACGCAAACAGAATATAGAACTTGAATAACTAAAGTGTGCGGTAAAGACACATCACTAGGGTTTTAAACAAGACTGGCAAGATTGTATAAGCAAAATTATACATATTTTTGTGTTAATTTTAGCGAAATAAATGCCATCTCACTGCAAATATTTGTATATAATGAAAATATTGTCTGGGTTTTTCTATGATGTATTAAAGTACTAAAAATATGCATCTAAGTATGTATACACGTGTTCTAAAACCCACAAGTTATTAGCATTGTGTAATATCATACAGCGCTATTTTACGCTACATTGTTAACGTGATCAAAAATAATTGCAATAAACACTCGTGGAATTTAACTTTTGTAATCCTTACTTAAGGCTGCCATCCGTCCGGGTTTTCCCGGATTTGTCCTAGTTTAGAGAGCGTCCGGGGAGCGATAGAACGGGGTTTTCAAAAGGTGTCCGGGTGAAACCAGGACACTCTGGGTCAGGAGAAAATTATAATTGTTAGATGAATCGTTAACAAGCTGTTTAAGTTAAGTTAAAAAAATGTAAATGGAAACTGCGTTTTTATAAAAATAATTAGATTGTCCGGAAACGAAATCGCGATTTCACACATGTGTCTGGGATTTTCAAAGTTTTGTCTGGCGCGGCGCCGTTTAAATTTAAATGATGGCAGGCCTATCCTCACTACTTAATTTGCACCTGATTATTATTAAAAGATATCGGTTACTAATTCGTCTTCGGGTATCAATCAACTAGATAATACTTATTTTAATTGATAAAAATTATGTTTCAAAGTGTCTCATTATTATTAATCTTTTACTTAGCAGAGTGATAAGAGATAAATATATTTTTAAATCAATTAAGATAAAATGGTTTTATTATTATTGATGTTAGAGGGCTCTTACTTCAGACGTTATTTTAGACGCTGGATACAGGCGTCAGTGTATATAATTACCTGTTTCCTGGCAAATGACCTCTCTTTTACAGTTTTCCATGTGAGCACACCATTTTTTGGGACATATTAAACAGCACTATCATGGGGGTACCGAGGGTGGGGGTGGGCAAGGGAGGGCAGCTCACCCTCTGGCTTCAGCAAGCTTACGTAGTACTAAGGTTATTTTGAGTCAAATTTTTGATTTGCATGGACCGACAAAATCAAGTTTTGGTACCCCCTGGGCTAAAACCTGGGTACGCCCATTAGCGCTATGTGGACCCAACCAATACTTAGCATAGCTGGTGCTATGGATTCTAGAAAACAGATAAAAACATTATAAGGTACATTATTTTTTGTAAATGCAGAAATATTATGTAGTAACAGCCAGACCATTGCAATTGATATAGGGTAAATATATAACCAGTAGTCAGCCTTTTAGTGAAAACAAAAACTTTCTTTCCTAAATCTAAATTCTATATAGAAGAATGAATACTATACTTAAGTAATAGCAATCCGGAGATTAATCATCGTCCAGCTCAACCATATTGAAAGAGATCGAAGAATGAATACTACGTAAGCATACAAAACCCAAGGGTGAGGGGGACAGCACACGTGCCGGTAGTACTGTTTTAAATAGAGGGACTTAATTTAAGGGGTCAGCTCCAATAGGGTAAAAGGCTGTTGGGTGAAATCAGTATCTTTTCACAAAACGAGGACTGTGTAGTCACTTATTATGTTATTTTTTCTACGTTGCCAGGCAATTCTGATAATGTCATGCTCATCTAGGAGTTCAAAAAAGCTAAAGGTGTCGTGTTAGTCGGATCGTTTAGCTCTCTTCAATATGGTTGACCAAGACAATGGCAGGCGCATGCGTCATGGTGGTGAATAGGTTCTGTTAGTTCAGGCAGTTCAGGCTGTACGTCATCTCTGAACAATTACTTAAACTAGAAGTGATTTCCGTGACTGTTTATATGTTTTGAATATTACCCTCACATATAAGTTAATAAGCAATGTATCCAAAAAAAATTAAAAATACATGTCGAAAAAGTGTTCTTAGTGTCCTTAGTATGTTGTCCTTTGCATCTACATAGGATCTACCTATTGAAACAGGCACTAGCTTCACGACAGAGGGGGTCAACTAAGTGTGACATTGTGTGACAAGGAGTGGGGGGTCATAAGATGACGTCACATGTCGAAATCTAAAGTATTAAACACAAAACATTACCTGTAAATGACAGATGAGACACGTTACTACACCTTTATTTAAAAAAAAAATTAGAACTGCTCTTTTCAGGGTGTTAAAATTAAAAAAATGTTACGCCCACTAGGTAGTCCCACAAACGTGAAGGACGGGTGACCTGTGTGAAGGACGGGGGTGGGGTCAAAAATCATGAAATTCGTGTAAAGTAATTTATGGATGGACCGTAATAGTTCAATTGAAATAAACGATTTTGATTTAATATATTTGAACGACAAAATGACACAAACACGTAGGTTAGTTCAAGAGCTTAAAAAGTATACAAGTTACATCTGACTGGCACAAATATTTTACTCTATTTTAAAAAAAGAAGCTACTACATATTATCAGTACTGATAAGACATACGTTGCGCAGGCGCAGGCAGGTGTTTAACGGCGCGGAAACCGTTAGAGCGCCCCATATACCAAATATAGCACACCATACTTGCAACTAGAACTTACTACAGGTAGAATACTATTGTAACACGCTATTCAGTCTACCACTTGCAGTTACCCGCAATTTCGCTGGCGAAAACGTTATTTTTCTACCATCGGGAACAGTAATTTTTTCTCTATAAAACCCTACGTCCTCTTCTGAGCCCCTGGCAACACGTATGTACAAGTATAAATTTAAAATACCCCCAACTCAAAAATATCTTCAATGATTAGAGAAGAGCTGATGATCCTCATCCGACTGAACAGATTTCCTTGAATTATGGCTAAGAAATCTCAATTAACTATGTGTTTGCATACGCAATATTGCGACAAATTTTATATACGCCTTACGTCGTCATCATCATTCGCACCTTTTCCTGTTATTAGGATCGGCTTTTAGTCTTACTATGATACGGCCGAACTTTGATATTTTACGTGAAGCGACTGCCATCAGACCTCCACAACATAAGTACTAAGTAGACGATATCGAAGTTCTGTAGTTAGAACAGGTCGTCGGACTATTTAAGGCTCGAACTAACCCCAACCAATGCCACAGATGTTTGTATGGCACCCGGGACCGAAGGTTTAACGTGCTCTCCGAGGCACGAAGGGGGTCTCAATGTGTTAAGAATGGTCACCCACCCATCCTAGACTAACCTGGCTAGTATTACTAAACTTTGTAATACGCTAACCTACTCGGTTACCACTTAGCCACGATAGCCACTTAGCTTATGTCTGTAAAACCATTATTAAACCAACTAGTTACACAGTAAAAAAAAGAGCTTACGTCTCGAAAGTTCAAAAGTTCGAGTCCTGCGTGAACATATTAATATTTTTTTGTAGAACCGTAATTATTTTTTTTAAATAAAAGTAGCCTAATTTATTCATTATAACATCAGCTATCTGCCAATGAAAAACAGTCAAGCCGTTGACAGAAAAAAAATTTGGTATAAATACAGTGTAAACATTTAGATGCGTTTAGCAACAAGCATAACAAACAGACAGCTCAATTTTATTTATTTATATGTATAGATTTAATGAATTACAATCAAATTTGGACCTCTGGGCATATGTAATAATTACAAGATAGACCGTCTCTATCGTAATAATGGCTGTCAGTTATAATGGCTACAGTTTCGACTTTAGAATCACTGTAACTAGGTTTATTGCATTCTTGAGCTAAATGTATGCGCGTACGCACCTTCAACAGTCATTTATAAGATCGCCTACCATTTGTTGTTAATTGGTAGTTTTACAGTTGGTTAACTACTACTATTATTTACAATTACTGTTGATTGAAAGTGGATTACGGAGATTTACACCCAGTTTTTGAAATGCTGATCTAATTATTGTTCAACTAACAGAGCTGTCAAGATGACAGCGGTGTCAAATCAGTTCGAGTTTCTGAAACTATGATCAAAGAAAAAATTACTAACAACATTCGAAGTTCGAACATTCAAATTGTATTTGACATACGTTTTTGCAGTAACATTTGACAGCTCTGTTAACTAATCCGATATTAAAATCAAAGTGCCTAATTTATACTTTGAGCAACTCAATATATGTTTGACAAAAGATTTGAGATACGATTAGTTAATTTTTGCGTTGATCAGCCTTTCAAAAACCGGGCAATAGGTAGTGAATGAATTTCCTGATAAAATTTTAGTTATTTTTTATCACATTGGTAAACAACCAAACGGACAACATGGTAAGCGGCAGTCTTTGTCTTTAACCGTTGCAACACTAATTGTTTTTAATCTTACGATTTTCTACTTACATATTAAATGTCTAAATTGGAAATTAATCGCGATAATATTAATAAATAGCAATAACTTGACACATCTCACAAACGGCCGTCTGATCCCAAACTAGGCAGACGCTACGACTATGGGTCGTATGGGCAGTGAGTGCGGCCAACGACTACTTAATTTTAAAACTGTAGTGTTTTTTGATTATTCGAATTCTCACGAAACAGAATCACCAGCCCATCGCTACCGACGACAAGAAAAAGAAAGTGTATCGACCCTCTTGTTAATTAATCGCCGAACGTTTGACATGGCGGTATGTGTCACTTATGATTCAGTCAAGAACTGCCTCGCATTTCACCTCGTTATATATTCTGTGAGTCATCAGCTTGGCAGCGGTTAGCTAACAGTGGCGTGGCTTTATTATACTATTCTTAGCTACTTCCTTTTTATTTTTATATCGTTTTAAAAAAGAATTGGTGATTGGAGCGAGGTGGATTTAAATTGTTTTACTTGCAGATCGAATCTGCAACATTCGACACAGTCGTGATAGGTGGAACTAATTCACTTTTCTATACGTTCCTCGCTTTTCCAGCCTACATTTACTATCCGGCCATCCGGATATCGAATTAAGGAATTTATTTAAGTCACAACAAATATAATCGCCATATTTTCATTTACCACAAAATTAATATCAATATCTAGTTTAAAAAACCGAATTTCAATTAATCTTATCTTCATAAACTAAATCAGTTTCAAAAAAGAACTGTAGCTGTATACACTGCTACATGATGCATCTTTCAGAGTGCCCTCAATTTCCTGAGTATGCTAACAGCTCATCGTTAGATCTAAGTAGTTATAACTCTAGCTTAATAACGACCCTGTAATAATGATAACATTATAACGTACTGTGTATTTAACTACGAGTATATGTAAATACCTACTTTTTTATTATGATTAACCATTGTAAAATGAATCAATAAATAACTATTTTTATTTTAAAAAATCTGGGAAATTTGGTTATGTCCGGGGCTTGTATAACGTTAGCTGACCTCCACAGATATAATATTAGGATCACAATCGCCATCAATTCACTCTGACTTTAAATACAAATCAATTTCACGTTGAAATTGCGTTTTTTTTTGTTTTGAATAGCAGAAGTTGACTTGACTGCACGAATGGCGCAATGTTTTAAGTGATCACCTCGCCACTATGGCCACGAAGAGTCGAGGTTCAAATTCTAAAAGATAAAAATTTATGTATTCTACTAACCAGATTTTTTTAACCAGTGATGAGTATTCAGTTAATCTTCCAGATTCTTCTTTTTCCTGGAAGATTTGTTGCAAAACATTTTAATAAATTCTAATAGAATCGTTTGTCAAGCTCTTTCAGCTTCGACAACCCGCCGAAGTTTGTCCTAAAACTTGCATCGAGTAGTTAGACAGACTTAGAAGTTAAAACGACTTTCTAGTTCAGCTTTATCGAAGCCCTTATGCCTGATAAAGCCCTTTGCTCAGTTTCATCTTTATCTATCTTTTTTTAAAGAAGAAAATTGTTGCATTACTTCCGGATATCCGGTTTCAAGGTTGGCCAAACAGCTATTCGTTTTATCTACTCCAAACTACACCTACAGCACATGAAAATTGTGTTTATTATTATCTCACTTAGAAAAGTTACAAAAAATAACCAAATGATTAAAACTTGCATCCACCTGAGACTGGAATAAAATTAATACTAAATATTTTAAATCTATTTTGTCCGTTTTAAGAATAAATCAATCAAAAAATCGTCATATACGTAGACACACCTCTGTGGAGAAAAGAATTGTCTATAAGTAGTAAAAAAACACGGTTTAATAGCAAACCGAATAAAAAATAAAAAATTAAATCAACTATAAACCTGGCTTCGTCATCAGACCATCCCAATTTGTTTGACTCGTCAAAACGAATTATATGTGTAAAAATTCAATGGGTTTACTAGTAGTAGTCATTAAGGGTCATATATAATCCTAAACTGACAAAAGGCACCCCTCTTTTTTAAATTTAACTTACCAAATAATTATCTTTTGAAAAAAAGTATCACCGACTTCAATGTGCTTTTTAGTGGAGAGTAGATGTATTTTGTTTAACTATAATATGGATAGGACAACTAAACGCACTGCTCCAATGAGACAGCGATGTTTCGGAGCAACCGAAAATATCATCGACGTATACAATTTTTAGATATTTCTTGATTTTTCAAAAACCGCTCGACTGATTTCGATAAAATTTAAATGGGACCACCTGGGAAACAAAAAACAATTTTCCAAATTGGTTCAGGCGTCTTCGAGTAATCGGTGAACATACATAAAAAAAAATGATTCCGACGAATTGAGAACCTCCTCCTTTAACGGTTAAAAAAGATTTAATTATAATCAATTAGTAGACTTTCTATTGTTGAACAACAAAAACCAAACTAAGAAATAGAAAAAAAAAATTAGCAGTAACTAAACAGTTATATTCTACTTTGAAATCCATTAAAATCGTTTCTTATAATTTTTTTAAACCCTCCGTATTTTATTTTCTTGAAAGATAATTTACCAAATAGTTTGGCACATTAAAAACAAACAATTCGCATGCGTTACACAGCTAAACTCCGGCGTGTTAAAACAAAAATTGCACGGTATCTAAAGCATGTTATTAGTTTGATATGTGATTATTATTGCGAGCTGTGATCTGAAACTTGGAGAAAACATTACATGCGGCACGCTTACTGAAAGTGAATTAATATGATAACGAGCTTGTCAGAGAGCCGACGACGGCGTCACAGTATGCGACTCATTAGTATGTTTGTTGTATGACAATTTACAGAAGTATTTCTGTTACAGTAAGTTCCGGAATGTCGTTATTTCTCTTTTAACCTTTTAACTTCCTTTTCGCCGGAGTATATTTTGTTATGCCCACCACATTTCCTGACCTAAAAGATAGCCCGCCAAGAGAACGGATGATAGACGCCTGCATGTATAGCTGTAATGCGAATGTTGAGATGGATGTATGTTGTAACTAGGATTCGCAAGGTGAGGAATGAATACATTAGTGGGCCTGAAAGTGGAATGGACATATGGTGCGGAGGAGTAAGATAAATGTGGTGAAGAGTGTTTTATGTATGGAAGTTGACGGATTCAAGACTAGAGGATGACCAAAGAAAACATGGATGGACTGCTTGAAAGAGGATACGGTTACAAAGGTAGGCAGTGAAAACCTAATGATAGAGTAGAATGGAAGAAAACACATTGTACCACCGACCCCAAATATAATTGGGGAAAGGGTAATTTGCCGATTTTAATATCATTTTTTGAGGCGTGGTAAGTCAGGGTCGGTTAAATTAGGTCTACGGTAAGCTAATTAAAAATACATTAAATCTAAGTAGCCACCAGGTACCTCTATGTATGTATTAATCCGATAAAAAATAGAAGGTTCTCATTTCGTTACAATAATAATTATTAGGTATTATTTATTTTCTAGCGTAATGTGTTTTAACTACATTGTCTTATTTCAATTACTCTGATCCCATATACATTTGCTGTAGATCTCCGGGTGAGCAAGCAGAAATATATTTGAGCTGAGTTTTGTTATCAGTTTATATATGTAGATAAAGAATTTAAAAACTCCTGGAGTTCTCACTCGTGACTTCGCGAACATGTAGTTTACGGGCACAAAATACACTTAGCTACAGAACGATTTTATTTATTTGTGAAACATACAAACAGTTTAGCGCATACAACCCTACTAATATTATAACCGTGAAAGTTTGTGAGGATGTATGGATGTATGGACGTTTGTTACTCTTTCACGAGAAAACTACTAAACCGATTGAGATGAAACTTGGTAGGTAGATCTGAGTAGCTGGAGACCTGGATTAACATTTAGGCTACTTTTTATCCCGATATTCCCACGGAATCGGGGCTTACGCGGGTGAAATGGCGGGGCGCCGCTAGTATAAAATTAACTACAATGGTGTTGATATCTTCTCATTGTTGCAGGGATTTCCGAGTGGGGTATTCTACATTTTTAATTTATAATAGTTACCGTTGGTAGCGCTATATTTTTTTCCCTTTCCAGTTTTCATACTATTATTATTTTTTTAGTACCAAAAATTGTTTGCACGGGTCTATAATATTAATAAAATCTGTTACTTAACTAAGTCACAATTTTTTTTTTTGTGCATTTGTTATTTTTGCGCGTTTTGCCCACCTGGCGCCTACATTGCGGCTGTGATTACAAAACACAATACATCTACATGTTGCACAAATTTACAAAACACTACAACGTTTTTCATTTCTATTAATGAAAATAAATAAGTCACTAGTGTCTTTTTTTTTAATTTTGGTACCAAAAAAATATGACCTTTGATACTCTATGGATAAAAAAACTTTTTTAATGTACCTAACTAAACTAAGACTTGTAAGTCAGTCTAATTCGAAAAAAGAACATAAAATGCCGGTCCATGCTTATAATACATATTATAATTATACGCGTCACGCTTTTTTTCTACTGAGGGAAAGGCAAAGGCGTTTGGAATCTAGGTCCTAACCTCAGCTATAGCTACACGCCGAGGCAGTAGACAAATTAATATAATTGATAATAATATTATGTGCAAAACATTAAAGTGCGACGTCTCGTCACATGCAGTTATTGCGCAGTTGTATCATAGCCGTGGAACCGACTTTCGCGCGGTCAACGACCCCGTAGAAAGCACCTCGCTCACTGATCTATTGGATATTTAATAGTTATGGATACTAACTACTTGTCTACCCTTATTGAATAATAGCTTCGATCTATACTTGTGTAGCTATAATAGTATACCTACCTACATATTTAATAAAATAATTAAAAAAAATTAAGGTATTAAGCTATAAAAGTAGATAAGGAACGTAACCATAAAAGCAATAGATATGAGTAGGTGCCCAATATATATAGGTACCTAAAAAAACTGTTCCAACAGCACATCACTCTGTGTATCACACACACAGAGCCCACAGGTGTTAATCAACAACTTGCATTTGCCCGCGGCTTCTGCCTTCTCTGGAAACCTGGGCGAAAGATACTATATGAGCTTTTCTGAACCCCTGATAACGTGTAAGAAAACTTTCATAATGGTCGATTGAATAGTTAAGGCGAGAAAGTGAAACAAACAAACAAACAAATAGGTGTGATTTCAGAGATGACCCTCAAACAAACTTTCAAAACTCGCTCTTTTTATAATATAAAAAAAATATCCAGGTGACATATCAGTTCTACTTGTAGTCAGAATTAAGCAGGGTTGCCAGAAAGTATAATTGGATGCAAAATTGGTATAATTCGGTTATCTTATGTATCCTGTTTGTTTAGTAGATTACATTGTATAATTGGATACAATGTTATTACAGATGTTATAGCGTAATCAGTACGTACCTACATACACATAGAGACATGAGTACTTAAAACAAATCATGTCTGTGGTACACTGTTAAACCTTTATACGTTAAAGTTAAAACACACAACACAACCTTTTATTGAAATCCCCAAAGAGTGACATACTATAGTTGTACAACACTGATTTTGTACTATATACGTGATTTTGTATGAGTTCTGAGACTCGGTGGTATAGAATAAGTTGTCCTTACTGGCAGCCCTGGAAATAAGTTAATTAGTTTCAGACATTATTGTAGTTCGGACTCAATTGTGTGCCAAGTCGTATTTAAATGATTTCGTGTAGATTAATCAAAGAAATGAACTCTACTGATTTAAAATGTTGTACAGATTTTTGTGAAATGGATTGTTATTCAGAAGACCGCGCAGTTATCCAATATTATTAGAATCAGTCAGAAAGTCATCAGAACTCAATAAGGGTGAGGTTTAACCGCACGTCTACTCTAATAGCCACAATATACATATGTGGGCTCGTATTACTTGAAAAGAACCTTAATAAGACTCCTATCCTAACGGTTTGCGATCGGTGCCAATGTCACCGGCCTAAAAAAACTATAAACGTCAAATTAAGACCATAAAACGACAGTTGTAATTATAAAAATTTGGATAAAACAGCTATTTATAGCTCGTAAACTAGTGTGCCACACATGGCTTAGACATACTTCACCTTTTAAGCGGTTAATTTTAATTATTTACGTGTGGTAGCCCCTTCGGGTCATAACCACGACTAGGCTAACGGTAAAGTAGTCCGTCGGAATCGAACCGACTAAAACCATACAGTGTTTCGACCTTTATCATTCTTATCATCATCATTCATCATTCTTATGATAGGGCTTTGCAAATTTCTGAGAACCTGACTGGAAGTAGACTGATGAAGGAGGCTGGAATGGACCTAGAGTACTTATGGCCTAGCTGTGTTTCAAAAATTTTGCATTTAACACTACTAACCCGTCTCGGATCTAACTTCTTAAAATAGACTGATTATAGTGATTATACTTTAAAATATTTAGTAATGACAATATCTACATAAAAAGGTAAATGTAACATGTGTGTTGTGCGAAGCCAAGTCATAAAAAAAAACTGTCAGCCGTAGGACTCATAGGACTGTCAGAAGTGAAAACACATTTTTTAAAGATTAATAAGGAGCTGACAAAACTCAATGTTTAGATTAGCGCCTTCTAGTGGATTTATATATGTATTAGCGTGACGGTAACGAGTTCAGTGCTTTTTTCCCCATAACAAATGTCCACAAACGTGCCTTAGGAAGTTTACACTTCAAAAATAAAAAATATGTGCGTTCTGAATAAAAACGTATTTACGTTTTTATTCAGAACGCACATATTTTTTCATCATAATATCAGTTAGTCAAGGCAAATATTTGACAATTATCTTTGTCGTTTATAAACCACATATCGACAGCACGAGATTTTAGATTTGTTTTATTGAAAAATGACTACATTAAAAAGCGCCAGCATACAGGTGTCGCAAATGTAGTGTTTTGAAGTACCCGCAATGAGAACAGAAGTACTTATCGAAACGTGCTCTCTCTCATCACTCTATCAGCCAAAACGAAACGTCGTAGGGTAAATTAAAAAGGAATCGTAGCTTAAAAATAGAACAGATCATCATTAAATTTTGCATACAGAAAACATAGGGTACCCATCTAGAAAAAAATAAGTGTTCCAACGATAGCAATATGTTTAAGCAGCATATAAAGAGTTGAGAAGGTGTAGAAGGCAAGTGGCACCAACTACCCACCCCTTGCCCATACAAAACAGTGAATACGCGTTCAGTATATGCTCACACGCATATCAAATACTTTCGTTTTCGGCGCTCGGCCGCGGTCGATTTCACCGACGAACATTGGGTCATCAGGTAACGGTAATGCGACGGCTGGCGACGCAAGCCACAAGAGATTCTTTGTTGTGTAGAAAACGGTAACAATGTAAAGTGGAGACTTTAGTCTTAAACTAACTAGCTTTGTCTCGGCTTCGCTCGGGTGATTGTAGGTTTTGTCAATCAATTCAGGTATCACTTTTTAGAGTTCCGTTCCACAAAAGGAAAAAAGGAACCCTTATAGGATCACTTTGTTGTCTGTCTGTCTGTCTGTATGTCAAGACCCTTTTCCTTAGGAACCCGTGGACGCATCAAGTTGAAATTAACATCAAATACTTATGTCAGCGTCCCTTAAAGCTGTAAAAAAATTAAGCTTCTAAATCAACGCAATCAAACGATATGGCAATTAAGCCTTAGATTTTAACAAATTTTAACATTTCGGTATTCGGTCGGTATTTCGGAACAACAGGTAAATCGAAACCTATAGGGTACTTTCCATTGACCTAGAATAATGAAATTTGGTAAGAAGGAAGGTCTGACAGCACCAGTAAAGGAAAAAATCTGAAAGTCGTTAATTTGTTGTTATATCACATAAAAAAAAATATTTTTGACTTGTCGTACATCGCAACTGCAAAGTTAGTTTGTCTTTCGAAAAATAATTTATTCCCGAGATAGACGTATTATCTACATACACACAAGTTTGTTTGCTAACGGAACCCTCGGTGCGCGAGTCAGACTCGCTTGTTCGGTTTTTTATTTGATAGCAGGTACCCTATTTCGTTTTCTGTACTCCTAACAAAGTGTATGCACAATTTCGTGTTGGTCGGTTGAGTAGTAAAAGCTGACAAACAAACAGACGAACTCAAATTCGCGTTAACCAAATTAGTCAGGACGTGTTGCCAGATTTGGGAAAAAAAAATGTTTGCACTCGTACAATTTGATAAGAGAAAAATTTAGTATTTTATATTAATTTGACACGTGTAGCAAAATATCTCTGCATGGACCAAAAAAATGGTCGTAAGCTCAGCATTGTGCTATTTCGTAAGAAGCAGCGCTGGTATTATTGCGAACTCGTCAGATTCTAACAATGAGAGAGAAAAGTAGAAGTGAATAAAAACATTGGCAAATATTTTCTGAAAATATACTCAACAAGCTTCTACCCGCAGCATTTTTTTACAGGATCAAAGTCATATTCCTATGTAAAGTTATCACTTGGATCGAACAGAGATCCGTATTAGATGTCAAATGTCAACGAATCAATGTCTAGGGCACCTCCCCCCCCCTAGTAATATTCAGTCAAATTTTTTATTTGCCCCCCCCCCCCCCTTCCTGGACCGACAAAATGAAATGAATGCTATATTTATATAGATTTTATTAAGAATAATTCCGCAATACATTGTTTTCATGTTGATGAAAACCGTATCAAAATCCGTCCGGTACTTTTCAATTTTATCACGTTCAGACAAACAGACGCAGCGGGGGAATTTATTATATTATATGTTGTATTAAGTGTTAATCTTAAAAGAGAATAGACATATAGAGTTGTTATATTTTTATAGATCTCTTTAAGAGGAATAACTCCATTGGTTTAAGCGGCGCACGCCAATAACGCTCCCAGTTGCTATGATTTTCTTCGAAATCTTCAACAATTGACGTCATATTTTAAACAAATTTATTCAAAACCTTAATGAATTATACACCAAAACCCTCCTCATAAATCACTCTATCCATTGGTGAAAACTGTATGAAAATCCGTTCGGTACTTTTGGAGTTTATCCCGTCTGCGGGCAATTCATTTCATGATAATAATAATAATATATGTAGTAATTCAAACATCAATAAATTATTTCATAACTATAAAAAGCGATGTATTTCAAATGTAATCTTTACTTTTCAGATGTAAAATTGCGTGACGTAATCATTTTATTTTAATGACTGAGCAAAAGAAGGTGCAGTAATATTCACTTTTATTCTACACACTCGTAGTTTAATTAACATTGTTACATTAAAAAGAAAACACATCAATTAATTTAACGCAAATTTCATTACAGCAATTACGACAAATTTTTATAACCAACGATTAAGTACTTAAACATTAAAATTGCAATCGCGCCCGCTTGTGATTCATATTGCTTTTCATTTGTGTTTTCCTTTCATTTGACTGTGAGTGTTGAGGCACTCTCGTGAGGTCCATTTTGAGGGAGCGGGGAGGGTTCGTCTAGGGTTGCCACCCGTACTATAGTACTCGTATATAGTGTCATATTATATGTTAATCAATTTTACAATATATTATTTAATGCCTAAATTAACGCAACTCAAAAATTATGCATTTTAGTTTTTATGGATTTTCAATATGAATAATACCAAAATAAAAAAATATGTTCGATTTAAAATCTTTAATTTCACACGTATCACGTAAACAGGTAATAATACCTGGAAATTCAAACGGTCATAACTTCATAAGTCATAAGTAGTCATAACTTTTAAACGGATAGTTTTTTTTCAACTGTATGCTAGGCTATGCTAAGGTCATGCATTCCATTTATTCATTCATGCAAGCATTCCATTCTCAGATACCCTGCCCTCTCCCCCCCCCCCTTAAAGGCCATCAATGCACTTGTGACTCTTGAGTTGCAGGTGCCAATGGGCGGCGGTAGTCCATTACCATCAGGTGACCCGTCTGCTCGTTATACCATAAAAAAAGAGTACCTGCGTAGAACAATATATTTTATTGTATATTACAGAACATTAATATTATATGAAAAATACTATATTTTCATCAAAGATTCAACTGCAACGCTTTTTTATATTAACTGTGAATGGAACGCATTCACGGCGAGTAAATAATAATTGAATGTGTACTATTATTATTTTTTTCTGAATTGCCCAATATATATTTTTTTTTGCCCCAAAAAAATGTGGCAACCCTAGGTTTTCCATCCGTTTGTCGGGAGAAGCTAACGGCATCGCGTTTTAAATCATCATGGGAGCGACGGAATGTAGTCGAGCAAGTTATGGGAATCCAATAGGATGTTAGCCTTGAGCTCCATAGTATAGAGAATATTGAAGTCAGTAAGGTATAAGTTATATATCACTTTGTAAATAGTTGATCCATTTATTATGCTCATTAGTTATCTAAAGAACGATTTATAAGGTAGGAAACGGTATGAGACTCATGGTTTCCTGTAAGAGATGCCATAGAGTGAAAAGGCCGCCAATTGTCTAAACCGTCATTGTTATTAATTTTACTCTTCAATGTTTCTGGTTTACAGTAAAGAGGTATATTATTATATACTAGCTGATTTAACAGATTTTGTCTTGACTTAACTATGAATATTGAATTCGAACTGATATAGTTTGCAGGACGCATGCTCTCAATCGCGCCAACTTACAAACTACTGACAGTTGTGTCAAAAGCGCTAAGGTTACATTAAAAAAGTTAATATGGACGTAAAATTTTCAAATTTTCCGCGCAACTTTCTGAATTTTTTCTTCCATAAGAACCTTCTGACAATAACAAAAATAAAAAAAAAGAATTAGCGAAATTGGTTCAGCCGTTCACGCGGGATGCCGTGACCAAGGGCAATAGGGATTCATTTTTATATAACTAGATTTAGGTGGAAAAGTAAAAATATTTTTACGTATCTATGTATGTTTACATAATTAGTATATTTATATAATTATAAGTGTATTTTTTCATTTTATTTAATACTAGCTGTGCCTGCCGTGCTTTCACTCGCATGTGTGTATGTTTTTTTTTTTGCGTGGAACCCCAATACTTTTCCTAAAATAAAAGTAGCCTAGTTACTGCTTATAATATCAGTTATCTGACAGTGAAAGTCCCGTGAACATCGGTTTAACCGTTTCGGAGATTAGCTGGAAATTAACTGAAACAGACAGACAAAATTATTTTTTCGTATAATTACCTACCTAGTTTAGGTACTTATCATGTGTTCCATCTAATAAAAAACTGATATTTTGACTAGACTCTTCGACTTTATATAGTTCACTGTTGTTGTAACACTTACTTATAGGTACCGATATCCACTTACCATCAGGCAAGCTTTGTTCCATAAAAAAGAAATCTACTATATTGTGTCTCCCTACAATCAAAACTTTGGCCAACATTAACGGGGGTGTGACATGTGTAAAATTATTTGGTCTATCCCCTGTATATATACAGGGGATAGACTAAATAATTTTACACAGGGTATAACCCTGTGTCTTTTCTGTTCCCCTGGCAAAGTATAACGCAAAATGTCATAATGAACTATTTAGTAGTTAAGACGTGAAATCAAAACAAACGAACTTTAGGATTTATAATATTTATTTATTTATTTATTAAAACTTCATGCACATATTGTACAAAGGCGGTAAAAAAGTGTAATATTAAATAGGATTATAATGTTTTAATTATTATTAATACCACATATTGTATACGTGGTGCAATTGCTCTGTACGTGGTTTGATTTTGATTACAATAAATTAACATGACCCGGCCTTAACATTGAACCTTGTAGTACGCCGAAGTTGGCTCCAAGTTCTATGAACAAGGTTAAATAAAATGGCTGACGGATCTTAATATATACATTGTTAAGTTTTATAAATGTTATAATGACAGGAGTGTTTTGAGGTTTTGTGTAGCTATAAAACAATATAATAATAATAACTTCAGATATGGCCGTCTGATCCCAAACTAGACAGAGCCTGTACTATGGTAACCAGACTGCTGATAAACATACTTATATATTTCTAAATACATACATATTATAGATAAATTCCAAACAGACACAGAACAAATGATCATGCTCATCAGACAAAAATGACAGACTTGGAAACTCGCAGCATTTGAGCCCCTTGATTGTAAATGTAACCGTGTTCGATTAAAGTTACAGTTTTAGACACTTGAGCTTCTCCGAGATCCGGAATTATCACTTCAATCTTTTAACACCACGACAATGAATTTTTGTGAAACAAATAAAAAAATACTGGCAATTGTCAAATACAATAACAATCTTTTCTTACACACACAGTTAATAAATTATCACGTAGCGAAAAAAAAACAAATGAAACTCGGAAATAAAAGACGAATCAAATCTTTTTTTTTTCAAGTTACATATTGTTGAAATAGGCGGCCAGTGCGTAAGGAGTACTTGATAAACATAATCATACCTTTATTTTGCGTTCCTCTAAATAATGTTATACAAAGTTTTTGCGTTTGGATGTGAAATTACTACTCCTTTTCAGTTCCAATAGCGCTCTGCTCAAGTGTCATTAAACCTCCTTTTTATTACTGCTTTTAAATTTTAACACCAAACTGTTACAACATTATGCGACGTAATAAATATTAAAAAAAAAAATATGCAAAAATATACTTCCAAATTTACATTATTAATGTAATAAAAAAAAACAAATTAGGCAATGCATTTTATTGCAACTTTCATTTTCACTTTGTAAAAAAAAAGAATGTTTAAATATATTATATTGCATTTCATGCATTTCATATAATTGTTATGCTTTGATATTATATAAGAAATACTTAATATTAACAAGCTAGCTATTTCATAAAATTGTACCAAAGAAACGCATACTGCATGGCAATTAAATTATATAACCATCTCCCCCAATCTATTAGATAACTGCCTACACCAGAGCTTAAAAAAAATTTGTTTGACTTTTTAATTAATAAAACATATTATAGCATTAAGGAATATTTGGAGGATAGATTTATATCTTAATAAAATTGTAACTCTTTCCATTGTCAACTCAATTAATATTGATATGTAATACGATATACTTTATACAATTTGCACGTCCCATTGGATAGAATATGCTGTGAACTATATTTGTAAACTGACACCTGTAATACTATAGTCGAGCAAATAAATAATTTCATTTCATTTCATATTTTGCATTATATGATAATTCTTTTATAGTCACGTAACTGGGTAGTGGTTAGCTTCCTCCGTAGTCCGTTCAAAATAAACAATTTCGCGTGAGTCAGCCAATGTAACGTCTTAAAAAACTGCGAAATGTCCTTCGCTTTTAAATTTATTTTATAATTGTCAACATTAAAAGTAAATTATTAGGCAACAGTAAGGCATAACGTCATGTCTTATTATTTCATACAAAGTCATACCAAACCTACCGATTTGACGTTAGGTAAAAAGATACTGATTTGACTTGACAGTTAAGACTTTATTCTTCGTTAAGTTAGTACATACGATAATCATAAATAAAAAAATTTAAATACCCCTGACTCGAAAATCCCTTCCACGATTACAAAAGAGCTGATGATCTTCGAACGGCTGAACAGATTTTCTTGAATTTTATCTAAGAACACTCTCGATGAAGTCACCTTTCAAACAAAAAAAACTGCACTCAAATTGGTATATCCCTTTGGGAGCTATAATGCCACAGACAAACACGCAGATACACAGACACGTTAAACTTACAACACCCCTCTTTTTGCGTCGGGGGTTAAAAAGTATTAATTATTTATAAATATGTACTTCAAACATCACTTCAAAACTGTTTATTAACCAATTCTAAAAAGAAAGGGGTTCTACTAACCCAATACGTTTGTATTTTTTTGTGCGTTTCTATCGCGATGCCTACGTCAATCGTGAACATATTTTATATACAATTTTTTTTTATTGATTTTTTTTCATAACAGTTTAAAACAAAAAGTACCAATCTCAAGGATGCCAAAATTGATAATGAAAATTTCAAGTGATATGGTTTAGAAGAATTGAAGTGGATTGTATTTTTCAAAAATACATTTTATGAGTTCATCGCAATATTTCGTTGAAGTCTATTCTTTTGGCCTGGGGAAACCTTCCAACCAGAGGTACTTCAACGGGGCTGACGGTGAACTCCTTTTGTCGGAATCGAACCGATAGACAACACATTGTATCCCGAGGAAGTAGAGACGCCACTTGACCGCTTCCCTCTTGGCGGACTCGATACCCGTAGAAACCTTTAACCTTATATAAACAAAATTCTATATCTAAGTCTTGACAAACTGTTTTCAGTTTTATTACCCTAAAAATAAGCCACAAAAGGCCGAACCTGACCCACTAACCTTAGATCATTGAACTACATTGATAACACCTAATTTCGTAACTAACCGCATTCTGTGCCAGTATTTGCGGCTCTAGCTGCTTGTGCGCCGGTTGCCCCGCTAAACCGACGCGTGAGTCGAATCTAAAAATGTAACGGAACGCTCTCCAGCCATTTTTGTACATAGAACAATAATATTAATTAAATAGGCCGATTTTTAAGCACGCTAAATGAAATTTAATTAGGTTAAATTAAACGTAATGAACAAAGCAATGATATGCTTTTATAGTTTGTGCAAGGAGCGGTGTCGCCAACATTACAAGCGTTACATATTTGCAATGGACTTAGTACATTCACAGACACGAGTGACTGTGAATGTACTAAGTGAATATTGTTTGGGACTTGGGTCGTGTCGTGTCTCAAAGCCCCGGGACTTTTTGCAAATTTAGTTGTCTCGGAGTCCGAGACTTTCGGGTTGATGAACAAAACAAACAAAACATGATTGATGACATTGTATTGTTATTTTCAAAGGTCATCAACTTATATAAATAAATAAAATTGAAGTGTCTATTTGTAATGTCAATGTAACAGCTATTTACTGGTGAAAGTTCCGTGTAAATCAGTTTAACCGTTTCGGAGATTAGCCAGAACGTGAGACAGACAAATATTATAAAATTGTTTTGCTACCGTGAAAATATTCATATGCATTTATGAATATTTTCACTACGGAATAAGAGAGACGGCTCCGGATCTTCTTTTGTATTTAAGTGAAAGGATCCAGAGAGTAAATTTCAATGAAAAGAGATCTCCTGGGTCAATGGTCACCAGTTCCGCAGGGTTAAAATCTAGTCCCATTTTTTCTGGTATACTTATTTAATCACTTACCACAACTTATTAAAGAAAGTTATGGTGTAGTGCACTACACCATAACTTTCTTTAATAAGTTGTGGTAAGTGATTAAATAAGTATACCAGAAAAAATGGGACTAGATTTTAAAGATTATAAAGTTATGGTGTAGAACACTACACCATAACTTTCTTTAATAAGTTGTGGTAAGTGATTAAATAAGTATACCAGAAAAATAAAAGTGATGTATCATCTGCAAATAACATTGCAGATGATACATCACTTTTATTTGAATTTCAAGAGCGCCCACCTGTCACTGGCGATGACAATAACGCTGTCTCTAAAATTGTGCATTGGTTCAATGTTGACAATTTGTTATAAGACGAGAAAAATATCAACTGTATCGGGTTTGTTGCAATTTGGCCTAATTATATGTGAGTCCCATTGCAGTCTATAGGTTCAAGCAATTTATAACTTAAGGTCTAGATTAAATTATCTTTGTATTAGAGTCGTGGAGTTTTCTAAGATGTGATTGAGCTCCGTGATTACCGACTTATCTAGTCTACGGGTGACGTGATGGGTCAACTGAAATGGTCCTTTCGTATATATATATATAGGGTGTTCTTTGTGTTCGTTGTTTGTATGTTTGTAGAGTCCCCCGCGACACAGGAGTAATTCCTAATGCGGGACTTGTGTTTTATTTAAAAAATAAAAAAAAGGCCAGCCAGGACGCCTACATGGCACTTGCACAGTTTGAGTTATGTAATGTGTAATGTAGTCATAGAAAATTTACAAAATTAATTAATTTAGAATAGGTAGGGTATCCTGTTTATCCTACTTGAAAATGGAACACTTACTTAAAGCACTGAAAAGGCATATTGTAATATATATATATGTATTATATTAGATACATATACATATATTTCAATCTCTGTCGAATACGCAAAATCAATAAACAAATTTGATGATAGTCAAATTTAAGTCAATTGAGTTCAAATTTACTTGCCATTTCACTTGTGCATTTTTCTTAACTACGACGCGTTCTATTTCGTTTACCTCACTCTGTTACACAATCTTTACAAATAATTAATGTTTGTATGTTGGTCGTCTATGTGTTCAGAAACCATTGATCAGATTGTGATGAAACTTTGGTAGGGTGTTCTGGGGCCGCTTGCGAGTATTCCTAGCCAAAAAAATCTATATAAAAAAAAAGAAAAAATGGCATTGCAACGCATGCCGGGTGCAGCTAGTGTATTTATAAACACTTTATGATATTTTTTCAGGTCTACTAGATACGCTGGACACACAAGTAGATATCAAAACCTGCCCAGGAACGTGCATTCATTCGCTTGCCGCATTACTATGTAGCGAGGTCCTGGAAGAGGTGGAGTGTCCAGGCTCTTCCATGAAATGCTGTGCTGACGATACTAGCAGTAAGTCTTATTATTCTTATTGTCAGGTTACTATTATTCTTGGTAAGGAAACTCTTCTAAAAATAAACTGAGATAATTCTAGAAAATAGACAGGCACTGGCGTAACAAAGGGTGGCAGAGCGGGCAAAATGCCACAGGTCCCCACTCGAGTGGTCTCCGGGCACCAAAGGCCCTAAACACAGGAGGCACTAATTACAAAATGTATTAATGAATTAGCCCCGGGCCTCAGACGGTATAGTTACGCAACTGTAGACAGGCATGACAGGTCCATCCCTGTCCACCACTATCTATCACAAGCTGTAATATGAAAATTATACATGCTACACGCACGCACACAACGTAGCATACTTTGCTCGGACAGAAAAAGAGGAAATAATAATAACTTAAGAAACCTTACACAGGGCCGTCTGATCCCAAACTAGGCTAGACCTACTACTGATAAACATACTTATATATTATTAAATACATATATATCATAGATAAATTACACCCAGACTCATGACACAATTATTTGTCCTGGGTGGAAATCGAATCAACGACATCTGGTTCAGCAGTCAATCACTAATCACTAGACTAAAATATTTAGTTATTAATTTTAGTTTTAAAACGTTGAATTTAAAACAGCAAGCATAACCCCTCCTTCGGCGGTTGGGTAAGCTTCATGAAGATCGAAAATGTTCAAGAAAACTGCTGCATAGATAGCCAACCACATGCAACAGATGATTGTGCCATAGTTTCTAAAGAAGACTAAAAACACATTCCTCTTTTTACGTCTTCCAGGTAACGAGACATTAGTGTCAACCCACCGGCCGTACCCGACCCGGCACACAACTATAGATGACGATGATTACGACGACGAGCCCACAACACACGCGCCGGCAGACAAATACAAAAACAGTGGTAATTATTAGGTACCATACCATATTGACTTCTAGGAATTTTGTATAATTATTTTACAGTTTTGTTAAACTTTTTTTATATTTGGTAACCTCTGACGCGTGGAATCCCTATAGGAGCCGGCCTAAAGTTTCGAATTTACATTAAAGTTTGATGTATGCACGTTTTTAAACGGGGCGCGTTATTAATTTTCATGTCAATGATGCACATATTGCCGGTCAAGTCCATATATTATATCAAAAGCTTTGGTCCTTATGACCTATGTTACCTACATGTACAATGTTTGTTAAATTAGGGTTTTAAGTCCAATATGGATGGTTGGAAGGAATATTTTTATAAATTAAAAATCACAAATATTGCAATAGTTATTTGAAGGATCTCAGATCGACTATATGTTTACTACTAAATATTGCGTAATACAGACAGTATAAATACGCAATCATCATCATCATCATCATCATTTCAGTCACTGTTGGACATAGGCCTCCCTTAATGACTTCCAAGAAGACCGGTTGAATGCGGTCTGCATCCACCGACGTCCTGCGATCTTTACCAGGTCGTCTGTCCAAATACGCCATACTTTCGCCAATTGTAAATAAATGTTCATAGTTGTATTTATGATTGGAACACATCCAATAGCTTAAAGTTAATGAAAAAAACAAAGGTATGTCAAAATAGTTAATGTATCTAGGTAATTAGTTAAAACGCACCGACTCCTGTTTTCTCTGCATCACCCAAAGGTCGACTGGTAGAGAATGCCTTAGGCATTAAGTCCGCCAATGTACCAAATGTGCATAAAGTTTAAAATAAATAATATACAATTTTTTTTTTTTTTTTTATTTATAATGAAAGTTTCAAGTGCAATAATAAGTAATAATAGAGTAAAGCATAAAGTTTATTAAACTTATTTAAAACATAATTATTTACAAAAATGTATATGTTTTTGTAAGCAAATATTACTTAATTTTCTTTGTCTGGTACTTAGAAGTAAAACTCATTTCCTTCTTTTTAAGATAAACTTATGTCAGATCATAAAATTTTATGTCGACGCTATATTTTTAAATCAATAACTGAACCCATATTTTTAGGGAACATTGCTTGTCCCGGAGTATGCGTGGAGTCCCGTCTGACGCCGTACTGCGAGGCGTACCTCACTTCCACGGACCTGTGCGTCAGAGGAAGGCTGTGCTGCGTATCCAAGGATGGATATGGGGATAGGCCACCACCAGACCTTGTTGTGCCGAACGAAAAGAAATACTCCACCAAGCGACCTACCACCGCGGTGTGTTATTATTACTATATTTGGCTCGCTTGAGCATAGTCTAGTCTATTATCATATACTAAAAGTAATTTTATCGTAAAAATGCGTTGGGTGTTAAATGTCAATTATTGTAAATATTTTATTGACAGATATTGGTAAAAGTAAAGTCATTATATAATATTTTAAAAAGCACCCCGCGCCTTTTTACGATAAAATGTTTTTTCATCACTCTATTTTTTTTTCTCATAGAAAATTATTTTTTACTTTTTATTTTAGCTAGCTACAAAACCGTGTTTTTTATTTTTTTTTACCAATTATATATTTTTGTTTTTTTTAGTTTAATATAGTACTGTCGTCGGACTTTGATAAGTCTGCTAAGTTTAATTCAATCCGACGTTTTAAAGTTGGTGAAAATCACGTTCAAAGATTTCGTTACATACATACATACATACCAAGGTAATAAAAGCGTGTTGAAGAGGAGAAAAGAGGGAAAGGCCTCCTTTCGGTTAGGGTCTCCGGTAACCTTACTCACTCGGCGAAACACAACATAAGTATTGCTGCAACATATTATGTGAAAACGCCAGTGGCGTTTTGCAAAGGACACAGGACAAAGGACGTACCAAAATAACTGTATAAAAAACACCCTGTCCAGTGGCCTGTTAATTAAGAGTCGATCTCTTTCTCCAGCTAACAACGACTCCAGCTCCTAAACCAAGGCCAGGTCGCAAGTGTCGTGGTGATTGCATCTCGGGCCTGTTCTCTCTGCTATGTGACACTGTGGATGAAGATGCTGTGTGTCCTGGTGAAGGCGTCTGCTGTATCACCGAGACTAAGACTGTGGAGACCACGACCAGAAGACCTACAACTACCTATAGACCTCGACCGACCACCCCTGTGAGTATTTGAGGAATATCCTATGTTTAACTAGCTGAACCGCGCAACTTCGTCTGCGTTTGTAAATTTTCCCCGTTTTAACATTTTTCTTTTATGCTTCGCTCCTATTGGACGTAGTGTGGTGTTATATAGCCTATAGCCTACCTCAATAAATGAGCTACTCAAAACATTATAATATTCTTTGTCCCAACAGGTTCCACTACCAAGATGTCCAGGATATTGTCTGCATGGTATAATGCGGGCTTTTTGCGAACCGCCCGCAGTACTACTGGCTCACACGCATTGCAAGATGCAAGGGTTCATCTGCTGTGATAACACAAGGTTAGTTTTTCGGTATATGATAACCTATTATGTTTTCATTCAATTCAACATTATCTAGCGAAGACGAGCTGAACTACATAGTAATTACTGATCCTGCATCGCGCAATGAAAGTTGACCTCACCTGGTCTGAGGATCCTCCCTTTGTTTTGGAGGGACATAGCATCTACACACCGACTTCTGTATTCGGAACCACTTGGCGAGCTGCATCATGTCTATAGAAGCGTTAGTCTTTTTTAGGCAATCCCCACGGCCATCACTTTACTGATTGCACTATGACGCGGGTATGTCAGACTTAAACACTTAAACCAACATTTACGGAGTCATACGGCCTTATAGAAAACCGGCAGTGAAGCAATACTTATGTTGTGTTTCGCCGAGTGAGTAAGGTTACCGGAGACCCTAACCGAAAGGAGGCCTTTCCCTCTTTTCTCCTCTTCTCTTCCCTCCCTTCCCTTACTCCCATTTTAAAGGCCGGCAACGCACTTGTGACTTGTGGCATGTGCCTAAGAGCGGCGGTAGTCACTTACCATCAGGTGACCCGTCTGCTAGTTTGCCCCCTATACCATAAAAAAGCCAGATAGGCTTGTTTTTTTTAACAATTCATTTATGTAAAAACTGGATTAAGTATTTTCTAACTTGGTTATTTCACTACTCGTCCTACACCGTCTCTATTGCTATCGATTACCACTTAAGCTAACAATGTTCCCCAGAGTACCACCACGGACAACTCACCGTCCTACCACCACCACAACAACCACCACCACCACACCGGCGCCAACAGACCCACGACCTGATTGTCCTGGATCTTGCATCGTATCGCTACTGTCGTTCACTTGCTTCCGTGAGTACGCTCATCTTATTTTTCAACTTCTTTTAGAGCTCATGGTATAAATTATGTTTAGTTATATGACCAGTAATAATAATAATTATAATTATATGTTGTACATTCAGTAAAAAAAATATTTTGTAACATTTTCGACAGCGCTATCTAGGCTACACCTAGACATATGTTGTACCATGTTGGTTGGTTCTAAAACACCGAAAAATCTACTTAGCTTTCTTTGGTACATAGAAACTCCCTACATACAATTATAGAGTTACCCTAATCGAAAATCGAACCCACGAACTCTGGTGTTGCAACACAATTAAATGTTTAACCACCACGAGAAATAAGTCACTAATACACAATTAGTTAAGAAATAATTTATCTTACAAATGTTCTAAAACAAACAAATCTATTTTGATTAATTGAAAAGTAAAAAATAAACTCCGCAAAATAAACAAGTCTGGGTTGCTTTCTACCTATTGCAACATCTACAGCTTCAGGGTGTTAGCAGTAACGAAAAAGATTATGCTAGACAGTAACATAATAATTTATATTTCCAGGTAACGCAGAAATGACAGACGTGTTTAAATGCAAGAAGGCTGGCACTCAGTGCTGCGCGCCCAAGTCGAAGGTCCAGGAGGTAGTCGGTGGACGACCATTGAACGAGTCCGCCCCCCTCCCACTCCCACAGCCCGCGACCAACTACCAGCATTACACCACGTCGATGGTTGCGCATACGCACACCACTCCAATGGGTACCGTTGATGGTTATTTGATTTTTCTATATTCTTTCAAATGTAGAATGTGACCCTTTGATCTGAGCAGTATCTAGTCTATTCTGGTCTTAATCAAGATCATTTTTAGTTCTCACAGCCCGAATTTCTATCCAATAAATATGTAGAAACACAGGAGTTAGTCATCTAGTTCCTCACTGCATTCATCCGTACGTTGATGTGCTAAGTGGATAAGGCGAGAGGGTAAATCAACCCAAACCATAAACCCTATTCACTCCAAATCACTCATGAGTCGTGGCATATTAATCGTCAAACACTGTTTCTAGATCCAATAAACTTAAAATACACACTTTCTACAGAAGACGTGGTGCTCGGACGCGATGCAAATCAATATTATAAATGTGAAAGTCTGGATGGATGTTTGTTATCTTTCACGCAAAAACCACTGAACTAATTGCGATGAAATTAGGTATGTAGATAGCTAGAGACCTGGATTAACGCATAGGTTACTTTTTATCCCGATATTCCCATCGGATCGGGACTTACGCGGGTGAAACCGCGAAACGCTGCTAGTAAATAATAATGCTTAGATCCACGCAACTCGTGCTAAGCAAAATGCCATTTACCGTCGAAATAGTGAGTGAATGATCGAATGCCAACCATTTAGCGAGCACCAGCATTCTGTATTACGTCAGAGTAAATATAGTTCACTCTAGATACGCGTGATATTAATGGACGCGCCGACAAATATTTCTTTTCCAGAGACGTACATATTGTTTAAATATATTATTTACTATATTTCAGTTGCCTACGAGCCGAGCTACGGGACAACGTTGACTTCCACAGAGAAATATAATAAATACGTGTGTGGAGTGAAAGGTATTAATTGACTTAATAATGCTCTAATAGTCTACCGTTTATTTCTAGACAGCGCTTGAGAGTGTTATTATAGTTAATGGTAATTATTGAGCAATAGGTACTAGTTTCCAGTTTAATTGTATATATTTGCTTGCTAGGGTGACCAGCTTTTTATTTTTCCAAACTGGTTGTCGAGACAGAAAGTCAGAAAAACAGCCTTCAAAATAGTGATGCATATAATATTTCGAAATCTTATCAAACTTTAAATTTAAAAGGACTATTAAACATTTATTTTAACCATAGGAAACTACCCTTTTACTATATTCATATAAAGCTTATTATAGTACACTATAAGTATAGATTACAATATTTACTTATAATATTTGTAATTTTTTTACAGGTACAACGTCCCGCTCCTCCCGCCGGATGGGGCGAGTTATGGGTGGGGAGGATGGAGAGCGGGGCGAGTGGTGCTGGCAAGTCGCGCTCATCAACTCGCTGAACCAGTACCTCTGTGGAGCTGCACTCATTGGAACGCAATGGGTACTAACTGCCGCACACTGCGTCACTAAGTGAGTGTTAATAAGTCTTTCTATTTCCACTCATTCTCTTAAGTAGGTACTTATTAGAAAGTTAAAGTAAGTCAACATTACAGGGTGTTAATATTTAAAAAAACATGAAAATAAACATTATGATATACCTATTGTGAAAAGTATGTGTTTATAGCAAAGACAATTGACTGAATTTACGTTTTTAAAAATAATATCTGCATCTAAATGACCACCGCACCGTGGCGACTTCAGCATTCTTCTAAGAGCGCAGGGCAATTCTTGAAGACTTTTCGGTAAAGAGACGATGAGATTGTAGACATCTCTTCCTTAATCCTTGTTTTTAAATAAAGGAGTGTCTTTGGTTTGTTTGTATCCACACGATTCTTTGAATATCCCTAGAAAAATATCGGCCAAAGAATTGCGGAGCAATTAAATGATTTTGAAATACTGCTTGTTTTATACGGGAATTCTAAGATGTTCGAACTTGTCACAAGTAGACGACAGGCGACGGTGGGGAAAAGGTTTCGATCCCAGTGTTGTGAGCTGACGTTCTCATAATTTTTGTAGTGAAAACTTCTTTAGGCACGTTTATGCACTTTTGCTATGGGAAAAAAAACTCTGAACTCGTAACCGTCACACTAATAATACATATTTAGATCCACTAGAGGGCGCTAATCTAAACATTGAGTTCTGTCAGCTCCTTATTAATGAATGTCACCAACCTGCTAATGTGACGTTTTAAGTTCGTCGTTTCGTTTAAGTTTTCACTTCTGTCGGCAATCCCATAACTGACTATTTTTGCTACAAAAAGTAGCCTATGTCCTTTTAGGGTCCCCTCTGTGTCTATACTGAAATTCATCGTAATCATTTAAGTGGTATAAACGTTAAAACAGAACAGACAGACAGACGGACAGAGTTTTAATATATATAATGTAGCGAAAAAAAAATAGCGGCACACAATCCAATGTGTTTGATAATAATTTAATTTCTCAGCATCGTGCGCTCCGGAGATGCGATCTACGTCCGAGTGGGAGACCACGACCTGACCCGCAAGTACGGGTCACCAGGCGCGCAGACCCTCAGAGTGGCTACCACCTACATTCATCACAACCACAATAGCCAAACGCTGGACAATGACATCGCGTTGTTGAAGCTTCATGGAAAAGCTGAGCTCAAAGAAGGTGGATAGAATTAACGTGTTGTGATAGTCATAAAAACTACCTATTATGCAGACAACTTTTATTGCGCGATACAGGACCATTAGTTGCTACATAGTTTGGCTTGTCTTCGCTAGATGACGATACTGTATGTGAAATTCGGCACACGGTCGCCACAGTTCCAGTAATGGTTTTGTAACGTATTAGTGACATGATGCACATCTCATCTTGAGACTATCTTATTTTGCCACCTCATTTATGTACGTACCTACATAAAAATGACTTTACTTTTTTACCCCACTGCCGAATGCAAGGGAACGCACCTATACTACGTGATCCGTTGTGGGGGGACACAGGGGAGGGGGGGGTGCTTAGGTCTTCGTTACGTAGTCAATATCCTCTAGGGAAATCTCGTGCTTCTTCGAGCTTCGCTTCGCAGCGTTTAGTACTTTTTAAACTCACATGTGGCAACAAGCAAGCGTTTAGCGCTTTTTAACTTTCTGTCGGCAATGATTCAAAACCATATTTATAAATTACTACGTGAAAACTAGAGGAGGAAGGGGGGGTCTTGGCATATACTACGGGAGGTCACCAAGGGGGGGGAGGGGTATAAAAAATTGTAAAAAATGGGTCACATAGTATGGGTACGTTCCCTTTTTCTTTATCAAGCGTATGATATGTTTGTAACTCATGATATGTCTAATTCTGTCACTCTCTACCCTTACACCGTTTGACGGATTTCCAAATATGAGGTATCAATATATTCGTATCAATAGCGGGAGTGACATACATTATTTTGCTTTTCCAATAGTGTTTAGGATGGAGTCGGATTTTTGTTTCATTTCAAAATGTCACATTAAATATTCGTTTGTAACAGGAGTATGTCTGGTGTGTCTACCGGCGCGAGGAGTGAGTCACGCTGCTGGCAAGCGATGCACCGTCACCGGATACGGATATATGGGAGAAAGTAAGAATGATTGTTTATGTGTATGTGTGTAAAATTCTTACACATGCATAAATCTTAAATGATCTTCTCTAGATCTGGTTACATCATGTTATTATTGTTTCTTATAGAAAAGTTACTGAAGCATTTTAGAAGTAAATTAAACTCTTACCCTAAATTCTGAAAAATAAAACTCAATTACGTAATCTCAATCATTGTATTGTCATCTTGCAGCCGGCCCTATTCCTCTTAGAGTTCGTGAGGCAGAATTGCCAATCGTCAGCGATGCGGAATGCATTCGCAAGGTGAACGCTGTGACAGAGAAGATCTTCATTCTACCCGCCAGCTCCTTCTGTGCTGGGGGAGAGCCGGGCAATGATGCTTGTCAGGTACGTCGAGGACTTCGTAAAGGCCAGAAGGATATAAGCTCTTGCGTGAAAACCTTCGAATAAATACAATCATTATCATATTTCAGCCATTTTACACAAAACCTTAATGAATTATACACCTAAACCTTCCTCATGAACCACTTCGTCTATTGGTGAAAATCGAATGAAAATATGTTCGGTAGTTATTGAGTTAATCGTGAACAGACAGACACGGCGGGGGACTTTGTTTTATAATGTGTAGTGATGAGAACACGACAAAATTGTTTCATAGTCGAATCGAATCTACTTAAATTACATGACTTCAACACACCTTCTACTAAACTTTGGTGCGAATGCTTGACAGCTTGTTCACGGCGATAGAGCATTCTCAAATAAAAACTTTCGTGAGTGGTATTCATATTAGTTAAGATATACGGTTTTACCAATCGGGGATGCGCGGTTGACTGTCTGTCTGGCACCTGCAACCGGCGCCGCAGGACGCCTCGCCCCTTGATAAAGGGTCCGAAACTCGGGCATCCCCGAAATATACACGTGAGTAACACCGTATATCTTAACCGATAGAGAGAGTTGAATACGTTACAGACGAATGTAACGTATTCAACTTCCGCTCGATCCAAGTTTTTATTTAATATTTATGTAAGTTCTACGAAAAAAATGTTTCTATGAATAAAATAATGTATTTACAAAAAATGTATCCATCTAAAACCTAGGTCTAGTGTACGCTGTGTAACGCTGTGTAATATTCCAGAATATGGTTATTTCCTATATAAACTATTTAGATAATTGTCACGACAAAAACCATTTATTACCAACATATTTTTGGTTAAGTTAAGCAAATTTTATGAAAACACTCACTACCTGTTATAATATCTTACGACGATTGCGTCTTTTTTCAGGGTGACGGTGGTGGTCCACTGGTGTGCCAAGATGACGGGTTCTACGAGCTGGTAGGCCTCGTGTCTTGGGGCTTCGGCTGCGGCAGACAAGACGTGCCCGGCGTATACGTCAAAGTGTCAGCTTTTATAGGATGGATCAACCAAATCATATCTGTTAATAATCTATAGTATACTTGCGAAAATACTAAACGAACATTATCATAAATCCCGACATGGTGAAAATGTACAGGGCTAAGGGTCGATTCGGCTAACATTGGCTGTAATAGAAAACTGTCAATGTTTTCCGACTGTCAACCTTCTTGGCCGGGGTTACTTTAAACGTTAAATATGTGTCTTTGATACAAGAAGTGTGTCTATGGTTTGTTTACGATTACGTATTGAAGTGGCTCAAAAATTTTAGCTCAAAATATAATAGTAAGTTATATAAATTTTAATGTGTCTTAGATATCGAAATATATGAAAGTCAAATTAAAAAGACATTTAATTGTATGAAGATATATGTATATTAACAGTTATATCTAGTTATCGCTCTTATTTATTCTTTACTTGATGTCGATGCACATCACGAAAATCAGAAAAAAAAAATTGTCTATATCGCCTTTAGACGACGTATTTGTTTATAATAAACTACTTAGCATCTGTCCTAATGTCGAGTAAGTAATTTACTTTTTGTATACATACAAAAAGTAAATTACTTTAATTACATACATTAAGTCCATATCGTGTACGTCAATACATTGACGTACATGATATGGACTTACTAATAAGAATATAAAACACATAAAAGGGAAATTGATATGAAGATGTGAATCGAAGACTATCTTTCGTCTATCAAATGCACTTATTTTTTTTCTCACTTTATTCGTTGATTATCCAACTTGTACATTATATGTGCATATCAATCTCCTGTTAATGGATGCACAACCTACTGCACTACGCAATGTAAATAAATACAACATATCTTGTTTAGTATTAAGATAATTTATTTATTTTAGATTTTTAATATTTATTTTGTGTCACAGCATTTTAATTACTCCCACCATTTAACTTGTCACTAAATTCGAATAGTAAATTGATTGCCAAGTTTTTTTATACAAAAAGGCCAGAACTACACATACCAGTTAACAAAACTCCAAAAGATGCATCTCTATGGTCACCAAATTCAATCTGGAAGTATACAATTAATTGGCGCTAAAATTCTAAGCAATAAACCCTATTTGCTTACTTTATTTTAAATAGAATTAAAGAACCTGCCAAAATGGGTATTGTCAAAGATAGAATGGCTATTTTTAATGTAGGTACCTACACTTCATTAAAAACTGCTGTTCAGTCTTTTAACTAACATGCATGAAGTTTATATAACTAAACGTATGTATAGTTCTGACCCAATTCGAACCAATTAAAACACTTTTGAAGCTAATTGAAATTGGAAGCCTTTTATTCAATGTAAGTTTTTTTTTTAATTGTCCACACTGTAATTGGCAATTAAAACATGTTTTTACGAATGAAAAAACCATATTTAGTAAGTATATTGAACAGTTAATCTTAGTTTTAGTACGAAAAACCAAACAATAACTATTATATTATATGCATACACGTTTAGTATGATTAGTTATTTATACATAAATATTATACGGAATAAGGATCTATCAATTATTCTGATCTTATTTCTTTACAGCCAAGTACCTATAGTTATTTTGAGGATTAGATCGATATAAATAAATTTATATAAAAAAAGGTTTGGTAACACAAATATCAAAATAGATGATGATGAATAAAGAATTAAAAAGCTATGTGTGGGACAAGGATCTTTTAGCGCAAATGTGACTGACAGGGGGCGCCAGTGAGACATACTTATCGGTTTCAAGTTAAGAAAACATGTGGATGTTTTGTTAACTTGAAACCGTGACTTTCACGGAATAGGGCATGCATTAAATTACAAAACATTAACAGGGAACATGGTTTTGCCCGACTTCTGAAAGAATCTCTAGCAACACTGAAGTGACGTTTCACATGGCAGATTCGAGTCTTAACTATGCGCTTAAAGATGTCTGTCGCATTATAGCATCAGTTAATTATCTACTTGTATGAAATAGCAGTTTAAAAATAGAAATGTACCGAACAACATTACATTTTTAAGGAACTTTTAGTTAACTTAAATCATTCAATGTTCTTAGTGTACATTCTGATAGAATTTCAACTTGCATCAAGTTGTCGATGTGATTACAAAAATGTACGTTGCAAATCATTTTAATGTAGAAAGAGCTCAGTCATTTATAATAATTAATATATTTGATCTTTCGAAAAAACAATACTGTTTGTTATATGACATTTGTACTCAACTTTCACCTTCCTCAAGAAGTAAAACGCCATTGTTCTAATCTAGATAACTTTTATTTAAACCAATTACTAATTGTTATAGCCCACACAGACTCACGGCGAGAAACCCCGAGAACGCCCGAGAAGCGTGAATGTGCGAGGTTTCTCGATGTCTCTTTCACGCGCTCGCCTGTTCTCCGATCGGTGTTGGTATTTAATCCCTCTTCAAAGGATTTCTCGGGCGAGAAAAGTGAACACTATCACATTCTTGTTTGGTACCAGTAGGAACTAGGAAGTGGCATTAGGTTTTTTCACATGTTTTTATGAACAACAGCAATGCCCAAAACTTTGCTCTATTTCGGTGAATTGGTGTCATCCACCATCGTCTGGGTCTTCTTTTTTTCTTTGCTTTCTGTCTGATTTCCATATTAACGAGATTATAATAGGCTGTTGCACAAAGTACTAAGGCCGTGATTAGTTATATTCCATTTAATGGTATGTAATAAGGGGCTAGTGGCTAAGTGGTAACCGAGTAGGTTAGCACATTGCAAGGTTTAGTAATACCAGCCAGGTCAGTTTTAGGGATGTGTGAACATTCTTAACACATTAAGACCCCTTCCTGCCTCGGAGAACGTTAAGCCGTCAGTTCCGGTTGCTATACGAACATCTGTGACATTCGTTACGGGTAGTTGGAGCCTTAAAAACTCCGACAGCCTGGTCTAACTACAGAACTCCTATATCGCCTAGTACTTGGGTTGTGGAGGTCTGATGACAGTCGCTTCACGTGAAATATCAAAGTTCGGCCGTATCGTAGTTAGATTGAAAGCCGACCCAAACTTTTTTGATGATGATGATTTTTTGTTATATATATTTCAATTATTTTTTTATAATCATAAAGTAGCTCTTTCAGTACTTTATTTCCAGTTAAAGGAGTACTTCTATTAATTAATTAACTCTCTGAGAGGTTGTAAATAGAAAAAGCTTGTAAAAGGTGTTAACGTCCAGGCTGACTGACATATGTGTTGTGTTGTGTGTATTGCGCTATTCAGAGATTCATAATATATAAAGCTGAAGAGTTTGTTTGTTTGTTTGCTTGAACGCGCTAATCTCAGGAACTACTGTTAAGATTCGAAAAATTCTTTCAGTGTCAGATAGCCCATTTATCGAAGAAGGCTATAGGCTGTATAACATCACTCTACGATCAATAGGAGCGGAGCAGTGACTATAAACGCAGGCGAAACTGCGGGGACTGCTAGTATGTTATAAACGTGAGCAGCATAAGCACCATAATGTGTATGATTTTGTGCCGTTTTAAACACAATTATTATTTAGTGATGCAACTCTGAAATTCCATGAAAAAAACTTCCCATATAGCTAATAAAATCTGTTCAGGATGAAAACCATTTTTGTGTTGTAAGGAAAATTAATATTTAAGTAGGTACATATTATTATGCATTTGTTGTTAGCAGAGTTATCAGTAAAAGATGAAGTAAATTAAGTAACGGAAGAAAAAATGTCAAAAAAAATAGATAATAAAATAATAGCGAAAACTTATTCATTTATCGTTTTTTCAATCGGTTGACGATGTACGCGGGGATTTAGATAGTTGTATTTATCAATTAACTAGATGGCGACACTGTCTCAAAAGTTCTCAAACTTGATGGTGCGTTTACACGCACGCCGTGCAGCCTGGCAAGCAGCACGGCACGCAGCTTGGCGCGCAGCCTGCCACGCAGCGTGCCAAGCAAGCTTTTCACACCAGGGCTGCCAGTAAGGACAACTTATTTTATACCGCTAAGACTCGGAAATTATACAAAATCATGTACTATTATACAAAATCAGTGTTGTACAACTATAGAACGTCACTCTTTGGGGATTATAGTAAAAGGTGTTTTAACTGTAACGTATAAGGATTTAACAGGTTATCACAGACATGATTTGTTTTAAGTATCTCTATGTGTATGTACGTACTTTTTACGCTATAACATCAACAATGACATTTTATCCAATTATACAATGCAATCTACTATACAAACAGGATACAAAAGATAACCGATATTATACCAATTTTGTATCCAATTTTACAATCTGACAGCCCTGTTTCACACACTTGCAGGCATGGTCCGTAGGGTATTAGTGTTCTGTGGACATGGTAGTCAGTGCAAACATGGGAGACGATGTAGACGTAGATCTCGTGGGAGCTACTGCTTTGGGCTTGATTGAAAAAATAAACAGCCCGATATAATTATGCATGCGAAATTGTACTTAAAACTATTAGATTTTACAACTAAAAAATCATTTATGGTGTAAAAACCTTTTTCAAGTAGCCAAAACTTTAAATTAGATTTTTTATTTGACATGCGTTATAACTATTTTTACATCGAAGAGTGCTTTTGCATAATTCGTTTCTTATTATAGTGGGATCTCTTTTAATGAATTTACTATCCTCGCTAACTTTTGAATAGAATTTTTTATTATTTCTAATAAACATGAACATAAATACCCATGATAAGCATTGGGGGCGGCTTCTTCATTAACTGTGTTTCGTAACTGTTTAAAGGCATACATAAATCTATTTTATTTACTGCACATCATTGATATGCGATTAGTTACAATTCTCTAATCGTCAATCAATCAATCAATATTAACTTTAATCCTAAGAATTGGCACTATTTTGTTTCATATTTTTTTGGCCCTGATAAACAATATTAATTTTTACTAAAATAATAGTTCAGAAACATCTTTCTGAAGTCTGCTTTTGCTTTCGATTCGTGCATTTAGGTTCAGACCATTCCGATAAATTTGGTGTCGTCAAAAATTTATTTCGATCGTTACGTCGTCTATACGCCACGAAGATGAAAACTATACTAACGCGGCCGAGCGCGTGTGTGTGTGTAAACAGGCACACAAGCACATTCACCCTTTGAAGTGTGTCAAAAAACCGACAGTCGTCCCGATCGGCGCCAAGCGCGTGCACATTCACGCAAGCATGCACAAACAGCCTGTTCACATGCTTGCGTCGTTGAATGTCGGTTTGAACGCGAGCGTGTGAACGCACCCGTTAGTCGTCCCGATCGGCGGCAAGCGCGAGCACATTCACGCAGGCATGCACAAACAGCCTGTTTACATGCGCGTGCTCGTGCATGTGCTCGTTGAATGTTGGTTTGAACGCCAGCGTGTAAACCCACCATGAAACAGAATGACAACTTAATGTTACATTGTTAGGTACCTACGCAAACTGCACGTATCTGGCTAAACAATTGCGTTGTAAATGATTTTAATATAAACAATCTTAAACATTTAAAACTTATTTTGATACCTACACATTACATTACCTACGAAAGTACCCATCCATTAATTATGTGAGCTGCTTTCCTTTTAATTTGAATGCCTCCCCCACTTGGTAAGATTTTATTAGACCCCTGCCCCATTTTGACCTCACGTAATTAATGGATGCCCCTTAACAGTAACCCATGAACATTTACGACCGGACTCATCTCCCTATATCATAGCAATGCTGGTTAACAGCTTCTTCTGTTAGGTTTCTCCCAAGTCAGTTGCCTCTTGTTAGATCAGAAATCTTTTGTTATTGTTTCTTTAGAACTTCAAATACCAAGTATAACTTATTTATTATTTCATACATAAACAATTTAACAAAGCACACAATTGGTCAGATTGGTTAAGCTTTAAACGGTGCGCAAGTGAGTGTAGACGTAATAAATAGGTAACCAATTTGACAAAGCACACAATCATCTTCCAATTGCATCATCCTTCAAGTAAAAAAAACCGGGCCCGCAGCAGGCTCGCAGAGGTAGATTTCGTGTTTCTTTAACTTTTTTGAAAATCTGCCCCCCTGTCCCCCCCTTTAGAGGAATATCCCCCATTCACGAACTTAACCTTCATTTTTGCCCTGTTGATTTGTCGTCCAAGTTTGAAAGCAATCGGTGTATAATTGCCGGTAAAATTGAGATACATACATATACCTATATATATAAACTTTTTAACTGGCGGTTGTTTTGGGGTCTAGGGATCATATAACTAGATCTCCTGTGAAGAATTTTCCTTTAGGTTGATAATGACCACTTTCTTAAAATGACCACTTTCCTAAAGTGACCACTTTCCGGAAATAACCACTTTTGGAAAACTCGAAAACTGGTACAAAACGAATAGGTAGACTTTTCTTCGAAATCTACTTCGAATTTGTTTCAAAGGGTATATTTCACAGGTGGTCCCATTTAAATTTTATCGAAATCGGTCGAGCGGATTTTGAAAAATCAACAAATATCTAAAAATTATATACAGCGATGATATTTTCGTTTGCTCCGAAACCTCGCTATCTCATTGGAGCAGTGCATTTAGTTGTCCTACCTACATTATATTTACAAAATACATCTACTTTCCACTAAAAAACACATTGTCGGTGATACTTTTTTTTTAAAGATAATTATTTAATTACTTGAGAGTTTATGGATACGACTTCAAATCACAATATTAGGATATCTATTTTGCCTATGACAAAAATTAAGTAGCGTGTATTCGGATTATTTAAGAACCCTCTTCTTGATGCATACATCGACAATTTTTTATATGAAACCTTTATAATTAACGAAATTAGAAATATGGCGCCACGATATCAAACGCGATACTGTACTCATATTGCTATTTTTTTTATTCAAGTACTTCAAATACCTATCCATATTTGATACTCTATACTAATTTGAGTATTTTCTTTGCATCAAGCACCGAATCGACTCAACTAGTATATGGATCTCGTTCAGTCCACTTTTTTCTTTATACATGAGCCCAATATCGAGTTAAGCTTCATCCAGCCAAAGAGTATACAAACACCACGCAGTTCGAAAGCAAATCGAGTAGGTAGCTAACTAACATAAGGAATAAAAAAAAGAAAAGTAACTCATTGGATAGTCCTGATTAAATGAAGTGTTAGATAAAATAAATAAAACCTTAAAACATTGCATTCTTTATTTATATTCTCAAGTTTGTTAATATTTATTATTTGTAAAAACAAACATCAAAAGTAAATAATTTGTAAATAAGTCAATTTAATACCAAAATATGACGACGCCATGCGCTTATTTTGTACAAGTGGTCCAATGAAACTGATTTGACTTCACCGTCAACAACCATAGCCTTCATTGGCATACATTTTGAAGGTACTAACTTTTAATCTTTCGCGTTCCATGATGTAATTATGTATATTAGATAAGGGGATTAACGCGATCACAGTTCAGTTTCAGTCTGCTGTGACCTCGGCCTGGAACCTGGTCAGGCAATTCAAAGGTATGTAATACCTGTGCGTGCGTGCGTAATCGCGTTAATCCCCGTGCATTTCAATGTGAAGGTTTATTGTAGTGCTCGGTGAGCTATGGCGCCGAGTTTCGCCGTGATGTATTGTAACAGTATCTCACAGACTTCTTCGCGACTACGAGTAGAAGCCATAAGTATTTCGGCTGCTGCAACGTAGTCGACATAGTCTAGGGTTTGTAGAAACTCCAGGAGTATATTCAGTAATCCATCCAATTTGTCCTTGACCCTCTGCCAAGCTTCCCGGAGTGTCATCTCGGCTGTAATGGAACAGTACATTGTTACATTTTCATCTCTAGTCGCATAAAAATGTATTTAACTCATCGAACTACTCTGTCTATAACTAGAGTTTTCTGTTGGACACTTTTTCGGTTTGCCTCCATACAAGATGGTGCTTCTGAAATGTATATATAATTTCTTTTGGACTCTACCCCAGGCATTCCTGCCTTAATTCTTCGCGCGGGATAGAGTCCATAAGAAATAATGTATGTGTATGACTCTATTCCGGGTGAAGAATCAGCGCAGGAATTCCGCCAATGTCAACACTGAGTTAATACTACCAGGCCTATGCCACTCGATGTACTTACGTGCGCTAAACACCTACCGGTCGCTTGTCCGCTGGCGGACCTTATACGCAGTCTTGCGCAGTAGACATGCGCAAACCATGTCCGACATGGGCTTGAACCTGGAACGGTTCCTTTCCTTGTCGGAACTATTTCCAGGAAACATGTCCGAGGAACTATCTATAGTTTTATCCGGACATTGTAGTTAACAGTTTTATTTCGGTTCAGACAGTTCCTCGGACATACATGGTTGTAAACAATGATATTGTTTATTTAGACTTAAAATATTTTAAATTAATGTATTTTCTGGGTCTTTAAATATATACATAATTAAGTAATATTTAAATTTGTACATCATAAATCATAACATAATACATAATAAATTATATATAGGTATTTTATTTATAATTGCTAACATAAAAAGTAGCTCAGGCACCTTTGATGCCTTCAATCGTTGCCTTCTGTCCATAAAAGTAAGTCCTGCTTTTCAAAATACACCCTTGCACGGAACAGAAGTAGGGAATGACGGCCCGGAGCGCAACGCTCGCGGCATACGTCACACGGACAGTTTGTTATTCGTTCCACCATTCAATACCACTCCGGCCGCTCCTTCAATCCGCGTGATCATTCCGAAGAACTGTGGAACTGGAACTATTAGGTTGAGCAAGTCGGAAAGAACTGACATAGTTCCGACTGCGGACACAGTTCCAGGAACTATTACGCTCCGGAACTACACATGTCTATCGCGCAGTGGGTTGCCGACAGCTGCATTGAGCGCTCACGCTTTTATTTTAAAATTTTAAAGTACAAAAACGTAATTCAAAATCGTATTGATACTTATATATACTTTAAATACAGTCAAATTCACGGGGAAAATAGACAGGGTTTCTAGTAGTGTAAACTATTCAAACTAAGTATTTATTACGAATACAAATAGGTACTTAATTCTGTAATAAATATAATAATAATTATGGTTTACCATTCTTATTAAATATTTATAAAGTAAAGAAAATACGTAATTTTGAAACGGTTTTAAGATTCTATTTATGGAAAAATTATATACTTAGGTATGTACTAAATACCAGATCTTTATCATTTTTAAGTTAATTATACTTTATTAGTTTATATTTATAACAATGCCATGACTACAAGAAATAAAATTTTAGTATCTAGGGACCTTATTTTTTTATTCAAAGCCCCACCGCGCTAGCGATGCGGCCAGCCGGCTAAATCTTGTCACTATTGACCTCAAGGACAATGACGCATTTACTCGTGTAGTGAGTTCCAGGCGTTTTATGGAAAAAAGTTTTGGATGTACTACAACTTTAATTCAAGTATTGAATCATTATCAATATAAAGTGTTATATAAGTATTATATTTTTCCCATAACTTTTTGAATATTTTTTATTTATTTATTAAGGAATATCAACAATATACATACCTATGCAACATTCTTCTTTACATTTATCACTACATCACATCTATACTAATATTATAAAGCAGAAGAGTTTGTTTGTTTGTTTGGTTGGTTGAACGCGCTAATCTCAGGAACTACTGGTTCGAATTAAAAAATTCTTAAATTTTGTGTTGGATAGTCCATTTATCGAGGAAGGCTATAGGCTATATAACATCACGCTACGACAAATAGGACCAGAGCAACAATGAAAAATGTTTCAAAAGCGTAAAAAATTATTATCAATAAATTATTTACTTCCCAATAAAAATATATCAATATGAGTTCAGTCATCGTTTAAAATAGCACAAGTATGCAAGACTATCTAATTATGTGGTTAAGTCCATTTTTTCCTTTTTTCCAAATGTATTTTAATTTTGTCTTCTCTATTTTCTTTTTTCTTTGCTCTTTTGGTTTAGTGAAACTGTGAATTTAATTGTTCTAATAATTTATTGATGTTTATCGTTAGGGGTTGGGTTAAGTGAGGTCGCATGGCTACGGCGTTGGTAGCGTGCATTCGTTGTTAAGTGTTTCGTATTAGCTAGTATAATATTGTTATCTGTGGTATTAGTAAACTTACGGGGACGTTTTTTTTTTTTTTTAATGAAAATGTAAAAAAAAGTTAATCAACATTTTTAAAGTGTTACACAAATATCGTACTTCTGCCAAACTGCATAACAGTTTGTTGGCAGATGCAACTCCCTTTGACTATACATTGTACACCTAGTACACATAATACATGTTATAGAATAATAGGTAATATTAATATTAATGAACGTACATACACGAACATTTCGCATTACACTCATACACAGACATATAAGTGCATATTCACCCACATATAATATACATATGACAATTTTTGGTTTTACAATGTTATTTTGTTGCTGACGCTTTCTAACAGAAACTCTTGTGTTTTCTTTTTAAATACTCGCTTTGTATCGATACTATTCAAAAGAGCTGGCGGTAAGTTGTTAAACAATTTAGGGACCATGTAGTTCTGATTTCTTTCACCATAATAATTGCTACACGTGGTATTCTGTGTTGCACTTTTCTAAGTCAGGTAACACACCCGATTTTTTGTGTAATAAAACTTTACTTAATTAACATAGCCTTTTTTTATAGAAATATAGATATTGAATATTACATAAAAAGAGGTAACCCTAAACTCACTTACGGCAAGGCAACCGTGCGCTATTGCTAGGCAATAATAATTGTGTTTTAAGAACAATAATTTTCGCATGCATCGGTCGGCGCTCGGAAAGAGTAGGTAATTAAAACGGTAGGTATGGACGTTTTTGAAGGGAGTGATTTATCTGTTACGTAGTAACTACTTAGTAATCTGTGATACTACTAGCGTATATTGTTTTTTAAATAGCAGCTGGTGACTTGTTTTGTTTTTAACTAGCATTGTTTTCTTTTTATAAGTACACAAGTGATCTGCGGTTATTTTATAAGTTGCGAGTAGGTTAAACATAATTTGTAGGTCCTTGATTGTAGGATAGGTATCTCCGATTTTGTATAATTACTTAAAAACTCGTTTATTTGTGGGAAAATGAACACTTTCATTTGATGTTATATAAAGCATAGTCTATAATAAATAAAGATTTATTGTGCAACAACTTAAGACGGAACTTCATACATACATGGTCATTGTTCTTTGATTATGATCGATTGAGTAGTATGTAAAAGCGTAACAAACACGTGAATCACGTTGTCAGTAATACTTACGAAGTAACAATTATCTTATCTGTGGTAATACCTACTTATTAAAAAACACAAACCAACTCACATTTGCATTTATATTTTTAGTTACGTAGTACTTACAGGCCGATCCATATCCAATAGCACCCGCGAGACCAGCACCAAATACGGCACCTGACCGGCCCCCAGCTAGAGCCCCTAGAATGCCTCCTAGCACAGCAGCTGCACCCGTGATCAGCGCTGGCTCTAACACTATGCGGATGTTACATATATCACCTGAAATCAAACAATCATTGTATAATTAAAAAGAAAATCAAAAATCAACTCAATTAAAAGACATTCGGCAAGATGGGTAATAAAAAAAATAATAAAAAGAAAAGAAATTGGTCTTATACATAGGTACCTATAACACTTACCTAATTTTCTGGAGACTTAATTTAACCATAACAAATTACTCTTATATTAAAATATAAGAGTAATTTGTTATGGTTAAAAAAAACAAGGGTATTACAACATAAAACTAAAAAAATATATCCCTTAGTATTTTACTTCTTCAACCTAACAAATCATTTGACAATATGGATGGGACAATAGGGAGGTATGATGTCACAAGCTGTTATTTTATTGAAATTTCTACAAAAGTTATCTTTTTGACATTTAATAATATAAAACTAATTTTACGTAACAGTCAAGTACCACATTGAATATTTATTGTAAATTGTACCGAAGTTTATTGCTCCGGAATTGATACAAGCTCTACGGGATAAGTTTAACTGAAAAATGATTTCGAAATATAAGCTATAAAAATATGCTATCATCAAAATAAAAAAAAATGGAATCGAGAACTACATTCTTTATGAACTCGGTTTACAAAGAAAAGCTGGTTTCACCTCAATAATGGCATTAAAATTTTCTGATAGTTATATCTAACAATATTTTAAAGTGAAAACTTCTTTCTTAAACTCGCGTCAGGACACCTGACCCTGATCGAAAATACGTAAGACGGAGCCGAGTTTCTTATATTAAAAAAAATGTAACATTCGAAATTCAAACATTTATGAGCGGCCAGGAGCGCAGAACTTCCAGTGTACCCTATGTCTACATTTAGATATGTTATTACCTACTTTTTATTTTTAACCTATTTATATTTATACAAATGTGTGTGTGTATGTATGTATATACAAATACATTGTGAAGTTATGTTTTCACTTCTGATGTGCAGTCCTATGACTGACTTTTTATTTTTAATTGTAGTCTAGTTGACACAGGCAGTCGTTTTTATTACATAGGAAAAACCACTGTCCGTTTGTCCCAAATTTTTTAATTTTTCAGAAGGCTTTCAAATTGAAGTACTCATGACCAACTATTTAATTAACAATATATGTATACTAAAAAACATTGAACTGATGCCTCTGAAGATAATAATAATATTTATCATACAAATTTCATTTTATATTTTCATTTGTTATTTAGGTAAGACTTTGATTTTATTTATATTTTTATTAATGTTTTACTTGCTGCTTGCTTGGAACTTAGGGCTATTATCTTAATTATTTAAGTGGTTGTGGTGATATGCTTAGTATAGCCTAATCTCTAGCACTCTACTTTCACTTTGTATTTTACAACCACCTTTTAGTTTTATAAAAATATATATAATTTAAACAAATTAATCTAGCTTTACTTTAGAGTATATGTATAGCTATAGGGCAGCAGAGAATACTTTGTTTCACTATTATCACTATATATTTATATAAATAAAAACAAACTGCAAACAGATATCCACTTCCCGAATAAACAAAGCAGTTAACAATATGTTAATACGGATACACCAGTTTTTTATCAGTGTAACCTTTGGAATACCTAACTATAAAAGCAATTCTAAATGCCTACCATCAAAAACTATAATAATTATTAAGTATGGCCTCAACCTAATCTCATTCGACGATTCGTTGAGGAAAGTAATCTGGGTTAAGTTTTGTTTTTAGGAAATTTTGATGATCTTTATATTCAAAATGTAAACCAATAACTACCTATATCATCGTCTAGATAAGATAAATCGATAGATACCTAATTTAATATAATCCATTCATCCACGCTTCGAAGATGTAATGAATATCAAATACATATCGAAACATCGAAAGAAACGTATGAAATATATCACCCTTATTTGCAAGGGATTAAAAAAATAAAAGTAATCTTAAATTAAATTTACTCTAAGCACAGAATACACAATGGTGTGTACAAATCTCTCTGATTGAATTCCAATTAAACTAATTACAACTGTACTTACCGATTCTAAAAAGAAGTTCTTCCAGCCAACTTGTTTCGACAAACATTCCATGATTGTTGTACAATCGCAATTGCATGTCCATTTTGTCTTATTTCGTGTTTAAAAGTACCTAATGGGGCACGGCAAGTAATAAACGAGGAAAATAACATGCACACAAAGTTTCGTTGACAAAGTTTATCTCGCGTTTGATCCAAAATTAGAAATCCCCGCGATCAGTGTTGCCATTTTAGGATTAAAAATAATTAAAATTAAAATAGAAGAATAATATTTTCTGGTTCGTTCACACGCTCGCGTTCAAACCGACATTTAACAAGCATAAGTACGGGTACAAGCATGTGAATAGGCCGTTTGTGCATACTTCGATGCACGCTTTTGATCGGGATGACTGTCGGTTTTTTATTTTTGATACACATCAAAGGGTTTATGTGCTTGTGCTTGTGTGCCTGTGCACGCGCTAGCTAGGCCGCTTTAGTATAGGCACAGATAACTATATACGAGTATAGGTTGCATCTTAATGGCATACGGACGACGCGACGACCGCAATAAATTTTTGACGACACCAAATCAACAAATATGTTGGATTGGTCTGAACCTTTATAATCCAGGAACCGAAAACAAAAGAAGAGTTCAGAAAGATGTTTCTGAACAATTCATTAATAAATATTGTTTAACAGGGCCAGAAATTCACGAAACAAAATAGTATCAATTCTTAGGGTTTAGAGTTAGTACCTATTGATTGATTGATTGATGATAAGAGAATTGTAACTAATCGCATGTCCATACGATATGCAGTAAATTAAATAGATTTATGTATGCCTTGAAACAGTTACGAAACACAGCTAATGAAGAAGCCGCCCCTAATGCTTATCATGGTTATATAAGTTCGGTTTTGAGGTACGGCATACTGTTATGGGGTAACTCAACCCCTATAACAAAAGCTTTTTTTGTATTAAAAAAAAATGCTTGAGAGCATTATCTGATGGTCAAGATCAAGACGAAGACCTATATTAAAAAAACTACCTAAGGCTGTTGACACTCTTGTCTATATATATTATGGAAATGGGCATGTTTGTTATAAATAATAAAAAAATAAATTCAAAAGTTAGTGAGGATAGTAAATTCATTAAATCATAATAATATAAATAATAATAATATAAAAATCTGACTAAACTAAGAAACGAATCATGTAAAAGAATCTTCGATGTAAAAATAGTTATTGGCCCCAATTCTGTTACTTCACTCGCTAAATTAAACTTCACTAAATTTTCTTTATATAAGAAGTAAACCTTGTACACTTAAAAACAAGGTCTTATTTCAAAGTGAAACAAGTAGGTAACATGTGTCGCTATCGAAATAAGCAATTTATTTGTCGACTAAAGTCTGATACGCTTAAATAAACTTTAATACAACGTAGCGAGAGCCGCTATCCATCTCTTTTGCTCTGTGTTTTTAGTAAGCGTCTTCGTAGGTGTAGATTAAAAACACGTCATCCTTGTTCGTTTTGAACAAGTTTTTATACGGCAATTATACAGCGTTTGAATAAATGAAGACTCTCGCTGCGTGGAAATAAAGTTGAGTATACGTTGACAGGTTTTAGTAAAATTTAACGGCGCTAAGAAATAGATGCTAGTAACGTATTTGTTACTAGCATCTATTTCTTACCTTATTACGAAGAACACTAGGTTGATTTCATATGAAGAAATTAAGTCAGGTTTTAGTTTAGTCGAGTGTACAATAGAATCGGCACCATTATCATGTCCATTAAAAAAAACGAATTTAAAGTTTTGGCTACTTGAAAAGTGCTTTTGGTGTAAAAGCACTTTTCAAGTAGCCAAAACTTTTAATTCGTTTTTTATATAAATAAAAAAAGTTTTATATAAATGATTTTTTAGTTGAAAAACCTAATAGTTTTAAGTAAAATTTCACATGCCTATTTAGTTCGGGCTGCTTTCTTTCCAATAATAATAGATCAAGCCCAAAGCAGCCCCCACGAGATCTACGTCTGCGTCGTCTCCCATGTTTGCAATGACTAGCATGCCTGCGAGCGTGTAAATAGCTTGCTTGGTGCGTGTAAGTGCGCAGGCTGCGTGCTAGGCTGCGTGCCGGGCTTCTTGCCAGGCTGCGCGACGTGCGTCTAAACGCACCATTAAGGTATTATGCATATAGTTTGTTTAAATCACTGGATATTTATTTTACATAGATCATTTATTATAAAAGTTCAATATTATAGATACCTATTTTACTTTTTCAATTATTGTGTTTATAAATCTATAATGTGAAAATGATTAGTAATTAAAATTATTGTATTATTTGGTAATTAAACAAAATATTTGTAGAACTTAGGAAGTCTGTTAACAGATACGGCTGATAGACAATTAAAATGATTTACTGATGGGACCAAGCAATTATAATACAAAGGAGCGAGAGAACACACGCGATTGCCGTTAATCGTGTACTAATCGGAGTTTTGTAATAATTAGCGAAGGTAAAAACACTTTTTCGGCAATAGTGTAAGGTTTCATCGTACAATAAGAAAAGTAATTTATTGTGTATAGGTATAGGCTATAGGGTATTATAAAGGGTAAAAAAATTGTGAAGCTATCGTCAGTATCTACCATCTCAAGGTCCATTCCACTAAAATTATATTCCACTCAAAAGAATTAAAATAAACTGTAAGCGTTTTTACATAACATGATAAAAAGGATTTTTTTTAAAGTCCAATTCTACCTGCCATATCGAAAACCAACATTAAAAAAATCTTTACTTGACAGATATAAAAAAATGTTGACCATAAGATAACCGTAACGTAGTGTTTGTATACTCTTTGATAACCGTCCAGCAGGCTTAAGTGCTCCCTAAACGATCATGCGGCATGACATGCTGAATCATCCTGCTGCATGAAGGACCTATTGAGAGGCCATCATGCAGGATGACAATCGCTTGGTATAATCATTTTATTCAGTCAATATAGATAGTACAGTGAAGAGCGCAATCTATTATAGCATTATTAATACGAATTTGATTATTTATGTATTTTTTATATTTTTATTCTTATCTAAAAAATTTGTAACTTATGTTTTAGTGCTTAGTATTAGTTGTATTAATTGTACTCAATGTAATTATACGTAATGTAAACATTACGTATAATTACGTACAAATGAATGCTGTGGGCGTCTATAATGTAAAGCACAATATTGCATATTATTACGTATATTGTTGATGCTCCTCAATAAATAAATAAATAAAAATAAATAAGTAGAAACAGGATAAGATTACGATTAACTATAAGAATTTAGATTTCAATTATATAATCTGGCAACCCTGCTATTGCATGACGACATGCCAATATAAAGACAATCATGCGTGCATGACGACCATAGCTTGCAGGATGAAAAATAAATTGACTTGTCAATCAGCTGCCAGCACGTAGTTTGCATGGCATTCGCATCAATCAATGCAATTAAACGATCATGCATGCATGACATCACGTAACGCATGTCATGCCGCATGATCGTCTAGAGAGCGCTTTACGCAGAACCAATTACGCTTTACCCAAAAAAGCAGATTGTTGTCTATGGTTTGTTTCACAAACGTCAAGGTGTTTAGCGTATTATTTAAGGGTGCGTTCATTAATTAGGTGAGGCTTTAGAAGTGGAGAGGACTGATCCAAATCTCAGCAAACCACATAATCACAAAATATTTTTTCTCACGACACTTGAAAAACAAACAAAAAACACGAAAGTCTCTGTTGAGACCCCTCACGACTCCCTGTGGATTATATTATTATTATTGATTTGGGTGCCTGGTGCTACCTCGACCATTTCTGGTCTTTTGTAGCGCACCTCTGGTTTACAGTTCACTGCTCAGACTTATGGCTTCGAGAAACCCCCAGATCCTATCAGCAGTGATTGTTTGTATTTCCTGCGGTTGCATGATGTGCAACCCTAGGTGAATACTTCGGTGCCGCATTAGTGGGCCACAAGAGCATAAAATATGCATTGCAGTCTCTTCTGTTTCTAGACAGAAATCTGCAAATTGTGTTCTCACCCAATTTTAGGTTGAACATATGTTTGTTCAGTTTGCAGTGTCCGGTCAGGACTCTTGTCACTGCACAGGTTTTGTATCTTTTGAGCTCCAGAAGTTCTTTAGATACTTTATTATCATAGCCCTTTATTATGGCTTTCGAGTGTCTTAGACCAGTCGTGGTCTTCCATCTCTTAAAAGCCAATGATGTATATTTGGCGTTTATGATAGAATACGCTCGCTGTTTGCTGATGCCGCAGAATGGTTCTGGGCCATGCTGTTGGTTGTCTGCACCAGCTCTGGCGAGTTCATCGGCTTTTTCGTTGCCATCGATGGTTATTAAACAGTGGTTATTAAACAAGCCGTACGTTGTAGGCTGTCTAATTTGTTCGAGGTAGTCGTTTGGCTTACCTTACGGTACCAGACGGCAGCTCCATACGTTACGATTGGCCTTACAATCGCCCTATATAGCCCTAGGGCCATCTTGGGCTGAAATCCCTATCTGGCGCCGGCCATGCGACAGCTCATCCATAAAGCCATTTTTGCTTTATGGACTATGTTTGTGATATGTGAGTTCCAGGTTAACTTTTGGTCAAGTGTGACCCCTAGGTACTTGACTTCACTAGAGAAAAAGAAAGGATTTTGCCGTTTAGTTTTGGATTTGACAACTTTCCAGCTTCCTTTTCTTTGTGAATGGAATTATCGTAGTTTTGTCTGCATTAATTGATAATTCGTCATCTCTGCACCAGTTGTTGATGGTGTTGAGTGCTCCTTGTAGTAGTGTTGAGATGGTGTGGAGGCATGGTCCTCTGACTATGACCACTAGGTCATCTGCGTAGCCCTGTATGTCATAGTCGAGGTTAGACATTTCTACAAGGAGTTGGTCAACAGCGAGGGTCCAAAGTAGTGGGGATAGGACGCCTCCTTGTGGGCACCCTCGTGTCGTATAAAATTTGTGCGATGTTTCATTTAGTGAAACTGTCGCAATTCTGTTTGAGAGCATGCTTTCCACCCATTTTATGGTGGTGACATCAATGCCCTTTGCATTCATTCCTCTGAGGATTGTTGCTGTGGGTGTATTGTCAAAAGCGCCCTCAATGTCAAGAAATGCACATAAAGCAGTTTGCTTATCCTCTAGAGCCTTGTCCACTTTGTCGATCAGATCTAATAAAGCTGTTTCCGTGGATTTGCCCTTTTGGTAAGCATGTTGGTAGGGACTTAGTGGTCTTTCTACTAAGTACGTTGCTCTAATGTGCTGGTCTATAACTCTTTCCATAGCTTTTAGAAGCAAAGAGGTAAGACTTATAGGTCTAAAGGATTTCGGAACTGAATAGTCCGTTTTTCCTACTTTCGGTATGAAGCGTACCGTGACCTGTGACCATTGATCTGGTATGACTCCTCTTGCGTAATTTGCTCGGAACAGTTTTACCAGATGCGGAAGGAGAATGTCAATTCCATGTTGCAGCAGTGCTGGGAAAATGCCATCCTCCCCCGGTGATTTGAGGGGCTTGAATTTGCTTATAGCCCATTTTACTTGGTTGGGCCTGAAGATTGCACTGGCCAAGTTCCAGTCGGAGTTTTGTACCCTGTGGATGGAGTCCTTTGGGTTGCAATGCAATCTATTATCGGTTTCGTAAGGTTTTTAGAAATGGAAACGCTAAGTAACGTTTGAGACTTGTTCAAGCCTGTTGCGTCACAATTTCCTGACAAACATTATCAATGACGTCGTACTGTTACGGACTATCAAAATTTAGCAGAGTGATATTTGAGATCTGATAAACACTCGATGCAAGTTCGCAGGCTACCAGTGATGCCAAGAAACTTGATAGCAAGACTTGAGTAGACGTAAGAGAAAGAGAGAGAGGGAGAGAGGGAAGGACCTCTATCGTAAGGGGCCCTTAGCCATGCTCTATACATACATATCTTGTTTCTCTTTGGAGTTTACTCCTTAAGAATCGATTTTAATATAAGACGCCCGGTATGAAAAAATATGAAGAGTGAACTGACGTGGGAGAGCCATGCTTCGGCACGTATGAGCCGGGCCGGCTCGACTCCGCTCGATACCACGGCCTCACAGAAAACCGGCAGTGAAGCAATGCTGGCATTGCTTTTCGCCGCGTGAGTGAGGTTACCGGAGGCCCTAGCCCTACCCTCTCCCTTATTCCCGTCCTTCCCCTTTCCCCCCTCTCGCCTCTTCCCCCCCTCCCCCTCTTCTCCCACCTTTAGTAATGTGTGTGTATTGTATACTTGTGTGCAGCCGACGTACCTACACAGGGTATGCTGCGAGGCAGCTGACGCATATAAGTATATATGTGTATATAAAAAATATTTATTCATTAGAGGAATATCCACATTAAACTTAATTTTTTGTGCAGGCAAATTAACAGACCGATTAATGGTAAGTGGTCACCTGTAAATGCTCCCACGGAGCGGAACTACTGACCAACAAGAACACAATATGAAGCCGATTATATTAATTAGCCTTAACTTTTAAACGCTTCAAAATAGTAACCACTCTTAATTTTTATCGAGAAATATACTCAAGCCTGTATACCCAAAAGGGCAGACAGAGACGTATTTAGCACCCATTTATCCAACTGTCATTTGTGAAATTGGAGTATTTTGAATGGGTAAAGTATGTAATGTAAGAAACAGTGGCGTAACTATACCAAATGAGGCCTGTGGCTAATTCATTTATACATTTTGTAATTAGTGCCTCCTGTGTTCCAGGGCTTTGGTGCCCGGGGCCCCCTCGAGCCGAAGGCCCGTGGCATTTTGCCCGCTCTGCCACCCTATTGTTACGGGACTGGTAAGGAAATGGATTAGGAAGTACACCTCCGAATGGAGTGGGGAATTGGGGAGGGTTAGCTATACCTGTAACAGGCCTGGGTCGCGTTGTAAATAAAACGTGATTTATTTTTAACTATTTTTTTTTTCAAATGACTTAATATATTAATTACATGCACCATTATAATAAATTTGTGCCTACCATGTGCAATTGTTCTTTGAGAAACAACATAGTTATATACATATTTTAAAGTTTCTTTGTTGTTTTACATCATAATCGTAGTAGACAACGTTAAGGCACTCATGCGATAGACATTAATGACTGAACTTAATAGTTTTTTATATATAAACTAATTTTCACTATATTGTGAAGCTTTGTCGTCAATATTAAAAATAAATAAAATAAAAAAAACTTGCTCGTCGGTGTTTTGATGTTTTTAGCATGAAAATCGCATCCACATAAAGCTAATGCTAACTTTTCTCCATATGTTTGGGTAAACATATATTTTGGATTCGATAATAGAAATACTCAGTAAGTAACATTATACTATATGTACTATATGTAGTAGTTTTAAAATTACATTTATTGACTAATACAAATGGTATCTAAAAATAACATCAAATCATAAAATTCAATAATAATTTATGAATGGTTTACAACAAACAATTATGTGATTTCAAGTAAACGAAATATGTTTATATATGGTTAGTGATACCTTCCTTCTGTAATGCTCATAAATATCATATTTTGTATTTCAAAATAATTAGCATTCACAGATAAATTTAATAGATTCAGATATTATACCTACTTATAATAATTAAAAAACAAAAGCCTTGTTGAAAAATTAATTTTATTTATTTAACTTTTAAAAACCAATAGATAAACTACAAACGAAAAAGAAGCAAATTGTAACGTGATTTTCTTTCATACTTTTAGATCTTACGGATTACATGCTGTAATTGTAACTAATCGTTAATTTGTAATTGGATTACATTTTATTCACATGCTCAGGTAACGAAGAGTAACGAGTTCGGAATGATTATTATGAAATTCTACAAAACAAATTGTCACATATAAAATAAGTATCTACATAAATTGAGCAAACGTCAGTAACGCATCTTTTGTAATAATATTGCAAAAATTACGTTAAACGACAACCCAGCACATTGACACGAACGAGTTGAAGAGTCAAGCGAACGAGTTGACAAGTCAAGCGAACCAGTAGACAAGTCAAGCGAACGAGTTGATAAATCAAGCGAACGAGTAGACAAGTCAAGCGAACGAGTAGACAAGGCATATTTGTCACACTCGGGTTTGATATCGACATCTAAAATATTTAACCACTTTAAACGCCACTGCCACGTATATGTTACAAAAATAAGATGCACCATAACACGAGCTAAACACTTAGACCATTATTTTTTTTATGAGAAAGACATTATTTTTTGTTGTGTTATGATGACGATGGCCTTTAAAGGGTTAATATTAATACACACTTTAAACTCTAAGAAACAAACTAAAACAAATAATAATACACATAAATAATAAAAAAAACAAATAAGAGTAGTTATGAACATTGTTCAAAAGTCAATCAAGAAAATTATTATTATATCTGTTGTTACAGGAGTGATATGTTTCGATAAATCTTTTCTTAATATTATGCGTGCCTTTTAATACGTCCTTCGTAGTCCAACCTTCATTGGAATCAAACTTATAAATTCTATTCCAATTTTGAGAAGAGGTTACATGTGCTTTCTTGAGCTATTTTAAATGTTAATAAAATTTAGAACAGTTTAAAAACTATGCGCAGTGGAATACTAGGCCTAATCTATAGAAATCTACCCATGACCGTATTGTCGTAAAGTTTTAAGTAGCACTATTTTATAGTGCAATTATAAAACTTATACACTGTCCAGTCTGCCCACTTCAATAACAATGGGAAGTGACTATACTAGAATCGAACAGATTATCGATAAGTGATGAGTCTAAAATTCCAACCCTAATTGAAACCCTTAATGAGCACCGGACATACCTCAGCCAGCCAATCAGCCTGACACAATATTGTTATTACATAAGTCTACAGGTGTTACAGAAAGGTAGCCGAAAAATAGTTATTTAGTTTGAACAAAAATTGGAATTAAAATTTTTTTTGGTACTTGCTTCTCTTGTTGAAGGTACACATTATTAATTATTTTATATGCAGATTTTTTTTTTTAAAACCTTACAGTTCATCAACATACTTGGTATTAAATACCCATTTTTCTCGGGTGGGAATCGAACCCACGACCTATGGCGTAGCAGTCAGGGTCCCTAACCACTAGGCCAGTTTTGGCGTGAAAGAATAACAAACATCCATCCATCCATCCATCCATCCAAACTTTCACATTTATAATATTAGTGGGATTAACTTTATCAGTCAATTTTCAAGTACAATTTGTCAGTTTTAAAATAAAACTTTTGTATTATAAATCACGAATTTTCCTGAAATTGTTAGCACTTTACGTTTTTTACAGGCTCGATACCACCCTAGAATTTGACTACACCTTTCTGTAACACCTGTATATAGGACAATCCAATAAGTTAACCACATTTAACAATGACATACTTACATACTTTTACCTGTACAGATTAGGCACTGACAAGATATTTATATTTTTATCAATCTATGTCACTTTTTACATAGACAGAACTCAAATTAAGTATTAGCAACTCTTGATAAGTAAAATATATAATGGGACTTGATATGTGTGAGCTTCAGGATTGTAGCATTAATAAATTTTGAACACTTATTATTAAGTGGAGGCAACTATTATTTATTGCAATAGAATAAAAAAGACTCACTACTTAAGTCCATTTTTTTTTTCAAGTAAGTATCTACAAATACTGCTACTGCTCCACTTCTATTGGTCATAGCGTGATGACATAAACTTTTTTTTTGCAGAGCCTTCGTCAGAAAACGGCCTATCAGATTCTAACGCAAAAGAATATTGTGAATGTCCTATTCACAATATTCTTGCATTCTTGCAAACTGCTATTAACACATTCCCGCAAACAGACTTCAGCTTTCTAATAATAGTATCTAGATACCAGATAATATATTAGCAAGTATTTAATATTATTATAATTATAAATAAGATCAGACGCATATATATTATACAGTTATGCAGAAGTCTAATCAATTAATAGTGTTAGCAAAATATACTTTTCTCATCAAAGAAGATATTTTAATAAACTATTTGTGTAGAAGAAAAAATTGGTTGTTTACTTAGTTCATTATGAAACATACAGTTACCAAATGAAAAAAAAAAAACTGAAACAAATACATTGAAATAGAAGGATCAGACCCTAAACAAGCATGTTGGAGCTCATTTTAGTAAATAAATATTATTCAGTTAATTGTGTAAATAATTAATTAATTACACCATTAATTAAGTTAACCTTCATTTAATTACGTAATTCAATAACGGTTGGAAATAATTAATTAAATTTTTTACTTTATTACCATAACTCTTTATATAATAATATGCAGTTTTAGAATATTGTAAATACATATACACCCTTTTGTTAACTATATATTTAAAAATAATTTATATATATATATATATAGCTACCTAGAGTCATTACAATCTACTAAGGCGTTCTAAGGCACTTTATTCAATAGCGTTCCTATTGATATTTGATAGTACTTCCCTGCCAAGTTTTTGAAAGATAAAGTCTAAGATTGTCAAAACAAGTTCTTTGCGGCTGTGAGCGCAGTTCATGAGAACTTCAAAAGCTCTGACGTAGTCTATCGGGTCTAACCGTCGAAGATAGTTAAGAATTATATACAGCAAGTCCCTTAATTTTTCTTTGACAGTTTCCCAAGCTTCACGGAGTGTCAACACAGCTGAAAACAAGAATTAATGGTTAAATATCAATCAACATGCGATAACAAATTGTAACTAAATGGGAGGGAGGGATAGAAAACATTATAATTCCTTTTAATCTATCTCAAGGTGTAAGTATCCTTGTAGTGTTTTTTTTTTTTTTTTGTTAATGGTTAGGTTTTCTGCATCATTAATCTTGCGCAGAAATATAATCTACATAAAAAAATTACATTAATTTTATCAAGCATACGACAAAATTACAAGTATTTAGATATACCTTATTTATTTTAAGAGTTTAATAAAATATCTGAAGATTTTTGTGTTCTTAATAATGATCTGGAAGGAAAAAGATCAAAAATCACCTGGTTGCCAAGTTCAAATCATTTCCTTTTCATGGTTTGATCTTAGCACTTGTTGCTGATAGGTGGAATAGGTGCTGCGTTAATGTACTTAACAAGATACTTACTGGACACTCCAAGTCCAGCAGCACTTCCGATGCCGGCACCCAGTGCTGCGCCTATCCGACCACCAGCTAATCCTCCCACTATACCACCTGCTACTGCCAGCACACTCGTGAAAACAGCTGTTTCGCGATTCCATACTATGCGAATCTCGAATATATCTCCTGTAATAATAAGAGGACAGTTCAAAATAAATGATAATTTAAATTGAATGGATTTTACGGTGGGAGAACTATGCATGAGTGAGGTTACCGGAGGCCCTAACCGTTCCCTCTCCCTCCCTTTCTCCTACCTCCACCATAAAAGCCGGCAACTTGTCACTCTTGAGTTGCAGGTGCCCATGGGTGGAGGTAGTCACGTACCATCTTTCTTTCCTTTTAAAAAAGACAACTCCCGCATTAGGAATAAAATTAATCTTGTGTCGCGGGGGGCTTTACAAACATACAAAGAACGGACACAAGGAACACCCAGACTCGGGTGGGAATCGAACCCACAACTTATGGCATAGCAGTCAGGGTCAATAACCACTAGACCAACAGGCCAGTCAAATGACCATCAGGTGACCTGTCTGCTCTATGCCCCTATCCCCTATCTATTTGCTAATTTGCACACAGGCTTTTTGACTTTAGGACCTAGAGGTACCTACGTCTCAGTGTTCCCACTTAAGTTAACCTCCAGCACAGATGTTTCTGGATGTAAACATAACAAATATTATGAATGCAACTGTAAGTTTGTATTGTTGTTTGTTTTGCTTTTACACCTTTACTCTGTATATTAACACAGGGAAAACTAGTGGTTTATATTTAGAATGTCTTTTAGAGAATGCATGTGGCTGCTTTTGCCCTGTCACTTGCACGGACAGAAATCACTCATATTTATTAAAACTAAGGCTTGCATACAGTTAGAGCAATATTATTTTATTGGTAGAGTCTTGAGAGAGACTGCATTGAGTGCTGCATTTTACACTCTTAGATGTGAGTTTCTGTAGGTTTGGTAGATCTTTCCTTGCCACTTTTTCTCTTCTTCCTATTTTAGGAAAAATATGGAATATAAAGTTGGCTTATTACAACTCTACTCTTATCACATTCCAAATATCAACAAATTATTACATAGATAGACAGATAACTCAAAAACTCTTTATTGTACAAAACATATGAAATTATACAAGACTGGATATAGATAATCTTACAAACTATAAACCATTTACAATTGGCCGCCTTATAGCGGTCTGTGAAATTCACAAATTAAACTTTAATCTAATAATGTATTTATTTTTTTTCAGACACAGAACAAATGATCATGCTCATCACAATTATTTGTCCTGGATGGGAATCGAACCCACAACCTCTTGCTCAGCAGTCAGGGTCACTAACCACTATACCTACAGGCCAGTCATAGTATAGAATGTAACAATGTAATGTAGAAACCTTAATAGGCAAATCCATTTCTTAATTGATTTACTCACTTTTTTTGTAGACTATGTATAAATAAATCCAAAAAAAACTGTTGTCGTATAACATTGTTAGATATTATTTTTATTATAATACTTGGTTTGCCCAATAAGGTATCAATATTGAACTTTGTATGTCTACCAAGTATATAACACTAACATAGATAAACAAGTGTTTCTTTTTAAACATGGACATATGCCAATATTTATTATTAAATAATTAAAATGCATGCACAGAATATTTCAAGGTTTCTTGGTTATAATTTTTGATTAATTATAATGTTTACATGAGCGAATTAATTATAAATTTAATTTATATTGATTATGGTAATAATTTAAATAATGTTTTTCTTCTACTTATTAATTAACTTTAGTAAATGATATTGAAACCAACAATGTATATAGCACCAAATGACATAGTTTTCAGGAATTGGAACAAATATTAGTATTATTACACAATAATGTAGCACTTCATTGTCATTGAATTATAATGAGATACACTATTCATTTGCACAATTTTAGAATTTCAAGAAATGTTTTAATTAGTTAATTTTTGTAAAAGTGAATGTATCGCTTGAAGGTTTATTTCGAAACAAAATGAGTACTCACCAATTTGGAGCAACACTTGTTCTAACCAATAATCTATGGCTATTTGACGATCATTACGAAGTTGAACTTGCATATCCATTTTATATCTCGAAGATTGACGGGGTAACTATTTTGAAAACGAAATGAATCGAAGGATCAAAAATAAATAACTTCTTGGCAAGTAAACAAAAATAAACGTCACTGTATAGCTGCAGACACTGTAGGTACAGACAGAAAAAAAACTCTTATATAAACAACTGCACGATAAAGTTTTCGTAACCTATGCTAGCAAGTTTGTATTTTTTTATTAAGAAGGTATTTTTATTCTTCAATTGTGTACTGTTGCGCACGGTAACCAACGTATAAATAAAACGTTCACCATGTCAATTGCTAGATGATCAACCTAAAACCACAAAAGATCTTGGTCCAGTTTATTTATACGGTACGGGGAAAAACTAAAGTCTCACTAAATTATCTACCTACTGTCTGTGTCTGCTTTGAGCACAAGATATATTTTTGATATTATGATAATTATCAATTTGGTAAATACCCGTCTTAAGTGTTGCCAACAGATTTTTAAACAATGTTATTTTTTTACTGTAAAACTTTTCGGCAACGATGTGATGGTTCAAACTCACTGTGTAATGTTATAAAACAAAAAATACATTATTACCCAGTCTTAGTTACAGTTGTAGAGATAATGATCTTATTGTTGTGTGAATGCTATGTTTGACTTACCGAAAAGGTAGTTCTTACTTGGAAATTGCCCGGGGATTTTGATAGATATCAATTAGACTACATTTTAACAAAAATGAAATACCATAACCACGTCAAGTCGTGCAAAACCTTATCAGGCGCAGATTTGAACACGAACAATAATTTACTAGTCAGTACATTTCTAGATTCTAGAAACTAAAAAGGAAAGAGGAAAATGAAACCAAAGCGTATAGATCTCAAAAAATCTGGGCCCGCAGCATGCCCGCAGAGGTAGACTTCGTGTTTTTTTATGGTATATGGGCAATGAGTAAATGACTACCGCCGCCCATGGGCACCTGTAACTCGAGAGTCACAAGGCATTGCCGCCCTTTAAGGTGGAAGTAGGAGAAGAGGGGGAGGGGGGAAGAGGGGAGAAGGGGGATTAGAGGGGAGGATAGCGGGGAGAGGGGAAGGATGGGAATAGGGGATAGCGAAGAGTTAGGGCCTCTGGAAACCTCACTCACGAGGCGAAAAGCAATGCAAACATTGTTTCACTGCCGGTTTTCTGTGAGGCCGTGGTATCGAGCGAAGTCGAGCCGGCCCATACGTGCCGAAGCATGGCTCCCACGTAAGAATATTAATATTATTTTGAACCTTCCAATGACCATAAGCTTTTATATAATTTTGTTATTAGAATTATTAAATTAATATTTGAGATTTAGTTTTCAATCTTCTCTTTATACAGGAAATATTTAATCGTAAAGAATTGTAGAGGTTTGTTAATATATTTTGTGTAACTGTCGACTTTTTTAAATTCAAAGGCGACAGTTACACATCATTATATTAATTTGCATTGTATTCAATGCAAATTAATATAATGTTAAATGATGTAAGATACAATTTCTAGTTTTGTATAAATTTGCATGGCAGAATATGGCATTGATCCAAAACCACCCATGCAATACCGGGTACTACCTGTATTCTATGCAAATAAATATATTTCATTTCAGCAAATAAATGGCAGTAACTCTTGATATTTAAATAAGATGTCTGTTTGAAAACTGAAATCAATAAACAGATAAAAGTCCAACATTTTATTTACTATCTGACGTGTGCGTTCGCGCAGCGGAATGTTGTTGAATTTAACGATTTTAATTATGCAGATATTTAGTGTATGACGTCGTGTAATTGTGTATGGTAAAAAAAAATTTGTGCATGCAGCCATTGTGGAGAAATTCGCTAAAAACTGATTCCGCTGGGCGAACGTTGTCCTGGCGGAACTTCTTTTAATCCATGGACTTGACTTATGAGTGACATGATTTGACTTAGAAGAAAAAAAATGTGTCTAATAATTAGTGTGTATTTGTGTGTAGTTGTGTATGTATGAATAAAATTAGTGCATGCATAAACTTTGGAGAAATTCAAGTTTGCGCTACGCGAACGTTTGGCCATTAGCTAGTTTTCATATAAAGCGCTTATATAGAGAGCTGTAGATTTTTACATACGTTGTTTTGAATTTGTTTATATTTGTTCAAAAAACAGATATAGAAAAAATCTTAGGGTTTAAAAGATAAAAATATAAACGTAAAATACGCTTATTAGGTCTTAGTTCGTAAAGTATGCACTTTGGGGTCTAGATTTTCACGTTTATTCAAACCTTGTAAGTGTCTGCAACATGTTGCCAAGTATCAATGATGTTCCGTTAGTAATTAAAGAGTTATAGGACAATTTACCATGAATAGACCACTGTTTACAAAGCAGTCAAATATCACGACGTTCTAAAGGAATTGCATAGTAAAATGTATTCCAATAATTAGTGTATTAATTCAACTACTCACATGCATAATTTCATCTCATTAAATTCAGTAATTAAAGAGAAACAATTAAAATACTGACAAAGCATCGAAAACCTACATAACCCGACCAAGTTCGGATGGCTACAAAAAAGCACGTTCTTAACCTTCCAGTATAGTATTTATTAATATGGTACAGTTGCGTACACGCGTTAGGAAAAAATAAAACAATTGTATTTCTTGAATGAAAAAAAAAATTTTTTTTTCATGGTATAGGGGGCAAACGAGCAGACGGGTCACCTGATGGTAGTATGTAGATGAAATTTTGCATGTGAGTAGTTGAATTAATACACTAATTATTGGAATACATTTTACTATGCAATTCCTTCAGAACGTCATGGGGCGGGTCATTTCTTTCCCTCTGATATGGCGAAGGAGATGATGGCTGGTCCATGCGTCATACTCGTGAACGGGTGCTGCTTGGGGTGACTGGTCGGCCTAGTCAGCGATGCTTTAGCCTATACTATTATTTTGGTTCGATCAACTGCAACTCTAGCCTCTTAATCCAGTCACGAATTATTTTTAACAGTAGATTTTGCAACTGAATGAAGGTAGATGTGCACCTTGAATGATTTCTATGTTTAATAGGTTCAAACCTTCAACGGTATCACTGAGTGATTTTTATTTTTTAGTACGTTAGCTTTTGGAGCATTTCAATAAAATGAAATTCAGGTGGCATCAGCTTGCATCCTGTTTACCTCTCGTGTAACACTAACACTATTGTACCTGAAGATCTGACTTTTAAAAAGAGTGGCCATGAGTTTCTTTTCCAGTATTCTTCTCATAAGGCCCTACGCATTTTGGAAACTGGAAGTTATAGATCGACACAAGCAGGCAGTAGATTTTGGTGTTTTTCACCTAATTTACCTTGACAATCCAGTACATGCCGGTCCTTAGTGTGTTTTACACTTGTAATGTTGTGTCAAACTTAAACTAATGAAGTACACTTCTACTTTCTTTCCCATGCTTTTATTTTGCAATTCAATAATGTATTCCCTACATTTATGGTGATAATAGGCAATATTTTTCTTCTAAATATTGTTACCAGAGCTGCATGGAGGGGAAAAAGCGTAAAGCATAACTGTTTAACATTAGCCAGGTTATGTGCTTGTTTGCCACCTTTGTTTAAATAGTCATTAAGTTATTTGGGCATTTAAAGCAAGCTAGTCTAGCGTCGGTGTTTTATGAAATTATGACCGATAAGTAGTTAACGTATCCATCATAAAATATCCAAAAAAAGTACCAGTTTACTGTCAATCGTTTATTGAATTATTTTGATATTATTTAAAAAGTACACTTAACATAATTATTAGATTTATTCAACGATGTCTCTTATTATCTAATTATTTTATTACATTAAAATGGTTTTCATATACAAAATACCTACTGGTCCACTAAAATCACGATCAACATGATATTAATTTATATTCATAATTCTAGTCATAATAATAATACAAATACTCCGTCTTTATTTTAAAATAATCATTAAAGTATCAATAACACTACATATATTATAATTGTCGATAAGTTTCAATAAAAAATCTATTTTCTGATTATGGGTATTCAGTGATTACTAAGTCTATAATAATAATATCCATTTTTTTTAAATCATGCAGCGGTAAGGCTTGAAAGTATCTTCTTGCCAAGAATACTTGATGCAGTCTCTAAAATGACCATTGCGAGTTGTGCGTTAAAACCGTTTTGTGTCAAAAACATGGCGGCATTCTTGTAATCTTCCAAACCCAAGCCAGCGAGGAAATCGTAGACAATTTCAAACAATTCGGACAATTTCTCCTTGATGTCGCTCCATATGCTTCTCATGGATATAACTAGAAATAATAAATGTGTTTGAATGTTAGAAAATAATGAAACAACGACGAACACATTTCCAGGTTAACATATTAACAGCGTCATTTTAGAAGCGTTCGTAAATACAGATAAAAGTATTTGTAGTCAATATTATCAATTCTTTTCAAATATGGATGTTTGGATCGTTTTCGGTACCTATATAAAGTTAGCTCTTTGCTTTTTAATTATATTAATCAAAGCTATGTACCGAAACCCAGATCACTCGGCGCTTTGCTTGACACGTCCCAGAAATGTTTAGGAACAACTTGGTGCGAAGCCACAGAAACCAGTTAAATCAATTAATTTTATTTATATAATTTTTCATTATAATGATTATTTATTAAATCGACGATTTCGAATAACTGATGGTCAATTTATAAAATAAAGATTTTTTTTGAATTTGAATTTGAATAAATATTTAAAGTTTTCAGTGACGCTAGCGAGTCGCACTATCGTTACTGTTCAACTAACACGTGGCGCTAATTTCATGATGCATGATAGACACGGTTATTTAGTCGAGGACTTAATAATTTATAAATCAATTTCTTATTAACAATAGATAAATACTATGATATTTCTTTTGCGTAATTAAATCAAAGTAACAATAATCCAAGCCTTAGCAGTGGCGACATAACGATTGCACATTCCATACCCTCCAAAAAAATTTGTACAGTAACAACTTTTGTGAAAAAGTTGATCAACCCCATTACCATCCTAACTTTTAAACTTTCGCGTTAAATGATATTATAATATAGGTGGTTACACAAAAGATACTTACTGACACACCCAACTCCTAATGCACCACCGACCGTACCACCAACCGCTGCACCAACTTTTCCACCGTAGTGGCGACCTATCAGACCACCAGCTATTGTCAAACCTGCAGTAACCAGCAAGGCTCCTTTCGCTCTGCTATCGTTCATTACCACACGAAAATCAAAACGATCGCTTATTGCTAAAATTATGTTCTCAATACATGACGGATTGAAGGGCAACGCCGCACTAGAACTTGAGCGAATAGGACACACCTCATACTCTCCATCAGACTCAGAGTTACAACTCATTTTTAAGTCAGTTATAAGCAGAAGTTTCGAGGCGGAGAATAAAACGATTATAACAAGGGCATGAAGTTGCGACGTAATTTATTACTTGTCTTGGTAAAAATAAAACTAATGTAGGTATTTGTGGAATTTTATGAACATAGACAAAATACAAGACTATTATCTATCGCGCCCATCGCTTTATCCCTTATTCTATGGCATTAAAAACGATGTAAATATTAAAAAACAATAATGTAATAATATAAAGAAACAGTAATGTACAAATAAATGTAATTACAATATAGAATTAAAATTTATTAAAACAAAACGTGGCCTATTAATCAGTAAGTAAATAAAAATGTTATGGCGCGTTTACACGCTGGCGTTCAAACCGACATTCAACGAGCACATTCAACGACGCAAGCGTGTGAACAGGCTGTTTGTGCATGCCTGCGTGAATGTGATCGCGCTTGGCGCCGATCGGGACGACTAACGCCTGCGTTCACACGCTCGCGTTCAAACCGACATTCAACGACGCAAGCATGTGAACAGGCTGTTTGTGCATGCTTGCGTGAATGTGCACGCGCTTGGCGCCGATCGGGACGACTGTCGGTTTTTTGATGGCGCGTTTACACGCTGGCGTTCAAACCGACATTCAACGAGCACATTCAACGACGCAAGCATGTGAACAGGCTGTTTGTGCATGCCTGCGTGAATGTGATCGCGCTTGCCGCCGATCGGGTCGACTAACGCCTGCGTTCACACGCTCGCGTTCAAACCGACATTCAACGACGCAAGCATGTGAACAGGGTGTTTGTGCATGCTTGCGTGAATGTGCACGCGCTTGGCGCCGATCGGGACGACTGTCGGTTTTTTGACACACTTCAAAGGGTGAATGTGCTTGTGTGCCTGTTTACACACACACACACACGCTCTCGGCCGCGTTAGTATAGTTTTCATCTTCGTGGCATACAGACGACGTAACGATCGAAATTAATTTTTGACGACACCAAATATATCGGAGTGGTCTGAACCTTTATCATGCATGAATCGAAAGCAAAAGAAGACTTCAGAAAGATGTTTCTGAACTATTCTTTTAGTAAAAATAAATATTGTTTATCAGGGCCCAAAAAAATATGAAACAAAATAGTGCCAATTCTTAGGATTAAAGTTAGTATTGATTGATTGACGATTAGAGAATTGTAACTAATCGCATATCAATGATGTGCAGTAAATAAAATAGATTTATGTATGCCTTAAAACAGTTACGAAACACATTTAATGAAGAAGCCGCCCCCAATGCTTATCATGGTTAATTATGTTCATGTTTATTAGAAATAATAAAAAATTATATTCAAAAGTTAGCGAGGATAGTAAATTCATTCAAAGAGATCCCACTAAAATAAGAAACGAATTATGTAAAAGCACTCTTCGATGTAAAAATAGTTATAACGCATGTGAAATAAAAAAATCAAATTTAAAGTTTTGGCTACTTGAAAAGTGTTTTTACACCATAAATGATTTTTTAATTGTAAAACCTAATAGTTTTAAGTAAAATTTCGCATGCATAATTATGTCGGGCTGGTTTTTTTTTTCAATAAAAATAGATCAAGGCCAAAGCAGTAGCTCCCACGAGATCTACGTCTACATCGTCTCCCATGTTTGCACTGACTACCATGTCCACAGAACACTAATACCCTACGGACCATGCCTGCAAGTGTGTGAAACAGGGCTGCCAGAGTGTAAATTGGATACAAAATTGGTATAATATCGGTTATCTTTTGTATCCTGTTTGTATAGTAGATTGCATTGCATAATTGGATACAATGTCATTGCTGATGTTATAGCGTAAAAAGTACGTACATACACATAGAGATACTTAAAACAAATCATGTCTGTGATAAACTGTTAAATCCTTATACGTTAAAGTTAAAACACCTTTTACTAAAATCCCCAAAGAGTGACGTTCTATAGTTGTACAACACTGATTTTGTATAATAGTACATGATTTTGTATAATTTCCGAGTCTTAGCGGTATAAAATAAGTTGTCTTTACTGGCAGCCCTGGTGTGAAAAGCTTGCGTGGCACGCTGCGTGGCAGGCTGCCCGCCGAGCTGCGTGCCATGCTGCTTGCCAGGCTGCACGGCGTGCGTGTAAACGTACCATTAAACGATCAAAGTAAAAACGTGATTTTGGCTTTGGATTTGGTTGAACGATTTCCTGAAGAGTTGCCGTTTGAAAAATAGCTAAACTACTTACACAAGCTCGAAAATCTACCAACATCTACTTATTGTTGGTACTAAAACTGTTTTGAATTTTTTAAACATAATAATATAACCAAACAGTAAAATTATACAAATTTATATTACCTGTTAATAGAATTCTAAATTAGGTATGTATGCAAAATCTATTATTTTTTAAAAATTGATCTAAATTATATTGATTACTACTTCATCTTGACAGTTGAAAAGGACAGTTGTTACTTTTACATTATTTGCTTAGATTATTTGTTTGTTTTTGTTGCTTGACTTCACTTGACACTTGTAAACATTGTGTGTTTAAAAAGGATGTCAAAATCTAGACATGTAACTCATAATAAGCAGACTCCAGCTGCCAGGTTAAATCATCGTATAGCTGAAGAAGCACAGCTACTTGCTGAAGAGAAATGGATAATCGAAGCCTTGAAAAAAATCAAAGCTCAAAGAAATGGTTTACAGGTTTGCCTAATTTGCTACACTATTTTAACGTAATTAAACGCATTATTTTACCTTCAAATTGTTTTAAGTAGATATGTAAGAGTTGAGGTATCGAAAATAAAAAGTTTTTTTAAACTACTCAAATATTTTTTTTTGCTTTCTTTCACTGACATATAGCTGGTGTTATAAGGAGTAACTCAGGTTACTTTTATTTTGGACAACGCACAGCACAGCAGGCACAGCTAGTCACATACTAGGACAGCTTTTGTCCACTTCCTCATAATGACTACTTTTATTTAGGAATACTGTCAATCAGAAAAATAATATCAGTCTATCTTTGTTTCCTAGATTGAACGTTTGCATTTGGAAAGTATGCGTGCAAAATTACTTGATGTCTTAAATCCAGATCAAACGAAGGAAGTATCTGTCCCTGCTAGTTTAGCAATCAACACTGATGAGGATATGCAGGATGCTGCTGCAAAAATACCAAACTTACAAGAAATAAATACATGTTCTATTGCCACCACAGACTTGAGTCATCAAAAACTGAACAATGATGAGTTATGCAATACAGAGGAGCTTAACTTATCTGTAACTAATTCGATATTTGGTAAGTATTGAAATTAATTTTTTTAGAGCCATTCTTTTGGCATGAAATCAAATCAATTCAATTCTTCATAGATAAATGTTGTGTTGTTGTCAAACCTATAGTGGCTAGTTTTAATTTCATTCATGAATATTTTTACTTGCATTCTTCTGTACTTCTGTGTACAATATGTATGTATGTATTTACAAAAAAAATATCAAATTAAGTTAATCCCTCTTCTAGAATCTGTAGTGAAAATTACTGTAAGGGTCATCACACACGATAACGGCACAGCTGCAGCGCGGCACCGCCTCAAAATGAGCCGTGCTTTATTGCGAGCCGCCCGCAAGGTGCAAGCTAATTTTAAACTTGCACGTGTTACCATGAACGCACATTTATGACTGAACGCGAACTCGCTCGTCTTCATGTGCCATGCGACGCTAAGTTTTTTCGCTGGCGGCTCGCAGTTGGCGCGCTGTAAGCACGCAGTCAGCTCCACATTTCAAATCTGACCATAACCATAAGAAATTTAGTCTAAGAATGCTAGGTTTTGTCTAGAGCTTCCTTTTTAAAGGTAAAGTTTTTTTTTCTAACCCTCCATATATATTTTTTCGAGATAAAAGGTTTATGTACATATTTTTCTGTACAAGTCTCCGTTTCTTTTCTAGATAATGAACCCTATGGTGCACCGTGTGACGAGGAGGAAGATGAAGAGGACATGGAAAACTGTCTGCTTGATATGGACTTGCTCATGAGTGGAAAGTGACAACCATGATTAATCTATTCAATCAATCAATCTATTTTGTTCACTGGTTGTGAATACAAATACTATCATCCTGTGAAATAAGCAGAGCTGTAAACAGTAAATACACAACAGATTATTGTAGAAAATACCAGTATTTATAATTTATGGAGACTGTTTCCTTTTGCTCTATTGGAATGAACTTTTGTAAGTCATTGAAATAATGTGATTATCTGAACCTGACCTACCAAAGTGGAGAAGCTACATAGACGTAGCCAAGCAATTCCTAATGGATTCCTCGACGAAAACTCATTGATGTTCGAATTTTTTCTTGATGAAACATTTTTCATTTGAAAACTAATAATGCTAATCTGCTAATGGTATCTGAAAATGGAACACTTACTTATATCAGTGAAAGTATTTATACTAAGCATTATTAGTTTTCTTTTCAAAAGAAAAATGTTACATACTTAAACATATTACTTAACATTTTGATTAAATATATACCTGTACTAAATATAAGATTTGATCCCGCGGACATTGCGGTGTAGTACAATCTTATGTTAGGGACTCTCTCAGTAGGGAACAGTGGCTCAGTGTAATTTACGTCACCGCATAATATGAGCGTGTTACAACAGCCCTAGCGAGTAGACAGTTACTGTAACAAATGCTCTGAAGTTTAGTAATTAAGGCCTAATCGTAATGAATAAAAAAAGTGAGTATATTAACAAAGAATTTAATAAAGTTTGTCTTACATTAATTTTTACATACAATAATCCATTTATGTATGTTATATACAAATGTTGATACAACAGTTATCAATAAATGAAATATGTTGGAAATAAACATCGTTTTTCATCCAAAACCTTGTAAATGGCATAGATGTTCAAGTAAGATATCAATCACACAATTTAGGCACTGCTTCGTTATTTCCAGTAATATTCAGAATGTAATGACCGTGTTTCGTAACATCCTTTACTTACCTTACTACTTTAGTTGGAAGTTGGATAATTATGAGTTTAGTGTACTAATGAGAATGACGCATTCACATACTTCGTACATTAAAAAAATCTTTTAAGTAATAGAGAGGAAGAGGTAGGTACTGGTAACTATTTTGTCTATTTATATAAAGATAGGTCATATTTTAAAAGCAAATGGGCATCGTCAATTTGTAAGTAAGAATGGTATTAAATTAAACTCTACGAATTAGCGGGAAACCTTTTGTTTTGAGATATTTTGTGATAATAAATCTTTGTTATTGTTACATATAGTTTATATTATATTTAATTTAATTACTCCATATTTAAGTAGTTACATCTGCAATTGAATGTTAACACACAAAGTTGGGTAGGAAATGTTACATTGTCCTCGTATATAATTTTCACTTATAAGCAATGTAACCGCATATTGTAAAAAGAAGATGTTAAAAAAAAGTGTCCTTTGAGTTTGTTGTCTGTTCTTCTCCTGACTGACTCCTGGATTCCAGACCAGTGCATTTGCAATTATTTTAGAAACAGTGCCCGAGAGACGAAGGCGAGACTTGAATATTCATTCTAATATTGTTTTTGATGACTGGTTTTTAGATGCCACCACTTAGACAATGAATGCAAGAAAAATATGGTCTCCTCTACTGTACACTTCTTATGATTTGGAGGCCTAATTCAACGCAGGGCAAGAATTATTGAAAGATAAAATAAATAAATTGAATTGAGTATGTCAGTTTAGACATAAGCCTCGTGTCTTACAGACCTATTAAAGGTTAAAAGTATTTATTTCTCTAATTTTTCTATTACATTATCCTGTTCAAAATATATAAGTAACATAATTTAGAAACTTTATAAATGTCTTATAAATTACAAGACGTTTAGTAGTAGTAGTTTGTAAATTAAAAGACCAAAGCACCGAAAAAGGTGACACTTTGCGTGTCCGAGGGAAAGTTACATTGTTTAGAAATCCACAACGAATTTAATCAGAAGTATATTTTTACAAATCCACTTCCCTCCTTAGCAAAGCGGGAGAAAGAACAAAAAGAGGTCTACCTACATTAAAAAAAGATCCAACGGACTCATTACACAGTATGGAGTCCTATGTGAGTTATATTCCAAATAGGTATATGTATGACGCCTAAACTCACGGCAATTTACTCAGGTTGACACAAGAACCGCATAGTATACCGCTTCAAAAGTCAACTGTAAACTATTTAACACAAGATACTGGAGAACTATTGAAAGTAATGTTAAATATAAGAATACCCTTATATTTGATAAATTTTCGTTAACATTTCTGAATATTACAGATCTAATTTCGTATGAGTGCCAATAATTGTTAACTTTTGATTTCAATTCCCGCCGTTTCAAGTCCCATTGATGGCCAAGCCAGATGTTCCCATGCCTGTCGAAGCCTGCCAAGACTTATCGACTGTCAGATGGGCCTCATCAGACGTGACAACTAACTCATTCTGTCACCTAGTTCAAAGGCATGGCAAGGCAGTGAGACTACAAAAGACGCCATGCCATTTCACAGTGCAACAAGACCCCTCGCTGTACAATACACTACGACATATACATCTAAATACAATACCAATCCGGATCAGTCTCATTCATGACATTTACAGCATTCACTCTATGACAGAAAGACAAGATAATGTCTGTGAACTAAATTAAGTACAGGCGATGAGGACAGGCTAAAATGTCTTTAGAAATAAAAGGAACATTCTTTAAACTGCGACTTCCCTAGTTATATGAAATAATAAATTAAGAATTAATTTATGTACGAAATCTGTAGTCTTTTGAAAAGTAATAAGAGAAAGACTCAAGACTTCACACTGATTCTGCATCGCGCAATTAAAGTTCTCATGCTGATTACTATTCTACATCCCAGAATCAACCGTTTTGCCGTGGCCCGCTGCTAGACATGCTGGGAGTGACATGCACATGCTGGGAGTGACATGCACATGCCTAGACCTTGTTCCTTTACAAGTATTTGATCTACGCCGCTCAGATAATATGCATAATGCAGTGCTGGGCAGGCGTGAGATCTCGGCCCGAGCACAGCCTCCGCCATAAGTCTCCCCGGGTCGCCAGCCCTTCAAAACACTATCCTTCGACGATAGGTGATCTTCAGTTTCAATAAGCTTAGCAGAGATTATTTTTATGAAGAAGTTATAAGGAGTCCTGCTACTTCTTCCTTGTATGTAAAGACATACAAGTGGGATCGTTAATATATGTATATGAACTGATAGAGTTAATTATTCTGAGTAATCAAATAACATCTATACTAATACAATAAAGACGAAAGTTTTTGAAGTGAAAACTTCTTTAGGCACGTTTGTGCACTTTTGCTATGGGGAAAAAGCACTGAACTCGTGACCGTCACGCTAGTAATACACACTAGTATGTATACACATGCACATGGATCCCCCCAACCCCTCATGACGTGATTTCATTCTTATATACTTTAGTCTGTCCTTATGCACCAATTCCAGAGCCGGGACAACGTGCCCAAATCACAGATACTTTACAATTTACAACTTTGATCAATACATCAGAAGACGAATGCAAGCGTATTGTATGTACCTTAGACAATAATATATTTACCCGACAAAGGAAAGGTAATCTACTTCCCCCCTTTCGTTTGTAAGTGCGCGTTTTTTTTTAAGAACTACTTCACAGTTTTTTTTTTTTTGGATATACTCCATTTATATATTTGAAATGTTATACTATATAAATTTAAATTGGTTGCATTCTTAGAAAAATATTTAAATGATGAAGTCTCTAGGCATTCTTAACCATAAAGACAAGGTTGAACAACGCGTTAGCTAAAGCACGCCACGATTTGATCACTTGCATTCGGTCATCCGATTCCTTCCATTTCACTACCCAGTCGTTGTCAAATATAAAAATGGTTTTATAGCTACTCAATAAAGAAATATTAATAAAATCGTCCAAGTACTGCGATTTAGACACATAGAAATAAATAAAACACAACAGTACAATAAATTAATAAAATAACCTATGTAATCAACATGGAAAAAGCTATTTGTACAAGACATAATTTTTACATTAATAATTATACACCTATAAGCTTGTCTCCGTGATTTTTCACAAAAACCACTCCACCGTTTTTCTCTGTTCCTTTATCTTGGCAATTATTTATATACGAGGCCTGTAGTCAAATAGATTATATATTAAGAATATATATATTCGTTTCTTCTTGGCCATCAGGCTGAGATTTTAAAGTCTAATTAATATAATATTAATAAATATAATTACAGTTAAGTCGACTGACATGCCACCTAGTAGAAAAAAAAACATGTTTTATGAAAAATAAAATTTTGGAGCTAGATTCGTGGTATCTCTTTTTTTAAGGGATACGAGCGTAGAAACTAACACATCGGTAGAAATTATTAATAAATAAATCCAAAATTTGAATGTACTAAGTCTCTTAATGTGTCAAATAAGTTTAAAAAACATCTATATTTATGGCACTATCTATAAATGTGGTTACCATAAGATTAATTAAAATAGTAAATATTGGATTACAGACACTGTACGGTAAATTTGTAGATTTTTGGATAAATTCATTATTAGTTTCGGCCGCCAATCCAATTCATAACTATTGTGGAACAGCGTTATTAAGTTGAGAGCACATTCCAAGTAAACAAGAATACATTTAATAGGGTAACTTTGCATGGGTAAAAGAAATTATTTAGCAGTCTTTATGAAAGTAAGTGTTGAAAAAATAGCTTATTATTTTTTTATTGTCAAATCAATCCATATGTAAATAATTTGATGATAGGGTAGTATGACGTTACAAGTCGTTAATTGATACAAGTATGTCTACAGAACGTACAGTTATGACGTCTAAAGACTTTTAATAAAAAGACACTGTTTTGACTGACTCAACCACATTATTAGAAAGACTTATTTAAAACCACATACCGTTGATATTTTTAGAATCCTTAAGTATGTGTAAGTAGCTAAGATACTACTTGCAATGTAATCTCGAATAAAAAATACAAATATGTACAATTTTTATCTAAATGGTTATTTATCCGTTTCGTCATAGTACACACTTTAAAGATATATTCATTCACAATAATTCGTTCACAGTATAATGAAAAAAGCGACAAGTTTTCACACTAATTTGTTATTACTTTCACCGTCAGCTATGTATTATTTCTATCTTTTTCTAAACGTTGGCATGACGAAGAAGCACGAATGAAGAAGTATTGTAAGCATTTCATTTAGAACACCGCCCTGAAACACATTAAATTGAAATGCGTTACAATAATTCACCATATATTATATAATAAGCCTGGCCTAATATAAGGACCATATCTCATGTCACGTGTAAAAGACTCGCCTTTCTTATAATACACTGGATAAAAAACAAAACATTCTTCGGCGTAATAGTTTTTCACAAGCAAAGTCAGAGAACAACTGGTATAACTGTCTTTTCAGGATTTAAAGCTAAACTTGACTATCCGAACTTCAAGTGAGGTCACGCACTTTCTGGGTCGTTACCAAACCTTCGGCCTATACATACAGGTAGTCTAGACATCATTTATCTACTTTATTGATTCAAATTAACGTATTATGTTGTATTCGGGAAGAAATGTCTACCGTGAAGTAGTCTTCTAAAGACGTCCAATGACGTTAAGCGCAAAAGACACGTATAAAAACGGGTAGCTGAAATTAGATATTAAAAAATGATTGTGTAGCTAAAAGGACATTAAAATGGAATAAATACTCCATATTGGAATATTTAGTCCAAAATAAGCGTCTGAGAAGACATTTTTAAATCGGTTTAGAGGTAGGGAAAGGATATCAATAGTAGATTTAGAAAGCGTTTTTGTATTGAAATTACTCGATATGGTTTATAAGGTTCAGTAGGTAAAGTCATATTGGATGTGACAACCATTTTCAAGTTGTAATAAATATGAAAATATGTCACTATGACATTAATAATGTAAAGAATACACTGTTTAAGTGACGTCTACTGACGTGAACCCTTTTCTATAGGTACCGTTAGTATATGGAGTAAAGTTTATTTTTCTGTGCCATTATGGCTTGCAAAAAAAAGACTAATCCGTAGACGGGCAAATACGTCAAACGACGTACGACGGCACGTGGACAGGTCCGAGGGCGGGTCCTAGGGCGGGTCCGAGGGCGGGTCCGAGGGCGGGTCCGAGGGCGGCTCCAGGGCGCGGCGCTTGCGGCATCACGACAGGCGCGTGGAGCCGCACGACGAGTAGAACAGGATGTAGGCCGCGCTGGACTTCACCTCGGTCGACGAGATCTCCGTCACCACGTGGTCGTCGTATTTGTACCATCTGAACAATGAACACTTTATCAACAACTAACTCTTGTCCGCGTGTTTGCTCAGGAACACTACTTTTGTCTGGGTTTTTTTCCTGGTACCCTATACCCTTCCATATTCCGTACCTCTGGGGCCTGACAATGTATGAATAGTACTTTTTTTTCTAGCTAAAAACTACCCTATGTCAATAACTTTTTAATTTTTATTTTTGACGCCACCTTGTTTTCGAGGCATCATGTGAAAACCAGCACTGCATGTCATACATTATGCAGCATATGCTGAGATGGCGGCCATTTTAGATTCGAACAGAATGGGACCTTTTTCTTTTCTCTCTCTGTTTTAATTTACTTTGTAATTATCATAAATTTTAGAAACAGTTTTTTGTTTATTTTTATATCTGAGTGTGTTCTAAATAAATGTTTTTTATTTCTTCTTTCTTTACTGTACCCATGAGCATTACAAAGTGTATGTAAAACTTCATGATGATCAATGGAGTAGGACACAAACAAACTCACATTCACATTTATAATATTTATTATTATCTGAACATTGAACTAGGATTTATTAATCTATATTCCTAATTAAATCATTGATTAAATTTTATATCCATACTAATATTAACTAGGTATTGAAAATGTGAAATTAATTCTGTTTGTTTGTTACTTTTTACAACTAAACGGCTGAACGGATCGCAATGAAATTTGGCATGATAATGGAGATGGAAAGGACATAGGCTACTTTTCATACTAGAACGTGTGAAACAGCTTACAATAAACTGTATGACTGAGGTATAAATTTTTATATTTGGATGGTTAAAAATTAGAACTTTGGTTAATTCCATTTCTGCCTTTTCTCATCACAGGATTCTTGTAACAAAATAACTGATAAACATGTACTTACTTGCCATAAACACTGCTCTTACAATACGCCGTGTAATGGCCTCCCTCCATAGAGCCGTAGTGGTTAGACACCGCATACAAATTGTACGTATGATTGCTTGGAGAGTGCAACGAGAACTGTCTCATGTCTAAATCCTCTAGAGGGAAATCTATGTACGTCTGTTTCTTCCTGTACGCGTTGCACATATACTCCTTGGGGTCGACATAGAACCGCTTGAAGTGGATGACCAAGACCGGAGGGAGCCTTGATATGTCCAGCTTTTTGACGGCGTCACGTTTCTCTTTGCAATTGGGGCAGTTCCAGCCTGGTATTGTTTCTCCATTTAGGTACAGTTTTAGACAATCCTGGGGACAAAACGATGTATATTATTTTTGGACTACAGCAAGGTCGAAAATGTGTGGCTGAAGAGATAGTGTCTACTTTAAAGACCACAACTTTCTCTAACATCCTGTATTTAGTTATACACAGAAAAATTAATCACTAATCTTCCGGTTGTCTTTTTTAATAGTTGGTCAAAAGTTTGGGAGTCATTCTTTAATTAATTGATAATAACAAAACCTCTGTCGGAGGTAGATGAAAAAATTGTTTTCAATTTTTTTTATTTATGACACTAAAGTACCAAAGCTACTGCACAAAAAGAGTATACATTTATAGGAAAAATTAAACTTAAAAATTTCCAAAGAAAAAAACAATATTTTTCAAATTTCACTTTTTTTCAAGCTAAATCAACTGTTTATCGTGTATATAGTACACATACTATACTGAACTATTTTGTCTGTACTTATTTCTATATAGATAGTAGCAACTTACACTGAGCGTACACCTGTTGGCGTTGGCGGGCAGCTCGAGCGAGAGGTTGGAGAAGGACTCGTAGGTGACGCTCTGCTTGCCGCACACCGTGCACTTGACCGTGGACTTGATCTGGCCGTAGAACAGCCGCAAGATCAGGCTCTCCTTGCTCTTCGTGTACTCGTGCCACGCCTTCTCCGAGGGCGGCAGGCTGTCCTGTTGAGATACACACGGGCTACAGGATTGTGAAGGAACGATTAGAGAGGTTAGGTCATTCCGACACGAAGGAAGGATTCTCCAACCAAACTAACTCGGCGAGCCGTGGCCCAGCGGTGGATATTAGGATTTTTTTTTTAAAAGACAACTCACGCATTAGGAATTACTCCTGTGTCGCGGGGGACTTTACAAACATATAAACAACGGACACAAAGAACACCCAGACTCAGGTGGGAATCGAACCCACGACCTGTAGCATAGCAGTTAGGGTCACTAACCACAAGGCCAACAAGCAAGCCAAGTGTTTAGTGAACAGAGTATTATTTTTTTTGTATTATTTACTAATGCCCGGTTCCATTAATCAAGAAACGATTCGTTTTGGTTACTGACAAAATCCAGCTATTGCTTAAGAAGGTCTGTTGCGTAAAAGTCGGAGCCCTCTAACTAATATCTACACTATTAATTAAGTTGAAGTGTTCATTTTTAGGGTTCCGTTCCTCAAAAAGCAAAAGGAACATTTATAGGATCACTTTGTTGTTTATCTGTTTGTCTGTCAAGATCTTTTTTTTAAGAAAAGCATAGATGTTTCAAGTTGAAATTAACATGAAATACTAATGTCTGCGGTCCCTAGAAATCAAGTTTCTAAGTCCACGTAATCAAAAGCTACGGCCATTTAAGTTTTATATTTTAACCAATTTTCAAACTTACATTCGCAGGTAAATAAAAATCAATAGGGTACTTCCAATTTAACTAGAACCATGAAATTTTGTGAGGCGCATGGTCTCAAATCACAAATTAAAGAAGTCGTTAATTTGTTGTTGCGATTACGAACTTAAATTTTGTGGTCGGCAAATTGACTGTGACGTATATAGATAGATATATGGGAGAGTATTTTTGGAACGACAAAGGTAAGTTTGTCTTTTAAATATACTCTGAAAAACGGGTAAAAACAAAAATTGTACGGAACCCTCGGTGCGGAGTCAGACACTTGCACTTGTTTTTTTTTTTTTTTATAAACGCGCTAACCACGCTACGACCCTTAGAAGCAAGCAAGTCTTCAGATTAATTATATTAGTATATACACTAACCTTGTGTGGCGGCATGTTGATGGTAAATTGCAGATCCAGATGGAGCCAGTCCATCAGGATGGTGAGGAACTCGTGCGAGTCCTGCTGCTCGCAGCCGCGGAAGGCGCGCTGGTGTTTGCCCACCTCGTTCTGTGGCACACAAAGCATACAATTAAAAACCGACCACTGTATAACACATAATAATATGTTCCTTGAATAAACATTACGGCGAGACATAACAAATGAATTCTATTTTATATTTAACTGGCTGCGCCAAGCGGTTTCACCCGCTGTAACGTGGGCTCGTGATCTGCACGTGGTTCCCAGTAGTTAAATTTAGGTTAGGAGAGGAATTATACACGAAAAACGCTTTTACAGATTATAAAATTGAACTAGTAGTACAAATATTTAAAGGAATTTAGACATCAAGTATACTAGGCTCAGGGCGAAGGTCTTCAGAGGCTGTGGACGTAGTTCCGGCGCCGGCAGATGCAGGGTACTTAACTTAGTGAGGAGTGCTGGCGCAAGATTTCGGTGGGAGGACGCAGGATGACGCGTGACACCGCGCAAGTTAAGATGCCGAAGGGAATACCGGGATAAATAAGGGTTTATAAGGTCATACGTAATCATTCACTATATTTCTTTTTACAATTAAAATAAAGACATTTTATATAAGTGACGGTTCATTTCCTCAGGACTGTGTTACGGTTTTTATTTGCAAGCAAGCTATTCTAGTTAGCGGTACACATACCCTCAGGTCCCTGGTGGCGATGAACCTGTACTGTCCGGACCACAGCGCGCGCACCACCGCCGCCAGCTCCTCCGCTATCGCGCCGCGAGTGCTGTGGGACCTGCGGGACAATGACCTTATCAACCCTCTAAACTTTTTGACGTGACAACGTCTTATAATTCGATGGAGCCGGCTGCACGCACGAAAAAACATGACTCATGCGGCGTTCCATTTAATTTTCTTTTGAAAAATGCAACCATTCCATCAGTATTTTCTTATGACGTTGTCACGTTCGACTATCGTCAGTAAACCGACTTTACAGACGACCGATTTTTTTTCAATATCAAGCAGATCAAAGGTGTGGCGGTCTTATGGGGCGCGAGCTAGGCAAGCGCCCTCGCACAACTCAAGTGGAAACATTTCTTTGCTGTCCGAAGTCAGACAAACATTTCAATTTTATTTATTTACCTATATAGATAGTAAGATATTTGAGCAATGCTGTCATACAAGACAAGACCATTTTTCAGTTCTTGTTATTCTTTTAATTAAAAATTAAATATCTCTTTCGCGGATTATTGTGATTAATTAACGATATCAGTCTTAAAAAAACGCCGCAAATATATTCATCTATTACTAAATTTGTTTCTTAAATATGTAGGTACACATTTATGTATTGTGCTTTTGAGTATTGAAAATTTACTTGAAGTTATGTCAATTTTCTATTTACAATTTTAAACTATTTTTTTTTGCATTTCTTGTCAAGCATCAACATTTCCTTAAACGACAAGGGTCGCGCAAAGATCTATCTTAACCTACTTTAAATAGGAAGAGGTTCTCGATTCTTAATATTGTATATTTCTGTGTATACGTTATGCGATATCATCATCGTTTGTGAACCATTTCGATATTCTACTTTTCATTGAATTGGTTGTTTTCAAGGTTGGTCTAGTTTAAATTTGGTGAAAATATTTCACCTCTAAGAGTGAAAAATTAGGATAAAGAATACAGCTTATTAAAAACTTTCATGACTTGGGCGAATTGAAGTCGGTTATACTTTTTTTTAAACCTAATTATTTAATAAAATTGTTTAACAATTGTTTGAAATCGTCTTTTTATTACTAAACAACAAACATTCGCGAATGTAATAATATCGGTTTTTACATATACATATGATCATGCGTTTATTTATTCCTTTTTTTATTGAACACGCTAATCGCTAAAACAACAGGTTACGGCTAGTAATGTAATATCAATGATACGAATACGATACGATACAATAATACGAAAAGTTACCTGTTGACATGTTCCAGGTACTGTCCGTTGCAGAAGTAGGTGACTAGTATGGCGGTGTTGTTGAGGCACTGGATGATTGAGTTCATGTAACACGTGTTCCCCAAGTTCTTAAGGCCTGTGAGACCACGACTCTGTCAAAATAACGAACACAATTTAGTTAATACTTCATTAAAACAGGTGTACCTGTCTTAGTGGCCTCTCCAGTCAAAGAAAATACTGGACATTCGGCTACAAGATCCCGGCCTCTGCGAGCTACTGCAGTCGCAGTCCCGTTCCCCATCCGATACTTGGTTCCTCCTTCCTACCCATATTCTTATTTTTTTACCATCTTAAAACGATTACATTCCCAAGGAGGGTTGGCGTCAGGCAGGCGGCCAGCCATAAAAGAAATCAGCCAAAACCCTTGGCAATGTTACACATTGTGGCGGACTAATGCCGCGTTCCAATAAACAAAAAACGATTCGTTTTGCTTACGGACGGTAAAATTTTCATTGAAAATTCAACGAAATTTTACAGTCCGTAAACAAAACGAATCGTTTCCTGTTTATTGGAACGCGGCATTAAGGACTTAATTAAAACTGTCTCTTTTAATGACTCGACCCATTCTAAAGTTGCTTTTAAAAATAATGCCGCTTTTACACATTATGAGATTGAAGAATCTACGTATGATACCTACCCTAGGACCCTAGCCACAATATAACAACAAGAAAATTGTTATCGACTAACTAACGGAATTAGGGGTTATGTGGTGGAAATATATTGTAAAATTGTAACAATTAAAAATTCACCCTCCATTTGTCAACCCTTTTAATAGCAACAGCCAACACTAACCAGAAAGAGATGCCACATTGATCTAAACCAATTTTTGAAACCACGAAGGTAGAAAAGACGTACAGAGCCCACTTCATGGTAAGCGGTCACCAAAGTCTGTGCCTTATTGTTGATGTTTTTTAATATGTGTTACAGTAACGGTGTCGACGCGTGATCAATTTTGAACTTTATTATGATTGCGACAAATGCTATTTCTTTATAGTGCTAATGCTATGTCTTGTTAAATTGCCATCTGTTGTACAATTCATTAATCTGTCATTACATTTTGAAGTCGCACCGAAGGAAGTTTTTTTTTAAAGAAGAAGAACTTTAGAAAGACAGAAGATTTGCTCTTTTCTCTTTTTGGTCACAATACGTTGAAGGTTGATGTTAGCTGCTGCTATTGAGAGTGAAGGGTGAATGATCGGTTAAACTCGTTACATTATTTTCTCGTATACTTATTGGCTCTTGTAGACGTCGCTCGGTTCAGACCGTTGCCAATAAAAGATGTATCGAATAACGTTTGACATGCATTAATTTTTCATTGCTTGACATATTTTAATAGTTTTTTCATAGATTTGACTGATGTTATCGTCATTAATCTTAACAAAGTGGTAGGTATAGTCATCAGGGCTCACTAAGTTAATGTCGTTTATTTAACTTACTGTTTATCAAGGGTAAACTCTCCACTCCATTTGTAAACACAGCAATTCGATCGAAAACTTGGATAATGAAAAAATAAAACAAAACTTACGCCCCGATTGACATACTATTACATGTACGCTTAGGGCGCTACATAAGTTTTGCCGTATGCAAACTAGATATTATAATATTGTGTTTTGAAGTCATCCATAAACTCTTAAGTAATGTTAAAAAATAACAAATTTGGAGCCAAGGAATAGTTTGTGCGGTTTTTTTATTCATTTTCTACCTGTTTCTCGCGGGTTTCTCTCGTTATGACATTCGTGTAATTATTTCTGTATAACTTTAAGCGAGGCTTATTAAAAAAAAATGTTTCGAGGTAATGAGTAGTGCACTGATGGAAAGTTCTCCATCTCTAAGGACTATAGAAAGGTGGTATATTCAATTCAAATGTGGCTATTTCAACTATGAGGATGATGCAAGATCCGGCAGGCCGATAGAAGTGATACCGATTAGAATATTGAGACTATACCAAAAGATATGATGAATGGAGATAGAGAAAGACCGACGTGTGACTTATCGACACATGGAGGAAACTTAAAAATATGCAATTATTCATGTAGATAAACGCTTAGAAAAAAATATGTGGAAATTGTGCAAGTAAGTAAGTGTCTTGTTGTTGAGTGGGAATTGAAACTGCGCTGATGCGGTAACAATTGGTGAGAAGACCATCTTAATCACAGCGCCATCGCTCTGTGCTCTTCCGCCAAAATAATTTCGAATGTGTCTCTTTTATAAAAGCAATGAGTTAAACATACAAGGATTACTAACAATGATTTTACTTGTTATAAAATACCACATTCGACCGTCCACAGTTTCTAATATACTAAAGTAACCACCCCCACACACTACGATGTGCAAGTCCGTATATTTCTCTTTGAACTTGAACTTTGACCTCTGATAACAATCAGCGGCGAGGTTTTGCTAGTTATGCGTCTTTATTTATAACTTTGTGCCTCGATAACACTCAAGAAAATTGACACAAGAGTTTTAAAAAGTTACGAACGGTTCCTTGTCATTTTTTTTTTATAATAGGGGGCAAACGAGCAGATGGATCACCTGATGGTAAGTGACTACCGTCGCCCATGGAACTCAAGAGTCACAGGTGCGTTGCCGGCCTTTGAGATAGGAGTACGCTCTTTTCTTGAAGGTTTGAAGGTCGTATCGGTCCGGAAATACCGCAGGCGACAATTTGTTCCAAAGATTGGATGTGCGAGGCAAAAAAAATCTGGAAAACCGCACACAGTGGTGGATTGTCTTTTGTGACCTTTTTAAAAAAAGTTACGTCTATTTTCTCTGTTACTTTTTAAAAACGTATTGCGTCTTTGTTATTTTTAAAAAGCAACAGTTTATGTCATCATATTCAAATTTCTTTAGTTCAGTTCGAGTTCTGTATTCGTTGAAATCGGGCGTAGAAACAGAAAATGAAAACAGATTTTTATTTTTCTAGCAATTTGGGTTAATTTTTTGTATTTTATATTTTAATTTATACAAAAAATAAACTGCGTGAAATGTATGAAATGAAGTATCACCGAACTCATGCTATGTGAAACATGTATACGGAATTTTATTTTATGGCAGAATCCTTTTATTAAAATCACGTGTTAACGGTAAAGGAATGATCTCAAAGTGCGGTCAACGGCATAGGCGTTGTTGGCGCCACGTAGAGCACGCGTCGGACCAAAACGCGCGTTCAACGCTCGTCATCTGAACAAGGCCTTAATGTTCGTAGTCCACAACAAAAATTGATAACGTTGCTAAGATCTTGTTTTTAATGAAGTCTAGAGTATAATTGACTATTCGAACCACTCTTGTTTTATTCAAGGACATTTACACAAACAAAGAAACCTAGTCTCTAACAGGGAATTTTGTAGCCTTACTGACATAAACCACATTTTAGTAATGAATAACCATAGATTTAGTACCGTATTTATACCATGTGAACAAGGTGGCTGTCACAAAGAATACAAATGTTTAATAATAGATAATACTGTTACATATTAAACTTAGCTACAGCTGAAGAAAAACATTCTGAAAATTGAAGCCGATAATACCTTCTACTATTTAGAAACTTTTCAGTACATATAGGGATTGTTTCAAAGTTAATATTCCTAAGTATATACATAATGCCAATTATTTACGTTTATTCTTAAACACGGGCTTTTCCTAAAGTGGCAACATCATTTTTATATATAGACACACATATTCATAAACAAACTTTAGAAGATGGTAAGAATTGTATTCTATGGACCTTATTAGACCCGAATTAAAACGATGTACCTATTGTTTGTATATTGTGTTTGTATTTGTGTATTACAATAAATACTCAACTATACGCATGCTAACTTACACCTGCATTTAGCCGCATATGGTATGCGCATTTAACATATGGTACGGATGTATCAACTTTATATTCAACAAAATACGAGAAAATAAGTATCCACAAGCATGACGTAGATACTTACTCGTCTAAAAAGCCAGACGATGTGGTTCTGTGAGTACTTAAGTCTGACTTTGACTTTAAGCACCATGCTGGCAGCGTCCAGGGGTATGCATCGCCGCTCGTACCCGACAATCTTGGCCACTGTGCCACACTTAGGTGAAGGGTACCACACTTTTGGACTGATAACAACACAATTTCTTCTACACGTAAATCGTTCCTTTCTTGAATTAGCCAGGCTTTTGCCGGTCAACGCTTTGTTTAAGAGTCTTTTTAAATAATAATATCTTCTATGAGCTTTTGTTATTGTTGTTATTTTTTAATAATTTCAAAAGTAATATAAAAACAAATATATATTTAACTTAACAAAAGAAGATTATTTGAACAGTTTATATTTATTATTCTTAACTATGGCACTTCTACTCACTTCACTTTAACTTACGTTAGATTAAATTAAATAGCTAAATCAGTGACACCTAAATCCAATAGATTATTTACAACACAATGAGTCGATGAACTAAAAACACTCACGTTACGATATTAGAAAAAAGTCAATTGTCATTGGTCAACAATAGACTAGACTTGGTGTACCGAGACAAAGGGAACACGAGAATAAGGAGAACTAATAAATAAAACATAAATAAAGTTGACAGAATCGTCGGCAACATTACTGGTTAGAATAAAACTATTCTTTTAAAAAACAAAAAAAATCCGAATGATTTTTTGAATTGTTTTTCATTTGATTATAAAGTTTTTTTTTAACCACGATATTTTATTCGTTAATTTGATGTAAAAGAATTGTTTTTAACGCGGTCGATGCCCAAGCGTCTTGTCGTGAACATAGCTGTGTCAGCACTAAGGCTCACGTGTGGGGGTTGCGGTTAAGGGAGGGTGGTAGGGTAACTACGTATTAAGTTTTGTTGTGTTTGCGAATAACATGCAAGACTGGCTGTTGGCCGCGGTTTTAGTCTGAGATGTAGAGCATAATTTAGTCCCGACAGGACAGTAGTTTGTCCTGAAGTTATAGTAGGTAGGTATGATTGAATTTCTTTGCTATTTCAGTTCGCACGTCCAAAGATAAGCGTTAAGTCGATTTGTATAGTCATTACAAAGACATATATGTGTCCGTAGGGGAATAGCAAAAAGTGATTAAATAGTCTACAAATGCACGTATTTTAGTTTTGAACACTTTATGTAATAAATTATTCGATGCTAATACATCCAAACTGATAGTTCACTAAAATGGAGGACTGAAGCGGCAGATAGATTCGTCTTATTATGATTTATATAATTACATCACTATTTTGATAAAAATAGCGTGAACTTGATAAAATAATACCTTTCAAAGTAACTTTTATTATTTAGAGGTTTAATAATTTGCTTCAACAGATAACAGTGAGAGGTTTTTTGAACCCCTCAAAGGAGTCCGATGTATTAAATTTCACACACTTTATTTTAAGACTGCCTGTATTTTTATTATTACTTTAACTAGGCAACAACATTACAAGAGTAAACTTAAGAAATACGTTGATAAAATTTAATAAAAAACTTGTATCACGGTGTTTGTTGTCAAACTCGACGAGAAAAATAATAAACTATTATTATTAAAAAAAAAAAACTCCTCAGAAACGACTCGACCGATTTTAATGTTTTTTTTTTTTTGGATATTTGGTAGGTATGAGAATAGGTCGTAAAGTATTTTTTACATGCCGGGTGCAGCTAAAAAATACATAAAAATAAAATTAAGTATAAAAGTACAAGTAAACATGTTAGAAATATTGATGTGTAACCGTTAAGGCTTTTTTACACGCTAGAGATATAATTCACTGTTTAGAATTAAGTGGACTTAAATTTTTATGAGAAAATAAATTCTTTAAACCTAAGAAGAAATCTGTCCATCTACGTACTGAAATTCTCGTCACCGTGTCGTGTAAGGCAAGTGTAGTTGGACCAACAGACGCAATATGATTGATGAGACAGCCATGGCTAGTACGATTGTGTACTCAGACCAAGGTGGAGCCGCTGTTTGCTTGCATCAAGCTTTTAGGGTGACATTATACTAACAAATGAAAATTGTCTAGTTTAGTAACAACATTTATATCCTTCAATTCGCTATAAAAAAGAAAATTGGTGCTTTTCTCGTTAACAAAACCAAGTACAAGTCTCACTTTTAACTTTCGCGTTCCACTATCAATTATGTATTTATGCGGGAATTAGCACGATAAGTGTTACACCTCTGAATTGCCTGACGTTTCGACCAGGTTGCACTGGCCGTGATCACAGGCTTTGCAGAAGTATAAGCCTTTGCTTTACGTTGCATGAACGAGGATATTTAGCTGAACTAGAAAGGGAGTAAGCAGGGAAATGAATGATAGAGTAGAATTAACCTCCATTTATGGAAGAACTAGCAACCCTCCCCGGCTTCGCACGGGTAGCAGAGACAGCTTCAATTTACTCAAAACCTTAACAAATTATGTACCTAAACCATCCTCATGAATCGCTCTATCTATTGGTGAAAACCGCATGAAAATCCGTTCAGTAGTTTTTGAGTTTATCGCGAACAGACAGACAGACAGACGCGGCGGGGGACTTTGTTTTATAATACGTAGTGAAGGATACGCAGACAATGATATTAAGAATACGAGATCTTTATTTCTGCAGAATTTTGTTTCTTTTTAATGTTCCGCTTTATTGCGGTATCTTTCCGTTTGTTAATAAATGTTAATGTTTTTTTTATTGACAGTTTTCTAAAGCGGTAGCCATGAATGATACTTATATCATTTTTATAAAAAAATTTTTTTTTATAAAAAGACAACTCTCGCATTGGGAATTACTCCTGCGTCGCGGGAGACTTTACAAACATACAAACAACGGACACAAAGAACACCCAGACTAGGGTGGGAATCGAACCCACGACCTCTGGCTCAGCAGTCAGGGTCACTGACCACTAGACCAACAGGCCAGCCATATACATATCGCTAAATATTTTTGGTCTTATGTAATAGAAAGCAAGCTCATTGCCGTCCGATGAGCCGCGATGTCCGATTTTTTTTTGTCTAGCTCCCATCCGCCAAGCGTCTGAAGTGTAACATACTATAAGAGACTTCATAAAAAAAAATACTAATAACAATTTGTCCGACACAGGACGTAACATAATTGCAAACTCACTACAACAACGAAGCAGTCTGACATTTACATAAACTTTTTTTAGAACTTATTTCCTAATAAAAGTTCAAGGCCAAGGGAGCAATTATTAAAAACGGTAACGGAATTGCCCAAGGTGAGCTATTAATCATTTATGATAGAAAAATATATAGTCGAGGCTGACCAGCAACAAGACCGACCGGCGATCAAACATGCAAATTTACATCACTAGACGCACATAGTTGGATTTATCGTCAAAAGATATACTGTGACACGCAATTTTATAAAACAGTAAATGAATCGATACCAAAATAATAAGTACTGGTGACCGCTTAACACCAGGCGGATCGTGTGTAGGATGTATACTTATAGTAAAGCTAGCTACCCGGCATGCGTTGCTGTGGCTAAATAATTTGCAATAAAAAATATTGTGACTATAAATTGAGATAAAAACTATCCTATCTCTCAAGTTGGACCAAACTGCACAAGTGTGCTAAATTTCATTAAAATCGATTCATTAGTTTAGGATTAGGAGTTCATCGCCGACAAACAACGTGACACGACATTTTCATACAGGGTGTATCTGACAATGGAACACTGACTTAAATCACTGAAAAGACTAGCATACGGTTACAAAAATAATAAAAAAAAAAATATTCGTTTAAAAGTTATGAATTTTGAATTTCCAGGTATTATTACGTCCTTTTCTCATAAAAGCAGGTGGAATATGTAAAAGTTAAAAATTTTTAAATATTACATATTTTTTTTTATTTTGAAACTATTCTTTTTTTTTATGGTATAGGGGGCAAACGAGCAGACGGGTCATCTGGTGGTAAATGACTACCGCCGCCCATGAGCACCTGCAACTCAATAGTCATAAGTGCGTTGCCGGCCTTTAAGGTGGGAGTAGGGGGAGGGGGGAATTAGGCGCGAGGAAGAGGGAAGGGTTAGGGCCTGCGGTAACCTTACTCACTCGGCGAAAAGCAATGCAAGCATTGCTTCATTGCCGGTTTTCTGTGAGGCCGTGGTATCACTCCGGTCGAGCCGGCCCATATGTGCTGAAGCATGGCTCTCCCACTCTGTTGTAGGTATTCACCCAGTTATTGAGAAAATCCACAAAAACTAACTTAAAAAGCTTTCAGAGGTCAGTTTTCATGGATTTCTTAAGTAAAGGGATGAAAAATGCACTATTTAAAATTTTTAACTTCACACATAAATATTTTATGTCAAGGTATGGCGCTAATTTTCACTAGGCTTCTTCTAAAATGACACACGGAGTCACGGGAAAATGTAAGTTAAAAATATTTGGAGAGTAGTTAGAGGAAGCCTTAAATTACACTCGCTCGCACACGACCGGTCATGTGACACAACACGCGAACCAAAGATTTTGGACAGATTAGCCTACCAGCTTACACGTGGTTACTTGAACATATTTGTTTGTAACATCTTCACGGATATTATCACTACATATTATAAAACAAAGTCCCCCGCCGCGTCTGTTCGCGATAAACTCAAAAACTACTGACAGGATTTTCATGCGGTTCAAAAAGTTTCTACAAATCAATGCAATAATTGTATCTCCTAATGTTGGATGAAAACAAACACTATAGTGATAGCTTTTTATCAGATATTCAATATACTTGTTTGTAAATGTAATAAAAAATCTAAGAGTTCTGAATAGATTTTTATTCGAAATTCAAATCATCCCTATCCCTAATTGGGTAGATTTCTATATTCAAAATAAGTGATTGGGTCTAAGTCAGATAATGCAACAGCTTCCACTTTTATTTACCGTTTTACATTTATTTTATTAGTAGCTGTTCCTCGCGTGGTTTCGCTCGCATGTACATATTTATATATTTTGCTTTTTCCATTTTTACTCCTTATAACATCAGCTATCTACCAGTGAAAGTCCCGTGGAAATCGGTCGGAGTTAGCGAGAGTTACTTCAATTTTATTCATTTGTATAGATTGTCAAATCAACATTAAAAGTGCATGATTTAAGAACACTAAGGCGTGATGTCATGTCTTAGTATTTCGTACAAGAATGTAGTGTTATCTAGCCTACCTATTACTGGATCAAACAGGGTTTATAGCACCCGGTTTAATTCAGAAAAAGAAAATTACTTTCAATAATTAAGAAAAGTTAGGAATTAATGTAAAATGAATGTCGTCGGTATTTATTATAATAAGTATCGGGCACGTTTGTTGTTAGTTAGCGAGGGGATTAGCGCACGCGTTGGGATTCAGAGCCTTGACTCCGATACACGTCACACGCACCCACATCGACACACTGACAGTTTATGCAGTAGTACAACTAATAAAGATTTAAACTTTGTACTAACAAAACATTACCAGTTTTCTTAGAATTTTCCTATCTAAAGTTAGACATCACTTGACTGGCTTGTTGGTCTAGTGGTTATTGATCCTGACTGCTAAGCCAGAGGTGGTGGGTTCGATTCCCACCCAGGACAAATAATTGTGTGATGAGCACGATCATTTGTTGTGTCTGGGGTGTATTTTACCTATATGTATGTATTTGGTAATATATAAGTATGTTTATCAGCTGTCTGATTACCATAGAACAGGCTCTGCCTAGTTTAGGATTAGACGGCCGTGTGTGTTGTCTCAAGTTATTAAAAAAAAAACTTGTATCGCCTCTATATATGCTGTCGAGGGTGTTCGGTATGCATCTCCTGTCTATGGTAATTCGTTAGGGTTCATCTCCTTAATTACAGTTACAATTTGTTAAGGTATAGATGGCAAACGAGCAGACGGTTCACCTGATGGTAAGTGACTACCGCCGCCCATGGGCACCTGCAACTCAAGAGTCACAAGTGCGTTGCCGACCGTTTGCTTGAAGTATCGATCCAGAAATACCGCAGGCGACAATTTGTTTCACAAATGGTTATATTTGTGAACGATCTTAACCTACTGATTGACATATTGGTGCGTGTCATACATTGACGTTGCAGTGAGTCACATAAAAAACTATCTGGATAGTTTAATCTATCAAATGCACAGTACGTTCTAGAAGAGTGTTAATTTTTAATATATGTCAATGACGTTTGAAAGGTCATCCCTTTTATACTGCGTTCCAATATTCAAGAAACGATTCGTTTTGCTTACTGACGGTAAAATTTCGTTGCATGTTCAAAAAAATATTTACCGTCCGTAAGCAAAACGAATCGTTTCCTGAATATTGGAACGCGGCTTTAGTCACTATGAATGCTAGGGAATTCAGTTTATGACGAGGACGCTCTATTTAGTGTGGCGGTATAGCAACTGTAGAGGTCGCAGGTTCATCTTTCTTTTTTTCTTTATCGTGGGAGAGCCATGCTTCGGCACGTATGGGCCGGCTCGACCGAACTGATACCACGGCCTCACAGAAAACCGGCAGTGAAGCTTCATTCATTGCTTTTCGCCGAGTGAGTGAGGTTACCGGAGGCCTTAACCCTTCCCTCCCCCTCTCCCTCTTCCAACCTTCCCCTACTCCCACCTTAAAGGTCGCACTTGTGACTCTTGAGTTGCCCATGGGCGGCGGTAGTCATTTAAAATCAAGTGAAACGTCTGCCCGTTTCCCCCTATATAATAAAAAAAAAGAAATCGCTAATTTCCAAATCCAAAGAATCCATATAACACGATTCCATTGGTCTTTCCTTTCGTGACGTATAAATACGTGCTAATGAATATTTGGAATAGTATGACTCACCACATCTCCCCACACGGGCTGGAAGTCCCTCTGGTGCAGGTCGCTGGAGGGCGCCATCTTGCTCGGCTTGGTGCTGCGGTCGAACGTCGGGGCGCTCGGCTCTTCCTCGTCCGAAGATACCTGACTTACAAAAACCATACATTTAAAACAATTTTATACTTCCTAACAAACATTACAATAACGAATGAGTTTGTTTGTTACGCTTTCATGCCTTAGGGGGCGTCTCCGTTTTTAACCCCCCTCTCCTCTAGTGATTCGTGGTGAGATTTTAGACTTACCTCACCCCCCCCCCCTAGAAAAAATCACGTGTATTTATTTTTTACAAATACATAAATTAAAAATTTTCAAAATATTATCTTTAAATACACATATAACAGCGCGTTCTACGAAAAAAATAATACACGTGATATATCACTACACGCCCCATGTGATATTTCGTGATTTTTTCCCCTCCTTCCCTTCCGAGCTTCACGTGATTAATGGACAATCCCTTAACTACTCAATCAAATTTGGGGTGGGTAGGTTGGGGTACAGCAAAAGGACATAGGATAATTTTTCATAAAAAAAAAGCGCATGATTTTTTTCGCTATAGGTATACAAATATATTTAATGGGTTGAATAAATTGTATTAAAATACAGTGAATGTTGTAAAACTCGACATTAAAATTGCGCCATCTGTGAGAGTTGCCCGAACTAATATATAGGATAATTAGTATAAAACCAACCTCAAATTAGAGTAGTATCGCGCAGAATCCACAGATGGCGTAAATAAAATCAACTCGCGGTCAGCATTTTTTGTTGTGTTAACACTTTTTCCGTCTAGTCCTCATCCGCCGAACGTCTAAAGTGTAACGCACGATAAGGACCTTCCTTCCAAAAAGTACTCAAGGGATGGAAAAATTGTTTCAAATAATGTGTAGTAAAGAATAGTGTTAGTTTTTAGTTGATCAAACTTATGTCCTTCAGGAAACGGAGTATATGTTGTTCCTATTTGATGCTTAGTAAAATTAGTTTTGCTACACACCTTAGCGATGTTAGGCGATGAGTGAGATCGGTTAAGTCCGGTAGCGCCCGGGCTGTCCGGAGACACCATGTACGTGTCGCCGTCTTCATCCTGCGGGAGGAGTTAGTGGTGAGAAGGATGTATGTGAAAAGAAGGGTAACAATGAAGTGTGTTTGTATCTGTGCATGGTGTGTAGGGTGTCTGTATCTGTGCATAGTGTGTAGTGTGTCTGTATCTGTACATGGTGTGTAGTGTGTCTGTATCTGTGCATGGTGTGTAGTGTGTCTGTATCTGTGCATGGTGTGTGTGGAGAGACGGGTGTCATGTCCCTCCAACACAAAGGCAGGATCCTCCGACCAGGCGAGGTGATCATGCCTGGCGTGCCGCGGCCCAACGGTTGATGTTGGGAATTTGTATATATACTAATCAGCGCGAGAACTCTCATAGCGCGATGCAGGATAAGTAGGTTGAAGATAATGTTGGAGTATGTTTCTTTTTGCTATATGTGGAAGTCGCCACAGTGTGTAGTGTGTCTGTATCTGTGCACGGTGTGTAGTGTGTCTATATCTGTGCATGGTGTGTAGTATGTCTGTATCTGTGCATGGTGTGTAGTTTGTTTGTGTCTGTGCATGGTGTGTAGTGTGTCTGTATCTGTACATGGTGTGTAGTGTGTCTGTATCTGTGCATGGTGTGTAGTGTGTCTGTATCTGTGCATGGTGTGTAGTGTGTCTGTATCTGTGCATGGTGTGTAGTGTGTCTGTATCTGTGCATGGTGTGTAGGTGTGTAGGTGTGTAGGTGTGTAGTGTTGACGGACTGACCCCGTGGCGCGGCTTGTCGACGTCGGGCTTGCGCTTCTCGCGCGCCGCCGCCAGCTTGCGCTTGCGCTCGGCCTCGAGCAGTTCGCGCGTGCGGTCGAGCTGCTCGCGCTGGTGCGTGACGGCGGCGATGCGCGCGCGCGCGGCCGCCACGTCGCGCGCCGCCTCCGCCGCCAGCCGCGAGCGCTCCGCTGCACACGCACATACGTTATCACTGTTGTCACCGATACGAAGTAGGATGCACGCATAAACATACATTTATCCACATACATATATCCTCCGGCAAGTCCGACTATAAGGGGGTATACTTAAAGTTTCTGAAACTATCCACTTATAATAAAAAAATAAAAAGCAATTAGTAAATTCAAAAATGAAACTCTGAGAACATGAACACAACTCTATTTATCTCATCAGAAAAAACGGGGCTAAATCGCAAATTGCAACACGACAGATGACAGGTAACGAGTTATATTGGTGTGGCGCCTGAAATGTTCTATAAAACTACCTACAAAATCAGGAATAATTTTTAATTCGCCAAATATAAAAACACAACTCGGTCACTGAAACCTTTAACGTTTGGTTTGTCCATTGGTATTCTTGCAAATAACGTATTCTTATCCACCTCAGATTATGATTGCCACGAAGGTTACCTTCCACATCAGCAGCCCCGCCCGCGTCGTCGGAGGCGCTGGCGATGGTCTCCGCGAGCTTCTCCGCCTCCTCGCGCTCCCGTCTCTGGTAGTCCTCCAGCTGTTCGCGGAGGCTCATGTTTTCTTGTTCCTGTTGGTAATCACATCATGTTTTAAGCATTTGTATGAATCACTAGATGTTGCCTGCGACTTCGCTCGCGTGGAAATTTTAATGAAATCTATCCCACGGGAACTCTGCATTTTTCCGGAGGAGAAAAAGTAGCATATCTGCTATTTCAGACTATAATCTATATCTGTGCCAAAAATGCTATGTGAATATGACTATTTGTGAAAATATGTATCAAGTATAAATGGAAGATAGCGTTTTTTTTTCTGGATTATTGTTCGCAGCACAAAATCTTCTGAAATTTAATTAATACGTTAACAGAATCGTGTAGTTGCCTCAGTGAACGAAGTACCGAACTCGTTAACAGCTAACTTGGACTAGTGTTCCTTAATGTATTTTTTTTATTGTAATATTCTATTCATATGAGTTAATATCATTGGTAATACGGTCTAAACAAGACAGATAAGCAACTCACCATATCGTACTGCTTATTCTCCAACTGCATGAGTTGAGAGAGGATCTCCTGTTCCCTGAGCTTGAAACACGATCGTAGCTCCTCTTGGTCTTCTGTCTCGCGTTGGAGACGGACTTTCTCCCAGTCCTGGCAATACAATAGCATATATATAATATGGTTATAGTAACATATTAAGGATTAATTATAGTATTTCTCCAGAATAGTACGTGAAGCAGTTGAAATAAAAAAAGCATAAAAAATTTCAACCGAGAAGATGGGTACCGCTTATCAACATCTTGGAATCCCGTCATCAGCAAATGCTGTCGTCAGCGGGTACAGGGTGTACATCATTCAGGGGACGTCGTAAGTGTAGTGTGTCGAAGTACCGACAGTACGAATAGAAATAGTGAAGACCAAGTGCGGGTAGTCGCCGAAACTCGCACTTCACGGACCCGTCACCGAGCTCTCATCTGCCTCGAGCACGAACGACTTGCGAAAAAGTATTCGCATCGCTATCGACAAAAATTTGTATGGGATTTGTACAGCACCCAGTAAAAGTAACAGCAACACGAACACTATAAGTTACTTTCGTATCGCAAACGTATCGTCAAGTGCTCGATACGTAACACTATATAAACAAATTTGAGAGCACGAAGTTAACGTTGACGTACGGTAATGTAAATTTCGAAGGCTGGCTATCGAACACAGTCGAATGTTTATTCACCTAAGATTTGCCGGTGAGAAAAGTTTCGAAACTTTTAAAGTGAATTTTAAAGCTATTATTTTATTGTATTAAGTGATTATTTTTTGGTTGTGATACAATGCAAAGACCGCCGCTTTACCAACGTAGTCTTATGTATTGTTCTTCTCGCAAGTTTACTTGAAAATAAGTGAATTCAAAAACGAGACTCTAGGTAAGCAAATCTTGTCGTTTCTTTATTAAAATAATATGTGAATTAGAACATTGGCAGAAACTTTTGAAGGACCTTCTACTGTATTAATACAATATATTGATTGTAATATACTTACTTACTATGTTTATCCATTAATATGATCTTTTGTCAGTGAAACAAGGCGCAGAGTTAAACTTAGAAAGACAGATAATCCTGTAGATATCAATGATATTGAATTTAAAAAGAGATATCGCTTAAGCAAAGAAGCTTTCGTACTTCTCTGTGAGAAACTCCGTCAAAAAACTTTTTTAAGATCAAGTTCCAGGGTCACTTTACAGCTTAAGGTACATGTGGATAACTTTAACATTTCAACTGAAATGCAAGTACTTGCAACTGACTGTGGTTTGTATTTTGTATCACAAATATGAAATTATTTAAGTGTTACAGATTCTTTGTGCTACGTTATCGCTATCTTTTGACGCCACTGGATCATACCAGCGCATAGCGGGCGCATAATATTTAGGCCAAACCACAGTCAGCAAATGTGTCAAGGAAGTGACTGATGCACTTATCGCACCTGCAATAGTAGGTCATTTTGTTAAATATCCAAATACTAGAGCTGAAAGGGATATAGCAAAAAAATAAGTTAGTATGAATATTTTTTATTTCCCATAATTTTTAAATGTATTAAATTATGTATAATTAGTATACAGTAGATTATTTGCTTCAAAAAAAAAAAGTACTTAGTTAATAATTTTATTTTAATCTTATTTCATAAAATCATGAGCCAACATGAAACTGTAATTATTAATAAAATCTATTTTTATGTTGCAGATTTTTTGCTAAGTTTGGTTTCCCTGGTGTAATAGGATGCATTGATGGAAGTAATTTCCATATTTTTACACCCAATAAACAAATTGAATATTTATTTTACTGTAGAAAGCATTTCTATTCACTGAATGTTCAAATGGTAAGCTGTGACACAGTAACAAAGTTAATTATAAGTAATAAAATATTTTCCACTAGGTAAGTACAGTGCTTTATATTTAATTTCAGATATGTGACAGTGACTGCAGAGTTTTAAATGTAAATGCAAAATATGGAGGGGCCATCCATGATGCTTTCATATGGGAAAATAGTTTAGTCCACAATTATATGATAGAGTTACATCGAAACAATGAGCAAGTTTGGTTATTAGGTTAGTGTCAAATAAATAGTAGTTTTTCGTAAAACTAATCGAAACACTTACATAATGCCTATAATTATTAATAATAATATAATTTATTTCTTACTACAATATATAGATTACAACAAACAGTTTAATAAGTATAATTTTTTTTTTTTATGGTATAGGGGGCAAACGAGCAGACGGGTCACCTGAAAGTAAATGACTACCACCGCCCATGGGCACCTGTAGCTCAAGAGTCACAAGGGCGTTGCCGCCCTTTAAGGTGGAAGTAGGAGAAGAGGGGGAGGGGGGAAGAGGGGAGAAGGGAAAGCCGGGAATAGGGGAGAGGGAAGGGTTAGGGCCTCCGGTAACCTCACCCACGCGGCGAAATGCAATGCAAGCATTGCTTCACTACCGGTTTTCTGTGAGGCCGTGGTATCGAGCGGAGTCGAGCCGGCCCATACGTGCCATAATTCAGTTAAATATACATACATATATTATAGGAGACTGGTGCCTAAGCTAGGCTCTAGGCCTGTGTTTCAGGACACCAGGTTTCCACCCCTTAACATTATCATTTCCTAGATTATGTAATAAAGCGCTGACAACATACTAATTTATTGAGCAACTTTATACAAAAACTATGTTTTTATTTTAAGTAAAAGGTTAAAAGTAAAAGTTAGGACAATATGTAAGTTTGTGTGTGGATGTGTGTTTGTATTTAATTATTACATAATTAATGTTATTATTAATTGTACATATTTAATTATTTGCAGGTGATTCTGGCTCCGCAATGTCCCTGGTTAATGACACCAATTCTAGATGATGCTTCGGCACAAAGATATACAGCTGTTCATGGAAAGGCCAGGGTGACAATAGAAAATACTTTTGGGCGATTGAAAAATCGATGGCGTTGTTTATGCCAAGATCGCACACTCCATTACTCACCAGAGAAATGTGCAAAAAAAAAATAACAGCTTGCTGTGTTCTACACAACCTGGCCATCGAATTCAATGTGCCTGAACCAGAGCCCCAAGACCCTAACATGCCACAACACAATTCATTACTCGCATCTAACATATTTTCCAAGAAAATAATACAGGAGATGACTTACTTAGGGGAAGGTTAATCAGACATGTTAGTAAATACAATTAATAGACTTCATCAATAGTTTAAGTTTAAAACTTAAATTATTGATGAAGTCTATTAATTAAATATTGGTCCCAATTCTGTTACTTCATTCGCTAAATTAAAATTCACTAAATTTTCTTCATATAAGATGTAAACCTTGTACACTTCAAAACAAGGTCTTATTTCAAATTGAAACAAGTGGGTAACATATGTCGCTATCGAAATAAGCAATTTATTTGTCGACTTAAGTCTGATACGCTTAAATAAACTTTAATACCACGTAGCGAGAGCCGCTATCCGTTGAATGCTATCTCTTTTGCTCTGTGTTTTTAGTAAGCGTCTTCGTAGGTGTCGATTAAAATAACGTCATCTTACTTCGTTTTGAACAAGTTTTTAGACGGCAATTATTATACAGCATTTGAATAAATGGAGACTCTCGCTGCGTAAAAATAACGTTGAGTATACGTTGACAGGTTTTAGCGAAATTTAGTGGCGCTGAGAAATAGATGCCAGTAACAAATAGACCTTATTACGTAGAATACAAGGTTGATTTCATATGAAGAAATTAAGTCAGGTTTTAGTTTAGTCGAGTGTACAAGAGAATCGGCACCATTGTACAATATTTTAGACTTAACTATAGTTAATAAAAACTAAATAATTGATTAAAAAATATAATATAATAACTGTCATAGCCTCTTTCATAAACTCCTTCCATGCACCTTGTAACTGCAGCTCTATCTCTCTCAGCCTCATTCTTTCTCGTATCTCATAATCTTTTATTCTCAATTCTTCATTCTTTAACCTCAACCTTTCCTTTTCCATCTCCTCATATACCCTATCACGCTCCTGAGCATACTCTCTAGCCTTTGTATCAGATTCTATAATTTTTTTAAATAATTCATTGTTATTTTTGGTTTTCTTTGTTGGGGGAGGCTTCCACTCGTCTTCTACTGGGGCGACTGGAGAAAATTGAGAATGGGCTTCGGTTGGCGGTAAAGTAGGAGCCACAGTCGGTTGGCTACTTGGGCCTGGAGTATTCCAATCTGGAATGTGATATATATTTTTTTATTGAACGTGACATTAGTTGTCCCATATGTTTTTACAATTAAAACTTTATTTCAATGTCAAATAGCAGTGGCAATCGGAATGAATAAATACATTAATCATGACAATAAGAAAATTACTTATAAAAAGTAGGTAATTAATTTTTCTCATTCATGACCTTCAATCAAAACTTCAGAGGCAATTTCAGGAACTGACTCATTGGGTGGAGCTTGAGGATCCTGAGGAATCTCAGAAACCACATCCTGAAAATCAGATTAATTAATTATTGGCTAACTCTTAGTTTTAGAATGGACATTTAAACATGCATTTATTGAATCAGGTGTTACACATAATTTAAAATACCGCTAAAACCCAGCTTCTTCTATTATCATACCCGTTGCTGCTTGCACTCCGATTATCTGCATGACCCTATTTTCTAGTTTAGTCAGAGATAATTGAAGTGCTGGCCCACCACCAGCACTAGCTGACCTATTAATTTTGGCACACTTCTTCTTACAATTATTTTTGTAGTCACTCCATACCTGGATTAACAAATAATAATTAAAGCATATTAGTAAACAAAGGATTTCTATAAAAGCATTAAAAAGGGAGTTAAAAACTTATTTTAAGGCGAAGAGGTAAAATAACACTAAGTCAAGTCAAGATAACAAACCTTACGCCATTTCTCCTCGGACCTGGGATCTCCTGTGCCATCACTATTTAATTTCTTGGTTAATTCTTTCCATTTCATTTGAATGAAATGCCTACCTCGAGGACCAACAAAAGGCTTCAACAAATCACTATTTCTGTAGAAATTCCGATTTACATAGCTCATTATATCAATATTTTAGCACACTGAGTAATGCAAATAATAACTTTTAATTACACTCACGCTTCCATGAATTCCACCATCGTAACATATTGTAAATGACTTGTTCTCATTGTTATTGTTTATACACTAAAAAGCAACCGAACACGACTGTAACACAATTAATATTTTCGAAAAATTTAGGTTTTAATAGTTTGTAAATAACGATGAAACAAACTTAACCTTGGCGATTTATGAAGCTATGTCAAGTTTAGACGAGATGTTCAGAAACTATAATTTTTATTTCTTTAATCTATTGGCAATTATTTAATTTCTTCAAGTTTTAGAATCGTTTATAGATATTTATTTGTTAATAGAACTAGTACTTGTTTTAATTGCCAACAAATAGGCATTTTAGAAGAAAGTATTAAAAAGTTCACTGTTTCATTTAGTTTTCGAACGTATAATTAATTCAACACTATGTTCATTTCGCTCTCAAAGGCTCGTCCCTACTTACGTTAGGATGACGTCACTAACGAAATCGTATCGACCTCTCGATACCATAACGTACGTGCTTCGTGCTGCTGCCTATCGTAATACTCCGCTTGCGTATCGTGGACTCGATACGTTTACGATACGAGTTTGTTATTTTTTCGTACTCGAGGTCAATCCACGCGGTGTTAAATAAGTGGCAACATTTCCAACCTTTCTAACACTTTTTTTTTTGGTAGCTGCGTGCTACCAAAGAAAAAAAGTGTGGCAACATTTATATTTTAATATTAAGATATGGTAACTGTGTGTTCTGGTAGAGGCTTATGTACTTGAAGTTACATGTGTTGCGTTGCGTCGATTAAAAAGATACTCCATTTCAAATATTCTCTGTCATTATCTGTTGCTCAGATTCCAGTGCTGAAATTAACCTGCTAAAAACTCGTGAACACGATCGGTGCAATCCGATCAAAACGTCTGGTAACCAAGAAGTATTGTACCTTTTAAATATTATCGCGATTAAGTCCCGAATTACACATCTAATATATTATAAGGATTTCATTATAATTTTTAATTGTCAAATGTCAATGTCGATAGCAAAGAGTGACGTCACAGGTTGTTTTCTCATACACGTGTTTTACAGAACGTAATATTTTGACGTGTAGTAAAGAGAAACTGATTTGACCTGATTTATGATGGTATACATATATATATGTAAATAATGTACATGGTCACACCCTATTTCCTTCCGGGGTAGCCAGAGATGATAGACATGTGACATGTACCATAATTATGACATACAGCTTGGGTTCCTTCCACATTCTTAAGATGTTTCTTTTCTTTCTTTTTTTAAAAAAGACAACTCCCGCATTAGGAATTAATCCTGTGTCGCGGGGGGCTTTACAAACATACAAAGAACACCCAGACTCGGGTGGAAATCGAACCCACGACCTATGGCATAGCAGTCAGGTTCACTAACCACTAGGCCAACACACACACACACACACACACACACACACACACACACACACACACACACATACACAACATACACACTAGCCGATTACGGGTGCATTTATCAGCCCTTTTTCAGTTCCGTTATGTTTCAATTTAATTTCAGTTCAGTCTTTCAGTATACTGTCTATGTATGTATAGTAGTAGCAAGTGGCTGTGGTGTACGTACGTGTTCAGCCTCAATCCTCTGCATCTCTAGCGTCAGTGAGGTGTCAGCGATCAGTTCCTGCTGTTCCAGAATGAGTTGCATGTTGCGGGTGCGTTCCGAGTAAATCTGTACTGCTGCCGCCTGCAACAATTTAAACCTTTTACAACAACAACAAGCAAAGGTTGGCAAAAAGCACTTCGGGTTTAGCGGTACAACTAAAGCTCACGTGGCTTTACTGGACGCGATCGGACATGGTGCTTCGAACCTCCAGTCCTAAGCAATACGATACAAACCTGTTACCTTATTGCTTCCAAGCTTCATGAGCGGCTCGCCAGGATTGTCCTGGTGTGATCGGACATGGTACTTCGAGCTCATAGTCTTTAGCTGTATAGTATAAAGAGAACCTGTTAGCTTAGTCTTCTGGTACAGAGCGGCTATCTCGGCATGTCCTACTGCGATCGGACATGATACTTGGAGCCCCAAGTCCTAACAAAAAGAGTCTTACCTTACTGCTCCGGTCCACAAGCGGCTCGCCTGGTTTCACCTGGCGCGGTGCGGGAGGGGCGGGGGTGGGGGTCGGGGACAGCTCCGACCAGGTCGGGTACTCTATATCTCCTGCCAATACAAAGGTTTATTGAATGACAAGGTCGCACTTGACACTGTTTGACCTGGTCCTGGATTCCTTTCGTAGAATTGACTAGTTATTTGTTTGCAACCATTACCCCGCCATCTGAGCTTGGTAGACGTGGTCTAAGGGTCAACTTAAATTGAGCGGCAAAAAGCTCAAGTACATTTTAAATGTAAATAAAATATTAACCTTATTTGATTAAAATAGAGCTTAATTTCGCATTAAATGCTTAAGTCTAACCATATACTGACAGTTTTCAAATTATTTTTTTCATTTTTAACTTGACGTCTCACACACGACTGTCTAAACCCAAACTAGGCAGAGCCTGTACTATGGTAACCAGGCTCTGCTGATAAACATACCTATATATTTCTAAATACATACATAATATAGATGAATTAAATTCAGACACAGAACAAACGATCATGCACATCACACAAATATTTGTCCTGGGTGGGAATCGAACCGATGATCTCTGGCTCATTCGTTCAAATATTCATTTGTGCTATTCATTGCATTGCGTATAAGTTGCAATAGGTTATTAATAAATACCTATAATCTATCATTGTTTAGTATTTCAAGAAAATAATTATTGAGCTGAAATGCAACTTAAAGGTCTCAAGCAATATTTAGAGTTATGAAAACATACCCAACATGTCATCCATCAAGTCGTCCTGCCGAGGCGGCAGCGCCTGAGGGTTGGTGGTGAAGGCTGGATACTTGAGCAGCCAGTCCTCGTACCCACCGTGCAAGGCTAGAGGGGGGCGAGGGTATCGGATGTTGACGTCCCACTGTTAAAAAATATTAACTCTTAAAACTGAGGTGTATAGTGAAAATAAATGTAACACCGTAACAATTATAGATGAATAAACACAAGAGAGAATGTCACGTAGTGCTTGCTCGTGTGTCCCAGTTATGCGCAGATACGCTTATCCTTTGCAAATTCTTCCGGGACTAAGAGTAGCTCGAATAGTTTTTATTCCCACCAACGCAAAATACGCGTTGTGACGTGGAATTGCAAAAAAAATGGCTACTCGCTCTATGCAGAACACGGCAATTACCAAAACAAAGTCTGTATTCTTCATTTTCGGTATTGCTAATTAATTTAAAAATGTCTAAGTTTGGTGACACTGGTACTTCTACAAATATGTTGTAAGTTGTAACTAAATGATTTATTGTGATGTTTAAAACCCTAAAATCACATTTTCTAACCCCCGACGCAAAACTAGGGGTCTTTAGTTTAACGTGTCTGTGTATCTGTGTGTCTGTCTATGGCATCGTAGCTCCCAAACAAATGGACCGATTTAAGTGCTTTATTGTTGTTTGAAAGGTGACTTTATTGATTAAAAATATGTTCAACTGTTCGAAGATTATCAGCTCTTTTCTAATCGTTGAAGGGATTCTCGAGTTGGGGTATTATCAATTTTAAATTTATGATTATTTAATTAAAACATCTATAAAATTAATTAAAAAGGCTTTAAAAAGTAACACCAACTACATAAAATTACGTTAAGTAACTGATAGACAAGCTGACAGCTGTCAGTTGGCATCATAACATTAACTCTGTCAGTTTATCGGTTAGTGACGTAATAAGACTTATGTGGCAGATTGCGAGTGTTTTAGCAGATATTTTTAAAAGTATTTTTATTTTGATTGTTTCTTTTCAATTAAGTTTTTTTTAAATAAGACATTATTTTTCGTGTTAAATAAGGGTCAAGCTACAGTACAAGTAGTTCCGAAATGATGCATGAAAGGTAGATGTATATTTATGTGGGGACCGATGCGGCATTCTATTTTAATACAACTTACTGCCAGAACAAAAGGAGGTCTCGGGTGTAGAGATTAAGACATAAAATAGCTTAAACAAGCCACCAATAGCAAATGTTAACACTTTTTGAAATTAGGAAGGTATTCATTAAATTTGTTGATTATTTTTCAAACTAATTTGCACCTTAATGTATGGTTTTAAAGTCGATATTTACTCTTGTACATCATATTATGTTCCCCTATTATATAGTCTTTTCACAAAAATTGCTTTTTTATTACTATTAATTAATACTTTTCAAACTAATTTGAACCTAAATATATAGTTGTTACAGTCGATACTTACTTTTGCATATTAGTCCTATTATATATATTTTTTTTTTTTTGCACGAGATGACATTACCTTGAGCAGTATAGTCTTGAGTAGGTACAAGGTCTTGCCAGGTATAACAGCAGTGCTGCTCCAGTCCAGCAACACGATCAGTTCCATGCTTGCTCGCTCGGTCCACACGGGCCTTGATGTAGGTGGCAGGGTCTGTTCCAAGGTGTTGGCCGATTGGCTGTGTAACGAGTGTCATTGTCAGTAATGTTTTGCTCTACAACTACTCCGAGATATATGACAAGGGAGAGGAAAGAGAAAAAAATAGTAAAGATATTTATGCTTGTGTTCGAATCAGTGCTTAAATCGACGATGGCTTAATGGTTAAGGCAATGTTTTAATAAAAGCTGTTCCCGGATCCCTCCTATGTTAGGCGCAGTACGGCACACTGTGGTTGTATTCGGTTCGATTCCCACACACTGCCCTACCGAAAACCCCGGTGAGGTGATGGCCCGAGAGGGTTTCCACAGGCAAATTATTTTTAAGGCTGACGAATACGATAATTGGCGCAGGTAATCGTTGTTAATATCGGGAAAAATCCAGGAGGGTCGTGGAATTGGTTTGAATTTTTTTTAATTAGTAAAACAGGGTCATCTTACCCAGGAGATATGCATTCTTCTGGCACACTGATACAACCTGGATAGTTGATGTGAGACTCTATATAGTCCTTCGCCGCTCTGGTGTCTAGTATCATCACCTTCAGCTTGCCACTCTTCAGGATTGTGTAAAGCTGCTCACTTTTGATGGTAACTTCATCAAGACCTGGAAAGAGATGAGTTGGTTTATATTAATAAAACTGATTATCATCAAGATTCTTAGACAGGACATTTAGGCCTAAGTCTAAAATAATGTTGTATTATATATTTTTTGTTGTTGTTCTGTAAAGTGTAAATGGATATTGGATATTTAACTGAGACATTTATGCTATTCTAGCTGCGCCCCGCGGTTTCACCCGCGTAAGTCCCGGTGCCGTGGGAATATCGGGATAAAAAGCCTATGTGTTAATACAGGTCTTCAGCTATCTACATAGCAAGTTTCATCGCAATCGGTCCAGTAGTTTTTGCGTGAAATAGTAACAAACATCCATACATCCTCAAAAACTTTCACGTTTATAATACTAGCAGCGCCCCGCGGTTTCACCCGCGTAAGTCCCGATACCGTGGGAATATCGGGATAAAAAGTATTCTATATGTTAATCCAGGTCTCCAGCTATCTACATACTAAGTTTCATCGCAATCGGTATAGTAGTTTTTGCGTGAAATAGTAACAAACATCGATACATCCTCACAAACTTTCACGTTTATAATATTAGTAGGATAATAACTGATAACAAGGTTTTCCTTGTACTTTTATAAAGGAAGATTTTAGTATGACTAACGTGGGAGAGCCATGCTTCGGCACGTATGCACGACTCCGCTCTATACCGCGGCCTCACAGAAAAATCGGTAGTGAAGCAATGTTTGCATTGCATTTCGCCGCGTAAGTGAGGTTACCGGAGGCCCTAACCCTTCCCTCTCCCCTATTCCCGTCCTTCCCCTATCCCCCCTCTCCCTCTTCCCACTCTTCCACCCTCTTCTCCTACTCCCACCTTAAAGGGCGGCAACGCACTTGTGACTCTTGGGTTGCGGATGCCCATGGGCGGCGGTAGTCATTTACCATCGGGTGACCCACCTACATTTTGCCAACCATAATCTGGCCCCACTAACCTCGTGTGTGTTCCGATATACACTGAGAGCACTGTACGGTGTGACGTCAATCTAGTATTCTATTTAAAATGGCAACTTTTATGACGTCATATATTTCCCTATGATACTGCGGCAGTATACTGTCAGTCTATAACGGAACGAATTTCTCCCCAGTAAGAGCAATGTTGAGTGCTTGCAGTGTATATCGGATCATACGCCTAATAGTTCGATTCCAATGATGACCAGTTCCGGGGGATTCCATATAATTTCATTCCATAAAAAAAAATAGAAATAGGATGACATTATAAAACAGAAGAAGTAATTAAAAGTTGTAAACTTTATGTATTTTCTGTCATACCATGTTAATGATGTTGGTGTTCAAAGTCAATCCAAAATGCCAGGTGTACTCTACACCTGGCATTTATAGATAACATTAATTCTAAAATGGTGATAATTAATGTAGTAAAGTTTTGACAAAGTTGTCGCTTATAATTAAATAACTTCACACATCTCACACACAGCCGTCTGATCCCAAACTAGGCAGAGCCTGTACTATGGTAACCAGACTACTGATAAACATACTTATATATTTCTAAATACATACATATTATAGATAAATTACACACAGACACAGAACAAATGATAATACTCATCACACAATTATTTGTCCTGGGTGGGAATCGAACCCACAACCTTTGCCTTGTAGTCAGGGTCACTAACCACTAGACCAACAGGCCAGTCGATTTAGGCAATAAGAGCCATAATCAGATAGTCGGAATAAAAAAAATAGATGAACAGTGTACAAAGTTTGGCTGCCAATTAATAAAAAAAATATTGCAAAATTTGGAAATTAGTAATAAATGATGCAGTGTGATCAGTTTTGGTTACCTTTAAAATTTATAATTATAATAACAACTTCTGATGAAACCTCACACACTTTATACTTATCACAATACAAAAGTCAGTTCATCATAAACATGCAAGATTAAGGACTTATAGTCATTAGTTTCATTTGGCGCTACGCAATGTCGAGGTATTCTTTTTGTGCGGTACGGTGAATGACCTTAAAGGTACGGCGCTGTCGAAGCAGCTGATTGCATAAATGTTGTTTAATTAATTACATTGCAGTTTCACAATTACAATATTCAGTATGGTGTTTCTTACACCCTGTATATTTCTAAATACATACTCAACTAATAATCTCATACTAATATTGCTAAATTACACCCAGACACAGAACAAACGATCTCACAATTACTAGTCCTGGGTGGGAATTGAACCCACCTCGACCTCTGGCTCAGCAGTCAGGATCACTAACCATAGTCAAATAGGCCAATTTTCTGGTTTCTTGTTCTACTCAGGTTTAAAATTTTCAAGTTGTGAATTACAACTAGACTTACTTGGCAGTCCTGATGTTGGTTCATTGATAGGTACTATTTCCGTTACTTTCTTCCTATTTTCTTCTATCTTTTGTTTAATCATCTCATTCTCCTTTATATCATTTAGGCGTTTGGTTTTCTGCTCTTTGGCGTATCTGAAAATATTCATAGATAGATAAGATCATGTAATTGCCTACTATGCAACATTGTAACTAACTATTAGATACAGTTTGAATTTCAATAATATTTTATATATCCTAATGTAAAAGCAAAAAGGTTTTCTTGCTTGTTTGTTGAAATACGCTAATCTCTCGAATTCTCAATCACATTTTAATAATTCTTTTTGTATTGGATAGAGTATTTATTGAGGAAGGTTTATAGGCTGTGTAACATCACGCCACAACCCTTAAGAGCAGAGCAGTGACCATAAACTAAAAAAAAATTTTTGGCATACAAACATGTGGACTGATTTCCACAGGACTTTTATTGGCAGGTCCTACAATTTTACAACTAATTTCGCTCATGGGCAAGGCAATAGACTCGTGAAGCGCCCACATTATCCTGGAATGCGAGGGAGTGGCTATACAATAGGCAAATATCGGGCGGGTGCGAGGTCACTCCTAGAAGCCTAAATGCGGAAACAGAGGCCTATACCAAAACCAAATTCACTGGCAGATAGCTGGTGTTATAAGCTGTAACTTAGGCTACTTTTATTTTGAAAAAATAATTAGGGTTCCACGCAAAATATATAAATAGTACATGCGAGCAAAGCCAGAGGGAACTGCTAATGCACCATGTTTTTATTAACAAGTGCAGGATAATATAGGTAGTATTTTAATAAACTTAATATCATATTATAAATAACTATAATGTTGCAAAATATGATTCATGTTTTATTAACATAAAACATATTTTGAAACGTTTTGATTACAGATTGACAAGACAAGCACGTAAATAAAATAAAAAGATTTTTAATTGATTGATGTGATGGTGATAAAGGTTTCTAATTTTTTTTTCAATGGTCTTTATCCTACTAATATTATAAACGTGAAAGTTTGTGAGGATATGTGGGTGTTTGTTACACTTTCACGTCAAAACTACTGAACCAATTGCGATGAAACTTGGTATGTAGATAGCTGGAGACCTGGATTAACATTTAGGCTACTTTTTATCCCGATATTCAAACGGGATCGGGGCTTACGCGGGTAAGACCACGGGGCGCTGCTAGTTATTAATATATTCTAGTAGTATCTATTGCTATTTTCATGTCAAAGCCATGTCATAAAAACTTTTATGAAATTATTTAAGCATACATGAAAAATCTTATTTGTTCTAATGCTTATGATTTTAAATGATGAGTATGAATAGTTTTCAATTAATTGTTTTTTTTTCATGTAAGTAATTGGTACTTAAAGACAGCGTCAATAATTTGAACATTTTGTTTTATTTAAATGGGTATACTGTCTAGTTGGTCCCATCATCATCAGGTCTGGATATGATGATGGGATCTAAAAGAACCTGAGGAAACTCGTCAAATACAGACACACCTATAGCTATTTGGATATTTTTTAATGTAACTTATACATTTACTTTTGAAAAACACCATTTGGTGGAGCTGAAACATTAAGTGACTAATCAAATAAGGAAGAGGTTTTCATTTCAACCATTTTTTTTTTTTGGGTATGCAACATGTTCACCCAATTATGAATCAATTTCAACAATTTTTCTTTAATTGAAATGGTTATACTCAAGTTTGGTACACATTTAAATTTGCATAGAATATTCCAACTCAGACGGTGGAAAATGAAGGGATAACGTATATGTATTGAATTTACCTTGAAATCATGGTAAATTTAAAAAGCTATATTCATATTGAACTCCAGTTATATATTTTTTAAAAGGTAATTAGTTACCTTAAATTTCATTGAAAATGTATGAAACTCTATCAGTTTATAAAAAAAAGTTAATTCACGAAAATTACGATTTTTTACCAATGTGAACATTATGAAAATTATTGCATCCAACCTTTCAATGAGGCTATTCTTCAATTTTTCAGCTGCATCAATTGCTTTGTTTGGGTTCTTAGCTCCTAGCATGCTGTTGAAGTAGGACTTATCCTTCACATATTCCTTGTCTTTGCTTATATATGCAACAACTCGAAGATACTTCATATAGTAAACGTAAGAGTATTCTTCGTCTCCCTTTTCACGAGCCTCTTCTGCACTTTCGAACAATTTTAGAGCTGTTTTGCATAACCTGCAAAAAAAACGCCAAATGTAAGCGGTATCTGCTAATTAAATTATATTTATTACGGGAAAAAACAAGGCGGTACTTACAGGGTGGCCCTTTTAGACTTCAAATCTGGTACATTGTGTAATTTGTCTAAATCCTCTATACATTTGCCAAGGTGAAGCTGTATTCTTCGTGTTTCAGTCATGTTGGTAAATTTGCTCACCGCCGCTGCTTATTGTAGGCACTACCGTAATTTTATATCTCCGAGACCACGGATTGCTACATTTGTTAAATAAAACACAAAGATTGTTGTAAAAACTCACTGCAAACAAAAATTGTGAATATATCAGAAACTGTCAAGCTGTTTTTTTATATTAGCCAATTTTTTTCACAGATAAATATAAATACAGATACACCACTGAACTGTATTCCGTTCTACGTAGATTAATTTACTTTCGATCCCTGTAAAGTTGGAAAGGAATCTTTAAATTTTAATATAAAATGAAGTGAATACTTACAAATACGTTAGACTTTCTTTAAATTAACTTCTACCAAACCTAACTTTTTATCAAACCTAATAATAATGTATACAAATTTCCGAAGTTTTAAGTTATGAAATAAAAGATAATTTATTTTTGTACGGTCAAGACCTATCGTTTTTATTCAAATCTTCATAGGTTCTTAAAATTCATTATAGCATGAAATTTAGAATATAGTTTTTGAAAGCAGACGGTATAAAAAGGTTTTTTTGTACGTCCTGATAATAATAATAATAACTTGAGACACAGTCATTTGATCTTAGACTAGACTAGTCTGCTGATATACATACACAGAACCATTTGTTCTGTTCATGTTCGCCACACAAATAAAATAATATTATATTTAGTACATAATTAAACGTAATTTTATTTTATTATCTGTATGTTGTATATAATTTTGACGTTACTGTATAATCACACTGTTCGAAAGAGATAGAAGAAAAAGTTAAGTTGTTCTATTTTTAACCTTAACTAGACGTCTTAAGATATATATTTGCTGCTTATATTTGAATCATATGTGTGGATAGCTGTACAAGGGGTAAATAGCGCAGGAGCGCAAGTTTTCATGCGCAGTGGATTCTTCCTCGTTTTCCCTGGTCGATTGTGGTTTTCCATTTAGTTTTTCAGCTGATCACGCTTTCTACAGCCGCATAGCAGACCGTCCGTGTCGTGGGTCATGTGCGAAACTGTCGTAGCGTTGTGAAATCGCTGAGTGATTGTGTTGTGTAGTTGTTTGATTAGCTAGTGCCAGTGAAAATGTTTTCAGGACTCACTAATCAGGTCAGTTCGTGGATGGGGGCAGCCAAGGGTGAGCCTCAAGATGAAGAAGTCCCAACCCCTACGAAAGAGGCGATCGGTGAAGCTGCCGCAGCCGCAGCCGCAGCGGAAGGCGACAAACAAAGGTAAAACAAATTCTTTGTTTACATTCTCCTTGAAGCTAGTGTTTTATCTAGCGGAAAATCCATAAATACAGTAATGAATAAAATTGTACGCGTAGACAGCTGAAGAATGATTTCATCTAATTTTAAGATAACTGTTCAACATTTCAAGTTTTTGAGTTGCAATAGGTTTATATGACGAAGTTTTTAGTGACAATAAAATTTTCGTGAACCTTTTTTGAAATATTGATCCGACCTATAATTTAAAATCTAGGTCATCTACTTTTCTTATTGCACCCTTATTGGAATCTAGATTTAATAAATAATTTTTGTTTAAGTTTTAAATTTCGAAAAAGATGTTCCATGGGCTAGATGAGCAAATATTGTTTTAATTTTTGTAATAGGAACACAAAATTTTGTGAATAACTGCATATTACGCCAATAAGGATTGGGTAATGGTGAACTGAAAGGGAATATAATAACATCTATTATATAACATTTTCCTCTGTTCTAACATCTTCTCTTGTCTACAGTCCCACAAAAGGAGGCAGCAAATTGGACCTCATCACCAATGTCAAGTCACAAATGACCGGTTGGCTTGGTTCAGGGATTCCTATCCCAGGTCTTAGGAAAAATGAACCCGCCCCAGCTGAACAACCAGAACAACAGACTACCATTGAAACTGCAGAAGTTGCTGAACCAAAGCTTGAAGCAAAAGACGATGATGATAATTCTAGGTATAATAGGTACGAGGGGTTGGCGGAAATAATGAGTTGGAGCAATTGTCTTTTGCTTTTTTTCATTCCGTTTTATGGATGATGTGTTGTTACTCACAAGTTTTAATTTTTGCAAAGAAATATAAAATAATAATATATTTCCATTACTCAAATTTACATGTTGACTGATGCATATATTATTAGTTACACTTTACAGATAAAGAACAAGGAAAGAAAACCATAGCTCAATAGTTATGGTTTTCAAGTATTTTCAACAACTTTAATAAAATAAATTGTTGCTGATACAAAAGTTTAAAGTATATCTAATTCTAGAATTCTCTATGTTACATTTCTTAGATAGAAATGTAGCAGAGAATTCTTTTTTAATATTTATTAATCACATTTGAACTATTCATCAGCAACAAGACTTTACTTTCAAAATTTTTTTTTTTCTTAAATATAAATTATTATTGCAACACAGGAATAAGTCTGATGCATCATGAATTTGGAATTTATGCCTTATTTATTTATACACAGTGATATTTTTAAATAAGCACAATAACATTGTATTATAAACAATTTCAGCTTCACGCTTTTTTCGTCACTTATTTATTTTCATGGCTTTTAAGCACGTTTTATAAAAAAAAAAAACAAATTTAAGAATATTTTTATTATTTTTAATTGAACAATGAAAATGAACTAACAGTAATATTAATATGTCATAACAACTTATTTTTGCCTATAATACATTCTTTACATTATATTTTACCAAAATAATTAGGTACATAGTGATTATGACCTACATTTTGATATTTCTTTTTTTTTAAACGAAATTCGACGAAAATCACTTACATGTTTTAATTAGGTGCACTTCAAATTTTTATGAACTCATTTATTCTGCTCAAACCCCATTTTTTATTTTTCATTGTTGTGCATTTTCTTAGTATACTCTTTTTTAAAAAAAAATCTATTTGTTGGTCTAGTCACATTCTTGTTTTAAACTTGAACATGAACTTAAATTCGCAAATAAATGTCACTGCATAGGCTGGCTTCTTTCAAATCGAAACAAGCTGCACCTATAGCGTCAGAACATATGTTTGAAATAAAGTGGCCAGTTGATGTTCCTGTCCTAGTGGCCTCTCAAATCACAGGACGAACAATCGAGTAAGTCACCCCGGCCCACCGCCTACAACTTTATGCCTCACTCTGCATTCTCTACCGCATGTATCATGGGGAGTGCTCCGAGCAATTGTTCGGACTTATACCGGCCGCAACGTTTCGCCAGCGTTCAACGCGACAAACCTTTCATCCCCATCACCTGGATAATTGGCAATCCACCACTGTGCGGTTTTCCAGAAATTTTTTGCCTCGCACAACCAATCTTTGGAACAAATTCTCGCCTGCGGTGTTTCCGGACCGATACGACCTTCAAACCTTCAAGAAAAAAAAAGTCACCCGGCCTCTTCGAGTTACTGCAGTCTCAGCCCCATTTCCCCATCCGAGACTTGCGGTATCCCGTACCCTAGCTCCCTCGCCCTGTCCGCTTTCCTTACACTAATTAACGTCCTTCCTTTGTCCCGTCTGAAAACGGGTCTCAAGGAGGGTTGGCGTCAGGCAGGCAGTCGGTCTTAAAAGAAACCAGCCTAAAGACCCTAAATAAAGTTGGGAAAAGGGCAAGAAGATAATGATTAGGATGTTTGAAAACCCGTGAGAGACAGCGCTTGGTCGTCAGTTTCTGCAAAAATCGCCTAGAAAATATTTCCGTACACCACTGACGTGAACTTACTACACCCACGTTGTTAGCATTATTTTTTTTTAAAGGCTTGTTTAAATTATACCTAACAGGTAATGTGATGAGTTATATTACGCAACATATAAAAATTTGAAGTGTGAGTAGAAGAAGGGAATGACTAGTGACAGCACAAGTCTTCAAGAATCCGTGTACTCTTGAAGCAATAGAAGATCACATTTATTACAAATTTTATTTAGAATATTCTTATGAATGGTAATAAAAATATATGGAGTTAATTTGATAATATGTGGGTGCTATGGCGCACATTGAGAGAGGTCTATGTCCAGCAGTGGACTGCGAGAGGCTAATTGACTTGACTTGACTAGTTAGACAAGATTTAGGTTCTCACAAATGTTCGTCCTGAGTATAATTTTAGCTTATATTCAAGATGAACATGCTTTCTGCAGAAAATTGCTTGCCCACCCTCGATGACTTTGTTAATTTCCTTTATCTTTAGTTCTCACTAAGAACTTGGCTAGACCACGACCAACCTTGCCTAGTGTTAGATAAGGATTTAATGCGCATTAGTAATTCGCGGTTTATTGCAGTTTCTCGCTATAAAATGATATCACGTGTACCTAGCGGGTTTGTTTTTGTCGTATGAATTTAGAATATGGTGTCAATGGATGTGTAGAACAGAAAATTGAATTATTTTACTCTTTACTTCTAATATTTTAGTGTCCTCTACAAAATACGCGTCTTTATACAATAAAATTTAATGTTGAAAATATTTTTTGGAGATTTATGTCTATATAGCTACCTATTTGATGCATAAAATATCGGTATATAGATATGTGTATGTAATTATGTATAATACTCCATCAAACGATACGTATAAAGTAATAAAAAAAAATTGCGCGTGCAGCAGTAAAAATACGCTTTTCTCTACCAATTCTTTCTTTATATCTTTGTTCATTCACTATATCTATTTTTATTAGAAATATCTATCTATTACTATTAGAAGTTTCACTTCAAATTATAGATAGAGTGCTAGGACTAGACAAAGGAAGAAATACAGAGAAGGGGAAGTCAAGATAGTTTTTTAGCTTAGTAGTAAAGAGATATACCTACTAAAGAGACACGACAAAGACCGAAGCAAAGCTGAAAAAATTTGAGTGCCAAACTCAAATTTTTTGGGATGATATTCACTATAGTTGAAAACTAGTAGAATATAATTTATAAAAAAACTCCTGTCCATTTTCTCCTAATCCGGGAACTAATAGATGACGTAGTTCTGTTAAGGCAAGTTGTAGCCACGGCTGCCACGGATCATTAGTTGCCACTAAATATAGAAAAAGCTTTAGAATGGTACTTATGCGAGAGAGCTAGAAGGAACTCGAATATATTAGCTCTATCGATTTTTACATGGTGACCGGGGTCAGTGGGGTACGTGTTGTTATGTTATAAGTTTCTTTGAATGCGCTAGCTTATTCGAAGAAACTTATTCTTTATGTTACATAACAATATATGTTATATAACAAATGTTACATTACATTATGTTATATAACTTCTATTATTCCTCTGGGAAATTGTAGTTTCATCTAATACGTTTTGATTGACTTGGTCATGGTAACTACGCTTTATTATTTTGGTGGATATCAGTGTTAGCAAATTCTCTAGCGAAGCCGACTGACGCATGGAGAGCGTAGAAGTTCAGTTAATAGGTCCCCTTCTAAATATTCCTTGGTTATCTAAAAATATGCATGTTAATGAAAATTGATGTATTGGACGCAGCGCTACCGGCGGTGCTGACAGCAGGCCAGCGTCCACTGGAGGTACTCCAACTGAGGAACAGCCTGGTGGCGTTGGAAACGGTAAGTTTTTAGATATGTCTTATTTTATACTCATGTAGTTAATTGTTATGCTAGATATTGTAAGATCATCATAAAAGAGGTCTTTGTTCCTATCATGCTCGTGAACGGTCCTCTACTTGTGGTGGCTGGCTTTGGTGTAGTGGACTTTTTACGCATTTATTAGGGATATATATTGAATACCTATTACATAGATCGCTATAGGACTAGTAGACGTAGAGCTTTACGCTATCATTCGTAAGATGGCACAAGTAAAGACATTATGACGAATTCATGCAATTCTGTGGTGCATTCTCCAATGCACTATGCGTTATTCTTCTAGCAGTATAAGCTTGCGCTAGATGGTAATTTCTACAGGGTATGATTCCCGGATCTGATTGGATAATTCCGTTACGAAATTCCCAGTAGCATCATCTCAGGGATGATTATGGCTGATGAAGCAATCTCATATCGACATTTTGGGTTCACATTTGACTATTCAAAGTTAATGCGCGTATTAGAAATGTATTAGCCTTTCCATTAATGATGCAGGAAAATGATATTTGGAGGCCTGCATACCAAAGAGTTCTCCTCGATGTCCTCGAAGGCATTATTTTCGCAAAGATTTTGAAAAATTGCTAAGTCCATATTAGACATACTGCCTAAAGGACTTAGGACTTGCCGTCTTAAAATGTGATGTGGTTTGTTCATAGAGTAAGTATATTCAAATATTACCAATTGGACAAGATAAAAATCCTTGCCATTTTGGTGGAATAAAAATGTACAAATCTCTATCAACTTACTTCTTCGTTATAGATTATTTAAATATAACCATTACAGACCAAAACCGCCCTTTTCTTTCCTCAACAGTCACTTAAGGGTTGACAGGAAGTCTCAAGAGCCTTGAGGTCGCAATTTATGGAGTGTGTCCGGCTGTCGGCAACACTTTTGTCACATTCTAGACCTTGCTGACTTATATACTGAGAATATTTTCATCCATGGCGTGGTGTTAGCTTTTGATATACGATAATATTTCGAGGGTTCTTTTTTTTGCGTTAGGCATGTGATGATGTCTATCGACATGCGTACCGCGCATACCTCTCTTATGGTTCATACCATATATGCCATAAATGCGTCTTATTTTACCATAAGACGGTCATCCGTCTTATGGTAAAATAAGACGCATTTTCCATATTAATATATTTTTTGGATATAAGTATTTTTTTTATGTTTCCAAGTTGAGCTATGTTCAGAAAAAGTTGGAAGCGCGTTAACAAGTGATACGTGAATTTTGTTCAAGTCCTTCACTTTGTTGGATCAAAAGCCTAACGCGCAGTTCAAGTCCGTCATCAGAACATAGCCTTGTTGTAGATGGAATATGAATCTTTAAAATTATTTAAGATTTTTATGAACTGGGCAGGACCGAAGTTATTTTAAAAAGTATCGAACCAGTCACTACTTATACCAAACTAACTTACTTCTAGATTTTTTTTATTGTGACGCTGTTAGCAGCCTAGGAGAATTGATCGGAACTCCTTTATTAATTGTATTGTAGTAAATAAAGGATGGAATTTTATATTGAATAATTTTATTAACAAATAGAAAAAAAAAAATTTAATGAAACAGGTTTGTCTGAACTATTTTTCGTGGCAATTTTAGTAGGTACGTAGTTTTTCATTTTTTATTTGCTAGTTTTTTTAGTTTTTATTTGTTGCACATTTTCAGGTGACCAGAATAAAAAGTTTTTCACCGCTGATACTTTAGAAGATATGCAAGAGTGTTAGTATTATTTTTCATGTTTTTCTTTTTTGTAGTTGTAGTTATATTAATAACTAGTTTTACAGATTGTACTTTTTTTTGTTGTGAGTGAAAAAAAAACTTGTTAAATATTTAACTGAAACACTGTTTGCTATCGTACCACGGCAGTGTTGTCTGTGTCCCAGTGTTGTTAGCAAAAGAACACAAAAGGTTTTTTGTTTAACTGTAATTTCTGTAAGTTAAATTTTTGTTTCATTTTCTTATTTTATTTTATGAACTGCTAATAATATGAGCCGCAGACATTGAACTCTCCAACAAAGCAAATTCCTTGTGTTAGTAGTGGTCTATTTCGGTAGTGGGTTCGGTTCAAACCCGCAACTACACGATCGCAACCATTACTCTACAACCGCTTTACAATTATGTTTTTATAAAACTCATTGGAAAATTATGCTAAACCTATAAACAGTATTTATAGAAAACCAGCTTTTGTCTGCGACTTTTGCCCGGTTCCTATAATTAAGAAACGATTCGTTTTGCTTACTAATCTAATTTATGATATGATATGCTAATTTTCGACGAAAATTTTACCGTCCGTAAACAAAAGGAATTTTCGTTGAATTTTCAACGAGAATTTTACCGTCCGGAAGCATAACGAATAGTTTCTAATTCAATGAAATTATACCGTCCGTAAGCATACTTGTTGCCCGCGACTGGAAATTTTGGTGCAATCTATCCCACGGGAACCGTACGTTTTTTCGGGATAAAAGTAGCCAAATTTCATCCAAATCCGTAGTTTGCGCCGTTTTGAGCCGTTTTTGCATGAAAGAATAATAAACATCCATCCATCCATCCATTTTTACACAAGATTATTTAGGATAATGTCGATGAAATTAATTCCTTATGACAGGATAATTCATTTTATGACAGCCACTCTATATTTATTTGAGAAAGGTCTCAAGAACTGAGATTGCCACTTGTCCTTAAATCGGGGACGTTTACCAAAGGATTGGAACTCAACCCCCGCCGATTACCCTTTCTTCCACTTAAAAACAATCTTCTTTATGGCAGAAATACGATTATTTTTCAGCCAATATTTTTGGAGTTTTTGTAGAAAGTATTAAAAATATAACGTCTAGCATTGGATTATGACTTCACTAGCCGTAGCCCGCAACTTCGTTCGTGTGGAAATTTTGATAGGATCCATCACACTGGAACCGTACATAGATAAAAATTAGCATATGTGCTATTCCAGACTATATCTCTGTGCCAAATCTCGTCCAGATCCTCTTAGCCGTTTTTTCGTGAAAGAGAAAGAACCATCCATCCTCACAAACTTTCGCCTTTATAATATTAGTAGGATAGAATTTAAAAGTTCGAAGAATTTGTCTTTATTTATCTATTTATTAACTAAGTGATGGCGTGGATTCAGCCATTACCACCGCGATAACCGACCGATTCGAATGTCGGTCCGAGTATTTGTATTACCTTTTCCGTATCCGTTTCCTTCCCCCCACTTGCAACTAAACATCAGCTGTTCAAACAATGAATTGTTTGAACATCTGTGTTGTCTCTATGTATTTTAATTAATGGCAAATATATATCCAAACCAAAAATAAAAGTTCAATGCGTCTCGACAGCCATTAAGGGCAATTCATATAATGCTTCTGGGAAATTATGGAAGACAAATGCATTAAACGTCAACTAATTTTGAGAAAGATTTTGGCTTTCAATAAAGTCGGATGTGTATGGCAGAAAATATCCAATGTACTTGTATATTTGCCGTAAAGTAGGTAGCCTGCGCCCATCTGCGCAGTTCGTGGCCTAAAGTTAGAAAAAGGATTAATAACTTGGTCTAATTCTCATTCATCATCTTTTTGTTTATACAGTGACGACAAAAGCTGTAGCCGGAGCCAAGTCTCTGGGCAATTTCCTGTACTCTGCCGTAAACAAGGCTGGAGCCAAAGTTAGTGAGACCACTGCGAAGATCAAGAAGACGGTCGAGGAAAATGTAAGTATTCTAGAATATGTTCTCAATTCTTGTGAAGGCACAGACATTTTGGCGATTGGAATCAGAGCTTCTTGTACACTTGTACAGTGGTTCAACCGGCTGTTCGGCCTGTCGCCTATAGTCATGCCTATGACATTTATGGCACCTACGATATACTTACTTAGTCGCCTTCGTCGTCGTGCTTACTTACTAGTCTCTAATGAGGAAAAAAGTTTGTAGTCTCATTTATACCAATAGAACTAAAGTGGTCATGTAGCGAAAAATCATTAGCGTTTTTCCGTACTCACAAGAATATTCCAGAAGGCGTTTCACAGGGGTTGATAATGGGACCTGGGTCATATAGCCAAGCGAGTGTTTCATTCCTGTGATCTCTATGGATTATAGGAACGCGTACGTACTAAACTATAGTAGTTAATGGGTTCATTTGGCAAGGGTCACATTATATTTTATTATAGACCTTTGTGAGATTGTCGCTTAGATGGTTCCATTTACTCAAAGATTGTGGTTAGTGTTGATAGTCAAACGTTAAAGTGTTCTAGAAAACACTTCAATATATGCTTTTATTGCGTTCAATTACATTTATTATAATCAGGTTCCAAAAACAATGTAACTAAGACTGGTAATCATTGGTAATAGCTGAAGTTAGTGTCAAATTTTAACGGATAAAAATATTTTTTAGGGAAACATAACTTCAATAAAAATAGTGTGGTGTAGGCGAAACTATAAACTTATCGCACTAATATGACACCTACGAAACTTAGAATAGATAATAATCAACAGTTTAATAGACAAGCTTATTTTTAAAGAAAGACTTGTAGACATAAATGTCACTTATAAAACTTTAACTATGCATTTTTATCTCTGCAGACGTATTTATCTTCTTTATGGGTACACCCAGACATGGCATTAGCCTTTTGGCAACATCCTCCCATAAGAACCTAGTTTTTGGCACACTCAATTCATTCTGTACACTATTTGAAAATGTCGAGTGTCTGGCCAACTACATCTTAATTCAGCATACGCTGACAACAACTTAGATAATTATTATCGCAATAATTGTTTGGTTGTTAGTGGCTTCAATTTAGTTATTTGCCGTATTAAATACTTTTAGAACGGCTTTTATACTTTAATTATCGAATGCCACACTATCTCACCTGATGAAGTTAGGTTCTTCACAATGACACAAACATACCGGGATTGGGTAAAAGTACATAAAGTTAAGTTTTCGTCACCAAAGCACATGTTCGTTGTTTCAATGAGGATGCTCTACCTGAGGTCACTAATGGATCTGAAACACATCCCCTATTTTACATCCCTTGCATCCCCAATGCGGTTTAAAATAGGCCTCCATATTCACACAACAAGGTGAACAAAGATGAAATATCTTGAAATCATCATATACAACCAATGTTGTATTATACACAAACAAGGTCTGCCGGGGTTCTGGGGGACTTTCTTCCTAGGGTATACACCAGTCTCTTGCAATAGACTCATTTATGACGGAACACCGTGTGGTTTTAGTCGGTTCGATTCTGACATACTACTTCACTGGCAGCCTCGGCTGGGTGATGACCCGAGAGGGTTTCCACACGATAAAAAAAAAACATCACACACAAACAATGAATAGGTTTTCCTCACCAGACAAAGTCAAGAATGAAAGTTCGTTACCGAATGGTTCATTAATTACATAAGATAAGGCGAAACTCATTACAGTGGACAGCGTCGAGTGACGCGCAGGGGAACATCCAGCCGACCGCGTCGGGAGATAAAAGTTTTGGGATTAGCATGGATGAAAATGATACCGTTATCAATCTTAGGGTGTAATATTATTTTTACAGAGTTTGATTTGCAGTTATGTAGGATTAAAAATATGAATAATATTATGGTTTAAGCACGCTTAGTCGTTCGAAACGGTCACCATAGAACTGATGAAACAGTCAAGAGCTAATTTAAATGTAAAAGGTTTCGAGTATATCCAGCTTGTAAACCGGCAAGGACCTAGTTAGTTATACTTATCCAATGTTGAAGTTCTGGAATAATCACATTCGACATTCCATAATAATTTCCATTTCCGAATTAATGTTAACAGCTAAAATATAACTAACCCACTGAACGATAACGACCAAATTATTTGTGTCATTAATAGTTCATTTGAAAATTTTTGTCTGATTGAATTTAACACGCTTATTGGTGTGCGATTTTGTAGTCATATAAATAAGTATTACAGTGGGTGAAATTAGATCAGAATTATAGCAGTACATAGTTTATTGTGTGATTTTTAACGATCCGAAAGAAAACAACGTAATATTGAGTGGTACATTACAAATATTTCAACCCTGCTAGTGCCTTTGCTTATGTTGAGTTTAGTTCCTAAAGTTATAAAATAATCATATCATCAATCATAATCATTTATTGCCAGAAGAGTATACAAGCCTGTCCTGTGGGTGCCTATAGCGTTTTATTATAATACATTTACTACATTTGCTCGGTCGAGTACATAAGACTGACAATAAGAAATAACTTACAGTAGCTTAATATGAAGTATGTATAGAAATTATGAATTTAATATGTAATAGGAATAATATATAATCATAATAATAATAAATAAGCATTTATAGAGAGAGTATTACATTAAGAATAAACGTTAGATAGATTTTAAACTAAATGCACTAAAATATGTATGTAAAATACATATGTATGTCAAATATGTAAATAAACATAGTTAAAATAGTAGAATTTGGCTTTGTAAGTAAGTACTCTTTATTGTACACCAAACACATAATATATATACATATAAAAAACAACTTAAACATCAAATGCACAATAGGCGGTCTTATCACAACAAGCAATATCTTCCAGGCAACCTTTGGATGGACAGGACTGCAATGATTTAGTGTGGGTGGTTATGGTGTCAAATATCATATATACTAATTTGTACTAGTATATGCTATATACATACATATTTACATAAAATATATACATACAACTACATACGTATACACAAATACATACATATCTACACATACACATAGTATTAGTTTATATATAGATTATCTTAGACATAACTTTGCAGATAGTATTCTTTTAAATGTTAAAAGAATACTATCTGCAAAGTTATGTCTTTTTTAAGAACCTAACGATTGTGCTTGGCTGATAAAAACTGATAGGGCATTCTAGAGACGCGCTGCTTCAACTGTGAAAGATTTATCAGCAAACTTTGTTGAATGCACTGGTATTTGAGGTTTTAAGTTTTCCGATGATCTCAACAATTTCGTATGTGTAACGTAGGAAACTAAAACGTTCTTTGAAATAAGAGGGAGTAAGGGGATTGAACAATATGTTAAAAAGTAGAGAGAGGATATGAGTATTCCGACGAAGGCGAATCGGGAGCCACTTGAGCAATTTGCGGTATTCAGATACGTGGTCATATTTGCGTAGACCATATATAAACCTTGTAGCTCAAAAGCTTTGTAGTTCAAAACTATAATATGTTACTTGTTTCTTATACGTTTGTAAAGTTTAACCTATTAGAATTAATTTGCAAGAAACTCGGCAAGAATGCAAATTTTCTGGCAAATAAGTTGTAACATTAAGCTGGATTCAACGGATAACATTAGCTTAGATACTAGACTACTGCTTTTAAACCTACACATAAACTACGCTTCTGCAGCAGGAGTATTCAAAATTTTTCCTTAATTCTCTCTCTGTCTACAGCTATTACAATAATTTAGTTGACTTTACTTCGATCATGTAAAGAACTTATTTGTGTGTCAAGTTTCATCCAAATACGTTCAGCGGACCCGAAACAACTACAATTTTTTGTTGATATAATATTTTTAGGCTTAGAATAATTAGAATGTATATGTTAAAAGTGTGGGAATGTAGAATTATTTAATATAAATGTATAGAAAATTAAAAACTATGCAGTAATGGGGATCGGCTTCCGAAGATCAAACCCAAAAACTTTAATAGTGATTGATCACTTACGATGTATCAGGAATTCCTGTGCTTAATTTCAAACTTCTGGTGCTATTAGTGCAGGCTATTCGCTATCTGCTTTTAGGGAGTCCCAGAGTTTTATTATGTACGTAGTAGTTGTTATTTACAACCGTCTTAGATTAGATCTTTTACGTGGGAGAGCAATGCCTCGGCACGTATGGGCCGGCTCGACCGGAGTGATACCACAGCCTCACAGAAAACCGGCAGTGAAGTAATGCTTGCATTGCTTTTCGCCGAGTAAGTGAGGTTACCGGAAGCCCTAAATCCCTTCCTCCCTTTTTCCTCCCCCTCTTCCACCTTTCCTCTACTCCTACCTTAAAGGCCGGCAACGCCCTTGTGACTCTTAAACAATCACTTCATTTTTGTGGTGTAAATCTATTGTCAAGTCGGCGGTTTGTACTCTATAAGAGCAGAAGACTTCGCCTAAATTACCCTTCTTTTTAGGTGGTTATAGAATTATGCAAGGGAGTTTTTAAGCATAACATTGGTCTACTGTACATATATTCGTAAATACAGAATTTGGAACAAATAAAAGTTGGTTTAAATTAGGCCAAAGAATTCCGATGAATATTTAATCGAGTAACCTCAACTGAATAGTGAATACAGTGATCCGATAAACGAATAATATTTAAATTACGCTCCACGAGTTTTGTGGTAAGATACTGTTATTGAATGTGACATCAACTTCTGATTTAAGGACTTGGTTGAGCTAAAATATTTTATTTTATTTAGTTACAAAGAAAATGAAGATTTTTCTTTTATATTTATATAATTATGTCGGAGTTCAAGGAGATTTTGAATAAGCTTTGTGAATTATTCTCCTAGATCTTTCTCTCTTATCTAAATCTTTTACTTCGATGGTATTATTCTTTATACCATAGTTTTAATAAAGTATAATCATTCTTTCATGTGATATTCTAAAAAAACTATCAATTTGATCATCTTACTATTATAAGAAAATGTATTCATATGTAATTGCTACAGAAATGACGATTGCCGTCATGTAATACCCGACAACCGCGCCAACTGCATCTACAGTAAGCACTTTGAAATTGTTTCGAGTTATCGTCTAGAAATGGATTCCGTTCAGACACTACTTATTTCTCAACATAAGAGTATATATGTTGGCATTTCGCCAGGTCTAGAAGAATTGGGGCGAGGCATAATGCGGACGTATGACGCAAGGGGTGGAAGGCTTTACAAGTTGTGTCGCGACGTTTCTTTGTCAAAAGGTGGCAGGACAATGAGGAGGTTAATCTTGCTAAATATTGGCATGCTGTTACGTTACATTTCTTTGTCCTTTTTAATCGACTTCAAAAAAGGAGGTGGTTTTCAATTCGTCGGAATCTTTTTTTTTTATGTATGTTCACCGATTACTCGAAGACGCCTGAACCAATTCGGAAAATTCTTTTTTTGTTTCAAAGGTGTATACTTCCAAGGTGGTCCCATTTAAATTTGATCGAAATCAGTGAAGCGGTTTTTGAAAAATCAACAAATATCTAAAAATTGTATACATCGATGATATTTTCGTTTGCGGGGAAACACCGCTGTCTCATTGGAGCGTGCGTTTACTTGGCCTAGCCATATTATAGTTAAACAAAATACATCTACTTTCCACTACAAAGCACATTGAAGTCGGTGATACTTCTTTTTAAAAGATAATTTTCCCATTTTTATTTAAGTGCACGGCACCATTTTATTTATATTTTTTGACGAATTAACAAAAATGGTTGTCAGATACATCGTACATCTTAATGTACATTGTACATACAAATTCATAAGAACTTCAACATATGTTCTATTGGCTGAAGTAAGTTATAAATATTATATGAGTTTCTCCTTTATTACTAAAAGTTTCTCATTTCTAATTACATTTCTCAGTAACAATATTTTTGTTTTATTATTTTTATTATTTCTCTTTATTGTACACCAAGTAAATAATACAATAGTACAATTGGCGGCCTTATTGTACAAGGCAATCTCTTACAGGCAACCATAGGATGGAGAGAAATCGTTATTAAGAGGAGTTATAGGACAGCTTCTGGTTGAAATAGAAAGAGATTGGATGATAATATTGTGATAGATACAAGTGATACATATCATATCGAAGTATTAAACATATAATAAACGCATACCGTGTATACATATATAATGAGAAGGGTGGACGGAAATTGTGAGGATTAGAAAAAGACTGATAAATATTACTACGCTTTAGATCTGATTTCGTTGGTAATATTAATGGTAAACGTTAAGATTTGAACCCTTGTAAATGATGTGCCATTATAAGTCTTGCTAATTCTTCAGAAAAGTTTAAAAATAGCTATTTCCGTTTTCATATTAATTTGGTATTTGGTTTATGAATGTATATTTTACATTGATACGATTATAAATTGGTTTTCTTGATCATGAAGCTTCAATTTTTTCCAGTTTTAAGATCGCGTCGTGATAAATTCACTTCATATTTTGACAGGCTTTAGAAAAGGTCTATTGTGTAAGCTTCCAATAGTAACGCTTGAATTTCTGATTTATTGTATTTTCTAAAGGGCATTGCATTGCAAGGGTGCTCAGTAATGAATGATACTTAATTGAGTTTCATCACATAACGCACTACTTCCGTGGCACTCAGCCCGCCATCGATCCAGGCTAACAATATAATAACAACTATTATATAATACAGTGTATAATATTTTATGTAATGTTTGTATTAGCACTATTAACTATTGAGGTGGTAATCGTGGCCTGTACTGTTTTCCCTGGGGTACACCGAGAATTTATTAATCTTTCAAGACTTGACGTATACTGTGATGCTTACTTGCCTTGAAAGGGAAATTGCCTTGTATGCTCTAGTTTTCATTATTATTTTGGTTGATGAAATGTGTGGCTTACATATCTAATGAAAAGCTTTGAGTAGATCCGCTGGTATGTCCCGTACAAAATCCCAGATAACGCTATAGGTATTAAAATAAGTATACAAAACTTATATTGCCTTTAAAATTAAATATATCTTAAGACAGAAATATCTAAGCTACGTCACACTTTTACAATACAAAGGACGATATCGCGCGACTAAAAAGTCGCTGAAACGTATCTGCATACCAATTCAAAGGGAAATATTATTTATATGAGCTCCCTGAAGTATCTGTCGATATCGACTGTCATCTGATTTCAGATCGTGAAACTCGATCGCATTTACGTAAGCACGTAGCAATGAAAGAATCTTTTATGGTTGGTTTCACTAGATAGAGAAAAATAAGGTTGCAATATATAGAAAGAGAAGTTATCGCCTTGCCATTGAGAAGTTGCAGCCTTCGATTCAACGCCAGTACACTACTGAGCCACGTTACCCTTTTTACCTTTATCTGTACCAAAAACTCAAAATGGGTAATAAAACTTCCAAGTGGTTCAAGAGGTTTTCCTTGTTTAAGAGATTGGAGATAACTTCAATGTTTTTATTTGGCAAGCAACGAGAGTTTGAAGAGCATATACGTCAATGATGACCCGGTCACTAATATTAATAGGGTTTGGAGACTATATGGGCAAGTAGTCGATTAAAACCATTAAGTTATCTCTCAACACACCGAGCCATATCCAGACAGGTTCTTTTCTCTAGTCTGCAATGAATCAGCATTAAAAACTTAGCTATTGCTAGATCAACGGTTCAAATGGCGCTTGCGAACAAGTTGGCTTGAGGATACTATTACTGAACTATAAATTTCACTTAAAAAAGAGATATTTTTTTAGTGAAATTCATAGTCGCATCAAGAATTCACGTTGTTGGTAAATAAAAGGGTCACCTGCTTTATAGAATGCGATCATTGAAGTCTATGAACGTTTGCTATTTTTAAAGAACTCAATTCTATAGTCACTTGGGAAAAGCATTCTACAATTTGAGCTTGACCGGTTCGAGAGGACCTTTTGTAAGTTACGTCTATTTGCCGTATATCATATAATTTCCAAGGTTTTGGTCTTAAAGCGAAAGGTTAAATGCTCTGGTAAGCGGGCTGTTGATAAAAAGTGTAGCTGAAACAGTTACTACACCGTTTTCGGTTTTTTTTCGTAATATTCTCAAATGAAGCTCGATATATTCATTGGGCCCGCTCAATCCTTGCGTATCTTTTCACCCTTTTGTAACCATGGCAAAGGTCTCGTATCGTTTTTATATGGACAGTTCCGGTTTTTCGCATATTACTCCTTTGATTTTACTTTTTGATCGTAATTCGTTGTAAGTTGTTGTCAAGGTATATTGTTATTGACCGGACAACGGAGATTGCCGTTTCGTTTGACATAAATAATTTGGGTTAATTTGTACAACTAATTTTAAAAAGAATTTAGTGATATACATAATTTGTTCCCAGATACCTAATACAGTAAATCAGTTAAAATGAGACATAATTTTCATACTTCTAAACTATTACACGGTAGGGTTGTCAGTCAGGTTGTCTGTAGACGTTCACAAGCTCACTCATTAAAAACGACTCTCAAATAAATTGCCACTTTCGTTACCACGTAATACAGTACATTCTAGCTTGCAGGTAATCTGTAGGGAACTGTACAAGGCCTTGAGATGGTTTCTGTAATTTTTATGATCATTAGAAAATTATTAAAGATTTTTTAAACCCTAATAAGTCTAATGATACTAAAAGTTACTCTGTCATTCCTTCCTAAATAAAGGAAAAACTTCTTTACACTTCGCTCACTGTCCCGTTTGACAATCATCTACGCTGGAGACGTCTCTGACATAAGGATGAATTATCTTTTAATAGGTTAAATAATACAACAGAATATAAATTTAAGTCTTAAAAAGTTATCTGCTAAATATTCTTATAAAATTTTAGTTGTTAACTGTTTTTGATGTTCGGACTTCATAATCTTGGACTTGGCTCAGTTGTGAACATTTTTAAAGATATTATCCGTCTTACGCAATGCGACGCCAAACTTTAAGCTTTTGGTCGTTAGAACCAGATAGATTTAGGACATACATTTTCAGTCATTGCTATCCAGGGCCGACTTTTTATCTGCAGACATTGTTTTACCAGAATTTAAAGCTACGTTTATTTTTTAACAATTGTCGTAGTTATCCAAAACATTGCGTAGCGTAACATACGTTTGATAATATAACTGCAAATTTTAATAACAAAAATGAGTGCATGGCTGACTTTAAAGAATCCTGAAAGTATTTTAAAGGCGAGACGAGGGACACGCACTTTTAAGGTATTGTTAATAAGCTGACCTGTTGGGAGGACTAAATTGTATTACGATAAAAAAATTAATAATTGTAAATTGTAACTATTTGTAACTACTACAATTACTAATTAATTAATTGAAAAATTGTTAATTGTGACTACTACGATTAACAATTCAATCATTGTTTTTTTGTGAATTGATACAATCACAATTGACAGTTATTTGCAAATAGCAAAGATAATTAAATTCGTTATATATAATACAAAAAAAAAGTAATTATTAAAGCAGGTAGAATTTTTCTAGCCGACGAAAAAACGGAGGAGGTTCTCAAGTCGACCCGACCCGTATATTTTATTTTTATGTATGACCACGCATAACTTTTTACAGGGTAGTCCGTTTTCGATAAAAAAAATTATTGGATAAGTTACTAGATTATATTATTAGATTACTTCGAAGTTGGTCCCATTTAAATTTCTAATAAATATTTCAACCCTAAGGGTGGAAAAATAGGGGACGAATGATTGTTCACCCATTGATTTTTCACCTGTGAACCAATTTTGTTGAAACTTACGACACATATGTAGTTCTAATGATACTACAATATGATGAAGACTTAAGTTGATTGTGTTGACCACAAAAACCTTAAAAATAAAAACTTGTCAACATAAAAATTAAACTGAAGAAAGAAACTGAAAAGTGAGAAATAAACTCTTTAGCCTAACAATATACACATGAGTAAAACCGTATTTCCATACAGAAGATAGAAAGCAGGCAAACATAAAGAAGAATCTATGTTTGAATCAGACTGCGTTTCTTCGTTTTCAGTATCAGATCCAAAACTAGATATTTCTAAAGATGGAGAGAGGTCAGATATAAGTTTAATAAAATCACCAGCATGAACAATATTTCTAATTATTACAATTTTTTTTTTTAAGATTTACTCCCGTTGGTTGTTACTGATGCGACGCGTCTATTTTATCTACATTAAACTCAAATTCGGCATTGATTCCTTGTACTTACTATTTTAGTTAGTTAGTTAGTTATCCGATCATAGCTGTGTACTCCTTGGAATCTGTGACAGGATAATGCCACGGCAATCCGGCGTAAGTCATTGAAATCCAGTGTGCTATCCCACCAATAAAATCTGTTTTTTACTTGACCAAATGTCTAATCAGCCATTTTACTATTAAAATCACGTAACAATCAACTTAAAACTGCCTCGTAGGTAAATCTGAACTGATCTCTATACTACAGTTTAATATTTTCCATCTCAATGACTCCACTACAAAGAGACGCTACGACTCTCACCTCTGTCATTTGATGTTTCTCCCCTCAATTTGAACTCAGCCAATGAATATTTACTTCATTTTTCAACCCATCTCGCCTCGATGTACCGTTTTTGTGCTGCGAGCTTTATCTTTCTGAAACACGAGGCTTTTAGCCGCTAGAGGTCCTGAGTCCCAATTTCGGTTTTGACCTTGTTTTTAAATGGATCTTTGATATTAAAGTTGGGAATCCTTACGACGACCCAAATACGTAATGGCGGGAGATAAAATCAATGTTGCTGATTTAGTCTTTTCTTGACAATGGTATTATGGTTGTTTGGGGTTTTTCACCTTCGTATTCTAAGATGATAATTATAATTCGTTTCCTATGTGAAATAATGCTTATTAATTAATACTATTAAAGTAATAATTTTATTTGAAAAGATTAAAACAATCACTTACAAAGAAGACACAATATTAGATTTTTTTTTTATTTCCTATATTCTGTTCGACCCTCAAGTTTACCTGATTTGCTTTTACTATTCATCAAAATCTTTTTTTTTTGCATAACATAAACCATAAAAAACGCAATAATGTATTTGTAAGTACTTTTACTTCTTTGCATGACAGTCTGCATGCCTGCGGGGATTCTCTGGGAGTTATTCGTAGAGTTGTTAATAGCTTGAGCTCCTTCAAGTAGTTAGTAGTTTGCCGGTAAGGACCCGTTGGGGTTTTTACACATACGAAAACTAGGATTCCCTAAATATCTATTAGTGTCTATAAATATATACTACTAATGTTCACTGAGGTATACTACTACTACTAGAAAACAAATGAAACAAAGAAAAATAAAGTGTTCTACTAATTGAGGTCAGTTCAACAGTGAATATTTAAACACCACTTTGATAAATTGTAGGATTTACTAAAGTATGAGCAAAAAACTTCACCCAAAATATCACATCGCAAACTATTTTTCGCAAATTTTCATTTGGCAAAAAAACATTTGTCTATTAATTGATAAGCAGATTCTTTTTTGGCAAGTAATCGATTAACAAATAATTACTTGATCATGTTTTATATTAAATCTCGAGTAGTTCTGGTTTTTGGTCTGTTGGGGTCGCAGTTTTAACCTACTTTTTTGGCAGCAATTAACTAAGTAATATTGTGCCAAATGATAAGAACCAAGTGAATAAAATGCAAAAAGAAAATTTGCTAAATATTCATTTAGTAAAAAAAACTAGGGCGATAAGTTTTTTGGGAAGTAAAATATGACCAAAAATATTTTGCCCAAAGGTCAGTACAATAAATTGTAGAGTATTCTTAGGAATACTATGTTATTAATGTCTTCGGAGAACTAGCTCTTCGTGTATTAGTTAGTACCCGATAACTTATCCATAGTAAACGCTGGGGCGTAAATAGTTTCATTAATATTTGAAGACACGAGTGAATAAAGGGGGCATGATACAATTTGTAATTATTGAGAAAACGGGACTCAAAGTTTTGATACTTAAAATATGATGCCAAGTTATAGTAATTGTTTTTTTTACCGTTAGGGAAACAGATTTTTTTTATTCATTATAATATTGATATTTATTTATTTAAAAATAAAAACGTGTACATAACTCCTTTCATTACATATGTAATAGAAAGTTACAATTCTTCATCAAAGACGAATGGGATATCTATTATCAAAGTATGTATAATAAAAAAATTGGAACATTATTGTTAGATTAATTTTGGTTAATAGTTAATGTCGAATCAATCGATATTTGAATAATTTCTTGATGAAATTTATCGATATCACTTACAGCGTTTTACAAATATTTTAAAGATCATCAATATGAACCCTTAAAAATAATTACGTTTGGAACCAATAAAAGCTACCAAAGATACCGACCAATTTCTCTTCTTGGAAACTTTTTAAATAAGGATCATGCCATTAAATACATCGGTTTGGCGATAACTGTTTCCGAAGCAATTACTCACGTCCTATCGATCCGGCCGAACGTGCTCCTATTTGGTAGTTGTTCAAAAAAAGTAATTTCAAGTTTTGGGGTAAATGCCAAAGTGAGTTTTGCAAACTATTCTATTTCCATCTTGAAAAGGAAACTATTCCACACGAGCCTATTATTTACAATATTTCACATGTCCTCAATTCGATTTTTGCATAGAATGACTCCATCGTTTGAGTATCGATAATTTAATCGTTAGTGTTACTACACAACGATAAAATGATCTAAACGAATACTACAGGAAATAAATGGGAGTTTTTTTTTGTCGCCCTTTAATTTCCAATAATACTGCTAGAGAGATTTCTAAGTATTATATATTTAATAACACGTTTATTTATTGTTTTAAGTTTATAAAATGTGTACAATTTGCGAAGTCATGCTTCGTAGATTGATCGTTCTCCCTACAATATTTTCAGACGCGAGTTTGTGTAATCGTAAGTATGTAGAAAGAGGATTGTCCTCAAATGGTCCCTTATCCTTTTCATCCAATGTTTCTTATTTTCTCTGTTAAGCCATAATTAACAAACTGGTATTTACTTAACTTAAACATATATTTAATAATAAAATTATATTTGACTGTAACTTCAAAAAATGGATTCAGACTGAAGTAAATATCATCTCAACTAACATACCTCCAAATTCTAATCCCGAACACACTGACTGAGACTATTAGCAATAATCTTCTATAGATTGTGATTGAAGTTATAACACTTATAACACAACGTCTCTTGGCTTTATTAATCGATCGCAGTGCCTACATAGCTGGCAGCGTTGTATGTGTAGGTTTACATAGATATTACAGATGGGTTTGTTCAACTGTTTTACCGGGCTTTCCGATGAGGAAGTTTAATCGTTTTGGCTCCGTTAACTTTAGGTTCGTATGTAATTTGTTGTCACGTTGATTTGGGATTAAGCGGGAACAACACGTGCATAAAATGTTGGTCCATAGCTTGAGCCTAATATTATTATATAAATTAATTTGACACAATGCAGCGTATTACTGAAATGAGCACACTCTTTTTTCCACCATCTTTAATCCTTAATGTATTCTACTATCTAGCACTACTAACAGGAATACTAGTATTGATCCACAGTTAAAAGAAACAGTAAAAACAAAGACTATTACTAATTCAAATGTCAACGAAAACAGTTTTTAACTTAAAAAAAATAATGAAGCCTTTGTTACAATCAGCATTCCACTCCAAGACGCTTAGTCATTTATAGTAACAAACTATTTAAAGCTGTCTTACGATCAATATATATATTTTTAACTAACGCTTGATTTCCAAGTAGCTACTACCAGTTTCCATTACTTGAAATCGTTATCACTGGAATTATAACTTCAATATCCATCAGACCCAATGGTAACAGAGTGCTTCTAATAAATGAAAGGATTACCGTATTGGTCCATGTTGCATGCAGTATAATACCTGTAAATTAATACGACATAAGGAAACCTTCGTTTGAAGGCCAGTAATTGAATAAAAAAAAGCTTTGTCATATTTTAATTGTCGTTCTTTGTATTTTAAACTATACGCTTAAAAAGCGTATGATTAAATTGTACGTTATTAATCATTGCAGAAAAAATATTCTACGTGGATGACATATTGAGCGGAATAGTTGTAAGTGATAAACTGTGAGTTTTGCATAACATCTTGCTTTATTGGATTATAATATATATATCATTTTAGTACAAGTATAGTAGTGAGCAGTATAATGCCTCTTGAATGTTTAAAGATTTAACTACCTTCACAAAGCTCTAAATCTTATCAAACGAATTCAGTCGTAGACAAACACAACCAATGAAGTAATTAACAAGATAGAAGTATAGAAAGATATCGTCATTGTGGAAAGAAGGGATAGTTTCAGAAACTGTTATTAGTTTTAGAACTCTGCTTAGTCTTAGAAGTTTAGTTTACTTTAATGTCAGTTGATCTATTTGTTTTTAATGCCTTTGTTTGTCATCGGTTGTACTTTTTAATTAAAGTTTTCACAAGTATCTATGGTCTACATCCGTACTTACTGTTAGTATTCTAAAATCTACAGGGAAAAAAACCCTTAATGGTTCTATGTCTGCATACAAGGATCTTTTACACAAAAAATATTTCGTGATCTTCTCATGGTTTCGAATAACGGTAAGCGATACTAGTGCCTTTAAACACTTGCTGTACCTTTGGTGACACCCGTTTGTTACTGAGGCCTGGTGACCTTACTTACCAGAAGAAATACAATGCTAAATAGTGATTAGAGAAGAAAACCTACAATTAGCTTGTAAACCCCAACGATGACAAAAGTAGCCAAGGTTTATCCTCAACGAACGAAACAAACGAATGCCTTATTTAGAAACCTCCGAACAGACACCGTCCTGTGTTAGTTTTTTAGTTAAAAAATACAAGACCAAGTTAATATAGTTTATTCTAGCTCATATGAAACAGTTTGTTAGAATTTCACACACATATATATATATATATATAATTGATAAAAATTGTAAGTCCATTATATGTAGAAAGCAGTGTCATGGAAGACGCGAGATAAAAATATTTGATACCACGTTTTGTGTTTAGAATTGATACTGTCCTTAGGGCTTTGAAAGGGCAAAACGGATAACACCCACGTTTGGACGGGAATGATACTCTATTTAAAGATTACCCACAAACCGTTTTTCACACAATTTTTCTTTCGTATGACAGACACAACTACAATACTTGAGAGGTGTCACGTCTGTGCGTTACTAAAGATCTCTGGGTTGAGGTTTATGCATGTTCAGCCTCGACGGTTTGAAAAGAAAGAGAAAACTTCCGCTACATTTTAGCCAAAGCCAGTACGCAAGATATATAACGATCCAAAAAATCATTTAGGAACGGGGAAGATATACTAAAATGTATCAATAAAAGGGTGTAAATAATGCACCAGAAGGTTTGAGAAGGCTGAAATATTTTACTCAAACGTAGTACTTTAGGTTTTATTCGGAAGTATAGGTAAAGGAGATTTGGTCGTATTCCCTTATTTTTTTTTTATTGAAAAATCAAGTCTAAAATATTTTTTCAAGCACTATGGACACCCGTGGGAGAGCCACGCTTCGGCACGTATGGGCCGGCTCGACTCCGCTCAATACCACGGCCTTACAGAAAACCGGCAGTAAGGCAATACTTGCATTGGTTTTCGCCGCGTGAGTGAGGTTACCGGAGGCCCTAACCCTTCCCTTTCCCCTATTCCCGTCCTTCCCCTCTCCTCCTCTCCTCCCCATTTTCAGAAAGATTTAGGGGATTTTAGTTGTGTAGAAGCGACGAGTCGTACGTAGAAAAATCTTCTCTTATGCCGCGTTCCAATAAACAAGAAACGATTCGTTTTGCTTACGGACTGTAAAATTTCGTTGAATTTTCGAAGAAAATTTTACCGTCCGTAAGCAAAACGAATCGTTTTTTGTTTATTGGAACGCGGCATTAACGTTGATTTAATACCGGAACAGCTTTTCGTATCTTTGACAATAAGAAAACGGTATCATATAAGGTCGAGTTTTGAAAATATATCCATTTTAATTTGAAAATCTTCCGAATAAGGCCCATGGTGGGCGCCAAAGCCTTGAATTTTATAGTAAAGGTACGCTATAGTTGTTTTCACTGACTCAACTAAACAGATTATCTCCGTTCGTTAGGCGTCGTCGCTAATACATTTTTCTATTTACACGGACTAATGGAAGCGTCTCAGCCCAGTTGTGCCGCGTGCCTCATTTAGACAGCTTTCTTATTATTCATCCTTATATGCCTTAATTTCTCTAGAAGATTCTACGTCAGCCCGATTATATAAATCGTACAACTTAACGTCTAAAACGATTTATCTGGAATAAATGAGTGTGTTGGAAAAAGTTGGAAATATGTTATGTAATACTTCGACGCGTATAACAAATTCTTTCAATTTAATTTCAAATTGATTCGATTTGGAAAATCACTATCACTACATATTATAAAACAAAGTCCCCCGTCTCGTCTGTCTGTCTGTTCGCGATAAACTAAAAAACTGCTCAACGGATTTTCATGCGGTTTTCGCCAATAGACAGAGTGATTCATGAGGAAGGTTTAGGTGTATAGCTTGATCACGTTTTGTGTAAATTGGGTGAAATATGATGATGATTGTTGAAGATGTCTCTACTACCCGTGCGAAGCCGGGGCGGGTTAGCAGCCCTCTCGTCTTGAATAAGTAATGAAAAAACATCTTAGCTCCAATAATATGAAGTACGAAGCTATTCCCTCAGGTGTGTGGGCTATTATCATTTCGATGAATGATGTATTTACTTTTCCTAACGTAACGATACGTGAAACTTGTTTATTGAAGGCTTTCTAAGAAAAATCGAAGTTAAGACGTTTGTCGAGAAAAGATCCCATCAAAAACATAAATGTGAAGAGCCAAGTTCAATATTAAGAATATACGTGATTATTGACTACGCCGACAAAAGCTTTGAGATCTAAATGATTGGCCAAATTTTGTAGATAATCCTGAAGATTTGACTTAGCTGGTTTACTTACACAAGTTTTCCAATTTTTCTCATATTTGGCTAAACAACTTATCTTATTTATTTTATGCGCATGTTGCTACCTAATACTATATTTATATTTGTATATGTACATTGTATTGGTGTGCTGTAACAACAAGCCAAGTCAAATCTTCAGGATTATCTTTAAACGATACTATCTCAATGACTGTTTAAGCTCTATTTATGAAATTTGGGGTTCTAGTTAATCTAAGGGATTTTAATAAATAAACAAAAATTCAAGTATTAATAGTAATTTATATTAAATAGATTATGAGTTATTAAGCGGTCAAAAGTGGCTCCAAATGGTTCGTGTAATATAACACACGGCTGCTACGTCACCAGTTCCTTTTTGAACTTGGCTTGACACGCTGCCGCGTATCTAGATTATTGTATTTCAACACGGCCGATCAATTGTTAGTTCCAGTAAGACCACGGCGATATTTTTAGCTTCTATATATATATCGTCTGATCAATAGACGCCTAAGCCGTGTGTAGGAGTGAAAGAAAATTCTCCTTTTCTGAATTTATTAGGAATAGGACAAAGATGTAGGTACGTTTTGTGTTTCAAGAATGTCGTGAAGACAACTGGGTCAAATGGGGTAGTATATAATGTCGTTGTTCAATACAAAGACGTTGATATATTTTTTTTGTGGTTTGTAAAAGAAGAGCAAGATGTACTTCATAGATCATGTATTCGTATTTATTTGTTCAATCAGAATTCAGAAGACATTAGACATTACGTCCGCGTAACCAAAAGTACCTAATTTAGGTTTATTTCTATTTTACTTTTAAGGAGGTAGGGTACAGCAGATTGCTACATTCATCGAAACCGCTCGACTGGCCTCGGATGGTCACCACCGTCGAGTCCCGAAACTAATCGAGCATCTTCGAAATACACACGTGAGGAAAAACGATTTTTTATTCCTCCTCCTCAGTCGTTCCCAACCACTTTGGTGTAGGCCTCTTTCAGATTGCGCCTTCTAACCCAATCTTGCGCTACTTCCATCCAATTCGTTTCTGCAGTTTTCTTGCGTAAAAACTTATATCATTAATTAAAAACTTGCTTTTACTTTTATCATGATAGATTATAACAGCTTTCTACAGTATCTCGGTAAATTATCAGTGCTTGTTCTTCTACAAAGTTTTTTCTTTTCATCGACTATCCAATTTGTTTGTCACGGTCAAAGATTTATGGACTTTTATCTTGACGATACTTTTGGATCTTGCACTTTGTGCAGCCATTACAAAAATAAGAACCTTGTTGAAAGTCTTTTTTTTTTTCTGATAATTGTCATTGACTTTGATATATGTATGTATAAAGAGGGATCGGAAAGTCATTTGTGCGCATTTCGATATTCGTTTATACACAATACACCACAACATGTCTTGATCGCTTGATCACTGGAGATGAAAAATGGGTTCTCTATGATAATCCAAAACGCAAAAGGCTCTCTTTGAATGAATCGCCTCAAAGTACGGCTAAGCCAGACTTACATACCAAAAAGGCGATTTTGTGTGTTTAGTGGAGTACTCACAGGGTCGTTTATTTTGAATTACTGAAACATGCACAAACTGCTTCTTTTTTAATGGGATAGGTTGCAAATGAACAGACGGGAACGGGGACGGGCCACCGGATGGGAAGTGAATGCCGCCGCCCATGGGCCATTTAAGGTGGGAGTAGGGTAAGGGAGGGAAGAGGGGTAGAGGAGGAAAGAGGGAAGGATTAGGACCTCCGGTAACCTAATTAACTCGGCGAAAAACAAGCATTGCTTCACTGCCGGTTTTCTGTGAGGCCGTGGTATCACTCCGGTCGAGCCGTCCCATACTGTTAATTAAAATTATGAAACTTTACTGGGAACAATTGGATTGAGTGCCTTAATCTTGAATTGAAAAATGGCCAGCGATTGTCAAGAGAAAATGCGTTATTTTGCAACACGATAATGCAAGACTGCACTACGCTTGACGCACCCCGACAAAAAAAAAAATGAATTGGGTCTGGAGATATTGCCTCACCCATCATATTCGCCTGATATTGCGCCATCGGATTTCTATTTACAACGGTCGCTACAAGATTTTTTAAGTGGAGAAATGTTTTAAAATTTCAATAATGTCCAAAATGCCATCTCCAGGTATGTTACACATAAACCAATTAATTGCTATCAATCCGGCATTGAAAATTTTCACACTAGATGCCAAGAGGTGGTTGATAACGAGTACAGTTACATCACTAAATCAAAATATTATTTTTTTAAACTTATCCTATTACAACTATCACATATATAAGTTACTTTTACAGTAACTATTACGAATAACTCTGGTGATGAAACTCCTAAAATCGTTTTATTTTATATAAAACCTCACATTTACCAACTCAAGTTGGTACATATATTGGAAAATGTTAACATTTACATTGGTTAATACTAGGTTTTACCACTTTCGATTAGTAAATTTTGTTTTTAGGAATGATTTGAAAAGTTTGAGTTGATGGGAAAAATATTGATTTTTCAATCATTTTTTTAATCGTTCGTAAAGAAGTTCGATATTCTTTCAGAAATCGTTGGCCTGATATGCCCAAAACATGTATGAAAAAAAATATTAAAATGAAAATTTTAAAGATTATACTTGGAACTTGAAAGGTTAATGGATAAATGGCCATTCACACGAGGAAACGTATATATCGATTACTTTTTCAAAATATGTTGATTCAGGTTGGCCAACTAGTTACTAGCTATACACTACAATCCGGAACCACGAATAACCTTGCTATAAAGAGTGTATCCATTGTCTGTCATTTTATACTGTATGTATGTGCATACTACTACTTTGCCCTAAAGCCATCGTAGAAATTTCTAAGACAAAAAATTTTCTCCTTCTCTGCCCTTCTCACAATTCTAGTATGGTTCATTCTTCCTTTGCTGTCCAGGCTGTAAACCTTTGGAATGCGCTACCACAAGAAATCAGGATGTCCACTAACCGGTCCTCTTTTAAGTTTAAAGTACGTAAGCTCTACAGTGGTTTATTGGAGGAGTCATTGGAATAATACTCCACAAGTCTTTATTTTATTCTGTATGTATGTATATAATTATATTTGTTATAACTTTATGTATATGTAGTATATTATATGTAGTACATTTTATAGAAGCTTATTTACGTAACCAATTCTTAGGATTCTTATCTCATTACTCTTAAATACCCACCTGCCACACACATCTCTGCATCGCCCAAAGGTTGACTCGGAGAAAATGCCAACGGCACTAAGTCCGCCTTGTGCATATGTATTTGCAGGAAGTAATAAATAAAAATTACGTCAGATACAATCACATCATACCTAATAAACGAAGGAGCTTTTAGGTTTTGGCTCGACTCCCTTTCAATTTTCTTTATGAAAATTGATTTTCCCCTGCCTCACGCAAGGATGAAAATAACAAGCCAAAAGCTTTACTCCTTAAAAACGATTTCATTACATCCTTTGAAAGATTTGCCTCTCGAACAATTTGTTTCCTCTTTCAGAAAAAAATCTTTATTTATGTTCAGTAAAGATGTACTCATATGTACAGCTTGTTGGACGCCTCAACAAGGATCTCAGAATCTCAGAACATAAAATGTCAAGACATATATTACACTGTAGTACTGTGACAAGAGAATTTGTGGCCGCATTTTCTTCACATTTGATAGAAATCTTGGGCAAGGTTCAGTGTCCTTTTGTTTGTAATTGAAGTTGTTATGTGAACGAACCTTTTTGACACCGCAAAGGGTTTATTAGCCTCGCTGACGAATAAACTTCTTGTTGATTGTAATCAAAAGATTTTTAATAGTCACCGGAAAGCTTTTTATTGGGTCACAAGTTTTTTAAATTAAAATTACTGTTTGTTAACTCCCGCTGCTTATTTTAATTAAATTTTTAAAGACTCGGGTGGAATCGAACCCACGACCTCTGGCTCAGCAGTCAAGGTCACTAACCACTAGACCAACAGGCCAGTTTGTATCTTCGGTTGATTGTTTAATAATCTACTTTGAATTCTAGTTATTAGTACCATGGGAAACTAAAACCATGAGGAATAGCAATGTAGTAATCGCTCGTTTGTCACTGTTATAGCGGATATCCGCAAAAATTACAGTATCGCGCTGGATTACCCCTGTATTGCGAAATTCAAGCCATTTTTTTTTTTTGTTTATTTGAATAGATATAAATTCATTTGCTAATGTATGTTTGGCGACACTATTTCCGGTACAAATTAAGCGCTGAGCAATTCACCCTTGTTCTAATTGCGTCACGTCGTAAGTACAGTAGTCAAAGAGTTTGCTTGTTTACTTACTTACTGTGACTAATCGTACCGGACCTTTTTCAGTTTACTTAGGATCAAGTTTGGTTCTTGCTTTTCGACATAATCCTCACTTTCTCTGTATTGTTATCCTCGTGCCTTGACCTTTTCATCAGTTGCCTGATTGTATTATGTTCTTATTTTTCTCAAATCAATGGTTCTTTCGTGCAATAAGAGTTAAATTTTTGCCCTTTTGTCGCTCTTTATACAGATAAAAAACGAACGTACGTATAGATACTTCAACTCATCTTGGCGCCCAGCGCTAAATATGCGTTAAATTTGTACATTTACAGTAACGGTGTGTGCGTGGCAAGAGGTACAGTCAAATAAGTTTGTTTTATATAAAAAACTAGCAGCGCCCCGCAGTTTCACCCGCGTAAGTCCCGATCCCGTGGGAATATCGGGATAAAAAGTAGCCTATATGTTAATCCAGGTATCTAGCTATCTACATACCAAGTTTCATCGCAATCGGTTCAGTAGTTTTTACGTGAAAGAGTAACAAACATCCACCCATCCATACAAACTTTCACATTTATAATATTAGTGGGATTATAATATTAGTGGGATGAGTGTCGTATTTTTTTTTCTGATTTGACAAAATTTAAAATAATATATAATAGACGTTTCATAGCAGATTATATATATCCTTTATTATAATTACTATATTTTACGCTAGTTACTAGTCTATGGAAACTTGAAACGCACTCTTGTGTGTTATCGTGAAAAACACCATACTGCAAACTTTAAATCTAATGCATACTCTAAATCTGTCATTATTTTTATAATAAACCATAATAATATACTTAATTATGTATTTAGACGGGAATTAACACGATCACGAAATAGGTATTACATACCTCTGAATTACCTGTGACCACGGCCAGTACAACCTGGTCGAAACGTCAGGCAATTCAGACGTATGTAATAATATTTCGTGATCGCGTTAATTCCCGTATAAATACATAATTAAGTTTTTAATGGAACGCGAAAGTTTAAAAGTTAAAATTATCCGGAATTCATATTAAAGTGCTATGTAAAGAAACTTTTTCCGAGTTGATGATTGACTTTGAAAACTTTTATTAAAATATTTTCCCGTGTTGTTGCTAAGCTGGCAAACTTCGGCCAAAAACATCGCTCAATAGGAATTTTAATAATGTTTTAGCTTCGGATTATGGTTAACACCTTTCATTAATAGAACTATGTAATAACTTGATAAAGTTTCATAATTAGTTGGCCTTTTATCGTGTTATGGGGATCAATGGGAATTGTTTTATCAACATTCAAGACAGTGAATATATTATGGCATTTTACTTATTTCATGTATTGTAATTTTTTATAATTATGTCCTAGATGGAAATCGAACCCACGACCACGTTCAGCAGTCAGGATCATGAAATTTACATGAGTAAGGGCATACTATATATGAAAAAGAAATAATTTGTTGTCTTTATTCATGTTTATTTTTTTGTTTAAAAATCTTAACAATTCTCATCTCTCAGTTTACTTGACAAATATTGTACCGAATCTGATCAAGACTATCTCTATGTACTTTTAGTAAGTAAATGCAAGTTTAAAATGTCATGGAGAAAATCCAAATTCGTAACTTTAAATGTTTATCTTAATATTCCCATAATTATGGTTGTCTTAACGGCAGATTAATAAAGGTGAAAGCTTCCAGCATTGTATTACCTTTCATCCCGACCTTTACTTTCCGACTCCCCAAGGGCACGAGATCTCGACACGTAATGACGTAACAGAACTCTAAACCGAAATTAAATTACCGTTTTGCTTTACGCTTTCGCACATCAATTATTCTCATTGAAATCTCAACTTTACTTCAAACTTGGTTCTTACTCGTCATAAGTCTAAGCTTATTCTGTTTGTCAAATTCCAACTGTTGTATCGTTTGTGAGATGTAAATTTTGAAGTTGTTCGCTCCCATTGGTGACAGCATTCAGTAGTGAAACCATTCAAGGTTTACGTCTCAATTCTCAAAAAGCCATAAATATTTTCGTGATTCGCTGTACGGACACCCCATTCGGTTATTCGATGTGGTAGCGATCGCAGCGTACAGCCTTGGAAATATTAAAATAAATATATTTTGATAAAAAAGTGAAAAGATCGTATCGCCTTTAAATCACAACTGACTCCAAAAATGTTTCATACGATCACAAAAATCAAACGCTCTAGGTGTTTTAAACAGAAGCTGTTATAACACACATTTTAGTAAGATATTGTTGCGGAAGCCTAAATTGAGACTCACGGCGCCATCTTTCAGCGAATAATGGAACAAATAAATGTTCTACTGATTTCTAGCAATTCGAACAGCGGTCGAGTCAAGTAGATTGTACGAGATGTTTCAGGCAAATTCACGAACTTTCTGTTAGATGTTTTTATGACTATATAAAGACGTTGCAATGCGAGATAGACATTCAGTTCTAGTTGAGCGATACTGTGATTAACAAGTGCGAAGTATATCGAATAATACGAGTGATTAGCGAGTTTAAATAGTGAAAATTAGTTGTAATTGTCTTAATTGTGTCTATTTCGTTATAAATTGGTGTACCTATCTAATCCCTACCCCCGGCTCGTAACAATATTCTAATATGCATAGGACAACAGAAGGGTTTATGTATATGCATAATATATGACCTGAAAGTAAATAACAAAAGTTGTTCCCGTAACCGTCCTGAAGTTTTACGAATACGGATTTATTGTAACGCCTTCGAAATCACAAAGAAATACAACTAACTAGTGTCCCCAAGAGTTTAAAGGTTTAATGTCTATTTTTTTTTTAACATCGAAGTTAGACGTTACCTTACAAATACATATTTGCATATAAATATAGTGATTAGAAACTACTAACTTATTCTATTATAGAAGCGTTCTGTCTTACGTGATTTCATTGAAAATGTTAAGTAACTCCTCGTGGTGAACGCTGCACAACTAAAGACTGCTGCTTCCGGTCTACCGAGGCGTTAGCAGCCCATATGGGCTGTTCTGTTTCTCCGCGTGCCCCTCTGATTATTAGTGTGCTATTTCGTGTTTCCTAATTGTAATCCTGATTCTGCAAATGGAAGAGTAGGTTGCTCCTTATTACTGCTAGGAAGAATATCTCGGAAAACTCAGGACGCTGGGGTACGATTCTGAAATAATTACTTCCTTGTTGGTGTGGTTTCCAAACAATAATCTGTAACTTTCAAAAAAGTAAATTTGTATAAGAAACTTTTATTAGCTATTTTGTCCACCTTGGGTTCATTTTATGAGGCCACTGGAGATCATAACCTATGCAATAAAATATCTATTGACCTTGGCTATCCTATCCCCCTTTCCAACTATTATAACCTACTGATAATTTTATCTTCAACATAATATCGAATATTAGCAGTATCGTTTAAGACATTAGATATTGATCTGGAATTATTCACGTAACTGTAAATAACTAGAGCACTAAACTAGTATTTAGTTTCTGTGTCTCTGTCTCGTTGTGTAAATCATTCCCAAGGGCAAAAGCATCTAAACATGGTGTATAATTGAATGTGATAACATTGGCGCAACCTTGTATGTCTGAATAAGTCTTTACGTCTGTGAATTCAAAGTAGGCTAGCTCATGAAAATTACTAAGGCGAATAAATTGAACCTTTTAATGGGACTTTTTTTTGTAACTGTTTGCACAAAGTAACGATCCAACCTCTCTCCCCCTATTTAATGCTTTCACAAGTTTTTGATCTTTTTCATACCTTTGTAATATAATTGGAAATGAATTTAGTATATTAAACTTTTTGTAATCTGTTATACTACCAATATTATTTTGTTTGATTTAATCTTGAGTGTACCTTTTGTGCTGTGTCACTATTTATTTATCTCCATTGTGTTCTAGGATTAGGGTTAATAAAGCAATATGAAGAATAAATAACAAGTCTAAGGTTAACTGTTTTTATAGTTTTTTTCCATCTTAATAGCCACACAAGGACTCAGTACTACTTCAGACCCTCGGGCTACTCTCTGCCAAATTTAATTAAAATTGGCTTAGAGGTTTTGACAACGTAGTAAGCCAACAGAATCATTTTTTCCTATTTTCAAAAGATAAATATCACGTTTTACAATAAATGCGTATATTTCCTGGAGACTTTACAACTTTGTTTTGGAATAACAAATCGTAAGGAGTTGTGTGAAAAAACGACCATCTTACATTAACCTAACTTAAAACTGCAATGGTCGAATAAAGCCGTAAATATTAAGGCTAGAAATAACCTTTAGAATTTGTGTTTAAAAATATTTTAGATGATGAATTTTAGATATCGAAATTGATGGCGAGAATATTTGTAAGGTACAATACCATTTTTGGTTACTCGACCTTACGAACGGTCGACAACATTACCTATCCGATAATTCAATCATGTTTCGTTTGGCAAACGGTTTACATTTACAACAGTTAGTCAATGTAATGACTTCTGTTGCCATTGTTTCTAATGGTTATAGATGTTCTTTGCGGATTTCTTTATTTAGTAAATCTTTCACTTCCAGAACCGGCATTTTTAATAATTCTAGAGCCAACTCAAAGTTGACAAATTTTTTGATAATATCACAATAATGTTGACAAAAATGCTAGATAACAGTTACTTGACAATTCCCTGTCTCTCTAACGATCGAATGAATTAAGGACAGAACGAATTAAAGATTAATGATTACTTTTATTAAAATTTGTTTGTGGTACAATTACTCGAATCCTTGTCCCGTGTATCAGCTTGTAAAAAACTGTATTAAATTTCTTATTCTCCACACCATTTTAGTTAAGAAAAACACTATATATGTCAATGACTAACGGAAGTTAACACGTTCCATGGTCGCGACACTGAGGGGTGGGTGTCAACCGAGACCTAGATGGCCGACGGCGCGTCACTGATACTAATTGATCCGCGGATCCGACCTCAATCGGGTATTAATTCTTCAAAGTAAGATTAAGTTCCCGATATTGAGCGCTGGAAGTTAATGATGCCAACTCGTGACGAAATTTTGATACTTGATGCGATTAATATAGATTTTGTTGGGGGAGTATTATTATTTCACAGATATATTTAGAGTTGGGTTTCTTTGCCGACAGTAATTTTATCCATATATTTATTTAGTAGGTGTTTCCCGCGTCTTCGCTTGCGTTAAAAATAGATTTTGTCAATCAATTCATGTACCCTATGTCCTTTTCTGTATCATGACAACTTGCATGCTAAATCTCATGATGATCGGATGTCTAGTAAAGGCGTGAAAACGTAACAAACAACCAAACTCACCTTCGCACATATAGAATTGTTGCCCGCGAGTTCGTTCGCGTGGAAATGTTTGTGAAATTTATCCCACGGCCACCGTACATTTTTCTGGGATAAAAAATACCTTATAACACATAAGGTATTTGTAATTCCAGATTATAATATATCTCTATTTCAAAAGTCATCCAGATCCGTTTAGCCGTTTTTACGTGAAAGAGTGACAAACATCCATCCATCCTCACAATCTTTCGCCTTTATAATATTAGTAAGTAAAGTAAGGATGTTAAGAGAGTATTTACTTTTAATAGATAGCTATGTATGTTAAGTAATTTACTTTTTAGCGTTTTTTGGAAGGTTCAACAAAGGCTGTCCACAATATTATCACAACATCAGTAAGCCATACAACATCAGATTAGTTTTTTAATCAGATTTCTCGGTCTGTACTTACGTACAAACTACGATACAAATGTTGCCGCACAGTAAACCGCTTAGGACACAAAAGTTAGGCCGTGTGCTTGTTTGAATCCTGATAAAATACGTACACTTAATTAATCTACATATGAGCCAAATAATTTTTTTCTTGCAAATGGTTAATGTTACAAAAAATGCCTTAGCTAAAGTATGAATGTAGGCAAACATACCTACTTCCCCGGGCTCGCAGGCCAACGGGTAAATGGATCTTGGGGCCTGTGATCATTCGCATCACCCGTTGACACCCCTCCTGTCTGTATTTCCTTCTGTACCCTGCAGACACTACTCACCGGCAGGAAAACGTTCTTACTCTAGTAGAGCTGGCTTTACAGAATATTCTTCAAGATGTAGAGGGGGTAGGGTGAGAGAGATCTAATTCAAGCAGAAATGTGCTACCTCGATGAAACATGTAACAAGTGAGTCCATGTATGAGGAGAAATGTCGAGCCACACTATAATAACTTCAGACACCTCACACACGGCCGACTGATCACAACCTACGCAGAACCTGTACTATGGTAACCATACTACTGATAAACATACTTATAAATTATTAAATACCTACTTGTTATAGATAAATTACAGACATAGAACAAATGAAAACCCTGATACCTGCGTGGCGAAGGAGTTACTAGAGGCTGTAGATACAACCATGCACTTGCTCAGTTCTACGCTGATACAATTTAAGTTTGATTGCCATTGATACACTAAGAAGCAAATTGTCTTTATTAGGAGGTAATCTTGATTCCATCAACTACATAAAGACGTTTACAGATTAATAGAATGAAGGCTCCTAAGTTAAATAAAAATTTTATGGCTCAAACGGTTAAAAGCTTCTTAAAGATACAAACAATCTGAACGAGTATCATAATAGCTTAATATTTTGTGAGGAAAGGGTCTTGATTGCGTATAGTACTGGAGTTAAATAAATATTTTTGATGCGAAGATTGAAACCGATCATGCTTACAGGTACACAGGTAGTTGAACCGATCATGCTTACAGGTACACAGATAGTTGAACCGACTAAACAATGGCGCGGCGTCTCTAACATCAATTTTGCTGAGGTCCTCAATTTTATTGCAATTGGAAAATACCCAACAGCCCACATTTCAAAATACTTACCGTATCTGATGATCCCGTCAACTTACAGCAGAGCAAACACTTCTCCCGTCTCTGGCCCTTTAGTAGGGTAACGGGTGACCTTCTATTCGCTGACGGGCCATCTGTTTTTTTTTTTCAAAGAGGTATGCCTCCTCATAGACCTAAAGACAACCGTTCCTGTCCGTTACGGCTTGGGCCGAGATCTCTGTCACACCATGTCCCTCGCCTCCAAGAACAAACCCATTTGAGTAATTTTTGCCAAGGTTTTTCTCCTGACGGGTGGCTGGAGGCACAGCCAGTTATTTATATCATTTTCCAGGTATTTTTCCTGGTGTCACTAAATATAAAGGTACGAAATTATAAATTTAAATGCTACAGAATAGTCCAGCAACATCACCCCAAGCGTCTGACCTCCCAACCGTTAGAAAGCGTGGTCGAAGGACCGTCGGCCCTTACTCATAAATTATAAGTTCGCCTAATATAGACACATATTCAACAACGACACACGACGCCATGTTACGAAAGAGAATTTTACACGAATATACTTAAATTATATTAATTTTACACGAGCTGAGTAATATTTAGTTAGAAGTTAATGGAATGTTCACAGTTGAAAGCATACTTGCCTACATATTTTCATATTACTAAATTGTAACAAAAATATACGTACTCACCTAAATGTATATTGAGAATTTTCGAAGAAGATTTTCAGGAAAATCTAAATCTTTTAAGCGAAGATGGGTTAACTGCGTGATAGAGGATATGGCTAGGAAGGGAATAAGCACCGAACCAGAATAAATTTTGCAATGTGGGTAGGAAGATGATTAAGGGGTGAATACGTAATTATAAGTCAAAATAAGAAAACTTGCTATTAAACAGTTTGCATATTAAAATAAGAGAAACTATAATTTGCTTAGCAGTGAAGAAACACATAGCTAACGTATGACATTCACTTTTATATATCTACATTTCTGAGGTGTGGTTCACTGGATAACCAACTTATATTCTTATATAAGCTGCTGCTGAGCTGGTTAGGGAAGTCCGAAAATAATAAAATATAATCCTCATAAAAGGAAAGTTATAGGTACTAAACGTCAAGTCATATAGTTATATTAAGAGACAGAATATATAAATATTAATTAAATGCAATAAAAACAAAAATCCAACTAGAAAAGGCACGTGCGTTGACAAAAATACCTTTTAGCGCATCGTCTTGACAGGTAACGAGCTGACAAATCAGAGGCCGGTTCGTACGAAACGGCTATCAAATTAAAATTAAACCGAGCACCGTGATTGGTCCGCTGGCGGCGTGCGCGAGTGTTGCGGGGGAGGGTACCACGATCAATACGAGACGAGTTACGTAACGTGAGGCAGTCGCTGCTTTAACACGCTATACTCTGCCAAGCTATTTTCGCCGACTGCTCCTCAGTTGTGAAGTTTTAGGGTTCGTTTTCTAATGCAGGCAGACCAGCGCTCGACGTGACGACGCCATGGCTCCATACAATAAAAGTTTGGGAGCTTAGTTTCCGTATAGACGAACTGTGTACAATGTAACTTCATTGTAACAGTTGGTTATTCTGTTATAACACTTATAACTTTGCACGATAACGTTTAAAATACATTATTAAAAGTTTTAGTAAATCTTTTACTTTTTTGAAGGAACAATGACAACAACAATGAGGACTTATATTTGATTGTTGATTCCTTTGTTATAAGGTGAATCGTTGTCATTGATCTAAACTAATATTATAAAGAGGAAACATTTGTGTGTATGTTTGTAATGGTTTCACACAAAAACTACTGGACCGATTGCCATGAAACTTGGTATGTAGATAACTGGAGACCTGGATTAACGCATACTTTTTATCCCGACATTCCCACGGGATTGGGACTGACAATAAAGCGTTACGAAAAGAGCTCATTTAGTAAAGCGATTGCGAAAGCGCAATCAATTTGTAAATTTTCTCGTCGAAACAGATTAATAAAAGTAGTCATGTGTCGTATTGTTAGAAAGTACATAACATAAGGAATGACGGCACTAACTAAATGTGCAATAAAAAGTATTTTATCAGATAATATAGTAAGTATGTAGAGTTTAATAGAGGAAAGACATAGCAGGGCATTTTCCTCTTTGTTTAAGCAAGTACTTGTTTATCTTTACGTACTTACTCATGTTTATATATCATTCACCATTTGGTAAGCAATAATAGAAGCGATCTCCTACCTATACCGAGCACGTTACCAAACTTATGCTGGGGGGAGCGGGGACATTTGACATATTATCTAGCATAAAACGAGGTTCCAGGCGCTGGCCATTCTGGATAGAATCTATCAATAGAATGATTGAAAGATCTATCAGCTTACGAACTGAACAGATGTAAGTAAAATGTCAATAAATGAAATTCAGGTGGCATCAGCTTGCATTCTGTTTACCTTTCGTGTAACACTAACACTATTGTACCTGAAGATCTGACTTTTAAAAAGAGTGGCCATGAGTTTCTTTGCCAGTATTCTTCTCATAAGGCTCTACGCATTTTGGAAACTGGAAGTTATAGATCGACACAAGCAGGCCTACTGCCTGCTTGTGTCGTAATTTTGGTGTTTTTACCTGATTTACCTCGACAATCCAGTACAAGCTGTGGCGTCTGTGCCGTTTTATGATTTTAACTCTAGCTTCAATGTAACGTTCATAAATGTCACTTAGTGTCTTAATTGAATAAATGATTTTGAATTTGAATTAAATAAATTGTAATCTACGTCATCGATTTTTTTTTCTACCCACCCGCATCGGGGGGCTCTCTGCTCCTACCGCTTCTATGCGGACAAAATATGGCGTGAAGCGCCGCGCTGCCTCGTACGATGCGACGCACATTACACCGCGTCGCCGTAATTAACCTTTAGTTCAATTCTACCCTAAAAAAAGGGTGAGGTATACAGTTCAAGGGTTACTGTAGTTCAAGTTGCGGGTAATAACTTCTTGTATACCTTTACATATAAACGGATATTTATGAATAAAACGACCTCATTAAGGTTCGAATTTAATGATGAATGCCTAATACACACAGTTACATTACTTGTTGTTACTCTTATTATTTATATATTTAATCAACACATTTACATCTTTTTTCTTACTTATTATTTTGTTTTCCTCGCAATAGTAAAAATGGTACTGCCTCCATTGTAACTAAGTCACAAAACTAATCCGTCACGAACTCCGCTGTGGACTCCTTCATCACGGGCAGTCCCTTCATCACTTAAAATATCAATAATACTGGAATCAAGGTCTGAAAGCCGAGCGGGCCTTATAAAAATACCAGGTAGAAATATTAAAGATCAATATGCAATACCCATTGAAAATTGCGAGCTCAGCCCTCTTCGGGGAGGCTTAACTCCACGATATTCAAATGTCCGCCTCTTGTTGAGATTTGAGAGCTGATAGAATCTCGTATAATATAACATTTGGAGGATCTTACAGCTTATGAACTAAACACTCTTTGTTGTGTCAAACAATGTAAGCTGCGAAGATTTTGTGTTACGCAGTGACAATGTTATAGAATAATATTTTTATATTTTTTTCGATGCTATTATGGAAGATATATATAATATATATTCGTTTCTATTAATAATAAAAATAAATCTTCATTTCCAAGAACACGGGTCAAAAAGATACATAGGTGTTGGTATAAATAGCTTGGTGCAGCATGTTCTGCCACTTGTGGCGTGCAAATATAGTACATTATACAATATTAATGTTACTAAATATCTGTAACAGACAATTTAGTAGACGTTAGTAATACTAAACCAACTTTTACTTACTCTGCAGAAATTTATACAACATTATTACATTCATATGAAAATTTGTGTACCTAAATATTTAAAGGATATAATATCAAATTATTTAGAAATGTTTTCTTCAAAGTATTCATTAATTGTATAGTAAATTTTTTTTGAAGTACTTCATATAAATGTCTGCGAAATTGTGTTAGAGGCAGCATTTTCATAGTATCCTGTATGTGGTTATATAATTTTATGGCCATACAATAAGAGTTTCTTCTAAATAGCTCTAAGTTAATTTTAGGTATTATTAGTCTGTTTTTGTGTTCAGCAGAGTAATGAATTTTATAGTAGATCTTTCATCTTTGAATGTCATGAGTTATATATATCTTCAGAGAAGAATTTGTTTATTCATCTCTGTTACTTACATGCAATAACGACTTAAGATGGATTTATTATGTTCTTTTTCCTTGTATATTTCGCTTCTATTTTATCGCTAATTTATATCATTGTTCACTTCGTACACATCTGTCATATGAACTCAAACGACTTTCATAGTTTTGGTGTCAGTTGAGAACAACTGAAAATCCTTACCCATTTTATTGACTAATGCCGTGTTCCATTAAACAAAAAACGATTCGTTTTACTTACGGACGGAAAAATTTCGTTGAATGAGAATTTTACCGGCGTTTATTTTTTATCGGCGTAGAATAGTACTTAATACAAGACTGCATAGTTCTATTCAGTGACATCAACAACCTTAGGCAGGGATTTTCTGTAGTGATTATATCTATAAAGTACCTTTTTGGGTGCTCGACGTTTCGACCGAATTGCGTGGTCGCGACTTTATTTACGACTATCAGGTTACAACTACAGAATCGTTTATGGTGTAAAAGCCCTTTTCAAGTAACCAACTAGTAGACCCCATGAATACCTTCCCTTAAAATGTTAGATTCCTGTTCTTTTAAACAGAAATCTTATTTAAAAAATTATTGATAAAGTTAATATTTTTTTCTTAGTGGAGAGAGGGGTGACATGAATAAAAGTTGTTTAAATATGTATCTGCATCTAAAAAAAGCATTTCCAAATCTATTCCTATAACGCTAATCCAACTTTTGTTCGTCTATACATAACACTCCTAGTATATGAACCAACCTTTTATAACAAGTTCTATAACACATGATGTGAAAATGTTTGTGACACCAGTAAGGATAATCTGAATGGGCGTCGCTGCCAAATGGATCAATAGCCCCGCGACGACTGTAATTGATCCGTACTCAGTCATACAAAACGGGGCTTTTACCTTTTTTGTCGTCGTCGGACCCATCGTTAATGAAGATTGATGATAGATCGACCCCATGTCTGCGCTATGTCCTGCTCGTGCAGGATTTATGATAATAATACGTGACAAACGGCAGAATCGCACTGACACGTGAATTTAATTTAAAAAGAACATTGCTCTTTTACTGGTACGCGACGGGCCGTTGGTGAGGTAGGTTAAAAAGATTTTAAATTATGTGGTTGTATGAAAGTAGTTGAATCCGTTATTGTCTTATTAATTGAGATAAACTCATTCTATATTATTCTACATAAATAAACTTAATTATTCGTTTCGTTGATTTTTGAGGTATTTTGTAAAATTTTTGTACCCTTTTGTATTTTGACCTGCTAAACAAATTCGCGATTTCTCTAGGGTCACTTATACCATCTACACTCACAGGTAGGCTCGACTTTGGATTCAGGCTGTTTGTAGATCTCCAAAACCACTTTTTTTTTTGCGTATTTGTTTGGTTTTTATTATTCTGGCATCATTTTAATTTACTCTTAAATATCTTTCGACTTTCAACCATTTTTTCATATAGAAAAACGCATTTTTGTCTAACATCTATGGTTCAATTTTGAAAATCCAGACGAGCCTGCCCGTGTGCAAAACTGTAATGTGTAAAAGTGTAAATGTAAAAATATGTGGCTAAAAAAGTATTACGGGTTTTGTGTGACGCTAGTCTACAAAAATGACGCAGACAAAATAACAGTGAGTCTTCTAAATTTTGTGCTTAAATGTAAATAATATCTACGGTTCTAAAGGTATGATGTTTGCATATTAAAAGTAATGAAATGTAACAGTCCAGCTATTTCTGTCACTTCTGTCACACTATGTGTCATTATAAAACTAGCAATTTTTTAAAATTAGATGGTGACACATGGGATTAAATTTATTTTAATTTCCCTGTAGAATTACGAATTCTGACATCTAAGTTAGTGACATGTGATGCCAGTGTATCCATACCGCTTTGGACGTTTAAACTCCACCCCAATTCCAGAAAAAGCTGTGTAAACCACAACTAAATGACGTGCCCAAATAGTAGTTCATCTTGGCTGCATCGAGACGGGTCAAATATCTGGAGTCCCAGTACACTTTAGAGGTCGGTCCCAAAGTAATTTAGCCGATTCCTTCGACGCTTAATCAGAATTTAGATCTATTTACGTCTGAAATATCCTCAGCCCCTGTTTTATTTTCATTTCTTTGGGTTTCAAGAATCGAAACAGTGCTGTTTGATTAAGTTTCATTTCTGTTCTTCCTGTCTGAATTCTTGCCGTCCCGTGAAGTCAATGTAATATATATATAAATACATACATCGGCTGTATACATCTTTATCCGGACGTAACTTGCTTTGGTCGTTATGTCAAATCTAGATTTTTATTCTGTATTCTCAAGACAGACAGTTCAGTCTGATTGAGTAACGGCTACGAGAAATAGTTCTTTTTCGTTTTTAGAGTGCCATAAAAGTTAATATTCGCTTTAAAGCTTTCTAGCGAGCCATATGTATCAGACTTAGTACAATTTCGTAAGACGAATGTTCTTAAACTAGTCTAAACTTCGACGCTTGTGTCAAGGAAATATTGCCTACGAATGTTTATTATAAACATATGTCCGAAACGCGTTCTATGTACCTCTGAGACAACTCATCTCTCACAAATGAAGCTTATTTATATTATTCGATAGCGCAAAAAGCTTTTTTATGACATTTCGAATGTGCTTCCTAAACTGGTCAACTTATTAATTGTCGATGACAATTGAAATCAAATCGTATCGGTTCAGAACTCAGCCAAGGATGTTGCGTTGTCTGTAGGGTCCATTGATTTCTTTAGCGTACATGGATCAGGGCATGCTAGATATGTTGCCAAATGTTCCGTTGCTTCCATTGTCTGATAAGCTTGATCTAGTTTTATAAAAATGAAATCGTAAATACTGTACCTACTCCTTTTTATAATGACTTATATATGTATATCCACATATTAAATACGTTCAGATGTCTTGTATTTTGTACATTTGAGAGAGAGAGAGAGAGAGAGTTCTTTAAGCTTAAATGAAACTAGTATTCGTAGGGTATTTATAGATTATGAAAAAAAAAAAATTATAGGTAATTACTTATTTCCTCTTTAAGTAAATTCTAAATTGCGGTAATAATCGTTTATTTAATATTTTGTGAATTATTAGTACTCACCGTATAATTTAAAAAACCACCATTTAAAAACCAGCCAGCCAGTTAGAAATATTAATTTTCATTAATAACACTACAAAACAACAAAATTTCTTATACCCATAGACAATTTATAGTGAATTAGTTTCGTGTCTATCTTCCTATTACTAAAATAAAATACTACTTTCTTAATCAAGGTATGATGACTACTACACTCCTGTGTGCGAAAATTGCAGAAGTGTGTTTGGGAACAAATAATGGAATGGAAAAAAATGGGAACAAATATGTCGCTGGAAATCCATTTTTGCACTCGCACTTCGATTACTTCCTGACCTAGGAAGCGTAAGAGATGAACTGATGAGTTAGCGAACGTTTCCATTAAGATTTATAGTCGTTTGAAGAGAGGTACCAAGGTTTTTAGAACAATAATATGGTGGCCCATCATTGCTGGTCTATTTTAAGAGAATCTGACCCAGACCAGTATAAAAGAACAGGTAGTTTGAGACATTTTTAATTTTTTTCCTTATGTATTTAAGCTAAAATTTCGATTTCCTTTTATTTAAAAACACAATTTTTTTTTCCACTTCAGTGTCGAAGGGTATCTTACTCTACAGATCACATTGGTTTCATGCGTGGTTATATTTTGTTGTAAAGTAGTGTAATTACTATTATCATTCAAATACGTAGGTAGATCATGTCTGTTTCTAACGTTACATAAATAAAATATTTCTACAACACGTTTATTGCTCTCCATTTTTAATTTATTGTATTATTTTCTAAATATGTCAATTTATATGTAATACCTTATCTGTGGTAATACTAATAATATATGTTTCTTTGTTTCAGGTAAGTGCGAACATTTCTAACTAAAATTAGTATCGGGGTAGGTGCAAACCGACCTTTCTAATATAGGCAGTTTAGTCTACGCTTGAAGAGACTTTCATCCCTGACACAGACCAATTACGACCTGTCTGTGAAACGCTTTAGTCGGTTCAAGTATCAGCTTGTGGTTTCTAATGAATGATGTCATGGCTAGCACTATACAGACTGTTTTGGTCCACGTTTAGGTAATTGGCAGGCACATAATCGATAGAGGCATGGAATAAAAGGTATTCAATAAATCTGTACAGGGCTAAGTCTATAATATAAATATGACAAAGTGGAAGAATAATTCTTGATCGCCATACTTACATACATACCGACGTTTATCAAGATTGACGTTATTTTTCATTTACTATATTAAGTAGTAGTAATAAAAGTTAAAAAAATGTACGAGATTGGTAAATTACAAATGACTACCTAAGTAATTACTGTAAAAGTAGCAAACGATTTAAAATTATTTAAACATGGTCTGGTCATTTAAAAAAATATGATATTATAGTGAATAAATTATTGTTATAATGATACATTTCGTTGTATAAAGTTAGCGGTAGCAATTTAACAACAAAGTTTTTAGCATCGAAGTCACATAATTTATATAACTTCGTCGATTAATTCCCACATTGCCAGCGGACTGGTGGCTAATAAAGACATAAAATTATATACCACCTCAAACAACAAAAGTTGTATAATTTTATGGCGTTAGGAATTGGTCTCTGTCCAAGTGCGTTGGTTACACAAGTTTCTCATGGGCTCAAATACTGTATAATATATAGACTTTGTTCGTAGGGTTTTAATTGAAATGCAATTAAATTAATTGTAACACTTATGTAACAAAATATTTTTTTGTTTTAAGATAATAATAATAAATGAGACACCTCACACACGGCCGTCTGATCCCAAACTAGACAGAGCCAGTACTGTGATAACCAGACTGATGATAAACATACTTATATATTACTAAATACATACATATTATAGATAAATTACACCCAGACACAGAACAAATGATCGTGCTCATCATACAATTATTTGGCCTGGGTGGGAATCGAACCTACCTCTGGCTCAGCAAGCAGGATCACCAACAGGCCAGTCAAAAGATTTCTATTAATTGTAGCTTAGACATTTATTCTTCTTTAACTGCCATATTGAACTCTTTATTATAACCCGCAACTAAGCTGTTTAAATTGACAACTTCTCAATAGCATAGTCCCCATATATAATGTGTAAAAACCTCTCATTTAAAATTTTGCAAACATCAAACTTCTATTTATAGAGACGTGTATACATTTTGCCTATTACTTTAAAAAAATCCGGGCCCGCAGCAAGCCCGCAGAGGTAGATTTCGTGTTTTTTTAATTTTTTTGAAAATCTACCCGCAGTCCCCCCCTTTAGGGGAATATCCTCCATTCACGAACTTCACCTTCATTTTTGCCCTGTTGATTTTTGCGCCCAAGTATGAGAGCAATCGGTGCATAATTGCGAGCTCTATCGTGCCAGTAAAATTGAGGTACAAACATACATATATATATATATATATATATATATATATATATATATATATATATATGTATATATACATACATATTTCTTAACTGGCGGTTGTTATATGTTAAGATATTTTTGGAAAACTTGACAACTGGTACAAAACCAATAGGTACCTACAATTTCTTCGAAATCTACCTAAAAAATATTTTTATTTATACACAACGTTTATTAACATTAGCATATAACCATTTCGGAAGTTTATTCATGAACACAAACTTTCATACGCTTAAATTTATCTTTATCGTTTACGTTTCGCTTCTTCTCTTAGTCAAGTAAAAGCATAATACGAGTACTTTGCAAACGTTATGGAAGTTTCAACTGATGGCTTTCATCAGATACTTCTTTCGTAACAATTTGGGATGTTTCGACTTGGCGGCATAAACAGCTGTATCTTTTGATTGCGTTGGCTTAAAAGTTTGATTTTTTCACAGCTCCAAGAGACAGTAGACCTGAATATAAATTCCAGCTTGATACCTCCACGCGTTCCTTAGAACAAGGGTCTTGACAGACAGACAGACTTACGGACGGATAACAAAGTGATCCTATAAGGGTTCCGTTTTTTCCTTTCGAGGTACGAAACCCCAAAAAAAATAATGTTTAATATGTATAAAACCTCTTAAAAACTATATTATCCATTTTATTTTGATGTGTAAAAACTGTTACTATACCTCCACTTCTAAACTTAATGCTTTCTACATATATATTTCCACAACAAAAGCCCATTATGCCATCCTAGTTATAAACTGTAGGAAGTTTGTTGGAACTTTATTAAATTTAGACGCGGCAGGTACGTTATAACGCCCCAGCCGGCTCCTGCATGCAATTTAGCTACTTCCCTGTGAAACTTCCCACCTTTGCTCTATCGATCTCGGCGATACAATTTGTGACGCTTGGTGTGATGCGCACGAGTCAGAGAGTCAATACATTTGTGTCTTTACATGCTGGAACTTGTACATATTATTACATTATAGCGTTTGTATAGTTTCTATAGTATTGTCACTTCAGAACCGTGGCTTTTACAATTAGTCAATCATTATATTATTATTATGTCATTGAGAAGCAAAGCAGTATTTTAGTAGCCCATAGAGCTAAATAAAGCTGTGTTCAGGGTTTGTGATAGAATGAGCTGCAAAATTGTTTACATATTTTTTATTTTTGTGTTGCCAAAAATAAACATTTTCTTTCTCTTCTTTCTATATTAAAATTGTATTAAATATAAAATAAAAGAAAAGACAAATTCTGTGTCTGTGTCCTTAGAACTTTTTTAATGAATTATTTGAGGACGTTTGAACCCAGCTTTTAAGTATGGACGATATTTGAATAATAATTATTTTATGGTAATTAATTTACTGTTCTTGCTCACGCTTACAAAGTTTGAGTGACACACATGCACTGGTCGAAGGGAGGGCGCTCGCGTCCCCCATCGAAGTCGATGCGCCGCGCTGTCCGATCGGCCGCGGGCTTAACTGCGGTGGGTGTGCGTTTAGTATTTGCACACACGCTAAGTTCCAGCAATGTGAATATCAGTTAAGAGTATTAAATATGTCTCTTTGGTTTATGCAATTTCAAACCTACAATAATAATTCTTCATACATTCAGTATCACAACAAAGAAATCCCTTTTACCAACTTTAAAGAAGAATCTAAATACTTTCTATCGGACCTATATACATATATTTAGGCTTTGAGAACAATCAGTAACGACGATGCACATGAGGGAGAGAAAATGTCAAAGAGCTAAAGCCGTTTAAATATCAAATCTAATTCTATCCGGAAAATATTTAAATAGTGGCTATTTTCTTTACTTATTTAAGAGAATTAACGCGATCACGAAGAGGTATTACATACCTCTGAATTTCCTGACGTTTCGACCAGGTTGCACTGGCCGTGGTCACAGGCTGACTGGCTCAGCGGTGCACGCCCTCCGTCGTTGATATCGTGAGGTAGAAGGTTCTTCATCCACCTCCACTTTTTCGATATTTTTGATATTTTCGTTTCGCCATGTACCGTCACATACTATACTAACAGTGTCCCAATTCTGTAAGCAAACCGATGTGGCCCTATTCTGGTGTTCACCCGACTGCGCATACAAGCGAGGTGGCATGTTTTTTATCACTGGATTCCACGCTGTAGATAATTTGAAACCATCTTCCCGATTAAAAGTTTAATTCCCGTAAATAAGTAAATAATATTATATCATGGAAAGCGAAAGTTTAAAAGTTAGTAGTATTTTCGTTAAAAAATCAAAATCGATGATTGAGCTTTTTAGTTTTGCATGTCGCGACCTTAGAATGGAATAGAATCCTACTAATATTATAAACGTGAAAGTTTGTGAGGATGTATGGATGTTTGTTACTCTTGCACGCCAAAACTATTGAACCGATTACGATGAAACTTAGTATGTAGATAGCTGGAGACCTGGATTAACATATAGGCTACTTTTTATCCTGATATTCTCACGGGATCGGGACCTACGCGGGTGAAACCGCGGGGCGCTGCTAGTACGTTTATATGCCTGAAAGTAGGTTTAATTGATGTTAAACAGACAGTGCCAGATACAGTTTGTCGTTTAACGACATACAAATATGAAAATAGTAGGTAGATTAATGATTGGTGGCCTCATTCTACGCAGTAAGCCAGTATTTGAGGGGCTGGTTATAATTCCCCAACGCCTCATGTATATACAACACTTCATCTTTCTATAATGTGTTCGTAATCATCCATTCAAATAGAATAATAGTTAAGTGTTATAACATGTCAAAAATATAATTAAACAATAGTACATACATAAAAATATGTTCCTTATCTAAGAAGCGCAGAATATAGTTAATAAATATAGTACACTTATTTAGGAATTTTCGCTGGCGGAGGAACAAATCCACTTTAAGTTTTGCAAATTACTTTAAGCTCGCGTGCAAACGAGCTTCTACTTCGAAACTGGGTAGATATTAGGAGTCAGTGGACAAAATTTTGTTAATAAATTAAATTAAGCAGTATTTGGTAGAAATCCATTGTAATTTAATAATGGGGGAGGGAAACCCACCACTCACCCTTCTTTTAAAAAAATTTAGGAAAACTTAACGACCATATTAACTTTTCTAATGTAATCTTAGCTTTTTTGACATAACTGTCAGTCGCTTGACAGTTGGCGCGGTTGAGAGAATGCGCGCTGCAAATATTGTTTAAAACAGATGCATCGCTCAGAATTATATTGATAAAATAATTAATTTATCATTTCTTAGTGCACATTTCACATCAGAAGAGTTTGTTCATCACGGTTAGTTCATCCGCGCAGCTTTTTTTTAGAGCAATCACGCCTAATATTAAAAGTTCAATTTAATATGGAGTTTTCTTAAATTTTGATAGACTAACACAAGGTATACATGGTTATAAAGAAGAATACGCCAGAAAATAAAACTAAGAATGTTGTATATCATAAAGCATTAAAATAATAAACACTATGTTTTTAGAATAATTTTTTATTTTTATTAATTATGCCAATTCTAATTCAAAATTTATAGTTAGACAGGACAACGTCGGTCGGGTCAGCTAGTATATGTAAATAATCCAGGTATGTAACTATGAGGTACCTAAATCTTTTCACATCAAACAACTTACGGCTGTCTTAATTTTGGTGTAACGTTAAACAGTCATAATTACATCTAGCATGAACCAAGACGACTTCATATTAATAAAATTGAGTGCGAACGGAGGGCTGCAACTTTTTGGACTCACTCAAATTAAATTATTTCTGCGAGAGACACCAAGGGCGGGGTTTCAGGATATAAAATAATTAACATTTATAATAATTTACTCTTTACAAAGGTTTACCAAATCGTGAGATTCTCCGCACCCACAGTTGTTGTTTTTACGAGGCCTTATCGCCAGATTATTATGTAAATTAGGGATCTTCCCAGTTTATAATAATTTGGAATGAATGTCAGAAAGGCAATATTATTTTATCTTTATCAATGTAGATGGATATTAGAATAGAATGGAATATCTTTATTTGCAGTAAAATGTGGTAAGTACATAGGTTCTTACAAATCAAGGAGTTAGTTCAGCACATTTTTGTCATATTTTTAACGTGCAAATATTTGTATTGTGTATTGATTGTTTTATATTATAGATTAAGTTAATTACATTGTATTATTATTTATGGCATGTCAATTCATTTATTCACAACTATACTCATCATCGAAAGGAACCCCCCTTTACCGCAAAAGGTGGAAGTAGTATGTTGAAACCTAGTTAGGAAATAAAGAAATCATTAGAAACCCTTGTTCTTAATCTTGCCCCTGCAGTTAATGAACTCACACGGGGTACCTACCGCTGCAGTCTTTACCCAGCTTCTGCTAACGTGTTGAGCAGCTCTTTTACCCTCGGTCAACACTTATGGAGCCTGGAGATTGTTCTGCGCTCTCGTTTCTCCACTAGATGGGAGGCTTCTAGTCATCTCTGAATACATTATAGAGTATTACTACTACATACATATCTGGTTCTAGTCATCTCAAGTTTCCTTTCTAGTCATCGCCGCTTCACCACAGTACAAATGACCTCACAAAAAGAGTCGGTGGAATCCCACACCGTATCTTTGTATCCAGAACTTTCATATCGCTAACAAAATAGTAATGAGAAAGTTTCTTTGAAAATAAAAATACACGAAATTGCTTTTATCTTTCGGGCTAAGTTGAGAAAGTCAAGTGGGCGATTCGTTTATATTGTCTCTCTTAAGTGTCTCATGAGGAAAGTAAACAGGTTTACATAAAAACATAGTATCGTACCGTACTGAGAAATAAGAAATGTAAATACATACAGACGCTTAGTCCTTTCTCCCTTCAGGGTAGGCAGACACAATCACCACTTGCTTCTATCCTTGTATAATATATTAGGATCTGACTTTCTTAAATAAATTTAGTTAAGAAATTTCTTTAAACCTAGAAAAATAATCAATATCATCACAATAAACCAAATACGCCAAACGAGAATAATCAATTACCAATCATACGTGTTAGATGTGTAATTGGGGACTTAATCGCGAAAATATTTAAAAGTGGACTGTCACCAGTCCACTCGTGACCACGATCGAAACGTAGGGTAACCAAGAGGTATTTGCACCTTTTAAATATTATCGCGATTAAGTCCCGAATTACATATCTAATATGTATCATAGTCGCGAAAGTTTAAAAACAATCATATGTGGATCTATTCTTGACGTTGTGATAAGGTTTTCATTATTCTTCAAGTTTTTTTTCTACATTTTGAGTCATGAGGATATCATTCCCAAGTCATTAATTTTCATTCATCCATGAACAAAGCATCATTCGTAGCTATAACAACAGAATGGAAAACACTTGTTTTTGTCGGTAGTAAGTGACAATGTCAAGCAAGATAGATTTAAGCGAACATGGTGCCGATTCTATTGTACACTCGACTAAACTAAAACCTGACTTAATTTCTTCATATGAAATCAACCTAGTGTTCTTTGTAATAAGGTCTATTTGTTACTAGCACCTATTTCTCAGCGCCGCTAAATTTGACTAAAACCTGTCAACGTATACTCAACTTTATTTCCACGCAGCGAGAGTCTCCATTTATTCAAACGCTGTATAATTGCCGTATAAAAACTTGTTCAAAACGAACAAGGATGACGTGTTTTTAATCTACACCTACGAAGACGCTTGCTAAAAACACAGAGCAAATAAGATGGCATTCAACGGATAGCGGCGCTCGCTACGTGGTATTAAAGTTTATTTAAGCGTATCAGACTTTAGTCGACAAATAAATTGCTTATTTCGATAGCGACATATGTTACCTACTTGTTTCAATTTGAAATAAGACCTTGTTTTGAAGTGTACAAGGTTTACATCTTATATGAAGAAAATTTAGTGAATTTTAATTTAGCGAGTGAAGTAACAGAATTGGGACCATTGTCTGACTTCCTGGTACAACACGACATCCACCTTTTCTATAATTTAGTGCACAAACCATCTTTCTATTTCTTCAGATTTCTATTTCTTTCAAAATTATGTTTTCTTAAACCATAACGATAAATTATACCAAACTCGGACATATCCGCAGTATTGCATTTTTAAAATATTTATTTCATAAAAATGTTGCCTTTGATTTTTAGAGAAAGAGCGTTTTTCTTTTATCTGTCTCGTCTCATGCAAGTCTCGTCAAATGCATTTAGAACATAACGTTTGACTTACTTGAATCACAGTTTTTATTCTGGCAGTAATTTTTTTCTTTCGTATATTTATCAGGGAGTATTTTTCTTTAAGCTTTACTGTCTACATTATTCTTTCAAAATTCCATTTCCCCAGATAACAAAAACTATTGATTTGTAGAAAACGTATATTCGTTATTTCCAGTATTTCTGCCTGTATCGTTCGTTCTTTTCCGCATAATAATTGCTATCATTTCTCACTGTTCAAACGGAAGAGCGTTCTTTCATTTCTTCTCTGTCCGCATTTTTAATTAGTACTTGTCTTAGGTCGACGTGTCATTGTGTTTGAAATGAGGTGACTTTGCATCTTTGTTAGTTGTTCATTTTAAATTATAACTGTCATTATAGAGAGCCTGTTTATATTCCTTCTTCATTGCTAATCTGCTCATTTTCATCATTCCAATTTCGATTATTTTTCATATTTGTTTTCTTAATTACCTTCTTGGCATTATTACGCTCTTGATGCGGCATAGCTCTGATTATATACAATAGGCCCAAACTACTGAATTATTCGGCACATTACTGCGTTGCCTGTCTAGTGACGCCATCCAGTTAACCGTGCGATGAATATAGGCCACATGGTATGATTTATGTGGGCGTTGCTTTGTGCTACTGCTTTATGAAAGGGCTGAAATATTTTCACTGTTGTAACAGTATTCTAATTTACGATGCGAATTAGGTTATAATTAAAATTATAAATAATGCCTTGGAGTCGGAATTTATTTCTTAAGTTGCTACGAATGAACATGGAGGCATTACTGTTATAGAAATCTGAAAATGTTGCGATTATAAAACCGATGTGCCGAATGTAATTATGTGATATTCTTGTTATTATTTTTGAAAATGCAACAGCTTTTTTTGTATCCCGTTGAAACCTCCACACCGACGAAGTAATTAGGTCGACATTGAAGTCTTTGATTTCAGAACTTTTGCCAAGGAAGGCAGTTTTGTCGCATCGAGGAATAGAAAAGTAACCATTTTTAGTAACCCCTTTCCACTATGAACAAACCAAATCCAGCTACCCTCTCAAACAACATATTTATATGTGTATGTCATCTGCCTACAAGTTATATAATTGATTTTGTAATGACATTGTATTAAAAGATGGTGTTCCATCTTTTAATACAATATGAATAGTTGCGTTCTTTCCATTACTGGTATAAACATGCGCATATACGTACAACAGCAGACGGAGCTATGAAATATCTTCCGTCATTTAAGTCCTGAATAATTTTGCGATTTGTATAGTGTAGGGGAACGATAGAAAAATAAACAGAATCTGAGTATCAGAGTAATGTACCCCAATTGACAGTGTGACAGTTTATTGATATTGACAATCGACGATGGTTCTGGAATTTTTCCCGTTCAAGTCCAGTGAAATTAAGCGATTATAAATGAAAAATGATGGAACCCAGCTATACTGAATAGATTTTAATATTTCTTTTTTTGTCGAATTTATAATGCCATAAACCAAAAGGTTTACCCACTGAAACTTTCCGCTAAACATTTAATTTTATCATATACATGTATTTCTAATACTTTTGCCAGAAATATTAATTTTGATTCTTTAGAATTATTTAACGTTATATAATGTACACAAAAGGACAACAAGCAACGTTGACAAGTATTTATTGCAGGTAAAAGGAATAGGGAGTATGGAGGGGAGACAGGTGTAGTGTAGATCGCGAATGGCAGCTGTTTCCTCGCTTTGAAAACAGTTTAGTATCGTGTTTGTATCCACGTAAAACATTATCCTCTTTTTCGCTTTATTTGATGTGTCTGTAATAGAATCCAATCCAGTTTGCATTATTCCAAACAGTAATTGTGTTGAAAACCGTCGAGTGTATCACTAGTACATACATATCTGGTTAGCCTGGCATTTACGTAATGTGATGGAAATATGGGTTTGCGGCGGAAACTTGAAATGTAGCATTAACTGTGAAGAAAACCGCAAATTGTCCTGGACTATTACTGTGTCCAGTGCAGCGAGAATATACAAGAATAATGTTGGATTAATTTAAAAGAAATGTGTGAAAATTAGAAAAATCTTTCTGTCGACAGTGGTTGGTTTATCTCGTTCTGTTGTTCGTTATTTATTCTTCTTTGTTAAAGTAGTACCATGTTTTAGTCTTGGTTTTGTTTGTTGGATAGTGTAATCTTTTTTATTTCTTTGTCTGCCAGTTAGTGCATTAGGACTCGAAAATTTTTATACGAAAGGGTAGACTCTTTGAGCAAGATTAAGTAGCCATTATAGCAAAGTGTAGACAGGGTGCATCTAAGGTTTGACTTCTAGTGTCTTAAATCGGGGAGTACTAGGATTAAATGGAAAATGTCTACTTCTGTTGTCTCCAGAAGAGTTGTAGTCAGACAGCTCAAATTCAGAAAATCTTGTGCCTTGCCTTCTAAGGAAGTACAGACTTTGTAACACATGATTGATATGTCTGAAGATATGAATACTTACCATTGCGCAGGCCTTGTTCATGATTGTCACATCATAAAGTTCAAATAAGTTGTCTTGAAAAATGTTAACCCCCTGAGAACAGCAACTTTAGTAATTAATCTTTATGACCAGCACGCCCCAATTACGAAAGTTAAAATAAAACGTTCTCCAGCCCCGTGGAAGTCTGTAGGTGTTCGAGAAGCAATGAAGCGCAGAGACAAGGCTTTCCGAAAATTTCAGAAAAACCGGTGCGAAGAAAATTGGTGTCTATATAAAGTTGCAAGAAATCGGTGTAATCAGGTGGTGCGTAATGCTAAACGCTACCATATTCTTAAAAATCTCAATTGTTCTTATGCTTCCTCTATCTGGAAGTTCTTTGGCACCCTGGGTATCGGCAAATCCGGGAAATGTAACCCATGTCTGACCTTTGATTGTGATCAGTTTGATCATCTAACAAAGTGTCGTACATTAAGGTACCTGGCTGACCTACCTCGCCCCAGCATTGACTCTTTTCAGTTTTCTCCAGTTGCACCAGATGAAGTCAAAAAGATAATCCTATCAATCAAATCCAACGCCATGGGAAGTGATACATCAAGTGATACATAACATCAATCGTCGCATGATCACACCTATCCTCGAACACCTCCTTCCCGCGCTTACGCATATGGTAAATTTTTCACTAGACTCATTGACTTTCCCTTCGCTGTGGCGTAACGCGTTTGTTATTCTTCTCCCCAAGATCCCTAATCCTACCCTTCTGAATCACTTACGACCAGTATCCATTCTTCCCTTCCTATCCAAAGTGCTTGAATCGTGTGTGCACCAACAGCTATCACAATTCGTGTATCGGAACAATTTACTAAGTCCTTTTCAATCGGGGTTCAGGCCTGGTCACAGCACAACTTCCGCTCTCCTTAAAGTGACTGGTGGCATCCGGACCGGCATTGAAGATTCTAAAGTTACCGTGTTAGCTTTAGTTGATTTTTCAAATGCATTTAACACCGTCAGTCACGATATCCTTCTGTCTATCCTCTCCTATCATATGATTCCACCTGATGCACTGGAATGGTTCTCGTCATATCTTCGAGGGCGCCAGCAGTCCGTCCGTGTCGATGAATCTACCTCAAGTTGGTGTGATCTTGACTCTGGTGTACCTCAAGGCGGCATTCTCTCTCCTCTATTATTCTCAATTTTTATTAATCTCATCACTCAAAATCTTCAGTGTGCGTACCATCTTTATGCCGATGACTTGCAATTTTACTATCATGCTTCCATAGAAAAAATAACAGAGGCTATTTCTATGGTTAAACGCGACCTGGATGCCATCAGCGGCTGGTCGAACAGGTTTGGTTTGACTGTAAACCCTGCCAAGTGCCAGGCTATCATCGTAGGCAGTCAGCGAATGACCAGGAGGCTTGATTCAGATAAACTGCCATCTATAATCTTTAACGGATCAATCATACCTATAAGTTCTTCTGTTAAAGATCTGGGTCTGTTCATTGACAACAACCTCAGCTGGCAAACCCAAGTTACAAGCGTCAGCCAGAAAGTTACAGGAACCCTGCGAGCCTTATACCGGCTCAAGAAATTTCTTCCATCCGAGACAAAAGTGATGTTGGTACAGACCTTAATTATCCCCATTATTGATTATAGTGATCTGTGCTTCTACGACCTGAATGCAGATCTCCTCAACAAATACGTCCGTCTTCTGTATAACTGCATTCGATTCAAATCAAATCAAAATCATTTATTTCAATTAAACCAATAATAGGTATTTTTGAATTGTCAGAAAGAATTGTCAGAAATTTGGAGTCAGTCAGACTAAGTCAGTCTTGAAGCTAGTTGCCTGTTCCAATACGTAGATCCTATGGAGAAGCACAGGCAAGAAACTCAAGGACACTATTTTACAAAATGTTTTTTACAAATTTCTGGTTATAGGCGTAAATGAAATGTGAGGACAATGTAACATACTTATTATTCTAAAATATAAATAGACGCGCTAATTACTACTATACATATTTAAGTAATAGCAGTCCGGAGATGACCAGCCCCGACCAGTTCATTTTTAACCTTCGTAAATTTGACCATGTTTCCTCCTTTCTTCTTGAGTTAAGTTGGCCTCCGATTCGTCAGCGCCGTCGACTGTGCACTCTAACCACCCTTTACACTATTCTCAACTCACCTACTTCTCCTACATACTTGACATCCTCCTTCCAGTTCCTGTGTTCTAATCATAACAGAACTCTCCGTTCTACAATAATCTTCTTCTGTTATGCCCTTCTCATACTTCTGCATGTGTCCATTCTTCCTTCTTTATACAATCTGTTCTCCTCTGGAACGCTCTTCCTCAGGAAATCAGAATAGCACCCAGTCGCCTATCCTTCAAGGCGAAGGTACGAGCTCTCCTCTCTCAAAACCTAGCAGGATCATCACAACATTAGTATTTTATATATAATAATGTGTATGTAAATATGCATGTATGTATCTTTTTATGTATGTGTATATGTATATGGGTATATATTTATATATTCCCATATGTTATGTCCCTCGTTTCTTATTTGTTTTGGTATTTATTTGTGTTTCATTTATTCTCAAGTGTATAATCTAAATTTAGTGCACCTACTTCACCCATTTCTACACCACCCTAAGGTAGACTGGTAGAGAATGTCTATGGCATTAAGCCCGCCATTGTACATTTTTGTGCATAAAGTTTTAACAAATAAATAAAAAATAAAACAGCCGAGGATAAACCTCAATTATAATTAAGAGTTTTAGGATATTCCAAAACCGTAATGCGAAATAAGGAATAAAGAAATTACAATAGTGCCGTGCCACATTCGTACTCTCGTTAGTTTCACCCTTGTCAAAGCACGGTCTTATCTTAAATATAATAGCAAAATAACAGTGACCCACACATCGTCACCGTCCCAAGTGACATCCCGTTCATGCCGGGCTAATGAATGCGTTGGCTTCTGCTTGATGAATGGCGAGCATTAACGCTAAAAGGGAGGAGATCCGCTGAGAACTCCAGCTTTGTCACAATCTGGGTTTGAATTAATTTCTACTTAGGATTAAACTTGATACGTTTTGCGATGCAAAGTCCTTTTTCAAGTGTGTTTATACATTTGCGACAAAGATTTTTTGGCGCGTTACTAAATTCGGAGTTACATGCGGATAAATGTACGATTTTTCTTTTTTTAAAAGTGCACCCGCCACGAATTCCACTTTAAACATTAGGGAAATTTAAAACATATAATCATTTCTTTCATTTAAATCTATAAAGACAAAAAACATACGTATTAAGTGTTGAAAGGTGAACTGATTAGAATTGTTATTCAGATACAATACTCTGAATGGTTAATTGGTAAATCTCTTCTCACTTTAACAATCAGAATTGGCCAAGCGTAGCTTCGACTAGTGCTTGTCCTTGTACCTACCAAAAATATTAATGTTGCTTTTCGTTACCTCTTTAGAAATGTGGAATCTGCAACCATCTTGAACCGAAATGTTGTTCTATTTGTTGTAATGTATATTTGTTTGTTAAATATTTGGTTTAAAACTTAAAATAATAATAAACTCGAAAATTATATAATACTAATATAACACTTATTAATGCACTCAAGTCTGTATCTCCGAAAGGCTAGGCAGAGGCGTATTAAACACCCACATATGGGGATCCACTCACGTAATAGGGGACAAGCCTTAAATAATATAAAACTTATTTTAATGCGGACTGTTTAATTATTTCTTTTAACCATAAGAAACTACCGTATTTCCTCTACCACACTTAAATCAATAACACTTACTTCTTTACGATGCTGCAAAAATAAAAACGGTCGCATTACGACCAGATAAATGTGGTGCAATAAAACCTCCGCCATTAGAGAACTCTAGGCCAGATACACCTACGGATCTCTCATTTTAATGGCATTTGAGGCCGGTGTAAAACTTGACTGGAGCTCAAGTGCTTTAATGTTCAGTAGCTGAAGTTTAGCCAGTATTAAATTAATGAAATATATGTTATTCTGTGAAATATTACACAGCGTTATCTAGACCCAAACTAAGCATAGCTTTTACTATGTGTTCTAGAACAGGGGTAAACTTACTTAGTTGTTTTTTTTGTAAAAACATATCTATACATATTTTACACATAAACACTCAGCTCAATTAGCAGCCAAACTAAGCATCCAATCCCTGAATCCTGAATTTTGTTTTTAATTGCAAGAAGAGCATAAAGTTTATCTTGGTTCTTGTCCTGAGCAAATATGCAAGCCACCTTCCAAAAATTGTGTAAATCAGCTATTTCTCTCAAATCGATGGAAATCCATTCTCACCCAGGGCTTTTGAACTTAATGCTTTCAAAAGCGTTCTAGATCTCTTCTAAATATTTAAATTAAATTAGTTTCAGTTGGATTCTTTATACGATAACTGTATTCTTCATTGTCGGATAATTGATTGTTTAGTGATTTATCTCTCTCCCTAGCTCTTAAAATACTACACATTTCATTAAATAACGCCAGTAGGACTCTGGTAAACACTCCTTGTAAAAATCCTAATGCGGGCGCATTAGGATTTTTTACGACTGCTGCTCTGTTCACCCGGATTTCATTGCCCATGACCGCTGACTTCCGATCTGTTAGAATTTATGGCGAATATTTTCTATTAATACAAATGTTATACAAGTATAAACCTTAAAACAAGAAACTAAAGAACTAAACTAAACTAAAGAGCTAAACTAAACTAAAGAAAACAAGCTGATAACCTTCAAACATCTGAACTGATTTCTTGAATTACAGCTAAGAGCAATTGATCCAGTTACCTTTGAGCAAGAAATAAATCAAGATTGGTTCGTCCTGGGCTTAGCTGTACTACGTTTCACCAACTAGTAGGTAATCTTATATTTTTCTATCCCTAGGCGCTGTACAGCCACTGGCGAAATTCCATACGGTACTGAAAGAAATTTAATTAACTCGGAAAGCCAAGGAAACTTGAAAAGACTGGCGGGATTCACTGCATTCCTGAATAACAAATTTATTATATAATACGTTGTTTTATATTATGAATATAAACTATAAATCCACACATTCAAATGATAAAGCTATGGACATAAATTCAAATAATCCTATATCCAAAATTTATGGGGTGTTATGATTATATAGGGTTTAACAATATAAATACAAAGGTTTGCGGAATTGCCTGAAAATATAGTATATAATAAATCCAAATAAAATGGCAATGGATTGCCGAGCCATGAAGTTCGTTTTAGAGAACTTTTAACAAGTAAAAATAAATGAATAAAAAGTGCTCATAAAATTAAAACTTTGTTAAATCAGATTCCTCATTATTATTAGTTTATTTTTTATTGTTAAACCAAACATCTACATTCCAAACAACCAACCTTTGGAACAAATTGTCGCCTGCGGTGTTTCCGGACCGATACGACCTTCAAACCTTCAAGAAAAGAGCGTACTCCTTTCTCAAAGGCCGGCAACGCACTTGTGACTCTTGAGTTGCAGTTGTCCATGTGCGACGGTAGTCACTTACCATCAGGTGACCCGTCTGCTCGTTTGTCTCCTATAATATAAAAAAAAACATTAAAAGTAAATGACTTGGTAGTAAAGTATGACACAGTTGTTATTTCATACAAGTTTCTATAGAACGAACGTTTAGAAGTTTCATAAAGAGAATCTGATTTGTCTTTTCAGTCAACTACGTTATTATCATATCCACTTAAACTCTCTGTGTAATTGGAGTTGTTGGAATAATGATTTCAAATTAAAGCTTAAGCTTTTAGGCAATTTAATTAGTTTGAGTCCGAAATAGGCTTGCGAGGTGAGAATTTGAAATCTATAATTTCAAGGACTGGAGTCCAAAGACACTTAAAGTGTAACTTCGACGAGAAAGCCTGGTGGATGAGATCAAAACAAAAGTAGAGGACGTAAGAGAAAATCATCATCTTATCAATTGGGTGTTCAACTGTCCACTGCTGAATATATGCCTTTTTTAGTGCTTTTCATAACGACCGGTCTTACAAAATGTTCATCCGACAGCTGTGTGCCAATGTGACAAGGACGTTGGTCCATCTAGTGATGGGATGCCCACCCAAAACTGCGGTTCCGCTAATAACCTGAAAGGTTTTCGAGTGATGACAGAGGTCTAGATAGGAACAATTAGTGAGCTAAAAGTTTTTACTAAAGATGGCTATCAAATACAAATTGAAATTATACGTAAGGTAAGTACCTTATCCTGATTCCACATTATAGAACCGATTGATTTAAATGTGTGTTATATAAGTCAGACAATATTCTGTTTACCACTTTCTAATAGATAGATAGATGTACTCTTTATTGTACACAGAAAAATAGGTTTAAATATTTTACATATATCTACTTACTAGCTAATGTTATGTACAATTGGCGACCTTATCGCAATTTGCGATCTCTTTCAGGCAACCACGACGTCATTAAGTAAGTGCAAGCGTGCACGGTCGCTATAAAAAAGATGGTTACACATGTATTTGCATATGAGATATAATCGAGATTATGATTACTATAGTATAATAATGATTTTGATTTGATAGTATAAAGTTCTTCTAAGAGAATATAAAAAAATATTTTCTCTATCAGCAAAGCGCGAGTCTTCTCCGTGTGATATAGAAGCGTCAGAAATTTTCTGTAATTGCGCTAGTGTTACGTAGTGTTGCGTTACGTATATATATATATATACAATAAACAAGAAGCAGAGAGAAAATGGGAGAGTAAAAGCTATAATGAATATCAAAGTATAGTGCAAAGTTGTAAAGGAATTACGATTTTATCGTTGATCGGTTTAGCTCGCTCAGTAACACACGCCGTTTTTTTTTTGTTTTTAGCCTGAATGCCTTTAATTTCGTGTCTTCTATAAGTGGTGGCTGATAATTCACGCGAAATGCTCATGGCAGCTTTTCCGGAACATCCTGGCTTGATTAATCAGACGAATCATTCACCTCGCGCGGCTGCTGCTCTCTGACTATAATTAAAGATTAAAGGTACGGGTTTACGCGATCGACTATTTTAAATCCATAAACATTAATTGGAAATGGACATAAAATGATATCCACGAAAAGTTTAGTCCGTATATGATGACGTCCCTACCGTAAAAACAGTCGTAAAAACAAAATAAACTCACGCCTAACTCTTGTATCTCTATTTTCGGTTAGACAGTAAATGTTTTATAAGCCCTGTCGTAACGGAGTTCTCTGAGCTACAGATTATGGATACCGTATCAAAAAATCTCATCGTACTCGTAAATCATTTTACAGGCTTTACATAAAAAGAGGAATAACATTACTGAAATCTCTTATTACCACGCGAACTGACTTTGTAATATGTTACAGAATTCAGCGTAACATTACCGTGTGTGTACGCACTTATAACAATATTTATTTCGGCGATGAAAAATCATACATATACGATATTCAGGGCAATATCTTGTGATTTAATAAAGTAATATTGAAGCGTGTAAGGCAAATATACTCAATATGACTTGTTAATTTACTTTCTCAGCCGTGAGCTTTGAGTTTAATACGTTTGCCTGTCGCTAATTTAACTATCGTTCTCACGGGTTTTTCCCAATCCTGGGAATTTAGAAGATTAAGGTAATCGCTATTAATAGTGAGTCTTCAATATCAACTCATCACTTTTTGCGTTGGGTGAGCAAAAGTGTTAATATCGATGCACTAAACACACACAAAATTGATTCTCAACAGTAAATCTTTTGGATTGCTTTAGTCCATATTTCTACCTTGTCAGAGCTCCCATAAGAATATATTTACTGATCACTGCCTATACTAGGTTTGACTAGGAATAATTGAATTGTGGCTTCAAGAACAAATGTTAACACAAGATTGCCTGGGTTTTGACGAATCGACTAGAGGCGACGCGTCTTGACTGAGATAGAATACTTACAAAATGTACCGCGTATGTATATTTTACATAGAAAATGTCGCAATAGTTTCTATGATGTACGTACATTATGTCTTTTGCTTTTGCTAAAACTATTATTTTGACAATTAATATAGTGAATTGAAAACAACCATTTCAAGAAAAATCTGTTTCTCACACAACAGGAATATTTTTCATCAAATTTACGGTAAGGGAGAATATTGAGATAATCGAGGCATCTCACGTCAAGTGTAAAGAGCTCGAGGTCCTGTTCAAACTCCTCATTTTTGGAGTATTAAATTCTTTTTAAAGGCACTTTCTATTGTACCTCTTCCACACTCTTATTACCTTTAATTCTAATATTCCACTTTGGTAACACTTTATTACGTAATCGTTTGAACTCTCTACCTCAAATGTTTCTCTAGAGTTTAGCAAATATTGCCCCAATTGTGTTTACACAGAAAATGTTATCGTTTTCTAACATTACTTTAGATGTTCTTATCCTCATGTGAGTAGATTTATCGTTAATCTGTATACAAGCTTTTCACGTCGTGGGAGTGTCTCGAAGTTCTATCTGGAGAATAATAAGTTTGGCGACAAAGGGCTTAAACGATTTTATTACAATGGCACGCGGTGGCAGACTTTTATTTGAAATTCCAAAACCCATTTGAAAATGAAATAGTATGGATTACTCATAACCAGGAAAACATGTGCACAGTATAATGTATATACAGTATTGTGACTCGGCCTCCTTGAAATAATTACCTACAGCCGGACGGTACGCAAACACGCGATAGAGCTGCCCATAATTTCATCTACCTGCTTGAGTTATACGAATTTTCTATCCAATTATACAAACTGGCAGCCCTGGTACCGAGTGTATACCGAACTCAAGGCGTGGCGATCCGACCGTTTGAATGAAGATACAATACTGTATATCCATTATACTGTGACATGTGTCTTTTGTTGAATGTGAAACTGCTGGTCCTCCCGTTTTCTTTCGCCGACTCTTTTACGGAAATCATCTGCTTGCAAAACAGAATCAAATGCCCGTTCACGACGGACCATGGGTAGGCCAAGACTCAGCAGTAGACTTCTCGCACCGTGGCTGATATGGGTCGCTGCGTTGAACGCCTATGCTTGTTTAGCTACCTTTACATTTGCATATACAAAAAAGATCCTCGTATCTTACAGTATTGGCATTTAAGAGGTATCTGGAAAATAAGGAATTCGTGTTCTTTCTTTTACAACAATGGGTACGACGCCATCATTAACTCAAGACAACTTCTGCATGTCCTAAATAGTCACTTTCCACGTAAACTATCGTGTCTGACAAGGGCATTTTTGCACTGCAACTGAACTTACATATTGTCAGTACGAAAGGAGGCGCCAAAGTCAAATACGATATTCATTATGAAGGGTGACGTTGTGTGACACACTTAGTCGACTTTACACAAATTTAAAGTAAAACAGGCTAGTCCAACCTATTATACTATTAGGCACCCTATATTGCCTCCTCAAGATCTCATTTCAAATCCTCTGGGGATTTGAATCTGGGCGTTTAGAAAAATCACATTTTCAAATCCCCGATGTATTCATATATTCAGATCGACACTGTTATGGAGCCAGTTACAGACACATTATACGTCTGACGTTTCCCGCCTCTGCTCTGAATACAAAGTACTGCGATCCAACCTATTTTCCCCAGCTTTCCAGATGCATGAGACGTATTAGTATGAAGCCGTTGAGTACTTGTGCTACATTCGCTAGTTAGTTTGGACTTGTGTAATATGGCGGCTAGGCAATTTCATACCAAATATGAGCTGAAATGCTTTGAGAGCAATATTTAGAAATAGTTTTGTATGTATCTTGCAATTTCTTTTGAACCGTCAATTTTTTTTTACAGAATCTTAAAAAAGCGATCGTGAATTCCCTGAATCCTAATAATGAACAATTTTTAAATTGAACATTCACGAAAGGCAATATATAGGAACGTATGAGACGATAAAAATTAACAACAATTGATGAATAAACACTAAATATAAGTTATAAAACCTTTTGTTTATCTAATATTGGCGGTAATCACATCAACAATCAAAAACGGTTCGGGAATTTAAACGAAACCTTTTAGTTAAAAAGATGAAACACCTGATATCTGACACTAGTCCAAATATTACTGGTCTTATAGCTGCTTAGAGCCTTGTAGGCGTCGGGGTTAAACGATTATGGTAGTTTAAAACGATTGAGAATACCTTTACACACATGAGGTAATACTCATCAAGCGAGGTCTTTCTTTTCTCTCATTGACTGGCCTTTTGGTTTAGTGGTTAGTGACCCTGACTGCTGAGCCAGAGGCCGTGGGTTGGATTCCCACCCAGGACAAATGATTGTGTGATGAGCATGATCATGTTCTGTGGCTGGGTGTAATTTATCTATAATATGTATGTATTTAGAAATATATAAGTATGTTTATCAGCAGTCTGGTTACCATAGTACAGGCTCTGCCTAGTTTGGGATCAGACAGCCGTGTGTGAGATGTGTGAAGGTATTATTATTATTATTATTTGTACCTTCATATATGTGTATATTGTGATCTAGATTGTATGCCTTCTTAAATATGATTTCATTAACTACAAAATAAACTTAACGTTGGTGTTGACTTTGCCAATGTTTTACTCATCACTACATATTATAAAACAAAGTCCCCCGCCGCATCTGTTTGTCTATCTGACGGTTCGCGATAAACTCAAAAACGACTGAACGGATTTCACCAATAGATAAATCGATTTATGAGGTAGGTTTAGGTATATAATTTATAAGGTTTTGTGTAAATTGGTTGAAATATGATGATGATTGTTGAAGGTATCTCTGCTACCCGTCCGAAACCGGGGCGGATTGCTACTAGAGTTTTTATATAAAATCTTCGTGAAAATCTCTATAGAACTGGAAATTGCGGCTAAAAATTTTTTAACACAAGAATACCTGGTTTATGAAGGATTTATGTAGCGTAAACATATTTTGAGGAGGTGAATAGCGGTCTTGGCAAGATAGAATGGCTTAATGACTGGTAACACTCAGGGCCTTATGGGTATTTTACTTAGAAAATATACGCATAGCTTATATAATGTATGTTACCACTTGCTTTTTGGGAAATGAGTTACTTTCCTAAGTCTAAAATCAAGAGTAACTTTGGTTCTTTGTTAACATAATGAACATAATGTAAAATCCCAGCATTTTTTTTGTTTTTTCCAGGAGGGGGCAATTTAATTGTTAGTTGGTTGGGCAAAAATTACAATCATTACTTTTACAAACTTAATACTATGTAAGCATAGCCAGGCCAGGGACCTCACCTGCCCCTTTCCCCTCCCCTAGGTACGCCCATGGGAGAGATTTAGACGCCATTTAGGCAACCGAGTGATAGGTATACAATTTGGCTGTGTACAAGATACAAAGCAGTATTATAAGCCTAATACTTAATTATGTGCTCTAACGTTATTTACGCTAATAACGTTTCGTTAACGTCGGTAGCACTGATAACTGTTGTATCGGATAAATTTGTCGGTTTCGTACTGCCATTATCAACTTATTAGCTTCTTAATTCTGTTTAAGTTGATAATGTTAGTGCCAAAGTCCCAAATTGCTTAGACACAATACTCCATGGAAAGTGACGATATAGGATATGAAGAACCAGTTTCGGTTTAGTAGTAGTCTATTCCCGATCCTAGTGAAGATCAAGGATTCCTATTTTCCCAACTCTTTTTTATTTATTTATTTTGTTTTGAGGAAGGCTTACAGACTAATAACAAAATACTGCATGAACATAAAATAGGTAACTTAATTGCTAATAACAAGCCCCCACAGTTAAAATATCCGCTTGGAAGACATAATTAATTAATGATTAACAAAAAAAACAAAAACAAAAACAAAATTACAGAACTGCTAGACTTTGAAATAAACGAAAAAAAAAAAGGTGAACATACAGATCAAGCAAACAAACAAACAAATACCGCAAAACAATTATAAGCTTGGATGCCGCTCAACGTAATTATTTCCAAAAAATAAGGAAGTTAATATTCTGCGTAAAGTGGTTGTGCTAGTGCAAAAAAGGTCAACATCAACTTTACGCGAGACATTATTAAAGCTTCTTGCGCTTCTCAACATAAAAGTATTTCGTCGATAGTTGACGGACGCAAAAGGTTCTTGCAACAACGGTCGCTGACGTAAGCTAGTTTGGTTGGTACGCAGGGAAATTTTAGACAGGAGCTCGGAACTATCGACTGATCCATTTGCAATACTCATTAAGAAACATATATCATTAACTTCTCGCCTAGATTGAAGAGACAGAAAGTGATATCTATTGCAGCGGTGATCATAGTCTAATGACCATTGCTGCGCTCTGTAGTCTAGGTATCTCAAGAACTTTTTTTGTATGTTTTCAATACGAGAATTATAGACTTCATATTGAGGGTTCCATACTTGGGACGCATATTCCAAGTAACTTCTAACATATGAACAATACAGAATTTTGATGGGTTTTAAAGAACGAAAATCAACCGATGTTCTAATTATAAAGTCAAAGCTTTTGAAGCTTTCATAACAATGTCTTCGATATGTTCATCGTACAGAAGTTTACTATCTTGGATGACAACTAAGTCTATTATACTGTTCACCTTTGTGATAGTTTGATGTTCCAAAGTATAAACCGAGTTCACCAATGATTTTTGACGACTGAAAGTAATATGAAAACACTTCGAGACATTTAGTTGAAGTCTGTTGCGTTTACAGTATGCCTCAAATCTATTGAGATCTTGGGTGTCAAAGATACTGCAAACTATTTTATGAATTTTCATATCATCAGTATAAAGTAGAATATATGAGTAATGGAAACAAGATTTAATATCAGCGACAAATAGAGTGAACAGCAGAGGACCCAAAATAGATCCCTAAGGAATACCAGAAGGGGCATTATACCAATGTGAAGAGTACCCCTTAAGGACCACAACTTGTGTACGATTTTCTGTTCTATTTCGCCATGACTCCTTCAGCAAATGTAGCCCTGTGAGCTACGGTGAGACTCTATTGCTTAACACCTCAAAAGAAGAACATAAAAGCACTTTACAGCCTTAAAAGAATGGCCATAAATTACATCTAGATTTTCGATAGCTAACTATCATTTTATTGTGTAAGTTTAGTGGTGTGGAAGAACCCAGGTAAAACTCTGGGACAAAAATCTCTATGAATCATGTCAGAGTATTGTCACTTACTGAACAGGCGGCAGCGTTGCCGTAGAGACGCCTTATCCAATTTTTTTTTATGGCTATGCGGCAATTGAGCAGACGGGTCACCTGATGGTAAGTGACTACCGCCGCCCATGGACACCTGCAACTGAAGAGTCACAAGTGCGTTGCCGGCATTTTAGGTGGGAACGGGAAAGGCCTCCGGTAACATCACTCACTTGGCGAAACGAAATCATTGCATCAGGTCGGTTTTCTGTGAGACCGTGGTATCACTCCGGTCGAGGCAGTCCATATGTGCCGAAGCATAATCACGAAAAAAATATAATGAATAAAATATCATTATCCCTATGTCGGAATATATTAAAATCCTGTGTTATGTAATTTTGAATGATAGGTTAACTGTAGGAGTCAAAAGGAAATGATTTTCTTTCTTTCTTTCCTGGAATTTTTCGTTTTTTTCAGTTTCCATAAATTTATATGAACATGAAGATAATAAACGTATCTACGAATATATACCGTATTAACGTTGTTTTAAAAATTTTAGCTTAGGGTCGCGCATGTTATCCTGTTTCTACTAAAACACATAATAGATATGTATTTAACCAACAAATGGAATATTCAAATAGTCGGTTTGTCCTGTCTGTCTGTTCGCGATAAACTCAAAAGCTACTGAACGGATTTTCATGTGGTTTTCACCAATAGATAGAGCGATTCATGAGAAAGGTAAAGGTATATAATATGTTAAGGTTTTGTGTAAATTAGTTGAAATATGTTGATGATTGTTGAAGATGTCTCTGCTACCCGTGCGAAGCCGGGGCGGGTTGCTAGTACTTAATATTTTCACATTATTCACGGTTATTACTCGTTGCTTTTATTCAAATGAGACATAATACAAAAAGGGAATAATTGCCATTTTATGTTAACATTCTGTTCGGCACAATCCATATGGTCGTGGTCTCCCCACGCACGGGACCGCGTTCTGCATAATAAATTTCCACCCTAGCATTAGGCCTCCCTTTGAATGTACCACCTTTATTATATTTATAAAATATGTATGATTTAATGCTATATTGCTATGAGTACCGTCCTATTGCTAAACATGCCCTGAGTCAAATAATCCACACTTCACATTGTCAGTTAAATTGCTGACCGAGCGAATATACAGCCCATACAAATGTGGATGTATGTATTTAGTAATATATAGGTTAGCAGCATATGTTTAGCAGCAGTCTGGTTACCATAGTATCTGTCTAGTTTGGGATCAGACGGCCATGTGTGAGGTGTCTCAAGTTAATATTATTATGAATATGATTTCTTTACAAACAACATTACCATTAAACAAAATCGAGGTAAAAGCAAATTTTCTCTTGGAATTATATTAGCCAAATTTGTTACTCACGGCTTTTGTTTTCCTTAATTATACTTCCGACCTCGAACCAATAGGTTTCATTAAGTCACTTTGGTTAAAAAGTTGCCCTTTTCTGTAGGCTGTAAGAATTCCTCTCAACAAGTTTGAACTTATTGGATTAGTTTCATGAAAGGTTTTCATTCAAATGCGGGATTATCTTTCTTGAAAGTTTTGATCAATGGCGGTTAGTGTAAATACTGTCGGTGGTAAAAAAATATCATCTTTTGTGGCTTCTTTTTAATGAGTAATAGTAAAGGCGTTTGTCTTCCAAGTCACGGTGGAAAGTGATAATGAAGACGATGATGGTACACGCCTGTCCAAGAGAAACCTTTTCACTCTCCTCCTAAACGTTCTAAGATTATAATTGTCTGGAAAAATAGACGCTGGCAGTTCATTTTCAGTTTGAGAATGAAAGGATGGAAACTCTGTTTGCGCCTAGTAGTCCGATGAAGGAGTGAGAGTTCAATTTATTTGCAGAGTGCTTTCACACTCACCGAAATGAATCCTATAAAAAAACCAAAAATCGGGAAGCTTTCTTATTCCGAAAAGTTGGTAACAAACTACATGATCTGATAATAAGCAGTTATTACTATCAGTATATTACTAGGGATGTCAGCATTTACGCGTTTTCAATTCTTGTCACCCAAATGGCTCTAAATTCCGTAAAGAGCCCGAGTGGGGTCTTTTTCGCCGGAACGCCTATCCCCTAGTTGGGCTCGAAGTTCCTTAACGATACTGACGAAATCCTAATGATCTATGAAAATCTGAAATTAAAAATTAAGAAAAAAAAAGACCTCGGTCTCAAACTGTAACTGTGCTTTAGGTGATCTTTAATACTCTCCTGTAAATATTATGAGCGATCTTATCGGCGGTAGCGTAATGGCTAAGGCGTCGGCGATCAAGTGGTTGGTTCGAACCCACCCAGCCCACTACCGTCGTGAACCCACTCCTAACACAAGCGTTAAGCTTAGCTGGAGGGGTTAACATGTGTGACCCAGGTTACTAGTAATCTTTAAAAAAAAAAAAAACTTAAAAACTATCTGAAACTTTAATATTTTCTTTTCACTTTAAGCTTAAATTCCTGCGGATAATTTTACGGTCGTTTTAGTTCTGATTTGAAATTACGAAAGTATAATTTCAATTTTCCAAAATGATCTACCAAAATTTTATAACCGCGGACGGATATGGTAATTATATTTACGTTTATAAGATCTACATTAATTTGCCCAGAGGTAAGGAAAAGGGGAATTTATTTTGCCAATTCAATTTACGAAACCTCCAGAACCACTGGTAGCATTACCGTGTTCCTCTATTATACTGGAATGGAATTGATAACTGGAAACTTTCCTAAACCAACTGATGGAAATATATCGTGAAACTTTGACTCTGAGCTTACGTACATGCAAGATTTACAATATAAATCTATACTAATATTATAAAGCTGAAGAGTTTGTTTGTTATTTGGGATAGCCCATTTATCGAGGAAGGCTATAGCCTATATAACATCACGCTACGACCAATAGAAGTGAAGCAGTGATCACAAACGCTGGTGAAACTACAGGGATCGGGTATAGTATACGTATAGATCTTGTGTAAAAAAAATTATACTTTCAATAATTATTCGACTTTGATATCCCGGTTATGCATTTCTCATTTTTTGAAGGTCATTATAATCATTGGAAATTAAATATCACTTTAATAGTAACGAAAAACAATGTGAGGAAAGATACACACTTCTACATAAACTTACCTTTGAGTACTGTAAAATGTACTGATTTAATTACTGTTGTTAAATAAATAATAGTCTCATGTTAATGTTTGTATATTGTTATATATTACATAGATAAGTCTATTTGTAGACATGTATGTTTCATAAATATTTTTACGATTAAATAATTACATAATGTAGTAAAAGTCTGTAAAGGCACTTGTCGCCTGTGGCACAGGTTTACCCTAGTACAGGCACCCATATATTTTAAGCTAATTAATGTTATATAAGATCTGTAATGTGTACCAACTATAAATTAATAAATGAATTATTATTAAAAAAAGAAAAAAGAAAATCTTCAATATTTTGTATGGAATATATCGACACGTAACAGGCCAATGTGGACAACTTCTCAAACTGAGAGGACATTGGAATTGATAAAAACAAATTAGCCACCCTCCAAGAAGTAAATAAAGATTTTAGTAACAGATTTATTCCTTTCTGTTGGGCACGTGAGCCTATTTTCAAGTGACGCAACTAGAGTGGCCAAAAACGTGAGCGATATTCTGTTTTGTCTACTTGTCCCTCCGATGAACAAAGCAATAGTGGATAAATAGGTTTGCGATTAAGCTTTATCCCTGCTCCTTCAGTGTACTGAACATGGTCTTTGAAAAATCTTTGTTCTTACCAACCAGTACGGATAAAGTAATAGGCAGATTCGAAATGGCAAACTAGCTCGCACCGCAATTCAAGTTGTTGTGTTTGTGATCAGTAATCTACATCGGAATCTGTAAAGATCAGTAAAATATAATAAGCTTCCTTTCGATTATTTTGGGAAAGGATTACTTCTTATCTTTTGCTATATTATGATCGAAAGGCATAATAGAAAATGGGTAAGTAGGTGGATTCAACTCAGTACTTTATAGAGTTGAACATAATCTTCGACAGTATTTCGTTCGGACAAATCTTTAACGATTAGAACAACCGACATATCTGATTGTTTCAGAATTGTATTATGAACTAAAACTTTCAAAACGTTGAAATATAAAATGGTGAAATCCCGAGTTTGCATTCGCTACGTAGATATTTCTCGGTGTCGGATGAGGTCGCACTTTTCTCCTTTATCACTCTGAAGCAACAAATAAGCAGAGAATATTTGATTTCCAGAGCGCTATTCAGAGGTAGTAACTGAAAGTGCCTTTCAAAAAGCTTTTAGTACAAACGTAGTAAAGTTTTTTTAAAAACTGCCTTTTCGTTATCAATGGAGGCATTGGTTTAATGTTGGGCCACACTGTTAGTATTGATTGAAATGGAATCATTTGAAAGGGTGTATTCTGACCCACTCACGCTAATTTCAAGTGCGTTTGTCAATACGCTACCAATATGTAAATACATTTCTTTGAAACCGTTCGTGACAATGCATGAAAATATTGTTGCAAAAATATCGTTTATTGGTGTAGTAGTTACGAATTAATAAAATTTTATTCGTTTTATTTATCGATTCTATATTCGAGTAATCATGTTTTTTATATGAACATATGGTTTGTTCTTTAGGAGGCTTCTGTATAGGACTCAAACGCTTTTAGAGATTGTTAAACATTGTTCTGAATGTGTACAGAGCTAATGAGTATTTGCTTAGAGTTATCATTGAGGAGAGATTGAGATATCACTAAAGGTTTTAGAAGAAGTAAAAACTATTGACGAAATACGCCTTCAGCAAATTGTGATTGCTTTTAAACTAAAGTTTATTAATGGTAGTTATTTTTTTTAGTAGTAGTTCATACAAAACAACAAATGTATAAATGTAGAAAAAACAAAAAGTAGAACATTGTTCTATATACCTATATATTTTAGAATGTATCTGTGACCATATCTTCACCTATAAAGACAGTTACGTCTATCGAAGATAAAAGAGTATTATGCTACAAAGGAGGATTGGAAGAAACTTTGAATCAACAACTTGGAAATAGACCTCAGAAATTTATACAATTAATCAATATCTCTCGTACCTATATATCTAATACACATGTAAATAAATTAAAAACATTTTAATTAAACAAATGCTTCTCTACCATAAGCGAATATTTGAATAACCCACAATTAAAGTCTATAGAAACAGAATCACTTAATATTTACCCGTTGTTTAAGGATTATCGTCCTGTTCCCTTCTTTGCTGTGCCCGACAGGGTTCACAATTATACCAAATTTAAGTCCTAACGCTTAAATTACTATTGTAAAACGCAATAAAGTATTAAGTAAATTATGGTAGATGGCAAAGGACTAGGTTTTACGACTCTCCACTACAACTTTAGCAAATGGCGACATAAACCTCGAAAACTAGAATACGATAACAGATCAATACGACCTTTTTCATAGCGTGCTTCTTTGTATTGCATTCATGGCTGATATCGAAATAGCGTCTCGTGAATGAAAAAACTACCATCATCATCTACACATAATCGAACATTATTCATGAATGCACATTGGAAATATGACAATTATTTCGATGAATAACTTCGTTGTACAGGAAATTTGTCCAGCATTATGAAATTAAGACCCTTTACAAACCATCCATGATCAGTGTGGAACGTTTATAAATGACAACATTTGGATGTAATTAGATTTCACATCGTAATTAATTTAAAGAAAGGAAGTTTAACTGAAGAGAAGAGTAATTTTTCATGCCACAGGGTGATTTCTTCATATGTAGATCTAGTTTGAGATGAACATTTGTAATTGCAGGCGTGTAGTACACACGGCTGCGATGTCTTCATATGTAAAATACGTATGAAGAAATAGAAAGAAAGAAAGACATGAATTTATTTTGTACTCCTATGTAATATGAGTGAACATAGTAACTGTTTAAACAGTAAATTATACATATTAAAATTATATTATGATACTATTGATTATGACATAGTGACTTAAAATTATTGGATACAAAAATGTGAAAAAAATCACCCTGTGGCATGAAAAAATACTCTTCTCTTCTCTAATTACAATTAATCATTGCGATAATTCCTTCTAAAACTAAACTACTAAACTGCTAAACATTAAGCGATAATTCCATAAGTTACTAGTCATGGTTTGGTCAAGGAACATCTATTTTTCTATACGAAAATATGTGGCTGAGAGTAAATATATATTATTACCGAAATCTTGATGCATCACTTCCAGAATTTGTCTGTATATTACCATACTAACAACTGACAATACCAGCAAACAAGATGCTATTCAAATATACTTAATGAATAGGAACCCGCAACAAGTAGGACTATAGAACCTCATTACTGTGTATACTGTGCTTACGTCACCGGATGTCCGGATCAATCGATTAGATTATGTGTGCGTAACGTGGGTGTTTTGGTATCTATAGAGGCATGTAGTTAAGAAATTTGAGACTTCTGGTGCAGTCATGAAGAAGACGTCTATAGATTTTTTTTATTGGGTAATGAATAGCTGTTTATATTCTAATTCACCTGATGGAATTTGACAATAAAGACAAAGAATGTACACGCCTATCCAAGAGAAACCCATTCACTCTACTCTTGAACGTTCCAGGATTATAATTGTCTGAAAAAATAGACGCAGGGAAGAAAATATATATATTTCGATTACGAAATTGGACAAAATAATCTTGATTTGTTTTTAGTGTTCGTTTTCTGCAGACCAGGTCTATGAGTTTGTCTATTTTTCTTTACTTTTTATGATTGTTAATGTTGATAATATGTGCTATTAATAAAATGTTCTTCTTCTATATTTAAAAGTAATTTTAAAGTCAATTTATAGTGCTAAAACTGTTTCTGTGTTTTTCATTTCTACTCCTACTGAATGTTATTTTACCTTGAATCTCTGTGAATATCTTTCTAAAAACATCTCTTTCCACTTTTTCATGCTTATCTGGGGACAACAGAAAAACAAGACTGTGAGTATATTTGCTTGACAACTGAAATGTTACCATTTTTCATTTCCATGTCCATCAAATTTATCAAAATATTGCTTTTCCTCTCAAACGCGTTAACATCCACATCGATATGAAATTTCTGACTGTTTACTCAGGATGACGATGAAGTGCCACGTCATAATGAAATAGACTAACACAGTAATCTATAACTATCAGACAGTTGGATGTCAGCTAAATAGCTGTAGTATTAAGCCAACTGTTACTGTCTGGTAGGTATCATTCTCTGACTTTGCAGACGACAAGAATTGTTTCCCTATTTAGTCGTTAATAACATCAGAAAGTTACTGGTGGTTCTTTAAAAAAAAAAAGAAAAAGTAATCATCTTTCAAACGTTATCATTTTTTATTTAATATATTTCAATATTCACTTTCTTATTATCCGCCACTCAATTGTCGAAACACAAGATAATTTGAAGATATTGACCTATGTTTTGGATTCCAGCCTAAATGTAGAATATTGTGGTCTCTTTACATTGCTTTGGGTTGGTCTTTTTAGAAAGTTTGACCTTGATACGAACGGTATAGCTACAAACTAAAGGCTTTTCCATCTAACGGGAGATAATGTTATTTATGTTTATCACATAGTAGATAAGTTGCATTTACTTTGACGTTGACCCTCTAAACGGGACTTTTTAGTGCGGCTCAATAGATGACATCGTGTTTTTTGTTAAACAAATAATTTTGTTATTGATTGTGGATAAATGCCTCTTTTTCGCAGCGATCTCTTGCCGGCGGTTCCTTATAAAATAAATTGATTGTATCGAATCATGCGTTGAATCCTTAACCAGCAAGGCTCATATATCTAAAGTTAATTTAGAACAAAATCGCTTATCATCCATCAGCCATCCTTTCCGCTCACACAAACGAATTCCGTATTAATCAATATGGATTTGTTCAGACCAGCTTTGTCCTAACTTTATTCATTGGATTTTCAGCTTTCGATTTGAATACTTTTGTCACGGCCGGTGTATGAATTTTTATTTTATTTAGTGGTTAGTTTTGCTAGACGTTTTTTTTACGCGTCGTATGTATAAAACTGTGAGTGGAATTGAAAGACATCTATAAAAGGATCTGTAGCACCACTTTGGTAGCTTTCTTTACAAAAAAAAATGTCTCTTACTGTTCTACAAATTTTCCTTAACATTTATAAAACAATTATAATATTTGCAATAATGATAATAATTAATCTCATCAAGTTTTACATTTCTTTTACTGAGCTTTTCTTAATTGTAGGGAACAAGACCACCTCTAGTAGTTAAAAAGTGGACTTGGTTTTAAATTTTAAGTGAGGTGGATAGACTTGTCATTCATATTACCAGGGGAGGCTATAAAGTTATTTCACCAAGCATTATTTTTCCTCTTCAGATCTTTAGTTACCGTCAGAATGGCTGATTGCCTATGACAAGCGGCTCTGAAAGTATATTCAAGAATTGCTACCCAATTGCTTATATTTGCTACATTTCTTCAATAATTGATATTCCATTTGCCATTCTGACGTCAGGATGGCTGGTCGCCTCCGTGTTCAGCATGAAAGACGCAGAATTACTAAAAGTTTGTTGTATCAATAATTGCTTACTAATTGCTACTTTCAGGAATTTTAGTTTGAGCTTCGTACATACATTAGTTAAAAAAATATAGCTTTTATTAAAATTTGTACAAAGAAGTGCCTGATAATTTGGGAAGGAAACAGTTTTTTTAGTACAACATCTTGTTGAAATCACGCAGGGGTTCACAATTATAGGTCACCCACACCAATATGAAATAATATTCATATTTCTCTGAATGTATCATGTGTAGCAATTATTGAAGAAATGTAGCAAATATAAGCAATTGGGTAGCAATTCTTGAATATACTTTCAGAGCCGCTTGCCATAGGCAACCAGCCATTCTGACGGTAACGATCTTTAACCAAATCATTTTTCTCTGCTCACAATAGCTTATATTATCTTTCTTTAATATTGGGTCACACTGATCTCCCAAAGCCAAAAGATTACATTTCGTGCCGGTATTAATCAGGCCGATTGATTCAACAAATGGATTTAACCTTCTTCAAATGAATGGACGACAGCCCATCTTGATTAAATGGATTATAAGTTATTATGGTAAACTATTCACTTGAAGTTTTGGATTTGATAGTCACTTGGACCAAATCTTTTCTGATGACTTTAAGATGGACCTACGGAAGCAGAGAGAATTTAAAATATATTATATCAACTTTGATGTTTTAGCACTATTTAATTTTGCCGTATATAAGTTATATTTAGAATATCATGTCTTGTCAACAGGAGTGATATTGATGGTTGCCGTTAATTAGTCTTTCAAGTTTTCAAATTTCCTAAGAAAACAAAGTTCTACGATACATATACTGAATAACTTGGGAGAGCTTAGAAGTTAGGATTATCAATGGTGCACCATTTGTGCAGTTGGCATCTTGCCATTCCAATTGGTATTTAGTTAAAAGTGTACCAAAACCGGCGATGCTCCTATACCAGGATTGCATGACCGTCACGATGAGGTCAGCTCCGGTCTTGTTTTGGACATGTTTGTGTTAGGTGTGTATTTATAGTCCATCTAATCTAAGAAGTACCGTTTGACAGTTCTGACAGATTGATGAATAGGCATGGGGTCAAAGAAATCGATTACTGCAATTTCCGAATCTTAAGAGATATCGATATCATTTCTTTGTATTTACTAATCGATTACAGTTTTACAGATTTATGGATGTTACAGTAAAAGCCCGTATATTGGTTTTTATCATAGGTCTTAGTATATACCAAAGTGCTTAGATAAATGTCAGTATTTTATAACAGAGATAATTTTTCGGGTTTTTTAGTTAAATCCTAACCTATTATATTCTACGAAAATCAATAATGTACAATGTCGGTTAGACATTGTACATTATTGATTTTCGTAGAAGTGATTCGGTCCTGGTGGTACCTCACTCACCGACCGCTCTCATTACTTGTTGTGCACATACATGAGCAAAGAGTAGTTCAGCCTTTTGCCATAAACAGTTTGTAAATTTTAGGTTTTACTGGAAAATCTTAGGATTTACTGAAGTTCGGAGATTTACAGTAACATATACACTACACAAGATAGGCGGGTTGGGTCTAAGTAATATGCGTGAAGTTCACGTTAGTACATTTAAACAGAGGTGACTTATTTTAATTTGACTTAAAATCATTCATTTTCATGAAGTATTATGTTGAAAACTAACTAAAATTTTATTAATGTTAGTTCCCAATCATTCTTTGTTCCATTTTGTTTACACTGAAGGGCGGCTTCGTATTGTGTCTTGCTGCACATTATTATCGCTTACTTAGTCCAGTATAAATATTGCCAAGGTAATCGAATAAAGAAGAATCAGTCCAGAAAAGTAATAGCCAAGTCACGAATTTTGATAAAATACACAAACGGAAAAAGTACGCGTACAGTCAGCTTCCAAGATGGCGAGAGACTGCATACATTATAAGTTAAAAAGAAAGTGTGCATGCAAGTGTCCTCTCTTTTGTGTAAAGCGATAGTGTACGTGTATTTAACATTGATTTAGCAGTTATTATTCGTGTAGAAACCAGCCGGGTACCATCTCCCCGTAGTTCCTTGTGGATCTACAAGGATGTTTGTAATTTCTGCGATCATGAGCGCGCTGCCTGCCATGATCCTTTAAGCGGTTACCCTTATCGCCTGTACCAAATGATCGTCACGTTCTGTTTCAGTATTTTTCATTCACCGGCGCGTTCACCGAGATGTATATATTATAATTGTTAAATGTGTGATGTTGACACGTTGTCATTTTCTTAATCTCTTATTGAGTTTTAATAATGATTATCCCTAGTAACGAAAATCTATTTTAGCATACATTCTTGTGCTCAGCTCATTCGCCAACACAGCATAACCATCTTTGTTATAGTTATTTTTTCATAATGTAACGTTAACGTTTCATTGGTGGTGTTCCAAATAGGATAGATCCTCTTGAATTGAAACATATTGTTATCTTATTTTGTTACGTCGACTTCCGCCACTAGTGAATGAAATGCTTTCAATTCATAAATGATTAAAGTCTTCAAGTATTCTCTTTCTATTACATTTATAATTTGAGTTTGAGTCTTCATAAGAAAGCATTGCTCGTTACTGAAATTGGCTGACAAAAATATTATATTGTCTCTTGTGAATACAACAGTACATTTGTATTCACAATGTCATAAAAGGAAACTACAGGACAATTTTCATAAAGCACACGGAATCCAATTAGGATTTTTTCTTTCATTTCTTATTTAGGTGACTAAGAGGTGTGATAAAGTAAATTAATGGCCCACTCGGTGTCCCATCTCAGCTTTATGGGCCATTCTCAGAGAAACTGGACACTTTTTACTTTACATTATTTAATTATATTAGCCTTTTGCATGCCTCTACAGTAACTTGGTGTGTATTTGTATATTACAATTCTATTGTTTGTATCTCCCGGACTGCCGAATAGCTAGAACTTTTATGAATTAAGAACCAATGACAAAGTTTTTTGTATATAAAAAAAAAACCGAGGGTTCCGTACTAACTTATAAGGATATTAATTACTTAAAAAAGATTTTTGTTTATTTAGGCCACGGATAGTGAGTTAAGTGACTGTGACAATTACGCCATCTATCGACTATCTTGTCTAGTGTTCTAGGTTTGATTTTCACATAATATATCATCAAAAATGTTTGAGTTCGAGTCCCCGGGGTCTAAGAAATGTTATAATCTCTATCGGCCCTAATTGTTTCTTCAAACAACCCCTCGTCACAGATTCATGTTTCACATTATCTTAATATTTGTTGTTTGTTCTATCCTAATGTGGATGGTATAGTTCTATAGTTTACTCTTGTTTATAGCCAACAACTCGATTAGCTTATTCCATTTCATAAATTTAATAATCAAGTATTCTTGCGTTTCTGGTCCGAGTGGTCAAGGTCTTGAATAAACTGCCTGCGTCTATTTTCGTGACAATTTTAATCTTGGACCGTTCAACAGTAGAGTGAATAGGTTTCTCTTGGATAGGCGTGTACAATGTTTGTCTTCATCATCACTTTCCATCAGATGGGTTGGAAGATAAACACCTACACAAAGAAAAATGTAAATCATAAATTAATTATTATTACTTACTTATGTTTTTTTTTCGAAAGTAAATCTTTTTTTATCATAAAGATTTGAGAGGTCTACAAGAGTAAGTAATGGAAAAACTCGATTTCGCGCGCGTGATTTTTGATTTATTCCTACTGACCTTACTAATATTATAAAGGCGAAAGTTTGTGAGGATGGATGGTTGGATGCATAATTTGTTTGTTTGTTACTCATTCACGCTAAAATGGCTGAACCGATCTGGATGGTATTTGGCACAGAGATGGATTGTACCTTTTATCCCGGCAAAATGGATTACACCAAAATTTCCATGCGAACGAAGCTGCGAGCAACAGCTAGTATTATAAATACAATTTCACGCGTTTCACCTGTCATCGTCAAATTCACACACACGTTATCAGGTGACAGAAAAGAACATAAGGTACCATTCATTTAAAAAAGTGTGTGTGTGCAATTCACTCACGACAGAAGTGAAACTTCAGAAATGTAGCCTACGAGAGAATGAGAAATAAAAAATAAAATCAACACAAATAACTTATTAATGTTAATAAATTTAATTTAATTTATATATGAAGTTATTGGTCAAACTAACATAGATGTGTTAAATAATTAACATAAATTAATTAACCAACGGAATTTAATACGCAAATGCACAAAAATGACACAACTCGTTGACTATGACCCATTTTCTGAAGGCTTCGTAGTACGCCAGCGCAAAAACAAAGAGTATAGGAAGCACTGTATACTTGTACTCTATCTCATTCTCTTGCAGGCTAAATCCTATTTATAAATACGTTTGTCTGTTTTTAGTGTCGCTTTTTCGTTTCATGGAATTTTCAAATCACAACAATTCTAAAGAAGTTTCACTTAAAAAAATAGGTATTATATACATCTACAGAGACAAGAAGAAGCATACACAACAAATGATATTGTGCCGTTTATTGGGTGAGCCCAATAAACAGCACAATATTAGTTGTTGACGTTTAAAGGTAAAAATTACCTGTTTTCAATTCGACGGTTTCCATCAAAAGTTAAATTTCATTACAAATTAAATTCTAAAAGATTGCAATAAAGAGGCCATAGTACATTGAGATTATAACAATTAGACACAGAAAATTTACACTCACATTCTAGGCTTGTCATTCATTGTGATCTTCACTTTATTAATGTTTAATATCAAGCTTTGTGCCTATTTCCTTTCATTACTTAATTGTTCGTTACAATCATAAATTGCGTTCAAAGTTGACCCAGTTTCGTCCCCTCTCCTTTATCATACCCCTCGCCGACCTCCGGCGGAGGTGTTAATGTGAAATATAATTTGTTTCATAACTTTTGTTGTTCAACTTCTGTAGATAATAATATATTCGTTTTGACAAGAGTTTGTAGACAACAGTAGAAATTAATGAGTTGTCGAATCTTTGCTTTAATGGTGACGTAAACTTTGCACGGGTGCAGGTGACAGCAAAACTACTTACGAAATACGGTACTGTAAACTGAGCGTTAGACACACCCTTGTAGCCAGCAGATCCAAGGATCAGCGGTCGCTACAGTTTTAAGTAAGTAATTTAAAAAAATAAACATTATTGTATCGGGTTTACATCAAAAGAAACAATGTACGCATTCCTTTATTTAATATAATTTGAATTTAATATCCAAACTTATCTACTACTTACCTCTAGTCACACAGAGATGAACATTTTAATTAAATCTCAAAATTGGCTTTATCCAGCATAGAATCAGCTTTCGCGTGTTTACCTATATTAAATTTGTGTCAGTCTGAACAGTACCTATGTTCATATTATGCAAGCATCTATCACAGGCACATTCATTAGGTGTTCTATAATAGTGCCCAAGTTGGGGTGACTTTGTCACATGGACGTTTATTGGCCCAGTTTCTATTACTTTGATACTCAATGTCAGAACTTACCAACATCTACAGTTCTTAAAAAATATCTATTTTCTTTGTTTAAAACTGATTAACATAATCTAACCAAAGCTACATACACACTTTCTGTATGTAGTATAAAGAAAGTGTGTATGTAGCTTTGGTAATATTCAATATAGTAGTTTATAGAAAGTTTGTATCTACACATAAGACTAAATCGGTACGGTTTCCGAAAACTGTACCGATAACATAGTACTAACTTCACAATAAGAGCCATGAACTACACCATCTCGTATAGTAAGAACGCCCGAAAGATTTTTTTTTGTTTTTTAAAAAAGACAACTCCCGCATTAGGCAGTACTCCTGTGTCGCGGGGGACTTTACAAACATACAAACAATGGACACAAAGAACACCCAGACTAGGGTGGGAATCGAACCCATGACCTCTGGCTCAGCAGTCAGGGTCACTAACCACTAGACCAACAGGCCAGTCAAAATTACGATATGATTTGTTCTAGTTCGATTCGTAAATTTGGTTTGACATTTCCACTTAGTTTACTTGTTACAGTTACTATAAAAACATTGCCATTATCATAAAACGACGCTACAAACGATATTCAGGTACGTTCTGATGATCTGAGCAACTATTGAGGCAGCTACAATAATGTACAAATGTACATCATCTACGCCAAATGATCAGAAAGACTCTTCCCTCTTGTTTCTGGAAGCATGTAACACGCAATCGCGGCTATCAATGGTATAAAAGCAAAAGCAGCTGGAGGTAGCCATGGAGCTATCACGTTGAGTCCAGCTACAAATGGAGCTATCATTGACCCAATTCTGGACACCGTAGATGAGGCTCCCATTGCCATGTTGCGGGCCACCGTTGGAAAAAGCTCCGAGGTATACATGTATCTAAAACAATTAATGAAAAACATTATATCATCGTAGCAAACATTGCAAACAAACTTGAAAAGTTTTAATAAAGGGCTATGATAACAAAGTATAAAAAAAAATCTGGAGCTCAAAAGATACAAAACCTGTGCAAATTTTCAGGATCTGGTAGCACAGATCCTGCAAACTGTACAAACATATGTTCACCCTAAAGTTGGGCGAAAACACAACATGCAGACTCTGTCCAGAGGTAGAAGAAACTGCAATGCATATTCTGTGCTCTTGTGGTAAGTAATGCGGTACGGCAGTATTAACCTAGAGTTGTACATCATACAACCGCAAGAAATAAAAATAATCACTGCTTATAAGATCTGGAGGTTTCTCGAAGCTATAACTAAGTCTGAGCAGTGAACTATAAAGCAAGAGTATGCTACAAAAGATCATAAATGGTCGATGTAAAACTAGTCTTAGTGTGCTTAGACACTTAACAAAATAATATCAAGATTTAACTCCTAAAAAATAATTTTCTTTTCAATCCAAAAAAATGTTAAGAGACTTATTTTAATATGTTTTTTAGATGTTCTCAACATCTATTTATTTATTTATTATCTACTATATCTAAGAATTATAACTTTTTAATGGACTTGAATTTCATTTCGTGTAAATATTACTCCGTGGACTTAGCACGCTTTTACACTTTTAGGGGCTAAAAGGCTGAATAAGTTATTACAGCTCTTACTGTGCTTAATTTTGTTCAGAGGTTTTAGTTTTCTGCATTTGGGATTTCTAGTTATTATGCTATAACAACTTGGTTTGTTTCATGGCATTCCCCTGAAGAGACCACTTTCTTCTCATCAAATTGGCTTTCGTGCCACAATATAGCGAAAACTTAGTCAAACAAGTAAATTTCTGAAACTTAGCCGACCTAACCGAACTGGGCAATATTGATCAGAGTTTCTGGTCTAGGACCATATGTGTGTAACTAAATAAAATTAAAATACTTACATAGAAGAAAAAGCTCCTGAAGCACAGCTGACAGCTATGGTACCCACAACTAACCTGAGGTAGAACCAGTCGTTAGGGACTGCTAGCACGGCATTACTCAATGCGCAAACGACAAAGAAGCTAATTAAAGTTATCCGTCTGCCAATATATTTGCAGAGGAAAGCGGCCAGTATTATCCCTGGAATCTGAAAAATAAAATCATAGTATTTATGGTTTATAGTGCAACTTCTTTTCAATATAGACCAAAAACAATGAAATTTTGAAAACAAGCCATATTATGATAGATAGATTAGAATACATCCATGTACGAAAAACTATACATTGCTAATTTTGACGTAAAGTACCTATACTTATGTGTGTAATGCGATTGCTAGGATTCATTAAACAAAAGTGGGTAGTTGTTTCGGCTACCTAAGCAGGTAGCCGAAACAACTCCAAAGCCAAGCCAAGCCGTTGTTACGAAATATTTTGGTCAGATTTGACAATGACAGGTGCTAATAAAAATTAAAAAAATAATGAAGTCAATTCTAATTGTAATGTTTACGAAGGCACTGTATATCCGAAGATACATAAGTAACTTAAACAATTAAAAACATATTTTCTGGTGGTAAGACTAAGAAAAGTAAAAGTGGGAAAAGGACTTACTTGCAATATTCCAGCCAAAAATATGCTGATAAATATATTTGAACTCGTTTCTCCTATGTATTGATTACTTCCATAGAAAGTGATGCCAACTATAAACCAGATTGTGCAGGAGCAAATACTGTTGAGCTTCAAAGCCCTCGTCTTAACCAGGTCTAAGTATGTTGCATTGCTTTGTTTTGTATCATTTGAATTGACATTATCAGCGGCAATACTTTTAGCTACGTCTAACATGTTTTGTGTTGGCAAATTGTTCCTAAAAGCAATATAGTTCTTCATATATTGATGTTTTTAAGATAATGGTTGAATACATTTTTATATTTCGTCATAGAGTAACATAGTGTAAAGTTTGTGGCGACATTCACATACCTACATCAAAATATCAAAAAGACAAACTGAACCAACTTCTGATCCCACGTTGCACAATCAAAGATCTTGAGTGGATTAGTAACTATGCTATTTACGTACATTAATCATAGGGTCACGGGCCACAGCCGACGTGGCATGATCGCCTAGCCTGGTCGAGGGACCCTCTCTTTGTTTTGACTTGACCAGTATGTTTTGAAAACTTTTATTTTACTTAACGCTATAAAACCAATGATTTAAAACTATTGTAGTACTAATTATTATTACCATTCCGCCGCCCGTGTCATCACCGCACTTGCTTCTTCTAATCTTCCCATTGTAATTAACCATTTCGGTGACTCTGGCATAATGAAAAAATACGCTAAATATAGAAAATTAGGAATCGCTACACCCAAACAGAACATATCATACGTTCTTAAGAAGTACGCAAATATTGGCATTGTCATCTCGCCTATGGACAATGGAATAGCACTGAGGCATGCAATTAGCTCTCTTTGTCTTGGCCCTGTGATTTCTATGATGAAAATAAATGCACATAATAAAGTGCCTGCAGTTGAAGTCCCAAGGAAGAAACGCACGCCTGTAAATGTCCAGTATGTTGGACAGAAGGCTTCGGCCATAGTCGTTATTAACTGAAGCATGCAAGCGGCCAATAATGCTGGGCGTCGTCCATACCTGAAAGAAAAGTCATAAATAATTTAAAATGCATGAATTATTCGTGATAAACTAGAATTTGCCAAGAATTTTGTTAAAATTATTTTTTTTTCATTTCATATTATTGGTCTGGTGGTAGCCGTGTTGCCATATAATGAGATGTCGTATCGCATCACGTCGTGTCATATGCTACTGCGTTACTACGCATAAACTTCTTCTGAATTTAACCAGATCTGAATTAAACGCAGAAGGGGCGACAGTACTGGTTAAGAAAAAAAAAAAAATGAGACTAGGTTATAAGTGGGAGCGGCGATAGCTTTGCAACGTGTTAAGCAAGCACTTTATTACAATTTTCATGACTATATTATTTTTTTGTAACTTTCATATCCACGTGTAATTTTTAGGGACAAAGCAATCTTTACATCATATTGCTTACCTATCAGCAATGAATCCAAAAAATATACTGCCCACCAGAACACCAAACATAGTAACAGTCTGAGTGAAGTGCGCCATCCATGCTCTATCGCAGATCAATTCCCATTGCGATATTATCGTGTTACCGAACTCTGTATGATACTCATATTTCCTACAGTCATTATAACACTTTGACATCTCTACTTTTTCTGTTAAGTTTGTATTTGTGCACATAAAAGTTGTGGTTGGCGCTATAAATATAATCCCCAACTGTTGCCACAACGCTGATATCTTTGTTGGCCACATCACTACCATTAACATCAACACTTGCCATTTTCCCAATTCTCCTATGGCATTTGTTAATTTATCGTTTTCTTTCTCCTTCGTCACCACTTCTTTTGCCTGGTTCAGTTCCATTTTTATTTGTTTTTATTATTTTTTATTATTTAACATAATCAATCTATCAAAATCAGAATTGGAAATTTAGGATCACAGGTATTTTTGCAGTTGTTTCACCCGCATTAAGTCAACACATTTTACTAACATCCTTTCCAAAACTGATTAATGCCGCGTTCCAATAAACATAACACGATTAGCGTTCGTAAGCAAAAAGAATCATTTTTGTTTATTGGAACGCGGCATTAGTAATGGATATATCTTAGTTAACATCTGAAAAAAAAATACCAGTCTCTTTAAAAGTACGTTTCATCATTGTTAGCGATGGCTGTGTTTATGTTTCAGTATATTTTCGAATCTTTTAATTTTGTTTTACACTCACAGTGTAAAACAAACTCTTGCTCGAAACATTTTCAAATCTTTATATAGGTGCATGTAAATTCACGTTTTTTTATATAATTAAATTGGAGAACAAGCACACGGCTCCCCTTCGTATCGTAATCCTATCGTTATGTATTATGCTAAATTATATTTTTACTACCTGACCCAGGTAACGTCGCCGCGTCGCCTTTGTAACTCTTCCCCGTTTAAGCAAAAAAAAATTTATTGATTCTCCGCTCCTATCCTATTGGTCGTAGCGTGATGTAGCCTTCCTCGATAAATGGGCTATCCAACACAAAGAAATTTTCAATTCGAACCAATTGTTCATCATCTTTATATCAAACTCTGCATCTTTATAATGTTACTATAGATTATTACAATCACTTTGTCACGAGGTAGCTACATTATTTAGAAGCTACACAAACTTTGTGAAACCAATGTATGTTTCAAATGTCGTTATACTTGTCGAATACAATCAATACACTAAGTTGAAACAAGTTACCAATAAGATAATTGACGACTGCGCATAATAAGTTTGTGACTATTTAAAAATGATGACAACCGTGCGTAATTATTCGATTCGGTCTACGAAATATCATTTTGTTCGCTCTAAGAAAACAATAATTCTTACATACTAATTATTTTTAAATCTTTTTATGTTCAAGCGTGATGGTCACCTCGTGGTTTATAAGGATCTTGTTAAATCATGTTGACACCTTGATGTGCACCGTCATGTTAGGTCATCTTCTTTTTTAGTTACATTCATACTGAAACTTATGCGTCCTTTAAAATTGGGCGAGAATACTTTAGTAAATTTACTACAATTATGTTTTTTTTATGTCAGCGGCACGGATATGAGTATTACAAGTATCCATAACTAGGGGTCGCCCAAAGGCCGAAATTGACCGTAATTCATGTACCTAGTTATTGTTAGCATAAAGGTCCGTAAAATTTGGGAAAAAACGGTTTCCAATTTTTTATTGATATTATTACTAAAGCTCGTCAATAGCTGATAATAGAAAATCGGTTGACGAACAAGGGAACGTCTTAACTGTTTTGTCTTTACCTATATTTATTTAGATCTGTAGTGAAATCTTTTTTTATTTATATTTGGTTTGTTTATCCAATAAATTTCAAAAATCCTTCACTACTCAGTAGTAATTGTTATTTAATCAATGTGTTCTTTTCTTATATAAATTGTTATTTGTTACAGAGCATCTTGGGCGAGTTTAACCGCGAGCAGGACGCGTTCATTAAGGGCCAGGAAGGCCGCGGAAGCGCGGCTGCCGTCGCACCATGGATAGGTGCCCCTAACGAGGCGGCACTTAAGGAGGAGTGCATGTCACTTTCCACTGTAAGCTTCTACGTCTATCTTATATCTTAGATAAATAAGATCCTTATTTCTGAAAATAAGGATCCCTGTATCTCAATTGTGTTCGTGGGCCTTAAGCAATCATAATGATATTACGCGATAGATTTGTTTTTGAAATAATGCTAGTACTAAACTTCTTTATAATATTATCTACTATTTACGGGAACTAACGCGATCACGAAAAGGTATTACATACCTCTAAATTTCTATTTTATTCTTCTTCTTTTGCGACTAGGTTTGCTGGGCGGCTCCCGTGGTTGGGCAAATTGGTGTGGGGTCTTAGACATTAGGGTATTAGACAATTCTGAGTAGCAGCACAGATATTAAATAGGCTCACTTTCTAGTACGAGGGACCAATAATATACCTTTCACGATTTCACCATTCATACTTTTCGTCGCTACTGTGGGTTAGTAGACGTGTAGTTTACATATGTATAATACACGTTCGAAGAAAAATAATGTTAGTTAATTCTATCTACGCGTATTCCAGGACCGGCGGAACTTCGTGCGCGCACCTCCAGCGGGTGTGGAATTTGACTTCGACTACGACAAAATGTACCCTGTGGCAGTCGCTATTATGACCGAAGACCCCAACCTGGAAAAGATGCGCTTTGATCTCGTACCAAAAGTGTAAGTACGCGTTTGATTTAAGTTATTGCTCTAACATGGATATATATTTTTTAATAAAAGTAAAAGATTTGAAACTATGGAAATGATCAATATTACAGATTTAAAATATTTTTGCTCAAAATCAAAATGAGTTTACACTAGAAAATAGACAAGGCGGAAGATAGCGCGCTGTTTCTCTATTTTCCTATTTTACCCGACTTGTAGAGCACATCTTAGGGGGTAAATACATAAGATATATAAAGTTTATTAGAAATCATTTAGGTACGATTTGTTAAAACGAGGTATGGGCTTATAGTTTTGCCATTATTTGTGTTTAACTAGTTCGATCGCTGACTAGTCTTCTTTTGTTAGTCTTCTGATTCAATTTTAATTAATCAATATTAATAATCTACATCATCATTCTCCTCCGCGCGCCTTTTCCCAACTAAGTTGTTGTCGGCTTTCAGTTTAACTACGATATGGGCGAACTTTGATATTTTACGTGAAGCCATTAGACCTTCACAACCCAAGTACTAACTGATATCGAAGTTCTATAGTTAGATCAGGTTGTCGGACTTTTTAGGGCTCCAACTACCCGTAACGAATGCCACAGACGTTTGTATGGCTCCCGAGACCGACGGTATAACATCCTCTCAATGGTCACCTTTCCTAGACTGACCTGGTTAGTATTACTTAACTTTGTAATGTGCTAACCCACTCGGTTACCGCTTAGCCACGAGCCCCTCAATATTAATAATTAATAATAATAATAGTTTACATATTTAAATATTTTATCACTACTTCCAGTATCACAGAGGAGAATTTCTGGCGAAACTACTTCTACCGCTTGTCCCTCATCTGCCAGGCCAACGAGGCAGACGCGGCCGCCAGCCGTCAGACCAGCGCCGACGACTCCCAGGGTATGCGTCACACCATGCTTTATAGCCGTCATATACCCTCCATTGACATTACTGACGCTGACTAAATAGGTAGGACATTTACAACAATTACCATAAAGTATTAGACACCAACAAAGTTGCGTAGATGTGGACCTCCGTTTCGGTAACCTCAATGAGATCTGTTAATTTCTTGAAAAAAAAAAAACATGTTAGGTCAGTAAAGCTGTCAATTTGTTAGAAAGTAGAGGTATGCAGCGTCAAATGGCGACTCTGTTTTGAAGTTCATTAACATTTTTGTTCTCGAAATATCACGATCTCGTTCATCAAATTTTTGCCTTTAATTTAGGTTCATGTCACTTTAGGTTTTTGTTAAAAGATCGAAATCGGATCATCATCAGTATAATTTTTCAAAAATTATTTTAATTGTGTTATGTTTATTTTATTTTAATTTAACATGAAATATTTGAGGTACACTTCGAATACAACCCCAAACATTTTTACCTCAATTTTAGTTTGTTAATTCTCATCACCATTTTTCTTTTATTTTTCCTCTTTATTTTTTCCATATCAGACGATGTATTGGCAAACGAAAACATAACAGTTGCTGAAAAATCGTCACAAGAATCTATTGACGACGTCAAGAAACGAATAAAGTCGTTAAAAGTCGATAGAGAAAACGACGATGGTAAGACTTAAATCTTCTTTTAATTTGTTATTATTAACGATTGATATATTTTCCTAAAAAAAGTGTTATTAAATATTTTCTTAAGTCCAGCTAGGACGGAACAGTTTCTATAAACTATCTTGTTTTAATTTTAAGTTTTTACTTTATTTTATTTTTTTTTGTTCTGGATCTCAATTATCCCTTATGTTTCCTTTTTACTCTCACACAGCCATATTATTTAGTTTTTTTTATCCGTATCGTTATTAGGGACGTTAGGGACGTATCAGTCAGCCAGGTTGTTATCTTTGTTACAAATCAATACCAACTTTGAGGAATATATGCCTTGCATTGCATGCTCTTTGTATATGTAAATATATATTTGCCTACACCATACTATTAAATTCACTTATATTGACACAAATTCGTTTCATATCTTTAATATGACATTTACTGCCTTGAATGTTCTATGAATCCTATCTAATACAACACAGTTTTGAACTCTTATATACTTTATTAAATCATATCAATCTACATAATGTATATCAAATTATGTATCATCAATTATAATTAATTTCACAACATATGAAATAATCCCTTTAACATGGATAATTTCTAAAATCATTACAAATAATGTCACAATTTACAAATCAAATGATTTCAACTTAACCCATCTCATTAATATGCCATTAAATTTATAATAAAAGTTATGTTTGACTGAAACTGTCGCTAAATGCAGAAATTTTTCCTTTCCCCCTGGAATGCAGCTTAAACTACGCACGGACATCCGAAGGGCATCCACAGTCATTATTATTATAACACCATTACACTGTTCTATACATATATTATTCTACTATTAGTAAATATAATTACATGGTCTAGGTAGCTAATGAATAAGAATCTAGAACATTCTAATATTATTATATTTTATTCATCATCATAATCGCCTTTTATAATAGAACATATTCTGAAAGGGAACTAGTAAAACACAAAGGTATATAAGAAAGTGCAATGTAGGTTGTCTTGAGGTGAGAATCATGCAGTGTACCTTGGATAACTGTGTAATGTATAGAACAGTATATCTAGTCAATACGATGCTAGCGTCAAACAGAATGTATTGCTATAATAACACACCCATAAAATTGTTTCACTCTTGATAAAATAATGCCATCACACGATCTAGGTAGCGGATACGCACAGATAGTAATGTTAGAGAAACTGTTGGTTTAACTGTTAAAATTCAAACACATAGATGTTATTTCGCTTTGAGGTATTTAAAATGGGTTGCAAAGCCTTATACCACGTATAAATTTTATCGATTCCTGTACTCCGTTTCAAGTACTTTAGTGTTAATTAGTTTGTTTATATAGATGATTGTCCTATTTGGTGGGATGCTATAAGCTCGACCATTAACCATGGCATTATTGTGTCAAGCACATGTCACTGTTAATCTTATCACACATTATGAATATAATTTGGAGCGTTATTCACTCTATCATTGTTTGCATCTTTATTTTGAACTTTAAAATGATATATCACTATGTCATATCTTCATACTTGTTGTTATCTCGTGTGTCGTATATATTAACTAAATGAATGTTATATGACAATATAGCTTCTTTGTCCTTGAGGTAAGGACTATAATAACTGTATATATATACCATGTCTTTGTTTATAATCTGTTGTATGTCACTAGTAGAAAATTGGTCTGTATTTCAATAGCTTTCGCATTCTCTGCAACTGATTTTAATATTGCTATTGACGTAAAGACCACTACGGTTGAATTGTATACCTATCTATAAAAAAAAATCAAGTAAAATTTTCTCAATGGAACCTATTTTAATGTCTACTAAATGTTATATATGTCTAAGTATTGATTAAGGTTATATAGCTGAAAATATCACACAGTTCATTAAAATTCGGCTCAGTAGTGTTAATTGTAAGCATTTATTGTCCAGGTTTTGACATTGCTACTTGTATATTGTCTTATTAACTTGAGCTTAATGATCTATCATTGCTTGTTTTGTTCTATGTTTTTGTTACCTATGTGCTATATATTTCTCAAAGTTGGTCGTGACCTCTTGTCGTTAATTTAAAACTGCCTTCAAAATTATTTGCGTCGTAGCAATGTTGAAACTTTAACCTCTTTGTACATAAACTTTTGTTGTTAGCCTATCTGAAATCTCCTATCAACTTTATTTGAAATTCTTCGACCTGCAAGTGATTAATCTACTCTTAAACAATGAACATCTTAATAATCTAAGAAGAACGGTGTAATTTGAAATGTAACGATAGACGAGGTTTTGAAAATTTTGTGGTTTTAGATACAAAACTGTTGTTTGTATGAAGGTTCCCATCATAGCCGCGACATATCACTTATGGGTGACAGTCAATTATAATTCCACGTTAACTGCCGTCTTTGATCTTCATAAATTAAAACATATTTGAGAAAATATTTCTGACAACAAAATCTACTTTCTCCACGTTTGTTTTGTAATTATTTACAATTAGCATTAGGTCTATATTAATCAGGAGGATAATCCAATGTTATAAAAGTTGTGTAGATTTAGGTGGATACTCATTTATATGATAGTGTTTCACGGTTGAATCGACAAATTAATTCAGGCCTAGTATGCTGTCGCCCGGGAATTATTTGCATCCGGCTCTTGTTAGTATTTGCTTTGTTGCAAAAGAATTGATATTAATCTCTAAACTCATGGTAACAACAAAAAGTGTATTCTAGATAACTTCTGCGCTGTCTACCATAGTCATCTACCTCGATGACTGTGCGTGTTTAAAATTCAATACCTTGGTAATATTAATATCAATTTTTTGCATATTAATCAAAAAATGTTAAGCAATAAATTAGTAGTGATTATAATCGTCAATCGGTGTCCATTTAATCATAGTCTCAAATTTTAAAAACTAAATAATTTGGCTGCTTGATTGATTGCCCCGTTGATTTTCGATATCAAAGTTCCCACGGCAATTACTCTGACGTTCCTTAGTATCTAACCCTGGCCTGCCATGGTCTATTATTCCCAATAAGATTCCTATATATGCAAAAATATCATTTCTAGCGACAGTATATACTTTCAACACTCGTACATTGTTTAGCGAAATTACTATAGTTAAAAGAAATGAAAAATTGGCATTTATAGTTAGTTATTATGAATTGAAATAATTATATTATTCTAAAATAATATTGGTGTTGTTATTTTATATTGTAAGCAATAGACACCTTAGCTAAAGCAATTTCTAATATATTCCTATATTCTTACTGAGCAATAACATATAGTAAAAATGATTCGGTAAAGTAGTGGTAGGTATGTAGATATTGTAATAAAAACATGTTACCTACCAATTAATTGAAATAGTTAGAAATTTAAATTCAAGAGACATAAGAAGACAGTCAAATGCGTCATAAAAATCGTAAGTATTATAAACAACACGTTGACTGTTAGAAAACAAAAATATCCAAGATATCTTTTATTAATTGTCGTTTTTGTAAAAAAATGCTTTTAGTGATAAGGCAGCCCTTTGTACATAATTATATAACAATAATGTTTTTATTTGACAAAAAAAAAATATTTGCAAAAATAATTAACAATTTTAAAGAAGATTATACAGATATAATTAAAAAAAACCTATGTATCGCAGGAACGTGTTCCGCGCACGCCTCTCTCATCTGGAGGGGAGGGGGTAAGGCCTGCTGATCAGGCGGCCAAAGTCTGCAGGGGTTCTCGGAAGCTTCCTTCCTAGGGTATCCCGGGTCCCCTGCGATAGACTTACTTGTGAGGGAACACCGTGTGGTTTTAGTCGGTTCGAGTCCGACATACCACTTCACCCTCGGTGAGGTGATACCCCATAAAATAAAAAAAAGGTATATGATGTCTTATCGTGTTGTGATTTTATAAGGATGGGCAAAAAATATCTTTTTAACGTTAAATTAGCAGCAGACATTAACATCGAACAGTTCATATTGATTGTATTATACAAGGTGTTACAAAAACTTATGATAATATTTTAGGAGCATTATTTATAGCTGAAAAATAGTTGAGTTAGCAAAAAATTCGTGGATTTCAAAATTTGTGGATTCAAAATAAAATCTCTTAATTTAAACTCACAAATGTTCCTAAATTTGTTAGATCTTTACGTCATTCATGGGATCTATTATAAGAGTCTAAAATATGGCCCCTTTCTGTAAAGCCTTGGATACATACACTAAAAATAGCAGTGACTGATTTATATTGACGCATTTGACCAAATATACTTGCAGAACAATGGGAAAAAGATTTGGAGGCTGAATTGAACGAATACGAAGTAGTTGCTGACAAGCCTGGTGATGAGAAATGGGAGAAGGAGTGTGAAGATTTGCTCGGAGATGACGTGGACCTTAAGTAGAATAGAAGACCGGAGTAGAACGAGTAGACCCATGATAGATGAGCCTGCTTTGGAGAAGATCGACCCTTGGATTTGATAAATTGATATTAAAACAAAATTATGTTTAATTAAATACAGTCCACATACGTCCTTCATCGTCATCTGTAGCAAATATATTTAGTACGATTTAGTTTAAATGCTGTATTAATAAATACATTATTAAAAAATCGAAATAAAATTATTGGATGCATAAATATTGTAGTCATCAAAGTCAAATAAATGTATTATTCTTCGGTGTAGATAGAATGATGGTAACATTATACAACAATAATAAAGTGATTTATTTAAAAAAAGCAACATTATCTATCTTAAGACCCTAAAATAAAAACAAAAACTACGCGTTACACGTACAAGTTACGACACATATTTATGAAAATTGAATATTGGTATTTCGATATTGGCATTGGCTAGATTTTTTAAGGTAGCGTCCAATCATTCATGGGACCATTTACCGTAATGGCAAAAAAAATTGCTTAGAACAATATCGAAATTTACTTTCTATTTGGGTCTGCCAGGTGGATTTTTTGTACGTTATGTTTCTAATAGTACAGAGAATGTACCAAAAATACATACATGTAGAGCATTTCATAGTTTTCATAACTTCTTTCATATTTTTTAGAATCGAACAGTGAGACATACTAATGAGTTTCTTGCAAACTGTAAACTTGCAAACAATCCTCCAACTCATTATTCAGATCGCATTTAAACATAACGCATTGCGAGACAAATTGTTTTTTTATAATTATGCAATTTGCTACATTTGCGTAAATTACGCGTCTTAAAAAAATGCGACGATTATCAAATTACGCTTGCAAAGGGTCGATCTATCAAAAATGATTGGTACACGTAGCTCAATTAATAATTCTTATGAAAATATGATTGTGGATGTTGCTATAGATGATTATAATATAATAATAAATAATAATAATGATATATATATTTATAATTTATTAGAGAAGGTACGCGTTGCTTTGTCAATACGCATTCATCAGGCCTAATGTTGTATTGTCATTTTGATATTAAATACATTTATTAAAACTAAAAAAAATGTTTATTCAAACTGAGGGCAACTTTGTTGTGAATTATATTTAAAACTTTGGTTATCTCAAAAGGAAACTGTTATTAGATAAAATAACGAATGCTGATATTAATTTAAAAGTGGACGCATTCATTAAAAAAATGTGTAATTAAGTTTTTTTTTTAAATTCAAATTTGAATTGGGTTCCTATTTAATAACGCAATAAAAAGTATTTTTACTTATTTCTGTTATTAATCAATGTTTTAGCTGATTTTGTAAATATATTGTATAGTTTTTTTATACTTTAGCGATCTTTCCTATCATACACGACACTCTTTTAAATAACTTTGACATTTCGAGAATAAAAGTTTTCACTCACTGATAAATTAAATACTTTTCAACATAATACTAATTAAAGCTAGATACGGGTATAATGAAGACTTGCGGTTACCACTATTAAAACACACAATCTCACACATACACACGCATGTAAAACCATTAAATAAAATAATCATAAAATATCCATTTCTGTTTAACAGCTGATTCATAAATAATATATTATGTTGTCTTTAAATTAATATTTTTAATTTAAAACAAGATGTTAAATGGCTGTTTAAGATAAATATCTTAACAAAGAACACAACGTGACTCAGACCTATTCTATGTTAAAACACCATTTACGTTTTCGCCAAAAAAAATATTTATAGATATATTTAATATAATATTACAATTTCCTCGTATATTATTTTGAATAAGAGTGCGAAATGTCTTAATATCACTTTGTTATCAAAACAAGATACCATAGTTATGATATATACATATATATATTATATAGATAATTTAATACGTGTTCTTGTAAACATTCCTAATTGAATAAAAATGAGTGTCCATCTCAAATTGTGTTTTTTTTTACTTGCCATATTAATAATCTGTCTAGTCGAAATACACCATCAAGTTGGTAATTTTTTTAATGTTTTGTATATCATCGGACATAGGAAGCAATATATGTATTACATATGTCATTATTAGACATGTTATAGTAAAATCCCAGAGCCGCTCGACCTTATACTTATTTTCTGACGAACAAAATATGTCGTATGGCCATTAAAAAGGTCCCCAAGGAAGACTGGTCAAACTGATTTTTAAAATGGTTCCAGCTAATGCAAAAAAGTGTAAATTGGAAGGGCATATACGTTGAAAAACAATAAATGTATCATAAGTCATTATATCTGGTCTTATTTATCAGAATCCAGGAACTTTCAGTATGCCCAAGATATTAGTAGAGACTCTGAAGGTATGCCTACGTGCTAGCTTGGGCCGGCGGTCGCCAATTTCAGGGTTCAATACCAGGTGCTAAAGTTACATAAAATCATTGGTCACTTACGGCACTACATATATATATACACAGTACATATATGTATTTGAAAAAGGAACAAACAAAAAATAGAAAAATTAAATACAATAAAAATATTGAAAAAATACTATCCGTTTACCAGTGATGACGTTTGAATTTCCAGGTATTTTTACCTTCGTTTCTCAGAAAAGGACGTGTAAAGTTAAAGATTTTCTTTTAAATAAATTTTATGAAATGTGCAAGCAAAAATACCTGAAAATTCAAACGGTCTTTCTTTTTTTTAAATTCTAATTGTAACTACATGTCCTGCCCCTTCAGTGATTTAAGTAAGTGTTGCTTTTTCAAATACACCCTGTATACATACATATATGTAGTAGTGATGTTGCCAGACAGATTTCGTCTACGGTTATTTACTCCTGATGCTTTAATGTCGAAAAAATGACGTAAGTTTACTTAAAGTTAATAAAAATAAAAACTTAATGCCACATCTACATCCCCCAGATCCATTTATATGCGCCCGCGTTCATACTCACGGTGACATTGTACTGACATAATTATTTGATGTTAATTTCAACTTGACATCTCCAAGCATTCCTGGGAAAAAGGTCTTGACAGACATACAGACAGACGGACAACAAAGTGATTCTATAAGGGTCCCGTTCTTCCTTTTGAGGCACGGAACCCTAAAAAATAAAGAAATAAGACCTTTTTCAGGCAAGAAATAAGAGCTATTTCAGGAAAGAAATTCGCCCCGTGATAAAACACCTGCTTCTTATAGTATAGCCAGGTTGATATCTAACAGCACCGTGTCCTCCTTGGGGTAGTACCCGTAGGGGTTCAGAGACAGACACATAAAAAGTTTAATAGTTGGTAGGCATATTTATAGGGTAGTAAAAAAAAATGTAGTGAGAAAAACCAACAGCAGTTGTCCAACTCGATGCAGAATCAAGCTAGAAATAATGGCTCAAGTTATTTCCCGCGCTTCTCAAAACGTCACTAAACCATGTGGCGATTTGCCATTCAGGAGACGGCCAACAACGTGCGGTTTTAGTCCGTTCAATTCCGACATACTAATTCACCGATAGCCCCGGTAAGAGAAAGACCCGTTGCGGCATTCAAGTGATTAAAAAGAAGTAGGGGTCGACCCGAGATGCACACGTCAGGTTAAAATTAAGAGCAAGTTACATTTGTTTAAATTCGTCCAGTAACAAAAAAAATATTTGCTAAAAATAATCGCATGGATGTATTTAACAATGATTAATAATTTAAACTTACATTATTAGCTTCTGATAACAACGTATTTCTTAGCGAAGAAACGTCTTCACCCAACACAGTGGGGCATTAAACTACGAGACCTTACCTACCACCAGCCTTCACTGCGGCGGCATCCCTTTATCTTGTGTTTGGACACAAAATACATACCTAATGGTATTATAATTCAGTCGTGACATGAGTACAACCTCAGATAAAGAATTATAGATGTAGCTAAGTATCGTAAGTCGCACTCGCAGAACGAACTCTTATCAAATAGATGATATTCTAAAGAAAGGACAAGCCAGAAGTACGTAAAATGGCGGGCTTGTATGATCGTTTTAATGACAGTAGAGGAAGCTCCTGAGGTATGTGAGGAACGAAGCAAGTAGCCGACAGTTGTCTCTGCCTACCCCGAAGGCAGAAATGTATGAATTTATGTACATGTGTAGGTATTAGGTAAGAAACAGCAGGAGCTGCCTAACTGGGGATACACTTCTAATATCTTGCTTGGTTGGAAGGAAGAGGATGTAGCAATAATAATGGCAATGTGCAAGTAACACCATTGGTGTTGCAAGTGTTTTTAGGCACGAATAACGGCTTGCCATCACATTCAGCTTAATCATAATTATTATAAATGCTAATATGAGTTTGTTTGTCACGCTTTCACACCTTAATTACTCTACCGATCATCATGAAATTTTGAAAACATGTGATGGATACAGAAAAGGACATACCTTTTATTAAAAAAAAAGTAGGGTTCCAGTAAAATACGCAAATTATTGACAAACTCTACTCTACCTCGAGCGTACCCGTGGGTAAGAGCTAGTCATATATAAAACTACTCCGTTAAGTATTATAACTTCATTTATTACATTTTAATTTATTTTCACGCAAAAAATCAGAATACCAGTATTTCATCTCATTTGATCTTATATATTGTCGGCTATGCTATGGCTACATCTACAAGTTGATACTTAATCTATGATACCACCGAAGAAAGTTTTTGTTTTAATAATAAACTACTTGTTTTATACGGGTGGACCAATGGTTGTTGTACAATTTTACAGCAGCTGCCAAGTCAGGTCCTTATTTCAAAGCCAGGGCACGTACGACTGCATACAGACATAAAACGGAATTATTTATTGTTAAAACGTTTGGAGTAAACAATATTAGGACAGTTACATCTCTCCGAGCTCTTCAAAAACTCTGAAAAGTCCACGTCCTTTTGTTTGATCTCTATTAGTATGAGAGCTATGCTTCAGCACGTATAATGAGCCGGTTCGACCGGAGTGGATACCACGGCCTCAAAGAAAACCGGATGTGTTTCGCCAAATGAGTGAGGTTACCGGAGACCCAAATCCCCTCCCCTACAACCTTAAAGGCCGGCAACGCACTTATGACTTTTGAGTTGCAAGAGTCCATGGGCGGCGGTAGTCACTTACCATCAGGTGACCCGTCTGTTCGTTTACCCCCTATCCCATAAAAAATAAACTAACTAGAGATCTTAGAATTAGAGATCGCCTGATGGTCGATATTAGACCAAAATTGATTTACTTTTGAATGTTTTGTCTTATAAGGCCGAACGCTAAAACACGGGCGGATGCGGACGCGGATGCACGCGTCACAAGTCGTTCGGAGCCGGTCGTAGCCCAACCGTTGAAGTGAAAATGTTTTATATATGTCACCGTATGATTGTAAACTTCAACCAAACATTTAAAATTTAACGTGTTATTTCTCGATAGTTTATTAGCTATCAACGTCAAATCGCCAAATCACACCCACCTGATAATAATGTTACGGAAATCTAACCCGCGGGACCCATCTATTGCCGAGTAGAGGAAGTCATAGAACGTTACGATTACCTAAATTGAGATGCACGCCATCTTTTGACATTCAGTGGAATTAGTAGCCTATTCATAAAATATCCCACAGCATATTAGAAAATTTCACAGTGCTTTCGAGTTTTTGAGAAATATCACGATCTCTTTAAGAAATAACGTTTGGGTATAAAAGGGCAGTTGCATTTTGCATTGCGGTATTAATAGAGTTTTAGTTGAGCGATATTGCGAGTAACAACGAATAATAAGAGTAAACAAGTGGAAATACAAGTATGAAGTACAAGTGATTTATTTAGTGACAGTTAATTGTATTTGTGTTAGTTGCGAATTATTGAAATAAATTGTCTCTATTTTAGTAACAAATTTGTGTAACTTTCTAATCCCGAACCTCAGCTCGTAACAATAACAATAAATTGGGAATTTTCTTCATTTGCTTCTAACTTTATGGATGAGGAACGAACTACCACCAAGGCATATCAGGGACGGTTCACAATTTTACGGGTGATGAAACCGGACAGGTTGTGAACCCTGCTGGTTCTATCACAATTTGACGACTTGACATTGCAATTCACAATTTTTCGTCAGTTTATAATATCGTGAGAATCATTATAAACAAACGATGTTAACAATCATACGGTAACATTGTACATAATTATGTGACATGTGATTGTGTTGATATTTACGGATCTATGTGAGAACTTTGTTTACGCGATGCAGAAACAGGTGAGATTCGAATCGTTTGTTAGCTCGAAGTAGTTTAATATTTCTTTGCTAGATGGAGCTGTGTTATTAGGACGAATAAAGGAACAGCAGATTGCCTCGTTTAAATTATTGCCATCCAACAAGAAAAAGTCCCTACTCTGTTTTATAGGCTATTTTCTATTGTTTTGTGAAGCAATGCTTGCATTGCATTTCGCCGCGTGAGTGAGGTTACCGGAGGCCCTAACCCTTCCCTCTCCCCTATTCCCGTCCTTGCCTTCTCCCCTCTACCCCCCTCCCCCTCTTCTCCTACTCCCACCTTAAAGGGCAGCAACGCACTTGTGACTCTGAGTGCGACTCTGAGTCTGAGTGCGTGCTACAGCCACTGGGCGGCGGTAGTCATTTACCATCAGGTGACCCGTCTGCTCGTTTGCCCCCCTATACCATAAAAAAAAAATATTTGCTTCCTGTCTCACTCAGTTTGATTGCGCTACTATAATTATGTCGAATTAATTAATTAATTAATTAAATTACAGTTTATTTTGCCCTGACCACAACTTATTATCTTGAGTACAATTCAAGATAATCTTACTAGGATAATAAAAGCGAAAGTTTGTTAGGATAAATGGATGTTTGTTACTCTTTTACACAAAAATGGCTAAACGGATCTGGATGAAATTTGTCACAGAGATAGATTATAGTCTAGAATAGCACGTAGGCTAGAATAATCTAGTATTCTTGCGATACATTTTACTTAATGATCATAAATGATTGTATTTTTTTGAAAATAAATCTTTTGCTTTATCATAAAGATTTGAGAGGTCTATAATCGATTAAGTAATAACTTCACACACATCTCACACTCGGCCGTATCCCAAACTACGCAGAGCCTGTACTATGGTAACCAGACTAAATATTACTAAATACATACATATAGATAAATTACATCCAGGCACAGAACAAATTATCGTGCTCATCACACAATTATTTGTCCTGGGTGGGACTAATTTATTTCTGATGCAAATTTCATCCAGATTCGTTCAGCTGTTTTTGCGTGAAAGAGTATCAAACATCCATGCATGCAACTTTAGCCTTTGTAATATTAGTAAGATTTTCAATAAAGGCTTTTACGTAAGATATTGATAGAAAACGTAATATTTATTTTATTACCTTTAGCCTAATTCATTTATTAATTTTTCGGAAAGCTTCTTCTACGACTAATATTACAGTATATAAAATCACAGTATTTGATCTATTGGTATCTTAAAGATCGCCGCATTAGTTTTTTTCTCTCTCCAGAATATGGTGATCTATTCGGTCGAAACATACTACAATCGGTGCAGATAACGTTCTTAAGTGGAGCGCCCTGTTCCATTCCTTCGGTAATAATGTCAGTAGAAAGAACGAGATTACTAGTTGGAACGCCCATTGATCATCACCAAAGTTACGCGAGAAAGCCGAGTATACTGCTGTAGGGACAAGTCATTCGAGTTGTTATTAATGTTTATCTAAACTAATATTATAAAGAGGAAAGATTTGTATGTAAGTATGTTTGTAACGAATTGGCTCAAAAAAGTACTGGACCGATTGAGATGAAACTTGGTATGTAGATAGCTGGAGACCTGGATTAACGCATAGGCTACTTTTTATCCTGACATTCCCACGGGATCGAGACTTACGCGGGTGAAACCGCGAGGCACTGCTAGTTGACAATAACAATAATAACTTTAGCGGTATCAGCTGTAACGATTAATTTAAGTAAAAAACAATGATGCATATGCATACCATGCATGCATGCATACCAAAATAGGTAATTATTGCGAATTATTAAAATAAGTTGGATTGTATCCATTTTGGTAATAAAGCACTAGTCTGGCGCTGACGTGAATTCAGACTGTGCGTGTAGGTACAGCCTTAAGACTTGCAAAATGTTTAATGCAACGGAATTGTAATGTGTCTGCTATATCTGAGAAGTTCCTGAGATGAATGTAAAGGTGAAGCTTGTATGACCGCACTGCATCGAAAAGCCTGTATCAGGGAGGAGGTAAGTCCTAACAGATGTATGCTCTATTCAAAGCCTATTTTTATTATATAGTTCTTTAAATTATGAATTGTATAAAATTTCTACTATTGATTACACAGAGAGGCTAATGTGTATCGGGTGGGAAACAAGACGTCGAAAACAGAACAATCGTATAGTCAACAGAAATAAGTGTGACACTGTCGGTAATTATTAACTCAAATGTACAAATATATTTTCGTAAATATACATTTATGTATGTTGAATTATCATCACTAGTATTATAAAACATAGTCCCCCGTCGCCTCTGTCTGTTCGCGATAAACTCAATAACTACCGAACGGATTTTCATACGGTTTTCACCAATAGATGGAGTGATTCATGAGGAAGGTTTAAGTGTGTAATTCATTAAGGTTTAGTGTAAAATGTGACCATGATTGTTGAAGACATCGGAAAAATCAATATATCGCACTGCTATTACGAGACTGTATCAACTGCGAAGCCGGGACGGGGGGGTAGTTTTTAATAAATAACTTAACTGTTGGTTAATTAAAATATAATGCTTACATTTAAATATAATTACATAATTTTTAGAATAATTTGCCACATAAAGTTTCTGTAAACTAAAAAGTTTGTACATTTGCGTTGGCTTGGTTAGCAAATGTAGCACTGCTTATCTTTTTTTTAGGTATGCTCCTATTTGTTACTGCTCTGTCAAATGAGAGTCTCCCACATTTTAACCGGCCTTATCTTCATACGGATGTAATTTATGTAGGTATCTAGGTACTTGTAAGTTTCTACACAATATCTAGGGGCACGGTAGTACCCCGCTAAGTCGAGCAAAAAAAACGCACGGCCGTACTATACTTTTCTCGAAGCAATTCAGGCCATTTTCGACCCCCTATAACTTGGTTGTGGATGAAACTAGAAGCCTGAATTTTTAGTAACCAAGCAGGCATCGTAAAAGCATATTATATTTCAAATTTCATTCAATTTGAACCAGTAGCTTAAGAATTATATGGCAGAGAATGCCTAAGGCATTAAGTCCGCCTTTGTACAGTCTGTGCATGAAGAATTAATAAATAAATAAATTATAACTAATCAAATCAAATCACTAAACAATCTTATTTAATATAATAGGTATGTATTACTTGTGAGTAACATTGTGTTTTCATGCGATGGCCAAGCCAATCTATTTTATTTAAAACATAAAAGATTTTTCATATTGATATGGTCACTTAAAGATGTTGTTAAGTTAACTAAATTACGTAATAACTTAAGACAAAAGGTCACTTAAGTAGTTAACGAATAAATTAACTGACTTGGTATTACATGGATCTCACAACTTTTTACGGTAGAAGAACTGAGTGGCGAGACTTGGTTTTTTTTACAATTTTTGTTTTTGATGGCATTGTATTGTTATGAAATAAATAAATAAAAATACATGTGGTGTCAATCATATCCATTCCCCCACAGATTACAAAAGACAGTACGGTTTATATACCTCTCTGTTACCAGCCATTAAACAGAGAAGCCAGGTTTAATGTATTGCTCTGTTTTGTATTGTTTTTAAGCAAAAACTCATGATTTACGTACAATTTGGAGTTAACCTTTCAATCATCGAAAGTGTTAATATTAAATTTATAAGTAGTTAATAATTTATTAATTTGTTTCATAGGACTGGACGTCCTGTGGCCAGGTGGAGTTACCATCTGCCCAAAACGGCTCGAAAAACTGGATGAGGAGAGCTGACGATCGAGCTCAGTGGCGCACATTAGAAGAGGCCTATGTCCAGCCATGGACAATGAAATGCTGGTTATGATGATGAAGTTTCACACCTGAGTATCCTAAAAGTTTTTGTGGTTTTCGTCCACGACGAACACCGTGGACTCCCCTTACATCCCTCCCCATACATATTAATTGTTTTATAATTGAATTGTCTTTGCCAGAGGCGATGTCAGCAAATGTATAGCATTTTACGTAAATGTAAACTGTAAAGTCTTATTCTAAGGCCACTGCAGCCTGCAGCAGATATTAAGTAACATGTATTTTAGTATCTGAATTGGATGTAACCCCGAATTAAGTATTGCGACAATCGACAAAGTGCCCTACATTACGTGAATATGACACATGATTCGTGTAAAAGGTATAATAATATCGCTTTCACCATTTTTAACCATAAGTGGTTAAATCAGTTTTCGCAACCAAGTCATTACATCATAGGTAAAAAGCGACTGTGGAAATTCATACATTGGACTGCACGGATGGCGCAAAGTTCAAAGTGGTCGCATTGCCACTACGAGTGTTGGAGGTTCTATTCACACACGGGACAAAAGTTTGTGTGATACTTAGTTGTCCCGAGTCTGGGTGAACTTTGTGTTCGTTTTTTTAATGTTTTTAAGTCCCCCGCATGTCTGAGTCTTGAATCTTCCAACGTAATCTTCTAATGTATGTTTCAATAGAACGCGTCTATGATTTTTCTAAGTGAAAAATCGCAATCGGTTCAGTAGTTTTGGCGTGAAAGAGTAACAAACATCCATCCATCCATCCAAACTTTCACATTTAAAATATTAGTGGGTTTAGTAGGTATACAACCAACATCAAATTACAGTAATATCGCGTAAAATCCACAGATGGCGTAAATGATGAATTTTCGCCAGGGTAGCTGTCACCAAATAAAGTAAAGTACAAAGTAAACGTTAAATTCGTAGGTGCTAAGGGTACTGAGCTTGCAACACCAATGGTTGGAGCCCTTGAACATAATGTATGAGGTAAGTAATTATTTGGAGTAACAAAGTTTACGAGGAACTGTAAGTTATTACGTAAATATGGATATGCAATGAATACCTTCTGTGCAGTGGCAGTGACTGTGAAAGTGACTTTAATGTCTTATGTTTCACTGTCTGTCTCTCTCTCTCTCTCTCTCTCTCTCTCTCTCTCTCTCTCATAGAAAGCAAGCCAGTTATTTTCGTTTCGTCTTGGAACTTCGTTCCATCCGGGTGTCCCTTGACACCTCTTAAGTTTTTTTTTTTAAAGATTTAGTAATCTTTATAAATAAAAGTTTTAAAATACCCCCGACTCGAAAATCCCTTCAACGATTAGATAAGAGCTGATGATCTTCGAACGACTGAACAGATTTTATTAAGTTATAGCTAAGAACACTCTTGATCAAGTCACTTTTCAAACAAAAAAACTAAACCAAAATCGATCCATCTGTTTAGAGCTATGATGCTATAGACACATAGTACACACGTTAAACGTATGAAAGTTTGTGAAAGCTTAACAAAAATACTTGAATCGCAAACCATAGATCGAATGTAATTACTATTAAGGTTATGGCAGACAGCCTGCGGAGCGAGACGGCCGCGGCGACGGCGACGCGGCATGAACGGTTAAAATAAACTGCTATTCTATCTCTATAATTAACAGCAGAACCGTTAGTCCATTGCCTGATGAAACATTGAAAACTAACCACATCTTCTTGTTTATCTCCTTCTCTCAAGTTTTCTATCAGTAATAGTAACATATAGAACTATTTTTAGACGTCTCCCACTTGTCTCAATCTTTTCCAAGGTAATCTAACCTAACTACTACTGCTACAATCGTTAATTAATGAACAATACAAGACATCTTAACATAACTGGAGCAAGCGGAAATATGTATCATGTAACATTGTCACATTTGAAACTTGCATGTATTATTGTTTTTTTTTTTTATGGTGTAGGGGGCAAACGAGCAGACGGGTCACCTGATGGTAAATGACTACCGCCGCCCATGGATACCTGTAACTCAAGAGTCACAAGTGCGTTGCCGCCCTTTAAGGTGAGAGTAGGGGAAGAGGGGAAGAGCGGGAAGACAGGAGAAAGGGATTAGAGGGGAGGAGAGGGGAAGGACGGGAATAGGGGAGAGGGAAGGGTTAGGGCCTCCGGTAACTTCACTCACGCGGCGAAAACCAATGCAACATTGTTTCACTGCCGGTTTTCTGTGAGGCCGTGGTGTCGAGCGGAGTCGAGCTGGCCCATACGTGCCGAAGCATGGCTCTCCCACGTAAAACATGGCTCTCCCAAGTAAGCATGGCTCTCCCACGTAAAAACTATTACTCATATAGCCTACTTTTATTGTGTTGGTAACTAATTAGTAACTGTGTGTTCATTTGAATTACATTTTCAATGAACCACTAATTCTTTTTCAGATCTCACGAATGGAAAGAGTATGTGCTGCCTGCTTATGGTCAGCCACAAAAGAACGGCTACAGCTAAATTAGCATGATGTCAACCACAACCAGATGAAAAATGCACCTGTTACCTTCAATCTCAGAACATCAATTGACCAGATCACTAATGGATCTAGTGATGATTTTTTTTTCTCATTAGGTCTATTTTTAACGAGAATTTTTGATGTGAAATAAAGTTCAACACTTCATTCTCACTCATTTTCCGTAAATAGTTATAACGCACTAAACTGCAATGACAATATGGCAGATATATTAATTTATCTATACTAATATAATTATAAAACTGAACAGTTTGTTTCTTTGTTTTCTTGAATGCGCTAATCTCAAGAACTACGGGTCCGATTTAAAAAATTATTTCAGTGTCATATAAGGCTATTATAACATCACGCTCCGCATGATGTTCACATAAAAATGATAAAGTCATGTTATGTTACAAATCTATTAGTTTATTTTAGTTTATGTTTGTTGGTTATGATCGTTCTGTTCATGTTATTGATTTGCGATTTTGGAATTTTTATTTATGGGGTTTATGACTAACAATAACTCCTAAACGCAGATTTATGTCGTTACTTCTAATAGGTATAGCAAGGTTCCTTCATTTTTAACCCCTGATCCAAAAAGAAGGGTGTTATAAGTTTCACGTGTCTGTGTGTCTGTGTATCTGTCTATTTCATCGTAGCTTAGAAACGAATGTACCGATTTAAGTGCGTTTTTTTGTTTGAAAAGTGATCTAATCGAGAGTGTTCTTAGATATAATTCAAGAAAATCTGGTCAGCCGTTCGAAGATCATCAGCTCTTTTGTAATCATTGAAAGGGTTTTTGAGTCGGGACTATTTTAAGTTTTGAATTTATGATCATTCTCACTAATGTGGACACATTAGTACAAAAATAACCGCAGTATTTCAAGTAATGATAAAAAACAAATTTGCTAGTCATATAGATATTTCTCACGCTCTCGTAACTGTCAAACAAACTCGTATTTTTTTGTGAAGTTGACGGAACCTATTCAAATAAAATTACATTTGCTCTGTCTATAGGTATAATTATTAAATCTCATGGTTCCACAAATATATGCTTAGTACGCGATGTATAAAACAACCATCCGTTTGAGTAGTGTAACATGTGCTTGTCCTGCTGTGTACACTAAATCTTACTACTAAGAAAGCTTGAATAGAAGTTTGTTACTCAATCACGCTAGAACGGCTGAACGGATCTGGATGAAATTTAACACAAAGATAGATTATAGTCTGGAATAGCACGCAGGCTACTTTTATTCCGGAAAAGTATACGGTTCTCGTGGGACAGATTTGAATTTCCACGCGATAACACGCATAAGATTTTATTATCTTTACAGAAAAACCACCTCTATTTACTAGCAAATAAATGCATTCATTCAAAAATAATGGCTAAAAATGGTCCCTAAAAAATACCTTTAGCATATTTAGGAAAACAATGGCCACTAAAGCTATCTTGACCATTTCTTTACGCACTTTTAAACAATAGCGTAACGAATGGCGTAACAACATTGACCGCCTTGTAACACATTTGTCAGATCATTTTAGTTATTTGCGTTGTAATATGAGGACGTAACAATGTCAAGAGACATCATCTTTTTGTCTCCACAGGTAACGGAGGGTTATAATCTTTGCCGACTTGTGTAACATTCATTATTTATGCATTTACAATGTTGTTATTAATGAATCTTTACATTTATAACGTCTATAGGAAAGACATACTGTGCGGGCGAAAAGTCTGTTATTGATTGACTTTAGAGCTTTTTTCCCAATTGGTTTGGCTAACTTTTATATAATAGATCTTAACGTCTATAACAGATGATTTGAGTAGCGTTGCGTTGGCATTTGCTTACGTGACTGAACAGCCCGATCTGAGAGGCAATCCCTCTCGAGGCGCACGCGCGACCTGTTAATAGGCCACCTTGTTATTCGGGGTTGGCGGCTTGCTAGCTCGCTATATAAATTCGAACCAGGTTTTGTCATTGTTCGACTAGTCCTCAGGAACAAGAGTACGCCATTTGCCTCTGTCTTCAGATAGGTATTCCCATTGATCGCTGGGGATGTTAATTCGACCATATCGCGCTTGGCCTAGTCTTTAAAGCGTAACATGGGACGCCCATTGGCACTTTGGTTCGTCTGCAATCTCTTCTAGTAGAAGTTTCTTCGGCAAGATGGTCTGTTCCATGCGATGCACATGCACAAGCCACTTTAGACGTCTCTGTTTGAGCGTGGCTGTGGTACTGGGAAGCTGTGCCGCGCCTAGAAGAGACTCGTTTGGTATGGCGCTCATGCTGTCAAAGGATGCCGAGTATGCCGTAAGATGTTGTTAGCCTGTTGGGCGAAGCTTCGCGAACGATAAATCCGCTTTGCCGATACTGGACTACTCCGCGTCAAGCGAGAGACATGCGAAATCAAGTAACAAAACTTGCTGACCTCTCCAGTGGAGCACCGTGTAGAAAAATCACCAGATGTCCTGCTCACGTTATCACAAGCCTAGTTCAGGTCAACAAACGCAGCGACAAGAGTGATCTGTTACTCTTTATACTTCTCTTATAGTTGACGAAGAGAAAATATCATGTCACAGTTGATTGTTGACTTAAAGGTATATTATAAGCTTTAGAATACTAGCAAAAATTTGCCGACGACGCTGAGAAGGGATATTCCGTAACAGCAGTTACAGTTGCCGCAGTCGCCTTTACCCTTATAAAGTTTAACTATATTTTCATCACGCATGTCGGGCACACAGCCCCTTTCCCAAGATTTGCCCAAGTGGTTGTGAAAGACTGGGAGAATACACTTGACCTTGTTTGATCTCAGTGTAGACCTCGTCTTTACCAACACTCTTTTTGTCTTTAGGCTGGTTCACGACCAGTTTGTGATGGTACCCCGATGAGTCTAAACCGAGTAAAGCAGTTATTCGGCTAATCAAGTGAGTATTTTTCACGGAAACCCTCCGATTAGGGGAGGTCTAACGCCCTGCCTTTTTCCGCGTAAGACTGTAGGACTCGACCCTGGCTGGACATCTTTCCACTGGCATTGGATATTTTGATATAATCAATAATAAAAACCGCGATCTCCGCGAGGAGATCCAAAAGTTAATTAGTATGATTGTACATTTAAACCCTTTGGCATTGATTTAGTTTTCACACAAATACCATCTTAATCATTTAACCCCATAACCACACCTCGCTAATGACTCAGTCGAAACTTGGACTTCAACAGCAGACGAAAACGACCTGCCAATGATCAGGATATCGCTGCCTCCGTTAAACCTCGACCACCATAACCCGGGATTATGGTACCCGATAGTTAGTCTTCTACAGCACACGACAGTTGGGCTGATGATCACCAAGGCCCCGTTGCCCTCTATTCAAGATCGAGTGCTATAACCAGGAGACTTACAGGGTAATAATATTCATTCATCCCGTCCAAAAATACCTTAACCAATACCAAAGTAATGATATTAAATTAATACCTTGAAACTGAAATGTACACGGGAGATAAATTTGATTACCTGACGGATACTGCGTTACTCAGTATAGGACATAAATACATATTAAATATAAACAATAAAACATTAAAGACTCACCGAACTCCCCCAACGTTCTATGTCAAAACTTACGAGAACCGGCCGTCTTTCCTGAACCCTGTCAACCCGCTGACTCTGATGCTACAACTATCCCGCTTCACGTACTCAACCCGACTGCCCTGACATCCCCGGTCCTAAGCTCCCTGTCCCCATGACTCCACCAACATTTGTTTCCTCTAACCGAAATATTCTATCGGAATATTCTAAAGCAAACCTATTTTTATTATACAACCTATTCATTTATCTTAATGCATTCCCTTCCAGCATTGCAAATGTTCAATTCTAAGGCACTCATACTTAAAGCAATAAAACATAAGTTTTATTAGAGTTTGGCTTTTTTTTTCTATGTCTCTAAGTGTTGGCCAATTGATGACCCAAGTAACACATCTCCGAACACAATACTTAAAAATATACCACGTTGACATCCAACAATAGCGCGTATCAATAGCAAAATTGTATGAACGTAATTCTATCACAAGTTGGAGCTCCTCTACGGTATACGGACAAGCTACACAAGCTATACATGCAATAGCGGTCGGTATAGTGTTCCGCTCATCTACGTATTTGTATTTGGCTTTCGGTTCGGTATGAGACCCGTTAATTTCTTTTAGACGTGCGCTCATTTTAGGAGTAGGACGTATAGCTCTCCTGATTCCTGCATAAACTAAATATCAACTGCATTTGCACGCGATTGAATGCCTTGGCAACGCTCTATCTATCCAGTACGCGTTAGTTTAAAATTTAACGCTACTTACTAGAAAGAAGCTCTTGTCTTATTGAGGTCCTCGCGCGTTGCATCACACGAGTTAAGTAGGCGGGACTTTGGGCAGCACGCCATTTCGAATCAATGAGGGTCTCTTGGAAGAGACTTTCATAAATTCGCCTTGGAAGAAAGTATTGTTAACACACAGCTGGTGCTTAGAGAAAAACCAATCGTTGCCTGTTCTCGTTTTGCCTATTAGGGAAATATTAATATTATTAAATATTATTCAGGCCAGGTCATCGTATTCTGGCCGGCGCGATCGTTAAAATCGCCCTAAGTAAATATGTGTAATTTGTCTGTTCAACACACCCCACGCTGCTGGTCATAGAATTGATGGAGCTGGTCGTAAAATTGATTCTTGGTCTCAAGTTGTATATTAAGCATCGGTGCGTAAGCGGAAATAAGGGCGATTAGCCGTGTAATAAATTCGAGAACAATAAAGTTATCACTCTTAAAAATGATAACATTTATGAATTTAATTAGTGTAACAATAATGTCAAGGCCGGCCACTCACTATTGAAAGTGGATATGTTACTCTCATTCTGCCCGACGACAAGTGAGGTACTGGTTTTATAATTGCGTTACACCCTCATAACATATCTCCTTCCAGGATCATACGTTACAGTTGTATAATTGGATATATTTTTATGCCCTTAGTAAATTATTTCACTTAATTCAGGCTTTATGATATTTTATATTAAGGGTATTTAAATCGATCAGAAAAGTGAAATTTTCGTCCGGGTCCATTTTAATGTTTTAATCCTACTAATATTATAAACGTGAAAGTTTGTGAGTTTGGATGGATGGATGTTTGTTACTCTTTCACGCCAAAACTACTGAACCGATTGCGATGAAACTTAGTAGGTAGATAGCTGGAGACCTGGATTAACATATAGGCTGCTTTTCAACCCTACAAAATATGTTTTTAGACTCTACAGACTTCCATCAGACGTCATGACAGTACTCAGCCCCTTCTCGTGTTCGCCATCTTCCACACACTTTTCGTAGGTTTTCTGTTAAAGCTTTCTACATACGTATTTTTTTTTTTCATAAAGAATACTAGCAACGTGGGTCACACATTCTTGTTAACCCCTCCAGCTAAGCTAAATGCTTGTGTTAAGAGTGGGTTCACGTCCGTAGTGCACTGGTTTAGTAATCTCTTTCCAATATTCTATTCAATTATCCACATGCCATACCATGGTCCATAACAGCCGTGCGATTATCAACTTTTCCATCCTAAGGCCTCTTTTACAGTTCCTTTGATAGAATTATTCTAGTACAGTTTACATCTTGCTAATATGAGTATGTCGACTTCTTCATACTTAGTGAGTTGCATTTATTATCTATTTAAAAAGTTTTATTTAGTTGTGAAGAAATAATGTAACCTGTTTTGGTTGTCCAAATAAATAAATGTTTTCAACTGATGACAGAGCCCCTGGCGACAACTGCACTGGTTAATTTATTTATTTATTTACGACATACTGCAATAGTATTCGAAAAGGTTTGTCAATAATATAAGTAAACTGAAAAACTCGTAATACTATTGGATCACTTATAATCTATCTATCTATCTATCGATGGCTTAATTTTCAAACTTCGCAACTCCAACATTTTTGAAGTCATCCAGTGTAAAAAAAATGAGTTAAAGAACACGATGCAATCACTAATACCTATTTTATAAATGTTTTTTTTTCTGTTTACAAAAAAAAACTACCCATTTCGTAAATCCATTACACACGTTACATAAATCCATTTATTGAATCATGTTATCAGACATAAATCATAATTACAACAAACATAAGCACAATTAATATTTAAATGTAAATAAAGCTTTTATGTATGTTTTATAGTAAGTTATTTAATAAAATTGTTTTTTCATCCTCCTGTAAAATTTGACGAAATGGAGATGCGAATATATCTATATCTATATAAATAAAAACAATGTAAGTATGTTGCGATGAAACTTTGGCAGAACGCCCGCGAGGGTTTCTGGCAAAAAAAAAACTAAAAAAAGGCATTAAATTTGACCAAATGCACATGGCGGATACAGTTATTTCTTATATATATAATTATATCAGAATTTGCATCATAGTTACATACAATTATCTTACATTCGTCTTAAAGTCCAATTTTCAACCCAACAAATGTATGTTGTAATGTAAATAAATGTATATTTGAGAGATTAAAAAAACCTTCATATATATTTTCGCACGTTTATAACGTGAACAATCCAGTAGGTAAAACAAAGTAAAAAAAAAATTAAAACATGCTAAGGATTATGCAAATCTGATCATAACATGGTCTAACCGACACTGGCCAAGACCTTCTACCCAGTCATTCTGCAACTGCTCCACAGCGCAAGCGTGAAGAAATGTTTCTATAGAAAAAAATTTAAAAATATTAAGTACATACCTAAAAGGTTCCGTGAGTGAGAGACGCACACGTAAAAGTGTTTATAAAAAATGAAGTGTGTTTTTAGTTACGTTTTTATTGTTGCTGGTAAGTGTTTAATAATTAGTGTTGTTTTGTGTTTTTATAGACCAGAAGCTAACAATAATTACTTTTGGCCGGATATCGTATTGGATGAAGTGGTCAGAGTGCCAATTGACACTAAATATTTTAGTTGTTAGGGGCTCGATTCTTATATTTTTAGGCTTGTAATAATGAGGGTCACTTTTACTAGTTTCATTGTAAACTAACTAACTAACTAAGGTTAGAGCTTTTATTAGGACTGAGGTCAAGTGTTTACTGTATATCATAGGGTTCGTACCTTGATCTGTGGTCCGTACCCACGGTTTCCTTTACTCTCCAAATTGCATGATTCTAGTTCTAGGTCAATAAGACCCTATCGGTTTTGATTTAACTGCAAAATGTTAAAATATAAGGCTTAAATGTCCGTATCTTATGATAACGTTGACTTAGAAGCTCGATTTTTTACAGCTTCAAGAGACGGACGACATAAGTATTTGATGTGAAAACTTAATACCTTCACGCGTTTCTGAGCAAAAATGTATCTTGACAGACAGGCAGACAACGACGTGATTCTATGAGGATTCCTTTTTACCTTTTTTTGGGCACAGATAAGATAATAGTCACTGTTTGGGTCTAGATAGCTATGTGTAATACGTATATAATAGAAGGTATAATAATATATTTGTAGGTATTGTAATGTTAGTGTATAATATGCAACTACGTATTAAATACGTAGTACGTAAGGTCAAAGATGATAATTAGAACTAAAAAATGCGTGCTACTTTAGTGTTAAAATATAATTAAAAACTTTTCCGGTGTCATGACCATGATCATACAGCGTTAATTAGCCGATAAATACGACCTATAAATATAGAATAAGATTATATTCATTTGATTAGAGGTGAAGGTCTTAGCTAATAAATTGTTTTAAAATACGGAAATAAGAAGAATGAACCGATTGTTACTCGTCGCTCTTATTCAAATGTTCACCATTCGATTAAACAAAAATTTTATCGAATTATTTAATTACCTACAGAGAGAGTAGTGCCCTATTTATTAAAGGTAAGAAAATATTCAATTATATTTCTACGGATTTGTGGAACATTATATTTCTTATATTCTGATACTAGCAGCGCCCCGCGGTTTCACCCGCGTAAGTCCCGATCCCGTGGAAATATCGGGATAAAAAGTAGCCTATATGTTAATCCAGATCTCCAGCTATCTACATACCAAGTTTCATCGCAATCGGTTTAGTGGTTTTTGCGTGAAAGAGTAACAAACATCCATACATCCATACGTCCATACATCCAAACGTCCATACATCCTCACAAACTTTCACGTTTATAATATTAGTAGGAAGTAGGATGTTGTTTTTTTTATTGCTTCATAACTTTTTACATCTCAGTCTCATTTTTATAATTCTTTTTTTTTTATTGAAAGGGTGACATACCTACTTCAAAGTTAGTCCTTTATCGTAGTTTTGTATACACTTTGGCCAGTCCCGTTTAAATTTGAAAAAAGAAATCAACCAAGAGTATAATATATGTATGAGTATAAGACAACTGTATAATATATGTATATCACACATGAATGAATGAAAGACAATATTTTTTGCTTGGTACAAAACGTGTGGGACTTCCACACATAGCAAACACATACTCAACATCATCATCATCCTTGATATCAGAAGTGAAAACACACACATCTGTATATATGTACCTGAGCGTGATGGTCACGCGAGTACAGTTAAGTTTCCCATGCCAAAAGTGCCCAACGTGCCTTAAGAAATTTTCACTTGAGTAAACAATGTTCGAACAGAAGAGGTAAACGTATAACCCACACCAATGTCCACAGACTTGAAACGTGAACATTTAATATATGCGCAAAATGTCGTGTTTTAATATGAATTATTTATTTTAGCGGCAATATTCTGCGAAGCACAACGGGAGGCTTCCCTTCCATTTTCCAGCATCAGCTTCCGACAAGTAGCAAGAGTACTTAGCGGTAAGTACCGAACTACCGCCATAACTACTAAAAACTTAAAATAGCAATCTGTCCATCCATTAAGGCTGGTTTTTTTTTCCGAAATTTAATAGGACCAACTTTGGTACCGCCTTTTAACAAAAATACATGAGAATAAAAAAGTTGAAGAGTTTTTTGTTTGTTTGTTTAAACGCGTCAATCTATAGAAATATCACTCAGATTTGAATATTTCTTTCTATGTTTGACAGAGTATTTATTGAGGAATATAATAGGCTTTGTAACATCACGCTACGACTCTTAGGAGCGGAGTAGTGACTATAAACGCACGTGAAACTGTGGGGAACGTCTAGTATTTGATAAATGTGTAGTAGGTACATATGAGGGTATATATAGGCGTTGTATACGCCTATATATACTTTTGTCGCCACATCAAAAACTAGTATTTATTTTATTAAAACAGGTGCAAACTGCAATAGATGGTAAAACAGTTCACTATCCAATAAAAATGAGTTAAAAGATATTATTATGACTAGTTATATCGTTAACGTAACGCCATTGGCCGGCCTGACAACGGTGGGTGATAAAAAGGCTAAGCATGCATACATAATATATACGTTATTAATTGAGCGATGATTGAGGTACGAACAACATGATAGTTCATATCAATAATGATGAGATTGTTGGTAACAATACCTACATATATACTACAACAAACATACTAAACAACATATATTCTAAAAACAACACGCGTTTGTATATAAAACCAGAATAATAGTATCTAATCTGCTCTCCAACAATAGATTTAAGCACAGTAATGATCAGTGATAAGGCCGTGGAAGGAATGAGTGATTTTATGAGAACATCAACCTCGATATCGGAGATGTAATATACTAGCAGCGCCCCGCGGTTTCACCATCGTAAGTCCCGGGGCCGTGAGAATATCGGGATAAAAAGTAGCCTATGTGTTAATCCAGGTCTCGAGCTATCTACATACCAAGTTTCATCGCAATCGATTCAGTAGCTTTTGCGTAAAAGAGTAACAAGAGGAAAAGAGTAACAAACATCCACATATCCATACATCCTCACAAACTTTCACGTTTAGAATATTGGTATATAGTAGGTATCCTACTAATATTATAAACGTCAAAGTTTGAGAAGATATATGGATGTTTGTTACTCTTTCAAGCAAAAACTACTGAACTGATATGGATGAAACTTGGTGCGTAGATAGCTGACGATTAACACATAGGCTACTTTTTATCCAGATATTCCCACGGCATCGGAACTTACGCGCTTGAAACCGCGGGGCGCAGCTAGTACACCGGGTGTTAATGAAACGTTCCCGAAACGAAGACAGACGTGCTTCTTCTTCGTGCTTCGTCTTTTTACAGTTGATCTTTATTAGCACGTTTCACGCTCCATCATGTTAGTACATCTAAGTGAAAGGATAATTTCATAAAAATAAATCAAAAACAGCTGGCGCTTGGGTTGAAAGATGCACGGGTGCAGAAGGCCGCGCCAGTTCTTCGCCCTTGCGTCCGTTAATGGAGCGTGAAAAATGTTAAAAATAAAATTAAAATAAAAGAATTCATCGGGATTGATTTCTTTTCCGACCCATCATCAAAGGTACCATTAGTACTATCGTTTGTCTTCGTTTTTTGGGAGCGTTTCACTAACACCCTGTATAGATAATAGCTGATGTCTACGGCTTCGCTTGTATTAACGTAGATTTTGTCGATCAACATATCCCTCGGGTAAAGTACTTTTTCTAGATGAAAAGTATCCAAAGTCTTTTTCTGTACCCTTGGCAACGTGTAGTAGTTAAATCTCACATTCGCATTTATAATAGTAATACTAGCTGATTTCCTGCGTCCAGGTCATAAACTATATCGGTACCAAATTTTATCCAAATCCGTTCAGCCGTTTTTGCGTGAAAGAGAAACAAACATTTATCCTCATAAACTTTTGTATTAATAATATTATTAAGATAAGATAGGATATAGCAAGGTAATGTTAAAACTTCGATAGTTTTTTTTTTAATTAAAATTAAAAAAAATGTGTTTTTTTATGGTACCGTTCCTCGAAAGAAAAAAACGAACCCTTATCACTTTGTTGTCCGTTTGTCTGTCAATTTAATACCGAATACATAAATCTGCGGTCCTTTGAAGCTGTAAATAAAGCAAGCTTCTAAGTCAACGCAATCAAAAGATATGGCCACTTAAACCTTACATTTGACCGAATTTGAACATTTCTCAGGCGAGTCAAACCCGCACTTGTCCGGGTTTCTTAGTTTGTTTTGTACTTACCCATAATTTGCAGAAAACTTAATAACAACATCAATGTTTTCTTGTAAAAAAATATAATTAGACTTTGTGATGTAAGACAATACCTACCCAATACCCTTTTCATGAAATCTTGCACAAGTTCAAGTTGATTTCTACATCAAGCATACATCTTAATTATAGATATATCATCTTACAACTTATGTTTCACTAGTAGCTGTAGTTGATTCCGTGGGAATGTCGGGATAAAAAGTAGCCTATGCGTTAATCCAGGTCTCCAGCTATCTACATACTAAGTTTCATTGCAATCGGTCCAGTAGTTTTTGTGTGAAAACATTACAAACATACACACAAATGTTTCTTCTTTATAATATTAGTTTAGATAAAACATCAGTAACATCGTTGTTTCCATAATATCGATCATCAATCTTTGAACAAAACCGACATAATAGTATGTATTAAATAAATCTTGAAACTTCATTTTGTAGGCTATGAGAGAGCTATGAGATCTTGATACTTCTAGTGTAGTCCCAGAAAATATTATGAGACACCTCAAACACGGCGTCCGTCTGATCCCAAACTAGGCAGAGCCTGTACTATGGTAACCAGACTGCTGATAAACATAATTGTATATTACTAAATACCTGCATATTATAGATACATTACACCCAGACACAGAACAAATGATCGTGCTCATCACACAACTGTTTGTCTTATGTGGAAATCGAACCCAAAATGTAAAAAGAAACATCTAAGGGTGCAATATAATAGCTAAGAAAAATTTCTAGGCATAAATTAGACGTATTGATAACCATTTTCTTTTAAGTTATAAAACCATTTCAAGAAGGTTTTGATCATCTTACGTTGGAGCAAATGCTAGGTAACTAATTTACTTTAAGGCTTCCTACATTACAAATACATATTATAACTTAAATACAATATTAACTTACCAAAAAAATAATTCGATTTAGTTGAACAAGAAACACATTACAATTGTCTAAATTTCTAATTTCACAACACTAAAATTAATGTCTCAACCCGTGGTCTATACACATATATTCTATATATTAGTTGCAATTATATTATTCAAAAAAAAGTAAGCGTATACACATACCTAGGCACTGTCTTTAGCTCTAAACAGATGTCATCTGAAATATCAAGTACATTAGTTTGATGTTCTGCTGTTCGTTCGCTACTGTTCTGTTATTTGTAAACTTTATGAAGGTCGCTGATATGCGAACTACAGTCTTATATGTCGCTTATACATGCGACAGTCCAAACTCTTAATCGGTCAACAGTAGTTTATTCGGTAAATAGTGATTTTGATTGCAAAGTTATGGCTAACAGTAGTTTTGATTGGCGCTCTAAGTCAAAAGTATCTTTAACTGATTGGAATTTAAATAAATAGATGTAACCTAATTTTTTTTTTCTTTTTTTTCGTTCATTCATCATCTGGATAATTGGCAATCCACCAATGTGCGGGTCTCCACGTTTTTTTTGCCTCGCACAACCAATCTCTGGAACAAATTGTCGCCTGCGGCGGTATTTCGGGACCGATACGACCTTCAAACCTTCAAGAAAAGAGCGTACTCCCATCTCAATCTTCGGCGACGCACCTGTGACTCTTGAGTTGCAGGTGTTCATGGGCGACGGTAATCACTTAATATCAGGTGACCCGTCCGCTCGTTTGCCCTTTATAACATAAAAAAAGAACCACTTTAGCATCAGTTAAATTCACTTTTAACTGCTGAGAATGTGAATAAAAACATTTAACTCAATCTTAAAATACTTTTAACCAGCACCATTGGACACAGTACTTTTGTCCAGAGCTAGCGGTTAAAAGTCCCTATGGCTGGTTCAGAGTTTTGACTGCAACATACTTGGTAATAAAAGACTATGACTTATTTATGACTGTATGTATGTATGGTCCAATGATTGAAAGAATTTATCCTATTTTTACTGTAATTTTGTGTTTTTTTTTTACTGATTTAAGGATAATTTTCAATTGTGTTCAATTATAGAGTTGTTGTGATACAGAGAAGAAGAAAGTGGTTTTCTGTTTAAATTTTATTCTAAAAAAGGACAAAGAAATTGCTACTTTTATTTAAAAAAATAAAAATTTAAAATAAAAGTATTCAAGTTATCTACTACTTATGACACCAGCTATCTGAAAATCCCCTGGGAATCGGTCCACCTGTTCCGGAGATTAGCCGGGACAAACAGACATACGGATAGACATTTTAAAAACTGCTTTTTAGGCATATTGCTCAAATAACTGTATAATAATATTGTATTTATTTTCCTCTCACAAAGATCCATACAATACATGATTAGTAATTTATACAATGTTTTTTAGCATATTCTTTGGGAGAGACTGGTATCTGCATGAACTTAAAAAAAAAAATCTATTATTTTGTCATTACAAACAGACACTTAAATTGTATTTATTTGTATTGATACAACTTATTATGGTTTTCAGAACCTCCACGGGGCCGCGTTCCCGTAATAGAGGACATTATCATCCGTCATTACGTGTAAGTACGCGCAATTCAATTGTCACAAAATTACATTTGATTACTGTATAGTTATTATACTAAACAGTTGGTTTAATACGTAACGTACGTACGTAAGTAGCCTTATTATAAAACATACGTGGTACATAGTACGATTCATCTGTCAATATGAACTTTACGTGGAGTAATTCCTTTATTGTTACAGTAGCTTATTTACCGAGGGTCTACGCCACGTGTAAGTAAGCCACTGTGAAAGATTGTAAACTGTAGCAGAGACATCTTCATCAATCATCAACATATTTCAATCGATTTACACAAAATTATACACCTAAACCTTCCTCATGATTCAGTAGTTTTTTAGTTTATCGCGAACAGACAGACAGACGCGGCGTGGGACTTTGTTTTATAATATGTAGTGATAATTGTAAAGTTAAAACACCCCTGACTCGAAAATCCCTTCAACGATTAGAAAAGAGCTGATGATCTTGGAACGGCTGAACAGATTTTCATGAATTATATCTAAGAAGACTCTCGATCAAGTCACCTTTCAAACAATAAAAATCGCACTTAAATCGGTACATTCGTTTAGGAGCTACGATACCACAGACATACACACAGACACGTCAAACTTACAACTCCCCTTTTCGCGTCGGGGGTTAATAATATACTATTACAAATACATTACTTATATATACTGGTAATCGCGTTTTGGTTTATTCCGTTTTCCAGTATAGCTTGAACTGTCTTTGTATAAACAAACGTATCATGACAGGCCAATATATATACTGGACGTGTGTACCTTGAAACACGTAATTTTCACACATATTATTATTTTTTTTTAGGTTTATGCACTTAGTCCGTTAGCGAAATTTTCTTAAAAAGGTTCTCTTCACGTGTAATTAAATATATAGACTATTTAATTTCAGGATGAATGTGACATCGCCAACATCTCACAGGATCGGGAATATCAAGTCATTCCTAAAGGACCCGGACTTTGATGTCAATAGGCCTACAGTGATCTATGCGCATGGGTAAGGCTTTCGTACATTGTGTATTAATAAGTTGTAAATGAAACGGAAGTACTTCAATTTTATTTATTTGTATTGATTAATCCGTACATCGTAGACCTTTTGAAAATTGTGGAAATGTGTGTGTCAATACTGGTGTAGAAAAAAAGTTTTATAAAACGTGTAGTTCTTTTTTGTAAAAATATTATTCGTTTTTCGTTAGGCGCTCAAAGTACAACTTTGGGATTTTTTATAAAAAAAAACTACTAGAAATATCAAAGTGGGAGTTTTACTCTTGCATATGAAGTGATTAAATCTTTTGACTTTATGAATAAAACAGCATGCAACAAAAATATGCTTCTTCCTACACTGTGCCATGTGGCATATAATACTAAGATGACAAACTCTTGAGTTTTTTGACGTGACAACGTCTTATAATTCGATGGAGCCGGCTGCACGCACGAAAAAACATGACTCATGCGGCGTTACCTCGCTATGAGGCGTCCATATGACGTTGTCACGTTCAACTGTCGTCAGTAAACCGAGTTTACAGACAACCGATTTTTTGTTTGTTTGACACCTCAACTACCCAATCGACCATCATCAAATTTGGCATGCACTTTGTCTACACAAATGGACATACCTAGGGTACCCTTTTCCCAGAAAAAAAGTACCTACTTTTTATTAATATACAAAACCATATATATTTTTTATTACTATAACTTGCTGTTCCCCGCGCGGTTTCGCTTGCGTCGTCATATTTCATATTAATACAAGAAACAAGTCTAAACTCGTTGGGACCTAGGTCTTGGTATACGTTTTTATAATAAAATTCCTATACATGTAATCGACCTTCCTGTAGATAAATTCAAGCGAACGGTAAAAAAATCACCTTATTAGGAAATCCTACTATACGATCAACGATTATCTAAACGACAAACAGTCTTGGGCTTAAGGTGTCATTAGGTATATACACACAAACTTCTTTGTCTTATAATTAAGCTAAATTATTAACAAACCATTGTCAGTTGAAAGTAATGCGTGACGATTATTATGGTAATTTGACTATTATAGATTTTTATCAGTATCTCGACCATGGTTCGTCATGCTCACTAAAATGTCATTGCTTGCGGCGTCGTCATGGGGCGGGTCATTTCTTTCCCTCTGATATGGCGAAAGAGATGATGGCTGGTCCATGCGTCATACTCGTGAACGGGTGCTGCTTGGGGTGACTGGTCGCCTTGTCAGCGATGCTGTAGCCTATACTATTATTTTGGTTCGATCAACTGCAACTCTAGCCTCTTAATCCAGTCACGAATTATTTTTAACAGTAGATTTTGCAACTGAATGAAGGTAGATGTGCACCTTGAATGATTTCTATGTTTAATAGGTTCAAACCTTCAACGGTATCACTGAGTGATTTTTATTTTTTAGTACGTTAGCTTTTGGGAGCATTTCAATAAAATGAAATTCAGGTGGCATCAGCTTGCATCCTGTTTAGATAGATAGATAGATAGATAAAAAGAGTGGCCATGAGTTGCTTTGCCAGTATTCTTCTCATAAGGCCCTACGCATTTTGGAAACTGGAAGTTATAAATCGACACAAACAGGCAGTAGATTTTGGTGTTTTTCACCTAATTTACCTTGACAATCCAGTACATGCTGTGGCGTCTGTTTGTGCCGATCTATGATTTTAACTCTAGCTTCATTTTAACGTTCATAAATGTCACTTAGTGTCTTAATTGAATAAATGATTTTGAATTTGAATTTAATATTTTCTACAACATTTATGGGAAATTTCACAATACAATATGCACTTAGAAAAATCCTTATGGCAATAACAACATGTGGCCATTCTTTCTCAAATAGTCTTTTTATGATTATGTATTTACACGGGAATTAACGCGATCACGAAAAGGTAAATGTACGTGGCCGTGGTCACAGGCTGTGACCACGGCCAGTGCAACCTGATGGAAACGTCAGGCAATTCAGAAGTATGTAATACCTTTTCGTGATCGCGTTGAGTCTCCTATAAATACATAATTATATCACGGAACGCGAAAGTTTAAAAGGTAAAATGGTATTTTTATTTCCATTATGTAATCACCGTTATATATTGTGTTGATAGTCATATAAATCTTGCGGCGATGTGCTTGCGCCTTTTTGTAAGTAAATAGCAATCAATGGTTACAGGGCACTAAGACACGTAAGACAATAAAATCTATACTAATGAAAAAGTTTAAGTGTCTGTTTGTAATGTCATAAATAACAGTATTTTACTGTTTACCCGGTGCACATAGAAAAAAATATTTTTTTTATCTGCATGTTTGTTCTGGCTAACCCTACCACCGATTTCCACGAGACTTTCACTGGCATATAGCTGATGTTATATGGAGTAACTTAGGTTACTTTCATTTTGGAAAAAGAATTAGGGTTCCGCGCAAAATATATAAATATGTAGGTACACGCGAGTTGAACCTCAAATTATTACACACGTTACACGTGTACAATAAATAAATACAGTTACATGTATTTTAAATTTATTTAAGTACTATCATTAGCATATTTTCGCATTTATAATATTTATTAGATGTGTAATTCAGGACTTAATCACGATAATATTTAAAAGGTACAATCGTGGTTACCCGACATTTCGATCGAATTGCACCGATCGTGGTCACGAGTGGACTGACGTCTAATATGCATCAAAGTCGTGAAAGTTTAAAAACAATTATTCATAATATTAATTAGGATGTACAATTAATCTCCTTTCCAGTTACGTGGAGGTGTTTACAGACGAAAGTGTAGTGACTGTGACGTCTGCCTACCTTCGGGCAGGAGGGTACAACGTGATGCTGTTGGACTGGTCCAACTTGGCGTTCGGCAACTACATTATCATCGCTAAAACTCTGCCCACGGTGAGTACCTACAGTGTAAAAAATTTAAAATCAAACTTGTAACGGTAATATCAGACCGAATCGTACCTTACTCCGCAGTCCCAAATTGCAAATTTATTGAACAACCTGCTTCTAAATGTTGTTGTAACTGTTCCAGGCTGGAGAATATGTTGGAAAGGCTCTGCTGAAGTTGTTAAAGAAAGGCCTCCCTCTCAAGAACCTTCATTTGGTGGGGCACTCTATGGGCTGTCACCTTGCCTCGTATGCTGCCAGGTATCTAGGATCGAGGGGATTCACAGTACCCAGGTACTAGTTTAATTTAAATACATGTAATATTATCGTTTTCTAATAGAGTAAGAGCCCGTGATTGCGATACCTTCGTCATTTTATAAAAGTTGAAAGTTTTTCTGTTTATGTACCTAACCGAGGTAGGAACGGTGACCGAGGATGAACCTTGGATCATGGCGGTTTTGACAGCTATGAGGTACTAAAGGTGCAAAAAAGAGACCTACTTTCGTCATAGTATAAAGCCTAATTTTTTTTTAATTATCTGCGGGATTATATTAGAAGTCACGTCATTCATTGCCAGACACTTTGTATGGTGGCAACCCCTCACCAGACATCCTTTAAGTATGATAAATTGTAATTCTACTTTTGTCATTTTATAAAAGCTGAAAGTTTTTTTGTTATGTGCCTAACCGAGGTAGGAACGGATTGATAGTCGATATTACAATCGTGATATTGGGCACGGGCTCTTGGACCATAAGAACAATTGTTTTTCAATAAACTGACAAGTGACAAAAATGTATTTTGATTTGTAAATTTTAGCAGACTTTAGAAAGTATAATCTGTACTCTGAGAATAGGTATTGAGTTATTGAGAAAATCATGTTTTTTTAAATAAACTATAGAAGTCAATGTTTAACCCAGCACAATAAACAAAAAATTACAATTTGTTCAAAGGCAGAAGCGCTTTTTGTTTATGTGTAATAAATATGTCTGTCCTCCTTGGCTAGGAGTAAGTACACCCTGGGCAATGGAGCCGACGTCTTTAACTTTGCTTAGTGAATTACTGCTGCTGCCAGCTAATGTTGTTTCACTATTTACTTAGAAGGTACAATGAATAAACGTTGAGGAGACTAATAATTAGGTTAGAGTTAGAAGAATAGGCGCCTTAAATCTGACTCAGCCATGCCCTAGTCCTGACCGGTACCAGCCGGACCGGTGGCTCTTTGCCCCCGCGGGAAAGAAACCTCTCCAACAGCCTGGTTTAGTGGGGAATGACAGTCCGTGATCTCACTTAAGGGTCAGAGAGATCGGCTCGCATCTGTATTGCGTTCGCGAAAAGTGGACCGAGACCACAGATTACTAAGGAATTCGAGACGCCAAACTGCATACAACTTTACATGAATTTGTAGTTTTCTTAAAGTATATTGTAGCTTATTACAGAATAGCTTAACATAAAATCTTATATCTCCTCCGCAGACTGACGGGGCTAGACCCAGCCTACCCTCTCTTCTATCCCCCCATCGCAGCACCTCATATGTCAGCCTCGGATGCAGCCTTCGTGGACGTGATACACACGGATGGAGGGTACTTCGGCACTCCATCCCGGACGGGTCACGCTGACTTTTGGCCGAATGGAGGTCAATCCAGGCAGCCTGGGTGTATATCTGCAACGGTCCCACTCACTAGTGAAGGTAGGTACTTACGATTCCTGCCTGATGGTAAGCAGTTACTAACTGTGCGTTAACAATTCTACAAGAAAGATTTTCAGCGACAGCACTCATCAGCACAAAACTGTGGTCTTCTGTAGCTGAGATTCCGATTTCAGTTACGAAACAAACATCTTAACACCACGACATATTCGTGGTGTTAAGATATTTTGCGCACAAAATTCGATACCTACACATTCAGTAAGTGTAACCCTTTATTGTCACACTGCCCCAAGAGAGGAGTGTAATGTTTTCGTGTACCTATGTATGTGAGTTTATTTATTCCACCATAACTTCAAAATGCCAGAACATATTTGGATGTATGTACATTCAATTCATCATCCCGAGTGACACTGGCTATAATTTTTTGTAAACTCAATTATGCCGCTGTACGGCGTTACTTTCAAATATAAAAAGTTATTTGGAAGGGTCGTCGTTCTCAACGGATCATCATGAAATTTTACTACACGTTGTCAGAGGAACAGAGAGAAACAAATGGTACCTCGTGGCCAGAAAAAAGTACTGTTCCCGAGGAACAGGAAAATAACTTTAAATGCGAGTAAAGCCGGGAAAATGTAGTTGTAAATAAAACCTTTAATAACTAAACTTTATTCCATAACTACCATTTAATACCTCCATAAAAGAGACTTATTTGCATTTGAAACACGTTACTAACATACGCTTTGTAAAATTCGTCAGATTTCTGCAGCCACTGGCGCTCGTGGGCCTTCTGGGCGGAGTCCGTCCTCTCCGATGGGCTGCTGGCTCGCCGCTGCGGGGACTACGATATCTTCCTTAGAGGGGAGTGCCAGGAGGAACCCGTAGTGTTTATGGGATTAAGAGCCACTCCAGAGTAAGTGCCATTTATTTCTGTCACTGTATATTTCTTTTGTGTCAGATTGCCTTTATTCCAGGGTACTATCCTTAGGTACTATTTATATGTAAATAGGCAAACTGCCCAGTTGCCAATAGGTCAGACAGAAATCTGTCTGACCTATTGACAACTGGGCAGTTTGTTGGTTAAACCAAATGGTTTAGCAGTAAAACCAACAAAATTCCAGGTCATCATTGTAGGCAATTAACGCCGGAGGCCAGACCTAGAGAGACTGCCATCTGCAACTTTCAACAGATCTATTATACCTTATAGTCCCTCTGTGAATGCCCTCTGTTTATTGATACCAACCTTAACAGGCAAATCCAGGTTACTAGTGTCGGCCAAAGAGTTACAGGAACACTACGGGCGTTATACCGTCTTAAAAACTTTCTTAAATCTAAAAAATTTCGTTAGACATATTTAATAGTAATTTTAATGCATTCGCTAAATTTATGAAAGACATCCTCCATAGCAGGTTGGCCTTGGAAGGCTCTGCGTAACCCAAGAAGTGTCTAAATATACCGTTGAGCCTGTATTGCTACTCATAATGTAGTGTTGCTATCTGTCTAGCTACTGTGTCTTGTTACGTGCACATATTTGTTGCGTTGCAATCCAGATCCAAACATTCTATTTGCCATATGTGATATTGTAATGGTTGTAATGTGTTTTGTACATTTAAATAAACAAAAAAAAAAAAACAAAATCTATATTGGTTCAGACTTTGATTATCCCCATGATAGTTTATGGTGATATACTACTACCAACTGAATGCAGATCTTCTCAACAAATACGACCGATTCAAAAGTATGATCACGTTTCCTCTTTTCGCTCTAAAATCGGAAGCCGAAGTGGCTTCCGATTCGCCAGCACCGTCATCTGCACGCTCTCACTACTCTGTATTCAATTCTCACTTCAACTACTTCTCCTACATATCTTACCTCCATCCTCCAGTATATTTGCTCCAATCATAGCCGAAATCTTTGATTTTCAAATAATCTTCTCCTATTATGTCCCAGTCATTCTTCAACATGTGTCAGGTTTTCTTTCATTATTCAGTCTGTCCTTCTCTGGACGGCCTTAGTTGCCTATCGTTTTAAGTAGACACGTGCTCTCCTCTTCCGTAAATTAATATATAAATCCGCTCAGAACAGTTGAAAGAAATAGGTAATTTTGTATTTATAGCATTTATAATTATATTTATACACTCATATAATATATATATATATGTATGTATCCATGTATATATTTATTTGTCCATTTCTTTCCTTATTACTTCTCCTTTTTAACTCATTCTTATACTTTTTAATGCACCTATTTCATTTCTAAATCACCCTAAGGTAGACTGGCAGAGAATGCCGTTGCCATTAAGTCCGCCTCTGTACACATTGTACATAAAGTTTTGAATATTTTTTTTTTATATCTTCGAAAGAGGTTGTTATTAGTGATTTAATTATCAAGGTTGAATTTGGACCTCTGTGCAGACCTCTAGAATGAGTTCTAAAACAGAGAAATATGTCCGTGGTAGAGCACGTACGGGCCGGCTCAACCGGAGTGATACCACAGCCTCACATAAAACCGGCAGAAAAGCAACGTTGCATTGCTTTTCGTCAAGTGAGTGAGGCTACCGGAGGCCCTAATCGTTCCCTCTCCCCCTCTACCCCCCTTCCTCTACTCCCATTTGTGACTCTTGAGTTGCATGTGCCCATGGGCGGCGTTAGCCATTTACCATCAGGTGACCAGTCTGCTCGTTTACCCCCTATCTCATAAAAATAAAAAAGAAAATGGTTTCTTTTTACACAATTATACTTTTGGCGGTCGAAAAAGTATGATGTAATTTGTTTTTTCAAAACAATTCTATTTTTAACAGATTCCAGAAACCATTACTGACTCAAATAATCGAATAAATATCGATATTCTATTTCTTTTTCAGTTTACGTGGAAACTATTACTTACGGACCGCGGCGAAGTCACCGTACGGCCTTGGAGTAAGGGGTGTCAGCTGATAGAAAATCAAAATGACAGCTTGTAGTCTTTTGGCAGTTTTTTTGCTGCTGGTGGCTCTTCCCAATGTTTTATTCAAAGTTATATTTATTGATTTCTTAGATAGGTATAGTAGATAGTAGTAGTATTAGACAGTTTGGTTAACAATATTGAGCATTATAATTATATTCGAGAGAGAGAGAGAGAGCAATGTTATTAACGCTTGGCGATAGTAAGCCTTTGTTCATAAACATAAAATTAATAATTACAAATACCCAAATACGATAGCTTTGTTTATAGTGGAGAAAATGTTTTTCCATAACTTATTCAGGTTACCGAAAAGGTTTTAAAAGAGATTATTATGATATACCTACGTCCTACATTTTTCATGACGATGGCTGACGTGTGCGTCATGCTCGTGAACGGGGGCCGTTAGTTGGGGCTGGTCATCTCTGGACTATTTATATGTTTGAGCATTATGTATGTATCTTCACATATAATTTTCACTTATAAGCAGAATCTTGTAAAAAAAACCGGCCAAGTACAAGTCGGGCTCGCGGACCGAGGGTTCAATAAAATATTTTTATTATATGATGTAACTTAAATTTACGGTTTTCGCAATGTTTCCTTTATCTGTGCTATAAGACGTTGCTGCGTACCAAATTTTAAGATTCTGCAAACAATAAAATGCAACCATATTTTGACACTCACAAATAAATCAAATCCCATTGGGTAAAAATCATAAAATTTTGCTAAATTAGATCTCACGCCTCGCGAATCTCACGATAAATGTTAATAAAAAGATCGAAAATTGTATATTTTTAATGAAAAAAAAAAAACACTATCAAACTTACGTTTTTGGTTGGAATATTATCGAATTCATGTATCGTAAAACGTTTTTGCCACTACCTACCGCAATCAAGTTAATTTATAATTCGATAAATTTATTAGACGCACGGTTCCTGGGATGTTTAAACATTAGACCGAAATAAGCATCGTGTACAACTAAGTTCGAAGTCGAGCCAGTGCTTGTAGTGTGTACATTGTTTCCAAAAATCTTAATTGTTAGGCCATTGTACAAGGGTTAAAAAAGAAAAAAAATAATGTGTATTGTAGATTGGTAAAAAAAGAAAAAAATATAACAGTGTACTTATTATTTTCAAAAAAAGTTGAAAATGTATAAATTTTAAAACACAAACAAAATGTGTAAATACTTATATATTTTTTGAATATTTATGGTTTATTAATAATCAATGTAAATGACGTATTTATCACAGTTCCATTAGGTAAGTATATCGCTTCTTTGCTTCAATAACGTGATGTCCGAAATATCTCTTTTAATTATTTTTTTTATATTTGATTTTGATAAATTTTCACATACTTTATCTATTGTTATATTATTATTTATTATAATAAATTGTATATAAATACTAAAAAAAAATATTTGTATCAACACAGTTATTTTTTTAAAGGGTCAGAAACACTCTTATGTAAAATTTAAATTTTCAAGATAAGTAACACGTTATTGAAGCAAAGAGGCGATATGTATATGAATAACTTAAATAAATACCTAAACTATATTTATGAAGCATCCATTCATTACATGAGCTGTTTCTCTTTTAATTTGAACTTTTCAATTATTATTGGCTCTAATTAATTTTGATGAAAGAGACAACTCCCCCTACAGCGCTTTTTAGCTGTCGTAATTAAAGGATGCCCTCTTATATTATAACTTTTGAACTTACGGTTAAGTTATATGTACTAAATGTTATAAAACTATTTATAACAGATACGTTTACTATCGTAGATACGTTTACTATATGTTACTTACATATTCTTATGCAAGTGTTTATCGTTTTGCATGTAAATCTTCAAGGTTTAGCCACGAACCGACATAAACAACAAGGTGTTCCTCCAATTATCCCCATACATGAAGTACTCTAAACCCAAGGCCACTTCTCCAATATGCGACTTTGAAATAGGAGCCTTGGTTGTTTAAGCCCAGCTCATAGTTCGAAACCGCTTCTGTACTGACAATATCTACCCATGATGTATAAATTGAGTTTAACAGATGCAAACAGTGACATAATTTAGAGCCATTTGATTGAAGAACTTAACCCTTGCTACAAAGGATCGCCAGTAACGAATTATTAAGTTGGGATTTTCTTTTTCGTATTTAAATCATGATACTCTTAAAAAAATCCTTAAATATTTTTTAGGCATTTAAGATAACACATAACACAAAAAATTATTCGGTTAAAAATGATAAGCTTACACCTAACTTTAATATAATTCTAGAATCGGCCTATGTACACTCCAAGGCTGGTAGCGACATACATTTTAGGGCGGTCGCCTCCTTCTGCGAGGATGTCATCTCGCAGAAGGAGGCAGCAGAGAGGGCCTGGGAGGAAGATCTCCATTAAGAACCAACCACGAAGCGGGGTGTGTGCGTTGTTAGAAGGTCACCTCCTAACAACGCACACACCCCACTGCTGCGCTTACAAACATGTATCTAATTGTTAATTGAATAATATGTCTTTTACTTTTTCTATTAGTAAAAATATCACACATTTTCGACAAACATACCATGTATAAGTGTCGTTCATCATAAATTGAAAAAATGAAGGCAGCCAGAATTTTGTTATACAGACAATTAAACGTTTAAATGAACATTTCTTCTTAACTTATTTCACATTTTGTATATCTTCAATACTATCAGGTAAGATCGTGCCCTTCGTCTCAGGGAGCAACAAACACACCAACCCAGCAACTAGGGCTGCAACTCCAAATATGGCTGTAGGCATCCATGGAAAACTGACAACAGTATCTGAAATGAAAGGAGCTAACATTGAACCGAACCTCATAGAAGTAGAACTGGCTCCAATACCCATATTCCTCACAACTGTTGGGTAAAGTTCAGACGTGTAGATATAAATGGATGCAGCGACAACAGAGGCACAGCTGACTCCCAAAGTGCCAAGAGCTAGTGTGATGGCGAAGATTTTAGGGACGAAGTAGAGGGCGACCACGAAAACACCGCCGAGGATGTAGAATATTGAGATGGTGAGGCGTCTGCCGAATCTCTTGATTAAAAAGATGGAGACGAGGTTTGATGGAATCTGTAAAGAGGCAATACTAGTTTGAAATTGATTAGGATGAAAATATAGTATTTGAAACTAGTGAAAGTTAAATTTTAGTTAAAAAATTCTATTCCCCGACTTCAGCAAAGCTCAAAAGAAGGGTTTCATGTATTTGCTTTGTATGTATGTCCGTTTTTAAAATCATTGTTGCAAATTCAATAAAAACTATTCTATGTATAAACATTCCTTTGCATTTTTTAATCAAAATAAAACATAACACATAATATATGGGACTTTAACTCTTACATCAGTAACACAAAACTTTTAAGATAATTAAAATGATCATGTTGTATATGTATCTGAGGCACGGCACAGTTGGCTTTTGCTCAATTTGGAGTTGACTAACTAGAGAAACACTTTCACCCTATAGAATACTGCAGTTAGACACTACTATTAGATAGCATAATATTCCGAGTTCAATCGCGCTTTGGGAGTATTATAGATAATCGATAACCGCTTAACGTTAAGTGGGCTGTATGGCAAACATACGCAAACCCTTTTTCGGTAATGGTCTGAAAACAACTTGTCAAGGAAACTAATTAATTGGAACCTGGTTCTTACCTGAATTATTCCCGCGAGAGCCACGCTTATAAACGGGTCAGGACTTGTCTGACTGATGTACTGATTAAACCCAAAGAATATGATGCCGACTACCAGCCACATGATGCTACAGCACGCTGTCTTTGCAACCAGCGACCTTTGGAACAGCGCCGTGTAGTTCAAGCGGGGCTCTTCGGAATTCTTCCTGATCTCCTGAGATAATTGCGTTAAAGTTTCTTCTATCTTCGTAGTTGGGAGATTGTTACTGAAACAGATAATTTTTAAAGCAGTAAGTAGGAAGTTCAAGAAACCTTTTTTTATAAATGCTAACTTCTGTACCTCGCGCTTCCTCTCTTTCCCTCTTTTAACCCGTTGACCATATGATCAAGGGTAATTAAACTGAAAGGAACAATAAAGAATCTGACAGTAATAGTTTATTTGTTCTCAGATCTATAGGAGGGAAACAAAGACTAGTTTAGTAATACTCGGGTGACATGAGTAGTGTGGTGATGGTTCTTTTTCAAAGAACAACACTAATTGCTAACCGCTGGCCATCAGATGGGCAAATTTTTATCATACAAGCAGACAAGCGAACGTTTTATGTCACCTATTTTAGTATCTCGTGACAGCCGATTCAAATCTCCGACGAAGTGAAATCCTATGCGTATCAAAATGATTCCAATTTGCAAATAATAATAATAATTTGACACATCTCACACACGGCAGTCTGATCCCAAACTAGGCAGAACTTGTACTATGGTAACCAGACTGCTGATAAACATACTTTTATATTACTAAATACATACATATTATAGATAAATCTCATAGGTATGCCTTTCCCTGAAGTGATCAAGTGTTGGCCTTTATATTGCCCCGATAAGAAAAAAAAGGCGATTTTTCGAAATGTTGTTATAATCAATACTCGTCATTTTACTTCTGTGACATAAATACTTAAATCAGGTCAATGATGTCGGGTAGGTAACAAAGTAATCTACCACCTACTCCAATAAATATCATCAGCCCAAAATCCCAATTTGAATACAATAAAAATTATTACTTTTATGAGTATTGCTTATCTAGACTAGACAATTACAAAATTGCATGCCTGGTATGATACGTGTGTAGCCTTGTATCGAATAGCCGTCGATGTATCTATGTCTAAATGTGCAGATAATACAGCAGGGTAAGTGGGCATCTCGTCAACCGTCATCGTATCTATTGTATATTTTGGTTTCGACGTAGGCTTGCCACCCGTACTGTAATATGGAATCGTACAATATTTGTATTAATTATTTAATCTATATTACAGAAAAATTAAGTGCACTATGCATTTATAGCAGAACAAAATTATTTTAGCATTAAAAAATCTTCATACCTAATCAACAATCAACTAACTCACTTATTTTAAATACATTTTGACTCTAAATGTAACACACATGCAGTGCAATCTGCACATACTTTTATGTACTTTCAAAATGTAACACACATGCAGTGCAATCTGCACATACTTATATGTACTTTCAAAATGTAACGCACATGCAGTGCAATCTGCACATATTTATATGTACTTTCAAAATGTAACACACATGCAGTGCAATCTGCACATACTTATATGTACTTTCAAAATGTAACACACATGCAGTGCAATCTGCACATACTTATATGTACTTTCAAAATGTAACACACATGCAGTGCAATTTGCACATACTTATATGTACTTTCAAAATGTAACTCACATGCAGTGCAATCTGCACATACTTATATGTACTTTCAAAATGTAACACACATGCAGTGCAATTTGTACATACTTATATGTACTTTCAAAATGTAACACACATGCAGTGCAATCTGCACTTACTTATATGTACTTTCAAAATGTAACACACATGCAGTGCAATCTGCACATACTTATATGTACTTTCAAAATGTAACACACATGCAGTGCAATTTGCACATACTTATATGTACTTTCAAAATGTAACACACATGCAGTGCAATCTGCACATACTTATATGTACTTTCAAAATGTAACACACATGCAGTGCAATCTGCACATACTTATATGTACTTTCAAAATGAAACGCATTCGCACTATTATGTTCTTCAGTTTCTCAAAACTACTATAATTTTATAAAGTTTATGAAAAAAATAGATTTTATCTTTGAAACAAGGTGATAATTATATTATTTGTATGATTTATCACTACATATTATACAACAAAGTAGACAGAGTGATTCATTAGGAAGGTTTAGGTGTGGTTTAGGTGTATAATTTGTTAAGATTTTGTATTAATTGATTGAAATATGTTGATGATTGTTGAAGATGTCTCTACTACCCGTGCGAAGCCGGGGCGGGTTGCTCGTCTATTATATTAATTTAGGCGCTACTACGCAGTAATCTTTGCTAACATAATAAAGCTTTGCTTGTTTTTCACAATCGTCACGCTACAATTCTTAGCAGCATCAGAGCAGAGCAGTAAACTATAAACGCGGGTGAAATTGCCAGGAACGGCTAGTTGATCATAAAATAGTAATTGTGGAGGGAAACCGACCACTCAATCTCGGTGTGTCAACTTCCATAATGTTAATAACTATAAAAATCAAAGAACTCCCTCCGCAAAAAACTTGGTCACCAACCGTGGCAGGTGGGGCACCTGTCACGGTTTGTGACGAAACTCGGCTTGATGGCTTAATTTGATGCCTGAATGTTCTAGATGATGTCTCCCTTGCCTGGTAAAAACAATATTTGCTAATGGAATTCGGTGATGGTGATCCATTAGAACAGTCCAATTATTTAGGACCACAGGCCTTCTATAAAGGCTATTGCGTGGAATCACTTAACTTTGTAATGTGTTAACCTACTCGGTTACCACTTAGCCACGAGCCCCTCCTGAGTGTTGGTTATTAACTATTGATAGATTATTAACAACTATTTGTCGGCGACACACACGCTCCTAAAATTTGACCAAACCTTTGTTACGCCCTGTATAATAGTTATTTTCGGTAGATGTGTAGGTACACTTGCTAATGGCGTCTCAGGTTGATTCATCGTTTAAGGTTTAAGAAAACAAAGAAGCAATTGAAATGAGTCGGAACTCAACTTACATAGTAGCAGCTTTCTTGATGATTTTGGTGGCTTCCTCCACCCTACCCTGACTGACCAGCCACCGAGGGGACTCGGTAAGTGTGAAGAAATAACCCAGGTAGATTAGCGGCGGGATGCCCAAGGCCAACATATACTTGTCCCAGCTGCGGAAGTAATAGGCAAACAGTGGCACCGACATGTGACCTGGAAAATTTATGAACAAATACATAGGTAATAATGAAAATAGCTGAACAACAGATGTACCGTCTTTTCGGGGTATATCTTTAGTGTAGGGGATTCCCTTTTTTCTTTAGTCAGTTCCAGAGCCACTGCCCTGTAGGGGATTCCCCTTTTTCTCTAGTCAGTTCCAGAGTCACTTTAGGTTGGACCATATTGGTGAGCGTACTACGGGTAAGGCCTACCATTGCGTGATGCTATACTGGATCACTAGTGACTACGTAGTTCGGTTTGTCTTCGCTAGATGACGCTACTTTAGCGTATGTGGATGTAGTCATCACAATTTATTGGTGCTCTAAAATATAAAACCGCTGCCAGAGCTCATTAGGAATAGGGTTACAAAGCACAAGTGACAGCTTTTAGGCACCGATGACCTTTTTTATTAAGACGACCGGTGTTTGTACACAACTGTATCAGGACCCAAACTAAACTTTGGCTTGCAATTTTCGGTCTAGAACACAAATTAACATAAGGTCTTTTTTTTATATTCAACCTCCGCCCGCGTCATATATGTTGCAAAATGCTGCTGGAGCTGACACTATTCGATGGACACGCGATTTACCCATTAATTTTTAAGTGAAATTACATTACGCTCTGTCTGCCCTGGACGCGAATAGGGAGTGAGCCTCAGTCTCACGCCCTATTCACGTCCAGGGTAGGTAGAGAAGATGAGCGCTATTTACCACGATCCTGACGTACAGAGTGCGCCTCTTCCACACTTATAAAATCTATTAAACACGTGCAATGTGTTCTAAATAAAAGTTTATTATTACTATTGTGTATCTTAAACCTTATCTTTTCTGCCTTTTCTTTGGCCTCGCCTTATCCCGCTACGTCCATCTCGGGCAGGCTTCTCAATCAAGGACGCCATTTATTTCGTTCTTGTGCGGCGGCTTCGATAAGGCCCAAGTGTTTTAGATCACCCCGGACATTTGTCATCCAGATGGTCTGAGGTCTTCTTTGTACAACGTCTTTGTAAAGTATAATATAAACTGTCGTACAGGTGCCTGAACTTGTTTTAAATCAGGCTAATCTGACGTTTGATTGTAGGTCAAGATTGACCTACTTTCCACTTTTGTATTGCGAGCCGCATGCTATCCATAATTTATTTATGTGGCGGCCTTGTCGATAAAAACTAAAAACAATCACGATAATTATCAATACCATTGTTTTTACAGGGTATTTCCAACACGTCAGGTTTTTGCTCGTATTAGATCAGACCGATTTGGGAAGCAAGTCAATTACTTTAGTCTTGTGTAATGTAGTAACTTAGAAGAGTATATAAGTGACAACCGAGTAATACCGATAGTGTTAAGGGTGACCGCTTACCATCAGGTGGCTGTGGGCTTGTTTGCCAAACTAGCTCAGATCTCTCCCACTCGTTTCTTTGTAGAACTTATCAGCTGATGGCTGTTTGGTTTATGTATTGGAGCGCACGGAACAGTCGCCTATTTGCTGCTAAACCTTGAAGTTGTCTAGTATAGAGGCGAAACACGTGTCGAATCACCAACCTAATCATCACACAATTGTACTGTCTTTTAAACTGAACGAGATTAACTTGATCAGTGACGCCTTCGTGGATTGAAAGTTTTTGTAACTACCAACATTTGGTACTTATTGATTTTAGTTCGCACTCTCGTTACTTCGACACACTACACTTACGACGATGCCCTTATGCCATATGCTTCCGAGTTGTGTTTACAATGTCGAATGCATTTACTGATGTCATTTTTGTTCTCACTGTCGGTACTTCGACATACTACACTTACGACGATGCCCGTATGCCGTCTGCTTCCGAGTTGTGTTTACAATTTCGAATGCATTTACTGATGTCATTTTTGTTCACACTGTCGGTACTTCGACACACTACACTTACGACGGTGCCCGTATGCCGTATGCTTCCGAGTTGTGTTTACAATGTAGAATGCATTTACTGATGTCATTTTTGTTCGCACTGTCAGTACTTCGTCACACTACACTTACGACGATGCTTGTATACGAGTACTTCCGGGTTGTGTTTACAATATCGAATGCGTTGACTGACGTCAGATTTGTTTTCTAGATTCTATAAAAGTCAAGTCAGTGTGTTAAAAGGCTCCAACTGCCCGGAAAAGCCAGTGCGAGGTCCAGGTATGCGACCTTGACACTCTCCGATCCATCCGTATAAGCAAAATCTCTGTCCTTCCATTGCCTTCCTTTCCAACCTACCATTCCCTTCACTCTCAATTTTCTCTTCACTCTCAATTTTCCCATGTTTAATGCACTATCCAAAAGGGCGGCAATAGGCTTTCCCCCTTATTACGTGAGTGAGACCAAATTATAATTACTAGCTTTTAAACTTTCGCGATCCATGATATAATATTATTTATGTATTTACGGGAATTAACGCGATGACGAAAAGGCATTACATACCTCTGAATTGCCTGACGTTTCGACCAGGTTGCACTGGCCGGGGTCACAGGCTGACTGGCTCAGCGGTGCACGCCCTCCGTCGTCTACATCGTGAGGTAGAAGGTTCTTCATCCACCTCCACTTTTTCGATATTTTTGATATTTTCGTTTCGCCATGTACCGTCACATACTATACTAACAGTGTCCCTATTCTGTAAGCAAAACCGATGTGGCCCTATTCTGGTGTTCACCCGACTGCGCATAAAAGCGAGGTGGCATGTTTTTTATTACTCGATTCCACGCTGTAAATTATAATTGTCAAAATGCGGGTGCTTTACACGGCTTTGCTTACCCCTTCGTTAATACAAGGCTTAGTGTATGTATTTATGTGTAAAAAAATCACTCACCGATTATAAACGGTATTTGAAAGAGGCACCCAGCTACCTCCCTGTACCGGGGTCCAACAGATTCCATGACGATGACGAATGACACAACCATGGTCCCAGCAGTGGCTATGCCGAGGAACGTTCTCAGGGTGGTGAAAACGATGTAGTTGGGAGAAAATGGGATGCCCAGCCCAAAAATGATGACTGTTGAAATTGCCACCAGAAAGGTGTTTTTGCGGCCATATCTGTAAATTTTAATTTGAGAATGATGTTTAGTAAACTTGTTAATGTAGATGTAGATCATAACTTCATAATGCCAAGGTCTGCTGATGCAACCATTAATTTTAAATCAACATGTTTTAATCCGGTCATAAATTTACCATAAATTCATAGATCAGGTATACTAATTTAAACATAGGTTTATTTCCAAATCAAGTGTAGGCAAGGTCAGTCTAGGATGGGTGACCATTCGTAACACATTGAGACCCCTCCGTGCCTCGGAGAGCGAGTTAAACCGTCGGTACGTAGTTCGAAAAAGGCGCGGAGGATGATGACTTACATAGTAATTGGTCTAGTGGTTAGTGATCCTGACTGCTGAGCCAGAGGTTGTGGGTTCGATTCCCACCCAGGACAAATAATTGTGTATTATAATACAATTATTTGTATTGTATGTATTTACTAGTATATAAGTATGTGTATTAGCAGTCTGGTTACCATAGTACAGGCTCTGGCTAATTTGGGATCAGAGTGTGTAAAATATGTCAAATTATTATCACCATTACTTTAAATTCCAACACTTTAAGTTAATATGAAATATAATTTCTTGTCATATCATTTGGAATAGGAATCAATTTAACTAAAGTCGTGACAATGACAGCTCAATAATCGTGACAATTAAATTAATTTTGTTTAATTTGTCTGTAATTAATGAAATTTCAGACAAAGTAAACAAAATTAATATTGCATATCGTAAATAATATCACAAAGAGGAGATAGGGCAATTGAGGGCATTGGCAGTGACCATATAACTGTCGGTCATGTGTACACAGATGTATCTGCTGATGAATAGGGATCATGAGTGTGGGGGATAGGATTGTCAGGGGGCGAATTATGCCTGTAATACTGGTCAGAACTTCTAATTATAGATATAAAGTCAACGCTAAGTTTTTCAAATTATGTTAAAGGTCAATTGAATGACTTAATAAAATCTGTTCCCGGATCCCTCTTATTTAAGGCGCAGTACGGCACACTGAAAACCCCGGCGGCGGGGTGAAGCCCCGAGGGGATTTCCAGACGCACAATTTTTTTTTATAAAAAAGCATTCTAATAGGTCGGGGAACATGTCTTTTCGTATTTTGTATGTATAAAATTGAAGAAAAATCTCTTTGGTTGTACAAAGTTGGTTTAAGCGTTTTCAGTCCGGGAATTTCGATGTCAAAGATGCAGTTCGCTCTGTTCACACGGATAAAGTCGACGCCGTGTTTGAAAAACTGGAGCAAGATCGGCATATTAGTAGTTACGACATACCCGAGGAACTGAGGATTGACTGCAAAATAATTTTGACCCATTTGAAAAGTCTGGCTAAACCAAAGATAATTGGGCGCCACACGAGCTCACTGAAAGAAACCTAATGAATCGTGTACTCATTTGCAATTCTCTGTTGAAACGTTAAAACCTAACCATTTCGAAAAGATTGATCACTGGTGATTAAAAGTAGATCAAGTTTGACAAGAAAGTGCGAAAAAGATCATGGTCAAAGGGTAGTCAAGCTCCACAGACTGTAGCGAAACCCGGATTAACACGCAATAAGGTGATACTGTGTGTATGGTGGGATTGGAAGGGAATCGTTTATTATGAGCTTTTCACCGCGGGGCAAAACCAACAAATAATGAAACTCAAGCAAGAAATCAAAAAAAAACGGCCGGAATTGAATGAGGAATGAATTGAGGAAAGCAGTGATCTTTTATCATGATAATGCTAAAGCACACACATCTTTGTTTGGTTGCGAAGTTTTAATGCATCCACCATATAGTTCTGACCGGTCTCGGTCTCTTCAGAATTCTTTGAGTAGTGTTAGGTAAACATTAAGAAAGAACTGTCAAAACTACATGTCGCAGTTTATTGATAAAAAATCCCAAGTTTTCTACAGCAATGGGATTATGTCACTACCGACAAGATGGCAACGAATTATTGGACAAAATGGCACATATATATATTAAAACTAAATGTAATTTAACTTTAAAAAAAAATGTGTTGAATTTGTATATAAAATAAGAAAAAACTTTTCCCCGACTATAACATTCACGAAAACATTTTTCTAACATTTTATTCTAAATTGGAAGTTTTATTCTGATGGTCTATCTCTAAAATATAGATGTCTTTTTGTTTATCATACATACAACACGAAACTGTATTATAAATAATTTTGTTTTTAATGGCATTTACATTCACATCTATTTTTTAACTAAAAGAAGGGTTGGTGAACATGAGCCGTATTTAATATTTCTCTGTCTCCGTTTGTCAATGTTAAGATGGTTTTTGAAAAATATAATTTAAAAAAAGTGTGTTTGTGTGTGCAATTCACACACGGCAGAAGTAAAACTTCAGAAAAGTAGCCTACTAGAGAATGAGAAATAATAAAAAATATAATCAACACAAATAATTTACTAATGTTATTAAACTTAATTTTAGATAATTTCTATAAAACTTATTGGTCAAATTATTTTATTTTATTCAATAGGTACAGACAACAGATCAAAATATACAAAGAATGGCCTTAATAATAAACAGTAGGCAAACCTGAACTCCAGTTACAACTGTACACAACTTTCAAAACAAACAATACTTCGTTTTCAATATAGGTTAAGGTTGGATTTAAATGTAAATTTGTAAAGAATCAATTAATTATAAGTGAAATATGGAGAAAAAACAACTAAAATAAATTTAATACGCAAATGCACAAAAATTACACCACGTTGACATCGACATATTTTCTGAAGGCTTGGTAGTACGCAACAGCAAAGATAAAGATTGGTAGTATCTAGGCGCAAAGATAAAGATTATAGGAACTTTATCGTAAGAACTTTATCGTGATAACGTGAAACCACAAATCACGATTCTTAAGAAGTTTCACTTCAATAAATAATCTATCACCAATTAATTTCATTTGGAGTCAATTTCTAAATAATATGAGCAGTCCGTTCCTACTTTTGTTTACATGAGCCCTCTTTTAAATATTAATGTAAAATAGTTATTGTTATATCAGATTGCACTGTTTTCCTAAGGTCCACTCAAAATAGATCGCCGACCGCCGATCTATTTCCAGCCATCTAACATTAGACACGTTTGTGCACTTTTGCTATGGGGAAAAAATCGTAATTCGAGTTGAGTTCTGTCAGATCCTTATTAATTAATGTCACCAACCTGCTAATGTGACGTTTTAAGTTCGTCGTTTCGTTTAAGTTTTCACTTCTGTCTGTCTGTCGTCTGTTTTTTTTTTTAATCAAATACAGACTTCTGAATATTTTGTAACAATACTTATCATTTATTTTCTATAAGATACTTATAATATACCATAATTTTTATATAGTCTATAATATACTGCACTGCACTTATGAGCAAAAGTGTTATTTGCATGGCTCCAAATATTTATAATAAATTTCCCAAATGTTGGAAAGATCTAAGTAGCGAAACATTTAAGCAAAAAGTAAAATCATTTCTTATTGAAAAAGACTTTTTAAATGAAAAATTTGGTTTGACATAATTAAGTACTTAATTAGACACATTTGACGTAATATTAAGATTCAATATAAGTATTACTTTGACATTGTAGACATTAATTTTAGACTGATAATTAATTATAACTTCAATACTATATACACATTTTTCTAATGTTAACTGGTGATATCAGGTCAAGTGACAGAAATAGATCACTGATGAGAATTTATACAGATTTAAAAATTAATTAAATTAAAATTCGCACGTCATTGTATATGGCAAAACATATCTTGAACTTTCTCCAACTTTCTATCTTGCATGCGATTGTTTATTGTATGTACACATGTGTTTGAGCGAATAAATAAATTATCTTATCTTATCTTATCTTATAAACGAGCGTTATATCAAGCAGATACAAAGGTACATAATCTATCTATATAAATAAAAATAAATCTGTAAAGGTGTTGCTAAGCGCAAAACTCGAGAAAGGCTCGACCAATTCGGCTAATTTCTTTTTTCATATTTTCGTTAAGGCACAGGGAAGGTTCTTATGGAGAGAAAAACGTAAAAATTGCGAGGAAAATACTAAAAACAACACTTCTTTTCCTATACAAACCACAGAGGAAATAATAATTAAAACACAGGTCCCCAGCTGTCAAACATTTGACGTCGTTAACTTTTGACAGAACAAAGTCTGTCGGGGCAGCTAATATTAAATACATATTACATATTTTGAGTGAGGTGAGAGGGAATACGAGTGATCGCTAAACTTATGTAACTATAATAACTTATTTATTTTTTGAATATGATACCTATTAACTGTCTAGACAACACCCAGTGTATCTTGAACAGTTTTTTGTAGTCATAGTGTGGTTGGTGGATAAACCACACCTTGTTTTATGCAACAAAGTCCGAAAGCAAGTAACAGCTTGTCCCGTGTTATCGTCTGGCACAGTTATTTAGGAGTGTCGCAACGGCTTTATATTGAAAACGCGACATAACGATACGTTTCTTTTAAAACGCCGATTATTTTTACGTTATAATATATTAGTATGATATATATCACTTCTCTTCGTAGAACAATGCGTTTTTATTATCATCGCAAAACACGGCTTACGCCCTTTTTTATGGTATAGGGGGCAAACGAGCAGACGGGTCACCTGATGGTCAATGACTACCGCTACCCATTTGCACCTGCAAGTCCTGCAACCCAAGAGTCACAAGTGCGTTGCCGGCCTTTAAATATTTTTTTACGTAGGTAAATTAAGTACCTAACCTAAATTGACTCCGTACTTACAATTAACTAAAACTAACTTTTATTTACAGTTTTATCAAAACAACACCAAGATTAATTACAAAAAAATCAAAACTAATTAACGACGAAATCGCTCACCAACTCACATTAATCACATATCAGACATAAAACGTCATACAACGTCAAGCGAGTTATCCGCACTGATTTAATATTCAAACGATATAGTAAATAATCTAACGTTTAAGATGAACAAATAACTAATATAATATATATATATAAACTAATATTTAATATTTTTGTACATTGATAGGAACATAGTTTTTAAATGGTTGTATTAGAGCATAATTTAGCATGGGATACAAATATTATTAAATTTGACATTGAATAGCCGGCCCGCGTCGCAGGTGTGATCGTAGGATTCGTAGGTATGAATTTGTAACAAATATAATCGCTCAATATAAATAACTCTTGCCGGCTATGATAAATAATAAGCTGTATGGTTATTTATAAATATTAAGTTATTTTATTTGTTATCTAATATAACGAACACTCCTACAGTTATTAACGTTTACCAGTATTTATAAACTCTGGAAACACTAAGGTATTAATTTAATAATCGGAATTTAATCGCTGTGGACATTAAACTCTTAGCTCGTTCTGGGGACCTGGGAGAGCCATGCACGGCCTCACAGAAAACCGGCAGTGAAGCAATGCTTGCATTACTTTTCTCCGCGTGAGGTTACTGGAGGCCCTAACCCTCCTCTCTCCCCTATTCCCGTTCATCCCCTCTTCCCACTCTTCCTCCCTCCCCCTCTTCTCCCACCTTAAAGGGCGGCAACGCACTTGTGACACGCACTTGTGACTCTTGAGGTACAGGTGCCCATGGGCGGCGGTAGTCTTTTACCATCAGGTGACACGTCTGCTCGTTTGCCTCCTATACCATAAAAAAAAAGAAAAGGGAACTCGTGCAAACCTGTAGTATTCAGTACTAACGATCGTAGGGAGGTATGTAAGGGTAAAGAGCTCCAAGGTCGATATTATCGAGCCCTAAATGGGTCTGATGTAGACTTAAAAGCATCCACATCCTGGTTCCATACATACGATTTGGTGGTCTCTTCGGAGCAACCGAAATTTTTGTCTTTCCAATCCTGGACGAGCGATGTTGTTATGACAAATAACTATAGGAAATTTATCCTTAAAGATGGTACGGTTGTCGGTTGCCATTCTGTTGGGCATGCCACAGTCCTGGTGAATCCATCTGGCATATTATTTCTGGTTGTTGTCGTCTTGTCAAAGGTGAGTATTTGCACAGACACAACTAAGTGGCCAGGATTGTACGTCAACAACTGTTACCTAAATACAATCTTGTGAATTTGGAGGTACAATATTACAGCTGTATGCCCGACCCAGTTCTCGAAATTGGACGAGCCACATTGTATTGCGAACGATTTATCAAAACTGACAGAACTTTATATTTTTAAATTATTTGGATTTACTTAAGTTTTTTTATGGTATAGGGGGCAAACAAGGAGACGGGTCACGTGATGGTAAATGACTACCACCGCCTATGAGCACCTACAACTGAAGAGTCACAAGTGCGTTGCCGGCCTTTAAGGTGGGAGTAGGGGAATAGGAGGCGAGGAGGGGTGAGAGGGAGGGTTAGGGCCTCCGGTAACCATACTCACTCGGCGAAAAGCAATGCAAATATTACTTCACGGCCGGTTCTCTGTGAGGTCGTGGTGGGCCCAAACTAAGAATAGCTTGTGCTATGGGTTCACATACTTTGATACATTTTTTGTTAATACATAATATAATAGAAACACAAACTAACACACATATTTTTAATGCTTGAATATGTCAAACATATACATTTTTGCACTGAACGGGCAGGCATTGAACTCGCGACCCCTTTCTGACATTTGAACACTCCACCGCACCACTGAAGTCATTAAATGTTATAAAAGAAACAAATACATAATGGAACAAATTAACTAAAGACTACTATGTTCTGCACGAGGTCAAACCTCAAAAAAACCTGAACCTAATTTAATTTATTCCATTAAGAATTGTCCCTTCAATGTTACTTTCCCCTTAATAAAGAGAAAGTTGATTGTGCAAAATGAGTAACAAAAAGTTGTGTACGAGCATATAATTATATTCGTTGCAGCACCTTCCATTAACAGACCATTGTCGTTTTGTTAAAGGAAAAACTGGCCGCTTTAATGATCATATTTTTTTATCATACAGCCTTTGATTCATTGCGTATATTGCACTAAATATACATGTGTGCAAAGAATAAGAATTTAATAATGATAATATTAATGATGATATTTTATACAATGAATTAACAAAAATAAGATGTTACAATGATAATCATGGCACAGCACGTCTCACTGAACAATCGGTATGCAACATAAGAAATCGGTCTAAAACTAAAACTGTCTACATTTTACATATCTGTAAAATAATTACACATCCTTAATAATCACAATGTCAAAAGCCGGCTGCACGCACGAAAAAACATGACTCATGCGGCGTTACCTCGCTCTGAGGCGTTCCGATGACGTTGTCACGTTCAACTATCGCCAGTAAACCGACTTTACAGACAACCGATTTTTTTTTATGTTATAGGGGGCAAAGGAGCAGACGGGTCACCTGATGGTAAATGACTACCGCCGCCCATGCGCACCTGCGACTCAAGTCACAAGTGCGTTGCTGGCCTTTAAGGTGGAAGTAGGGGAAGGGTGGAAGAAGGAGTGAGGGAGGACCGGTAACCTCACTCTCTCGGCGAAAAGCAATGCAATCATTGCTTCACTGCCGGTTTTCTGTGAGGCCGTGGTATCACCCCGGTCGAGCCGGCCCTTACGTGCCGAAGCATGGCTCTCCCACGATACTATTATACTAATGCTATACTAACTTAGTGAGATCCTTGATGTGGTAATGTTTCACTAAGGTACCCTAGAAAAGGCTGCAGTTAAATTACTATACTAGCACAGTGTAGGTTCTGCTTGTAAGTAGCATTCCTAGATCTCCCTGTTCCCACCAAAGGGAGATCTAGCAATGCAACCGGTGGGGTTTTTGGCTTGTAATTAGAGAGAACATTATATCTACGTTGATATAATTGTTTTACAATATCTTACAGTAAATATTTACTGATAGTAGATAGTAATACATTTAAAGCTTTTAATTACTTATGAATGAATTAATTACTTACGTGGAACAATTTAGATATCTCAATTATCACATCCGAACATCTCACCTTACCTTTAAATGTCCGACAAGAAGCTTGCAATAATGTTATTATAGTTTTTGATTTTTCAGCTAGTCGTTTATATAATAATTTATTTTGCTTTTTATAAATGACTGGAACAATAACCGAAAAAATGCAATATCGATATCCTTTCATTTGAAGCCATTCAGAAAAATCGGATCGTCCAATTCATGTCCAGAGTTGACCGATGTAAGAATGTTATTATAAGAAGTCTGTCAGAAAGAATGTTTACGTCATGCATATACAAGCACGGGATCAAATCGACAGCTTTAATGTTTATTTTGTTTTTGGTTTGTGTATTTTGTTGTTCCGATTGCTATTTATATAATACCCTATGAATCTTGTGTTCGAAATAAATATTTATTATTATTATTGATATTATAAATGTTATAATGGCTACGCACCCGTTGGACCTCCAAGATTAGACCCTATCACAAATGTACCCGTTCGATCTCATTTTTAGATCCCTTTGGACCTTCAAAATATATGATTAAAAAGTACAGTTATGTTGAAAATTTTTAATCAGAATTCTAAAAATTTGGTGAAATACCTTACGCAAATACAGGCACACATAGTACTCCGTAGTTTTAGTACAAAAACATGCATGTTTTATATTTAAAAGATTAAAGATCAGTAAAATTAGAAAAATACGTGATCTGATTGGAACAGGTGATTTTGTTTGTACAACAAAATTACCTATTCCAATCAGATCACGTATTTTTTTTATGTTTTTGATTAAAAATATTGATTTATTGTAAAGAGTTTTATTTTTGCTGAAGTGTCTCACTTTTGTGCACGATTGTATTTTGGCTTTTCATACGAAGATGTATAAATGAGGTCCAACGGAACACGTTGTTTCATCGAGTGTCCAATGGGCACTAAAGTATAGGCAAAATCCAAGTTTGAAGGTCCAAACGGTACAGGGAGGTCCAAAGGGTTATATTTGTAGATGAGGTCCAAAGTTGTAGGTCCTACGGGTACGTAGCCGTTATAATAAGTTTGTTTATTTGATACGCTATCGTGTCTTAACCACTACTACCGATCATCATACACATCATCAGGGGTACATTATTTAAGGGTCCATATGATCAAAATTGTTTTTATACCACCTTTGTTAAAAATTATAAATCAACACACACAGAGTCACCGCAAGAATAGTTTGCTTCTAATTTTACATTTGACGAAGCAGAAGAAAAAAAAATGAATAACATAATATCACATCTGCCTGTTTCGATCTATAACCGCCCGTTTCCAATTTACCGATTTAACGATTAAAAGAGAGTGCTAACGAAGCTGCAGCAATAACTAGTGTATCATATCTCGCAGTCGTAAGACAGATAACGCAGGCATTATGTCTGCAAAATCGATTGCCAATGTTGCACTCATCATAATTTAGTTTGGCCAGACAGTTGCAATACCAGAGAGGTATTATTATTATTTACTGCACGGATGGCGCAATGGTTTAAGTGGTCTCCTCGTCACTACGAGGCGCCGAGTGTTGTGGGTTCGAATCCTACACGGGACATAAATTTGTGTGATCCTCAAATAGTTGTCCCGAGTCTGGGTGTTCTTTGTGTCCGTTGTTTAAATGTTTGTGAAGAGCGACGCGACCGTTGTCTTTAAAAAAAAAAATACATCTACCGTTCGGCTTCAAGTTTTTTTTTTATATAAAACAGTTCAGTTAGAACAGAACATATTACCTCTCGCAATTTCGTATTCGATGTAAGATTTTAGAGATGTAGATAGATAGATAGATTACACTTTATTTGTACACCAGGGTTTATATTTTGACACTGTTATAATATTGTAAAACTGAAGTTTAGTTTGTTTGAAGTAGTAAATCAAAGGAAATGCATATGTCCATATATACATACAATCAAACCTGTATTTCCGAAGGGTAAGTAGAGACGTATAAAGCATCAACATTCAGCTTAATTTGGTTTCACTCACGTAATATGGGACAAGCCTATTGATGTCAACTTGACACTTTGGGATATAAGATGGGAAAATTGGGAATATCTACATTGAAAGGGAAAGGTAGAAGGGCACCGTTACCGGAAGCCCTAACCCTTCAGTTTCTCACCCACTTCTTGCGATCAGAAAGCTGCTATGGGAGTTGGTGTCTTGTTCTCAACACCGCACAATTTAATATCCCTTAAAGCTGTCAATTTGCATGGCAAGAATTCGCATTTTTGTGTTTTGACCCTATATAAATACTGCTGTTTAACTGAAATACAATCAGAAATTTTGCTATATAACAAAATTACCTACCTAACATTTAAAACAATCTCATCTGCAAATATTTCTACATCGTTAACAAATACATGACTTAATGAACACTGTATTTACAACGAATAGTGTAGAAACTGTAATTAACATTTGCTGGATTACTGTTACAACTGTCTAACACATATATATACATATGTACGTTTCTACACAAACAATTAATATCTACGTAGTTTCATAACCTCTTTGGCTGCATTCAACTAAAAGAGATAATATTTTATTATCATGTATGGCAGCCACACGATAGTGTGACTGACGAAGGATCATCAGCGGTCATTTCACTGTGACGGCCCCGTAAGCAGAGAGACCCTCTACAGTCTATCACTCCTAGAACTTCATTGGAGTGACAGAATTACCAGAGCAAGAGCGAAAAGTTATAGATTTTTTTCATATGGCTAAAATAATAATAATAATGACTTAACACATCTCACGCACGGCCGTCTGATCCTAAACTAGGCGGAGCCTGTACTATGGTAACCAGACTGCTGATAAACATACTTATATATTTCTACATACATACATATTATAGATAAAATACACCCAGACATAGAACAAATGATCATGCTCATCACACAATTATTTACCCTGGGTGGGAATCGAACCCACGACCTCTGGCTCAGCAGTCAGGGTCACTAACCACTAGACCAACAGTCCAGTAAATGGTTGCGTAATTTCGTGCTTGCATTTTTAGGTAGATAACGTCTTAAAATGAGTAGCTATAATAAGGCACGTTCTAACTAATTAAATAAACCGAAATGTCCGAAACCGGTATTATATTATTCGAATATCGGTATTCGTATCCAGATCAGAAATTTTAAATCCGTAACATTCCTGATTTCTACAAGTAAAAAAAATCGTATCCCAAACTTAATCTATTTACTATAATTTTAGTATGGATTTAAAAAATACACACCTGTCTGAGAGAAATCCAAAAATGATACTACCAATCAGGACTCCAAGCTGCAGCATCATCTGCGTAAAACTTGCCAACCATCTTCTCTCGCAGATTAAATCCCACTCGGAGACTATAGTGTTATCAAACGGAGTCGTATCGTACTTATATTCTAAGCATCCCTTATAACAAGTGTTGTTTAACAAGTGTTCAGTAGCATTCGGTAGATTTGTACACCAAAATGTCACGTTTGGTGTTAGGAACAGTATTGCCATTTGTACCCATCCTGAACTTAATTTCACTAGTGATATTGTGCCAAACACTAAAAATTGCCATCGTCCAAACTCGCCGAGTAGTTTAGCAAAGGGGTCCTGTTTTTGTACACGATTATTAATTTTATCTGTAATTTTGATAACCATTTTGAATGAAAAAAAAAATCACTTTATTCTGCTTACACACACACAATTACTTTTTTAACCAACTAACATATTTTTTCAAATGTGCTTTTTCGAACATTTATTTAATAAACATTAAATTATTTTTTCGAAAACACTTTTTTAAATTAAACCTTTTTTATAAATTATGTACAAATTTATTGTACTTCTTTTTTATTTTGTTAAAATTTTCGAATACACTTTTTTAAATTAAAAGTCTTTTACACTTTTTTTAATTAAGTATCTTTAACTTGTAAATTTTTCTTAAAATATTATTTTATAATTTACTTTTTATTTTCTTTATTCAGGACGGCTGTTTTATTTTTTCTTCTTCTATGTCGAGACGTGCTTATCGCTCCACCTCCGATATTATCTGTTGATAGTAAACATTCACTTAGCACTTATAAATGAGATCTATATGTAGGTTGAGCAATCGAAACAGTTATATTACTTTTTATGGAGTCATTTGACTGAACGGCTAGAGCATTGTGTAATTGGTTATTTCGCGAACTACCAATGCAACGTATATTGCTGTTTTGGCCTCCAAGATATGATCTACAAGTAAGTGTTCAGTATTTACTGTAGAATGAGTCTGAGATCACGTCTTTAATTGAAGTCCATGTAAAAGCATTTGTTTTTCAAATAATTACAGACTAGTTTTATTAACCGACGAAAAAACGGAGGAAGTTCTCTAGTCAACCCAATTGAAATTGGTCCCATTTAAATTTCACTTAAAAATTTCAACCCAAAGAGTAAAAAATAGGGGATGAATTATTGTTCGCCCATTGACTTTACACCTGTGAACCGATTTTGTTCAAACTTAGCACACATATTATGTAGTTCTAATGACACTACAAATTTACCGAGACCTGTAGTTGATTTGATAATGCATGCGGAATTCAGTCGAGGGAACTCCTTAATGGTTTACAGCATATATTTCGTGTTTGTTCTTATTGATTCATGTTAATGATAGCTTTAAACCTTAAAAAAAATTTAATGGGCGCCAAACATACAAACAAAAATAAAATTCGAAAACACTTCGGCAAATAGATGCGACATCATCACTTACTCACTCACTTAATTTTTCGTATTAATGAATTTACTTGTTTCTATGTTTGGCGCCGACTCATAAATATTTAGATGTTTACGTTATTATAGGAGTTTAGTTAGGCTAACAAGTTTATTTGTCGCTTTAAAGTTCCCTTTTTCTATCGTCGGTTTAATTTCTTGTTAAAAAAAGTGTTTTTGAATTGTAAAAATTAAAATCAAAATACAAATGGGAAACGCCTGAAGTAGTCATCCCAAAGGTCATCTTACGCACGTTAATAATAATGGTTCAAGTCCTGTGAAAATGTTAGACGGTCTGGGCCAGCAGTCGAATGGCCGCGGGCAGGGTTAGAGAATTCGGTTTGCCTTCCTGGTCTGCAGCAATTCGTTGAAGTTTACCCATGGCTGTTATCACCATAGGGGCTACAAATCAAAAGTGAGTTATATATTTTACCTCCTCAAATACTGCATAGAAATTAGGATTGTCAACCGAGTTATCAAATATCATCATCATCTTCATGCCGATCCCAAATAAAATTGGGGAAAGCCTAATTTTATTTGGGGTCGGTGCAATATACTACAGTTATTAGTTATTTTTATTATTATTTTTCAAGATTACAAAGGGGTTTGGCTTGTTTCTTTTATGGCCGGCCGCCTGCCTGACTCCAACCTTCCTTGGGAGTGTAGTAATTTTCAGACGGGACAGAGTCTTTGATGTAGAAACGGGACTGAGACTGCAGTAACTCAAAGAGGCCGGGTCACGTACCCGTATGTGCATCTGTGATTGGAGGGGCCACTAGGACAGGAACATCAACTGGCCATCAAATAATACCATTAATATTATAAATGTGAAAGTTTGGATGGATGGATGTTTGTTACTCTTTCACGAAAAAACTACTGAACCAGTTGCGATGAAACTTGGTATAGATAGCTGGAGACCTGGATCAACATAAAGGTACCTTTTTATCCCGATATTCCTAAGGGATCGGGACTTACTTAATAAATAACAAAAGTAAATATTGTAACAAATAATCTAAGCCACAACCTTAAAACAATGAGTACTGCTTACGTCCAAATTACTTAGAGGCAGAATTGTTCCTTTGTAAACGAATTGCAAATAACAGCTATTAATGAAATAGTATTAAAGTATTAAAAGGCTCTCTTTTAAAAGCGCAAATCCGGCAAATTTGTTTGGTAACAAAACCACTCCAACCAGAAATGAGCCGCATCACTGAAGATGACTTTTTTGGCGACTTCCACTTACAGCAAAAAACATACTCCATCATCTAGCGAAGATAAACTAAACAACGGAGTAACTACTAATCCAGCATCGCGCTATGAGAATTATCGCACCGACTAGTAATATATACAACTTCCCTACATAAACCGTAGGGCCGCGGCCCGCCAGGCAGGATCACCTCGCCTGGTTGAGATGGAGGGACATAACATCTGTTCCTCGACAGCTCTAAAGCCCAATCAGTGACTACACGGCGCTGTACGTGGCCGTTGGGTTTTTAGCTCTTAAGTTAATTGATTTTTTTTAGATGAAAACCCATGTCTCGACACAAAATCCGCCAAGTTGATGTCGCAGAAAGACCCAGCTCTAAATCAATGCTCTGACTGGGGTTTTCTCGCACACTGTCGATCTTTCGTTTCTTTGACGAACAGGCACTGCTTCAACCATCACCGACCGGTTGTGTCAAATTTATTAATTAAACCCTTTTCTTTACCCTGTCAAAAGTAATTTATTGCACTCCAAATGTTTTAAGGATGTTGAAACAATAATTCCAGCACATTATGGACCCTGTAGGGCACTGCAACTTAGACTATCTTTGCACCTACAACTCTTTATTCACACACTTTATCACCCCAAGGTTGACTGGCAGAGAATGCCTTAGGGATTAAGTTCGCCTTTGTACAATATGTGTATAAAGTTTTAATAAATAAACGATGGATTGCGGACTCTGCAGCATGGCCATTAATGCTATAAATTGAACGTCATACAACGCACGGAACGTTAGGCGAACAGAGTACCGATGTATACACTTTATGTCTGTTTGTATACACTTTGGTACCGATTTTAATATTAAATTTTAACAATTTCAACGCGTTGTTGAAATGTGTAACGTTCCATGGTGAAATATCAAGACTAAATAAGATTTTTTGTCAAATTTGACAGCTATCGCTTTACCAAGATGGCCGCTATACACTGTCAAAGTTGGAGCGTCCTTCTTAAAAACCCCTTTACATAGAAACACCCAAAACAATGTAAAATATAAATAAACATTTTTATTTATACAAGTATTTGTATATATGTATAATCAGTAGATATATCGTACATTATTTCGTCTAGAATTGTACACCAGTTAAGGGGGGCCTGTCAATCACATTAGGTTGTATGTATGTATAATAAATATTTTTTTTAATCTACACTGCGTTTGTATTTGCGCAGCTCTGCTAGTTCTATACAAAATAAACCACTATCTATATGAATTCATGTATATATGCTAATATCTCTATCTATGCAAATATCAGATTGATTGTAGAAACAGGTATTGAGGTTTTCCTCAACAGTATCTAGTATTTTCAATAATATAAGACCACCGTTATAAAGCCGGTTTATTAGTATATAGAGTGTTTGGTTAAATATTAGTTAAAATTAATTTCACGGTGTTTTTAATGTGATCATAGCTTCTGTACCTTATAGTCACAAAATACTAATAGTAATGATCTGTAGGATGAAGTGGCATTCAAAGAACACGTACTTATTGTTAACTTTATGAGCGTGTTTCCGAGAAGTCACGACTATGGTCGGGTCTACATCAAGAGTCGAAACGACCTGCGATTTTTATAGATTTGACCTAATTATACAAAATTAATTAATAATTATTAGGACTAATTAATTATTATATACTCAGGGTGACTTGGAGTCTGAGTGATCACGAGAGTGAGTCCTGTAACAGTGACTTTAATCGTTAAATGTACTCCATTCCATACTATGTCAGAAAAACTCGAATCTCGAAGATAAGACTTGAAGTTTGTTCAAAGAGGAATTTATGAGTTCCGTTCACTTTACGTGACTTTACTTTACATTTTCATACATTTCATTTTATACATACACTAATCTTGACAAAAAAAAAAAAAACTTTTGGGTAAACAGTTTGTCCATTCCATCTTATTATTTAGATCGGCTGTTTTCTGAATAAAATAATTAAGTAATTAAAATAAAAACTTTCGTGAGTTGTATTCATGTTATTAAGAATATACTCACGTGTGACGCCTGACTCCGTCGCGACAGGATGCTTCCCTTCTTGAAAAAGGGCCCCCATTGGGTCCTAAACTAGTCTAGTAAACACGTGAGTAATTCAAAAATATTTCTTTAATAAACACAAAATAATTAATATTACAAGTATTAATTATTTTGTGACTTATTCACAAAGACGAAATCATCGCAAGAAAGACTCGTCACCGCAAAGACTCTTGAGCTACCAAGAGCTCCCACTGACGTCTTTTTTATACCCATTATAATGAGTCGGGTCTTCGATTGCCTTACCCGAGTCTAAAATAAATAGGACTTATCCTCCAGCGGACATATTCATAGATTAAACCACTTTTTAAAATTTGTCTTTATATAATTGTAATCTAAAAATGACATTTTTAGCAAACACAATTTCTTTACGTAATCTAAGCTAAAATATTATACATATTGGCTGTTAGCCATTCTATCGACCATGTGTAGGATGGTGGGACACAACCCGATATGGATTATATTGCGATAATACACTTATAAAAATTTTCCTTGCAAGGTAAATGTCGAAATTAGGTTCTTGAATTAGTGAAAGCCTTCATTTCATTGATATATGCTTTGGTTACATATACAGAGTATGTCGGCGACCTATGTACCATGGCGTTAGAAAATTCAACTGTCACCGTCACAGAGATCGTGGGTTCGATTCTCATTCAATGCTCATATTTGTATGTATGAAGCAGAATTGCAACAAGACCAAGAAAAACATTTATAGATCAAGTAAAGGAGCAGTCGAACATAGAGGTCAAGAAGATAGCATAACAAAAGGAAGAATTGAAAATTCTCCACCAACATACATATCTCATATACATGTAAATTGTGTTTTTTTTTTATTGATCTATTGGTTCGCCTACAACTGTTACAATTTTTCTTAGAACGAAACATGGTCTTTGATATAATGAATTAAAAAATTTCGAGTTCCGAATCGAAAATCCTGATCCAAAAGAACCAATGATTTTCGAACGGATGAACAGATTTTCTTGAATCATATATAAGAACACTCAAATCGGTTCATCCATTTGGGAACTATGATGCTACAGACAAACACACAGACACGTCAAACTTATAACACCCTCTTTTTGCGCCGGGGCCGGGGGGGTGAAAAAAGTGAATAATATCAACTAGCAAACACAGCTTTCTCAAAAAAAAGCATACGGACTGAACTTAGGATGCTAATTTAAATCATTCAATCACACACAGCTAATGTTACAATACAGTGAATAGAAAAGAATATGTAGTTAAAATAAGACTGAAAAATAATGTAATATAATAATTGTTTGATATGAGTTAGTTCTGTGGTGGACTTGGTCCCTGAATTTATCTTACTAATTTAAAGGCGAAAGTCTGAGAGGATGAATGTTTGTTACCCTTTTACGCAAAAATGGCTGAATAGATCTGGATGAAATTTGCTACAGAGATAGATTATAGTCTGTAATAGCTCATAGGCTAAATATACGGTTCCTGTGGGATAGATTTCACCAAAATTTCTAGGCGAACGAAATCGAGGGCAACAACTAGTAAATGGATACGCCAAAGATGTCTAGCTGGTGTTCGAATTTGTTGTGATGATGTAAGTGACAAACAGTAGGCCTCATGGTCAACGGTTACCGCCACGTACGAGAACGTGCATGACCTACTTGTTGAAAGTTCAATGACGCAAAGGTTTATTAGTGCATTATAAACACTGTTACACTCTTAAAGGTGTACTTGCTAAGTTAGGAATAAAGAAGTAATGTTTTTAATACTTTACTTGACTATTCAATACCGTATGTATCAAGCTAATAGCCCAGTGATCTATAAACATAGAACTCTGAAGCCAACAATTCGAATCAAATCTCCTATCTCACGCACACCCCTGACTTTTCGATTGTAATGATTAGAAATGAAGTATCACTTGCTCTAATCATGAGGTCCGTCCGTCTGTATTCCTTTTACACTGAGAGGGTGGGGCAGTTTATTAACAGGGCTGACAGTGATATTGTAAGAAGAGGCGGTGCTGCGGCGTAACCCTCATTTGTATGTAGATAAGTACAGATTTTTACTCATATCTGAGCTTCAAAAGAAGCGCCTTAAGCCTACAGAAAACTGGACTTAGTATACCACAGTTTATTGTTGGATTTTTACTAGTGAACTCTCTTTTTTTTATTATTATTGATTTGGGTGCCTGGTGCTACCTCGACCATTTCTGGTCTTTTGTAGCGCACCTCTGGTTTACAGTTCACTGCTCAGACTTATGGCTTCGAGAAACCTCCAGATCCTATCAGCAGTGATTGTTTGTATTTCCTGCGGTTGCATGATGTGCAACCCTGGGTGAATACTTCGGTGCCGCATTAGTGGGCCACAAGAGCATAAAATATGCATTGCAGTCTCTTCTGTTTCTTGACAGAATCTGCAAATTGTGTTCTCACCCAATTTTAGGTTGAACATATGTTTGTTCAGTTTGCAGTGTCCGGTGAGGACTCTTGTTACTGCACAGGTTTTGTATCTTTTGAGCTCCAGAAGTTCTTTAGATACTTTATTATCGTAGCCCTTTATTATGGCTTTCGAGTGTCTTAGACCAGCCGTGACCGGCAGTCTTCCATCTCTTAATAGCCAATGATGTATATTTGGCGTTTATGATAGAATACGCTCGCTGTTTGCTGATGCCGCAGAATGGTTCTGGGCCATGAACTCTCTTTAGAAAGCTGGTGGGTTTCATTGGCAATGCGCGAGCAAGAGTTAATAATAGGACTGTATGCCGTAACTTACCGATATGTGTAAACTAGCAGCGCCCCGCGGTTTCACCCGCGTACGTCCCGATATCGATGGAATGTCGGGATAAGAAGTAGCCTATATGTTAATCCAGGTCTCCAGCTATCTACATACTAAGTTTCATCACATCGGTTTAGTAGTTTTGGCGTGAAAGAGTAACTAACATCCATCCAGCCATCCAAACTTTCACATTTATAATATTAGTGGGATTATAGGTAATTCTAAGGTTCTAATTATCTTTTAAACCAAAACAAACTGAAATTTGGAATGCATTTTTCTACCCGTTTGGGTAGGGTGGTTTCAATACCTAATTAAAATAATTAATTTCTCTTTGTTGAGCATAATATAATTTTTTTTTGTTTATTTAACATAAAAGTTTATTAGCAACTAAGCTAAAAAATGTAATGGTAATTTGATGATTATAACTATTTATAACATAACATTAAAACACTGTGAAAACAATCGTCCGGTTTATTTTTACATTGTCAATTATTTTACCTTAAAGTTTTTATTTTATAATCACCAAATTAACATTACAAGTTATGACAATGATTTGACATCATGAAGGCGTGGCGACAGGACTTGGTATTTCATTCAAAAATGAACTGAATCTTTTAACAGTCATCAGTCTGTTTGCACATTATTTGTTTTCATTTTCAATATGTAAACTGTTTTATGGTGTACAAATTGTAAGTATTGTATTGTATCAATACTATCTTCTAACGTCACATTTTCCTACCTAACAACTGTCATTGATTTAAATCCTCTAATTATTACCTTTTGTACCGAGAAATAAAAATACACAAACATGACTTCATTTGACAGTATGTTCATTGTACGTTGCTTTGTAAATATAGGTACTTATATAAAATACCTTATGCACAAGCACTTATAAACTGTATTGAATTGGAAAGGTCACTGCACGTATGACGATTACGCAAATTAAATATGTATTTCGATGACCTTTAAATAACAAAATGCAGGCGTAAAGTTAAGGCTCCGATAGGCTGAGTGGGAGACGTGAGTGCGTGAGTGTGTTACATATTTAAGTGTGTGTCACTTCACTGAATGGAACGGCGGCATAATGACAGTTAACCACAGAAATCTAAATAAGGTAATAGAAGTGCTATGAACGCGTAAACTTGTCGCCGCGCTGGTGACTCAGACGCCACCAGTGCGCAATGTTAACGAGTAACTGAGCGTCAGTTACTCGTGAAACTTTGTCTCGGCAAGTGCGGTTGTAAAAATGGTGTTTTGCAGCATTGCCCACTGCGGCAATTAGTCTACTACGTGTAATTACACTAATCAAGGGATAACATTTGGATAACTTTCATCGGTAAGTGTTTTCTTTTGGTTTTATTGATGTTTTGATAAAAGTACATTTTAAAACATAACTCTACCAATAAATAGTACGACTGGCATAATTTGGGGCTTTATTTCTACTTACTACTTACATTGCCCGTTGTGTTGGATGCTATCCGACAGTTTGGTTTTATAAAAAGAAATGTATAACGCAATGAATAATGGTGTTGGCTTTAGCATTTATAAGGGCACGGTCACAAAGAATCGTCGAGAGTTAGAGATGTGCTAAACGATATTAGGATACCTACAGTAGTACTCACAAACTGTACATTTTACATTAAAAGATAAAAATGAAACATGAAAAATTGTTTTCATAAGTGAATATATTATTTATTGGTTAATTTCGTTTATTTTAGATTCCCATAGAATGCAGATACGAAAGACAAGTGGATAAAACTTATTTGTTGTTTGATTTGTTCGATTCATTTTACGGAGGATGACTTCAATATATCAACAAAACGACGTACTCTGTTAAAATCTGCAGTACCTACAAATAACATAATGAACTTGTTCAATGTAGTGAATTCAGGTTTATATTGTTTTGACCGATTTAATAAAAAAGTAAATAAAGACTGCAATGCGAGAATAACGTGAAGTTTGTTTTTTTTTAATATTTGATGACAAATATTTTCACCAATATGATCAGTCCACGACTGATAACCACGTCATTCATTTCATTAAATGTGATATCCGCCTTAATTGTTACGCAAAAATGAAATTGTTCCAGAAAGACAGTTATTTAATAAATATCTTTATTTTACAGGACAGTAATTTTTAATACTTCATCTTTTAATAATTTTTGTAAAGAATAAATTATATTTAACAATACAGCATGGACCCACTAATAACTTTCTTCTATTATTCCTTGGTTCCGTGGTATTACGGTAGTACCTGTAGCAGGGCTACATCCCTCACTCGAGGTCGCGTTTTATATACCTACCAATTTAGCTATCCGTCCACGGTAAAAGTGTCAGTAGGGGCGACAACGCGTAGCTGAGAGCACGTATGCACGGCAGAACGGTATTCTCCGTAAATAAAAACAAAATGTCAAATCGAACTTATTACGAAGTGGAGATATTTAGTTATTGCTAAATGTATTTATTATGTTAAATTGCGTTATTGCTAGATGTTAGTGATCTGTAAAATCCTTTAAAAATAAGTTGCAAAAATGATTTTAGCTATTACTTTTTTGTCAATATAATATAAAAATACTTTAGGTGTTTATTTTTTACTCGCCATTGCCGCGTGGCTGTACTAATAATAAATAATAGTTATCTTCTTAACAAAGAATAAATGTTACTTATATATATATTCTATACAATGTTGCACTAAAACCGGTTTTGAGTGATTAGCCAGATTGAAGTTGTAATAAATGTAGTCTATTAAACCGTCAATAATAAACCCATAATTTCTACGAAAGGTGATGAGCTTAGTAGGTGTGGACTGCCAGTGTATTCATTTGTTGTAACTTGTAGGCAAGGCGAACTGACGGCTGCTTCTCTCACACAATATGTAATATAGTTAGAAATATAGTGAAAATAATAATAAGAGCTACTAAAATGTAAAACATATTGAGAGCGCCACGGATTGAGGTTTTTATTTGAGTTGGTAGTTATTTGTTATTGAATACTTTTGTGTAATATAATATGTAATACAAAAGTATTAAATTATAAGAGTATCTTTCTCTAGTCTACGCAACAGCCATTACTAGCAACCCGCCCTAGCTTCGCACGGGTAGCAGAGACATCTTCAACAATCATAATCATATTTCAACCAATTTACACAAAACCTTAACAAATTACATACCTAAACCTTCCTCATAAATAGCTCTATCTGTTGATGTAAACCGCATGAAAATCCGTTGAGTAGTTTTTGAGTTTATCGTGAACAGATAGACAGACAAACGCAGCGGTGTAAAATGTAGTGATGTAGTGATAGTGATGTATGTCTACAGCATCAACATTTTATGTTACTATCGAAGGTTTAAGGATATTTTAATTACCTATAAAAATTAAAGATATAAATTTCATAGGGAAAATAATTTTATTTATCATCATATAAAACTCAACACTCATAAATTTTATTATCAAGTGTGTGTTCCGATATGCACTGCGAGCACTATAACAACTGACGTAAATTTAGTCTACTGCGAAGCCGTTCCTGTATAATTAGCTTTACTGGTTACTGTTCAATATGGGACACAGTCCAGTATACTGGCATCTATGTTTTTTGGCTTGAAAATAATTATCATATATATGTACAAGTTATCTGTTCAACAAGAAAAAAAAATATTTGAATGTAATTATATTTAAAAAATTAATATTCAAGTCAATTGTCAATTGACAATTACTCGCATAATAAAAGTAAGTTTACTTTTTAATAAAAGAAAATATTGTTTTTTAAGTAACCGAATGCATAATAACGATAATAACTTTATAACCGAATTATTTAAATGGGGCTATGTACGGTAAAAATGATGAACATATTTCTACAAATAATTGTTTATTACCTAACTGGAAAAAAATTGTAGTTGATCACATGATCAAAGCACTGAGAGCACCTTTCCTCGAAAACGCCAGTGCTCACAGTACAAAAATGGCGACGATTTATGACATCATATACTTCCCTAGGATACTGCGGCAGTATACTGTCAGTCCATAACGGAACGAAGTTATCCCCAGTAAGAGCACCGAACAGTGCTCGCAGTGTATATCGGGACATACCCCAAATACTAACTTTTAAACTTTCGCGTTCCATGATATAATATTATCTATGTATTAACGGGAATTAACGCGATCACGAAAAGGTATTGTATACCTCTGAATTGCCTGACGTTTCGACCAGGTTGCACTGGCCGTGGTCACAGGCTGACTGGCTCAGCGGTGCACGCCCTCCGTCGTCGACATCGTGAGGTAGAAGGTTCTTCATCCACCTCCACTTTTTTGATATTTTTGGTATTTTCGTTTCGCCATGTACCGTCACATACTATACTAACAGTGTCCCTATTCTGTAAGCAAACCGATGTGGCCCTATTCTGGTGTTCACCCGACTGCGCATAAAAGCAAGGTGGCATGTTTTTTATCACTGGATTCCACGCTGTAGATAATTTGAAACCATCTTCCCGATTGAAAGTTTTGTGTTTTTCAATTTCAATCGCTTCACGTACAACTCTTGAGTAAAAGTGACGTTCCGTGGAGAGGACTTGCGTACGGTGAAATTCAATCCAGTCATTGGTGCCCGCTTCGAGTGCATGTTCTGCAATCGCTGATTTGCTAATCTGTCGATTCGTCACAGCAGCGATGTGTTCTTTGACCCTTTCTGCAATATTCCGCTTTGTTTGGCCTATGTAGGAACTACCACAGCTGCAGTTTATTTTGTAGACACCTGGAGTTTGTAACGGCAAGACGTCCTACGGTGTACCCACGATGTTTTGAACCTTTATGCCTGGTGTGTATACTGTCGGAATGGAGTATTTCTTTAATACGGAGCCGATCTTATCCGTTACTCCTTTCACATATGGCATGTAGGCTGGTTGCCTGTTCACCTCCGGATGCTTGCGTCTTATTGTCGGTTGCTTCCGTGTTCCATTCACCTGATATCCGTTACTTTTAAGTACCTCCTGAACATGATCCAGCTCTCGCTCCAAATGTTCAAGGTCACAAAGATCGTATGCTCTGTTCTTGAGTGAAGTCATAACAGACTGCAGGTGTCGGGGATGATGATGAGACGTGGCGTGTAGGTACCTATCCGTATGAGTAGGCTTGCGGTACACACAGTGCGACAAGGACCCATCTGACCTCGCGGTTACTTTGACATCTAAAAATGACAATGACCTATCCGCCTCCACCTCATATGTGAACCTTATTTTGGGGTGAATGGAGTTGAGGTGTTGTAAATATTGATCTACTTCCTGTTTATTTCCTTTGACGATACTAAAGATGTCATCCACGAATCGCTTCCAAAGCCTAACGGTCTTCGGGCCGAGACTCAACGCCTTCTCTTCAAAATGCACCATCCAGATGTTGGCTAGTACAGGGGCTACAGGACTACCCATTGCGACACCATCAATCTGAAGGTAATGTTGACCTTGGAAAAGGAAATAGGTGCCCTCTAGACAATGTTCAAGTAGATCAATGTAATTGAACGGCAACTCGAGGTCTCTCAGCAGGTCTTTTACAATGTCCAAACATTCTTTTATTGGAACATTGGTGTAAAGTGATTCCACGTCAAAGCTCACCATGACGTCATCTAATTCCAACTTGAGATCTTTTATAATTTGTATGAAGTGCCGCGAGTCTTTCACGAAAGACGGTGTTTTGCCTACAAGTGTATATGTATTTTGAGTTTTGTATGGGAGTGATGTATCTGTTACGAAGTAACTATTATCTTGTCTGTGCCTGTAGTCAAGCCCTAGTGTAGATTACGCAATCACTACCACAAATGCAGAATCTATTATCCTTGTGTGAAGTGAGCGGACCAATACGAAGTAATATCAATCTTAGTAAATATTCATAAGGCTTAGTTCAGTTTGGATAACATTCTCGGTGTATATGTACGCGTGATTGTGTACTTATTATTTGTGTGTGTAGATGTAGTCACGCCCTGACGACATGCGTTCTCGATAGATCCCAGCGCTACATACCATTTCTATTGTCTTATTTAGATTTCTGTACAGTTAACTAATATGGAATTATTTAGTTTATTTTTTTTTCTACATTGGTGTGTGAAATGCTCCCGGTTGAACAATATCATCATCTTGACGATTTTTTTAAATTTATTTATATGTATATTAATTTAATAAAATGTGATTATCCTAATAGAACTAGATTAATAAACAAAGGTAAAATAGTAATAAAAAAACGTGTGCGGCTGGGGGACCCCGGTCAGGACGAAGTTACTTCTCGCACGCACACAGTTGTATATAATAGAAAGAGCCAGAAATAGAGAAAGTCACATAATGCGTTTTCCTAACTTGACTATTTCTACCTGTCAAAACGTTCGTTCCAATTTTTTTTTACAAACACCTTTGACATATGATTAGTTAATTTTTGAGATGATCAGCCTTTCAGAAACCGGGCTTTAATATATTAATTACGAGCACTTCAAGATAAGGGCAGACATACGATACGATACATTCTTCTCACAAGCGATAAACTCAAGCAATCATGGTCAACACTGTCGTTGTAATTTATTCAAGACTGTCAAAGTAAGTGAAGTCACCTTAAAGTTACCTTGAAACATGTACTTACGACGTTATTGATATAAATTTATGTAAGTATTTAAAAAAGTAATACCAAAAGAAATGGTGACAAGCAATATTCGAATTATAATTATTTATACGGATATTAACGCCGCTCAATACATACCTATCAAGATATCAATACGATTGATTTGCACCAATCATGATTGTGATTGTCATGACTTGTAGTACTCCACCCATGATCATGATCGGTGCAATTCAATCGTCATCACTTGTGTACTCACTTCACCCGTGATTATGATCGGCGCAATTCAATCGTCATCACTTGTGTACTCAAGTCACACAATATCGATCGGCTATATAATTTCAAAACCTAGTAAGACACGAGGCAAATTTTACAAGAGAGGCATTTAATAAACCTGGCAATACCGATTTTCTAATAAAATTTAATGATTTTTACAATTAATATTTGCTAGCTTCTGCTCGCGACTTCGTCTGCGTTGAACCGGTAGTGAAACAGTGCTTCGTTGTGTTTCGCCGAGTGAGTGAAGTTACCGGAGGCCCTAACCCTTAACTCTCCCCCTCTACACCTCCACCCTCTTTCCCCCACTCCCACATTAAAGGCCGGCAAAGCACTTGGGACTCTTGAGTTGCAGGTGCCCATGGGCGGCGGTAGTCACTTACCAACAGGTATTAAGATAAAAGATAGTATAAAATAATTTTCAAGTTCGTTTTTGATAATCTCACAGGAACCCAACATTTTTTTGGGATTCAAAATATCCTGTGTTAATCCAGGTTTTTTATTCATATGTTTGCCAAATTTCATCCAAATCGGTTCAACTTCATTATTTATAATATTACTTAGTGGGATTTTGTTATAGGAAGTTCAGAAATTAAGAAGAAATTTTTAGTCAATAATCACTTGCCCCCTGGCTTTAAATCTTCGGATACACCACAAACCGGTAAATTCATTAAAAAATTTCTTCAGTTTGAGCATTTATTCCTCTGTTTTACCTTTACACTTCTTGGACTGTTATTAGTTTCCTGTAGCAACTCCACATTAAATTTTCTACAAGGAAATCCAGTTTCGTGTATGTGTCGACGAAATCAACTTTAAAGGAAAATATTCGGTTGCAGCTCAAATTTTACATGCACTACCTAAATCCAATATAAATTAAGTATCTCGTTACAATTAGAAGTACTAGTCTATTATTTTTTATCCACGGGTATTTTTTTCTGGATTTCTGCACAGCACAGCACAGCATCTTTATAATCTTCGTAATGATAAATCGGCATCAGGACGCTTCATTCGGGTTTCTATATTCACATGTACATCTTCCTCAGCGTCGTGAGTATGTTCTTATGTGAAATATTTCAGATTTATTGTTTGTATAGTGGAAAACCCGAAATAAAAATTAATTAAGTCGCACCTAACAATATATTATGTGTCTTGCGTCATACAGTCTCTAAGAGCCTTAAATAAACAGGGCATTGACATAAGTAAAGGGTCCTTAACCCAAAAGCTTCTATAAAAGGCGACTTGTTATCCCATGACCTTAATGCCAACTTAATAACGTTTAGTTTTGTATAATTATATGTATGTTAGTGAAACACCTTGAACCAAATAAATATATTGAGATAGATTTTTGCCCACGACTCCGTTCGTATAACTCCGTTATTCTCAAACCGCTGTACGAATTCGTAAATCCTGAAAACTGAAATCCACGCTAGTAAAACCTCGGACCAACGTTAGGAGAATGATCGAATGATTTATTTTGTAAATAGATCTTTTCAGATTCTTTTACACGTCAATTAGTTTTGGTAAAACCAGATGGTGTCAATATTTTCTATGATTAGCCTTGAGAAGAAACGCGGAAAAAAGTCAAGGATCCAAGTTTACATAAACTCAAACTGTGCAAGTCCCATGTAGGCATTCAGGATGGTCTTTATATGAAAGACCAACTTCAGTTTTGAGCTGACCGGTCACGAATACATATTAATTTAAAAGTTTTATAAGTAGGTTACTACATTAAGCCGTTAGGCTTTAAACGGATTAACATCTTTAGCACAAGTATATTGAAATCCTTTTTTATTTATCGCGTGGAAATCTCTTTGGATGATACCTCACCAACTGAAACCATACGCGGGAATATGTCCTCAACCGTTGACGTCGTACGTTGTGCCAAGCAGGTTCCGTCTTTTAACTGGACGATGTCCTGGCAATCACTCATTAAAGGGCGCGGCCACTCTTACGGAAATATGTACATTGTAATCCTGAATAAACACATCGAGATTACAAGAGAATTCTGAGCTTAATGTAGTGACTAAACAAACAATTTGGACATCTAGAAAATGTAATTGAAACATTAAATGTCTGTCAGTATATCCTAACTACTTAATATTATAAATGAGAAAGTTAGTTTGTTCGTGATGCTTTAACGGCTTAACCGCTCCACCGATTATCATGAAATTTTAAATACAAGTTGTCACGGGTACATAAATACAGTTCCCGAATTATACCTGAATTTATTGGCAAAATCTACATGCGAAACAAGCCGCGGACGCAAGCTACTGTAAATATATTAAGAGAAAAACATTTAAAACTCGGAAAGATTGCAAATACGATATCACAAGTAGGTCATACTCATAGGTAGTGACCTCGATTCAGCCCTGGATTCCGTATCATATATCCTTATCTCCTGCCGAAGCGAAGGTAAGAGAGATAGTGCTCACATCAATAAACTTTCCAGACTTTATGGATCTTGAAGACATGTCTCTTTTAAAATCCTGGCTAATATTATAAATGCGATAGTGAGTTGTTTTGTGTGATAACTACTCAACCGATCATCATGTCGTTTGTAATCCAGAAAATAAATTTAAAAGGGATAGAAAAATAACTTCATCGCTAGTGAAGCAGGGGTTAAAGCTATTATTTTTTATATGATTAAATGTTGTATCAGTCAATTAAAATAAGGAAGGAGCCCGGATTATAAAAAGATCTCAGAATACTGAAACTTATAAAAGACTAGCAGCGCCCCGCGGTTTCCGATACCGTACGTAAGTACCGGTCCCGAGGGAATATCGGGATAAAAAGTAGCCTTTATGTTAATCCAGGTCTCCAGCTATCTACATACCAAGTTTCATCGCAATCCGTTCAGTCGTTTTTGGTTACAAACTTTCAAGTTTATAATATTAGTAGGATTAATTGTCATTCGTATAAATTTCAATACAGCAGTTGTACTAAATAGTTCTTATTAAGGTTTTCGACCAATATTAATTTGGTGCAGTTGTAACTTGTGATTCTGCCAACGGTAGACCTCTTAGCATACTATCCTACACCCCTTTTGACTCTATTCTTTAAGATTAAGTGCTAATTTTGGTAATAATTATAGTCAAAATCAATCAGCCTTTAAACAAAAATTGAAGAACACCTAAAAATCTAATAAATCAAGGAACCAAATATCCAATTTCGTCATCAACCAACAAACAGTTAAAAACCATGACCTAAAATTTAGACACTTCGCTCACTTTGTCAAATCTCACACCTAGCCTTATTGGAGGATCCTCCGTTTGCATTGGAGGGACATGACACATCGTTCCTCTCTATCATGAAAGATGTTGATGTTGAAAAAAAATCTTAGCAGAGTCAAACTATGACTTGAAAGAGACGAGCAGGAACCATACAATATTTAAACAAATTTAACCGCTAGACACAGCTTGCAAGAAATAAAAACTTACCACACAGTAGTTGTAGTCCATTCGCTTTTTTATTTGCACATGTAGAACTTTCACAATCATTAAATGGGGATTAACCTGTCTAGACATTCTTAAAAGGTCTGGTTTCGCCAATCAATCATAAATATATTCGACTATCTGTTGCACACGACATGGATTGATCTCTCGTTTTATTTTGTCCGCAGAGCATTAAAACCATGTTTTAACAAAATTTTACAAAGAGGGAGGGCACAAGGGACGCTCTCTTTCTCGTTGAGAGTTGAATTTCGAAAAAAGAGTCCGTTAGCACAAATTAGCAAGTTTCTATAAAATGTTTGCCATACAACGTCAAGATTTTACCGCTCCTGAGGATGCTTTCCCAGTCAGACTGTGAGATTCTGCGATTGATTCGTTCAAACTAACAAACGAACATTAATGCAACTGAAGAGTTGCAGTAGTTCGATTAACCGGACTACCAACCGGACTACTGCTACTAGACTATAACATTAGAGTTAATACATAAATGATTACTACGAAATATGTTATTTAAATAAATCTAAAATATATTACATATTTTGTATAAAATCTATCTCTCGTCTCGTCTCGTCTCGTCTCGTCTTGTCTATTAACTTACATATATTAATAAACTGATTTAAAATTATTATTGTAATTATGCATTTTAATGTTTCGGAGTTTGAAATAGCGCGCGTGATAAACATATCACCAGCTTTTCCCCCGAGTTTAACTGCCACAGCAGTAGTATTTAGTTTCCTATGAAAATTATGGGAAAACTTTATTTTCAACACGCCTTTATTCGCTTCACTTGTAACTAAGTATAAATAAACATATAAGTAGTATTTATATTTAATTATTCCGTATTCTTCCTCTTAGATTCATATAACTTCAATAATTTATTTAGCTGAACTCTTGCACCTATGTGTCTCTGTCCATCTAAAGGTTGTCTGTAAGAAATCGCAGATAAGACCGCCGTTTGTACCATTATTTGTTATTATTTTTGTAATATTGTAAAATGTTTTATGATGTACAATAAGGAATATTGTATTGTATTGTAATAAACACTGCTTCTAATTGTCGTATGAAAATGAAACGAATGTATGTGTATGTACTTTGGACGATAATATGTACTATAATTTAGCATCTTGGAGCTGATCTGATGATGGAGCCAGGAGGGGCATAGTGGAACTGTTCAGTAGCTAGTAACTAGTAAAAACCCTCGAGTTTGGGCTCATATAATTCCTTTTGACGTGTCCAACAGATTGGGCTAAGTAACACTGGTCCGATGATGAAGCCAGGAGGTGGATTGGGAACCCCCTTTTTACTTTTTAATTCGGTTCGCTATTAAAGATTGTTTGTTAGTTTTACTTTAAATAAAAAATTAAAAGTAACGATTTCACGATTGCATCACAAGTTGTTATTTCGTGCAGGTCCCTGAAGTATGTGCTGTTTCGATGGTAGGAAAATTTAATTTTGACTGGTAACTACCTTGTTACGGATAACCCGTGGTTTATATAAAACCTCTAATCGTTGAAGGATTGTTTTCACTAAATGTATAAAATGATGAATCTAAAAATAGAACAAATTCAACTAAGAATTAATTAATTGGATAATTTTAATTGAGGCTAATGTGGAAAACAACAAAAATATAAAAAGGAAACATCGAGGACAGAAGTTAAGAATGTTTTGTCATTTCCTTCCTTGTTTCCTATCGAAGTTTAAAAAATCTATACAGAGAACAATTACAATTATCTATTTAAAAAAGGACAATAGACTGCTGAAATGCAATCGAATAAATGTAGCCGAATAGATATGACACGATGATATCGAAAAGTAGCTACGGCTTATTTATTAGGAGCTAGTCTGTCTATCTGGGGATCAGTGCTTTCATTCAGGATAAAAGGTACCCTATGTCCTTTTCTGGATCCCTGGCAGAGTGTATGGCGAAATCCATTATGATCGGTTTAGGGTACCTTTTTTGATTTCACGCCTTAACGTGAGAGCGTAACAAACAACGAAATAAAGGAACAATCTCACTTTATTATTGTTTTCAGTGCCTAGTGCTACCTCGACCATTTCTGGTCTTTTGTAGCGCACTTTTGGTTTACAGTTCACTGCTCAGACTTATGGCTTCGAGAAACCTCCAGATCCTATCAGCAGTGATTGTTTGTATTTCCTGCGGTTGCATGATGTGCAACCCTAGGTAAATACTTCTACAATCTCACTTACACATTTATAATACTAGTTAGGTTATATTCACCCTTACTTTTGATAATTTTGATGAAAAAAAAGATGCAGCTTTAAGCTAATACCTAAGAAATTATTGTTGTAGAAATAAAAATGATTTTGTCCAAAAACGAGTTCTATCTTAAATGTAAAACATGCTAGGGTTATTCAATCTGGTTTCTTAATGTTGTCTCAACAATTATTTTTTGGTTATTTACTAGTAGCCCATTTGTGTTGTTATTTTGAGCATGCCATTACTATAAATTAGTAACGGCAGAGGTCCCAATATATTTCCCTGAGGAACTCCTACGTAAAAGTTACTTGCTGACTGGAAAAAATAATGCTGTCTGGTTTTAAAACTGTACAGATTTTATGAATGCATGTGAATTGTTTTCTATTCGTTCGGTGAAATTGATAGAAACTCGAACATAACCTACCCTCAATACAATAATCTCTCTTGCTAGTAGACAAGTACGAATCGGTTCACGTAATCAAAAGCTTTAGTTATGTCCCTAAATAGAGCTGCCATGTTTTGTTTATTCAATTGGTACATAAAATCTTGTATAATGAAAAAATTGCTTTAGAGTTTAGTCTGTTCGGGAAACCGATTCGATGAATCAGTTAATTCATTGATAGCGATTCAATCAAATTATTTGTGATGTCATCGTAGCCGTAACTAATTGGGTTGTAAAAACAGTTAATTTAACAATATCTTCAAATATAAACCTTAGTCAATGTCAAAAACCAAAAAATAAATAAACCTTTAAAGTCTTGAGTATCTATTGAGCTCATTTACACAAACTATCAAATTTTATAATAAACTAGTTTTGAGTCGACGCCAAACAACAAGCTGATTAGTTATCAAAATTTTACATGTACGTAGAAATAGAAAAGGCTCTTCTTAGGTAATTAATCATTTTATTATTTGCCTCCGATGCAAAATTAGTTTATATAAAATTTGATAGTTTATAAAAAAAAAAAGATTCCGACGAATTGAGAACCACCTCCTTTTTTGAAGTCGGTTAATAAATGAGGTTTAATTTTTTGTTAAAAAGGTTTTATTTTACGATTTTTACATTACTATTATCTCATAATTTCCACGCCTTCGTCATTACTCTTGCCACTGAGCTGATGATGTAATCATACTATCTTGAGGTTCCCAGGATATTGAACGATTTAAGTTACCTCCAATATTGTAAAGACGTCTATTCTTCAAAGCATATTAAGTGGTTTCTGATTAGTGCATTCTTAAATGCAACCTGATTAAGTTATGAAAAGTAAACAGAAACACTATTCATGCCTACAATTTTCGAGGGTTTCTCTCAATTTTGTCAGCATCCCATCATCAGGTCCTGACTTCCTTAATATGGGACCACCCTTGAGATATACCCTATCTAACAAAAAAAGAATCGTCAAAATCGATTCATAAATGACGGAGTGAGGGCTTAACATACATAAAAAAAATGTATATATGTTCAAATTGAGAACCTCCTTTTTTCGTCGGTTAAAAACATCAAAAAATAAATGGAAAAATAATTAAATCAACTATTATTACTTATTATGCGATATTACTTTGTTATTTTTTATGTTTTAATTTTGAATTATAAAAATTTACTAATAAAATTAATTTATTAATAATGAATTTGAATTAGTCTTCTTTTTAAGCTAATTGAATTGTTTTCAAAATCTATTGCGGTATAAATCACGGAAATATCCATGCGTGCCATTGATTTAAATTTTTAGTCAATATATTTTTATTTTTATGAAGCTTTCTGTATTTTCATTATCCCACGTTAACAAATCTCTCTGTATCAGTGATATTACTTCGTAACGCATTACTTTGGATATGAAAGCACGCTATTTCTTCTGCTACATACAAAAGGATTATTAATGTATCGACTGAAACGCTTGGCGAATTTTACGATTACACAGGCAAGATAAATAGTGTTAACGCGATTCATACTAATATTAAAAATCTCCACGGGACACTTTTTCTTTATGGGTAGAGAGAGCGATTTCAGGATGCATCATAAAAGAGAAGGATGGTGGGAAAGGCGAAAGATTTTTTTAACATTGGCGTAAACCTACTTAAATTAATATTACTGTTGAATATCCTTGCTTCAATATCAATCGCAATAAACGCCAATTTGCGTCAAACAACCAACGACACTGTCAAATTATAATAAGCAATTTCGCTCTGTTCGTGTAAAGTTACAAATAATTCTTAATGTACTTACCTAAATTTTATCACTTAAAAAAACTTTTCGTTTTGTAAAAGAAGTTATTTTAACTACTTTTGGGACAAGTTAATCAAAACATACCTTATTATTTAGTCCAAAGATAAACTTCGAAAACATTTATTCACATCGATACGGTACAAGTAATTGTCTGCACACAGCGGCTGTCAAAATTATACTACAAGAAAAATGCATACTACGCTACGTCGCGGAACAACCGACAAGCCTGTTTACGCGCAAAACTACCGGTTCTTTTGCATTTTGCTAAGTATTGGGAGCGCAATTATGTATTTACGGGAATTAACGCGATCACGAAAAGGTATTATATACCTCTGAATTGCCTGACGTTTCGACCAGGTTGCACTGGCCGTAGTCACAGGCTGACTGGCTCAGCGATGCACACCCTCCGTCATCGAGATCGTGAGGTAGAAGGTTCTTCATGGGAGCGCAGTTTGAGGCAAATATGCAGAATTTTGAGTGTAATTCTTTTACTTTAAGTATTACCTTAGTTATATTTACTCATGATTTTATATCCCTAAAGGATTTGACAGAGGTATCTTATACATATTTAGTTAATTACAGCTAAGTTGCGATTCCATAGACATGCTGCTGAGCAGAAAAACCCAATAACGATTAGCTCGATCCAAAAATCAAAAACGTAACGATACCCAAAATAAAAGCGAACATTTTAAGCGTGACTGAGCCGTGTCAGGGATTTCTGCAAAATATGTAACCAAAATCATCTTACCCTCCGTCTTGTCTCTCCCCACCACCACTCACTAAAGAGAATCTTAAAAGTTCCTTTAGAGGAAACTTGGGTTTCTCTCTAGCATTGTTTTTTTTTTGTTTTTTTTTTTAAAGGACAACTCCCGCGTTCATGGATTGTAGTATGGGTGATATATAGAATAAATAATCCGTACTCTATGTAGTATAGTATAAGAAAAACACTGAATTTTGTAACTTAAACCAATCATTATCCGTTCCTAATATTTGAAATAGAAATTCTCTTATTTTCAAAATAAACATAAATCAATTACACAAGTGGTTGTATTTGCACTAGAACTTGATTTGCATTAGGAGGACCATTCGTTTCCTATGCCACCCGATTTAAACACAATCTACCTGACTATGTGAAATATATCTATAGTCGTGGAGATTAGCGTGTTAGGGGAACACGCTATATCGCGGTTGTTTTTGTCGAAAAATATTGAAATCCAAAACAGATATGTTACTCTTCAATTTATGTACATAATATATACTATTTGAATAAATGTACTCGTCTGTTTTATTTGTGCGTGGTATAAGATGTTAAAGTTTTCTTCCATCTAGAAGACAAGCCACCAGTCGGCAAATTGTTCCCAGATTTCGCCTCTTACGATATAGTACACTAGTAGCTCCAAATAAACAAATAGTCACATAAGTGGCCCTCAATCTTTAAGTTTGTACGTCTATTTTATTTAGTACTAGTAGCGCGTCACAAACCCGGAGGGAATGTTGGGATAAAAAGTAGCCTATGCATAAATCCAGGTCTCCAGCTATCTACATACCAAGTTTCATCGCAATCGGTCCTGTAGTTTTTGTGTGAAAACATTACAAACATACATACAAAAACACAAATGTTTCCTCTTTATAATATTTATTATTATTATTAGTTTAGATTGGTTCGAGTGCCTAGCGCCACTTAGTTTGTTTCTGGTCTTTTGAAGTTTCTTTTGTCCGTCTAAACGATAATCTAGATTATATATGGTAAACTCGACACGTTTAATGTTCTTATTATTTTTTTTAAGAATTAATTAAACATTTCTGTATTTTTGTACCTACAAAGACCTCAGCATACATTAACAAGTTACTAAATAAACTATAAAGAGGACAATTACCAGATAGATTCTATTAACATTAAACTACTATTAAATTTGTAGGACCGGTTATACATGAACTTGTAATATATTAATTAATCAAATGTAGCGATCAAATAAAGAACAGAGCACATCACGATACACATTATATCTGTTATATTCTGTTAAAGCATGTATCGCGTGACAATTTACGTGTACCATGTTCGTGCGAGACAAATTGGTCATTTGCCGTGAGTGAGTTGAGAGCAGCTACCGCGCGCGGCAAGTGATCCATCTCAAGTTCTATTTTATGTGCACGAGCAGCTGCCACTTTAATTGTGATGCATCACATTATTCACTAAAAACCTAAACAAAAAGTGCGTTGGTGGATGAAACAATATAATGTAGTAGAGATTTGCTACTCCAAGCAAATCTTTGATACCGTACTTGAATGAGCAAAACAACACTTTTTGAGTGTATTTGAATTGCCTCGGCAACCCGGTACCCATCAGGCGCGGTGGCCGAGCGAGCTAATGTTCAAGGAATTGTCGCGCGTAATCGACACAGACCTTTGAGTCTTACATCATTTACATAATACATATTTATACCTTATGAAGGCCATCATTCGAAATTCTAATCTGATGTTCTATTATTATATATTATATCTGAGGAAATAGGACTTATAAAGAAAATAAACAGCTAAAGGATTTTGCAATTATATGAATAGTTTGTTTTCGATCACAACCCGCCGAGTCGGGACTAACAAACTGCCGTCACATTACACCGTCCTTTATGTTACGTCTTTTGTCAGATTACCGACTATACCTGCAACATAACCTAACATTCGTCACATGCTGTACGGTTGTAAGTGTAACTATTGTAAGGCCGAATGCCGAGTTGTGATCTTCCTACACGGCGGGATAATACGCGTTCTTGATGTGTAATGACAATGAGTTAGATATAACTCCACTTGACTAACAATGGTAATCGTTTGTGACCCTGAATGTTACTTATGTTTAAGCGAAGATGGTTATTTAAAATATACCACTCTAATTATTTACCAGACTGCCGACGGAGGGTAATGTTTTTTGAGTGTTTGTATGTACGTGTTTACGACAATTTAATCATTTCATTGGTGTTCTTAATAAATAAATGAAACCGTTTAATTGCTACTTGCGAAGTATATGTACGTATTGTAATAGATGACAATAGTCGAAATGGTATAATCTTACCAAAACATCTCAATAGTTCTATGACTAACCAGACCTGGGTTCTCGGTCACGAACTTGATGTGTTTTTTCCTAAGTTTTGCGTACTCTTTAATCAACTTATTAAAATTACAAGTTAGTATTATGTTTCTATAATAACTATTCTAGAAACTTGTTGTTAACTAATGATGAAATCATGAACAAGAAACATCAAAAAGGTTGTTTGAATAAAAAAATATAAACAAAAACAGATCTAACCCGTCGTACAATCGTGTCAAGATCTATATCAGATACAATGAATCGCAGTAGGTTTGTAGCATTATTTTAATCGTCGAAGTCGCGATCGAAAGACTGCGTATTCGAATGCCATCTTAGCTCGACACTACCAAAACAATCAAAGCTTAGTTAAAAGTGTGGCAACATACATAACGCCAACTAACAAAACAACGAGACATCTTCGTAATAAGTAATCCTGTATCGCGCACTGATAGTGCTCCCACGGATTAGTATTATATACAACTTCCTATCATCAACCGTTGCAGCCGCTGATCATGTTCATTTTGGCCGGAGGAAAAAGTTAAAAGCGTACAAAAATCCGTATTTCAAGTAATGAATTAGATTTTTCGACTAGCGTGCTTTTAAGGCCTTGACCAGGCGGTTACTCCGTTTAAATATAAAGAAACGCGAGCATCACGCAAGCCTTCAGCTGTCACCGACACTGTTTCTGATCCATATCAATGATAAACTATTAAATTGCTATCCGTTGAAGGTATTTACTCGTATCGCACATTACTCTGTGGAACTGATCTGGTGTGACCAACATATGGGGCTTCAGCCACGGGGTCTTTTCCCGTCTACTTTGCTAACGAATAGTTTTTTCAGGTCATTATATTACTTATCTTTCTTGCCATATGGCCAAGGTATTTGAAGCTTCTCCAAAGGTATACGCATACGAGTAGAAAATGAATGAAGAGTTCCAGAGTTCCAAGACACGAACTTAAAAAGAAGTTCCAAGAAACGAAACACGAAGGAAACTTACTATCTCCAAGAGTCTTGAATCCTTTTTTAGGGTTCCGTACCTCAAAAGGTAAAAAAACCCTTATAAGATCACTCTCTTGTCCGTCTGTCTGTCCGTGTGTCAACACCGAAAGTTCAAATTTATACCAGATACAGGTCTATAGTCCCTTTTAGGTGTATAAAATTCAAGGTTCTGAGTCAACACGACAAAAAGATATGGGCAAATTTAGATTTTCGCGAAAACTTGTAAGTAGGTACCACAATTTACCTTATTTTTCAACTTTTTTTATTCTTCGGAATTTTCCCTTTACGTGTGCTGTAAGACCTTGCTTTTAACCAAAATTGACAATTCTAGGTCAACCGGAAGTCCCAAAACCTATAGGGTACTTACCTAGAACCATGATATTTGGTAATCAAGAAGCAAGGTCTGACAGCACAAGTGAAGGAAATAATCCGAAAGTCGTTAATTTGTTGTTATGTCACATTAAAAAAAGATTTTGTGACTACAAACATGTATTTTCTGGCTGGATTGTTCAACCGCAAAGTTAAGTTTGACTTTCGAAAAAGACGCTCAAAAGTCTTTGAGAGTTGATTCCCGAGATATAGATATAGACGTATACAAGTTTGTTTGCTTACGGAACCCTTGGTGCGCGAGTCAGACTCGCACTTGTCCGGTTTTTTTATTAAACTCAGCTTGTAAACAGGCACAGGACCCAACATCACCCACCCATATACCCACAATTCGTGGTGTCAATTTTTTTTCGTCAACGTGATCAATAGGTACTTAAAACCCTTATTAATATGAGAAACTGTAGTTTTCTGTAAGGTGGAAGTGCCAGACGTTGTAAATAGAGAAAGAGTTGGTTCAGTATAATAAATCACAAATCACTAGTGTTCTTATTAACCCCTTTAGCTAAGGTTAATGAACACAAGGTTAGTGGTTTCACGTCGTTAGTGCACTGGGTGGGGTTTTCTCAATGACAAAAATATATACAAAAAGAAATCTTATTGTCTAGTCTTAACATTAGTTATGTAAGATTAAAAATTTGTACACCAGAAATGGTAGAGTATAAGGAACGTAATATAATATTAACATCTATAGTACTATATTCTAACAAATAAATCTATCTTTATCTTTTTGTTTTTAGTTCATGCCATGTCCTCTAGAAGGGGATATGCTGAATGTAACATTCGAAAGTAAAATCGATTGCGGTGCGTATGTTGTTGATAAACATCGATTATCGCTTACCATAAGGCGAGATGCATACTTGATTATTAGCTCAATAGTATAAAAACACTAAAGAAATAATACAACACATTGAATCCTTACAAAATAAAAAAAGAAGTAAAAACCATTCACGTGTCAACGTTCGTGACCTTTATGAGGATAGATACTGATTTATACAATTTTATTACTGGCATTCGTTCTAGTTAATACTCTTCAAGGTTAAACGTTACATTTGACGAATTTTAAACATAGGAATATACTGTTAAACTTGAAGAAGGTATGGCAGAGCAGATTTTTGGTCGAATTGAAACCAATGCACTGGATTTTCCACCCTATAAAAGATTTTGGTGACCCAGCATTACTACTAGAGTAATAACCATATTACTTGTGGCTAGGATCTCTGGAAGTCCACTATTTTCGAGTGTTTTCAGGCACCAGTTTCCGCTTAGTATTAAGCACGACATGTGCTTGTCCCTTGATTATTTAAAAAACAAAGTGCAGCGTATGTACACAATTTTTTCATCAGCCATCTATCGGACAACATTTTACTATCAGCACGGATTCAAAATCATAAAAATAGACTAGAAATTAAATGTTTCAAAAATTTCATGAAACCAAATATACATTAGGATAGTTAGGTTACTAATTAAGTACAAAAGTAGTTAAACTTAACTAAATAGTGTATACCTTTTTTTGCTAGATGTCGCTAACAAAATAATGCGAGGGTTTTGTTGTAATCAGCATGTGTAGATATTAAACCTACGCGTCTAGTTTTGTTTTAATATTAAAAAGTTTATAATTCTTTGTTTAGTTAGAATATAAATTTCTATTATCAATTCCTTAAGAAAACAACTCAGTCAACTAATAGTTTTGCAGTCGGGTGGATCCGTGTTTTGCAGAAATACGGCTGTGGCCTCTGTTCTGGTTTTATATCACAAATATATGCTTTAGGATCTTGAGCAGGATGTGAACAATCCAGTACATAAAAGGACAAAAACATGAACAACAGTGCTACATATATGTATATAGACGTAGCTTTCTCTTCTTAATCCTTATTTGTATAAGCCTCAGAAGGCTTTACAACAATTACGTAATATTACAAGTTTCGAAATGCTAAATATAACCGCCAACAACCTACGAAGCCCAGTACACACAAGATATTTTTTTTATTTAACCTTCTGTATCTTAAAAATGCTACATGTAATTGTAAAAGCATTTGGAGCATTTCAATAAATTGAAATTCAGGTGGCATCAGCTTGCATCCTGTTTACCTTTCGTGTAACACTAACACTATTGTACCTGAAGATCTGACCTTCAAAAAGAGTGGCCATGAGTTTCTTTGCCAGTATTCTTCTCATAAGGCTCTACGCATTTTGGAAACTGGAAGTTATAGATCGACACAAGCAGGCAGTAGATTTTGGTGTTTTCACCAAATTTACCTCGACAATCCAGCACATGCTGTGGCGTCTGTTTTCGCCGATCCATGATTTTAACTCTAGCTTCAATTTAACGTTCATAAATGTCACTTATTGTCTTAAATGAATAAACCATTTTGAATTTGAATTTGAATAAAAATGGGCCACAATACACCTGGTAACCGTTCCATCTAAGCTTAAATAATTGTGTTAGAAGTGACTCCACGTGATGTATTGAGTGAGGTTTCAAATTCAAATTCATTATTTCATAAAATTGGTCATCAATTAATCGAAAACGTCATTTAAAAAAATATATAATTTAAAATTATAGATCAAAACACATAGAGTCACCGCAACAATAGGTTTCTTTGTCAAATGTAAAATGATAAAATGAACATAATTGATAACAGATAATACCGTTACGAGGCGGGGTTCAAGATTAGAAAGGTACTAACACTTATTTATAACGAAATAGAGACAATTTATTTAAATAATTAGTATTTAACACAATTACAATTATTAATTCTCTCTATTTTCACTCACTATTCGTTATACTTCGCACTTGTTACTCGCAGTATCGTTGAACTAGAACTGAATGTCTATACATCATTGCAACGTCATTATATAGTTATAAAAACATTTCATAGAAAGTTCGTGAATTTGCCTGGAACATCTTGTACATTATACTTGACGGTAAGGTTAAGGTTTGAACCCACACCTACTTAATCACGTGTTCCGATTTCTTAGCCATTAGAAACAAAAAAACTATATTAACGTGAGCGAAGCCGCGGGTCAATGCTAGTCAGTTTGTATTTCCATTCCTCCATCTACTTCTAATAAATCTATGGTGCTAACAGTTGACTTCCAAACTTGTCTCTGAAATTATCTGTCAATTAAACAGCATCTGTCAAAGTGTCAATAGTGTTGAGCAATGCTCGTTATCCGATTAATATCGACATTGACCAGCATTGTGATGAAACTAACAATTGCAAGGTCAATGTGAATGTCTTAGTAATATTGTTGAGTAATTATTTTGGTATGTTGTGCTCCGATTTTAATGGTAAATAATATAGGGTTAATCCACTAGTTTTATCGAACGGAGTAATATATTTTTCTGTCAAAGTTATTGGCCACATTTAATGTGATCTAACTAATACCTTAATGAAAAAAGTATGTAAAAAGCTTTCGCGACTTTGATACATATTAGATGTGTAATTCGGGACTTAATCGCGATAATATCGATCGATCGAATTGCACCGATCGTGGTCACGAGTGGACTGAGAGTCTATTGGACTGCGAGTAACTCCTCTAAAAATGCTGACTTCATACTCGTAATATCAGTGCTAAATCTAAATATTAAATTTAAAAAAATAATATACATGACTGCCTTGCAAAAAGGCAGAAAATAATAAAAATATAGCCGGTCACTCGGGATGATGTAAAGAATTCTAACGGTATCACGCAAATCTGTTCAGGTATTTAGAAATTATGGTGAAATTAAGAAACTCACACACATACATACATGAACCCTGAAAACATAAAAACTCCTATTTTGTATATATATATATATATATATATATATATATATATATATATATTCCTTTATAAATAAGTTTAAATACAAGTATTTATATTAATTGCTATTTCTAATTAGTTTAACGTACACATGACTTGGTCTAACGTTCTCTACTATCCTCTATTCATTCCGAAGGTTTGCTGGAGAAAAACTCGGGTTTGGGTTAAGCTCGCCTTTGTACATACCATTTCCTTGTTTTGATATGTAATCTACTTGTAGTCTACAATAAAGAATAAAATAAAATAAATAAAAAGGAACCAAACTTATTGAAAGGTTGATTTGTCAGAAAACTTCCTCGAATTAATCAATGGGTAAAGGAACTGGCCATGATTACTTGATTAAACAAGGGAAATGTCGGTTACATTTCCCTTGTTGACCGGTCTGATAAAACAGATCGATTAAAAATAATTCAGAAGGCCTGGTAAAACAACCCTTTACTTGTTTATAGGGGTTTGCATTCTGTGGTACATAATATCATCATGGAAATCCTTAGGAAAATGCTTGTTGTACGTTATATTTTAACAGATACTTGTTCGTATTAGAATTGAACGAATTCGATATGAACACAACCACCTATAAAACACAATATAAAAACACTCAATAATACGTTTAAAATGTATATGAAAAATACAAAAATTAGAATAAAAACTTCAGTGCGTGGTATTCGTATTTATTAAAGATGTGCTGTAAACAGCACCGCCGTGGCAGGACGCTTTACTCCTTGAGCAAGGGCCCCCGTCGGGTCCGAAACTAGTGGGGCATCCCCGCAATACACACGTGAGTAAAACCGTGGCCAGTTCATGTCCCTCTCCTAGTGACCTCTCCAATCACAAGACGGACATACGCGACCCCGCTACTGCACTGCAGTCTAATTCCCGTTTCCCCATCCGAGACTTAACCTTCTTTCTTTGTCGATTGTAGAAAACGATTACATTCCCAAGAGATGGCGACCAGCCAGAAAAGGAACCGGACAAAACTCTTTGCAATGTTCACATTGCGCCAACCCCTCATAAAATTGGGAAAAGGGCATTCAAATGATGATGTATGTATTTACAAAAGAAAAGGAATTATCCGGATTTTGGAACCTACAGTGCAAGCTCTGCTCAATTTGGGTCTAGGTAGCGCTGTGTAATTAGTTTTTTTTTTATGGGACAGTGGGCAAACGAGCAGAGAGGCCACCTGTTGGTAAGAGACTTCCGCCGCTCATTGACACCTGTAACTCAAGAGTCACAAGTGGGTTCCCGCCTTTTAAGGTGTGGGTACGCTCTTTTCTTGAAGGTTAAGGTCGTATCGGTTCGGAAATACCGCAGGCGACAATTTGTTCTACAAATTGGTTGCGAGGCAAAAAGTTTTTGGAGAAGCGCACAGTGGTGGAGTGCCAATTATACAAATGACGGGGATGAAAATTTTGTCGCGTTAAACGATGACGGAAAGATGCGGCTAGTATTAGTCTAAACAATTCTTCGGAGCACTCCCCATAATACAAGCGATAAAGAAGGCAGAATATATGTCAGAGACTATTTATTTATATACATAATTACCCTAGTTTGTAATAAAACGCCTCATTATTTTTCAACAATCATTATGAATGAGTGAATGACGTAATATTATTAAATAACAAAGACGTATATATACAAAGATATAAGATATAGACATATGTCGTAAGTGCATTCCTTATTAGCCAAACGGGCAACTTTCCTTCGTGGAGGAGAAATTTCAAAAGATGGTCATTTTGTTAGTGAGACTTATCGAAGGTAGAGGTGTACGTAAGCAGGATTTGAAAGTAAGTAAATAACTTTTGTTGTATGTTTAAAGCAACGTAAATGCTTCAGTAGTGTTACAGTGCCAGGCAAACAGTTTGTAGCGAATTGGGTAATGTTTTCGGCATAACAGTTTTTTCTTTAGTAGAACTGTATTTGAAAGAAATTCTCTCAAATAAGTGTATTACCTACTCGAATCTGTTTAAATATCATAAATCTGAATATTTATAATATGTATATTCTATAAAGACAGCTTACAAAGGTGATAAAATATAAAAAAGGCCGATATCATCCAGTGATACTGTCAATTTTTCACAAATAACACTAGGTTTATAAATTCGAATAACATTTTAAACCATGGCTAAATATCTCCTTAGTTAAATTCTTACACAGCTCGGATAATCAAGTTTCTTTAGTTTTTAGTCAGCTCCGGTGTTCAAATTATGTACCTATTACAGGTTATAAGTGTTCATATAATTATTTTGCCCCAGATCCCTACTCTGTTAGCCCTATTAACAAAATTTTTATATACTATAAATCGCCATAATCATTAAGTTTTAAATGTTTTGTTCTGGATCATTGATCTTATTAATTTAAACGAGCAATTCTTGTATGTATGTATTTATTTATGTACGTATTTATATTTCGGATATCTCGGGAATAGCTCTAACGACTTTGATGATACTTGTATACAGATACAGTTTTGCATTTTAAGTTTAACTGCATAGTTTTATTTCCTGTAAAAACACAAACGCAATTTTACAAAAAAATTAAATTCAAAAAGAAATTACTATTTTACAAAACCCCAATCCTAAGTACTGCCAAATAACTTGAAATGGCATTCTATAGACTTTCCGTAGCATAACAGGTCAATATTTACTGGACCCACCTAGCTTCTTGTAGCCGTGTTTGCATAATTTTTAGACTTATAAGTCATAATACATAATATATTGAAATTTTACTTTCGTATTTCTTCTACACTTTAAGTATTGCAAATTTCACGTTCCCCGAAATTTGCTTAAAAAGACTATAAATAAATATTTTCTCGTATTGGTAAATGTATAGAAGATATCGTGGGCTATAAATTGATTGACTGCTATTACTGTTAATATTCAAATAACAAGCACTCAAATACAAGTGTTCTTTTAACCATGTCTGTAACTGTTAGTTGTGACTGCTAGTCCAATCAGAACGAAATTTTTTGTACAAAACGCCTGATAAAAATAAAGTAGCAACTGGCAAATGTGTGTAATGCTTTTTTAGTTACATTTGAGTATTAAGAAACGAAAAAAAAACAATTGCGACCTTTAACCAGATCAGTCTAACAAATTACGTAAACAATTATTACATATATAGAGTATATGCAACTATTTACACATCGAAATGAAGGTGATGTATTTTGTCCGATGCGTCCTAAAATGGTTTCCTACAACGGGAAAACCTGTAAAGATAATCACAAACCTTTTTTGCTTTACAGTTTTTGTACCATAGTATACAAAAATACTTATTTAAACCGCGTATTAGTAGATACAGTTATTTTCTACAAAGTTCAATTAACCAAGTCAATATTTACTATTGTATTAAGTATGTGAATTGCAACGCACTGAATACAAGCATCAATTAAAAAACTAAAATACCCCCGATTCAGAAATTGCTATAGGAATTTCTGAATCCTTATAACGATGGAAAATTAACAGAATAATATGAAGAATACAGCTTCTCACAATTTAGCATGATTCAGGCGTATTCAAATAGGTTATACTTAAAAAGAATATTATATTATACTTAAGAGTGTTTACAGGCAGAGGTGTAGAAAATATCTAGCGTATAACATACTTACATTACACACCATATAATTATGTTCAGTCCCAAGTAATAGACCATATTGCCATCTACCGGACAAGTTTATAAACTCCGTGCTGTTATTGAGGACAATTTTATTTATTAGCCCCCATTGTCAACTTATACAAAAGACCTATGAGACAGCCTCGTTTTAACAAAATACTAAATTTATTTTTCAGATAAAAAACATGAAATCATTCTTCCTAACAGTTATTATTTTTTACGTGCTAACACAGTTTTGTGCAACAGCATTCGAGAAGACTGATGAAGATAATCTGGTGACAAACTATCATTCGCGGCAGTATTCCTCGTAAGTTTTTTGTTTACTAAGTACTGCGGTATGAATTAAACTAAGCTTTCCACCACGTTAATGGTCAAGGCTTAGCTCCTATGAGCCGTAGCGTGATCTTGTAAAAGCTATATCCTTTAACAATAAACTAGCAATCTAAAGTAAAACAGACTAATAGGACCTAAGACTGGCCTGTTGGTCTAGAGGTTAGTGACCCTGACTGCTAAGCCGGAGGTCGTGGGTTCGATTCCCACCCAGGACAAATAATTGTGTGATAAGCACGATAATTTGTTCTGTGTCTGGGTGTAATTTATCTATAATATGTATGTATTTAGAAATATATAAGTATGTTTATCAGCAGTCTGGTTACCATAGTACAGGCTCTGCTTAGTTTGGGATCAGACGGCCGTGTGTGAGATGTGTGAAGTTATTATTAAGATTATTGCAATCAACCGAGTGGCAAACATACTATTCAGATTTATATATTACTAGATAAAAGGAAGGCTTCTTTAACAATTTTAGGAAATTAAAAATCATAACGTAGAACCTTACACAGTCTAAACCATTTTTCACATAGAACGAGCTCTGTGACGTTTAGTGTTTGAAGTTACTAGAGATGTAGTGATGAATAAATGAAACCAGAATATCGATTAAGAAATCGAAACGAAATAATTGATATAGCAGGAAAAAAGGATTTATTACTTTTTAGGTAAAACTACTTTAGAATCATCGTTGTGATTTGATAATTCGATTAAACAAAAAAGTCACACTAAAAAGAGACAAACACATTCATAAATAGGATTTAGCCTGCGAGAGCTCTCGTAGGCTACTTTTCTGAAGTTTCACTTCTGCGGTGTATGAACTGCACACACACACAATTTTTTTTCAGTATTTATAGACAATCATTATTTATAGATAAGGGAGGCTAATTCAAATTCAATGCAAATTTTGATATATTATTGCAGACAGTATCGGCAACAAAAATATCTCGATACGTCAGTTAAATGAGTTTTCTTTGATTATTTCTTATTTGGAATCAAAGCTGATTATCTTCAGTGACAGAAACACAACGTTTTTAATTACATTTCTTGCTAATTATTCTATACAGACTCGATTATAGTAATTGCCTTTTATCAATCTCTATGACGACAAGATTCAAGTCATATTTTAATAATATATAATTAGATTTTTTCAAATACAAGGTTGTAAAGTATATATTTTAAATTTTTATGTCGAATAGGTATCCTATAACATAAATTTAATACCGAAAATACCCCTACTCAAAAACCCCATTAACAAATATAAAAGAGGTGATGATCTCCGAACGGCTGAACATATTTTCTTGAAATATATATAGCAAAGAACACCCTCGATCGCGTCACCTTTCAAACAAAAACAAAATCATCATCCTCCGCGCCTTTTGCCAACTAAGTTGGGGTCGGCTTTCAATCTAACTACGATACGGCCGAACTTTGATATTTTACGTGAAGCGACTGCCATCAGACCTCCACAACCCAAGTACTAGGCGATATCGAAGTTCTGTAGTTAGACCAGGTTGTCGGACTTCTTTTTTAGGGCTCCAACTACCCGTAACGAATGCCACAGATGTTTGTATGGCACCCGGGACCGACGGTTTAAAGTGCTCTCCGAGGCACGGAGGGGTCTCAATTTGTTAAGAATGGTCACCCATCCTAGACTGACCTGGCTAGTATTACTTAACTTTGTAATGTGTTAACCTACTCGGTTACCACTTAGCCACGAGCCCCTCTTTCAAACAAAAACAAAAAATAAATCAAAATCGGTCCATCTATTTAGGAGCTATGATGGCACAGAAAGACACAAATACACAGATTCCTATGTTTATCTTATAACACCGTTAATAAAATGAAAATGGATTTTTATTTTCTATCGATCCGGGTTAATTTTTTGTTCATTCAAAAAATAAAATGCATGTACTGGATACACGCACATAGCTCATGTGAAAAATGTTATGATTAACCTATGTCACCACGTATTAAGCCATTTTTTTTTTTTTGCTTGTGGAAACCCCCTCGGGCCGTCACCCCACCGGGGTTTTCGATGGGGCGGTGTGTCGGAATCGAACCGACTAAAACCACACGGTGTGCCGTACTGCGCCTTAAGTAGGAGGGATCCGGGAACAGCTTTCATTGAGACATCCGGACCACGTATTAACCCATGTCTTAACTTTATGACAGAAGAATATAAATACAAAGCGCCTTAACATTTGGTAATAGCAATCACAATTTACACTAGATACAAATAGAAATTTTACTTATCAACAAACAAATATTACATATTTACATATGAGACGTCACAACAATAAAATCATATATGTGTTTTGTTAATATAAGCTGGTTTATTAATAATACACAATATTAAACAGCTGAAGAATTTGTTTCTTTTTTTGAATACTTTAAACTCAGATTCTGCCAACCCTATTTTTAACATTCTTATTATTGTTATATTGTTTTATTGTAGAAGAGTTTAGACAATAGAACATTACGGTACGGTACTAATTGTAGCTAGACAGTGGCCATAAACGCATGAAACTACGGCGGCTAGTTGATAAAAATATGAAGGTATAAAAGTAAGTCAACAGCTTTCAAGGCCATAGCTAAAATTAAAATATTCTTTGGACAAGTAGACATGGTTATCTTTTCATGGAGACCCTGAAACATAACAGAGGATTAGTAACTTACCTTTTATTTATTTATCGATTACCGCTGAGGTTGCTATACGAACCTACATTTATATGACTTTCTATGAGTGTGTTAGTAATTAAACATATTTTTTTTAATATTTCCAGAGAAAACCCAACCCAATCCAGAGATACGATCAGGACTCGTGATGAATACTCTAAAAATAACGGTCCTGTAAGATTTGGAGATGAATCTCCTACACAAACAAGTAAGTTAAGAACTTATTTATATGATTATGTATACTTATGTGAATTACTACGATCACATAATAGGCATTACATACCTTCAAAATTTCGAATCATTAAATTCGTAACATAAATACACAAGCCTCAATTGGAAATTAATTTGAATTTAGAATACCTAACCAAACACCAGATATTTGAGATCGAAGTGGCCAGTTCGACGAAACGCCAATTTAGTTTAAAAATATAATTAAAATCTTCTGAATTCAAAACTGAAAATTAAAACCTTAAAATGTTTTAGATGAACCTCATTTCTTTCCAATTGAATCTGACAATCCGGATTTTGAAGAAACCCATGCCATTGATGTAAACTTAAGAAAAAACCCTTATAATAATGACGAGGAATCTGATGACAATGACTATAATCTCGAAGACATTAAAGAGGAAGAGGAAAATTATAAAAACATAAAACTAAAAATACTGCAACATAAAGAAACTAAAAATACTGCAACAGAAGCTTCTGATGCATTTAAAACTAATATCAGCGGACGTGTAGTTTTCGAAGATAATATCGAGATACAAAATCCAGAACCAGTTGGAAACAAAAAAAGGAAATCTAGACGAAAACAAAGAGTCTATCCACTATTAGACAACAAAGGTCCTATATCTCCAAAGACTCCCTTCAATAGCTTCAATTACCCAGGTTATCCATATCCTGCCAGGCGCCCAGGCCTACTCTACCAGCTTGGGTCTGACGGCTCTTATCAAGGTTATGGTTTATATCCAGGATACCAAGTGATAGGGCCACTAAAAAACCCAGTGGGTAACCCAGGTCAAAATGATCAAACAGATCAAATTAATACAAAATACACTGACCAATATCTTGGAGGAGCTTCTGTTGGACAAGCTTCTTCTGGAACAACTGTGTTTCCAGGATATCTTCAGAATACCGGGTATCCAGGAAATGGTAAATACGGTTACGCTGCTTATCCAAATTCACAATATGGCCAGTACATTCCCTATCCTGGTTATCAAGGATATCCTGGTAAGTAGTTTTAAATGTCTTATTCTTAGATAGAGGATCTATTACACTAAATTGTTACATACTGGTTGTGTTCGAGGCTTTGCCTACGTTTACCTGTAGGTACCTATTAATAAACTAAAATATCACATAAGTTATTTCCGAATAAAGTACCTTTCTAATGGTGAAATAATTACTAAAATCGGTTTAGTACTTTCAGAGTTTCGTTCGACTACAAACAGATTTTTTTTTCATTTAGTATAAATAAAAGTACATAATCCTACTAATATTATAAACGTGAAAGTTTGTGAGGATGTATGGATGTGTGGATGTACTTTACAACGTCTTATTCAACCCTTCATGACACACATGAAAAATGCCTAAGGTCATCTGAAAATTTGAGACTGGAAATGCCACAGCATTCCACAAAATTTTTTGATCATTATTTTACTGTTCAAGCTGTACGCTAGTGGAATGCATTACCAATTACCATTAGGCGAGCACAATCAATAACTGTTTTTAAAAAAATGGTTTATGAACATTACCTTTCACTTTAGTTGTACTGTATGTGTATGTATTGTATATAATATAGTTTATGGTTTATGTATGTATATTTGTTATATATATGTATATATATGTGTATTGGTATTTATAGTAGGTTAAGTAGGTTAATGTAGAATATCTGTATATTTTAATATTTATTAGAAATGAGAAATAATTTTTATTTTATCTTTGTTCTTTGTAAATACACCATCAACTGCCACTGTCTCTCCGATTCATTTTGATCCATCCTAAGGTTGCCTGGAAGAGATTGCATCTAGCAATAAGGCCGCCCTTTGTACATTATATTATTCTTGATATAATTTTATTATGTAAATGTATTGTAAAAATAGTGTACAAATAAAGAGTTATCTATCTATCTATCTATGGATATATGGATGTATGGATGTTTGTTACTCTTTCACGCCAAAACTATTGAACCGATTGCGATGAAACTTGGTATGTAGATAGCTGGAGACCTGGATTAACATATAGGCTACTTTTTATGCCGATATTTCCACGGCATCGGGATTTACGAGGGTAAAACCGCGAGGCGCTGCTAGTTAATAATAAAATTCGTTCAGATTATTGTTTTACCTGGCTGTTCTCATGTCAGTATGTCAACTAACTAATTAAGTGTGTAAGTAGTAGTGGATGTGACACCCGTTGTCCATTAAAATTAAATTTCTAGATGTTTAGTGCCAACCCTTTGAAGTAAAAGTAATCTTAGGTTACCAAAATTCAATAAAATTGTAAAGAAGACGAACAAAGTTTTTATTTAATGGACATATCAATATCAGTCTTAACTTTGGATGTAAAAAAATCGTCTGCAGCACTTCCATGACGACGATTTGTTTAACTTTGAGCTGTGATTAGTATGGGTTTGAATAATGCTATGTACTATGACTCTGGATATTAATTGAGTATTAACTATGCACATTGCCTTTGTCTTTAGTTTTAATGTATATAAATAGGAAGTTTAAACTCGTTTCTATCAGTAAAACACTAAACAAAGTCAATTAATAATATTATTAGCGCCTGTTAGGCACACTTCAAACAGCATCCATCTCAATTCTTCATTACAACTACGTAGCGAATATATTTCTATATACCTGCGGCGTCGCTCGCGTTAACGTAGAATTTATTAATCAGTTGACGAACCCCTTGTAAAGAATACTTTTTTACATGCATATACTCACGTTTATATCGCCGAAGGGGTAGACAGAGGTGTGTATTAAACACCCACGTTTTGCCATCTATAATTTAGTACACACTCACGTAAAATTGCAAGCCTATTGCGCCAACTAGGCACTTTGGGAATTGAATTCCCTATTTTATAAATTCGGAGTATTTTGAAAGTAAACGGTAGAGTTATTTTTGTTGTGTAAAAGGTACGCAATGTCCTTTTCGGTATTATTGGCAATGCGTGTGTAAAACTTCATGATGATCAGTTGAAGAGTTAAACCGTAAAATCGTTACAAAAAAACAAACTCAAATTTATATTTATAATGTTGGTTACGATTCTTGTTGTCATCCGGATCCATGGCTTTCGTTATCTGTCCATCAGATACTTATCGTTTGACAATACAACGAGGGGTCGCGGTCAACAACTTCACCGGTCAGCTGTCTGATCAACAATACGTGCTATTAGGTGAAAGGTCCAGCGTGTAACGTGGTGTAAGCTTCGATTGATAGGGCAAGGATACCCGCTCAACATGTTCGTAAATGTGCTATGGCAAGTTACAATTATTTCTTACTTTTACACCCACGTCTATGGTCACTGTGCCGCGTGGTTCGTATGGTCCTATGGCACGTAGCGTGAAGTTTAATAGCCTAAAAGGTTACTGTAGAATTGGGCTATCAAGAGCAAAATGTTTTTTTAAATCCGTCTGGTAATTCCAGAGATTATAACTAATCTCGTAATGGTGGGGGCAGAGAGCGGACGTGGCGGAACGGCGCCGTGAGCCACGATCACGACGGCAGCCGCTCAGTGTGACATCGTCTATATATTAATAACTAGTACGTATAGAAGGTTGTACCTTCTAACGCCGCGTCGCCGCTACGCCGCCGTCCCGTCCCGCCCGTTGTCTGCCATGACGTTAACCAATCGAATAAAGTTAATGAAAACGAACTCTACAAGTGTGCAGCTTTATTATATTATAATACTAGCTTCCCTGCGGCTTCGCTCACCTAAAACTTATTTTTTCATCCTTCAGGAACATTTTTTTTTTTTTGGTGGAAAGGTACCCTATGTCGGTCGGTATATAACGGTCTTTATACCTGGGCACGTGTTTCATTTTATGATGATCGTATGAACGGTACGGCAGCCCTTAAAATACGAACGAACAAACATTGATTTTTAACCAACTTCAAAAGGTTCTATGTTCGGCTGTATATTTTTTATATAATTTCACCGATATTTCCGTCATGTATGGACCGATTTCAAAAAATTTTTTTTTGTTCAAAATGGTATGCTCCCCAGGTGGTCCTATTGTCACCAAGTCTGGATTTGATGATGGTATTTGAGAGAAAACGAGGGAAAACCTCAGAAATGAAGCACAGATGTTGTGAACTTGTTTTTTCTTGAAATTAAACAACATTTAGTAGGTACCTGGTACCTTTCTAATGTTACCTTTTATTTTAATAGTGACGTACGTATGTAGTCTTTTCAATTATATTTAAAATCGATTATTTTTCACTTTTCAGTGCCCTTCCTTAGTCCTTTTTGATGTCGGTTTAACTTTATTTTTTAATTTTTAACTTCTTATTTTATCTTATAGGGCCACAGCAGCGCCGGCCAAAGTCTTTGACCCAGCAAGCGGTATCAGCGGTAGCCGAGGCTTTGACTTCCATAGCCCTGTTTGACGATAAGCAATGCGTGCCTCGTATACTATGCGAAGTAGCCAGCGGCAGTTCTGCTGGGTCTCCGACGTTGCTGAAGGCTACTGCCGGACTCGGGCCTTTGTTGAGGTTGGTAGAAAGTATCACAGAATCTATGTTACGATACGGTAGCAGCTGAGCTACCCCCATACTATCATCAGATGTTTAACGCTTTAAACCTTAACCATGTAGCAAAACTCCCAAGAATCTATTGCTCTGTAAGCATATCAAAGGATCATCGTCGTCTCACACGTGATAGGGCGCCGTTATTTGTAATACATGCATATGTGGTTTTTAGGGCTTGAAATCATGATCATGAATTAGGCGATTTTTTTTTTTATAAAAAAAGAACTCCCGCATTAAGAATGACTCCTGTGTCGTGTTGGACTTTACAAACATACAAACAGCGGTCACAAAGAACACCCAGACTCGGGTGGGAATCGACCCCACGACCTATGGCGTAGCAGTCAGGGTCACTAACCACTAGGCCAACAGGCCAGTCAAGTCAGATTTGAAGCCGATGATACTTTTTAAAAAGTTTATTATAATACAAATACAAATAGTACCGTTGTACTCACAGATTAGATTCAGCTAACAATAGTTCCAACCCCTATACTAGTGTGATGCCGTCACCGACTGCTTCACCCTTTGATTAAAGGCTCGAAACTAATCGTACATCTCCGATATATACGCATGATTACAACTGTATATCATTATAAAAAATGTAATTGTTTTCTTCATATAATTTCAGTATCCTCCAGTCATACAACAGCGTGAGTTCATCTCCACTCTTTCTTTTCGGGCGCGCGGCCGTTCTCGGAATGACCTCTATAGGCAACACTATTAGTTGCCACCGAGCTTATCCCCAGTGCCCAAGAGACCCTGCAGAACTAGTGAACTATCTAAACAACCACAACGGAGGTTTCTTCAGATTCTTCGGCCAACCAGGTCCACAGAAACAGCAAAACTTGGAACAATTCTATAAACATTTAGCAGGTCAAAGTGGGGCTCAACAACCAACTCAACAACAAAACTATGCGTACAATTATGGTTATAGCACCAACAACGAATATCCGAAATATAATAATCGCGGACATAAAGTTAATAATTTAAAAGAAACAGCCATTGATATCGATAATATACAAGAACGTATACAAAATATTAAATCAAGTGTTGATGACGAGGAAAATACGGAAGAAGGTTCTAAATGGACTTTCCCAGATGCAGCCAACGATAGAAGAAGGAGACCAAGAAAACAGAAGTTTACAACTGATGCAGGAGAAATAGTACCTCTAGGAGAAAGAGATGGTACTCAATTAAAATTCCCGGATGAAAGAGTATCAACAGACGATAAAGAAAGAGACAAACGAAGAGATTTTATCAGAACGCATAAAGTCAAATTTTTCCCAAACCATAATGATTTGAATTTTGAAACAAACACTGGAGTTAATAAAGTAAATCTCGAAGAGTACGAATTTGATTATAAGCACAATTTTTATGTTAAAAGACCTAAACAAAATAGTTATTTCATCAACAAAGATGAAGCTCAATTGGTGTACATTGTAAGAGGAAATGGTGATCCAAATTATCCTGAAATTGTAAAAGTAAGACCTGGCCAACGCTCTTAATTTTATGATTATAAAGGTATATATAAGATTGATTTATTGAAAAAATATTCCCGATAAATTAATGTCAGACACAGTCTTAGTTGCTTTATTAAAGATATCCAATAATGATTGTAATACATTTTCACTCTCAAATAAATCAGACTTATAATATGTATTAGTATATGTATGTATATACGTTTGTATGTATTTATATGTTTATTTAGTATATGTATGTATATACGTTTGTATGTATTTATATGTTTATTTATTAAAACTATGCACAAAAATATACAATGGCGGAATTAATGCCATATGCATTCTCTACCAGTCTATCCTAGGGTGGTGTAGAATTGGGTTTAATTAATATTACTTTATGAATATGTATAAATATAGGTGTTTATATTTCATGAGTATACGTGTCGGTATACATGATATTTATTTTATCCAAGTTATGTTAATTGCTATTTCTAATTAGTTTAACGTACACATGACTCTGCCTCTAACGTTTTCTACTATCCCCTGTAAGGTTTAGGTTTGCTGGAAGAAAACTCAGGTTTGGGTTAAGTGTACAAGAAAGAATGAATAAATAAATAAAATATTGAACCTGACGAACGAGGTGCTGGCTGGATATTGTGGCGAAGGATATGGTAGTCAACAGACTATCTCATTATAATTTGTGTAATATACCATTTATTTATAATAGAAAAAGTATCATAATACCAATAAATACTATGACTACGATTATTTTTAAAATAATTTATTTAAGTCCTCATTAAATTAAATGTTAAATAAGACTTTAAAAATAAAAATACTTATTATTTTAGAGGTTGTTATTATTTTTAACAAAATTGTAAGATCTCAGTGCATTTGCCCCGGTCCCAGATAAATCAAAGTTCTTAAGGAAAACATATCTTGTACTTAAAAAAATATGATAATCGGTAGCATTTAAACAATTATACAAAATGTTTACAGAAAATGTTCATTCGAAAAAATTCTTCCACAAAGAAGCGTAGAATAGTGAAAATTACACAACTAAGAAAATTACCAACACGGTCTAATCAACAAATAGTGATTCTGACACAAGTACTTTATCCTACTAATATTATAAACGTGAAAGTTTGTGAGGATGTATGGATGTATGGATGTATGGATGTTTGTTACTCTTTCACGCCAAAACTACTGAACCGATTGCGATGAAACTTGGTATGTAGATAGCTGGAGACCTGGATTAACACATAGGCTACTTTTTATCCCAACATTTCCACGGGATCGGGACTTACGCGGGTGAAACCGCGGGGCGCTGCTAGTCTTCTGTAACTCTACAAGAAATGCATCAAAGGCTTAACAATGTTTTTCCAAAGATGTGATTGCTTTTGCAGTTTTACACAAGATTTCGTCAGACATAGAGATTTATATATCAAAACTGCGAAGAGACGCTCGGTACTTCTGCAAAATAAATCTTATCTACCTGCTTAGTTATCTACTTTGTATTTCGACGGGCGGAAACATAAAAGCCTGAAGGTATTCACGCTTACTAAAAGATACAGGTAAGGAAATATTGAAGAACATGTATATGTCATCAATAAGTTCAATTCTGTACATTTAGGATATGTAGTACCATCGCAAGGTAGGCAGGACTAACAACATCATGGTATCAACAAATGTTCTTTTTATTGCTAAAACGAATTAGTGCCTACTGACTTCGACTCTGATGTTGCTATGGAACCGTAATTCGGGTAAATTGAGTGGTGTCATATAGTCTATATGGCTATTAGATATTGGTTATTAAAAAAAATAGACTTCAGAGACCCTTGAAATAGATAATAATGTGCATGCTTCTTTTTAATTAATATGTTTGGGGACCTTTTAAGTTAGTTAAGTGATTTTTTTGAGAAATAACAAATTGCTTTTTGTTCTAATTTTATTTCTTTGGTATTATTTTTAATTTTGATGTAAATGTGTGTCTTAATGAGATATTCCATTTGTTTATATAACATTAAAATAATTTCAAATAAAGAAATATGACTTTTGGTAAGACATGTTTTTTTTTTAAATCTCAAAACTTTGAAGCCCATGCGAGGGCTAAAGATACACATTTGATCCGTCAACATTTTTAATATTTTTTTATTAGTTATGGTATTATTACAGTATTATTTACGTCCCGATCCCGTGGAAATATCGGGATAAAAAGTAGCGCGCAAAAGTAGATACGCGCAGCGAGAGAGAGTGCCAGTGAGTCCCCCTGTGTCCTTGTTTTAAGTATTAACACCGCGGAAGTTTTTTTTTTAACTGTTCCTTAAGTCATTCTCAAGAGAAAATCTATCTAGGTATATGTCAGTTATCATTTTTAAAATGAACTAGCAGCTCCTCGCGGTTTCACCCGTGTAAGTCCGATCCCGTGAGAATATCGGGATAAACAGTAGCCTATGCGTTAATCCAGGTCTCCAGCTACATACCAAGTTTCATCGCAATCGGTTCAGTGGTTTTTGCCTGAAAGAGTAACAAACATCCATACATCCTCACAAACTTTCACGTTTATAATATTAGTAGGATTCCCACTGTTTGATTCCAACTTTCCTGTTAACACACTTCTCTCTCCGAGTACCATACTCTGTACGCCAAGGGAGTCTCTACAGTAGGTAGTTCGAATGACAATACTATAATTTAGCATCTTAGAGCTGATCTGATGATAGAGCCAGAAGGCGGGTAGTGGAACTTTTCAGTAGTAAACCCTTCGAGGTTGGGCTCAAATGGTTAGTTTTGACGTATCCAACAGATTGGGCCTAGTAACGATGGTCTGATGATGGAGCCAGGAGGTGGATGTTTGTACTACTAGTTTTTACTTTTTAACTTGGTTCGTTATTAAAGCGAAGCTTTTTAGGTTTTTTAAACTATAATTTATTTTCTATGGTTTATTTATCTCTAATATATAAACGCAAATAAATCTATTCTATTCTACAAAAATAATAAAGCTGAAAGCTTGTGTCTTGACTTGACCAGCAGTCGAATATGCATTTGATGGCTAATTTTTGAGGAAAGTTATAAGTTACTAGCCGTCCCCGAAGTTTCACCTGCGTTTATGGTCACTGCTCCGCTCCTATTGGCCGTAGCGTGATGTAAAGAAAGAAAGAAAAGAAAAAATGATTTATTTTGTTAAAGCACAGCATACAACAATTAAAAAATAAAAATAATAACTTAGGTATAAAAGAATATAAAAAAAAAACAATTAAAATTTTAATGCCATGTAACATTTGTGACGTGTCATTTGTTATATGACACTGACATGTCACATGACGCGTCAATGCCACGTACCCGACCACGTTTCTTTGAATGTAAATTACAAAAAAAAAAACTTTTTATGTTACTGAGGGTTGTACGCCGTGCCCTAGAAAATAGGTGGACCCTCAGTATACACTGCGATGGACAAATGCCACCCCAGTACTGATTTTCAGTGCCCACCTTTGCTGTCGACTTGACGCCAACAGCCGCAATCATAAAATAACTAAAATATATTATACTGGTCGCAATGCCATCTGATGTAGTTCAATGTAAGATGAAATATAATTTTATAAGTATTTACCTTTGCTACTTTTAGATCAATTCCAGGTAAGTGACAATTACAAATAATTTATATATGAAATATAGCCTATTATAGTCTTCCTGAATAATTGGGCTATCCAACACTGAAATATTTTTTCAATTTGAACCAGTAGTCGCTGAGTGAGATTAGCGCGTTTAACCAAACAAGCAAACTCTTCAGATTTATAATATTAGTGTAGATTTAAAATCACGCTACGATCTTTAGGAGTAGAGTAGTGATCATAGTATTTGTTATTAAAAACTGATTTACGTACCACGTGACGTCAAGTTCAATGCTGAATACCAATAAGGTGTGCAGTACTACGCGGATATGGTGACCTGTTCAGACTCTCAAAACATTAAGCTTAAGTTTACTTATACGATATCTAGATATTGTCTTCCGTATTAGAATCTGAATCTTGTATGTGTTCGAGTAAGGTACCTAAGACCCTAAAAGTCTGATTTGTAAACTTCTTTTAGTGTAAGATGAAGAAAAAGCCTGTTTAAAGTGAAAATTACTATACAAAATCCGGCAACGGGGCCTAGAATTTTCATAACGCAACCCGGATAGGATTGCCCTTCTATGGAGCATTTTTTTTTTTTTTGGTAATTGGTGAGTGTTAGGAGCAATTTTTGTCTGTCTGTCTGTCTGTTTGATTTCTGGTAATCTCCGGAATGGGTGGACCGATTACCACGGGACTTTCACTGGCAGAAAGCTGGTGTTATAAGGAGTAACTTCGGCTACTTTTATTTTGGAAAAAGAATTAGGGTTCCACGCAAAATATAGAAATATGTACACGCGAGCGAAGCCGCGCGGGAACTGCTCGTATTCAATATAGTTAGCCTTCGAGAAGTAGGTATGGTACTTATGCTAGATTAAACAAATAAGCTACTTTAACAGAATTAGGTATACAGTATTAAACAAGAATTTGGTGTGTGTTCTTGTGTGTGAGAGTGTGACAGATACGAAATCATTCTGTTAATATTCTTTTTAACCCTTCATTCTCCCACAATTGTTTTAACTCTAAATATTCTAGAACCATAAAAGTTTATATAAAAAGTACAATGCAGATAAAATAAATGTATAAGGTATAAAAATACTACACTTTTATTACATAACTGGCCACATTAACAGCATCACATTTACCTAATGCTTTCTTACTGACTTTATATAAAAGCTCATCAGCATAAACATATGTACTTTGTCTCTCTAACGAACATGTGGAAGAGGATAATTAATGTACAATAACTGATACGACCAAAGCCGTGGCGTGGACTAGTCTCATTGCTCGAAATGGTCTTAGACTATCAAGTATATTCTATTTTTCTCTATGGCAAGTGATGCCGATTTCGACAAATCTGCCAATTTCAGTCGTGCGCTGAAGTGTGTGTGAGACAACGAACACTAATTCTGTCAAAATTGGACTCGTTGCGAATCTTGTTTTGGAGTTAGTAAGACTGGCAAGTCAAATCAGTCTCATTATTAAAAGTCAAAACTGTACAATCTATAGAATGTTGGAAATAACACCTTGTGACGTCATAATTTGCTATTTGATTTTTTTTTTTATTTTAATGTTCGGTTTTGTAAATTTAAAAAAATAAGCAATTGAAATAAAAAAATTCAAAGTATGTATTATTTATTTTAATCTTAAACAACTGCCCTATTTATATCTAAGTACCATCTATTCCATTTGGAAAGTTATTTTTTATTTTTAAGGTGGCCCATGGCGGTTAGGGTTGATCTTTTTTGCCGACAGCGTAATATGAAGTTCTCAAGCTAGTCATTGAAGTAAAAGAAAGCGGCGCACTTAAGACCAGTTCTCAAAATCAAAACGACACTTAACTCCTTGTCGATAATAGAGGGTTTTGCGTAATCTCCGTGGGAGGTACTTGAGAGTGCGATGCTCTTCAAACAAAACTCTCAGATTTATTTGTAACTAAATGTGATTTTTAAGGAAACCGTCATATCAACACAACTTATCGTTCTTCTGCGAATAATGTAGAATAATTTACTATTTTCTGCTCAATTTTTTTTACACACTATCTGCACCTCGTGTCTCGTTAAGAGATATCTTCGCAGTTCCGAGGCTTCACAACTCGAATGTAGTAATATGCATAATTTATTAACTAACAGCACCCCGCGGTTTCACCCGCGTAAGTCCCGATCCCGAGGGAATATCGGGATAAAAAGTAGCGTATATGTTAATCCAGGTCTCCAGCTATCTACATACCAAGTTTCATCGCAATCGGGTCAGTAGTTTTGGCTTGAAAGAGTAACAAACATCCATCCATCCATCCATCTATCCAAACTTTCACATTTATAATTATTACACATTTATAAGGATTAGTGGGATTTATGTTCATACGAACGTGAATCTTTTGTGAATGTACTAAAGATACGAGTATGTTACATTCAGACCTTGAAAAAAATGGAAGAAAAATATAAATAGGATCTGTTTTACCACTAATTCGGCCAACCACTGAAGGATAAACGAGAAGAACTGAAAAATACTTACATTTTTATAGTCTCCTAGTACCTACAATATTAACAACTCAAAATAAGTTAAATTATGACTGCTTTGTTGGCCCAGTACTAAATTTCCTTAGTTTTCGTTTGTTATCCTGTGATAAGGAATTCCTTCGTTCGCTACCCATCATCATCATTACCTTCCTGGACTTTTCCAAATTTAATTTTGGATCATCGCAATGTGCAAAATTGCAAAATGGGACTGCGGCTGCAGTAGCTCCAAGAGGCCGGGGGAGCCGAATGTCTGTCCTGTATTTGTAGAGGCCACTTGCAGTTCGATATCCGTGTCGAGTAAATTATTGCATGGTTCATCTATTAATTAATTCTCAGTAGCATTGTGGAGCGAAATAAATACCCCTTTTTTGTTAGACAGTACCGTGCGAGCGTCACACCTCTGACTAACAATGTGGAGATATACAAGATCACATAAAATATGTTAAATTGGTATTTATATAACCGCCACCTACACAATATTTTATGTAATATACTTACACGTCATTATGATAGACTACTACAGCATGTCAATCAAAACATTTGATAAAGTGACTACTTCAAAAATTCCAAATACGCTCAGATTGGTCAGTTATTAATTAATGATGTAGTTTCAAAAAATTATCTATTCAATCGTAATCCTAACTGATACTATTAATGCGAATGTGAGTTTGTTAGTTTGTTTGTTGGTTACGCTTTTCCACCTTAAATACACATTGTCAGGGATACAAGAAAAGGACATAAGGCAACTTTTATAACCAAAAAAGTGCTAACGAAAATAGCAGCAAATTTAAAAATTTATATTAGTCAACAGACTGGTAAACGCGACTTCTTCTGCGTAGAACCCCTTCTGTACAAACTTCCCATTTATCCATGAGATATCCAATAGCCTATGTGTTTCTCCGAGGTCCCGTCTATTTCCTCATCTTTCTGCCATTTTCCCAACTTTATTTAGGATCGGTGCAATGTGTAGGTAATATTGCAAAGGTTACAATAAAAACTATCGTGAGTGGTATTCATATTTATTAAAAACTATACGGTTTGACGTGGAGTGTGACGCCTGACACCGTCGCGGCAGGACGCTTCACTCCTTGAGAAAGGGCCCCCGTCGGGTCCGAAACTAGTCGGGCATCCCCGAAATACAAACGTGAGTAAAACCGTATAGTTTTTAATAAATATTGCAAAGGGTTTTGGTTTATTTCCTTATTATATTATTAAATGTAATCGCTTTCAGACGGGACAAAGGAAGGAGGTAAATTGGGGTAAGGAAGACGGATAGGGCGAGGGAGCTAGGGTAAGGGATATAGCAAGTCTCGTATGGGGAAACGAGACTGAGACTGCAGTAGCTCGAAGAGACCGAGGTCGTATACCGGAATATCCGTCCTATGATTGGAGGGGCCAGGAACATCAACTGGAGATCCCATCTATCTATAGAGATATAGACCAAAATTCATAAAAATCGATTCCGAGGTATAATGTGATAAGTGTGTGATAAGATACTTTCTCATTTATTATTATAATATTAATACAGACTCGTACATGTAACGAAGTAAAGGATAAATTTATAAAACGATCATCAGACTTGCCATCCTGCATGGATCTGAATGTTGACCAGTTGACCAACAAAGAGAACGGATGAGAGCCGCCTGAATGAAATGTGAATGTTAAGATGGGTGATTAGCAAAATGTGTAATTGACAGGTACAAGACTCTGGTCTGGTCTGGTCTTCTGGTCTTCTGGACGGCCAAAGAAAAGAAGATGTATGGACTGCGTGAAAGATGATATGGGTAGAAAATGAATTTATCAGAAGAGCATACTGATGATGATGATATGTATATCTGAAAGGTAGCTTTTTCATATTTTTTTGTAGAGAGGGGACTACTATCAAACTATTGCGATGTGGTAATGGCAATCGCAATGTAATCGACAGTTAGCGAGTGCATATCGCAATTGAACCTACTGAACGATCCGACCACATTCCTCGTCGGACACCAGACCTGTTGCCAAAAGAGTATATTGTATAGTTATTGTAGGGTTCAAATGTTTTTTGATATTTCCATGCCTTCCGAGAGGGATATCAAAATGAAGTGTTTTAGAAGATGATAACAAAAATATATAAACAACTTATGTGTGTTAAATGATTTCTTATTTGCAGAGGTTGTCTTCCTCTCTGCCTCGTTCCTCTTTTACTACAGAAAGGGTTCTAAAATGTATAACCCCACAAGTTGTAACCTTATTGCAATAATGCAATAAAAACTCTGTTTTTTTTATTGCTCAACACTGCACTGCTTAAACAAACTGTTTTACAATCAAAGTTTTTTATCCGTAGAACCTAGTAATTTAAGATACCAAGTAATATACCTGTCACCTTTCACTATAGACTAACACTGGCGAATATATCGCACTTCCTGTTCATCAAAGGAACTCTTTATCTTCGATAAATGATCAGATGATCAACAGTGTCCCTGGAAAAGTCTGTAGCTATGAGTGTAAGCTACAGTAACTCTCACTCTGCCTGGAGGGCTCGATTATTTTATAGACTCAGTTGTATTTTAGGCCAAGGATTCTTCGGTTGCGTGACACCGCTCATTAAGTTACTACGCATAATTTGACACGATAACCCCAAACCCTTTATAGCCAGCTTAATAATTGATTAGTGTGACCCAAAGTATTGCGTTGTTGAGTCAATTCGCCTTTAATCGTCCCTGTTGAATATGGTGAAATAAGGAGGGACAGCCGCCTACGTTATCCTGGAGTGCAAAGGAGTGGCCGCACATCGGGCAAGTATCCTCGCGGGTGTGAGTCACTCCTACAAGCCTGTGAAAGCCCCAGGAGGCTTTTGTATCAGGAGCTCAACTGGCTCAAGCGAACTATGTCTGATCGCATAATGGATTGTCTGGTAACTTTACATACTTATAGTTGTTTTTTTACAGTTACAATGTGTAAGAAGCAGTCTCACAACCACTGATATAAACTATGAAAATCACTAACTAACAGTAACTGCCAAGTTAACTCTATTCGCACTCAAGTCAATCGATCTGCACTTATTTCTACCCTTTTATAATCCCACTATTCGTTATTATTTATCAATCGACCAATAGTATTGCGTTACCGGTATAACCAGTCAACATAATGTTTATTAACTTATTTTTATTAAATAGTGAACTGTGTTATCATATCATCTATTATAGTTTGGCCCTATTTTTAATAAAATAAATAAGAGTTTTTGATGTGGCGACAACAAATGATAATATTAAATATTCCTAAAATACATTTTAAAAAAAACTGGGAACTGGTCTATAAAGGATAGTTAATTGATTCTTCGTTCCATCGCCTTCCGGCACAGAATAGATTAGTTACCAGCAGTTTGATACACAAAAATGTTTATAAAATAAAAATATATATAGGTATGTATATTTATTACATATTTCCCTTAAAATAAACATGAAATACATAAACCCTTGTAACGGTATCACTTAAAAGTATTCGATGTCGTTCAGTATCTGCTCTAAAAATGGCTGTTCGTGCAATATGTAGGTACCTATTTTTAATCATTAAAGATTAAGTATTTCTTTAATAAAACATTTTTATTGTCCAAATCTGGCAACACTATCCAATATTTTAACAAAAGCACTATCTTATTATTACTAAATATAATACTAGCCCTCCTCTTTGTTAACAAACGAAAAAAGAGCTTGATATGAAATTAACCACTTTTTTTGGTTATTTAGAAATGTAGGTACATAATATATATAAACATATATTTTTTTAAATGGTTTAATTAAAGCTAATAACTTTCATTATTATATGTACGTACATATAATATGGAAAGTATTATCCCACCAAAAACATTTTTATGTAAAATGTTGCCAAGACGAGACCATATGGCTCGCACTGTCAAAAAGCTATCGGATCTCATGTAGAGCCAAGCTTCTAACTCTACACGCCCTAACTCTACAAGCCCTAACTTCACAAACTCTACACCTTAGTCAAAGTATGTCGTCTGGCCGTTTCGCTACCGTCACATGGGCGTAAGGTGAAAAATGTATTCACTGTGCATTACTTTTCTGTAATACAATTTTGGCTTGACAACAACACATATTTTGGCTTGGCTCGTCTTGGCGGCATCACTACCGTGCCCCCAGATAAGTACTTATAAGATAATAAAAACAATACCTTTTTGGTTACCCGAAGTTTTGATCGAATCGCACCGATCGTGGTCACAGGTGGTCAATACGTCTATGCTAAATTTTGAGGTTCTAAACTTTAAAAGAAAAACAAAAAAAAACAATTTTACTACCTATACGTAAAGTATACAGTAGGTAAGTAAGGAAATAAGTAGGCGCTTACCTATTATATTTACATGAACGGAAAGAGCCTTGAAACCGTAGATTAGCATTTAAGTAATTAAAATAGCCCAAGGCGATCATAAACTTTAGATAAAATCTTCCTCGCGAGGAAAATTCTAAACAAAACAATCGCAAACAAACCATAGATTATGCAAACACCGCACCCTGACAAAAGGACTGCAACCGTAGCTACCCAGCCATGTACAGTACACTAGGCGCTCCAAAGATATATAAGTAATTAATGTCAATTAAAATTGGTTGTGTTATAGTATTATCATTTGCAGTGAAAGTCGACGGACGAAGGACGCGGGACGCGGCGCCGCTAGTGCGTTGCCGACGCTCGTCTCGAGAGCACGTGTAATTTGAAATAAACGAACTTAATACGCGTGTGTTGTGTACGATTTACGATACTGAATGGAATACGACTAAAGTCAACTGATTTAAGTATGTCAGTTTTATTTTGTTGTTATTATTACGTAATTGATGATGCGGAAGCTGTCGAGAAGTGTTGTGTTTTGAATTTAACGGTTGTCCGTTGCGAATCAGTTGTTGGCGTTAATACGGCGTCAAGGCGGGCATTAATTAAGCTTTCGGCAAGTTAATGTTTTACCTTGACGGCCTACTTTAGTCCAAATATTTAAAGAAACTAGTTAAGCCTATGACTATTCCGATTAGAATATTTTCACTTTTCAGAAAACAACGCAAGTCTGATTTTAGGTAGCGCAAAATGCAATGTTCCAGTTTAGTTACTTACACAAATAATTTTCTTTCAAACAAAAGCACATACTGAGTAGCATTTATAAATTTTATGTAACATCTGACTATAATGTTAATTTAACACTTTTCATTATCGATGGATAACATTTTAGCTTCTGAAAGATCGACGATCATCAACTTTTAATGAGCAATTAATCGATTTCTACAATTTTAAAAACTTGTAACACTAATTATTAATTATTTTTTTTATAATTTTTATATTTACCTAGTTTATTTGATTACATTATTATTAACACATGTTTATTTCTGATTGTGAATGTTAATTTATTTACATTAATGATTATTTCAAAACTAGTCAACCGTATAGACAAGCACATTCTTCATCCGTGATGTTGTTAAATCAACATTTAAAACAAAACACGCAATGCCTACTTACAATACACTTTTGGAATGTTTTATAATTATTTACTCTTGGTTCACCTAAGGTGTTCTCTTGCCATAGGTATTCTCTAAATGTAAAGGTAATGGAATGGGTTGTCGTGGTCTAGTTAAACCTTCACACTGGCAGATCCGTTGTTCGTAGAGACGGGACAAGATATGCTATGCTATCGGTTTTGCTGCTACTGTTTTAGAATGTACGTCGATTTTAAACCATCACGCGTTTATATTTTGTGATTGATGCCTGGGACAGACATTTTCATCCAAAGGCACGCCTTGCTCCAATCCGCCATCCTTATATCCAATGGTTACAGTTTTAGATATCACATCTTATTAGTGAAATAAAAGAGTAAAGAGGGAAGACGACAATTCGACTCTTATATTATTTATTGTGTTAAGTAGGCATATACATACTATTGTAAAGAAATTTTGTATATGTATACATCTACTAACTTAATATCGATAACTCTATATTTCCGTAACTATCTATTTGAATTATCAATCCACATGATAAAAAAAAATCATGATAATTGGTATAAAAATAACGAGATCGTGTTTATGGGCGATACTGTTTCCCGCCTACTTGTATAGAAGAACTATAAAACTTTTAAGTATTCCGCATTACCAGGCGCATTTAAAGCACCATATTGCACCATAAAAGGTCCGAAGTTACTTGGCCAAGGGCATAAAATAAGGCCAAGCACATGTCGTCCATGCCCTCACTTTAGCATAAAGATCTATTTTAAATTGATAATTTTATAGTTTTAAATGAATAGCTAAGGATGTTCTGAAGGAATAAGACAGGATAAGCGCAAAGGATCCGAAATTACGAACGGTAGAGTAGAATGAAAAAATTGAAACATATTGCGCCGACCATAAATAAAAATGATGATAGCGTAGAGGATTGGAAGAGGTCTTGTCCAGTATTTTAGTGATTGAATTGAACAGGATTTTTAGGTTAGATATTCACAGTGTTCTGTCTAATTATTCCTTTTTAAAATGTGAGACTCTAATACGTATGGAAAGAAATTACAAGATCTTCTTGAAATTTTATTTCATTCAAATGGAACTTTTTGGTAGACCAGTCCCAACGATGGCACCAGGGGAAAACGACAGTGAAGGCAAGCAACTGAAACTGCCTCAAGTAACGCACGAACGAAGTACCTACTAAGTACTTTGACATGTATTTCCCCTCTGCACGAGGCATCCTCTTGTAAAATATGGCATGAGAATTCGCTAACGGCTCGTATCGGCATTTTAACAAACCAGGGGTGAGTGATTGATAAATATTTTAGATCCAAAAGCGTTCCTTCAATCGGCATTCTTTATTTGTATTACGACGGACTTTGAAACATTTTATAAACATAAAGCTTGTCGGAAAATTATAATCTTAAGATGTTACATTACCTACTAATATTAAAAAGCTGAAGAGTTTGTTTTTTTGTTTGGTTGAACGCTGTTTTGGTTCGAAAAATTATTTTAGTGTTGGATATGGATATTTATCGAGGAAGGCTATATAACATCACGGTACGACCAATAAATAGGAGCGGAGCAGTGACTATTATCGCAGGTGAAACTGCGGGAACGTCTAGTTAAGAGATAAACTTACTTGTTTCAAGTATACTTATTATTGTTTAATTGTAAAAATGTTTTTAAGTCACATTGAGTAATTCAATCAATGGGCGCCAATTGAGCCCAAAACGATACCCCTCGATATAATTTAATCTGTTAATTTGTCTCTAAGGAAGGAAGAACATTGAAACTTAATGAAACCTGAAAGACAAGGTTAATTTATTACGGAGTACAAGTTCTTATCAAAATATATTAAGGTGCCAAGTAAGTAGCTATTAAAATTTCAAGTTTTCTCGTAAAACTACCAAAAAGGTTGTGTACATCGATGACCTTTGCCAAGCTAGTGAGTGAATTATATTAAAAATAAGGTGTCATTAGCAATAACTCAAGGATTATATTAATTTCATTTGTTTTCAAACTACTTATCTACTTTTAACATTTCTTTAATCCAAAACAGTTTTGCGAGATTTCAATTAGCGATGATGTGTAGTTAAGAGTAAATTAATTTAAATATTCAGAAAATTAATGAGGCCTTATAGATTTGATATCATTGCCAAATTACTTACGAACAAAATTAAAATATTACATTAGCGTGATCACTGATCACTTTACATGCAAATACGCCTACTGATGTGTTGCGGCGTACAGAATAATATTAATATTTATAGGTTATTCAGGTAGGCAACATTCCAAACTTAACTTCACTTGTAACTATGTAAACAAGTCAATTATAACTTCCTTCTAAGTGTCGTATTGAAATGAGACTTTGGATGACAATACTATGATGGAGCCAGGAGCCAGGAGCTGGATAGAGGAACTCTTGAGTGACTACTAGTAAAACCCTCGAGTTTGGGCTTATTTGATTCGTTATAACGTTTCCAACAGATTGTGCTTAGTTACTATGGTCTGATGATGGAGCCAGGAGTTAGATAGTGGAATTCTTTTTACTTTTTAATTCAGTTCGCTATTGAAGCGTGTTTTTTTTAGTTTTAGGGATCTGTAATAAATATTTTACTAACTGCTGCCATTTTAATTGCTTCAGGCGCTTTAGATTCCCGATTAGACAACCCTAAATACGTGATATATTAATTATCATTTTTAGTTAAGTAATTTTCTCGTTCTACTCGAAGACACGAGCATCGACTTAAATGGCCACTAATTTATCTTGATCGTCTTCATAACAGACTTTGTTTGTTGTAGACACTCTTCTAAATATAGGACTATAATAAATTATACTCCACATTTCTTTACAAACAATGTATGTATCATATTATAGATAGTAGCTATAATTGTCACAAATTTGATGTATTCTCATTCATTAAAAATAAAATAATATGGGAAATATGAGTCAGACTGTGGTGGGAATTATCTGTTATGTTATGTCAGATCTTTCCAGATTTCAGTCAGATGTCATGGATAACGAGATTCAGGATCAGATTTTGTATGAAACAACTTGGGAAGTTCTACCACTTGACAAACTGATGATTGAATAGACATAGACATATAACTTTGGAACTGTTTTCTTTTGGGAGCTCACAAATGATACTTCGTGCGGTGCTTCAAATAATTACCAACTATCATTGCATGTCAAGTACATGCAATGATGGTATGTAATTTTACGAATTTAGTTTTAAAAACACCATAGCATTAGATCCTTATTTTTTTTTGGGTATAGGGGGCAAACGAGCCGACGGGTCAGAGGGGAGAGGGGGATTAGAGGGGAGGAGGGAGGAATAGGGAGAGGGAAGGGTTGTAAACTCACTCACGCGGCGAAAAGCCGTTGCTTGCTTTACTGCCGGTTTTCTGTGAGGCCGCGGTATCGAGCCGAGTCGAGCCGGCCCATACGTGCCGAAGCATGGGTCTCCCACGTATAAGCAACTACATGCAATTATATGCAACTAAAGTTTCTAGACCAGCTTGCCTGACAATCTATTGTACGCTAGGTTGGTGAATTGTTATTCCTGTCGCTTTAAGATTTAACAAGATTGGCTAAATGATCGAGACATTCATGGTTTTAGAAATCGCACATAGCCTACTAAAACAGTTTAGAAGTCAAACTTTCTTTCCATAACAATAATATAATTTTATTTGAAGACCTCGTAACCCTTAAACTAAATCCGATTTGTATAAAAATTAACATTTGAATAATTCATGTAGAAGCCCTTCAATCGAGATCAGATGGTCGACAACTCGACTAAATCAAATAGTCAATAAGCCCAACACTAGTTGTGTCAGATTCGGTGTCGTTCAGAAACGGTCGGTTTATGTCAAACGTGTTCTTTAACCGTGTTTTGAGATGTCAAGCTTAGGGTCACGTGGTCGATGTACCTTATTGATGTTGGTTTTGTTTAAGGTGTCTTTATGCTATGTGTATCGTAGGAGTTAAACTCGTGACATTCTATGTGAATGGCTAAAATAGGTAGAAACAAAACAGTTCAGTAATTTTTTTTTTCTGTTGTCAACCGATTTTCTTTTCTGTGTGCTATAAATATATTTTTTCACTATTGTTGACGGATTTTTATTGTTATAAACGTTTTTATACATTACTGAAGGATTTCCACCTTTTTTCCACTATCTAACAATAAGTAGGAAAGACAAAACTCAAGTTATTATTATTAGTTTAGTAACTTTTTCACCTGTGTTTGTGAACCGGTTTGCTGTACCAAAATAAATTAAAATTTGTCCAGCGGTTTAAGCGTAAAATCTAACAAACAAACAGACAGACAGAGTTATTTTCGCATTTATAATATTGGTATAGATCGACGAGCTTTAGGGTTATCAGTTTTGTTTTGTTTTTTTCCTTTTTATAAAAATAATTTGATGCTACTACCGCCGCCCATGGGGACCTGCAACTCAAGAGTCTCTAGTGCGTTGCCTACCTCTCAGGTGGGAGTAGGTGAAGGAGGGGAAAAGGCGAAGTGCTGTGAAAGAGGGAGAGAAGGAAGTTTTAGGGCCTCCGGTAACCTCACTCTCTCGGCAAAAAATATTGCTTCAATGCCGGTTTTCTGTGAGACCGTGGTATCACTCCGATCGATCAGGCCCATACGTGCCCAAGCATGATTTCTTACAATAGCTTGAACTATAACTAAAGCACCTTCCAACATTATTATTCATATAATAATTACGTATAACCAATATCACTCCATATTATCAAGTAAAAGTATTTTTTTTTATGTCTTTGATAACTTTTAATGGCAGATATCAAGCAAATTACGCAATTAATATTGATTATTAGATCAATGCTCTATTTAATGGTCTATGAGAGTGTCAATCGCACATTTGATAAATATTGAGTAATGTATTACAAATAGAGTATCATTCTTACAAAAATGATAAGGAAATACTTAAATGAGACTAAATTTTAAGACGTCATTTAGTCTCATGTTCTTACTGTTTCTATGTACGAGTTGAATCGTGGCTCAGTAGAACTAGACTTAACGACATCTTACAATTAAGTAGCGTTTAAGTATTCGAAAATTACTTTCTTAAGCAAAGTTAGCTATCCACTTGCCCGTTGCATTTACAGTCATACTGATCAAGACATACACACACAGGCCCGAAACCACGCATGCATGGACGTAAGCACGCATGTATGCATGGACGCATGCCCGCACGCAACATGGCACTTTATCTGTGTTATAATTTATAATACATTTAGTAAATAAACTATGCTTGGTTCTGGACTAGGTATCGAGACTCAAACTAAGTAAAGTATATCCTTGAATATCTCTTACTCAATACAATTTCAAAATATTACGCGTGTGTAGTAGGTACACACCGAATTGATAAGGTCTTATCTCATGAGATATGCAAATCGCAATGAATCTTTACATCTTATCAGAATAATAGTTCATTATTCACTCATTCTTAATTTATTCACAATTTGATAATATTGTTATCGTACTAATTTCCCTCCCATCGCTTTGCAGAAGGTGTGAACTAAAGAGTTGATTGTTATCTAATAAAGGATATTTATAAGCAGTAGTACTTACCTGTCAGCTGCAATCACCTATCACCTTCAATCTTGGAACATTCAAATAGCGTTTGCCGGCCGCCCTCCTTGTGAAGTACCCGGGGAAAGGGGGGGAGGAGTGCTTTGATCTGATTAGGTATAAGTAACGTAACCATTATACGTTTTCATAAATACGCGAGGTGACACTTCTGGTGCGAACCTATCATCCTTTACTTTTTTATAATGCCAGTGAAGTCCACGAAAATCCCAGCCGTTGTGGTCCACGTTATTGTGTTCTATATTCAAATAAGAGCTAGTGAAATATATGTAACGTTTTCATTATTCAAAAATAATTATCTCAAAAGCAAACCCGTCGATGCAGTTGTTTTGAGCACAGTGTTAGTTAAAATTCCATACGAATTTAGAATTCATGAAAAGCCGGCAAACTGGCAAACGGCGGAAGGTGACCGAAATTAACGAAAGTCAAACATCTCGGGCGAGTGGCGTCGCGGGTACTTCCTAGTCGTGAAATAGATCAAAGATGTGCACTTCTACACACATATATATTAATTTTCAGCCTAATTATACTAATTTTCCATAGATTTTTAAAAAGATAGATCGCAAAGGTTTTAGGAGAGTATGAGCGTGACTAGGATGGATAAGGTGAGGAATGAATACATTAGATTAGAGAGTACTGAAAGTACCGTCGGTGGATGAAAAGTTGAGGAGCAATAAGATTATCATGTTATGAACGTGTAATGCGGGGAGATGAACAAAATGTGGTGAAGATCTCTCATAGACGATCTCTGCATAGAAGTTGACGGATACAAGAGTAGAGGACGAGAGAACATGGATAAACCATGGGATAAGATGAAATGAAGATGCATTTTTTGATGGGATAGTCGCAAACGTAAGTTGGTACAATGGCAAGTGACTACCGCCGTCCATGGGCACCTCAAGAGTCACAAGATCGTAGCCGGCCTTTAAGGTGAGAGTAGGGGAAGTGGAGGAAATTTAGAATAAGAGTAAGAAGATGATGATGAGCACGATGGTGACAGAAAAAATCAGACACTATTTTTAAATGTCAGTGTTGTTACTAATTCATACGATACGATACGATTTTATATGGACTTCTTATACATATATGTATATTCTACTCACTAGTACTCACACTAATACAGTAACTGCTGTACATCAGGACCAGCACCGTCCATACACGTCTGAACAAATGAACTAATAAATAAGGTATACTCTTTATTTCTATTACCTACTAACTGTTGGTCTTCTGATCTAGTAACAAACTATCTATGTTAATATCTACGTAATAACTGGGCCTGTTTTGTAACATTTTGGCGCCATCTCATGGTAGTTTTTGGAACTTTATGGTATGTTGCACCCGTTTTTAATGTCCGCTTTGAAGTCAGGTTTTATGATTAGATTTTGGTGGCTATGAAATATTTGTATAGCTATTTCTTTTGTGTGCTGTGTTCTTTGGTTAAGCCCATGATTTATTACTAAGCTTCTGCGTATAGTGTCAGTAATACATAAAAAAATGGCATTGGTTAATATTTTTAAACTTAAACGGACATAAAAAAGGTTGTGTCTGATTTCAACTGTCATTCATTCGAAGTTAATAATAAACCAATGTTACAACGAATACTTAGTAAAATAAAGGCTTGTATTTAAAAAAATGTGTTACACAATGCCAGCTAATAATGAATGTTTTTTTTATCAATAATAACTATAGAGAAATATTATCTGATGTAGGTAGGGCTGCCATCCGTCCGGATTTCCCCGGATTTGTCCTAGTTTAGAGGGCGTCCGGGGAGCTTCCGGACGGAGTTTTCAAAGGCGAAAACCGTGTCACTCTGTGTCATGAATCGTTAACCAGCAGTTTAAATTAATAAAAAATGTACATGGAACCTGCGTTTTCATATTTTTTTTACGGTGTCCGGGAAAAAATCGAGGTTTCACACATGTGTCCGGGGTTTTTGAAGTTTTAGTTCGGCGTCGGTAATTTAAGTGATGGCAGGCCTAGATGTAGGTAACTGTAGTATGTGGGGTACAGTGACAGTTTTGCACAACTCATTAATAAAACAATTTACATGTAAAGTAATATACTTACTTCGTTTAGAAGTATTCTGCATTAAATTTGATTTTTTAACAGACCAATGGGTCTAAGGGTATGTTTTTTACGTGCTGGTTGAAAGCTATGACGGCCTCTTCCGGCCCCGTAAATGTCATACCTCTCGTCAAATCGCATAGTGCCAGGTCTGGATTATGTGCGGGATGGGTCACTAACACTACCTTTTCAGAAGCCAAAAATGACTGTCTTGTTCGCGGTGTGCACCGAAGCATTGTCATGGTGCAATAGGATGCGACTTTTTCGTTATTTTTCCCTAATTTTTTCAAAGATACAGGGCAAACAAATGGTGGTGTACCACTCAGCAGTGTTCTTCAAGTGGAATCGTGCAGACAGGACCCGTCCGGGAGAAAAACAAAACGCAGTAATTTTTTTGCCTACGTTTCTCGCTTGTCTCAATTTTGTTGGTTTGCTGCCACCTTCGAACACCTATACAGAAGACTGTTGCTTTCTTTCCGGCATGTTACGGCATGTAACAATATATCCATGTTTCGTCTCCTATCGCAATGTCATATGCAGCATTTGGACGTCCGTGATCGTACTTTAACAACATTTTTTTACACCAATCAACACGACCCTGTTTTTGTTTTGGGGTGGGTTCATCATGAGGAATCCAGCGACAACAAAGTTTTTTAAGTTTTAAATGGTGATGTAAGATTTTTTGAATTTGGTTCAAAACAAACCCACAAAATAAAATCATTGAACTAAATTTAAAAATTGTACCTTAAAATACTAATGGATATTATTACGACTTATATTTTATCATGCTTTCATTAGTTTTTTTTTTATTTTAAAATCACCCCTGATATATCTATACTAATATTATAAAGCTGAAGAGTTCGTTTGTTTGTTTGGCGCTAATCTCGGTTCGAATTGAAAACTTCCTTTAGTGTTGGATAGCCCATTTATCGAGAAAGGCTAGGCTATATAACATCACGCTACGACCAAAAGGCGCGGAGCAGTGACCATAAATGCATGTGAAACTGAGGAAACGGCTAGTATTTTTAACCGACGAAAAAAAAGAAGGTTCTCAATTCGATCGTATATAAATATTTTTTTTTTTATGTATGTTCAGCCCTCACTCCGTTATTTATGAACCGATAATTAATAATTTTATTATTTGGCTAGACTCAAAATAAGTTTATATAAAATTTGATAGTTTATGTAAATAAGCTCAATACTTAAGACTTAAAGTTTATTTATTTTTTGCTTTTTAGTTCTTTTCGTCGGTTTAATTTTTTGTTAAAAAGATTTTTATTTTATGATTTTTTTTCATCATCAGGTCAGCTGCATGATGTTGTGATTTCTAAACGCAAATACCTGATAAAGTAATGAAAAGTAAACAGAAACACTATTCGTTCCTACAATTTTCGAGGGTTTCTCTCAATTTTATCAATTTTATCGGTTTAGTTTTTTGTTAAAAAGATTTTTAAATAAGAACAAAACGAAGAAACAAAATTTCCTAACTTGTTGCATGCAAGTTTGTTGTATTTGATATAAATTGGTACATAATTGAAAATTAATTACTAGGGTAGCATTGGAACGAATTTCGCTAGTAAAACGCCATCCAATAAGTTTCACGGTGATTAAAACGTTTCTTTAACTTTTCCATATACATGAATAGGTACATACACAATTATATTATCATTGGTCCATTACTTTGTGAGGAGTCAAAAACAGTATTTGACGGACGGTATTTTCAAGTATAAATAATACAAATAAAAATTTCAGTTATAATATTAACCAAAAACCCCAATTAATCCCACTAATTCTGTCCACGTCACGGGCTCACCTAATTTTGCGGCATAACTGTTTCTATTTCGACATGGCGCGATGTCAGACACTTCCTGGATCCAATATGGCGTCAATGGCGGCCATTGGGCTGTCACACTCAATTAACAACCGATTTTAATCTCTAACCCGTTATTGTACGACACTGCGTCGAATAAAAATGCTTTCGGAATGAAATTTTGAGTATAATTTAACTGTCTGGGTTATGGAGGGTAAAAATAAATTATGGAGCAATCGGTGAGATGTTTCCGATGCCCACTGAATGTATCGCGGAGTGTACAATTATTTCCTATACAGTTTTAATTTTAATGATGTGAAAATACTTTTGATAGAATAGAAATATTATTAATATTAAAGTTTTCAGTACAATTCTCTACACGTTTGTTACAACTAGTAAGTACTAGTGCGTATACGTAGGTTTAAAGGAAATCGAATTTTGAATATTAGGAATAAAAATAGGTATAGGAATCTACTCCAGACTTGAATCTTCCATAAGATATATGGGTTCCTTATATTATACAAAGCAGTAAAGTTTAATAAAATATTGTTTCCGAAAAGCAGACTCCACAACAGAGAATAAATTGTTCTTGATTTTGCTACAGTGTTCCTAAATCCCACTAATAATATAAATGTGAAAGTTTGAATGGATGGATGTTTGTTACTCTTTCGCGCAAAAACCACTAACCCGATTGCGATGAAACTTTGTATGTAGATAGCTGGAGACCTGGATTAACGCATAGGTTACTTTTATCCCGATATTCAAACGGGATCAGGACTTGGTGAAACCGCGATATATTACATAGATCTTTCAAGGCTCAAACTAAGCATGGCTTGTACTATAAGTTCTAGAACTTCATATTATGCTTAGAAACTTAGACCAAAGGAAAAAGTCATGTTCATGAAAAAAAAATTACATTGAGTGAGAATCGGAACCGCGTCCCTTGACGTTGCAGTCGAAAGCGCTGTTCTCCGCGTTTATGCTCACTACTCCATTCCTAAGAGCCGTAGCGTGATATAATATTATCTACGTATTAACGGGAATTAACGCGATCACGAAAAGATATTACATACCTCTGAATTGCCTGACGTTTCGACCAGGTTGCATTGGCCGTGGTCACAGGCTGACTGGCTCCCTTATCCCGTATCCTTAATTCCCCTTAATACGTAGATAATATTATATCATGGAACGCGAAAGTTTAAAAGTTACCGTAGCGTGAAGTTACATAGTCTATAACCTTCCTTAATAAATACTCTATCCATTGCAAAAAAAACGAACCTGGTTGGTAGTTTCAGAGATGAGCGCGTTTAAACAAACAATCGAAAAAAAAATCACTTCAGCTTTTTATCCTACTAATATTATAAACGTGGAAGTTTGTGAGCATGGATGTATGGATGTTTGTTACTCTTTCACGCCAAAACTAGTAACTAGTAGATGCTGGAGACCTGGATTAACATAGAGGCTATTTTTTATCCCGATATTAACACGGGATCGGGATTACTAGTATCAGTATAAAGTGATAGAGAGAAAGAGAAAATCACAAAAATAGTTATGAAAGAACCATGTTCCTAATATTAATGATCGCTTAAATTACGTAAAGTTGGAGTTTTCAACAATGACTTCTGTTTGCTGTATACATAATATGGCCGTATATTATCTAAGAAGTAGTAGTAAGTATGCATTAGTTCCACTGAAAACCAGCTGACACATTCTACAAATACCCACTTTCGTTTCTTTACTCCCTAAAACTATTATTTTTAACTCTACTGTGTGACAAAAATGTCTAAACCGCGAATATTATTCCATCATATGGTTTTAACGCAAAAAGCTATCATATTGTGTTTGTTTTAAGGTAGTTTTTCTAATATTTTGAACAGTCCATTGTCATGGATGTCAGCGTCAAGTGTGAGACCTGATGTGAATAAATAATGATCTTTTTCAATTGAATAATTCGATGTATTGATGTAATAAACCGAACTCATTGTTCTGTGTAGACCGAGCGGTTGCGGCCGACATGTTTGATAAGGATGTTAGTAAAATTATTTAATAGCTAGCTATTGCCCGCGATTTCGTTTGCGTGTAAATATTCCACACGAACCGTACATTTTTCCGGGACTAAAAAGCTATGTGCTATTCCAGACTATAATCTATCTCTGTGAAGAATTTCATCCAGATCCGTTTAGCCGTTCTGTTACAAACATCTACTATTTAAGTAGTAGTAGGATTAGTCGACGTTACAGTTTTCGAACAGTTCATATTTTTATATGAATTGTATGTCTATACAACTTATGTGGCGGTTTTCGCTTACAATAAGAGCACATTGCTAAACGTAAGCAAAAACCGAAGCCCACAAACTTTCTCTGTTAGAAAAAGACTACATGCGTTGCTTATTCTATTCGTATCTTACTTCTTAAGCCGTTCTGGGCCTACCTGAAGGTATAAGACTATCGGAATAATGCTGTTTATATGCAGTCTCCTGCTGGCTGAAGGTATTTTCTAAGCTATAAAATTCTTTGAGTGGTATTCATATACGATGTTTCACCTCTTGATAACCCTTTATCGTCCTCTCCCTCTCCCTCTTCCTCTCGGGTCCGAAACTAGTCAGACATCCTAGAAATACACACGTGAGCGTAATTAATTTTAAAAGTATAAAGCTTGAAATATAAAGTCTCTCTCTAATGTCACATAAAAGTGATGAAAGGTATAATAATAATGTAATAATATTCTTGGTCATTACATAGCACTATATAATTAATGTAAAGACACAAACTAAGCATAGCTTGTACTCGTAATAAGAGTTCAAGAACAATGATAAACATTTTGTATATAAAAAAAAAATACATAGTAGGTATGTACCTTTTGACGTTGCAAGCGAATTCCCTACCGCTGCGCAAGAGAAGTCTTCAAGGAGCCAAATAAGCAGATTTGGTATCTTCTACAATAGTAAATAGGTATCTACTAAGTGTAGGATCTAATTCCTAATCTATTTTATATTATCTCTGTTAGAATGAGTTCGTAATTGATTTATTGAAATCGAAAGTCCTACTCAAGGCAATCAGGTGATTACTAATGCTTTGGCAATCATATAGTTGTGAATTCTTACTTTCATTGACATCTTAATCAGCTGGTTCTTGTTATGATTTGTTTTTAAATAATTTCTACACATAACTTGCTATTAGGCTTTCGTATTTATGTTTTTCGGAAGTATTAAATAAGTAATTTGACAGAGTTGATTTGTATGCACATTTCTGACCCATCCGTTGATATCACTTTCTCTGTGGCCAAACCTTTCATAAGTGTCATCATTTTGGAAATGGGTTATTTTAGAATCTTTACTGTCAACTTGTATATATTTTAAGTGTAAATTGTGTAAACTATGAAATTGGTTTGTATTTTAACGGGCCTTGATCCTTACTGCTGAGCCAGAGGTCGTGTGTTCGATTTCCACCCAGGACAAATAATAATACTATTAAGGACAAATAAATGAGCACGAAAATATGTTATTGTCTAGGTGTAATTTATCTATAACTAGCAACCCGCCCCGGTTTCGCACGAGTACAAATTATACACCTAAACCTTCCTCATAAATCACTCTTTCTATTAGTGAAAACCGCATGAAAATCCGTTCAGTAGTTTTTCAGTTTATCGCGAACAGACAGACAGACGCGGCGGGGGACTTTGTTTTATAATATGTAGTGATATGTATGTCTTCTTCTGCTTATTTGTACGCTCTTGACAGAGCAGTGGTGGTCAGGCATGTTGTTTAGAGGCGCAGCAATATGTGTGTAATTAGTAATAAACAAGTATGTTCATCACTAATATTGCATAGTTGCCATAGCACATACAGGGTCTACTTAGTTTGAGATCAGATAGCCGGGTTTGAGGTTTCTCAAGTTATTAGAAAAACAGAGTTAAGTTAAGAATGAATTATTATTTTACTGGGTCATTTCTTTTACTCGCATCGTTGTGGTTATCTCTTCTCGTTTCATTAACGACGATTAATGTTTTCATAAGTTAGTTGATTGTCAACTTAAATTAGTTTCTAAATATTAACCGACAATTCTGTAAAAACTTGTATAAAATAGCAAATTTGACATCATTAATTGGCTTACTTTGAATGCATGGTTTTACAATTAAAAAACAAATTTAAAAATAAAATCGAATCTTTTTTTTTTAAACTTAATTTCACGAGGATGTTTAATTTTTTTTAACTTTACTAAAGTAAACTTATGTTTCAATAAAAGCACCTTTTGGAATGACCTTAACCCTTCTCGAGATAAAGGTAACAGACGAGAGAGTGAAATTTTTATTTTTGTCACACAACGAGTTCCGAAATTCAACGGACAAGTTTTGGCAAATGTTAAGGTCATTGGCTCCCGGCCTATAACGTGGAAGTACAATGCTGTCAGCCAATGTCATTACTTGATTGATTTTGTAGTGCCGACTGGGGGACAGGTTTGATGTAATGATGGTCATGTTTCCTGACTCAAGCAACAATGATTGAATTCATTTTAACATGTATGTTTATGAGTATTGTGTTAAGAATTTAAGATTATGTTAATATTTAAAAGTCGAATTTCGTTTTACCCGACTGTCGATGGAAGGTAAAGTGTTTCAAGCGTATGTATGATGTCTAATCTTTGGCCAGCTCTACAGCCAAACCCATTTGACGAATTTCCATAAATAGAAAGAAAGAAAGAAAAGAAAGAAAACATATTCTTATTTCTGAAACATCCTATAACTATTACAAACAAATTTTTATAACCAAAAAAAAAAAACACTGACGAAATTATTAACACTAACTAGAGCATAATTTATTAAAAATTGCAAGTGGCAACATGATGTCATTAGATTCACCTCAGTTGCAGGAGTGCCCACAGGATAGGTTTTAAGGAAGTCAGGTATTTTTGTTTCATTTAAAAATTATAATACATACATATTATACATACTCGTATATACTCACTCCAAAGTGCGGAATTGGGCGTATACGGCCAACAGCAGCAGCGCGCCCCTCACCACTGCCTACCGGCCGGATCGCAAATTTGCAATTATCGTGAAGTAGAAAGACTGAAAGATGACTCTTTCAGTCTTTCTACTTCACTGAATAAAAAAAGCATTTTAACACGTTCTAGAGGAAGTCTCGACGAACAGAAGCGTATTTGACAATTTACTCTAAGTTGGCCCAAAGCTTTCAAGGCCATACTTCCAAAGGACTTTTTTTCAGTTTTTTTAACGTTTCGCAATAAGTTTCAAGCCGATCTTGCTGAAATTGGTGGGCGTATTGAGGGCTATTAAACCCACATTCTTACCAAATTTCAGGCTTCAACATAATTCAGAACGCGAGTTATGAAGTAAAAAAAAACGTCCAAGAAACGCGGTTTTTTGCAATTTACAAAAAACTACTAATCCGATCGCAGCTGTTAAAGTCTCATTATTTTCGTATTTTAAGGCGCAATTTTTATGTCCAAACATTTTTCCCGCAAGATGCAAAGGTTACTGGTAAATCGAAAGAAAAACGGTTTTTAGGATTATTGTAAATTTTTTTGAGGATGATGCTGGTGAATATGCCTTGAAATGAAATATGTTAATCGTGACGTTTTTATCTATGACTATCTCAATAAAAGTTACGAATATGCTAATTCTATACGACTATATATTATTATTATTGCTATTATAACTATGGTAAATATGTTGCTTACTTTTAAAATTTTAGGGCGGTGTAAGTCGTTCTTCGGCCGGATCTTGTACCACCTGTTGCCTCTGCATTCCACAAACTCAAGTAACATTCTTGTTCTTTTTAACATTGACCATGAATCATTATTAAATTAACATCCGCTTTATCAATCAGTGAAAGTGTTGTGAGTTACTGAAACCGAATCAAATTTGCTTTACTTTCTGCTCCACAATGGAAATGTATTGTGTTGTTAATGAGGTTTGTCTTGGATGAGGAAATCGATGTGCAAAACTGTGATTAGTTTTAAAGTGAGGTAGTATAAGTACATAGTGTGTCCGCTTCTTTTCATTTTTTTTGTTTTTTAGTAATGAATCATTTAACATATGTATCGAAACATCTAGTATTTTAAAATTGTATCGCTTACTACTTCTACTATTACTACAGCGCTACTTCCTCAAAGTAGCATTACGCTGAGCTAACGACCATTTTTGACTCATGCAGAAGTATTTTTTGAACTCTGTTTTAAATCTCTTAAACCTGTGTATGTGGTCGAAATAAATTTGTCTCTTTTTTATCGACGAACTATGTGTTTCGACGGTAGGACATTCAAGTCCAACGTCAGAGGTCCTCGTGCAGTGCAAATCTGGGTCTGAGTGGTAAATAAAAGTATCTATGCTCTAGTTCTTTTTCGAATAACTAGCAGAATCAACTTGCCCATAATTTGTCATCTAAATCGTTACTATGTTTTTATTTGTATGTATGTATGTATATATATGTATATGTTATGTTTGTGTACATATTTGTATGTATGTTTATGATATGTATTTTATTCTATATACTTCGTTTATGTATTTTTGTCTGATATTTAGTTCGCAAATTTACCTAATAAACTGTAATATATTTAAAGCACCTACTTCCTGTTTTCTCTACATCACCCGAAGGTTGACTGGCAGAGAAAGCCTATGGCATTAAGTCCGCCTCTGTACTCTTTGTGAATAAAGTTTTAAATAAATAAATAAATATCCTTCTGAGACCAATAGTAGAAGCTACGCTTAGTTAGGGTCTAGTCTATATCACAAAAAAAACAACGCCCGCATTAAGAATATTCTAGTGTCGCGGCGCATTCACATCCATTTAAACAACGGACACAAAGAACACCCTGACTCAGGACACACAAATTTTTGTCCCGTGTGGGATTCGAACCCTCAACACTCGGCGCGGCGTAGAGGCGAGGTGACCACTTAAACCATTGCGCCATCCATGCAGTCAATGTCCCACATATTGATTTGTTTATTATTAATAATACGAGGCATAACATCTTTCACTTAAGTTATACTTTAAGCCTTTGCACACTACCAGGTATGTATGATATCTACTTAAATTGAGGGTCTTGTTCGTCTAGTAATTAGTGATCCTGACTGCTAAGCCAGAGGTCGTGGGTTCGATTCCCACCCAGGACAAATTATTGTGTGATGAGCACGATCATTTGTTCTGTGTCTGGGTGTAATTTATCAATAATATGTATGTATTTAAAAACATAAGTATGTTTGTCAGCAGTCTGGTTACCATAGTACAGGTTCTGCCTAGTTTGGGATCAGACGGCCGTGTGTAAGTTGTGTCAAGTTATTATTAAAATTTGAAAATAAGTTTCTTTTTAGCAGTAACTACTCAATACGATCGTGACGAAATTTTGTATATACAAGGTGCTGGGGGGGGAGGGGGGGTACAGGAATGCACATTTATCTATAATATGTATATGTTTATCAGCAGTGTGCTTACCATTTTTTTTTTTTTTTGTGCGTGTGGAAACCCCCTCGGGCCGTCACCCCACCGGGGTTTTCGGTGGGGCGGTGTGTCGGAATCGAACCGACTAAAACCACACGGTGTGCCGTACTGCGCCCTAAGTAGGAGGGATCCGGGAACAGCTTTTATTAAGACATCCGGACCCCCCCTAGCGCCTGCCCGCAAAAGCGCGGGCACCACCTTCGGGTAAAAACCTCTCAATTAGGCGACGTCCAGGCACACGCGGACGCCGCCTCCTCGCGGGGGGCCACTATAGCGGGTGAAGGGGAAAAACCCGTCCCGTCCACCCGCGGCCACACTCAGGGCGGCATGAGGCGCTGGCAAGCGCGCCTCCGCCGCCCGGTACGCCGGCGGCGAATTAGGTCCGAGTGGAGATCGTCCTCCCGGACCCTTTCCGCCGCCTCCTTCTGCGAGATGACGTCCTCACAGAAGGTCGCGACCGCGGTAAAATTCCTGTCGCTACCGGCCATGGAGCGTATGACGGCCGGTAGCGAGAGATCCCCTCCGATGACTGCAGTGAGGGCCCGACGCTGCGTCGCCCAGGCGGAGCAAACCCCCAGCGTGTGCTGAGCCGAGTCCTCACTACAGTTGCAGTGGTGACAGGCGGGACTCAGTTCCCTCCTAGCGACCGAGTGCAGGTACTTCCCGAAGCAGCCGTGCCCGGAAAGAACCTGCGTCAGTCGGAAGGAAAGGGTCCCGTGCTGCCGCCCTGCCCACTCGACGATGACCGGCTGGAGCGCCTCCACGGCGGCAAAGCCAGCACGTGGAGCCTCCAGCCGGGACGACCAACGAGCCATGGTGGCTCGGCGAGCGGCCTCACGCCATTCGCGTACCTCTTCGGGCGGGGGCCGACTGCCGCTTCCCGCCCGGAACTCAGCCGTTCGCCGATATACTTCGGCGAGCACTTCCGCCTCCAAATCCCACGGGGGAGTCCCGGCCAAGGCGCACGCCGCCTCCGTCGACACGGTGCGGTATCCGCGTATGGCTCTAACCGCCATAACCCTCTGAGGGCGCCAGAGACGCGCCCTATTCTGGGCGGTCAGAGCTCCCGCCCACACCGGTGCACCGTACAGTGCCATTGACCGGACAACCCCCGTGTACAACCGTCTGCAGTGTGCTTACCATAGCACAAGCTCTGCCTAGTTTGGGATCAGACGGCCGCGAGCGAGGTGTTCAAAAAATATATTCAAATATAATCTTTCGTTAGTTGTATTCATATTAATGAAATATATTTCGGGGATTTATGACTAGCCCCGGACCTGACGCGGTAGGACCCTTCACTTTCTAATACAAGGGGTGAACCGTCCTACCGCGTCGGTTGCAGACACCTGCTTCCCTGAAATACACACCTACTTAACTTGTTACAATGGTGTATATTTATTTATTTAAAACTTCCTGCAGTTTACATTGCACGAGGCGGACTTAATGCCACATGGCATTATCTACCAGTCAACCTTTGGGTGGTTCAGTGAGGGACATGGCAGGTATATAAGAATGAAATTTCATGAAGAAAGTTATAATTTACATAGAAATACAATTGATTATACATAATACATACATATATAAATACTTACAGATAAATATATATTCAAATAAATACTATATATAGATACAAAATATACCTATAGTATACATATATAGTATACAAAGTTATATCAATCTACCTCGCTTATTAATTAAATAATAACAACTGCTGAAGGAGTTCTTCCTTAAAAAAATGGAGCATTTTATTTTCATTGATTATGAATTTATGAGTTATGAATTTATGAGTTGTGAATTTATGATACACTACGACAAATTTTAAAACATTTTAATTTTGTAATGTTTTTCTTGTAATTTGATTCCTAGATATTTAAACTAACGCGCTGCTTATATTTTGTATCTTGTGGGTACCTACTGAACGTTAGAACAGAATTAACATTAGAACAGCAAAAACGCAATCTGATAAAAAAAATCTAAACTTATTTTTCAGAAACCAAATTCGAAATTTATATTCTAGAATATTCTCCATGAATCCCCTTAATAAGATTACATTAAAGCCATTAAGTTCTACATCCTCATATCAAATTGACTTCTATTCATCTGCATTAAGGTTCACATTCCTCTATAGTGTCACAAGTATACCGATATGGTGATTGGCCATGAGACCGCCTGTGACTAATCGGACGAGGCTCTGCGCCTGCGCCGACCTTACTTGTTCAGCTGCTGCAACTATTAAATAACATTGTACTGCAATGCTATAGTAATATTTTAAGAGAATCTACGTTTAGAAAAGAGATAAGGAGCTGATGATCTTTCTTGAACACTCTCGGTCAAGTCACATTTCAAACAAAGAAAAACAGTTACGATTTCACAAACAGACTCGGATACACGCGTATTCCCCCCCCCCCCCCCTATTGCGTCAGACTAGATACTAGTAACGTGGGTCATCATCATCCTTACCTTTTTTTTGTACAACTAATACGGCAAACTAGAAAACGGTCCGGCTGATTGTTGCCAGCCCTAATCCCCGCTAAGCAACAATCTGGCGGCCAACATTGTCAGTTTTACGTAAAGAGGCACCGAAAAAAACCGTTTTTAAGTATTCAAAAAATATTTTTTTTAGTAAACAAATTACCCACTTTTCAAGATCAAAGAGTAAATTACTTTTTGGTATATGTAGTAACATGAGATTCTGTTTCATTTTATTACAATTTGATTCGGAAAACTGCCCTTTCTCACATGTTGTAAATATATTTGTGAACGCGTCCTTAACCCCCGATACTCACTAGCTGAAAGGAAACATTACCTACCTAGCCTACCTACCTAGTGATGGTGATACCGGCCGGCTCCAATAGAAACTGCTATTCATTCTCTTTTAAAGTCGAATAGGAATAGGTATTTTCTTCTGCTGCTACTTGAATTAATATATCTTCTGTCTTTTATATCTTTCTTTTCTTAGTTTGCTTACTTTGAATCTTAATAACATAATAGCGAATGACAAAACATTATTGTATCACATTTCACTCCATATATTGTTATACTATCAGGGGACTTAAAAGAGTGGCCGTGAGTTCGTTTGCCCGAATTTTTCATACAAGGCTCTAGTATTCGGAAACGGACGGTTAAAGATGGATATTGGCAGATAGAGATCTTACCTACATGGTTATTTTTTTTTTTTATTTTTTACTTTCAATAAAGCAACTTATTGTTGCGGAGTCATTGCGTTGCTCTATAATTTTGAGTTTAAAAAAGAAGATGATTTCGAGCATTTTAATGGATTTAATTGAAATAAAGATACTTCAACTACTAAGAAGAATACTGACTGGCCTGTTGGTCTAGTGGTTAGTAACCCTGACTGCTAAGTCAGAGGTCGTGGGTTCGATTCCCACCCAGGACAAATAATTGTGTGATGAGCACTATAATTTGTTCTGTGTCTGGGTGTAATTTATCTATAATATGTATGTATTTAGAAATGTATAAGTATATTTATCAGCAGTCCGGTTACATATAGTACAGGCTCTGCCTAGTTTGGGATCAGACGGCCGTGTATGAAATGTGTGGAGTTATTATTATTATTATACTAAAGCTCCTCGATTGGTAAATGTAGAATTGTCGAGACGCAACTGGCACTATTTGGTATTGAAACTGTTTATAACCACCGATACTCGCTTACCATCAAGCATTCGCTTATTTAATAACTTGGTTCGTCGAACTTCGTCACCGTTTATAAAACTCAAAGAGTTTGTTATTAAAACAATGCCTTATTTCAATGTTTAATTCAACATGCACAGTTATTGTAACTACCTACTATAAACAGACGCATATGGTCACCGAGTATTAACCGGTGACGTCATCGTATGTGTGCCTAAGGTACCAAAAAGTAGGACAACTGTCTTTGTTTCTACTTATATACTATAACCATAACCATAAGTTATGTAGTGGTTAGCTAAAATACTAGAAATGTGGGATTAGTCACGGAAATTCGTAGGCCGCTTAAGACTAGATCGTCGAAGTCTTTATTTCATACGGCTTCGTAAAAATTGCTTAGAATCGTCTTTTTTTTTTTTTAATTTTACTACTTAATTAATATTTATAGATCAACACAATAAACACAGGAGGCTTTTGTGCTTCTGGAAGGGGTCAGCAACCTTTTGAGTCGCAAGAGTCAAAATTACAATTTACAAAATTTCTAAGTTTTTTTTAGGCCTCATATACAAAATATCAATTAAAATGTTGTTCGCCGTAAAAAGAATTGATGACCTTTTTTTTTTGATAAAAATGTTAATCAAAATTGTAATATTAAAAGAGCCACAACTTCACATCCAAAGAGCCGCATGTGGCTCGCAAGCCGCAGGTTGCCGACCTCTGCCCTATACCAATACAATGTCACCGCAATAGTAGGTTGCTTTGTCAAAAATTAAATAATTTTATCTATAACAAGCAACCCGCCCAGGCTTCGCACGGGTAGTAGAGACATGTTCTACAATCATCATCATATTTCAACCAATTTACAAAAACGTTAACAAATTATGCACCTAAACCTTCCTCATGAATCACTCTCTCTATTGGTGAAAACTGCATGAAAATCCGTTCAGTAGTTTTTCAGTTTATAGCGAATAGACAGACAGACGCGGCGGGGGACTTTGTTTTATAATATGTAGTGATTATATTTTATGTTATTAAGTTACTCTGCCATTTTGGACAATCCCTTCACCACCTGCAACACGTGCACAAAACAAAAGGCTTTAACAAAATGGTTACTAATTTACACAAACAATAAACTATAATTTTATGGTAAACAGTAGACCTTGAGTCAGTAACCCCTTAGGCAATCACCATGATCGATACCATGATTAATAGTTAAATAGGTAATTGGTGATATGCACGTGGTTGTTGCCTATGATCATGGTTTAATGACTTTGGTATATAATTTTGACTCATTGTGTTACTAAATATACTTTATGGTAATTGAAGTTGTATGGTCCTTGGCCCAAAATAAGACGTATCATAGACAAAACTTGTAGATATGATATTCTTGTACTGTCGGGTATTAGAAGCCAGGGACATAATACAAGGCGTTACAAATAGGTGTGGTCATATTTTAGGAGCTCAAAGTATATCTGAATAACAGAAAATCGGCAGTGAATCAATGCTTGTGTTGTATTTCAGGAGGTATAGAATACATAATAGTACAGCCGGAGACTGAAATCCCCAATCCCCTTCCCCTACTCCCATCTTAAAGGCTGGCAACGCACTTGTGTCTTAAGTTGCAGGTGCCCATGGGCGGCGGTAGTCACTTATCATCAGGTGGCCCGTCTGCTCGTTTGTCCCGTATCGCATAAAAAAGAGAAACCAAAAAAATTAGTTTCTTTTTCTTCTCTATTTGACAACCAACTTTTTTTTTGTTTATGATTTATGACGAGCTTTAGTGTAATCAATATTTTTAATGCAATAAGGTTGAATGCCGACCTCTGGGCGAACACAAGTAAGCATAATAAAACTATTAATTTTCAAAAATTTCTTGTATTTACGTGTGTTTGTTCATTTATATGTTAATTTTTATTTAAACAAGATATATTTATGAGGTCGAATACGGGTCATGTTGTTCCAGAACGCATTGTGGGCTAATCGCCTTGAACTGTTGAGACGTAAAATGCAGTGGAGTCTCTTCGGTTATTAAAATAATATTTTATTTTTGTGACTAAGAGTAACAACATCATATCAAGTTCATTTCGATACGACAATAAGAATTAGTTACAAGTGAAGCTTACGAACATTTAAGCTCATTTTTGCATACAGCGGTCGGTGCCCGGAAAGAATAGACAATTAAAACGGTAGCTATGGAATATATTTATAAATATACATTTTTTTTTTTAAATCTACTAGTAACGTGGGTCACACATTACTAGTATTATTGTTAACCCCTTGCAGCTAAGCTAAATGCTTGTGATAGGAGTGGGTTCACGACTTTTGATCGCAAGTCCGACGCCTTAGCCATTACGCTACCGCCGCTATTTTGTAAGGGTAATCTGTGTTAGCATTTCCAAGTAACTTCACCCTCGTTGTGGTCACTGATCCTCTTAAATAGCCAACCTTCTTCTAGAATTGAGCTATCAAACAAATAAAGAAATATTAAATTCCCACTGGTTTAGGAGATAAGTGCGTTCATATACCCTTTTTAACCCCTACGCAAAAAAGTTATGAGCTTGCCGTGTCTCTGTGTCTGTCTGCGGTTTTTTTTATGTCTGAAATATGACTTGATCGACAGTGTTCTTAGATATAATTCAAGAAAACCAGTTCAGCCTTTCGAAGGTCATCAGCTATTTTGTAATCATTGAAGGGATTTTCAAGTCCGGGGTATTTTAATTTTTTTATTTACTAGCAACCCGCCCCAGCTTCGCAGGGGTAGCAAAGCATATATTGATTTTTTCCGACATCTTCAACAATCATCGTCATATTTCAACGATTTTACACAAAACCTTAATGGATTAGACACCTAAACCTTCCTCATGAATCACTCTGTATATTGGTGAAAACCGTATGAAAATCCGTTCGGTAGCTATTGAGTATATCGCGAACAGACAGACAGACGCGGAGGGGGAGTTTGCTTTATAAAATGTATTGATGATTATTTTTTGATTATTATTTGTTTTATATGGGGTCGGCGCAATATGTGAGTCCAACAGATTGGGCTTAGTACCGAAGGTCTGATTATGGAGCCAAGAGGTGGATAGTGGAACTCTTTTTTACTGTATTAGCCATACATATAGTTTGTTAGTATGTTTGTTACTCTTTCACGCAAAAATTACTTAAGCAATTGCGATGAAACTTGATATGTAGATAGCTGGAAACCTGGATTAACATATACTTAGGCTACTTTTTATCCCGAAATTCCCACGAGACACCGGGACCTACGCGGAGGAAACCGCGGGACGCAGTTAGTTAAATATACATAATTATAGTTTCGTTATAAATATGATCAGTAGGTACTAGGAACCGCCTGCGACAACTTATGTCTGCAGTGGCGACAGTCACTTGCCCAAGGTTGTGCGTGGGACGCCCTCTACCGACAACAACCTGTCCTACCCAACACCAACTCCAAACTTTACCGCACTTTCCGGTATCAAAAAAAAATCGGTTATTCAAAATGTAGGCTTTATACAATACTGATGGGGTAAACTTGTTTGGTACTGTAGTGGTTTGTTTCGTACTAATTTTAGTATTGTCTCGAAGGAGTTTTAGAGATATTGAAAATTTTGGCCGCGTTTCAATAAGCAAACTGCATGTTTCTATTACAAACAAATATTTATTGAATCGAAATCAAATAAAATAATCGAAATAAAAAGTAAAAAGAAATTCTCTATCCACCTCCCGACTCAGACTCCATCATCAGACCACCGCGCACCATCTATTGTACTCAGGAATCATATGAGCCCAAAATCGAGAGGTTAACTTGTAACCACTGAATAGCTCCACTATCCACCTCCTGTCTCATCAGATCAGCGGTAAGTTGTCAAACTATAGTATTATCATCGATACGACAGTCAGAAGTACGTTTAAATTGACCCCCTACGTAAAAAGAGGGGTGTTTTAAGTTTGACGTGTCTGTGTGTCTGTCTGTGGCATAGTAGCTCCCAAACGAATGTACCGATTTAAGTATGTTTTTTTTGTTTGAAATGTGACTTGATCGAGTCTTGAAATCTGTTCAGCTGTTCAAAGATTATCAGCTCTTTTCTCATCGTTAAAGGGAGTTTCAAGATTGTCTCATTTCGTCTTTACCTACGTGTGTTCTGTCTTTACCTATTTATATATCAATGTGTAATAATTATTCATAATTTCATTCGTCCGGTGTGAGTCAGTTATTCATAAGAGTTCTTACAAAGCGCCAGTTCTACAATAACAAACAATATTATAAACTCAGCATTTTGTAATACTCTCATGATTAATGACGTCCACATAGGCCTGCGGAAAAGTATTCTACTGCTACTTCAAGGGTCGTGGGTTCGTTTTCCGTTTTTATGCAAATATTTGTATGCAAGAAAATGTGTTTCTATGTATGTTTTTATATTAAAAGCAACATGGTGGCGAACTAAAACTAGAGATCCATTTCTATACTAGAAGGGCTCGTGGCTAAGTGGTAACCGAGTAGGTTAGCACATTACAAGGTTAAGTAACTCTAACCAGGTCAGTCTTAGAATAGGTGACCATTCTTAACAGATTGAGACCCCTCGGCATTCGTTACGGGTAGATGGAGCCCTAAAAAGACTGACAACCTGGTCTAACTACAGAACTTCGATATCGCCTGGTACTTGGGTTGTGGAGGTCTGATAGTTAAACTTAAAGGCGACCCCCACTTGGTTGGGAAAAGGCGCGGAGGATGATAATCCATATCTATAAGTACTACTACTTAAAGCAATCACTTATTTGAGTCTGGAAAGCTTTTGACATACAAACTATAGACGCGGAAGGTCGCTCCGACCCTTGATAAAGAGCCTTCTTCGGGTCCGAAATAAGTCTGGTATCCCAGAAATACACGTTAGTAAAACCATAAGTATATCTTCAACAAGCCGTTTCACCTGCGTTTAAGGTCACTGGATAATAAATTAAAAATTTAAAATACCCTCGACTCGAAAATCCTTAGCGATGATCCCTATTGTACATATCCACTTTGTGTATTTTTTTTAACAAAATGTCGTTGGTGAAGATTTAAATAGAATAACAAAAAATATTCTACTCTAATTTCTAAAAAATACGAAGACAATCTGAATGATATGATGATGATCTGAATCTGAGCGATAATTCCAGGTATTAACGCGTTTAAACAAACAAACAAACAATAAAAACTTTTCAGCGTTTTAGTATGGATAATACCACAGAAAAAAGTTTTTTTTCTAAGTACAAAAAAACTGTCATTACAGATTATTAAGTACTATCCAATTATCCAATAGCCAATAAATTATCCCACCTTCCATTACCACAGATAAAAATACATCTTAAAATAAGTGTTTGTTATCTATGCGTTTACTATAGATAATAAATTATCTACAACTAGTCTTCTTTCGATGCCGCTCTGAGAAGTGAGTCTATTTATAGCAAAGATTTGATAAGAATCGACTTAGTCATTCCGAGGGCTGGCTGGATGCGAGGGTTCGGAGAAACAAAGGATTTGTACTCTGTTAGGTTTATTTTGTACTCTGTTAGGTTTATTTTAAATGTTTTAAGTGTTGCTAAGTGCGCAGTTTTTATCTACGATTTCAAAATATGATAATAGGCCAATCGCAACTGATTGTTTAGCGTTTGTGTAGCTAACATTTTAGTTTTTTTTATATGTGTCCGAGAATATGAAAAAGGTTTCGTATCTTCTCCAGAATCCATAGAACTGAGCTAAATGTTATTCTTATAAACAAGTAGAGTTGTCTAAATGTCGACTTATACATAATAATAACTTGACACATCTCACACATCTTACACATGGCCGTCTGATCCCAAACTAGGCAGAGCCTGTACTATGGTAACCAGACTGCTGATAAACATACTTATATATTAAAGCGTTTAGTTGCCGTTTCCAATTCATACTTGATAGCAGTAGGCTCTTCAAATTAGCATTAATAACGTCTTATCTTCAGTAGATACATACTCGTACTTAAATATGATGGAGAGTGTACAGGTTTTGTACGTATGGTTCTTCACAAGACACTTTTATAAAATTGCTATCGCCTGGTCGTCAAATTTTGTCCATAGTTGACTGACGTTGTTGAAATTTATATGTTTTGATTTATTTGAGTGACCAGTATAAGATGAACTGTCATTGTATTACAATTTCTTACCATAACAGATCAACGTATATACTGAACACGTGTACACAAGTGTTTTTACATATTTTTTAGATTTATGTTACATTTTGCAACATTTTTCATTGATGCTTCGCTCCTATTGGTCGTAGCGTGATGTAATTTAGTCTGCCTGCCTTTAGTCTTCCTCGATAAATGGGCTATCAAACACTAAAATAATTTTTCAATTCGAACCAGTAGTGCCTGAGATTAGCACGTTCAACCAAACTAACAAACTCTTCAGCTTTATAATATTAGTAAAGATATTGTTTATCAATTTTTCTTTTACAAATACACGTAATATTCTATCATGACGCATTAATGATAGAATATTACAAAACGTTGTTCTTCCTCAGTTTAACCAGCGTTCTTGGTCACTGCCCCGCTAATAAAGGTCGTAGCGTAATGTTATAACCCAATTCTTGAGAAAAGACTCACAGACTTAAACAGAATGGGAACACTTCCTCAGAAATTGGGATTCTACATGAAAATCAATATTTTAATCCGATTTTTTTATAGCACTATATGTGAGAGAGATTAGAGCGTTCAACCAAAAATAAAACAAAGTCCATAACCTTATGTTATTTTATTAGTATTGATTATATTTCTAACTCTTCTGGTGTACAAGAAGTATCACTCCTGTACACCAGAAAGATACTCCTGTTTTAAAATATTCACTAATATTATTTAATTTCTTTGTTGCAGGTTTTTTTTCTTCAAACTTATGACTAGTGACGCCATCAGCACGGAGTGTGAAAATGCCGTGATCATTAACAAATACTAAAAACATACGAAAATAGAATAATTATTACTAATAGTGAAGTTTAGTGACAGTGTGTGCAGTGTCCATGGTGTTGGATATTCTTGGACTGGTGAGTAGAAAAAAAAAAATATTAACAAGCTTATTCTGTAATGAAAAAATTCGGAATAATATTTAATTGTTTATGATTTTATTATGAAAATGGATGAAAATATATGTCAAATTTTAATAAAAAAAACGAGTCAAGTGCGAATGGGACTCGCGCATGAAGGGTTCCGCACCATCGTACAAGATATAATAATATGTACGTACTTGTTTATTATTTGTTGTTACAGCGGCAACACAAATACATCATCCGTGAAAATTTCAACTGTCTAGCTATCACGTTTCATGAGATACAGCCTGGTGACAGACCGACAGACGGACAGTGGAGTCTTAGTAATAGGGTCCCGTTTTTACCCTTTGGGTACTGAACCCTAAAAAGGTCTCTAGGCGTTCACACGTTATATGATTTGATAAAACTGATCTGTAGAAATAATTGAAAAAATGTTCCTGGAGCAAGGAGATTTTAGCAGAAACCAACAGCACTACGCTTGTTTTCCATGCACTCCATCTAATTGCGGTCTTCTGTATGATCGAGATACTGGTCCACTGGGGTGAAGATTTCTAATCGAATTGAAACTGTTTAATTCGAGAAGAAATCTTCTACCCCATTTCCTTAAATCGACTGTCGGCATCTGTAATAGTAATAAACTTATCGAATGCCTTTCCCATTGCAACTATTATAAATGACCATCCATAGAATGCCTTGACAATATTGCTTAACCTCATCGATTTTTTGCGATTGTGTGCTGAGCACAATCATTTATTCTGTGTCTAGATGTAATTTATCTATAACATGTTAATAACATTTAGTATGTTTATCAGCAGTCTGGTTACCGTAGTACAGGCTCTGCCTAGTTTGGGATCAGACGGCCGTTTGTGAGGTCTCTCAAGTTATTGTTATTTAACATCATCACTTATATTATGTCTTATATTACATTCTCCAAGTGACCCAGCTGTAGAGAAAACATCGACTGACCCACCAAATACATGTTTACACACATAATGCATCTTCAAAATGCAGCAATAATTCTCTTCATCGTAACCTTTTCCAATCAAAGTAGTTTCTATGTGTGTCAATAGAAAACTGCCAAGTGGGTCACCCTAGGGCTTATGACATACGACATGGTGGGCGATTATAATGGTACTTATGTTATTTATATATAATAAACTGGCAAAGACACAGTTTAATTACATTAGTTTTTCTTTTATAACATTAAAAAAAAATTTAAACAGTATTTTTTCTCTAACTTCGACAGAGCTTTATGGGGAGGGGTCAAAAAATAATGAAATTCCCGTGACATAATTTATGAATAATTTGAAGAACGACAGGCAATTGCCGACCCCTGAACTAGTATGTACAAAATGCTATAATTTATGCCAACAATATGTCGTTAATTTTTCAGTACCTGTTTTTGTAGATTTCAACCAGACTTTTACTTTTGTACGTATGGATGTTTTTATGTCATATTCGACACAAATAATAATATATATTATATGATATATCAAATATCTGTAAGTGTTAGGTTATTGATGTCATAATTTTCTGTCCTATAAACTCGTTAAATGATGATTTATAATCCGGTATGTTTCAGTTATAATGAGATGTAGGTATTTCGGGTTGGTTCCCAAGTAGGCCAATGTGGTTTCCTGTTTCTAACATTCTTGCACACTAATCACAACCGTCTTCCTGTTTATAAAAAGATTGTAAGAAATCGCGCCTTGTAAGTTTTAGACACGATTAATCACTAAGACGTCGGACTTCGATGGACTGGTTGTGGGTTCGAACACCATCCAATATTGTTATACCAATAAAATAGAAAACAACCCTATGACCCCCTCACCGTAGGAGGTATCACTTACGCAACATTTTACAATGCAACGACTTCACTAACCACACAACTTACTCAACTATTTCGAGTCAAAATCCACTCTGAACCACTCAACCTGTTTCAGTTCCTGACACAGATCAAACAAATCAAGATCAAACTCCCATCAATTGGTGAACAAATAGACGCGCTGATTATAATAACGGAGCATTGTGACGCTGTCGCTCAATCATTCAATCAATTACCACTCGATTGATTAGACTAGCACAATTGAAGTGGTTAGTGGTGATCGAAAAGTTACGTCCAAGAAGTAAACTTACAGCGAATAATACAAAAGGTACGCCTTGAGCAAATTCGCGTTAAACTCTTTGCTAATTATAAACAGATTATTTCGGGATACTAGGCTATAATACGGTCTACAACTACTACGTATTTAAAAACCCTCGAAGTACCCATGAAATGATTTCCAGGTTTTTAAATTATCGGTAATTATCAGTGCAATATATGTATTATATATGCTTTGAAAACTTATACATATATTATCATTTGGGGTTCTATTGTATACTTTGATTAGAATTTGGCATTCTAGTAAAATATAAAAATAAAACACATTTTTCGTACATTACACTGACACTTCTTTCGGTGAGACCAATATTACTCTGAAATTGTCAACGAATAGTGAGGGATAATATACTGAACCCAACAAAGGGTAAACCCATTACTAACTGGTACCCATAGTGTCAATAGTTATAAACATTTTATTGACACTATGCATGCACCCCACGCTTTTTTTCAATAATATACATTTATTTCTTATTTACACTATTCTTAATCCAAATTTATTAAAATTTATTTTCTATTTTTTTTTGGTGGATTTTCTATAAAAGCGTGTTTTTTTAGTTTTTTTAAACTATCATATATATTTTATTTTTTTTAATCGAATATTGCATTGCCATCGGTATTTGACAGGTGTACAAAATTTGAATGAAATCTGGCCGTTTAACGTGGGTCAAAATCGCGCCCTAAGGAGTCGGTTACAAACAAACATACAAGTGAAGCTAATATAAAGCGTGTAAAAAAAGAAAACGCGAGGTATATTAAAAAATCACATATCTTTAGCGTTTTATCGACTACTAAATCTAATAACATACCAAGAAAACAGCATCGCTATGCTGAACATCAATGCTATTCTTTATGCAATCGTGAAGAGAAGAATAATTTTTCGTAAGCTATCACAAATTCTAAGAATCGCTTCTCGCTACATCTTCTCAACAGAGCCACAGTCCGTCGTCGTGTTAAAAAAATTGGCAACGAATGAAATAACAGTTCGTTATAAAGTAATTTAGTTATTGGCACGATCTAGTTGTCTCACGGTCTCATGGACAGTGACATTGGCTCCTGACCCCTCTGATTGTGATCGAGTGGATGCAGCCGCTGCTCTATTAGGAAATGGGTGAAGAATATAAATGGTTTTAGGATGTGGTCGACTTGATGGCTCTTGCATACGGCTGCGTCCGCTTATTGGGATGTTGGTTCCCCCTTCTGAGGGTTAGGGTGTTTAACAAATATGAAATAATGGCAACTGAAAGTGTTCAGTGATATTGGTTTTGGTTGCTACAGGATCTGAAAAGGCTAAAGGATATTTACATTATTACGAGTAATGTAAAAGTTCTAACATGAGCAGTTTCAAGTATGTTTGTACCCAGAATGTCAAACCCAAATAGTAAAGTGGAAAATCTTTTTCCCTTTCTTAAGATACATATCGCATAATTTTCTAATCAGCATCAACATTTTGACAATATCAATAAAAAAAACCGAACAAGTGCGAGTCTGACTCGCGCACTGAGGGTTCCGTAAGCAAACAAACTCGTATGTAGATAGTACGTCCATCTCGGGAATCAATTCTCGAAGATTTTGGGCCCGTGTTTTCCAAAAGACAATCTTAACTTTAAGGGTCTAAAAATACTCTTCCATACATCGATTTACGACAAAGTCCACTTTCCAACCATTAACTATTTTTATGTGATTCAAATTAACGACTTTCAGATTTTTCCTTTACTTGTGCTGTCAGACCTTCCTTCTTACCAAATTTCATGATTCTAGGTCAATGGGAAGTACCCTATAAGTTTTGATTTACCTGCGAATTGTTCAAATGTGGTCAAATCTAAGGCTAAATGACCATATCTTTTGATTGCGTTGACGTTGAAATCTTGATTTTTTTACAGCTTTCAAGGATCTTGACAGACAGACAGTCAGATAGACGGACAACAAAGTGATCCTGTAGAACCCTAAAAAATTAATTAGGAAGCTTTTAGTCCTATTGGCGATCGATAAGTGCCATACTTTCGAGACATAACGTCTTCTTAATACCCAATAAATCGTTTTTTAATCACAACGTGCTATAGCAACGTTATCTCTCAAGGAGTTCTTGCGAATCTATACACCAGAGCAGTAAACAGAGTCTATTTAAGTGTTGACATAGTCATAAAGTCTGCTCCTAAGAAATGGAGCAAACTGCTATGCCTTACTTCCTTCTCAGTAATCAATTATGTGATCAAGATATACTCCTTCTGATTCCAAGTTACCGTATCCGTTAATTGTGCGGTTGTCAAGTTCAGCAATTATTTTTTGGATTCTAAAGGAAAAAATAAGTATATTGACATTTATTTTAATTCTGATGTTTTAACAGCTGTGTACAAAGTTACTTCCTGTTTTTATTAAAACCTACAATTTAACCGAGTGTATCATTACCCTGCAACCTTACCTGATCCAGTAGGCAGCGACCTTCACCAAGACTGAGACCATCTGTTGTAGGGAATGTTAAGGTGTTGTTTCGCAAGCTCCTATAAAAGGAGAAACGGGTCATTGCTATCGGAACTCGACCTTAAGAGACGCAAGCGCATGCCGCGCGCTCATGTCTTACTTTGATTTGATGGATTCATTATATTTAATTTAGTATTTGAACAGGTGATGTTGGTAGTACAGCTGAATACTCTGTTGGTTACTTCAAGGTTGAGATTGGATTGGAAAACAAGTGTAATAATCATTTGAGGGGTATTTAAGACACGTGTCAACTTCGCGTTATGGCAAGGCACCCGTCTAGGAAAGAAACTAGATTCTACAGAACATCACAGTAAGAACGCACTATTAGCAGCTGGCAGTGGTGCGTGGCGGAGTGTGGTGTGGCGGGAGTGCATGCGACTACCAAGCCGGGGGTCGCGGGTTCAAATCCCTGTCAGTGCACATATTTGTGTGCACAAAATTAGTGCTGTTCAGTTCTGCTGATAAGTTGGATCACCAGAGTGCAACGGTAGGGTACAGTTTCGATTACGAATAAGTGACACCACTCCGGTGTTACGAAGGTGTGCTTGTTAACCAATAGACTTTGCAAAAGTCGGTCGGGAATAGTGTTTTTTTTTTTCTAGAGGAAAGTACCCCTTTGTTCTTTTCTGTACCTCTGACAACGTATACGCAAATTTTCATGAAAATGGGTCGAGTAGTCAAGGTGTGAAATTGTAACAAACAGACAAACGCACATTCGCATCATAATATTAATTAAGTTGTCGGTGCTCTTCAATTCCCTGACAGACTGGTGTATCCTTAGGCTGTGGGTAGGATTGCCAACTTTCCCCGAATTCCAGGAATTTCAAGGAAGACGAGTATGCAACCGTTCTCCTGGTAAGTAGATTCGCCAGTGACACCCCTGATGTTTACAAGCGATGGTAACAGCTTACTATGGGCCAAGCCGTCTGCTTGTTTGAAAAATTTAATAAAGTAATATACTGGCATGACCATCACTGCATATTATAAAACAAAGTCTCCCGCTGCGTCTGTCTGTCTGTTCGCGATAAACTGAAAAACTACTGAACGGATTTTCACGCTGTTTTTAAAAATAGACAGAGTGATTCATGAGGAAGGTGTAGGTGTATAATTTGTTAAGGTTGTGTGTAAATTGGTTGAAATATGATGATTGTTGAAGATGTCTCTACTACAAGTGCGAAACCATGGCGGGAAGCTACTATCATAGATAAATGACAGAGACAGAACAAATGATCACGCTCATTACACAATTATTTGTCCTGGGTGGGAATTGTACCCACGACTTCTGGTTTAGCAGTCAGGGTCACTAACCACTAGATCAACAGGCCAGTCTTAATGTGAATTAAGAATAAACACACTACAATCAATATCTACCACGTGTCTAACATTAACATAACGGAAATGTCATCAAAACTAATTTATACATATTTTCAACCGTTTGTCATTGATATCCCGGATTTGCCCATGTTTTGTAAGCCATTCTAAACCCATTAACTGCAACCTTATGGGGTTTTGACGCCAAAGGCCAAAGCCAAATTAGTATTTATGCAACATACGCGTATCGATACACGAACAGATCGCGTTACCTCTCCATGTGGTTTAGATGTGAAGTAGCTACTTAACATAAATATTAATCTGAAGTGCCCATCTTGTAAATTAAAGTTGCACTTCAGGCATAACATGTAACATGACTGATGTAATTAGAAATTACATGTATTTAAGTAGGTATTATTGAAATTTCAATAAGTTGCTTGCTCAGATTTTTATGGAAATATCTAGCAGTAAGGGAAATAAAAAAAAAAATCTAGGGTACGGAAAACTATCAAATAACGTGCCCATATGGTATTGGTATAGGCTTCTGTTTAGACTCGTAGGCGGTCCATTATGCGTTCGGATAAGCTGACTAGTTTAACCAGACTAGCTCGTTCCAGAAGCACAGAAACCTCCTTTGGCGTTCACAGGCTTCTAGGAGCGACCTCGCACCCGCGAGGATACTTGCCCGTTGTGTTGCCACTCCCTCGCACTCCAGGACAACGCGTGCCCATATGCCTAGAATCATTACATAATATATGTATAAAATGGACAAAAAAGTAGGAAATTTCATTGACGTTCGAGTGGTTGTCTCGACGCGGCGACTAAAAGTCGTGGTTGACTGACAGTTTTATAATTTCGACCTGACCTGATGTTAAAAATATCTAAGATATATTTCTCATGTTTTATTGCTTACTAGCAGTTCCCGCGCGGTTTCGCTCGCGTATACATATTTATATATTTTGCCAGAACCCTATTTCGTTTTGCAAAATAAAAGTAACCTAAGTTACTTCTTTTAACACCAGCTATCTGCCAGTGAAAGTCTCGTGGAAATCGGTCCACCCGTTCCGGAGATTAGCCGGAACAAACTGACAGACAAAAATTAGAAAAACTGTTTTGATATTATTACATTTTAACGTTTTTAATTTAGATTATAATTATTAAATTAACGTTAAGAGTAAATGATTTGACAATACTAAGGCGAGACGTCACTCCTTAGTATTTCATACAAAAATGTACGGAACCTAACGTTTTGACGTTTACTAAAAAGATACTGATTTGACTTGACAGTCATCCACCCTATTGCCGGTTGGGTTACAGTTCATAAGTACTTGAAAGAAATAAACCACAAACCCTTATATATTAACTGCATAGATTTTATATCCAAACACCAACCTTTTTTTTTTTTTTTTGTGCGTGTGGAAACCCCCTCGGGCCGTCACCCCACCGGGGTTTTCGGTGGGGCGGTGTGTCGGAATCGAACCGACTAAAACCACACGGTGTGCCGTACTGCGCCTTAAGTAGGAGGGATCCGGGAACAGCTTTTATTAAGACATCCGGACCCCCCCTAGCGCCTGCCCGCAAAAGCGCGGGCACCACCTTCGGGTAAAAACCTCTCAATTAGGCGACGTCCAGGCACACGCGGACGCCGCCTCCTCGCGGGGGGCCACTATAGCGGGTGGAGGGGAAAAACCCGTCCCGTCCACCCGCGGCGTCCAAACACCAACCTTATACCAACCTTTTTGTAGCTAAGCCATTTTATTTTGAGGATTTCACAGGAATACTAATAACTTGCCAATACGTAGGATTAATAATGTTATTTTTAAATTATTACTGTAATAAACAAACATGTCTTCAAACTTGAGCCCTTGACCCAAAGAACATAAATACGTATTACGATTTTATGAGTAATTTTAGCGTCGGCGTGTTAAGGAAAACCATTATTTTATTGGTTTGTTTCGATAATGTATTGTGACGTCATATGGCGTCTACAGTGGCGCCAACACGTGGGATCATTGATAAGTACAATTATTACAGCTTCTGTTACTTGTGGGATGGAAATGTGGGAGAAACATGTATCCGAAGGTTTAGGTTTTAATTAAAATCCTTAACCAGGCCCTTCTTTACTACTAAGGTAGCAAAAAATCACAACAACACTCAATATCAGCTCTGTAAATGCATTTTTTAGGCCAATAGGAGTAAGGAGAAGCTAAAAGTTAGAGCATCAGGAGTTGTCTTCGAGGACTATGTATACTGATACGCTAATCTCTGGAACTAGCTATCGGATTTGAAAAATTCTTTTTGTATTGGATACAGTATTCATTGAGGAAAGGTATAGGCTATGTAACATCACGCTACGGCTACGACACTTAGGAGCTGAGCAGTGACCATAAGCAAGTAAAACTGCGGGGAACGGCTAGTATGCTATAACATAATATGTATGTGTTTGTATGTATAATATATATTTGTATGCGTATTTTTTTGTATACTAATTTAAAATGGCAGTGCTGCTAGCCTTCTGGGAACACTACAATTAGGTGAAGATGAGGAGGAATTTTATGACGCATGCATGTAAATAGTCCGTATTACCTATACGATATATATTTTTTTGCAATTAACTTCAATAATTTGTTTTTTTTTATTTGAGCATGGACACTAAAATAAATAACTGGTTAAAATAGATATATTTTTTTTAAAAGACAACTCCCGCATTAGGAATATTACTGTGTCGCGGGGGGCTTCACAAAAATTTAAACAACGGACACAAACAACACCCAGACTCGGGACAACTATTTGTGGATCACACAAATTTTTGTCCCGTGTGGGATTCGAACCCAAAACACTCGGCGCGGCGTGGTGACCACTTAAACCATTGCGCCATCCGTGCAGTTTATGATGACATAGGCTATTTGATTAATACTAGTTTCATTAAATCTGAATAAAAATATTCCGGTAGCTCCGTCAGCTCAAAATAGCCTAATATTTTGACTGTCACGTGTCCAGTCGCATATCACTCTACAATCACCCATCACTATCACAAAAATTCCCGCAACCGGAAACCCACACGATCTTGACTCGTCATCATATAATCACCAAGTCACTCGTTGACTATAAATAAACAAAAGTCTACTAACGAACGCTTCTCGGAAACCATTCCTGTTACGAAGTATGTGGGCGAACGACGGTTACTGAGTCAGGAGTTTGGATTCATTGACCATATGACCATGTGTAGTTTTGTTTTCATTCATTCATTTTTACATGGAATTGTTGTTTGGAAAGATTTGTCCAGCGACTATTTATTTTGTTTTATAGAAAGAGACTCCTTATGGTACACAAAACAAAATAAGATACAAATTGTTGTTATATATAACTTGCTTACTAGCAAAAATTTGTATCTTTTAATAATAAATTTAAACCCTCCTGGTTAAAAATATTTATTTAAAAGAGCTTAGTAAATTAAGTGATTTAAGACTTCGAAATGAGAATCGTAACCATTTTTAGTGTCTTGTTTTAACATAATGTCAGTAAATGGTTAAATGATCATGTCATGATTGTAAAGTATGACGTCACAATAATTAATTTTATACATATTCTACAGAATCGACTGTTTTGATGTTTATTTAATAGAAGCTGATTTGACTTGGTGGTCAATATATAATGTGGTTCACACTTTATTTGTGAGCCTTTCCAACTTCCAAATTTAAGCTTAATTCTTCTGTTAAGAGTGGGTTCACGTCGATACTGTATCAAATAGAGCTCAAACTCACAACCTTTTCATTATGAGTGCGACGTTTTAGCAAGAACGCCTAGTTTTCTTACCGTCTTTGAGTAATTCATAGACATAAACAAGTTACTAATTAAAAAACACAACTACCCGGCCAAGAAACTAATTACGAGCCACAGAGCCGCCATAGTGAATTAAAAAAATATAAAGCCAGATGTCAGTGTCACTCGGGATGATGTAAGAATTCTAACGATACCCCATAAGTACAAATCTGTTCAGGAATTCAGAAGTAATGGTGGAATAAAGAAACTCGCAAACAAACATGAACCGTGAAAAGATTACACTTCTTATTTGGGCAGTCGTAGGCTGAGAAGAAGCGGACTAATCTTATGGTAAAAAGAACGTGGACAAACTGACAACTATAGTCAAATTGACCACTTTTTCAACTTAAACAGTAATAGTTTTAATCAGGTCCAAGCACATCATATTTGGGTATAACATTTCTCTAACTAGTTCGAAGGAAACTTGTACCGCCGTAACTTAAGCATTAGGGTAAGGCCACTAGGTATTTATTTTTAGACACACCTCGTATAGAGAAACTTAATATCAACAGTAGTGAGCAATTGAATCGATCTAGCAATGTTTATTTTTAGAATTGAGAGTCTATTGGTTACGATACCCGCTTACCATCAAATGGGTCGTACGATTGGTTATCAGTACGTTTTAGACACCCTTTTAATATATTACTTCTAATTGTCGTGCCTAAATCAAACTTTGTATGTATATGTAGATCGGATGATAATACTATAATTTGGCATCTTGGAGCTGATCTGATGAGCGAGCCAGGAGGTGTATAGTGGAACTCTTCAGTGCCTTTTAGTAAACTCCTTGAGTTTGGGCTCATATGATTCGTTTTAACGAGCCCAACAGATTGGTCTAGGTAACGATGATCCGATAATGAAGCGTGGAGATGAATAGTGGTAATATTTTTACTTTTTAATTCAGTTGGCCAATAAAACGGTTTTTTTGTTTGACTAAACTATAGCAAAAGGTTTTTGCATCCACACAATGGCAAGGATGATGGGCTTAATTTCCTGCGTGTGTTATATATATTTGGTCTACATGTTTCTATGTATATCATGGAGGATTGGCTGGGGAGGCAGCACGGCCGCCTCTCCTACCGGCTGACACAGTTTCGGAAAGTACGTGTGTCGCATAGGCCGGGAGCCAACGTCTGCACTTATACTGCACTCCACACTCTTGTGGAGTGCTCAGCGTGGATGCAACAGCGCCGCGACCTCGCGGCGGCTATCGGTGTGGGAAGCCTCTCGCTGGAGACCATGGTTCTGTCCATGGTCCAAAGTGAGAGTGCGTGGGAATCCACCGCTTCTTTTTGTGAGGAAGTGATGTCCGCCAAAGAGGCTGCGGAAAGGGAACGGGAGAGGACTAGTACTCTCCAGTCCCGCAGTAGACGCACCAGGCGCCGGAATGATGAGATGAGAATGATCTCCGGCCTCCATGAGCCCTGGCCTGGGGGTAACGGGTGATACTGCCCGTTACCCTAGCAGAAGCAGGCCTGAGACGGTGGCGCGACGTGTTCCGCGTGCAACTCTCTAAATCGGAAGGAGGGCAAGGCCTTCCGCTACCAATGGTGTGGCTGCCTTCGGTTTGAGGAAGTCTGGCTGGGTTCTCGGGGACTTCCTTCTTAGGGTATACCCGAGTCCCTTGCGATAGACTGACTCACTTGTGATGGAACACCATGTGGTTTTAGTCGGTTCGATTCCGTCATACCACTTCACCGATAGCCATGGTGAGGTGATGACCCGTGATGAAATAATATCGACATCAAAATCTCGTCATGCAACCGTCAATCACCGTTTTGATTGTGGCAAAACTGACAGCAAAACCTACTGTGTAATGGGCGCCTATGTTTATCCGAGCGTGAGTAATTGATAGTACAAGCTATGCTTTGTTTGAGTTATCATATTCACTTACGCTAGAGTATGTAGGTAATCTAATTCAGAGTGTTGAATTCATTATACACTGCAACTCCACATATCATCCATAATCTCTCTTTCCATCCAGTTTTAGCCTGGAATCTATGGCAATACAAATAGTTTGCATGAATCTATTAATCGCACACCTAGATATAAGGGGAGCCAGCTCAAAAATTAAAATTTTTGGGTTATGCACACCATCGAATTCCTTATATCACCTACCTACCGAGGTACCTACCGACCAATAAAACATTAAAAAATATCACCATTGCTCGATGCTAGACGCTAAATTGACCAACACGGGCTCGACTCAAAATAATGAAACAAATACTTAACTAGTACACACATTGTTACGCAATAGAGAAATAATTATAAAAATCCAAGATTCCTGCAATATCTTTCTTCTCTCAGAAATACACATTCTGTGAAAATTTCAACTACATACTACGGAAGCTGACAGACAGACGGACAGCGGAGGCTTAGTTATAGGGTCCCGTAGGTATATTCGGTCCCGTAGGTACCCTTCGGGTACGGAACCCTACAAACCATAAATCTATACAGAACAGTAATTAGTTTTTTGCGTTTTCTGAAAAAAGTGATTTTTTGAGTTAATACCTGTTTAGATCCAGGTGTGCGACATATGTATAAAAGTTTGTATTAATTCCTTTCTTTGTAGTACAATAAAGAGTTTATTTATCTATCTATGTAGACTCAAGTCTATTCATTTCATACGAATTTAAAAGTAATTAAAATATATTATACCTAATTCAAAGTACACACCTGTTTTCTTTTGTAAAGGATTAGAGGAGACACGAATGTTATTTTTATCGCAGGTCTGAAAGAGATAAATGATACATTGATGAATTAGCTTCCTTTGAGAAAGCGATTAGTGTCATAAGTAGGATAAGTCATTACGTTTTGAAATTACATTTGACTTAGAAAAAACATATACACTTCTAGCTGATGTTTTTAATCGTGTTTTGATTTGTGGAAAGAGTATCGGAAATGCAGTAATAATTATAAATTAATGTTCTGTCTATGGTTCATGAAAAAAATTGTTATGTAACTTCCGTTGGAAGCCATTATATTTTCAAAATGTTTCATTCTATTAATAAATCCTTTTTAAGAAGCATTTCATCGCTAAAATGGTGACATGTCATCCCACTAATATTATAAATGTAAAAGTTTGGATGGATGGATGGATGTTTGTTACTCTTTCACGCAAAAACTACTGGAACCGATTGCGATAAAACTTGGTATGTAGTTAACTGGAGACCTGGATTAACGCATAGGCTACTGTTTATCCCGATATTCTCACGGGATCGGGACGTACACGGGTGAAACCGCGAGGCGCTGCTAGTTCATTTTAAAAATGATAACTGACATATATACCTAGATAGATTTTCTTTAGAATAACTTAAGGAACAGTTTAAAAAAAAACTTCCGCGGTGTTAATACTTAAAACAAGGACACAGGGGGACTCACTCACACTCTCGCTGCGCGTATCGCAAGTTTTAGCCACTCTGGCGTGCTCTATTCTAAAATCTCTATGTTAAAAGTAAGTGTTTTATATCAGCTATTTTGTTAAAAAATAATGGAAGAGTGTTCATGATTGTTTCACTAACGTATTTTACATATTTTCAGGTTTTTTTTTCGCAATAGATTTCGTTGAATTCGATTTAATTTGTGTTAAAAAAATATTGTAATTAAATGAAACTAAAATAATCATAGCATGCTTATCGCAGTCCACCTCTGACCACGATCGGTAAAATTCAGCCGAAACGTCGGGTAATTAAAAATATTATCGCGATTAGTCCTGATTTACACACCTACCCCCTCTTCCACCCCCCCCCCCTCTTTCACGCTCCTCCCCCTCTTCCACCCCTTTCACCATTTCTCTACTCCCACCATAAAGGACGGCAACGCACTTGTAATTCTTGAGTTGCAGTTGAGGTGGGCGGCGGTAGTCATTTACCATCAGGTGACCCGTCTGCTCGTTTGCCTCCTATACCATAAAAAAGAATCGAAATGAACACACACAATCTTAAGATCTGACCACGACATATGTCATACATCTTATTTACAAAGCGCGGAACTTTAAAAACAAAATATTAAACGCAACTAAAATATATCATATTTAGAATCCGTTAATCCAAAGCTGTTAGCCTAAAAAAATCCTAAGAATTCGCATTTATTGAATAATATAATAATATACTTCAGCCATTATAACAGTTTATTTATAATATGACAGTGTCAATAAACTTAACGCTTCCTTGTGTGAATCATTGTGAATTCTATATAATTTTTTCAACAAAAAATAAAAGTATTACTATATTTTAGTGTTGGATAGCTCATATATCAAGGAAGGCTATAGGCTATATAACATCACGCTACGACCAATAGGAGCGGAGCATCAATGAAAAATGTTGCAAATACGGGGAAAATTTACAAACGTAGACTAAGTTGCGCGGGTCAGCTGGTGCCGTTTAGACCATTTTGACGTAGATTGCGCTGTCCGTGGTCACAGCTAACCACTCGCTCGCGTTATGTCCATCAATTCAGGTAACGGTACTTCACTGGATGAAAGACTGGTACACTACGTTCTTTCCTGTACGGCTCACAACGTGTATGTAAAACTTGGTTATTTAAAATATTAGTCCCTTTCCTCGAATGTCTCCCTAAATGAATGTTGATGACTTTAATTACAAATTGCTGAATGAAAGGGGGGCCCCCTTCTGACTAAGCTGTCGTGGAGGCAGAGGCGTGATGTTGTACTTAGTGTGCGGTTGTTATTCCAAGAATTAAATGACTTATTAAATCACTATTAAAATAGTTTCGGCCACAAGTTTACGCGTTGCGGTTAATTTATTCAAGTCCTATTTAAATAAATATGCACATTTCTGAATAACATTGAAAACGATTTTGATGATCTTTTGATCTCTATTTTTAGAAGTAGGATGTAGGACACTGCAGATTTCTAATCGAGCTGGAACCAGTAATAGGGGGAGAACCTCTACTCTTCATAGGATCGCGGTCGGACGGGACTACTAGTGGAAATTTTTTAGGTAGTGAGTAGTGATACCACTAAGAGTGGGAGGGTACTGGTAACCGTTTACCATCAGACATTATTATCTAAATAAATTACCTTAGGACTACGTAAGCTTGCTAAAGCCAGGGGAGCAGCTGCCTCCCCCCCCCCCTCCCCTCCATCGGTACGCTCATGGAACGAGATATTGCTTATTTATACGGATGGACTGTGGAGTGTAAGCTATACTTCCAGCAGGTCAGTGTCATACCTGTAGCTCGATCATGCTGTTGCGCGTAGTCTGAGCCCTCTAACCTTTTAATAATAATATGTGATAGACCGATTAGAGCGCCGAGCAATGATTATTGACATCACCATTCCCCATGACGACAATCTCTTAAAAGCCGATAAAGATAAAGAAATAAAATATTTGGATCTAGCCCACGAGATTGTCGATATGTGGGATGTGGATTCAGCAATCATTGTGCCGATAGTCATTTCGGCCTATGGGTTAATTGCTAAGAACCTCGACCAACACCTTCAGAGGCTCACGTTAGGCAGCTGGATTAAGAGCCTGATGCAGAAGGCAGTCCTCCTTGATACGGCACGCATAGTGAGGAGGTTTCTGTCTCTGGAACCCTAACCACCGGTAGCTTGGTCCTTGTACCCGATACCGGTTTGACACTATTTTTTATATTTTTAAATATATTTTTTTTTTTTTTATAATAAGTGTATTTAAAAATGTAATTTATATGTATATGAAATAAATGAACAGAATAAAAATATATTTCATTCGGTCTTCACTAAAGCGTGAAATAAATTGTGTGTTATTTAAAAAACATGGATGTCAAAAATGTTTCAGCTACATGTTTTGGCCTCTATTTTCCATTATTTCACACACACAACAGATATCACTGTTGTCAGGCAAACGTTCGAAGGTAATTGATAAAATACAAGTAGTAAGGCATTTAATATTTGATTTTAAACTACCTATTCGGTGTTTAAGTATGTCAGTATTATCGCTGTATTTTGTTATTGTAAATGATAGTGTTTAACTGAACTGCTGTTTATAGGTTTTTAACATGCCAATATTTCTATAACTAACTAACTAACAATGTAAACTGTAAACAAATCTTAAATCTACATTTTAACCTATGTCGTACCTTTTTTTTTTTTTTTTGTTGACGGGGTGGAAAATCCCTTCGGATCTCCGGCCCCTCGGGGACACAGGAGCCAGGAGTATGTGGTGTTTCCACTAAAAACCACCCCGACAGCCGGTCTCAGGCGCCCTGCTTTGGGGAGGACCCGGACCATATTATTTCAGGTCCCCCCCGGATCGACGCCGCGCCTAGCCAAGCCCTATACCGGGGAAAGCAGGCTTCCCCACGCCTATCGGCCTAATCAATGTGTGTAGCAGCCCGATCGCAAAGATGCGATCGGGCCGCCATCCTATCGCCTACCGCAGCAGTTAATTTGCAACCAGAGGTCCCCACTCTCTGGCAGCCTGCGGCCCCGTCGACGGTTGATACCGCCGCCGACGTCCTCTACGCTCGGGATGGGCCCTCTCCCGATCCCATTCAGCGGTCTCTTTCTGGAGCATTACAGCTTCACAGAAAGAGACCACTGCGCCCCAGCCCTCCTCATCCGCCAGCATGGCAGCAATGATTGCTGGCGGGGACAGGTCTCGTCCGATTTGGTCAACCAGGATCTCGCGTTCAGACGCCCACGCGGGGCAGTCTTCCAGCGTATGCTGGGCGGAGTCCCAGTCGGCTGCGCAGTGGTGGCATTGTGCCGTCTCCTCGCGTCCAATCCGATTCAGGTACTCACCGAAGCAACCATGCCCAGTGAGTACCTGCGTCAGTCGGTAGGTGACGCGACCTCCCTCCCTAAACCTATATCGTATCTAAATCAAACTTTATATGTACCTATTAGTTCGGATGACAATACTATTTATAGCATCTTGGAGCTGATATGATCACGGAGCCAGGAGGTCCTCCTAAAGAGTTTCACCATCCATAATGTACCTTTTCATTGTCTTCTAGTAAACCCCCCGACTTTGGGCTCATATGTTTCATTTTGATTGTCCAACAGATTGGGCTTGGTGACGACAACCTGATGATGGAGAGAGGAAGTGAAAAGTAGAACTCGGTTTTTACATTTTAACTCGGTTCGCCATTAAAACACATTTTAGTACAGTAGTAGTTACTGAAATTACCTTTAAAAATCTTATAAACAGAAAATCATAACTAACAGATAACTTCGTCGCAAATCAAAAATATTTTCATCGACAATCCGCAGTCTCATTGCATATTACTTTCACGGTAAATTTTGGTTTGTCGAAGTATGTGTAAACCTTTTTGATATTTAAATTAAAATGTTAAATCTCCATTGTAATGGTTTTATTGACGCAAAAGAAATGTTTTCACGTAAATAAAGTTTCACATTGCAATTTCATCATGAATAATTTTGATGGCGCACAGGATTTGGTTCTCTTTAATTTTATGTATTCTTTAATTTATATGTAACCCTTGTATATGGAAATAAAAGAATTGTAAGCAACAGTGTGTCCATTATATTTTCTCTTTATACGACGACCCAAAATAGGAGTTTCTTTACCAGACAACCAGAACTTTTAAATGCGGGAAGCGGGAACAGATTTGGATGTATGGCTTAACGTTAGAATCCTAGACACAGTGCTTTTGCCTAACAGTGACGAATGGCTAACTAGCAAAGTTTATACATAGGTATGTATATAGGTTGATGATTATGATGATGGTAAATCCAAATTTGAGTAATTAAAAACATGGTGATAATATTTGACGATTAATGGAAAACTGAATGATTCGCCTCTAGTGCTAGTGTTTTATCTGCACTGTTTTACACTAATAAAGAATATAACGAAATTGTTAAAACTTTGTATATTTTACGAATATTTAAATTGAACAGACGAGCAAGGAAGCTATATAAAACAGAAAAAACTTTACTGCGCTGTAACACTTGTTCTTTCGAATGTCTTCAAAAATGCAGTCATTCGCAGGCTGGGCTGTCGTGTTCCTTCAACACGAAGGGGGGATCCTCCGACCAGGCTAGATGATCCTCATTTTTGTGTTGGAGGGTCATAGTCATAACACCCGTTCCTCTACACTCCTTTTTTTTGTACTGCTGTAACGGCTTCCACGAGTATCCACTCGTGGATCCTATTAATGGATCCACCATCACATCATCCATCATCATCTGTCTGTGCCTGAATTTTTTCAAGTTCAATTTACTATGATATAATAATCGAGTAGGTATAGAAGTGAACATTTTATATAAGGAATTATTTCGGTGAATGAGTATTCACTTTTTAACAAAAACCCGCATGTAACAAAAAGGTCGAACTGTAACCAATCTAAATAAAGTGTTATGTAGACTATGTTGGACGACATCTGATAAGAACACTATATCGTCGATTTGATTACAATTAAATTAATTAAAAAACAAACAAGTACAGAACATGCATAAACACAACACACTGCATTAATTCAACGGAATGCACATTCTCAATTAACTCAACGAGCGTAATAAATCAATATGTGTTGATTGGTGCGGACTCTGCGGACCGAACGCGGCGACATTACCGCGCGCGCGTGTGCAGATACAGAAATATGTGAGTTCTCGGAATTAGGATTAAACGTGTCTGGTGGCCGAGGCATGCAGCAGCTTTGTCTTGGTGTTAGATTGTTGTGGGGTTTAGCTCATAGCTTAACGGCTACTACAATATAACACTAACTCTTGAATTATTTAATACTAGCAACCCGCCCCGGCTTCGCATGGCTAACAAAGCATATATTGATTTTTGCCGACATCGTCACAATCATCGTCATATTTCAGCCATTTTACACAAAACCTTAATTAATTATACACCTAAACCTTCCTCATGAATCACTGTCTACTACTGAAAACCGCATGAAAATCCGTTCAGTAGATTTTCAGTTTATCGCGAACAGACAGACAGACAGACGCGGCGAGGGACGTTGTTTTACAATATGTAGTCATATAGTGATAGTGATATTAGACGAGTTAATCGGGACTTAGTCGCAACTCTCAGAGGCGTCCCTGAGCTCTCACTATGCCATCCGTGACCACAAACAGTGCACTATCCATGCCTTGCACTAAACGGAAATCGAAGCTTCGATCTGTGTATACTGACCTCAACTACTTCATACATATATTTAGGATACGAGGATCGAGACAGCGATATATTCACAGCCACAGTCCGTTTAGCTAAACAACCATAACATACAACAATGTCTATACTAATTTCTAAGTTGACCGGATTGAAGTTAGCCAGGAGTGGCTTCGCAATGAACGTGGCTGCGTCTAAGTGGTGGCAATAGATGGGTGTGGGTTCCATGTGGTTCTATGTGCTGACACTTGTGAATGCGGGACAACGGCATATACTCTACTCTATCTACTTTCTCAGACATTCTTCAGGGACATGCGCAATCACTCGGAAAAACCAACTTCAAAGTGGTCAAGTCAATTTACGCATACATTAAAATTGATTATTGTAACATATACATAACTATTTCTCCGTTACCTTAACTGATTAAATTTGCATTAAATGAATGAAATATGTTTATACTCAACATAAAGCATTGTTTAACTTCCAAGTGTAAACGATATCACTGTACTATTATATTTAAAACTAGCCGCGGGCCGCTGTTTCACCCGCGTAAGTCCCGATCCCGTGGGAATATTGGGATAAAAAGTAGCCTATATGTTAATCCAGGTCTCCAGCTATCTACATACCAAGTTTCATCGCAATCGGTTCAGTAGTTTTGGCGTGAAAGAGTAACAAACATCCATACATACATCCATACATCCTCACAAACTTTCACGTTTATAATATTAATAGTAGGATGCAATATTTTCAATTAGCATTATCAAATTATTTTTTATTGCTACAAAACGTTATGTTAATAAGTATAATCTGAATCTAATTTTTATTAACATTTTATTTAGTTTGTATAAAATTTAATAAATATTAAATCTATTCATTTAAGTACGCGTAGACAGTTACTAGTTTGGATTAAAATAAAATATGGTTAAAAACGCCATCTAAATATTAAAAAAAATATTATAAGCTGTTTAGGGTAAACTCAGTACCTACCTAGTCTTTTGCTCGTTTGTGTCAATATTTTATAACTTACCTGCGCTATATTATCAGGATATTTTGGTTCCAATTTCCGCATTAGGGTAAAAAAATTAGGGTGCCCGGGAAAAAATTGCTATTCCACACATGAGTCCGGGGTTTCTGAAGTTTTTGTCCGGCGTTGGTAATTTAAGTGATGGCAGGCCTAGGCAAAGGACACCTTATCGCTAATCAACAAGCCTTTGGATGAAACAAAACGGCCGTAAATAAAAGAAATACTAGGTAGGTTTAAGTGTAGAAAGAGTTGTTGTAATAGAATTCTTGTTTTTTTTAATTAATCATATTTTAATAAAATATTGTTTCGCAAATGTCGTAATTAATACACTTCCTCTTTTGAGACCGCTATAATATAAAATTGCGTGATCAGTCAACCTATAAGTTTCAAAGCAATAAAACCGCTAGAAACTACCCCTATTGGTGTCTTGGTTGTAAATGTCGCTGTAGTAATAGAAAACGGATAGTTAACATGAAAGGTATGGTGCCAGGACGTGCCAGGACGTGCCAGGACGTGCCAGGACGTGCCAGGCGAATAGTGGTACTTTACTTTTTTTTTATAGGGTGACTGTGTTTTAAATTGTGGATATTGTTAATATTAAGCTTTATTGTTGTAGTAATAAAGGTTATTGCCATTTAGCATTTAAAACATGAGCAATAAAAAAAACTGTATGTTTATATATTCAGCTAATGAGCTAATGGCCCCTATTAAGATGTTGTTGCAACATACTGAATTAGATAGAAAGTTAAATCCTTACCTAATATTATAAAAGTTGAATTCTTACTTAATTTTACTGATATTTCTTTTTTTTATTAAATATATTTTATATATATATATTTTTTTATAATATAGGAAGGATGGATGGATTGAGGTTTGTTACTCTTTCACGCAAAAGCGGCTGAACGAATCTGGATTAAAGACTGAAGTAGCAAATAGGCTATTTTTCATCCCGGAAAAATGTACAGTTCCCGTAGGTTAGATTCCACGCAAACGAGGTCGCGGGCAACAGCTAAGTATTATATAATGCGATTATGAGTTTGTTTGTTTGTTAACTTTGACGCCTTAACTACTCAACCGACCATCATGAAACCTTGCATATACGTTTTCAGGAGTACTGAAAAGGACAGGGGGTACTTTTCATCCGGTAAAAAAAAGTTAAAGACCCATTTATTTCAGATATTGAGATGTAAGAAACTGGTAAATAGGGATGCTGTAGTTAATTTTTTCTAAGTTACCGCTATTTCAGCAAACTTTCTTTACAAGAAAAGCGAGTAACTACAAGATAAGAATGGCGAGATCATCTACATGCTCTCTCCGTCTTCTACTCTACAATATATTTACTTTTTATATAAATTTTCAACTCATGGATATAGTTGTGTAGGTGACCTATTTTGCCACACCACAATGTCAGTCTATATTTTTGCTTTACACGCTCATACTTACTTACGAGTATTTGCACAGATGTTTCTAATAAATAAACAAGCTTCATGATCATGACACGAGTCACTGGAATTTCCTCTTTCATCTTTTATATTATTCATATTGTTTTAAATACTATGTTGATGAAGATATTTATAAATACTAAGTATTCCTTGTTGGCTAATATATGCATAAATTGAAGATGGCTAATTTCATTCAAATAATTTTTAACCATAATATACAATATACTTAATATATGGAACAATTAATGTGATTAATTATAAAAATAATAATAATTATTATTTCGGTAAGCTACCTATGCATCTAAAGTTTGTATAATAAATAATAAGCTAAGAACTACTACCGTAGTTTAATTAATAGTATAACAGGCGGCTTACTTGAATTCGAAATTTAAATAAATAGGAACTCTAGATGAATACGAATAAGGTTCAATATTGATCACACACCTACACTCAAATACATGTTTATGCGATATAATCGAGAGCCCTCAAGATGCCCTATGTCTGTAATTAATTCGTTTGAAGTATATGGGGTGTTCGGAGGATTTAGGAACAATGAAACCCTTGTGGACACAGACCTCAATACGAAATGCCCGCAATTATATTTTGACATAGCTGTATCTACAGCAATGAACCTCCGGACAAATGACCCCTTACAAAACAAGCGACCGCACTTGTGTTTGACAACAACCTATAGCCCACGATGAGATTATGATTAATGCCCTCTTTTTTGTCTGTAATATACGTATACTTTATTACAAAACTAGCAAATAAAATTACTGTAGTCCGCAAGACAATGAATGCTATTACATATGCAAACCCGCCGCCGCCAGTGACATGTCACGCACAATTAGCTTTTAGGTGTCTACTGAAAGTACTACTGAAAGTATCTACTGAAAGTAAACTATCTACTGAAAGTAATCAATTAATTGCACATACTACTTATAACCATATACCATAATAGATATCGTACATATTTAGTTTTCTGCCGGTTGTAGCATTAGGATACCTAAACGGATATTTTGAACCATGTGTCGTTTCCGAATCATATTTCGTAGGATACTACAGCTCTTTGGGTTATTGTTAGCGAGCATTTCTGAGTACAATAGGTCGACACTGTCAAAACCAATGGTCAAAACACACTGGTTGAACAGTTTGGCTGTATAATATTATAGTCATTTTTAATATGAAAATTTATGTTCATACCTCACACAGACCTGCTATGTTTATAATTTCAAAGCTTTGATGTTTGTCAGTTATTGACGTTTGTAACCGTTACAAAATGGCCCGTATCACATGAATAAATAAACAAAAAACCCTTAAAGCATTCCAAATCTATTTGCCAACATGCATATTAGCACAAACATCCGAAAAAATATAAAAAAAGTGCAGGAGCCAAGTGTCACGACTCCCGATCCCTGAATGGGAGGCGCGTGTTATATCGGGAACGAAAAAAAAGCAAAAAGTCTCGGCTACCGTTCGGAGAACTTCGGAGGCGGTCGGCTTTACACCTGTCTTGCGCCGGCGCCGATTCGGCATTTAAACTTTAAATTGTTTGCATTCTTGATTAATTTGTTTAGTAAACAAGTGTTTTAAGAAGTGGTTGAATTTTATAAGGACGTGTTTGAATGTGAATGCCTCATAAAAGTATGCGGGAATGTCGGTTTATTTTTACTCCTGACTCTTTTTGAGTGTGAATCCCTTGATGGCTTCCTGAGTGACGTGGCTGTAGCTTAAAATATTTGTTTTTAGGAAAGTATTCTATGAAAAGAAATCAGATGTACTTAACTTAACTTAGTAGACATATAGATTATGATAATTTTTACTCTGTAATTCCCTTCCTGTGGGATAGTACTTAGTAAAAATGTATTATTCTAAAAATATTTAAATCCAAAATATTTCTGAACTTATCACGCTTGCGAAGATACTAATAATATTAATAACTTGGACACCTCACACACGGCCGTCTGTTTCCAAACTCAACAGAGCCTGTACTATGGTAACCAGAATGCCGATAAACATAGATATATATTACTAAATACATACATACTTACATATTTATAGGTAAATTACAAAAACAAGACTATGGTGCTCATCACACAACACACACACAACTCTAGTTTAGCAGTCAGGATCACTAACCACTAGACCTACAGGCCAGTCAAAAGGTGATGAGGATGCAAACAGAAGCTAATTGCCATATATTAATCAAAAGATTACACTTATTTAAATTGATAATAGGTAAATCGATGGGCTTAATAACCAGATCGATAAATAGAAATGTCATACACATTATTTCATGTACCTACACAAAAATTTATGAAGTACAAGTACATAATGATCGACCAGATTTCAAATTAGACCGAATATTGATTTCAACCGTAAATCGCAAGCACATATATGCAGTAGTAGCAAAGGTCCATCAAGCACGTTTTATGGATATTTATCCTATTTGTTCGGTTCTCATGTCCGAGAAAGGGTCTGTCCTATTAGCCACCAGTGTAAAGGGCTTGCCCTATAACCATCAATGTCATTGAGATTTATGTGAGTGCCCGGACCGACTGTCTGTTCATCAATTGGATAATTCCCTAAACAGCGGACATGGGAATCGTTCTTTTTTGTGGATTGTTTCATTTAGAAGGCTAATTTGACAGGAGATTAGGCTCAAATTTAACATTGCTGATCTCGGACAGTATCTTTATTTGCCGCAATATAAAACGATTGAAGGGTCGCCGGAGTTCTCTAGAGTCTAGGGAATGTCAGTAAGAGTACACAGCTGAAATTGTGGTCAGATTCCACTACACCAAGTGTTAATGCACGCACAAAGTTCTGTTAGAATTAGAACCCATATACACCTAGTGTTATAAGTTTGATGGTGCCGTCTCTTTTTTTGGGTTTGGTATTTCTCCCGCTTTGCTTAGGAGGGAAGTGGATTTATAATATTTCTAACTTCTTCAACTTCTGATTAAATTTGTTGCGGGTTTTTAAAGACAGTTTAAATTTTCACGGAACTCGCTGAGTGTCATCCTCGATGTTTTTGTTAGTCTGCTGTTGATCCTGGCCCACGGGAGTCACAGCAGTGGGAATGTGGATGGGATGAATCCCAATTTAACAGAACTTTATAGTTTAATTGGTAGACCATACATATCTTTCAAAATAAACTATTCGTAGACTGTAGCTCACAATTCAGTTGAGAGAGAACCTTGACGATAACAGATAACGAACAGCGTCAATAAATACGTTATGTTAATAATTTGTTACGTGGGAGCGCCATGCTTCGGCACGTATGGGCCGGCTCAACTCCGCTCGAAAAAAAAAAAATTGCATTTAGTGCGAATCGATCCCCCGACCACTGACATAGCAGTGGAATGCTCTGCCGCGACGCCATATAGGCCGTCTGTTTTATTGTTTCACTTTAATAGCGAAATACTTACAATAAATATTGCTCAGTTATCATTATCATTCTTTATGAGGACCACTGTAATTTTCAGTATTTAATTTAACTGCTATCTTACACGCAAAGTAATTCTCGTTAAGAAATTAGTTTTGGACAGGTAAACCACAAAAATACATAATTCACTCGTAAAATTAAAGTTTGAAAGTACAAAAAACTCAACACAACACAGTAGATACGCAAAACGAAGTGTTTTACTAGAATGTGGTAAGTTAGTACATTCATAAAAGAGTTATGGCATCGGATATTTCTGCTCTTATTGGAGCCGTCAGATCTGGGAAAAAGTCTTCACTCCACAAAAGACCTTGACAAGAATTACTAGTATAAACTCACATTTGCATTTATAATATTAACTAGTATTTCCCGCGCGGCTTCGCTCGCGTGTACATATTAATATATTTTGCGAGAACCCCAAACTTTTTTCCAAAATAAAAGTAGCCTAAGTTACTTCTTATAACGCCAGCTATCTGCCAGTGAAAGTCAGTGGAAATCAGTCCACCCGTTCTGGAGGTTAGCCGGAACAGACAGACAGACAGACGGCCAGACAGGTCTAGGTAAATCGTGAAAATAACTGTATGAGCTTAAAAAAATATTTTGACATTACAAACAGACACAATTTTATTTATTTGTATTGGTGATATAGTACCTGGATGACCGATACCTTTGCTCGGTTTGGTTTTTACGTTTTATAAAAATTAAACCTAGCTAGATCGATTTATCGCCCCCGAAACCCCCTGCATACTAAATTTCATGAAAATCGTTGGAGCCGTTTCCGAGATTCAGATTATATATATACATACATATATACAAGAATTGCTCGTTTAAAGGTATTAGATATACTCCATAAGTCCGAGTAGGATATACATAAAAACTTATTCGTAACATATACCAGCATAGTAAACAACATAAAAAATGTTTAAAGCCAGTTGGTGAAACACATGTTTTAGGCACGGATTAGCGAGATAACATCTTGTCTCTACATGGTGTGTTTTTGATCACCTTCTATGGGCAGGGATTAATAAAGGATAAGGTTTTTAGCACACCGAGATCAAATATCATTATAATTTAGAATTTTTCATAATTCATAATTTATTTATAAGTTACTAGCAGCGCCCCGCGGTTTCTCCCGCGTAAGTCCCGATCCCGTTTGAATATCGAGATAAAAAGTAGCCCATGTGTTAATCCAGATCTCCAGCTATCTACATACCAAGTTGCGTCGCAATCGGTTCAGTAGTTTTGGCGTGAAAGAGTAACAAACATCCATAGATTCATCAAACTTTCACGATTATAATATTAGTAGGATGTTATCATTATTCTTTATTATTACACTGACATACCTCACAGAAGTAACCTTCAAGGAAAAAAAAACTTCCGATGCATATCCGAGGGACTACAGTATGGAGAACCACATACTGTATCGCATACGAGTGCTCTTACTAGCGTTCATAGGCCATAGCCTATGAAGCCATAAGCTGTTACCATAGTAACAGCTTACCATCAAGCAGGCCGTAGACTTGTTTGCGATTGACGTAGTTTAAAAAAAACCTAATCGAACTAAACACAAACCCTTTCAATCATGTTTAGAACTTTCACAATATCTTGCATTAATATCCTTGCAGATTTTCTCACTAACATACGAAAACTGCTAAGTTTATTTGACATTGGCATTTATAAGACGGTTAGGATACTGCGGTGGGTAAATTATTCCGCAATTGGCAACATTATTCAGACAGTACGTTAAGATTTGTGCTGTAGTGAACTTGTGCATAAGTGGTGTGCTGTGAATTGGGAGTGAATCATTTTGAATTAACAAAGTGAGGTGTGTTTGTCAACTCGAGTGAGCTGAATGCTTGATAACAGTGAATGGAGTGATATTTTATTTGGATTTATTTTAGTTTTAAGTTGAAAAATATTGGGAGGATTTATAATAACGGTATGTAATAGATGTGTCGACAAAATTATAGTTCTTTTTACAACTTTTTTTTTAGAATTATGCAAAATTTAAACTCTTAAAAAAGGATCAATCGTTTTTTAAGAGTTTACATTTTATGGTTTCTATTTTCTTTTTTTTTTTTTACAGTTTAGGTATGGGATAAGTCTTTATGTGAAAGAAAGTTAGATCATGAATATAACGAAAGTATTTCCATATTCTATTTTTGAATTTTGTTAATGTCAGTTTTACTTAACCGTTTTTATTTAAAAGGATGAGATATTTTAGATTTGTGTTTCTTTTTCTTTAAATGAACAATAGGTTAGGATCAGTTAGAAAACATATTTTTTTTTTACTTCCTTATTTTAATTTATCATCATGTTGCTCTTTTGCCAATTTTCATTAGGGTCGGCGTAATATTTAACATTCTGGCTGATTTCTTTTATGGCGTCCCGCCTGCCTGACGCCAACCCTCCTTGGGAATGTAGTCATTTTAGGACGGGAAAGAAGAAATAAGGTAAATTTGTATAAGGAAAACATGGATAGGGAGATGAACCTACTAGGGTAAGGAATACCGCAAAATGACAAAAAGACATTAGTAGTAGAGTAGAACCTTCGACTGCAATGACAGAGATCGCAGGTTCGATTCCCGCTCCGGTCTGAGTGTTTTTGAAAATAGATTTATTTCTAAGTATATATATATATATATATATATCCGTGTTGTAGATCCCACAGTACAAGTTATGCTTAGTTAGGGTCTAGATCTTCGTCTTTGGGTGCCTCCCTAATTATTGAAGGTTGGCAGTCAGCTCTGTATATTTGATCTTGTCTTTAGCGAGGTCAAAAGTGCCTATGTCCAAGAGATAGCGTAACATCTTATGATGTTGCTGCAACAGTCAACAAATTAAAAGGCGACAGTTTAGTAATGTATCGCACTTGTACTCAAATATGGCCTTAACCAACTTAACACTATTGCATATTAACATAACACTATGCAAATGCAAATAGCAAATATATTTCAGACTCTTCAGAAGCCGCTTACGTGAGATACAATCGCAATTAGCTTGTTTTAAACATCGCATTAAACTATTTGTTGACTAGCTTTGAGCCGCGGCTTCGTTCACGTAATGATTTTCGAAGAGATTTTCTCAATAAATTCGGGTTTCCTTCTCGAACAGTACCTTTTTAACCCCCGACGCAACAAGAGGGAGTAAATAAGTTTGACGTGTCGGTCTGTCTGTGCGTCTGTCTGTGGCATAGTAGCTCCGAAAGGAATGGACCGATTTAAGTGCGTTTCACGAAGTGAAACTTCTTTAGAATCGTTGTGATTTGAAAATTCGATGAAAAGAAAAAGTCACACTAAAAAGAGACGAGCCTGCGAGAGAATGAGGTAGATTACAAGCATACAGTGTTTCCTATAATCTTCGTAAGCTAGCACGTGTCTTTGCGCCTGCGTACTACGAAGCCTTCAGAAAATGCGTCATAGTCAACGTGGTGTATCATTCACGAATCACGTGTATCATTTTTGTGCATTTGCGTATGAAAAATCGTTGGTTCATTAATTTAGAAGTTTCACTTCTGCCACACACACACTTTTTTTTTGTTTGAAAGGTGACTTGATCGAGTGTGTTCTTAGATATAATTCAAGAAAGTATGTTCAGCCGTCTGAAGATCATCAGCTCTTTTGTAATCGTTGAAGGGGTTTTCGAGTCAGGGGTGTTTTAGACTGTAAATTTATAGTTATTAATTGACGAAAGGTACACTACATCCTTTTTTGATCTCCTGACAACGTGTAGGTATACAAAATTTGACGATGCTCGGTTGAGTACGAGTAGTTAAGGGGTGAAAGCGTTACAAAAAAGCGTGAAAGCGTAAGCGTGTTGCGTTTAGTGCTAGTATAAAAAAAAAGACAAAGAATCGCATTTATAATATTTTTTTTCTTTTCTTTTTCTTTTTGAAAAAAAAAACTCCCGCATTAGGAATTACTCCTGTGTCGCGGGGGACTTTACAAACATACACACAACGGACACAAAGAACACCCAGACTAGGGTGGGAATCGAACCCACGACCTCTGGCTCAGCAGTCAGGGTCACTAACCACTAGACCAACAGGCCAGTAATAATGATAAATCTCAATTTCAATCTGTATTGCACGCCATAATGTTATTTATAAAAGGTCGTAAAAACTGGGTATGTTGACAATTATCTACCCACCCTGTCGGGCATAGCAAAAGTTGGAGACGGACAAAGCAGCTATTTTTATAAGATAAAAACAAAGTTTTTATCACTTAGCTTGTAATTATTGAATTTCATCAATATATTAAAATTGGAGGAGGGGTTTTGACCCAGGGAAATGGAATTGGCCAAAGCAAACATTTAAATAATTTAAACTCTGATGTTAAAAATGCATGGGCTTCTTGAGTTTCTCGACTGTTTGATAATGTTTCTGATTTATATTACAAATCAAAATGCATCTATAGAAAACATGGTGTTTGATTACAATTATATACCATAGTGGCAAACAAGCATACGGCCAGTCTAATGGCAAGCTTTACAAATTGTTAAAAGCATTTAGAACGTGCAGCATTTCGTGACACTCTTTTCCGTGGTGTCTAAAAGTGTTTAAAATAATATGTTAGATACGAAATGGCTTTGTTAGTATTCAAATCAAATTAACTTTTAACTTAACTTATAATTAAAATTACCTCATTAAGTACAGATTTTTACTGAAAACTTAATTAAATATCATATAAATAAACTTTTTATTTCTCGATTTATTATTATTAGTACATTTTCCTCGTGCTGAAGTGTATGTACGCAAAATTCTCACATTACAATTTATACAATGAGTGCTGTACTCTGCCCTCCCCCCCCCCCCCCCTACAACAAACTAAAAATATACATTTTTTTATGGGAAAGTCGGCAAACGAACAGACAGTTCACCTGATGGTATGTGACTACCGTCATACTTCCTTAGACACCTGCAACTCGAGAGTACAAGTGCGTCGCCGGTCTTTGAGCTGAGAGTAGGGGAAGGAGGAGAAGGGGGTTAGGGCCTCCGGTAACCTCACTCGCTTCTGCCTTCTGTCGTATCAGGCCGTGATATCACTTCGGTCGAACGTATGAACGTGCCGAAGCATAGCTCTCCCACGATTAGTTACCGAGTTTTGTTTTTGTTACCATAAACAGAATGTACAAAATATACATAATAATATATTGTTATGATCCCAGTGTATCCCAAACCTATGTCGATTCGCGAAAACTGACCTAAATACTACTATTACAAGGTGAATGACATTCGCGGATCATTGCATGCTATTCACAACAAGTGTTAACTTCCTGTTGCGCTCAAATATATGGGTGAAATATAATTAGGCCGGGTATACTGGTTCGAAGCGGTTTGTGGTTTCTGTCTATTTCTGGATCATGACTGTTTGAAAAATATGACACAATCTTCGCTTATACAGGATGTGGAAAATATATATTATATATAATTATCAACTTTCGCTTTCCATGATATAATTATGTATTTACACGGCATTTACCGCGATCACGAAAATGTATTACATACCTTTAAATTGCCTGACGATTCGACCAGGTTGCACTGGCCGTAGTCACAGGCTGACCTGCAATCTGGTCGAAACGTCAGGCAATTCAGAGGTATGTAATCTAACCTGTTCGAGATCGCGTTCATTACCGTGTAAATACATAATTATAACATAAATATTATATTTAGTTAAGCGCTCGTTACTGATGGCTCTTTTGGCTGCGTTTGTTTTACAAACTCGAGCTGAATTTATAATTGTAATTAATAGCACTATTTCCAGATGTCGGTTTTATTAAAATAAAATGCACGTCTTATGATTAAGACATTATATTTTTTAACCCATTTTAAAAACGAAATGGTTATTTTAAAAATGGAGTCAGACAAATATTCCAATAACGAAGATAATGTCAAAGATACAAACAAAAAAAACAGACTAAATAATAAATTCTTCCTTTTTTTGACAACGGTTAAAAAACTTCTCGTCTGGAATAAGGATATAATTGATAGTGCTAACTACTAACATATATCTACTTCAATAGTTAATATTCTATTTCTTCTTTTACACATAATCTATACATAATATATCTAAATCTAAAAGAAATGAACAATTCACCTAATTTTATCTAATATACTCACGTTTTATAGCCAAAAACACAGAGTTTTATCTATGTATCAACCTCATTGGTTGATTCATAGATAAAACTACTTACTTCGTTAGATAAAAGATAGTCTATGCTCACATTGTCTATTTCGGACAAGAAAGAAGTTTAATAACAAAAAACTAGCACATTATAACTTATATGGTTATGCCCACAGACATAGTACACAACGAGAGAATGGTTTTAAATGTTTGAAGTAATGTAGGTGGTAAAAATTTGTTACAAAATATATAAGCATACTAGCTGCGTCCCGCGGTTTCACCCGCGTAAGTCCCAATTCCGTGGGAATATCTAGATAAAAAAGGTTTAGTAGTTTTTGCGCGAAAGAGCAACAAACATCCACACATCCATACATCCTCACAAACTTTCACGTCTATAATATTAGCGGGATTTACAAATAGTTTTTTTTTTCATAATAATTTATGAGCTTTTAGAGAGAGACAATAAAGCGATGTATTTGTTTATGTGGAGCAAACTTTGTTATGTCTCCCTGTGACAGAGAGGAAGGATCCTCCGACCAGACGATGATTATACAGCGATTGGGGACGGGGGGCACGCGACCCATCTATTAATGTTTAGAAGTTCTATGTGTATTAATAAGCTCCAGAACTATCATTGCGCGATGCAGGATCAGTAGTACTACGTATTTAGGCTGGTCGATTTTTTTTTGATAATTAATTGGGACATTATTTCATTTAATATAATTGTGTTAACTTTTAATTTTCATGGACATTTTCGCACTATGTTTTTCAGGAACCGGGCGTGTCTTACACAATGTGTAAGACGCCCGGTTCCTGAAAAACTGATCAACATAAAAATGAACTAATCGCATGTCAAATCTCGTGTCAAGTATAGATTGAGATGCTGAAGGCACTAGCACTTTGATTTGACCATCGGATTAGTTAACAGAGCTCAAATTTTTAATTTTACTGCAAAATCTTATGTGAAATGCCAATCGAATGTTTAACAAAATCAACGTTTCAGAAACTTGAATTGATTTGACACCATTGTTAACCTGACATCTCTGTTAGTTGAACAATATTTTGATCAGCCTCTCAGAAACCTAATGATGCACCTATGTAGACCACGACGACGTATGTGTAACCGCAAATTCAAGGATCACTCGGTGCAATTATTTGTATGCATGAGTATGACTGTTTTCATTTGTGTTTGTATAAAACTATATCGAAATAAAACTGTATCGAAGCACGTATTTCTCTGTTCTAGACCCAAATTACAAGCAATGCTTAGTTTGGGGTACTATTATGTATTCTGTGGTTTGGGTCTGTGTGTGTCACTCTGTGCCAAGGGACAATTACAATTGTTAGATGAATCGTTAACAAGCTTAAAATTTAGATTGAATCGGCGTTCTTTTTTAAGGTGTCCGTTAAAGAATCTCGATTTCACCCATGTGTCCGAATTTTTTTAAGTGTTTGTCCATCGTCGGCAATATAAGTGGCAGGCCTATATTTCTTGCATGTCAAGACTTCAAATATTTCTACAGTACGTCTGAAACAGTGTTCTGTCGAATTAGCGCTTGCGTGTTAACGCTCTGTGACACGTTACTGATTTCACACAAACTTAGGCGGAACATGTTATTTGTGAGCAGGCATTTTAAGACTAAGAACAACAGGGAGCTAGTTATTATGTGACCTGGAATGACGCTATTATGTGATTGTTTTGAAATATCAACAGACCTGGCATTTCTTACATACTTTTATTAGCTTCACTTGTAACTGACTTCGAAGTCAACTTTAACTTACTTCTAATTGTCGTTACGAAATTAAACTTTGTATATAGATGTAGTTAGGATGATAATAGTATAATGGAGCTGATCTGATGATGGAGCCAGGAGGTGGATAGTGAAACTCTTGATTGACTACTAAGCCCCTAGAGTTTGGGCTCATTGATTCGTTTTAAGATTCCAACAGACTGGGCTTAGAAACGATGGTCTGATTACGGAGTCAGGAGGAGGATAGTAAAATTCATTTTTACTTTTAACTTGGTTTTGTAATTACAGCGGGTTTTATTAGTTTTTCGCAATTTTAATTTTTTGCTTAATAATGTTCTGAAAGGGGAACGAAATTCCAAGTTTAACTTAACAACAGTTAAAGGGTAACTTCACACAGTTCCATCATTGACGTTACTCCTCCACACTTTCTCACATTTAAAATACATTATTGCTATAGCATATGCACCGCATATAAAAATACAAATGTCCTAAATCACTCTCCAGTCCATAAACTATTAATAACTAAATAACTCAATAGGCAGTTCCGTTGTTGTTTGAAAGATTGACACACCAATGAACACATTTTCTCATCTACATATAATATTCGTGAGCAAATATACGTTGTTACTGGGTTTTGTACTCAACAGATGTAAACGCTACCTATTGTTGTCCACTACAAACAAAACTAACAAAGCCTTGTACACTTAAGACCAACAGTAAACCACCTAGAAAGATTGTAATACCATAACAACATAGATCAAGAGATCAGATAATACATAATAGATTTATGCCTAATGAGTGCGAATGTAACTCTGCCTGTATTTACGCTTAAAGGCTCATTTTCATTGGTCGTTAAATTCCGCATGCCATAAACCGCTGATATAATGTTGTTGATTTTATTAAACGACTTCAAAAAAGGAGGAGGTTCTCAATTTGACTGTATTTTTTTTCCATGTTTGTTACCTCAGAACTTTCGACTGGGTGAACTGATTTTGATGAATATTTTCTTATTTGAAAGCTGGTGCTTTCCGTGTGGTTCCATTTCAATTTGGTCCAGTTCTAACAATGCCATCCATGAGAAAACCATTCAAGTCTTTTGTTTCGTTTTGAATGTTTTGTTTTATTTCATTGACTAGTATTACTTGAACTGCCATTGCTAAAGACCGGATTATATGCATTTGCATATTTGCATATGCAATTGCATATTTACCCTATTCTCAGCGGAAGTTGTATATTATATCTAATATCTAGTGATGATGCATATTTTTGCTATATTTATTATATTTTTCGGTAGGTTTACCCTATCGATATGTGTAACAATAAACTCTACAACCAAAATTTCGCCGAATACACACCACACAATACACACCACACAATACACACCACACGATACACACCACACAATACACACCACACAATACACACCACACAATACACACCACACAATACACACCACACAATACACACCACACAATACACACCACACAATTTTCAGTTAGAAAATATTTTGTTTGATTGGAAACTATTTGTTTAGAACACCTACCTACCTGATTGTTTACGTTTACAAAAATGTTGAATAATTTTTCGTTTTAGTACCTTATTATTGTCCACAAAGTTGTTATATTTTTGTATTGATCATAATTTATGATTGAATAATTCAGTAATTAATAAGTGGTCACCTCGCCACTACGCCGCGCCGAGTGTTGTGGGTTCGAATCCTACACGGGACAAAAAATTGTGTCATCCACAAATAGTTGTCCCGAGTCTGGGTGTTCTTTGTGTCTTTGTTTGAATGTTTGTGAAGCCCCCCGCGACACAGGATTATTCCTAATGCAGGAGTTGTCTTTAAAAAAAAAAAAAAAAAATATGTTTGCATTAAAACCTACGTGGTTTGAGGGAGTGGCTTAGTTTTTTTAATAATAATACATTGTAAACGTTTTGGTCAATAAAGAAAAAAAAAATGTAAAAACGGGTACATTACATATGCATGCAAAGAAGCATAAAAAATGCGTAAAATATGCAACACTAAAGTTTTAGAAAACAAAAAATAGGAAACAAGTGGTAGGTTTTAATTTTTTCATTTCTAAATACAAATAATTCTGATCGCGTATTAATATATAGATAAGTATGTATATAATATGGTACTGATTGCTATGCAGTATTAATTATCTGATAAATAATGCAGAAAGATAAGTGTTTGCTCAGTTTAGACAGTAAGCGACCTTGACAATGCGGTAGATAAAAGGTAAACAGACGCTTTGATTGATTGATGGAAAACACTGCGATTTATTTTGTATATAATCATTTTATTCATCCCAAGTTTGCCAGAAAGACATTGCAATCTATACTAATGTAATAAATATGAAGAGTTTTTTTGTTTCTTTAAACGCGCTAGACTCTGAAACTATCAGTTGGATTCCAATCATCATTTTTGTATTGGATGGCGTAATCATTAAGGAAGGTTGTAGACTATTGAACATCACGTTGTTACCCTTAGTAGCAGAGCAGTAGCCATAATGGCTAGTTAGTAATAAGGCAGCCCTTTAAACAAACATGTGCAGTATGCAGCTTCGGTCGTTTTCAACATGGCCGGTCGTAAACGTATGATCAAAATGTGAGTGACCCATATTTAAAAACTATATTCGCAGTAGTTTTCGCGATCGTGGGAAATTTAACATTGGTTACATCGTTAATATAACTATGTCTGTTCAGTTATCCATCGGCAATGGGCCTGGCACCGGTGGTAACTGGCTAAAGAGTTCTAGAAACCTGACAAAGATATCATTCGTCTGAGCAGGAGTCTGAAGCAGATGTTTCAAAAAGAAAAACATAGAACATTCACGTTTTAGAGGTCAATAAACTTTCAGGTTCAACGCAAGGGCTACATTCGACATTTTACATTTGTACTTCTATCCTTAAAATACGGGCTATTTAAAATCTTAGTTCTAAAAGTACCTTTAATTATGGGTGTTCACAGTTAACCAAAGCCAGATCTAAATGAAGAAATCAACTCTCAAACAGAAACTGTCGCGAAATGCGTTACAAAATTAAGGCCACTTTGAACGCATGCTTAATCAATTTGACTCATGCATTCTTGTACGTACTCGGAGCCCTGCACAACCACAGAAGCTCTGCTATAACTATTGTTACATAGATAAAGATGTACAGACACGACACTTGTAATCGAAAGGTTTTAAACAAATATGTAAGCTAAAACATCTTCTGTTAATTATTACTAATATTATGTTGCGTTTCTTGGTTTTATCTCCTTTACGTCACACGGGTTCTTTGTAAAGGAGTAGCTTAGGCTTAGTAACATGTATCTAGCATAACATCTTTTTAAAATCATGGTTGCTAAAGGATAGCCATTTGCCTTAGACAGACACGTGAACTATATATATATATATATATATATATATATATATATATTCTATAGCTGTCTGATAATTACATACATAATTATTCTGATCCCGTGTTTTGCTATGAGCATTATCTATTTTAAATTATAGCAATTAGAAAAGGTTATTAATTTAATAATAGTTGTTCATCATCTGACATTTTTAAATTCCTAGTATAAAACATAAATTTATTTTATTAAAACTACAAGTAGTACAAATAATACTACGATTATATCGCCTTTTGACATTGGTTTTACCAAGTCATGCTACAAGTAGAAATACAGAGGTCCCATTGAGCATACCAACACGTGAAAAAAGTCGATAACAGAGGCTCTAATCCGCAAACTAAATTCCACAAATTTCAATGAACTGTCGCATCTGTTGGGATTAAGTCTAAAAGTGTTGTTAATATATTGCATGAGTAATCCAGATCATAATGTCTGACGAATGGTATTGAATCTCGTAATCCAATACGATGTAAACGGCTGGAGCTTATTTTAGAGTGAGCTAAACATTCATTTAGTAAACTTGTCTTTGTGCACGTATGTTATAAATATTTACTGAACTATATAATAAGATACATTTGAATCATTTTAAGAGGATTTTATTGACCTAGCACAATTGAGTAATGATTATTATTTTAATTTTATTGATTTGCAATTTTTGCTTTATATGTAGAACCCGGCAATAGTGTGTAGGTGTATTCAAAGAGGGTAAAGACAGTAGTAAAACAAAAAATGAAAAATAAGTAGCAAAATAAAAGTAGCCTAAGTTACTCCTTATGACATCAGCCCGTGAAACTGCTATGGAAATTGATCAACCCGTTCCGGAGACTAACCGGAACAACCAGATAGACTGACAGACAAAAATGTTTAAAATATGTTTTTTCTGTATGAGTACCGTAAACATTCAGATGCATTGGTAAAAAGCTGTTATAATGATATAACCTGTGAAACATCAACTCGACACAGGTGAAAAATAATGAATAGTCCAACTAATATTATAAACGTGAAAGTTTGTGAGGATGTATGGATGTTTGTTACTCTTTCACGCCAAAACTACTGAACCGATTGCGATAAAACTTGGTATGTAGATAGCTGGAGACCTGGATTAACATATAGGGTATAGTATTATGTTATCTGTGATATAGGCTACCTTTTATGCCAATATTCCCACGGAATCGTGAGGATAGTTTTTAATTTTTAACCGACTTCAAAAAGGAAGCGTTTCTCAATTCGACTGAATGTTTTTGAAGTGATAACTTTTAATGGTAGGGTAAACCTCTTCGTTACGTAACGCGTTACGGCACCAGACTGTTTGGCGTTTAAGTTATCACTTCTGTCGGGCGTCCCGAGACGCACACGTTTTTTTTTTTGCATGTTTGTTATTTGATTATTCCGTCAATTATGAATCGATTTTGATGATTCTTTTTTTGTTTGGTAGGTCATACTTGAGAGGTAGTCCCATATAAATTTTATCGAAATTGATTTAGCGCTTTTTGAATAATTCAACAAAAACAAATAAATATATACACAGATAACTTACATAAATACACAGACACATCTGTATATATGTATCTGAGCGTGACGGTCACGCGAGTTCAGTGCTTTTGCCTAATACCAAAAGTGCTCAACGTGCTTAAAGAAGTTTTCATTTAAAAAACATCACACACACACAACCCAATCAATCCGCGATGGTACAGTTCTTTAAAATCGATTTTTTTAACTATGTTTTTTTTTGTGTACTACTTCCATTTTTTGAGGTTCAGTAACACGTCAAGGATGGAACTACAAGAAGTAACAAAAATACTGTTTTACTTCTGAACTTAGCTATCTGCCCTTACGAGTTCAAAATGTGATCTTAAATCGCCTTGTTACAAAACTTAGAGTAACGAAAAAACCCGGTATCAAACCTTCATTTTTCAAGTTCAAACCTAGATTTTCTTAATTTTTAAATAAATCGAAAAATTATGTAATGAGTAGTATATTACTGACGGTATTGTAACAAGAAACAGGTATTATCATCGATGGTAAAGTGGTTCAAAGCGATTTAACGAATAGATATCTCAGACAATAGATTAGTCACCTATGATTGATTTGCAGATTAACTTTGTTTGTAGCTCAAACCTTTGTTTGTTATATTAGTTTGAGTTTAATGAAGTAATGTGTTCGAACGGGTGTCTTCTTTGGCTTAGTTCGATACTAATGCCACCCAAGCCACGTAATCACTGCTTGACTCCTGTAAACCAGAATAATGACAGTCTGGAACCTCAATAACACCGAGCATTACACTCGGCGTTTTTCAAGGAAGGCAAACACTCTCAGAAACTGCAAGGAATTCAATCAGAAAGTACACAGGAGTTTATAAATCTACTTAAGTCCTTAGCACAGCAGGAGCTAAAACTAAAATAGGTGTAGACCTAGTGAAAAATAATTGTGTTTTAAGAGTTTGTACAGTTTTATGTATTCCATTTTGAAGTTTTGCTAAGCATTTGTTTTAGTGTTAAAAAATCATGAGAGCTCTCGAGTGCAATTTGCAATATCGCCTCACGCTGGATCTTAATAACGAATGTAATCTAACATGATCGATTCTGATCGAAAATTATTGAATCTGTCAAATGTGTGGATATCTGAGAGTCATTTCGGAATACAAATCAAGACATGACATTCATAACGAATCCCACTAATATTATAAATGTGAAAGTTTGGATGGATGGATGTTTGTTACTCTTTCACGCAAAAAACAATGACCGATTGCGATGAAACTTTTTATGTAGATAGCTGGAGATCTGGATTAACGCATAGGCTACTTTTATCCCGATATTCCTACGGGATCGGGACTTACGCAGGTGAAACCGCGAGGCGCTGCCATATTTATATTGAGATCACAACTGACTAGAGAGAAGACTATTTAGTTATTCAAAACCTTGTTTATCGCGTAAACTTACAAAACAAATGACACCTAAAGTCCTATACAATCGAGCCAAGGTTCGCAAGAACATATAAACACACGATTATACCCGCATTGATGGCGCAATGGCTCTACGTCTTGCATCTATGTCGAATGTCGAGACATTCCCGCACGGAACCAAAATGTGTGTGATACCCGAATAATTGTCCTGAGTTTGGATGTTTTTTGTTGCCCTTGTTTATATGTTTCAAAGGAGGAGAAGGGGGGAGGCAGGAATAATTCCTAGGGCGGGAGGTATCTTTGTAAAAAAAAATCCATACATACATACATATAAGTTAGTCGATCTGCGCAGACGCAAGCGATCGTTGAACCAGCGATGCGCAGTGACCGACAAACTATATTTGTATTTAGACCGGCGTGTTATGGATGTGTCCGATTAAGTGGAAGAGATTAGAATTGTAATCTGTCTGTATATAGATGTTAGAGAATTGAGTGGTGGAGGCACAGCAAGTTTTTGTTCGAATGAGAGACGCCCGAATGTCGGAGAAAATAAATTTGTTTATGTACTCGCAACAAAATGGTGTGTCCCTTTAAGTTTGTTGTATCTAGCTAACTTAATTGTTAGTACCCCCTGCATACAAAGTTTTATGAAAATCGTTGGAGCCGTTTCCGAGATTCAGATTATATATATACATATACAAGAATTGTTCGTTTAAAGGTATTAAAAAAAAAAAAACTTTAAAATAGTTTTTTCCCCGTATTTTAGGCTGACCGTCATTATTATTATTAATATTAATGAATTAAGGTCGAAGTTTTATTTTTTCAGGAGACAAGTAGCCGCCTAAAGATAAAATTCGGTCGTAATTAATTAAATCATTAATAAAAATAAACCGCAATTGTCAATTGACATCAAATACTTATTTATGTCTGGGGGTTAAAAAACTACTTAGCTTTATTGTATTAATTTGTTATGTATGTATATAAATTTTAAAGCATATTTCGAAAAACCATTTTACGGTGCTATTGGCCATTATATGTATGGTCACACACACCTATAGCTAGTTTCTACACGTCATCTGACGCATTCTGAGAGACTTGTAAAAACATGTCCGATTATAAACACATAATATATGATGTATTAGCGATAAGAATCATGACTGAATCACCTGTCAAACTAGCGCATGCTCACGTACGCCAAGGTAGGATTGGTGGGAAGGAAAAACTACCTCTTCGGTAACATGATTTTCGGGTGGGGCAAAGAGCAATTGTTTTGTTTTAATAATAATAACTCCACACATCTCACACAAATGTACACAAATGTACGGTTATCGTGGGGTACATTTTAGCTAAATGTCCCCGCGAACGAAATCGTGGGTAACAACTAGGATTATAAATGCTTATGTGAGTTACCTTGTTTATTAAGCTTTGAAAAGGACATAGGGTACCTTTCATAAAAAAAAGGACTATTCCCGAGAGATAGAAAAAATGCATGCTTTGGCACGTATGGGCCGGCTCGACCGGAGTGATACCACGGCCTCACAGAAAACCGCCAGTGAGTGAGTAAGTGAGGTTACCGAAGGTCCTAACCCTTCCTTCTCCCCCTCTTCCCCCCATCTCCCCCACTCCTCCTCTTCCCCACTTCGCTACTTCCACCCTAAAGACCGGCAACGCATTTGTGACTTTTTAGTTGCAGGTGCCCATGGGCGGCGGTAGTCACTTTAAGACGATCGTTCGGCTTGACAATATCTATTTTAACGCGAGCGAAGTCGCAGGAATAAGTTGCTTTGTAGGCAATGCGGAGTCTTATTTAGGAATTACTAATCTTGACTAAAATAACATATAGTGTGTATATTTTTAGCTCAGATTAACCAATTTGTGACGTCACTTGCTTAAGTTTCGGTGATAATGATTTTATCATAAGATTATGAAATTCTTGGATTAAGCCTACTTTATTGATAAAATAGAAAACTATTAATAAAATGGCGCTTTAAAAAATAAAATTTATACATTAATGTGGTTTATATTTTTTACACCTGGCAGTAACATCAGTCACACATTTTTTGAATTGATAACTTCTTATGGGAACCTCTTCGTTACGTAATGCGTTACAGCGCCAGTATGTCTGGTGTTTAAGTTATCACTTCTGTCGGGCGTCCCGGGCGTCGCTTCTGAAAACGACTACATTTCCAAAGAGGCATCAGGCAGGCGGTCGTAAAAGAAAGCAGCCAAAACCCTTTAGCAATGTTGAAAAATATTGTTTTTTTAAATAATAAAATGAAATAATAAATGCCTACTTATCTACACATTGCGCCGACCCCAAATGAAGTTGGGAAAATTGCAGAAAGATGATGATTAGATCTATATATAGATAGTCGTATCGATCTATATATAGATAGGGTGGGTGGGAAAATTTGATTTTGTCGGTCCAGGGGGGGATCAAATAAAAACTTGGAGTCTAAATTACCTTAGTACTACGTAAGCTTGCTAAACCTTGGGTTTAGGTGGACGCAAAGTTGGGAACTTAAGGATTATCTAGGAGGGGAGGGGTTCGCAAAAATCACGAAATATCACAAGGGGGATCATTCTGTATTTAAAGATAATATTTTGAATTAAAAATACACGTGATTTGAGTGAGAAGAGGGGGGTTAAAAGTTGCTAAAACACATTAATGGACGACCCCTGAAGAGCATAGATTTTGAGCAAAATTTGCTATTGAAAATTAGAATTCTGCAAAAATACCTATGGACGTTGCAGCAAGCGTGAGGCGGAGAAAGAAACGCGTTTATTTTAGCATAAATAGAAACAAAAACTGTACTTAAATTTCAGTATTATCAGTTAAAGAATACGATAGAAGGTCGTTTGTTATCAATGTAATCTGTTTATCTGTTATCAGTCAAAACGTCACGTTGTTGTAGTAATAATTGGTGTAGTTTATTACGTACTGATAATATCAATTGAAAAATAGACCTGTTTCTAATATAAGGAAAAGCATCCAATTTATGATAGCAGAGGTTTAGAGTTTGAATTGATACCTTGTACTTATCCGAAATCACACATTTCTTTCTCGTGCAGAGGAAGACGGATGAAAGACAAAACGTTGTGGAATGTTGAAAGTGGTTTTCTGCAAATGTTTGCATAAAAAAACAAAAAAAAAACAATATCATTAAAATTGACATTTTAAATTCATGAAATGTTGTTTGGTAATGTGCTCCTATGCCTACTAGGAAAAGCAGTATTCAAATTTTAGGAATTTCGATTATTTTTTTCAAGAGTATCTAATTGTATTTTCAAGCTAAATCAACTATACACATAAGGCTTCTAAAACGATTCCAAACTAGTCAGAGCCTGTACTAATGTAACCAAACTGCTGATAAACATACTAATGTACATACACATACTAGAGAAATTACACCCAAACATAGAATAAATGATCGTGCTCATCACACAATTATTTGTCCTGGATGCTATTCGAACCCACACCCTCTGGCTCAGCGGTCAGGTACTCACAAGATAGTCCAATTCTGATTGAAGGTTATAGGATATTATGTAACATCACGGTACGATCCTTAGACGGAGCAGTGACGGTGAACGCACGTGAAACGGCGTAACACGACTAGTATTAAAATAATAAAACCTTATTAAACTCCACGTGTTCATTTACAAATACAGCTGTATGCCATTTTGAGACCAACCTATGTATTCAATGTTTGCAAAATGCTAATTATATTCACATACGTCTAAGAATACAAGAGAAATTCTGAATAGGAAACATGTCTCTTTATTCCTTTATAATATTGACAAAGTTAAGTGAAGTCAGAAAGACGTACTAGTCGTGATAATCGTGACTGGCTTCGTAAACACCCAAGATACTACAGTACATAATAAACTAACGTAACCTGACCCTTCCCTCCTTAAGGCAATATTCAACTTCAAAGCTCCACGGGAGTTCTTACGTCACTGGACCTTCCCAGTGTAAGTTGACCCGTTAATCTAATTATGATTGTTTCAAATTGAATATGTTCAAAGGGTCTAGTCTATTTGGATGGATTGTTAATGAGTTTTAAACTATATTCATTCTCAGTAATAACAATAGTATGTTAGGATGTCGCAGTGTTGAATAGGGCGGGCGATGCGACGCGACTAATTCAACTTATTGACTGAAATATTTCGTAGAAAACATTAAATTATCCTCTGCCTCTCTTATGAATTATATGCAATTTTGTGAGACATCCTGACCGCGCCACTCTATGTTCCAATGAAAATATGATCACGTATCTGATTTCGTTAAAAGCTCAAATGTCTTTTAATTCATTCTCATCGGAGTACCCACATCCTCAGTTTTATTTACATCTTATTCAACCCTAACACTTTTTATCTCAAAGAACGGGACAAGCTCCTTCGTGATACACATGGAAAATATCTAAGGTCATCTGAAGATTTGAGACTGGAGAAGCCACTACATTCCACAACATTTTATGACAAATCCTTATTTAATCCTTGTATCCTATTGTAGCTGTACGCTTGTGGAATGCGCTGCCAGTCAACATTAGGCGAGCGCAATCAATATAACTTTTTAATAATGGAAAATGTACTAAATGTACAGATTTTTTGTTTTTAATACTTAGTAAAGTATAGCTTTCATTAAAATTTGAAATGCATCACCAGCTATAACCGTCTCTCCGTATCATCTTGATCTATCCTAAGGTTGCCTGGAAGAGATTGCATTTAGCAATAAGACCGCCCTTTGTACATTATCATACACACACTGACCCATGTACATGTATGACACTACTGTAACAATGGTGTACAAATAAAGTGTTATCTACTTATCATCTTATCATCGTGAGTGTCACTGTCCAGGGAATAGCCAGTAAAACCGTTTTATTGTACCCCAAAACTCCGGCTAATTCTTCTAATGGAACTTCCGCTATTCTAATATTTTACACCTGTATCTTACAATTATCACCAGACCTTCGTCATTCCTGTACCCTTTTATTAGACGACTACAGATACAAAGCTCAGATAGACGCTCTCGTCTCCCTACATGGTGTGTCGGAGCTAACAATCACTTTAATGCGTGAATGCCTTTACTTATAAGGGCAGTGGGGAAATGAGAAAGTTGTAGACAAATGTCAGGGTCATGTCATTTGGAATATTATTTTGAAGCTCAGTTTTCACTAGGGGACTTTTATCCTGCGACTTTGCCACCCGACACAAAATATACGTGTCGCGTGACGTCCTACAATCTTTACAGGGGCATCTGTCCACTTTGTTGATGGACGTCCTAGGCGGCGCTTTCCAGCCCGTGATAGAATACCGTAGTTTGGCTTTACTCAGTATCGCTCACGACATTGATAACATAATTAGAGCCTGTACCATAACCAAAGACCATAACGAAAGCCCTTGATTGGTTACACTCATCAAGCGAAATGATGTCTTAATTCAGCGTCGGTCGCCTCACGCACTCGGTCTATAGTTACATTAGTGTATGGCCACACCATGCCAAAATTATATTTAAGCGTGAAAAATATCACGTTTTCCTTAATAGCGACATCAGAAATTAAAAACGTATTACGAATTGCATGAATCTTTACGGACTTTGGTTACATGAATTATTATATTGTATGTTCAAATCATGATGATGTAGAAGTCGTTAAGACCAGAGGAAGTATTAAGAAGTGATCAACGACAAGGTAAACACGTAATGTACCTACGTACTTCAAATATTCATGTTCTTCGTTTTGTTTTCAAAAGGCTTTTTTGTTACTTTAGTTATTCGTAAAGGAACTTTAATTTAGTTACCGCCCACGATTATTAGTAATCTAAATAACATAAAAGAATGTCCCCGGGATGAACAAGATTGTGGTATGTCAATGTTTTTTTCATACCAGAGATTAGTTAATTGGACATTTTATAGAAGAGGAATCCATTTAGTCCAGATAACTCGTGGATTGCTACCATAATTACGATAAATATGTGAAGTCTTACAAAACATCTTGATAATTTTGTCGGCAGATTACTAAATATCGCATTCACACAAATAATTTTGATGTTCTTAAAATGTCGGTCATTTTATTCAGAAATGTCAACGGGTGAGACTGTGAACGGTGTAGATTGTGAACAGTTGCGTTCTAATTTTAACAGCAATAAAATTCAGCTGGTCTGGGCCTACCATTATAATGCACGCAAAAAGAACGCCAAACTGTTAATCTTCGGCGTCTCAAATCGGCCAGTTTCTTGAAATCATAAAAAATCTGTTATAACAGCAATCGTTTACATAATTACAAGTAATATACAAAGTGTTACGTAACGCTTCATAACGTGCGCGAATTCTCACGGCAAACATGCGCGGGCGCAGAAAGACGAGCGATATGTATTTGTTTGCGCACGAGTTTTTGTTATCAATGTAGTACAAAGAGAGAGAAAGTAAACTTTAAGACGCATTGATGCTATTTGTAGAATACTAATTAGTCCTTACTAATCTTACTAATATTATAAAGACGAAAGTTTGTGAGGATGGATGGATGGATGGATAAATGGAAGGATGTATGTTACTCCTTTACGCAAGAACGGCTGAACGGATCTGAATAAAATTTGGCACAGAGATAGATTATAGTCTGGAATAGCAGTTGATAATAAATATTATTTACCTATGTAGGTACGTACAAGGAACATATTAATCTTGTGTAATCCATCTGTCTATAGATACTTACATACGTAATTATATTGAGAATGAAAGGTGTTCAATACAAAACATTAAATTCAAATATGGTGCCATTCATTTCGCAAAAGTGTTAGAACACTAAAATATAATTAATTCACAGTGTTAATTGTAATTTCATTCAGTTTTTATTAATTTGATTACCATGTTGGAATGTTCGTTTTATCATATTATTGCATTGATAGGATTCTTCTCCTATAAGTCTATAAAGTTATCTCATACTTAAGCTGTTTATATTTAAAGCAATTATTTATCCGGAACTAATAATATAAAAATAATATCTCAGTTTATACTAGACTAGCAACCCGCCCCGGCTACGCACAGGTAGCAGAGACATCTTCAACAATCAACCAATTTACACAAAACCTTAACAAATGATATACCTAAACCTTTTTCACGAATCGCTCTATCTATTGGTGAAAACCGTATGAAAATCTGTTAAGTAGTTTTTGAGTTTTTGGCGAACAGACAGACGCGGCGGGGAAACTTTGTTTTATAATATGTAATGATACTAAATGCAGAGGTGTAGGATACCTTTAGTTAGCTTATGTTATCGTCCCGTATAAATCCGGATGTCTTAATAAAAGCTGTTCTCGGATCCCTCCCACTTAAGGCGCAGTACGGCACAGCGTGTGGTTTTAGTCGGTTCGATTCCGACACACCGCCCCACCTAAAACCCCGGTGGGGTGACCGCCCGAGGGTGTTTCTACACGCACAAAAAAAAGGTCCCGTATAAATGGAATTCCGTATAAATAATGGACGGTGATTCTTTTCTCACATATCGGATATAATTCTAAAAAAAAGTCCATGCTACCGTCATGGAGATAGAACTCCAACTAGAATAACCATCTTTAATAAACAGGCTGTATTCGCATAGAGAAGTTTCGAAGTGCGATTTGAATTAGAGTTGATACATATCAAAAGTGTTTAAGTCCACTACAGTAATTATTGAATGTTTTTGGTAAACCTGATTTTGCGCGCGAAAATAAATATTTCAGTTCAGATCAAATCAAACAAAGTCCACTCTTTCTCATTGAAATAAGGTTGAAAATATTAGTTTTCTTTTCAATATTGCTTAAGTCACAATGTCAGTATAAATCAAACTCACCCAAGTCCGATTCGACCAATGACAGACAGCCCTGCGCAGTGTCATGGCCGCCATTGTTTTCGTAAATTGGTGGAGTTCGTATCGTGTGCTTTGATTTTTATTAAATTATGGAAGATAAAATAAGACTTGTGAAACCAGAATTAGCTAAAAAGAAGTCACAGTTGAAGCACAATGAAAAACAGAAGAAAAGACAAAAGGATTTGTAAGTTTACTGTTCTAATTTCACTTTGTTTGAGTTGTGTCATTGTCACGTGGTGATTCATACCATTCAAAAACAGGGCCGAACTAGGAGTTAGATATTACCAACCCCGGGTTCATTGTTGTATGTTTATAAACTGGAAAGTATATTTACTATTATTCTATTCTACATAGAAATACTAATTAAGTTTTTTTAAATTAAGATTTTATGGAAATTAGCAACATTTCATTTTGTCCGTCTGCCAAAGTACCAAAGAAGTAAAATAAAGTGTTCTCAAAGGTACATTACCTACATATTTTAACCAATTTCATTCATTTTATTTATAAATAATGTAATAATTTTACAGAGACGTTTTCTGTCCTATATACCTACTACTTACGTTTTTCCCAGGTGGTCATGGGTTTTACATTGATAATATTAGTTTCAAAAGTTAGTTTTTAAATCTTACTTTCAGGTACTCTGCGAAAACTTTGCCAGAAAAACCGAAGTGTCAACACAATAAAAAGAGTGTATACAAATGTGAAATGTTAACTTCAAGCGACATTTTTTACTTTCATAAAAGGTTTTACAGTCATCCTAACAAAATTAGTCAAGATAATTATATATTGCAACATTTAGTTTTGAACCCTGTTAACAGGAAACGCCCAAGAACAAATACCCGAAATGGGCGCACTTTTTCAAAGCAGTATTTTGTTAGTAAGCACAAAACTAAACAAAAAGTTCCTGTCTGCCTCGCTGCATTTTGTGGTATATTAAAAATCAAACAGGGCCGTATAAAAGGGGTTTCTAATCGATTCGCAGCCACAGGAGAAACCCCATCAGAAAAACGTGGAGGAGACCGAAAATACTTTGATTTCCGTTCGAAAAGAGAAGCTGTACAGAAATTTGTGATGAAATTTCAGCCGTTAGAAAGCCATTATTGCAGAGGCAAAATAAAAAGGAGAATATATTTGGATCCAAGCCTGAACATCTCTAAATTATATAAAATGTATGAGGACCAGTCGATGCCGGGATACTCGGTGACTAAAAGTTTTTTCAGAAAGGTATTTAATACCTCCTTCAATATTGGGTTCGGTTCTCCACGCCAAGATGTGTGTTCAGACTGCTTGCAGCTGTTAGAAAAGCTAAAAATACCGCAAAGTGAAACTGAGAAACAGAAATTGCGTACGCTGTATAGGATACACAAAATGAGAGCAAAATGCTTTTTCGAGAAATTGAAGGAAGATAACCCGGAAATCCTTATTTTGTCTTTTGACTGTCAGAAGAATTTACCTTTGCCAAAAGTAGCTGACCAATCAGCTTATTATTCTCGGCAGTTATATATATATAACTTCACGATTGTTGAGGGAAACTCTCACGCTAACCTCACCAAAAACAATGTTTATTCATATGTGTGGACAGAAGATATGGCATCCAAAGGCGCTAATGAAATATCATCTTGTTTATACCATTGTCTGAATCAATTAAATTTTGATGGCAAAAAGCTGATAAGGCTTGTGGCTGACGGTTGCGGCGGCCAAAACAAAAATTCAATACTTCTTGGAATGGTTGCTAAATTTCTGTATGATACACAATCTAGCATAGAACAAGTGGAGATTGTCTTTCCTGTCACTGGGCATAGCTTTATTCCACCAGATCGGGTATTTGCTTTCACCGAAAAAAATATAAGACGGCTTGAAACTATATGCAATCCTCAGACCTATATTGATATCATGGCATCATATGCTACCATTCGACGTTTAGTAACTGAAGTACCTATTTTCGATTGGAAGACTGCGTGCAGAGATGTGCTAAAAAGCACTCAAACATTACATTTCCAGATAAGTAAAACGAAACGGATTATCATAGAAAAGACAGAACGCCGGAAAATCGTGGTTCGAGGCGAAATTTCATATAGAAATGATATTTGCAATCCCCAGGCTATAACGAAACGTGGAAAAGCTATATCTAGAATTCAACCGGACAGAATAGAAGCATCTTTTAATGTTAAAAGTGAAAAATTAACTGACGTTAGAAAACTTCTTGAAAAGCATTTTGGTGACGCCTGGAGAGACTTACCTGACTTAGAGTATTACAAAAATGTATTGTCTCAAAATGAAAACTTGCCACAACAAGACGATGATAATGCAGTAAATGATGATGCTGAATACCTACCAGATGAAATCTTGGATTTTGTGTAATGGAAGGCGCATGAACTACCACGTGCTTTTTTTATGGCTTTATTACGAGTATATAGGTACTACTTACCTACAGAATAATATTTTTTTGCAGTGACTTCCCTAGTTGATTAAGATTTATATTACATAGCTGCAAAATGGTTTTATGTCGTAAATGGATCATGGTACCTAGGAATATCACTTCATAATATATGTAAAAGAAAATTTTAACATTTTGTTGAGTAAATAATTTTGTGGAATTCAGGACTTAATCGCGAAAATATTTAAAAGGTACAAAGGTGACCACAATCGGTGCAATTCGATCGAAACTTCGGGTAACCAAGAGGTATTGTACCTTTTAGATATTATCGCGATAAAGTCCCGAATTACACATATAATATTGTATCAAAGTCGCGAAAGTTTAAAAACAAATAATTTATTTTTATTTTGCAAATCCGTTTGGAAAACAATGTTTTAACCGTTTGTAAGATATGTATAAGTAAATTTTAATTTGTTTTTTATGTTTTTTTTATTCCTAGAGTCTACTCACCCGAGTACGTCCCTTTATTAGTTAGTTACAACAAACCAGCCTAAGTCACATTGTGGTTTTTCATAATCGCTTAAGTCCAGTGTCAGTTCCTTTCAAATGAGCTTAAATCCATATTGTCAATATCAAAGGTGCTTATGTCCAAAATAAAAACCAGTTTATTTAAAAACCTGTTGGTGGTTTACCTTTGTTTTTCATAATGTTGCCCATGGATATCATTTCGAACGTTTTGGCAGTATTGCACTGTACTTTAGGTCACAAGATAAGTCAGACAGCAGCAACACCGTTTCCTCGAAAGTTGACTAGCTGTGACTTAAGCGCGTTTGATATGTATCGACACAATTAGGTATAGGTACGACGACCTCTATGGCGCGGCGGTAAAGCATTCGACACCAGCATATTTGTATGCATAAAGTTATTTATTTCTATTAACTACACTGATGGCGGAATGCTTTAAGTGTTCGCCACTACGCCGCGCCTAGGGTTGTGGGTTCAAATCCCATACGGAAAAAAATTGTGTGATCCATAAATATTTGTCCATAATCTGGGTTTTCTTTGCGTCCGTTGTTTAAATTTTTTTGTGGCACAGAAATTTTACGAATACGGGAGTAGCGCGCCTATTAGTGTGGGAGAAAAAATATCTATGTATATTTATTAGTTGTTTTAGATCTCATGCTTATTATGCATAGATCTAGAAACCGCTCCGTATTATATCGCAGAATATTCATTATGAAGAACAAACGAACAAAATTATCAGCTGTGTAATATTATTCTAGATTACTAAATCGTACAGTAGTGTTCTTGTGACAATATTTTTGTGCCCATCCTCACATTTCTGCCATTTTGCAACATCACACGCATCGCGAACTAAAGGCAAACATTGCAATCTGTTTCTAAATACGGTGTCAGGTCAATGCTGTACTCAAAGATATACTTTCTATTGCTATAATATGAAAATACACTTCTAGAGTATCTCGTGGCGTAAGGCAGCCTTAAGTACCTACTGGTTTCGATACCCGTGTCTCTCAGTAGCACTGCGCTTTTTGGACTTATATCGAAGGCACTGCTGTAGACGCCAAATGGTTAGAAACATAATTATTATTTCTTCTCACGATTTCTTCTCACAAGGCTCAACCATTAGAAAACGGGCGGTTATAGATCGAAACAGGCAGATGTGATATTATGTTATCCATTTTTGTTTTCTTTAATCATTTTACATTTGACGAAGCAAACTATTGTTGCGGTGCCTCTGTGTGTGTTGATCTATAATTTTTAATTATAATAGTTATTTATTAAATCGACGATTTCGAATAATTCATAGTCAATTTTATGAAATAAAGTTATTTTTTTTTTAATTACGTGGGTCGAAAATATAGCTGATAAAATGTTGGTATAACCACCTTCTTCCCCTTCGTGGATTTGCAGGCGTGTGTAATTGTGTAACATATATTGTATACAAGCTAACCCGCGCAACTTAGTCCGCGTTTTAGAATTTTCCCCGTTTTCGCAACATTTTCTATTGATGCTCCGCTCCTATTGGTCGTAGCGTAATGTTATATAGCCTACAGCCTTCCTCGATAAGAGGGCAATTCAACACTAAAATAATTTTTCAATTCGGACCAGTAGTTCCGATCAACGCTTTCAACCAACCAACAAACAAACAAACTCTTCAGCTTTCGCAAAGCTAGCCTAATAGCTCTTGTGCCTATAAAGTATGTTCAGATTTAGAGATCTCAACTCTTCTCCTCTTCTTCCGTTTTCACTCCGATGTGAAGGGTTTAAGGTATTTATTTGAACCGTTTCTTCTGGATTGTGTCTCTGAATCATTATGCCATAATCAAACACAACTAACACATTTAAATTCGTTGTAAGTTAGATAAACAAAGTTCTTAGAATTTTTCAGTAATATTGTTATTGTGTTCTTCCAACACTTTATCTAAGTTTATGACTATTTCCATAGTATTCATCATACTTTGATTCATTGTTTACCACTATTGATATGATTATTGATACTCAATTACTTGTGAATCAAGATATTAGAATTATAACTTCCCTGAGTGATATACTATATATTTGTTTAAGAAATATGGTTGTTTCGGAGAAGCCCGGCTACAAGATTGGACTCGGCGCTACATTTACACCGATTTAACATTGAAAGCTCTGGTTTTATGTGTTTATATTTACATATAAGTAATTTTGTTAGGGAGCTCCAATCTAAGTACGATTTGTACTCAATTATAAGAGTGACACTAGATTATCAGGTACAGTTGATACGATTAACGCAAGTAATGATGTAAAAATACTCGTATTCCCTGGTATATCTAAGCTAAGAAAAGCTATAGTTTATAGCTTTCTCTGTTTTACATAGTTAACAGCGGTTATGTATACCTGTTCTAACATGCTTGTCGAATTGTTTCGCTTTTTAGTGACACCGCGTTGACCGCGACAAACATACAAACAGACACTTTGTCGCTACTGACTATTGTAATAGATGCTCGTAACAGTAGTGTTGGTAACATTGCAGTTATGTTTTTGTTCGTTGACGTGTGTCCGGTGTTGTCACGTAACGTCGGAGCAGTATTTTAAGAGGAGCTTTCTACATTTGTTGTAAGAAATATTGTCCAGGGCAATAAAATCGCTTCACCTTTTTCTTTGTCGTGTGAAAACCATCCGTGTCATATTACAACCAATATCAAATAACCCACATTACAATAAAATCAACACGCGTTCAACACTTTTCGTTTCGCACTTTTTCCCGCCTAGTCCCCAACCGTCAAAAGTCTGAAGTGTGACGTGCGATTAGGAATTTCGTTCGAATAACTTGAGACTCCTCACACACGGCCGTCTGATCCCAAACTAGGCAGAGCCTGTACTATGGTAACTAGAGTGCTGATAAACATACTTATATATTATTAAATATAAAGATAGAACAAATGATCAAGCAGAAGCCAGAAAGGATGAAGCAAACTATTGTTGCGGTGACTCTGTGTGTGTTGATCTATAATTTTTAATTATAATAATTATTTATTAAATCGACGATTTCGACCTCTGGCTCAGCACTCAGGATCACTAACCACTAGACATACAGGCCAGTCAAGTCCAGGACTTTTAAATTGTTTGTTTTAATTTACTATTTTGTGTTTAGAAACCCCTAACTTAACATTCCCCAGGAGACCAGGACCTTTCTCTACCCTCTTCAGACTTCATATAAGACTCACCAGTTTCAGTTGCCTCTGATATGTTTAAAAAAATATATATATTTTGTGTGTAGGTAGCGAATTTCGAAGCTCAAAGGTACTCAACTAGACTTCACCAATGATAACACAATTAAGTTCAAATTACAGACTGTCAGTACTAATTGATACATGTCTGTATCAGTTCCAATTAACAGCCCATTTACCGTATAAACTTCTGGTTAACCGTCAATGTCGAGGCCTTGACCTAATGTAACTATTAATTATGATATTTACAGCTAATTGTTACGTGTACGAGCTCGAAACAATTCGACAAGCATGTTAGAACAGGTATACATAACCGCTGTTAACTATGTAAAACAGAGAAAGCTATAAACTATAGCTTTTCTTAGCTTAGATATACCAGGGAATACGAGTATTTTTACATCATTACTTGCGTTAATCGTATCAACTGTACCTGATAATCTAGTGTCACTCTTATAATTGAGTACAAATCGTACTTAGATTGGAGCTCCCTAACAAAATTACTTATATGTAAATATAAACACGTAAAACCAGAGCTTTCAATGTTAAATCGGTGTAAATGTAGCGCCGAGTCCAATCTTGTAGCCGGGCTTCTCCGAAACAACCATATTTCTTAAACAAATATATAGTATATCACTCAGGGAAGTTATAATTCTAATATCTTGATTCACAAGTAATTGAGTATCAATAATCATATCAATAGTGGTAAACAATGAATCAAAGTATGATGAATACTATGGAAATAGTCATAAACTTAGATAAAGTGTTGGAAGAACACAATAACAATATTACTGAAAAATTCTAAGAACTTTGTTTATCTAACTTACAACGAATTTAAATGTGTTAGTTGTGTTTGATTATGGCATAATGATTCAGAGACACAATCCAGAAGAAACGGTTCAAATAAATACCTTAAACCCTTCACATCGGAGTGAAAACGGAAGAAGAGGAGAAGAGTTGAGATCTCTAAATCTGAACATACTTTATAGGCACAAGAGCTATTAGGCTAGCTTTGCGAAAGCTGAAGAGTTTGTTTGTTTGTTGGTTGGTTGAAAGCGTTGATCGGAACTACTGGTCCGAATTGAAAAATTATTTTAGTGTTGAATTGCCCTCTTATCGAGGAAGGCTGTAGGCTATATAACATTACGCTACGACCAATAGGAGCGGAGCATCAATAGAAAATGTTGCGAAAACGGGGAAAATTCTAAAACGCGGACTAAGTTGCGCGGGTTAGCTTGTATACAATATATGTTACACAATTACACACGCCTGCAAATCCACGAAGGGGAAGAAGGTGGTTATACCAACATTTTATCAGCTATATTTTCGACCCACGTAATTAAAAAAAAAATAACTTTATTTCATAAAATTGACTATGAATTATTCGAAATCGTCGATTTAATAAATAACTATTATAATTAAAAATTATAGATCAACACACACAGAGGCACCGCAACAATAGTTTGCTTCGTCAAATGTAAAATGATTAAAGAAAACAAAAATGGATAACATAATATCACATCTGCCTGTTTCGATCTATAACCGCCCGTTTTCTAATGGTTGAGCCTTGTGAGAAGAAATCGTGAGAAGAAATAATAATTATGTTTCTAACCATTTGGCGTCTACAGCAGTGCCTTCGATATAAGTCCAAAAAGCGCAGTGCTACTGAGAGACACGGGTATCGAAACCAGTAGGTACTTAAGGCTGCCTTACGCCACGAGATACTCTAGAAGTGTATTTTCATATTATAGCAATAGAAAGTATATCTTTGAGTACAGCATTGACCTGACACCGTATTTAGAAACAGATTGCAATGTTTGCCTTTAGTTCGCGATGCGTGTGATGTTGCAAAATGGCAGAAATGTGAGGATGGGCACAAAAATATTGTCACAAGAACACTACTGTACGATTTAGTAATCTAGAATAATATTACACAGCTGATAATTTTGTTCGTTTGTTCTTCATAATGAATATTCTGCGATATAATACGGAGCGGTTTCTAGATCTATGCATAATAAGCATGAGATCTAAAACAACTAATAAATATACATAGATATTTTTTCTCCCACACTAATAGGCGCGCTACTCCCGTATTCGTAAAATTTCTGTGCCACAAAAAAATTTAAACAACGGACGCAAAGAAAACCCAGATTATGGACAAATATTTATGGATCACACAATTTTTTTCCGTATGGGATTTGAACCCACAACCCTAGGCGCGGCGTAGTGGCGAACACTTAAAGCATTCCGCCATCAGTGTAGTTAATAGAAATAAATAACTTTATGCATACAAATATGCTGGTGTCGAATGCTTTACCGCCGCGCCATAGAGGTCGTCGTACCTATACCTAATTCAAATCGCACTTCGAAACTTCTCTATGCGAATACAGTTTACATACATACAGTTGCCTCTGACATGTTTAAAAAAATATATATATTTTGTGTGTAGGTAGCGAATTTCGAAGCTCAAAGGTACTCAACTAGACTTCACCAATGATAACACAATTAAGTTCAAATTACAGACTGTCAGTACTAATTGATACATGTCTGTATCAGTTCCAATTAACAGCCCATTTACCGTATAAACTTCTGGTTAACCGTCAATGTCGAGGCCTTGACCTAATGTAACTATTAATTATGATATTTACAGCTAATTGTTACGTGTACGAGCTCGAAATAAAACTTGTCAACGTTCAATTGGAACAGGAAAATTATTTACATATGACATAGTTTTGGTTACAACGAAATGTCTCGTAAAAGGAAAATAAGGAGTTATTTTGGGAGGTGAACACGTAATAACCCCGTGTTGCAGAAAACAAACACAAAATTATTTTGTTTTTTTTTTAATATGATTCGAGATAGTTGTAATACTATCACAACTCATTAAGGGACCCTATTATCAAGTAGTTTAATATTTATAAGGGAGATAATACTTTCAAAATTGGTAGGGATTATAATTATCGTATTTATTAATCTTTTTTAAAAGTATACTCCACTTAAATGCACCTAAATCATACATTAAATTAACTTTTATTGTTTATCTCTTAATTTTTTTGTTCTGTAAATTTAAATGGGATTTCATCCTTGGAGGTGGAAATGTTTTCTGTAAATTTAAATGGGAATTACCTTGAGTATAATATTTCCTTTTTTGAAGTTGGTTAAAATAGAAAGACAGTTGATACGGAAAGAGCTGCTCTTGAAATCAGCTTCGAATATATTATTAGGTAGTAATTGTCTGTTCCTCTCTTTTAAATAAAGTTCTTAACTTCAGCCTAGGTTAAAGACTTCAAACAATATTTAAACTTGGTTTTGGCTGATTTATGCCCCGTTCCTATAATCAAGCAACCACCATAACCAGAGATTTGTAAAAAACATGTTAAAAAAGAGTGTCCTTGGAGTTTCTTGCCTGTTCTTCTCCACTGGATCTACGAATTGGAACAGGCAACTAGCTTCACGACTGACTTAGTCTGACTGACTACTACTCCTGACAATTCAAAAATACCCATAGTGGTTTAATTGAAATAAATAATTTTGATTTGATTTGATTCGTTTTGCGTACGGACGGTAAAATTTTCGTTGAAACGTCTTTGATTAATTCCGCGTTCCTATAATCTAGAAACCAAATTATGTAAAATGAGTAAATGAGGAAATTCAAGGAAATTTTACCGTCCGTAAGCAAAACAAATCGTTTCTTGATTATAGCGGCATTAATCCTAGACGTTCGCAAGTGCACGTTCACAAGTCCGCAACTGCCGAAGTTGTAAAAACTTATTTAAACGATAGACCATATCTAATTAACCAAAGTAACTGAAACACTTATTGTCATTGTTTTTAGCGGTGCAGCAGTGAGTGAACTTAACAGTAGATGACCATAGCATAGATTACATATTCTATTCTATTCTAGATAACCATTTCAAAAAAAGCTTTGTACGTCACCCAACCATATGACCCTTCGGCCTAGGCAGAGTTGTAAGGAAATCCTGAAGCGTAAACAGCTCGTTTTAGGTGTTTTTATGATTATTAGTCCATATCCTAAGGCGATGACGTCATGCTAATGAAACTTTGTATTAAAATTAATATTATGTTCCATATTACGATAACTGACTTGCTGTATTACAATATGCAAAATGTTTTCCAAAAAACTTCAAAGTCCTTGAAGTAACAAACATAGAGATAGACAAATATAGACCAAATAACGTCACTGGTCTTATACGGTGTGTGGTATCTGTGACAGCGATCGGTGGAACGATAAAGGGAAGTGCTCACATATTGAGTTACCTACCACAGGAAGCGTGCGTCACGCCTTAGTTTCAGGGCTGTCGCAAGTACCGGATGTGGTTATTTTTTAGGAAAATAAATTGACGCAGCCAGCTATTGATACATCGATGGGTTCTTTAGCTAGTAACCTCGCAATATATAATAGTGTTAGAAGTCAAAGTTTGACTATTCATTCGAAAAATTAACTACGTAGTTATTTACCATAACTATGGTCGAGGGGTTCGTGGCTAACTGGTTACCGAGTAGGTTAGCACATTACAAAGTTAAGTAAATCCAGGTCTGTCTAGAATGGGTGACCATTCTTAACACATTGAGACCCCTCCGTGCCTCGGAGAGCACATTAACCGTCAGTCCCGGGTGCCATACAAACATCTGTGGCATTCGTTACGGGTAGTTGGAGCGCTAAAAAGTTCGACAACCGGGTCTAACTACAGAACTTCGATATCGCCTAGTACTTGGGTTGCGGAGGTCTGATGGCAGTCGCTTCACGTAAAATATCAAAGTTCGGCCGTAGTTAGACTAAAAACCGACCTCAACTTAGTTGGGAAAAGGAGGATTTATGGTAAATAACTATGGTCATACACCATGGTATTTCAAAATATAAAAGGTAAAAACATCATTAAGTAATATGTTGCATTTTACCATGACAGAAGTGACGTTAAATACATGTTACATTAAAAAAACATAACATGATTAAGCCAACATTTATATAAGATGCATATTTAGTTTAATAGAAATTATATGGAAGAAAATATTATTCATATATGAGTTCGAATAATAAAGTTGATTTTATCATGATATCATTGACCAAAAAAAAACGATCTTGTCCCAAAACAAACTCGGCCCATTGGGACGAGTTGACGAATTTTAAAATTAATATTATTTTCATTATTAGCCTCCGTCCCATTCTTAAAATTCTTCAAAATTTTAGTTTATTTAGTGTATAGTAAAGAAGTTGAGTTTGTTTTGGGACGAGATGACGAACGACCCAAAAAAACATCCCCCGTTCTAAAATTAAGACAGTTTCCTTTACACCTTATTAATATGTGTTATAAGTGTCGAATTACAAAGAGGAAGTGACAATACTCATATCTATTAAGGATGGAAGCTATATCCTTCACATCATTACAATTCAAAACGTTAAGCCTTTTAGTAATATTTAAATCAATAAGTTACACCATACTTTCACCAACCCTACGTTGCATAAGGATGTGCACACACTCGCGATTTAAAAACGCATTATGTGTGACGATGCATACTGTATAATAGAAATGTGACACGCCCTTGCATTGTGTTGCTTTCTATGCCATTAGTCATAGGATGACTGACTACTGAGTGCTGCTTTAACTTAAGTTAATAATTGACTACCTATTGTTAAGTTTACTTTGACCAAAGATAACGGTAATTTGAAAGTTTAGACAAAGAAATCTGATAATTATGTACGTGAAACCTTGTTTGTATGTCTATAAATGTAATGTGTCTTCGAGAGCGAAAGATCGTTTGATATCCTTCAAATGGCTGGGGGCAGTCGCGATAATAAACCGTATCTATCGGCAATAGCTCCGATGCTATAGACACTGTGTTAGTCGGTTCGATTCCGAAGTTTCTGCTTTTTAGTTCCCTCAACGGTGTGAAGATTCACGATGAGTTTTCAACGTTCTCTGTATGTTGGCATCTCTATCAGGATTCCGTCGCGATAAGTTTTAAGTTGAATATATTAAACTCAATGTGTCATAATCATAAATTAAAAAAAATATGTTTGAATGAAATTGTAAATGTCATGATGAATTAATATTGCAAAAAATACAATAATTACTCATGATAATACTAAAATATTTCCAAGGAATTATACAAAATATTCCATAATTCAACTATATTTGGCTTTTAAATAATATTACATAATAGCATTTCTTTATCAAGATTTTTTTTAGTTTGTTTTTGAATAATTCTGAATATTTTAAAGATACGTTTTAAATTTCATTTTAGGCATGATTTTAGTATTTATGATAATAATCAAGGCACTGCGCACGCGCCGCTTTAGTATACATTTGTCAACGGATGAATTGAATCATAGAGTACCCTTGTTAAAGGTAAACAATGGATCTTTAAGTATATAGCAACAATTATTGTATTGTCTGTAATCGATAAATAATTGTTTTTGGGACAATGAGTATGAAAACATTTTTTTAAAAGGGTGTGCAGTGCCATTGGCCTAATGGTGTATGCGTGACTGATAGTTTTCGTTAATTGTCTATTCCTGGGTGGGGCAGAATGTTCTGGTAGAAAATTATCTCCACCTTTTCTTTGAACATACACTAACCTTGCCTTGTGTTTATTGTTTTTTATGGTATAGGGGGCAAAGAACATACCTGATGGTAAATGACTAACGCCGCCCATGGGCACCTGCAACTCAAGAATCCACACACAAAGTGCGTGGCCGGCCTTTAAGCTAGGTATAGGGAAAAGGTGGAAGAGTGGGAGAGGGGGAGGAGAGTGGGGGAGGGAAGGGTTAGGGCCTCCGGTAACCTCACTCACTCGGCGAAAAGCAATGCAAACATTGCTTCACTGCCGGTTTTCTGTGAGACCGTGGTATCACTCCGGTCGAGCCGGCCCATACCTGCTGAAGCATGGCTCTCCCACGTTCCGTAAGTTCCGTTGTAAACTAGTCTACAAAGATCTTGAATAGAAAATAATGAAATAGAGAACATGACAATTTGTGGGGTTAGACAATATGGGTTAGGGATCATCAACCTCATCAGATAGCATTGGCGGTGATGACCCTTTAAGCTGAGCTTATCTATTGATCGATAGAAAATTTAGCTTAATTTTTTTCATGTAAGTTGGCAATCAAGCAGTTAGTGAGCAGTCAATAGTGCCTATAAACAAACACTTGTAATACCAGTGGTTTCACTTATGGCTCTTCCTAGAGCTCTGATGACCCCGCTTACCAATAGAAATTAATACATTAGTACAGCACTAGCGCTGTTACCGAAATGTCCTGAAGGACGGAGGGGGGGTATTTTACCACGGACGGCCTGTAGAGAATAATGGTAAAACTATTAAGAAGATACCTACTAATAAAAAGCAGCAAATTAAATATTCCTAAACAAGTTATTCTTCTTCATTGTTCCGTTGTTTCGAGAAGAAAGGAAAAATATCACCAAATACTTTCGGATTTGTAAAGTTTGTTATTAAATGTGAAGATGTGCTTATTTGCATAAGTAGCAATAAAATGCATCCGACTCAGTGTTATTGTCCAAGCTTTCTAAATCCAAATCCTTTCAGAAATTGCTTGTGGCTATAAGGCAACTATTTCGATATACCATTCATAGCATGTACAATAAAATGTATTTCTATTCAAAGACTGGTTTCTAGCTGCAAGCGTAGTGGTTATATTGACGATGTACCGCGACAGGAGGCAACATCAGGGGTCAAGGTTTCGATTCCCACGCAGTAAAAATATTTGCTTAGTTAGGATTTAAAAACTTTTGAGTTGAGGTCCAGAATATAATTATTACATTAGCCTGGCTTACCAAGAATGTGTAATTCAAATGTGTGGTAATGACCAGAAGTCCTTTCATATAAATTAACTAGCAACCCGCCCCGGCTTCGCACGGGTAGCTGAGACATCTTCAACAATCGTCAACATATTTCAATTGATTACACAAAACCTTAACAAGTTATACCTACATCTAAACGTTCCTCATGAATGACTCTGTCTATTAGTGAAAACCGCATGAAAATCCGTTCAGTAGTTTTTCAGTTTATTGCGAACAGATAGCGGGGGACTTTGTTTTATAATATGTAGTGATGAAGCAATTAAAATAATTTATTTCAATTAAACCAATTGTAGGTATCTTAAAATTGCAGTAAGAGTCAGTCAAAATAAGTCAGTCATGAAGCTAGTTACCTGTTCCAATAAGTAGATCTTACGGAGAAGAACAGGCAAGAAACTCCAAAGAGATTTTACGTGTTTTTTAAAACAAGTTCCTGGTTTTTTATTAGTGTAAATAAAATGTAAGGACAATGTAACATATTGCTCTAAAAATATAAACGAATGGCCAGCCCCTAATTAGTAGTGCCTCTTGTAAGTTACCATTCGCACTCCTGTGGAGTGGGGATAAGATTGGCAACTACCTAATGATGAACTATGCCAAGCCAAGCGGCATAATTTGGAATAGAAATCTACTATAATCGAATCGATAATGTTAAAAAAAATTCAAGATTTTAAGACATTGTTGAGTCACTATTTCTACTTTCACAGATTATGTAAATTTTTATATGACAATACTTTCGTTTTGTCAGTAGCAATCGTCTAACATATGTTCGTTTTGTATATACAATGCAAAACATACATTAATTGCATATTCAACCCTCAAACGCCCACTTGTCATTAAAACAAATGATATTTGCACACAATTAGAAGACCATAGACAGACCGACCGACGCAATTAGACATGATATATATACATACATTTTATGTATACTTACCTAAATATAGAAGCCATGTACTTTGGTATAAAAACCTTTCGCTTAAAATACCTAAACAATATTGGTAAGTGTATATGAAGTATGAAAATTATGAAGGAAAAAACGCCTTAACCCAATTTTGATTGTTCACGCCAAGCCTAAACATTTTAGATTTTTAGTTTCTTAGGGGGCAAACGAGCAGACGGGTCACCTGATGGTAAGTGACCACCGCCGCCTAAGAACACCTGCAGCTCAAGGCTTTTAAGGTCTGAGTAGAGGATTGGAGGGAACGGGGGTTAGGGTCTCCGGTAACTTCACTCATTTGACGAAACACAACGCAAGCATTGCTTTACTGTTTTCTGTGAGGACTTGGTATCACTCCGGTCGAGCCGGCCCATATGCGCCGAGGCATGGTTCTCCCACTATGTTTGGATTTTTGATTACTTTTTTTACACACTTAAATTGCAATAATAAAATTAGTTTTCATCTGAAGGTTGTTCATTTAACGTCACGCAACGAGGGTGTAACTGCTGGGAACTGCTAGTTCTGCCATAACTTCTAAATACCTGAACAGATCCTCACATCATACACACCTTGATTGATTTCATAACGGGGTCTTTAAATTTTTACTAGTAACTTGTTTCGATGGTCTCCAACCACAGGACATATTGAACATACGGGTACGCGACCCCGGTCTCTTCGAGCTACTGCAGTCTCAGTCCTCACCCGAAACCTGCGGTATTCCCTACCCCATTTTTCCATTTTCAAACATCGACTCGTGGTCAGCATTTTTCGTTGTACTAACACTTTTTCCGCCTAGTTTCCGGCCGCGCGAGCGTCTGAAGTGTGACGTGTGATAAAGAATTTCGTCCCAATAAATATAAATGTTTAAAAACAGGCTTATATTAGTCTTTCTTACTTCATCAATTAGTTTATGTAGTAGTTTATTTATAACTCCATAAATATGTCTAAAACTATCAAACCTATGTAAATGAGAAGCAACAAACACGCGAGGACCGCGCCTACGCAGTGAAATCTCTACGACCTACTGGTACACTAAAGTTTAACAAAAAAATAGGCCAGCAGTAGGGCGTTACAGGTGTAACATAAAGTTGATTTAGCGATATATTGTGGTATTTGAGAAATGTATTGAAGTTATGTTCGAAAGTAATTTCCGCTTGTTTTCGATCGCATTTCCGTTATTTCTACTTTTTTCTTCGGAATCTAGGTAATTAATGATCTTGTTAACACGTCCAGTTTAACTAACTGCTTATTTATAGGAGTGGGTTGAACGTGATCAGTCAATTCTGAACTATAAACGGCGATAGCTTTGTGGCTTAGGTGTAAGTGTTGCGATGTCAAGGTCGGGTATTCGAGATCCAGTATAATATTTTGGGACTGACCACCGAAACTAAGCTAACTAACTTTCACGCCAAAACTACTGAACTGATTGCGATGAAACTTGGTATGTAGATAGCTGGAGACCTGAATTAACATATAGGCTACTTTTTATCCCGATATTCCCACGGGATCGGGACTTACGCGGGTTAAACCGCAGGGCGCTGCTAGTACTGAATATATTTAGATACATTTTTTTAATATACATGCGCATTATTCGTACATAAAACCTAAATCAATGCAAATATACACGCATAGAAATTTTGCATTGAGCGGGAATCGAACACAAACGTTTAGCTTAGCTGGAGGGGCTATCAAGAATACTGGTAAATAGTGATCCACGTTAGTATCTGACGGGCCTGTTGGTGTAACGGTTAGTTATCCTGACTGCTGAACCAGAGGTCGTGGGGTCGATTCTCACCAAGGAGAAATAACTGTGTGATGAGTATGATCATTTGTTTTTTTTTAATGGTATAGGGGGCAAACGAGCAGACGGGTCACCTGATGGTAAATGACTACCGCCGCCAATAGGAACCTGTAACTCAAGAGTCACAAGTGCGTTGCCGCCCTTTAAAATATTTCTATAATATTTATGTATTTAGAAACATAAAAATATGCTTATCAGCAGTCTGGTTACCATAGTACAGGATCTGCCTAATTGGTGATCAGACCACCGTGTGTGAGAGGTGTCAAGTTATTATTATTATTTCGATACTACATCTAGAATATCGTTCCGCCATCGTTTCAATGCTAAATTACATTTAATACACAGAAACTTATAGTAATCATCTGCAAATGACCCAAACAATTGTGCATGTAAATATCCAACCCACTACGCTTGAGTTAGACACTTAAACCACTGCACCATGCGTGAATTATGTAGGGACCCACAACTTAGTGATTACTTTTTCATGAATGACTGTTATTAAGAATAAATGCGTTCTAAATCATAATCGGCATAATTAAATATGTTTCTAAATAGATAACATCATCAAAATATTTACTTATAATGTTGCTTCCTGTCCCCATAACACCACGGGCCATATACCATCACCGTGATAAGTTATCACATCGCAAACAAGTGCCTTACTTTCGCCCTGTTTACACACGAGCTTCTACATTCTTTGGGATTACGTCACACTATAAGTAAAAAACACATACGTCATTAAAATAAAAAAAAGTTCATAATTAATGTCTTCATTTTAGGTAACGCTCGCGTAAAAGTATTTTCGAAGTCAAAACTTCCATAGGCACGTTGGGCACTTTTGGTATGGAGAAAAAGTACAGAACTCGCGTGACCATCACGCTCAGATACATATATACAGATGTGTATGTGAGTGTATATATGTAAGTTATAATTAAGCAGTCCTACGACTGACAGTTTTTCGATCCTTTGGGAACAATTTTTTCTGGATGGAATAGATGTACCCCTATGTACTTTCCTATGTCCTTGTTTGTATCTTTGTCAACATATATGCAAACTTTAATGTCGTCCTATAAAGGTAGGAATACACTACAGTGACGTGTTGTGTCGTATCGTATCGCGTCAGAAGCAATATCGGTTTTATTAAGACACTTATACTCTGTCTATTAATTTATTTTCTTTTCACAGTTCGAGAAATAGTCAATTAGTTGATGACCAAATATGTTGCTGATTCAATTTAAAATTACCATAGATTTTATTTAAGAGGAAGTTTCAATCGATTTGAAAAAAGTACAAAGTAAATTTTAGCTAAAAATACTGAATTTATTTAACAAATTATATTACCCACGTTTAATATATTGTACATAATAATTGATTATTAATATAACAAAGGTCTCAAGTAACGAATCTAGTGTGTATCATCTTCCATTTGTTCTATAGTCTCAGTTAGAACTTGAATTTCGATAATTTTGAACTATCTATTTATAACTATAGACGAAAGGTTTTCTAAACTGATTTAGAAATAATAAATATCGATTTTTGAATATGCAGTAGACACATTTGTTCACATCACTACGTACAATAGAACGTAACTGTTTTTATTGCGTATAACAAAAATCATTTATCTAAAAAGAAATCTACATGTCCAGCATTATAATCTAAGTCTAAAAATGGTTAAAACAGTATAATCAAGCTAATTTTAAAGTTTAATTTGACAAAATCTGGCACAGTTACGTTCTCAAGCAACTGTCAAAACGAAAATATACGAATGGTTAGAAACACATAATTCCTGCGCATTATGTCGACACAAAACGACACTGTAGTGTGTTTCTACCTTTAGTAAATATATTCAAACAAACACTTCAGCCATGTCTTCCCTGTCATAATTACAAGCGCTGCTAATATAATTATGTAATTAAGTACACTAAACTTATCAAGTACACCCACATAACATGTAACAGTATTTTAAAATCACATAAACCAACATATTATATATTCACCTTACATCATTGAGACGGCATCTATCTAAATATAGTGAATCATCTTTATAAACGTTTGTTTTATGAAGAGCTGCAAGAAGCGATAAAACATAATTATTTAATTAGTAGTCGTGCCGTGACTGCTTCGCTCCTTAATGGCGTATCGTAATGTTATTACACGTAGGCTATCTAACGCAAAAAGTGTTTAATCAATCGGACGGATTTGTTTGAACGCCCTAATCTCAGTGCTTGGCACGTATGGGCCGGCTCGACTCCGCTCGATACCACAGCCTTACAGAAAACCGGTAGTGAAACAATGCTTCCATTGCTTTTCGCCGCGTGAGTGAGGTTACCGGAGGCCCTAACCCTTCCCTCTCCCCTTAAACGGCGGCAACGCACTTGTAACTCTTGAGTTACAGGTGCCCATGGGTGATGGTAGTCATTTACCATCAGGTGACCCGTCTGCTCGTTTATACCATAAAAAAAAATTGCAATAATGTAGTTACAAAATGGGTATTTTTATGTATTTACCACATTGTTGGGCAAACAAAAGCCATATGTGGGCATAACCCTTTGTCAATTAAGAAAGGTTTTCCATTACAAAAATACTTTAGTAATTAATTTTTATATTGAAGTTCCCTATTTACAGAACTTTTTCTTAACGTTTTCGGCTTTGTTATGTATGTGAAAGTATAAAGTGATTAATTCTTCTAGATTCTTTCCTCCATTGTTCGATGTAGTAGAATTATAAAAAACATGGGGAATATAATTTGTGTGAGATGTAATATTTGCACTTGAAGAAACGAATTCCATTTACCTGCTTAAAATAAATATTTTTTTATACATTTCATAGGCTAATGACAAAAAACAGTAACCTAACAATATACATAACTCGCGAAGCGCACGGAACCAAACAGCAGCTACTACAGGTGATGGGGTCAATGACACGGTTATCAAATATCACCGTCGGAGATAGATGAGCGTTAACCTTTATGTGCTTCATTCTAAACTAGCAGTTCACCCGCGTTTTTTAGTTACTGCTTCGCGTCTAAGACTCATAGCGGGATGTTAAATAACCTAAAACCTCCCTCTAGAATTAGGCTGTTAAATATAAAGATAATTTTTCAAATTCGATTGTTAATACTAGCTGTTCCCGCTCGCGTGAACATATTTATATATTTTGCGCGGAACCCTAATTCTTTTTCCAAAATAAAAGTGGCCTCAGTTACTTCTTATAACACCAGCTGTCTGTCAGTAAAAGTCCCGTGGAAATCAGTCTACTTGTTCCGGAGATTAGCCGGAAAAAACAGACACACAAAATCTTTAAAAATAGATTTTTGGTCTATGTACCGTAAAATACTGTTATTATGACATTGCAAACAGACACTTCAATAAAATTTTTTGAATAGATATTTATTATTATCGCCAGAGATTAGCGTTCAACCAAAAACAATAAACCCTCAGCTATTTATTATACACTGGCGGTTGCCCGCGACATCGTTCGCGTGGAAATGTTGATGTGTATGTGTGAGCCACAGGAACCGTAAATTTTTCCGGGATAAAAATGCTATGTGCCAATTGTCATCCAGATGTGTTCAGCCGCTCTGGTGTGATTGAGTTACAAACATCCATCAATCCAAATTATTGTAATTTTTAATAGCAAGTAAGCTAATTATTTAAAGATTTATTACGCCCGCTATTTGAAAAATTACTGTATGAAAAACCTCTAAGATAAAGAAAAAACAGTGCAGTACCTTTACCTCCACTATTTGTCAAGCAATTTAATTTTTTCTTGTCTTATCTGATGATGACCTTCGATGTTATCAATAATTTTTGAATAACGGTATTTTTATGATTACAATTTTTCTTATTAATTTCATTCATTTCAGAATCCATTAAATATTTTTATTATGAAGCGTAATGATAGCGTGTGACATGCAAAGCATATGACAATATCAAATTATTTGTTTCTAAATACGTACTTACAATAAACACAATAATAATATAAATAATATGGAACATTCTATTTCTATAACTCACCACAATGATTAGCCGTTACACGGCATTGTCAATTCATCTGTATGTCACGATATGCAAAACTGCGGCAACCTTCACGGCATTACGGTGTAAGGTCAGCAGGCATCGTTCCGCGTTCTGCTAATGTCTCTAACTACGATAACTGGGCTACGAATTATTTCCTTTACTGATATTTTGTGATGTCAAATACTTACAAGGCTGTTAAATAAAGTTAGGGTTGTCCCCTCGTGTAATTTTAAACACTCATGTTTATTGAAGAGAAGGTTTTTTTTTACAACGCAAAGTGTTAATTGACTGGACGTTGATAATGACATTTAAAAATACTTTTAAAAGAAAATATCACTTCACCAATTTTAACAGAAAAAAATCTCTGAATATAGTGTGTTGAAAAAATTAAATTATCGTGGGACAGCCATGCTTTGGCACGCTCGACCGGAATGATATGTGATGTAATGATACCACGGCCTCATAGAAAACTGGCAGTGAACAATGCTTGCATTCCCCTACTCCCACCTTAAAGGCCGGCAACGCACTTGTGACTCTCGAGCTGCAGTTGCCAATGGGCACGGTAGTTACTTACCATCAGGTGACCCGTCTGCTCGTTTGCCCCCTGTCCCATAAAAAAAAAGCTAGGACCTCGCTTTCTATCATACGTCTACGTGCCTACAGTAGAATTACAGTAGATCACTGTCATCACCAACCCAAGTAGCTACCAACGTTCCAACTAATATCCGCATATATCCAAGTTCAAAGTATGTCTAAGTGACGACCAATTCAATCCATCAGCCTATTACAGTCCATCTGGCTGAGGGGCGTCCTACCTTTCCCGTTTGCTCCAACAGCCATCGGTTCTTGTTGGCCAGCCCATTGCCACTTCAGCATGCTTATTCTGCGAGTTATTTCGGTAACTTTAAGTGGCAACCCTAGCATCAAACACCTACATTTGTAAATGTGTATTATCGTGTGTGTACATTTCCTATTTAAGTGTGATAAATAATTAAATAAGTATCGACAACTCAGGATATTTATAATATTTAATTTTTATGCTCTCTGACCTCCATGAGCGCTGGCCTGGGGGTAACGGGTATGCGGCGTCATAACTAAAGACCATGGAACCATTTCTTGACTCGATCTGACCTCATCCAAAAATATTAATTTGTCTAAATAAATTATTACCCTGGCGAAGTAACAAAAATATCACGTACTACAACAGATACAAACATTAAGGGTATGTTTAGATGACGGGCGTTGAGCGCGCGTTTTGTTAACGCAACAACAACACAACGAATTTTGTTCAAGCGTTCGTCATGTAAATACCAAAACGCAACGCGCGCTTCACGTGCGATTAACACCTGTAATGTGAACGCAAACCAGAATCCTCACTAAAACAGTAAATCATTAGTCACAGCGTGTGCGTGCGTATTCTGTTTCATCTCAAGACCTAACACATGTTCGCAAGTGGGTCAAAACCTCGCTTCATGGTCAAAAGCATAGTCATTTGCAAATGTACCTATAGACTAACGAGTTACTTAATCCTTCGTTTACTTTGTTGGCAAGAATTATAACATGTTTACAACAATGGGTAGGTTTGTGTTCAGGGTTGCCACTACTATGATAGCTTCTGCCTACAGGATTGCTTGCGTTAATGTAGATTAATGTGGGACCAGTATTTTTTTCGGAATGAAAGATACCTTGTCTTTTTCTGAATCCCTGACAACGTGTATGGAAAACTTCATGATAATTGGATAAGTAGTTTAGTATTAATACACATACAACAAGAAATTCTACAAACAATGACCATGAAAGTAATTTAATTACATATTAGCTTTTTCGCGTGAAAGTTATTTTTCTATACCTCAGGGATTGTCCATTTATCACGTGAGGCTCGAAAGGGGGGAGGGGAAGGGAAGGGTGTATTAATTTTTTGAGAACGCACGATAATATCTAATACCTTTAAATATGATGTTTTAAATATATTAATATATTTGAAATTTTTTAAACATTATCTTCGAACTAAAAAAATATACGTGATTTTGGCCAGGGGGTTAGTCTTAAACCGCACCACGTATTACCAGGGAGCAGGGGGGGTTAAAAACTTCATAATGAAACGTATTCACATTACTTACTAACGATTAAATTGAAACTATTTTTAACAAACTTCAAAAAAGGAGGAGGTTCTCAATTCTACTGTTTTTTTTTTTTATGTTTGTTATCTCCTTGGTGCCTTGGTGCTTACCGTGTGGTCCCATTTCAATTTGGTCCAGTTCTGACAATGGCATCGATGAGAAAACTCTATAGATCTTTTATGAAATCGTTTTTTTTATTTGTAATCGGTTATATTGCCTAAAGTAAAGTAAAAGTATTAATTATCTATACTAATATAGAAGCTGAAGAGTTTTTTGTTTGAATGTTTGTTTAAACGCGCTAATCTGGAGTGACTTGAAATTGACAGTCTCATTCTAAAAAATATTTTTTTATTTGATAGCTAGATTCATGAGGAATAATATAGGCTATGTATTATCACGCTACGACCTATACGAGTTGAGCAGTGACTATAAACGCTCGTGAAACTGCAGGAAAAGGTAATTTTGAAATAAAAAGAAAACTTTATTCTTCCAAACAAAGTGGCAGTCCTAATTTATACTTCAGTTAGCCTTGTGTTATTCACTTGAGATTACGGAATCCATACCTGATATGATAATTCGTCGTGAAAAATCTTCGTAACGGCGTTTTGATTGAAGGTGCAAAGATAAAAAATGTTCATGTAAACTATTGTAAACAAAAATGGGATTATGGTACATGAGATTAAGTATTTTTAAAAAAAAAGTTAAATTAGGTCAAAAAACTGTGACAACCAAAACGAAGTGGTCATTACGAGAATTGGAAAACGAAGTGGTCATTACGAGAATTGGAAAACGAAGTGGTCATTACGAGAATTGGAAATTATGTGAAATGGCCGTTTTCGAGTCGATTTAACATTATGCGGATTGGTGTTCTCGTTTTAAACATATTTGTAGGTGTTCCAGATCAAATCAAATCAAATCAAAACCATTTATTTCAATTAAACCAATAATAGGTATGTTTTAATTGTCAAGAGTAGGAGTCAGTCAAAGTCAGTCGTGAAGCTAGTTGCAGAGCTAGAGCTAGCAGATAATTTTTTAACCTTACCAGTGAAGACTTAAATAAGCCACTTGAAGTCTACCAGGAATTAGGGGAAAACAGATTTGTACTGGAATCCTCCCGATTTTTGCAATCTGGCAAGTTGGCAAATAAAAGGTAAAAATTACAAAGTCACCTTTTTCTTCTTATGAACGCAAATCCTCCTCCTACTGTTAGTGTCAATAAGCTAAAGTAACCAGTTTACCATTACACGGGATGTATCCTTCTTTGCCTACTTAGTGGTAAAACATACAAATGTGCAGAGTAAGTAACATAACATTGAAGTACTTGCTATTATTATTACACGACTGTCCAAAAAAGGAGTGTAATGGTTTTAAAGTAGCGAAATGGCAAAGGCGTCGGACTTGCGATCAAGTGGTTCCGGGTTCGAGCCCCACCCAGACCACTACCGACGTGAACCCACTCCTAACGCAAGCACTTAGCTAATCTGGAGGGGTTAACGAGAATACTAGTTATGTGCGACTAGAGGATTCGATCCCGGTCGATTTTTCTAATCCCGGGATTTCGGGATTATCTGCAGTTAATCTCGGGATCCCGGGATAGTCCCGGGATTGTATTGGTAATGGAAAGTGGTAACAAAAAGACAGTAAAACATATCAAAATCAATTTTTTGTTTATCTTTTAGTTTTGTGAGACATAGAATATTAAAATTTTAAATCTTCAAAAAGGCGGTTAAACAAAATTATACTTTCTTCTTATAAAATAAACAAACTAGACACTTCTTTAAATAATTTATGAAACTAACAATAAACTTAAAAAAATCGACTTCTTTAGACTAGAAAATAACACTTTTTTTGTTTTTTTTTGTTTTTCATCTATATTTACTCAGACACATTAATGCATTGTTGCTTTTTAATAATTACATTGATTATCACCAATTAACAAAAAAAATAATCAATACTTACACGACGTGGAACGGGAATTTTCACACACTTCTACGCATAAGCCGGTACCGGTCGTTAGCAAAAACAAATGAAATCATCTGTGTAAACAAAATGGCTGTCAAAATGTCAAACCAAGGTAAGTGCGTTTCGTTTCACGCACACTTTTATTGACTTTTTAAAAAAAACCGGTATCCCGGTATCGAATCTTAAATAAACACAAAAACAAATAAATATTCATACTGGCACTACCGCGTTCATATTAAAATAATTAAGATGTTTAAAGCAATTTTATAACAATAACCGCACCAGAACTATTTGTTATTTCATTAAAACATTAGCGTTCTTCGCCTTTTTATCCACATTTATGGTTACTCTTCGACTTCCAAGGGTTTTAGCGTGAAGTTAAATAGCCTAAAACCTTCTTCGGGTATTGGTTTATAATATAATGCAAAATATTTTTTTCTAACTCAGAGATCCCAAACAAAATTAATGGCGGCCCGAAAGTATTCCGTACGATACAAGGCAGCCGAATCCCATGCACTCTCGCTTCGGACCATGAACAGAACTATCCACCGAGAAGATACCTACACCTATTGCCATTACGAAGTCCCCGTGTTGATATTCTGGGCACTTTGGCACGGGTGTCTTCGTGGTAGTCCCCGCAATGGTGACCCCCCAAAGCACCTGCTAGCCGGTAAGAGAGGCATCTATGTCGCATCTCCAGTCAATCCTCCATGACGGGTCTTACCGCCACAATAGTGGCGTACCCAAGCATACGCTACAAAGTGTTTTCGAACGCCGCACCGTTGGCGTTTGGCAATTTTTTTTAACCGGGGACAAACTTTACATTGGTCTAGAGCATGATGAGGTCTGCCATACATACGAACTATTTCCAACGGCAAGTGTAAGTTTGTACTCAGAACATTTGAGAAATTTACCATGTTATTTTAGACCAGACACTTGTTATAAGTTTTCCTGTAATATATAAGTAAAGAAGTATTTTCTGTAAGGGGGGAGGTCAAGTTCAATCGTTTTTTATTATTTTCCACCCTCACAACAAGCCCTACCATTGTATATGTCTCAGGGTACAGCTTGAAAGTATACATTTTTTCATTTTCTAATTTCGCCTCCAAAAGTGATCCTCATATCGATCAATGGCTTTTAATTCCATCGATATTCAAAACTTCTTTATTTATGTTGCTTGTTTGTTTAGGTCATAGGTATTGATGTGTGTACAAAATTTCAACTTTGTACACACATCAATATCTTTGATTTGATTCGGAGGTAATTGGCTGTGGCAGACGGACAGACCGCCGCACAAGTGATCCTATAAGTATTCCGTTTTTTTTCGGAACCCGATAAAACGAACTGTTCAGCTTTATTATATTATTATCTATAGATTAATTGATTAAACTAGAAACGTGTTTTGTAAATGTTAGCGCCTTACTTTCCTACGATTCTGTAATTGAGAACAAGTTATCGGGGATTGATTTAGGTGTGTACTTTAAAGCTTCTCTACCACTTAAGCTATAGAATCAGTTCGAACGATTTTTATTTATTGACACAAAATATGGTTTATGAAAATATTTCTATACAAGCATTTTAGTAAACGCAGAATTATTGTGTTTTATATTGGAATAAAATAGGATCACTTTATTGTACACCCTTAAAATATTATTTACAATGAATACACAAAATTTATATCTATGGCGTCTTTCGTTCCACATATTTGTAGAACAAACACACACACACACATACTCAGATACATATACACACATATGTGTATATGTATCTGAGTATAGATAAATGTATTTTTTCCCATACCAAAAGTGACCAACGTGCCTAAAGAAGTTTTCACTTCAAAAACTGAAAACTAAATTTATGAACTGAAAGAAACATTATTGCCTAAACTATTTTATTACATTCATAGAGTAAAATACCCTATTCTTATACCAAAATGTTTATAACGTCTGATATTTATTTTACTGGAAAAGCGTACAATAAAAAAATGATTTATTAGTAAATTAATATGTAACTATCTAAGTAGCTTTGAAAGTAGTAACACATTAATTTATTTTGTAAATACAACTAATTTGCTTAATAAGTACACACACTCGTCGGAATTAATTTTAAATAATTATTCATTTGTAGTATTATCTATTTTGTAGAATAAATTAAGAAAGGAGTAGGTGTTGAATACTAAATAAGTTTTGATTTATTACAGTTGAGTGCCAAAGGCCGTGTCCTGAACTGACAAAGTCATTGGGATGGGCGAAGCCAAAGGACTCGTTATTTGTATGGAGCCATCGTCGTAATCCCCATGTATGTGTCCATGTCGGAACCGGACTTGGCCTTACGCATTTATAATTTTACCTATTAATGTACTTCTACGCTTCAAGCATTGTGGTCGTAACTTTTAATGAGACGGATGGAGGAAACAAACATGTGACTGCACGTTAAAAGTATGAACTAATAAACTTATTTTTATAATCAGCTTTTAAAATCCTTCATTTTGGGAGCCCACTCGGTAGGTTTAGAAGGAAAAAAAATCGAATTCCACAATATGGCGCCCACGTTTCATTTTTTTTATGCATCCAGTGATACTTGCTCTAATTCGAATGACAATTAATTCGTTTAGTATGTAGTAACGAGGGGCAAAGAAACAGACATACCCACATACATACGGGTCAAGCACATAACCATCCTTTTGACCTTTGGCGTAGTCCGGTAAAAATACGCTTTTGGAAAGCTATAGATTCTATAGTTTTGCAGTATGTACACAACATACCTAATCAACAATATGTACACTGAGCAATCAGTGCTCCAGTAGCGAGTACTGTCACTATATCGCCCACTATCTTTTATGTATGCCGCCTCGTTTGATGTTGCCGACATGCGACACCCGTCAGAAGGTTGTTGAGTGTTCTAGATGCATGTTATGTTGTGATTATTAGTTGTGGAGGCGTATCTGTTTGGTCCGGAGCATGCATTACATTAATTAGTTATACGACATTTAAGAATCATTGTTAGTACAACGACTAATGCATCCCGCTTAGGGGCCATCCATAAATTACGACACACGAATTGCATGATTTTTGACCCCCCCCCCCTCCCTTCCTTGTCACATTTGTGAGACACCCCACTCCCTGACGTAACATCATCAATTTTACACCCAGAACTGAAAAGAGCAGTTCAACAATTTTTTTTTATAATAGTGTAGTAACGTGTCTAGTCTCGTTTCTTTTCAATTTCGACATATGACGTCACGAAGCTTATGATCCCACCCACCCCTTCTCACACAATGTCACACATAGATGGGAAAGTTGGGAGTATATTGAAAAGGAAAGGCAACAAGGGAAGGAAAAGGATACTGCTTATATGGATGGAACGTGGAGTGTAAACAATAGATCGAGAAAGTCAGGATCGCATACCTGTAACCATGGGCGCACTCAGCCTTTATGGAGCTTTAAGCCGGGGAGAGGTCAACATTTGATTTTGTCGGTCTAGGGGGGAGGGGTAAATCAAAATTTTGACTGAAAGTTACCTTAGTACTACGTAAGCTGCTAAAGCCAACCACCCCCCCTACCTCCCCGCCCTCAGTTCGCCCATGCCTGAAACTCAAACCGGCTATTGCCTGGAAATTCGAGTCCTCTAACCTTGCGAGTACAAATAACTATCATTGCAAATCGTCTAAACAATCTGTGGCTTTCTTGATCAATCTCATATCCTAATGGACTTAGCTAATACAAGGATTAATTAAACATGTTTTTAGTTATGCACTGAGTTGACTATTAACACCATTTGCAATAATACAGGAATAAAATGATCACTTCCTGCACTCATTGGATTATACATTTCCCGGTGCACCTAACGCTACCGGCCTTACTAGCGTAAGATTTACTTTGGAGCTACCGACATAGCATTCCTACAGCCTCACTGTTTATTACTTCCATATACGAGGTATTACAAAAGATGAAATATCATATTTTAATGACGTATACAGTAGACTCCGTAAAAGTCGTAAAGCCTTATTTTGATAGGTACCTAAAAATTTACCGATAAAACTAGTATTTATAATAACCATTACGGGCCACCTCGCCCTAAACCAGCACCTATTAACTGTCTGTACAGAGGATGTCTCAACGCGTAAGAAATGTTCGCCCTCGTTATCCTGGAGTGCGTTGGAGTGGGCACACAATGGACAAGTATCTACACGGGTGCGAGGTCACTCCTAGAAGCCTGTGGACGCACAAAGAGGGTTTTGTACTTCTGGAAAAAGCTAATCTGGCTCAATTAATACCATTACCACTTCTAATAACTATTTTACGTGTTTTTTCGGTATTCAACGACTCTCTCTTTGTCGATTTTTATATAAATACGCTTTATTACACTTTACTATGTCAATTAACACAGTTAGATTCGTAAATTATGTCACTAAAAAAAACACATATTATCAATATACTGTTCGATAATCTTTGTTGGTGTATTTCGTACAACAGTGATTTCTTTTTACATTCTGTATGTTATGTTGACCAGTATCTATCTATGTAAAGGAATCTTCAATGTAGTTTTCATCAACTTCAACTTGGGTCCTAGAACACGGATATTAACTACTCAGATCCTGAGCGGTAATCGTACCCACAACCTCTGGCGTTGCATACGTATAGGCCGTCATTGAATGCGTCCTTTAAAACACTACACTAATAAGTCTAAATATATATATAAAAAAATATGTTCGTTTCTTCAAAATCGCAAATCTCATAAAGTTCTTTATCGACCATTTTAAAATTTTTACACAACACAGTTTTTTAATTTAATAGTCAATGTATGTTTGTTCGTATTTTATGCGGTGCCGTACTGTTCATGCAAATGCAATACGTGTACGCAAAATTTCATGATGATCAGATCATGAAATTTTGCATAGGTTTCCAGAGATACGTTAAAGGACATGGGTATTTTCCATCCAGAAAAAAATTAAAAAGATACTTTTACACGAGTGAAGCCGCGGGCAATAGCTAGTACTTATACTAATATAATTCTATGTATAGAAACTATATCTTAGTGTAGTAGTTCCAAGGAATCTTTTTCTAGACAATTTATAGCATCTCAATCTATTCTGTATCATACCATTTATCTGAATGAGACACATTAATTATAATATATTTTCTTGTTACAGATTTCCTCATGTTATGCTGTATAAGATAATTGTAAGTGGTTTCGCACACATGTGTATATTATGTAAGGCTTTTGAAAACAGATATGGAAATAATTGAGTTATTTGTTATTTTAATTAGATTTAAGATTCATGTTCTAAAAGATTATCATAAAATGCCGCAAGGCGGAGTAACAATTAATGTTGTTTTCTATTTAGACATCGACTATATTGGCTAAAAGTTTTAAGGCCAAGAAAATGGAGAATAATTCGATAGTTTAAATCGATGTTGTATTTCTTTTTGTATGTTTACTGTACGGATGCAGCAATTGTTAAAGTAGACGCATCGTCACTATAAAACGCCAAGTGTGGGGGTGTTGGTGACAAGTGTGTTTGATTCTCACAACAAAAGTTTGTGTGGGTCCGTTGTCTGAATGTTTGTAGAGTCCACTAAGTCTTTTATACAAGAAAAAACATGTTAGACCTTATATTTAATTTCTTTTACAACTAGATTATTTAAATAAAGCAATGTAATAAACCACAGTCTCATTAATATTGTCGCGACAATCTGTTCACAAAACAAAGGCTGGAGCAACATATGGCGCCATAAAAACTCGTAATTAATCTCGTTGTTAAGGACAAATGGTCCTTTTGTTGCCATCTAGATGCACGCTAGGAAACGACATGGCACTCCAAATATGGCACCAGAATACTGCCTTGGGGTATGCCATTATACCAGTAACGTAGTTTTACCATTTATGTGTTTAAATGTTTTAATAGATTTTTATATACTTTATATTTGTGCTAAGTTCCTGGTTGATCTGGTTTGTAAGTATGTAGTCTTTTCCGGTTAGTTATATTATGTACAAGAATTTTCTTGTCGAAGTAGTCAAAGGGCTGATCAAGACTTAACTGGTATTTGTATGTTATGTAATTTTAATTTGTTCTTATAAATTATAAATGTTTTTTTTTGTTTTAAATCACGATTCTCCTGAATAAACTCTCATACTATAACGATTCCAAGTTTCTTTCTTTTCAATCCAGTGAAGCATTTTTGTTAATTAAGATTGAATGAATTGTGATTTTGAAAACAAATTATGCAGAATTTTACCTTACGATAAAAATGGCGATATATATATTTTGACTATTAAAATATCACTCACTTAAAATCATCTTGCAAGAACACAACAACAAAAGTTTTTCAGTAATCGCTATTTTTACAGACAGAAATAAATGGGTATTCAATCATTATATAAACAGGGAACAAATTAAGGACCCTGTAACGATCGCGCAAGATCGTTGCTCCTGCTTGACACCCATGTTAACAGATGTGTCACCACAGACACTAAAACATCCGTTGATAAAATTGAATGTTATAAATTGATTCTCTCAAGTCAGATCCAATGATGTCACCGGAATACTTGGAAGCGATTTCATTCAATAACATCGGGTGTATAAATGAATATACTTATAATAGGCTAAACTACGTTGGTTGAAATGCTAAACGTGCTGATTGCTGTGTCAATACCGTAAAATATACTGCATTTTTCGTTACTTGCTTTCGAAATCTATTTACACGTCGCTTAGTGACGTGGGACGTTGATTTTTTTATCTTTAGTTTTCCCTTCCGAATTATTATCTATAAGAGCGGTCTAGAGCTTGCTTCATCCAATAGGCCCCCATAAATAGCCCGCTAGGGACCGCTGACTTCGTCAACAGATATCATTAAATTAAACTAATTTAATAGACAATAATCTGGATTTATACATTCGCTTGTTTGATATTATTTTAGATATTAATAATACGTTATTTAATTATAACTGATAATTACATACCCATCTCAAGGAATGATAACTGATGATTTGCAGCGTGGTGCATTTTAGATTGTTCTTCGAAAAATAATAAAACAAAACAACCGTCTTCGCACGATCTGGGAACAAATAAAACCAATTATATATAATCCTCTTTACAAAAGCTAAAATAAAATGTAAAAGCAAGTTCTTGGACGTGAGAACTATACAATCTATATGTGGATACATATTGGAATGTTTTTGCCTTCTTTTTCATTTAATGATGACGATACTGACTAATGGCACTACTGCTGTTGCGATTGTTTATAGGCAACGGTAAAAACTTACCATCAGGCGGGCGGTATACTTCCTCCTTTTGCCTTACTACTTAATTAATTACTTACTAAAAAAGAACTAAATCGTATTATAAGCATTTTGCTTTGATCTTTTCTCAGAGGCTTATGATTAATTGGCATTAAACTTAAATTGTATTGTATGCAAGAAAGGTGGCAAATAAGTCACGAACCGCCTGATGGTTAGCGGTTTAAAATTTCTAAACGCCCGTAACCTGTTGAAAACAACTCATAAAATGTTCACAAAAAATAGAAGCATATTTGTCATATTATGTGCGCTTTCAGGGAAAGCCGCACCTCGTGGACAAAGAATTAGAATCTTGTAAACGTTTTGAATTTTTTAATTATGTTAACTACATATAATGCTTTGTCGTAATTTTAAACTATTATCTTCAAGTTCATCGACATCTTACCCCTATATCCTATCATCTACCAGCAGTTAAACAATAAATGTATACCACCATAATTGGACAGCGGTCAAAACAGAACAGGGCTCAATAAACGTGACAGCCCTGGTGTCACAATGCACATTAACTCAGTAGTATAGGTCGCTCATGTCCGGTGCGGTGAGCGTCAGCATGTCAAGTAGAGACTTCCTGTGAGGGTTGCCACTTAATGCTTTTTTGTTAGGAGTATTAATTTTTTTATTAAACATTATTGTTTCTCTTAGTTATAGAATACAAAATGTGTGACAAATCACTAAAATGGAAATACACACAGTTACTAGCAACCCGCCCCGGCTTCGCACGGGTAGCAGAGACATCTTCAACAATCATCAACATATTTCAATCAATTTACACAAAATCTTAACAAGTTATACACTTAAACCTTCTTCATGAATCACTCTGTTTACTAGTGAAAACCGCATGAAAATCCGTTAAGTAGTTTTGCAGTTTATCGCGAACAGACAGATAGACAGACAGACAAGGCGAGGGACTTTGTTTTATAATATATAGTGATTAAAGTTCTTAGTTTAATTTGTTAATCTCTTTTTAAAAATCTATGTTTTGTGATATTCTCGTGGCAAATATTAACTCATGTTTAGGTTTTCATAAATTTTACTATTTAGAACAAATTTAATATTTTTTATGAGTTCGATTTTATTGTATGTAAATTTCCTAGTAACATCTTACGTCATATCACAAACGCGTTTGTACATATGAAGCTGGTCTACATTAAAACATGTTTTCTTTTTATGTACATATTCTTTTATTTTTTGTGCATTTAAAAAGGTTAAGTACGATTGTGTTAATAATGTCAAAAAATACCTACAAATAATCATATATTGTCTCATTTGCTAGAGTGCCCGCGCGGATTGCACTTCCATAAATAACCACATTCAAATACAAACTGTTAGGCTTTGCAATATTAGTAGAGACTACCTGCAATGTCTCACCATAACATATTTTTTTTTTTTTATGGTATAGGGGGCAAACGAGCAGACGGGTCACCTGATGGTAAATGACTACCGCCGCCCATGGGCACCTGTAACTCAAAAAGTCACAAGTGCTTTGCTTTAAGATGGGAGTAGAAGAGGGGGAGGGGGGGGGAAGAGTGGGAAGAGGGGGGAGGGAAAAGACGGGAGTAGGGGAGAGGGAAGGGCTAGGGCCTTCGGTAACCTCACTCACGCGGCGAAATGCAATGAAAGAATTGTTTCACTGCCGGTTTTCTGTGAGGCCCTGGTATCGAGCGGAGTCGAGCCGGCCCATACGCTCTCCCACGTTAATGGCCTCTGAACTTGTTCATTCAAATTAATCTTTTATTCGCTAACTTATCATTGTGTAGATTTAATAAAGTGTTATGACACGACAACTTGTTAACCTTTCCGTCTCAATTATTCTAAATGATATCTCTAATAAATTTAACTTTTGAAAACACGTTTGGGTTTAATTAAATCAAGACAAATCCACATTAAGAGATAATTAGAAGTAAATTCTTATTTTTCTTAACAACTACGTGTTTACGTGTTGAAAATATGTTAATAAGTTAATAAGGTAAGTTGCAAAAATTATGGAAACTAAAGTGGTACAAACATTTTTTATAATAAACACGATACTTACTTAAATAATAAAACTATCTTCTGTTTCTATTTGGCGAATAAAACTAGAAATAGCTTGCCAATTTTATCGCTATTTGTTAATAGCCTGGCCTAGTGGTTAGTGACCCTGACTGCTATGCCATAGGTCGTGGGTTCGATTCCCAGCCTAGTCTGGGTGTTTTTTGTGTCCGCTGTCTTTTTATAAAAAAAAAGCTGGCTTTGTAATGCTACTGGACAGATGGGTCATCACAATTATTAATAATATTCTTAATACAAAATTTTTTGATTTAATTATATCGTGTATGGTACAGATTTCATGTGTAAATTTGTTTCGAAAAACATTAAGACATTGTTGAAACAATAAACACAATGATTCTGATGCCAGGTAACAATGTCTACTAATTTTAAAACGTTGTTCAACACTTCGCCGTTTGTAGGTTGTGCATCGCTTTAGGTTCGTTTTCGTAAAGTATTTCGCGATACGGGTATATTTCGCGATACGGGTATATTTCGCGATACGGGTATATTTCGCGATACGGGTATATTTCGCGATACGGGTATATTTCGCGATACGGGTATATTTCGCGATACGGGTATATTTCGCGATACGGGTATATTTTCCTATTGCTCGAGTTATAATTATGTTTTCTGGTACCTGCTCTTTTCTGCCTGGACGTGTAACTGTTCCACTTGTCTTCATATTCAGTTGTATGTCCGGAAAGGGAGTCTAGCTGCTACGCGATACAGTTTTGATTGTCAGCATATAAATATCTGCATAAAGCTCAATACATTTTAAATATTTTTAACCACATCCCAATAACCATATCCCAATCGAACAGATATTATTAAATCTAAGTAATAAATGTAATTTTATATTCAAACTTTTCGTACGTTTGACAACCCTGGTACAGCTGTCATCGCTGAGTGTTCAAACAATAAGTCGTTTGTGACCGTCTACGGGCACAACACTAGTGATGCGCTCCATGCCTGTCCATTACCGGACGTCATAAGTGTAGCGGTTCGTTTGACAGCCAATTATATTAGTGGTTTTATTGATAATGATTTTAATGAGCAGTTGCGGTCTTGTGATTTGATGCTGACATGACGGTTTTTTGTGAATGTTGAGTGCTATTGAATGTGTCATAAAACGGACATAGATATTATTAATTTTATTCATTTGAGTTTAATTTTCATGATCATGGATATACATATTTACAAAATAGACATATTCATGTATACAAATATTTGCACTGACCGGAAATCGAACCCGCGATCCCTGCCACAATAGAATGGTCTACCGCCGCGCCATATAGGTAGTCAAAATTTTATTGACTAGCCGTTCCCTGCAGTTTCATCCGTAAATGGTCACTGCTCCGCTCCTTAGAGTCGTAGCGTGATGTTAAATAGCCTATAATCTTCTTCAAGGAATACTATATCCTATACAAAAAGCTTTTTTCGAATCCGTTCGGTACTTCCAGAGATTAGCGCGTTTAAACCTACAAACAAATAATCAAACAAAAAAATCTTCAGCTTTATTATGTTAACAAACAAACAATTTATTTCATAAACAATGCACATATTTACAAAAACAGGGAATCTGCTTTTAAATACAAGAACACCTGTTCCAGGAGACTCCATATCCTAGAGTCACAGCTGTCGTATGTCATGCTCGCCTAAAACTCCTGCCGATGGTGGCGTATGTGTCGATTCGTTCTGCTCCCTCCAATATGGTTGATCTGCACGATGGCTGGCGTGTGCGTCATGCTCGTCAACGGGTTGGTTTCATTTACGCTTATAAGCAATGTAATCAGAAATTTGTAAAAAACATTTTGAAAAAGAGTGTCCTTCGAGTTTATTGCCTGTTCTTCTCCACAGGATCTACGTATTGGAACAGACAACTAGCTTCACGACTGACTTAGTCGGACTGACTCTTACTCCTGACAATTCAAAAATACTTGTTATTGGTTTAATTCAAATAAATGGTTTTAATTTGATTGATTTGATTTGATATATTAGTATAGATACATAGTATCGAATTGTTTTAAGATGTTGGTGACTACCGGTTGGTTTAAAACTCAATTTCAATAATCAAATATAATTATTTAATAGTATGGTAGATTTTAAATTTCCGACCCAATTATGATCGTCCGATCCGCATCATATATAAACATTGTGAGTGGTCATGAAGAGTCGTGTGGCCGCGGTAGGCGACGACCGGTGGTAGCTGTCAGTTTTGATCAGTTGTGTAACCACAGAGCTACAATGTTCAATGTCTTACTTCAAGTATTAATCATGTAAGTGGTAGGTGGTTTGTGTTTGAGATATTAAGAGATTAATATGATTAATATAGTTTTAAACAATGAAGATATAAGTTTTGAATAGAGATGTTTTTTATTGTACATTTTTGTATAACCCAAATGTACATAAAATCGTGGTCTTCAATATTTGGGTCTGGATACAATCTAACTTACCATCAGGCGGGTTGAGGTCCTACTAACGTGATTTAATAATAAACAAGTGCGAGTCGGACTCGCGCACCGAGGGTTCTGTAAACTATTTTTATTATATGATGTAACAAAAAATTACGGTTTTCGCAATTTTTCCTTTATCTGTGCTATAAGACATTGCTTCGTACCAAATTTCAATATTCTGAGTTCACGGGAAGTACCCTGTAGGTTTTCATTTGATTCACTTGTGAGTGTCGAAAATTTGCAGAAATTTGCGGAATAAACGGCTGTATCTTTTGATTGCATTGGCTTAGAAGTTTGATTTTTTCACAGCTCCAAGGGACAGTAGACCTGAGTATGATATAAACTCCAGCTTGATACCTTCACGCGTCCCTGAGAAAAAGAGACTTGACAGACAGACAGACAGACGGACGGACGGACAACAAAGTGATCCTATAAGGGTTACGTTTTTTCCTTTCGAGGTACGGAACCCTAAAAATGTGATACTGTGTTAGGAATAGATGTAATACATGTAATACGAAGGTTTAGGCAGAGGTGATTAAACACCCACATTTTGCCCAGTATAGTTTGGTCGCATTCACCTAATATTAAAAGCCTATTGCCGTGAATCATGCACTTTGGGAACTAAAGATTTGAAAATTGTAAGGGAAGTAAGTATATTGTAAGGGAAAGGTAGGCTTGGTACAAGCTATAGCATCCTAACATACAATGTTACCTTCCCCTGTACCATACCTTCCCCGTCTAATAGATCTCACTATGATAGCACTACTATTCTTCTGTAGATTTACTATGCAGTCCGGCAATACCAGCAGAAATCCTCTTTACCTTGGCTTACAAACATTTAAAATATTTAACATAACACCCGGGGCTTTGAGCGAGAAAACAAACACCTACGTAGATCGATAGGATCAAACCGTATTAACCCCATAATATTAATACACATAATATAACATGAAACAATGATCATGAAAAGTAATTCAATTACTTACATATGTACTTATTAGCAACCCGCCCCGGCTTCGCACGGGTACAAATTATACATCAAAATCTTCCTCATGAATCACTCTGGCTATTAGTGAAAACCGCATGAAAAAAGTAAATAAAGTAGTTTTCTGTTTATCGTGAACAGACAGACAGTCAAACGCGGCGGACTTTGTTTTATAATATGTAGTAAATAGCTTTTTCGCGTGAAAGTTATTTGTATATCTATAATAGTCTATTTTTTTCGGGACGAAAGGTACCCTACGTCCTTTCATGTCCCTGACAAAGTGCATGCAACATTTCATGAACAGTGGAGTAGTTACGGCGTGAAAACGTAACAAACAAACAACTCACATGAGCATTTATAATATTGACTTATGGTTATTTATTATACCAAACTCTTAAAACAAACAAATCATTCCAACGTTCAACATATTATCTCAAACGATTAAAGGTTGTCAGTAAGCTCGCCGGAGGCTCCCGTCGATATGATAATATTGCATAAGAGACCAGTTTCAAGGTCTCTGTCGAGTCGAAGCGCGCAACACGACGCGGCGTCAGCTCGCGCCTGAGCCCACTTTTTGTTTAGATATATCGGTATTATATTGTTGTTTTATAGGTTCATTTAAAGATCTTTGTAAGATTGGTTTTATATTGTGTTTGAAATTATTAAGGCCATAGTAATTCTTAGAAAATGATGACAATATAATGTATAATCCTAATAGAAGTTTTTTGAAGTGAAAACTTCTTTACGCACGTTGGGCACTTTTGGCATGTGGAAAAAGCACTGAACTCGCGTGACAATCACGCTCAGATACATATGTACCGATGTGTGTGAAAACTTCTTTAGGCACGTTAGGCACCTTTGGTATGGGGAAAAAGCATTCAACTCGCGTGACGGTCACGCTCAGATACACATGTACCGATGTGTGTGAAAACTTCTTTAGGCACGTTAGGCACTTTTGGTATGGGGAAAAGCACTGAACTCGCGTGACCCTCACGCTCAGATACATAAATATATATATATACAGAGGTGTGTGTGTGTGTGTTATGTACTCGTATAATATGTAAATTATGTTTTTCACTTCTGACGTGCAGTCCTACGCCTGACTGGTTTTTTTTTATTACGATGGATTCTTACTTGAACAGTGATTTTAACTTTTAGGTTTAGCAACTTTTAGGTGAATAAAACTGTAGGTAATTAGCACTGCGCAACATGAATTGCGACTTTATTGTGTCGGAATAAGAGTCGCTATTGATTTAATTGATTTGCGGAGTGGGATTTCTGTACCTGAACTATTATGTATTGTGTGGCCGTTACTTAAGTCTTAGGTAAATTTAACCTTTTCACTGCAGCAAGTATGAGCTATTTACAGTTTAGAGCCATGATTAGATGATGGCTATACCGACCACACCTTATCACGTTACGGTTAGATGCCAAAACGATAAAGTTTAACAGTAAATTCTAGACACTTTTAAGTCTCTAAGGTTCTCACGAAACAAGTAATTTGCAATTACGAAATTATCGTAAGTTATGGCACGTATATATGAACGGCCTCCGTTTACTTTTCCAGACAATTATAATCCTGGGACGTTCAAGAGTAGAGTGAATAGTTTTCTCTTGGATAGGCCTGTACTATCTTCGTCTTTATCATCAGTTTCCATCGATTTCCGTAATGGAATGGACAATTAAAAAAAAACTATTCGCCAAGAATATTTTTCACGCAACCATGAATCGGGGAACTATTCGTACAGCCATAACTATTCGTCGCTAGCTCGTCTTTTCTCCTATATCGTATTATCGAAGAAGACTTGAACTATTCAAAAAATTATCTATGTAAATAGAGAAATAGAGGAATGAGGCAAATAGTACAGGCTCCGCCTAGTTTGGGATCAGACGGCCGTGTGTGAGTTGTCTCAAATTATTATTATTCTTATATGGCGGCAGTATGGCGCTAATTTGAAATGTAAAAAAAATATATGCCTTCAATTTGTTTTTTTGACATGGCAGGCATAATTATTGTACACGACACATCCTTGCATCAATTCAGAACCTTATTTATGTATGTCAAAATAGATAATTGGTATTATCATCTTGTCAAATGTCTCTTAAGACTGTTATTTATTAGTGTTGCTAGTTGTCACCTCTCCCCATTTATGGGTAAATAAATCGATAGCTGTGACATATATTTCTCGCTCTTCGAAGGTGTTTGTATTCCGGTGCATATGTACCGAGAACGTTTTTCAGGCAAACAAGCTTTATCGTGCTTTTATCTGTCATGGTTTAAGATTGACAGATGTCTTGTAACCACATCCGTCTAGACTCCGGGTCAACGTTTCAATAACACACTAAGGTGTACCTATCATTGTTTCCAGGGGAGTCGGGTTATCTTCGTTTAATAGACGTATACCGTTGACGTTTATTAAAGATAGACGGTTATACTCACGTTTGTGAGTTCACTGTGTGTGACGCCTGACACGCCTGGCAGGACGCTTCACTCCTTGAAAAAGGGCCTCTGTCAGGTCCGAAACCAGTCGGGCATCCCCGAAATACAAACGTTAGTAAAATCGTATATCTTTAATAAATATGAATACCAGGTTACCCGTCTGCTCGTTTTGCCCCCCTATAAGTCATTGGACTGCACGTCAGAAGGGAAAACATAACTTACAAATTTGTATATATGTATATATCTGAGCATGACGGTCAGGCGAGTTCACTGCTTTTTCCTCATACCAAAAGTGCCCAAGGAGCGTAAAGAAGTTTCACTTAAAAAAAAGAACCACTCTGAAAAGTTTTTACTGTAAAATAGTATCTAGATAAATAGCTAGATGTACCGAACTATGCTACCGAAGTATGAAATATGCATCTATGAGTTACGTAGTATAGCAGTATGATTAATACAACTTATAAAGTATGACGCACAATATGTGTATAGTTTTAACCGACATCAAAAAAGAGGAGTTTCTTAGTTCGAATGTTTTTGAAGTGAAATCTTCTTTAGGCACGTTTTACACTTTTGGTACGGGGATAAATTTTATTATTTATTAGAAAAAGACAACTCCCACATTAGGAATTACTCCTATGTCGCGGGGGACATTACAAACATACAAACAACGGGCACAAAGAACACCCAGATGCAGGTGGGAATCGAACCCACGACTTTTGTCTCAGAAGTCAGGGTCACTAACCACTAGACCAACAGGCCAGCCAAATAATAATATAATAATAAAGTTTATTAAATCAATAAGGATAATAACAATAAATTTTTCGCATTTAGTTATTGACAGTCTTTATATCAAGCGACGATAAAGCACTGAACTTGCGTGACCGTCACTCTCAGATGACAGATGTGTCAATTATGTTTTCACTTCTGACGTGCAGTCCTAGAGAGTCCGAGTGACATTTTTTATGTCTTTAGGTATGTTACGCGATATCTTCACCATTTGTAAACCGATTTCAATAATCAAATGACATTTTGATTTATTGATTTGATTTGTTTTCTTTTTTAACCCCTCCAGCTAAGCATTCAGTGTTAGAAGAGGGTTCACGTCGGTTACTACCGACGTGAACCCTCTCCTAACACAAGCTTTAAGCTTAGCTGGAGGGGTTAACAAGAATACTAGTATTGTGAGATCCACGTTGCTAGTATTCTTTAAAAAAGAAAACAAATCAAATCGAACCTACCTAGTGTACTATTCTAGGTAGATTCGAACCCGCAACCACTCGATCGCAAGTCCGATGCCTTAGCCATTACGCTACCGCCGCTTACTTTACTGGTAGTTTTGTGTTTGTCAGATACTTGGTATAAAATTGATAAAAAAATTTGGAAAAGAGCTTGAGCTCAAAAGATACAAAACCTGTGCAGTAAGACGGATCCTTAAGACACTGCTTTACGTGGGAGAGCCATGCTTCGGCACGTATGGGCCGGCTCGACTCCGCTCGATACCACGGCCTCACAGAAAACCGGCAGTGAAACAATGCTTGCATTGCTTTTCGCCGCGTGAGTGAGGTTACCGGAGGCCCAAACCCTTCCCTCTCCCCTATTCCCATCCTTTCTTCCCCTGTAATCCCCCTTTCCCCTATTACCACTCTCCGTCCCCTCCCCCTTTTCCCCTACTCTCACCTTAAAGGGCGGCAACGCACTTGTGACTCTTGAGTTACAGGTGCCCAAGGTAGTCATTTACCATCAGGTGACCCGTCTGCTCGTTTGCCCCCTATTACATAAAAAAAAAAAACTGCAAACTGAACCATCACATGTTCAACCTAAAGTTTTGCAAAAGCAACATGTAGATTCTGCCGAGAGGCAGAAGAAACTGCAATGCATATTCTATGCTCTTGTGGCCCACTAATACGGTACCGAAGTGCAGGAAATACTGTTCGCAAGATCTAGAGATATCTTGAAACCATAAGTCTGAGCAGTGAACCAAAGAATTGAATTGAAGAATTAGAATTAGATCATGGACCAGAAATGGTCCATGATCTAATTCTAACACAACTCTAACGTGCCCTGCCTCCAACTGTGTGATACTTTCATTATATATACCAGTATCATTTACAAACTAATACAACGATCAATGTATCCAAGTGTCAAACTATTAGCTTTACTCGTTCTAAAAAACCCAATTAAATTTTTTTATAAACTTGACAACAATATCGTTGAAAGGGTTGAAGTAGTCAGAGATCTTTGTGTAATGTTGGATTCTAAATTGATGTTCTCCGAGCACATCGTTAGTATAATTAATGAGGCATCTCGGAATCTAGGCTTTGTAATGCGTACCTGTAAACCCTTCAGAAACTGTCACAGTTTAAAAATTGTGTATTACGCCTACGTCCGTAGCATTTTGGAGTATTGCAGTCAGATTGGGTAACCTCAATACTTAGTTTACATTACAAGAAATGAGAATTTACAGAAAAGGTTCATAAAATTCCTTAACTTTAAATGTAAGAAGCGCCATGATTCCTACTCCATTGACAGCAAACACTATCATCTGCCTTCCCTTAATGATAGACGTATAATGCTGGATATGTTGTTACATTTTGCGTGGTGGTACTATACAGTTTTGAGCTTCTTTCAACTGTGAAATTCTGTACGCAGAAATCACGGACTAGACATACACATTTATTTCATATACCTTTACATCGTACCAATTATGGCAAAATTGCTGTTATGGCGCGACTACTTCGTACATACACGGAAAAGATTGAAAGAAAGGATTTCTTTGACATATTTCATTTGTCAAAGAAATCCTATTGCAGCCAAATCGTGAACATACACACCAGTAAATAATTAACTAAGTAATTTCATTCATTTATATATATATTTGTATTTATGTGTATAATTTGTTATTATTTTCTTCTATTTTTATTTAATTTGTAGTGCTAGTTTCGATTTTTAATTTTATAATTATATTCACCTTCTAGTTAAAGTCCCTGTACAAATGCCGTGAAACTCTATAATTAGCTTCAGCATTTAATGTAATTGTCCCAATATCATGTTTGTACTGTAAATAAGCTGTTGAGTTTCTTAGTAAAAAAATGAAAAAAAATTATAAATGTTTTGCAAACGTTACAAACAAACTGTTACCACTTTTAAGATGCCGCCTTTTATAAACAAGAAATTCGATCCTTTACCGAAAAGTCTTTGTAAACGTATCTTTCACTTTGGATTAATAACGTCGATGGAACAAAAACTTGACAAAGATATACTCTTGATGCACGGATCATTGACCGTTCCATTAGCTATCTGATCCTTACAGCTTCGCACTGAGATGAGCGGAACGATAGAGGAGCGGGCAAAGGTTATCTTTAAAATTATTGATAGTTTAAGCTGTGAATCATTTCGCTGGTTTGCGATAATTTCGAGGTAATTCAAAATTCGGTCTAATTGAACTAAGTATGCCAACCGAGCTATTTCATATTTTATCGTTCTATAGAAAGAGACAGGGTCATTATTTATTTGAGACAAAACTCTAATGTAAATCACAAACTCGTTGACATGACATTCTCTAAAATCAGTAGTTATTAGTTTCGTCGCTATTGTCGCAAACCAGCGATTTGACAAATATAATTAATAAAATAATAAAAACGGTATGGTAATAGTAAAATTATATTTTATACAGCGTTATCAGTAGCTAATACCATGCTCTGCATTCTCTGACCTCCATGACACAAGTTTGAAGGACAAAGACTTCTACCGTAATACACGACAGATTTCTGCAATTTATTAACATGGCGACTAAACAAACAGTTGGTGTAAATGTTAAAAACACGTTGCAAACGGCTCCGGGTCTTATCGAAGCAGGAATACCTCGACGCCAGTAGTGCTGGTCTTCTGTAGAATGGAGGTTCTTTTCCAGTCGAGGGACTTCAGTAGAAGCTATCCCTCCTACCTACTTACTTAGTGGTGACGAAACAACATTTCAACAACGCGACCCTTCTTGCTAAAGAGTTTATACTCTATATAACGACTACTCTCTTCAGGTACGCATCTGTCGCTTTAGCTTTTATCGCTCCGCTCAACTTCACAGTCATTCGACACGAACAACGGACAGTGTGGGTAGTTAGAAATTGATACCCGAGTCGCGTCGGCTCAACTCGTTCAGTTTGATAAACAACAGTTACAAATTTAACCGAGACACTGTAATCAATGCTGCTAACTGCCTTTTCCTGCGATGATCTTGTCTTCTTAACGACCAGTGTAGACCTTCTTTCCTGTCTGTTACACCCTGAACAAACCTTTGTTTCTTCGACCTTACAACCAGTTCAGAAAAGTATCATTGAACTCAAAGGTTCTAATTATCTTTTCAAGTTTTATGCTTAGGCACCTACCTAGTACTCAAGAGCTCGCTTTTTAACCAATTCAACTTTTGAGTGTTGACGGTTTGTGTATTTTATTGTAAACAGATTTTAAGATTTGAATGTTGTTTAGGATAGGTTATATATCCGTTAGTAATGGTTTTTACATAAAAGTTTTAAAAATAAATTCCCAAAAGAATCCAATCAAAAGAGGGGCAAAATAGATGTATCAATCACATGGCATGTTTAGTCGCGTTGAAGTCGACCGACTCCGTGATTTGTTTAAAGCGTTTTCTTCAATCCCTTGGGAGATTTTTTTTCTAAATTTAAATAATATATCACTCTTATATTCAAGTAATATTTTCTGAGATTCTAGAAGTATTCCTTGTAATGAATAGTCTAGTAAACATAAATGCAAGTCTCAAGTGTGTTAGTAAGTAATGATTCTGACACCTGGACAATAATACAAACTATACGCAGGTAATTTTTCTGAGTCCTATATAATTTGTTTATTAAACCCTACAACACAGGATTATGTCCTTAGCCCTGGAGTGTCTTTTCAAACATGTCCGAGTAATTACGAGAACTGTAACAACTCTCCACTTCGCTAACTTTCATACAATATCAGAAAACCACTAATCAACGTGCTAACAAATCCATTGTTCACGAAGATACAATGTTGTCCATATTAGCGGTTATGTGTGCTCGTGCGCAGTGAAAGTGACCCGGCTTTGACCTTTTGCTGCGATCTAAAGGGCCCGATTGGGCAATACTGATCTACATTCAAGGTTTGCTTATTGAAAAGGACTCGGAAATGTGAGGGCGTGTTATAATAAAGTAGAAGAAGTGGTAAGGAAACGGGGAAAGATGTACTACATAACAGTTATGTATGACACATGATAGTTTGAATAAAACTAATGAGAAACCTGCAGGGGTGTTTGACTCCTCCTACCCCTCAGGTGTAATTTTTTTGCCTCTGTTTTCTGGTTTTTTATTTAATATTATTATTTCAATAATTACTGTTAACCGACTTCAAAAAAGGAGGAGGTTCTATGTTCCACTGTATATTTAAAGACACCTAGACCGATTTAGAAAATTCTTTTGTTTGATAGGGTATCTAAGGTGGGCGGTTTTATGGACATCAGGTCAGGATCTGATGATGGAATCCTGGAGATATCGAGAGAACTCTTCAAATATTATAGGCACACTTAAAGCGATTTGGGTATTTTGAGGAGCATTGAAGTCGGATACTTTTTTAAAAGATAATTATTATGTACTCGTTTGTCTAGGTTGTCGTTTTCTTTTTAATGCATTTAATATTGACTGGCCTGTTGGTCTAGTGGTTAGTGACCCTGACTGCTGAGCCAGAGGTCGTGGGTTCGATTCCCATCTGAGTCTGGGTGTTCTTTGTGTCCGTTGTTTGTATGTTTGTGAAGTCCCCCGCGACACGGGAGTAAATCCTAATGCGGGAGTTGTCTTTTTAAAATCAAAAGAAAATCAAAAAATCAAAAATATTACAGTTTTATTTTCTTACGTTTTACTTTTGCCTCTTTTGCTGTGTGTAAGTTAGAGAAAACTAAGAGGGGGCAAGTGGGTTCACTTTGACATTACGAATGACATAAAGGGGGTGAAAGGTGCTAACATTACTCAAAGCATGGAATACAGAAACAAACTGCTCATGACATTATTTTTTCTTGTTGAAAACCACCTACTTTTTTCACTAAAAATTTATTTCTTCAAAGGTTTTTTTAGATTACTGAGCCCGTTCAGATCTACAATTGGGCAGCTTGGTAGCGGCTTAAGAAGGCGGTATCCGTTTTTTTTTCATGACCATAACTTTAAACAGAACTTAAAAACTGTTTTTTTTTTCTGTTCGTTGTTGGTTGTCCTCGGTACAGGTTTATACGAAATAAATGATTAAAACTTGGCTACTAATAAGAATAATATTGACAAATACATACTGGTAAAAATATTTATCGGTGTGCGTTTGTGAATCATAGTATGTTTGTATTATTTAGATTATGTTAGTGGAATCACCGCTCTATTTGGTAGTACCTGACTAGGAGAGTATATCATCTTATCTCAACACAGAAGATTGTAGTCAATAGTCATAAAACAAACGAAGCTATTTCCTCATCCGTAAACTTACTTTACCAACCGCACAACCTGAATTTCCCTGCGAAACAACAGATTATTCTCTAGAGTAGTAGTAGTATAAGTGGGATAGCCATGCTTCGGCACGTATGGGCCGGCTCGACCGGAGTGATACCACGGCCTCATAGCAACGATTTCGTTGTGTTTCGCTGATCTATCCTATAAAAAAAAGAGTAATATCTTAAAATACAGCGGTTTTAAAAATATACGTAAGTTATAATTATAATCCTTGGATCGTTATTAGTATATAAATCGTGTTAGTTATTCCTTTCATGGAAGCATTTGCCAATGGGCGACGGTAGTCACTAACCATCAGGGGACCCGTCTGCTCGTATACCACCTATAATATATAAAAAAAAATCAGTTACAAGTGCTGTGTCTATGGTAGAAGGTTCTATTATATAGATATCCGTTCGACCCGTACCGTACCGTGGTATTGCATTATACAGAAGAACTGACGATAACGTAAATATTATGAATCCAAAGGTCGGTCGTTAAAAGAATTAACTGTTAAAATTAATATTACTTACGGAAGATATGAGCAGCGAACAAAAACGGCAGTTATTATTAATTAGTTTTTGCTTGTTTCTCAAGTAATAATTACAATACTAAGTAACTTATTCACTTATATTTAGCAAGTATTATTTGTTGGAAGACTATTAAAGTACGAGCTCTTAAGTCTTGTAGATTTCCGAGTCATTTATTTGGCAGACAGTGTTTTTGGTTAACACGCTTTTATAAACTAGTTATAGGAAAGCCATGCTTCGGCACGTATGGGCCGTCTCGACTCCGCTCGATACCACGGCTTCACAGAAAACCGACAGTGAAACAATGATTGCATTGCTTTTCGCCGCGTGAGTGAGGTTACCGGAGGCCCTAACTCTTCCCTCTCCCCTATTCCCGTCCTTCCCCTCTCCTCCTATTTAATCCCCCTTTCCCGTCTTCCTGCTCTTCCCCCCTCTCCCCCTCTTCCTCTATTCCCACCTTAAAGAACGGTAACGCACTTGTGACTCTTGAGTTACAGGTGCCCATGGGCGGCGGTAGTCATTTACCATCAGGTGACCCGTCTGCTCGTTTGCCCTCTACACCATAAAAAAAAAAGAAGATAAAAATCCGGTCCCGCAGCAGGCCCGCAGAGGTAGATTTCGTGTTTTTTTAATGTTAAACTGTCCAAAAATTTTCCATAGGGAAAAAGTTATGCTGAAAAAACAGTTTTTTTAAATCTTGAAACTCTTGGTAAACCCCTCGTCTTTGTACTTATATGATTAGTTTGACGATTCCAATAGATTGCTTGATAACGATAGTCTAATGATGATCTTAAACATTTTTTTTTCAACCTTCCAAAAGTTATTTTTCCATCATTCGGAAACAGAACTTTTTTTTTCACAAAAAAAATAAATGTACGAGTATATAAGTATGTTCGTTCGTGTTTTAGAACCCAATACATAACAAGCTATGCTTAGTTTATGTTTCGAAGGCGCTGCGCATATGGATACAATATCTACCGGAAAAATCTCGAGTAATCTTCCATTTGACCAAGTTATCTCGTAGATGGCCATGATGCTGCGACAATAAGGGCACAATCCCGCCCTGACCAAACTCGGCGAGGTCCTGCGAGGTCGTCCGGAGGTCGAAGGAGGTTTCGAATCGAATAGCACGGTGCATTAACTTGGTTACAAATTATTATGATTCAGTGGTATATTTTTGGATACGTGGTATATTTTTACAGCGTGAGTCAGTGGTGTAATACTATATACATTCACTCAAAGGCGTATTAAATATTCACATATTGCCAACAAAAATTTGATCCCATCTTACGCAAGCCTTTTTTTTATGGTATAGGCGGCAAACGAGCAGACGGGTCACCTGATGGGGCAACTCAAGAGCCACAAGTGCGTTGCCGGCCTTTAAGGTGGGAGTAGGGGAAGGGTGAAACAGGGTGAGAGGAGGGGCGGGGGGGTTAGGGCCTCCGGTAACCTCACTCACTCGGTGAAAAGCAATGCAATCAATGCTTTACTGCCGGTTTTCTGTAAGGCCGTGGTATCACTGCGGTCGAGCCGGGCCATACATGCCGAAGCATGGCTCTCCCACGATAGACGGTGAAATTCGGAAGTAAATTAAACGGGAAAAGTAGTTAAGAAGGGAAGTCAATCCAAAAAAGAGATGTTGCTTTTACGAGTGGATTTGGAACAGCTCGAGCAGTCAGGGTTAGATACCTGTAACTCTAATAATGCCGCGTTTCAATAAACGGACGGTAAAATTTTGTTGAATTTTCAATGAAAATTTTACCGTCCGTAAGAAAAACGAATCGTTTCTTGTTTATTGGAACGCGGCATAAGTAAACTCGCGTCGTAAAGTTTATCAACTAGATTATCTTAAACGATGCCGATGCGATGTGAATTATAATTTTGATTTACGGCTGAAGTTTATAACTGACCTAATCCAAACTATCATTATACGAGCTTTTGTGTAAGAAGATAACCTTGAAAGAATAAACACAGTACAAAATGCAACGCTACTTCAAAACAGGGCGACTCAAAGTCAATTCAACCACAGAAATTAATCCTCTGAAAAACAAAGAATATGCCTTAGGAACACACACCACCATCATTAAAAGAGGCAAAAGGGGCAAACCTATCATTAAATTTATATCAACGTTTCCACGTAATCATTACCACCACAAACGAGGATTATGCAAAAGAAGGTTCAAGTTTCTCAATGTTTTATTTTTATTTTGTTTTGCATTTTAAACGTTTTTTTTTTTAATTCTTATCATTTATTCGAATAACAAAATGACTCAAAAAACAAAATAGCTTAGGACTTCCTTGGTTACTGGTATATATTCTGAGTTAACGGGGGGTACAAGTTAAACACACGGCGGTCCGTAGTACACTCACGTTTAATACGTTAACTATTACAAGGGTGGGCGCAGCCACTCACACAAAGCGGTTAACCTATATACTAGTTACAAACCCTTTACACGCTCGTAATACCAGAAATTCATTCGCCCCCTCTCCCCAATTGATAGAATATTACAACATATATATACATAAACGTTTGTTATCTTGTAAATATTGAAAAACCTGGGTTTATTTAAATAAATCGTTAAGCTGTCAACACACGGCAGCAGTCAGACGGACAAAGATGTCCTCAATACCTCTTCTATCCCTCGCGCTGTCAGATAAGTACTTTAATAATGTTTGTATGTTTTTTGTATTGAATGAATTATTATTCTAGCCCAAGTAATTATTTTATAGGTGTGCTTAGTCATGTGTTTCGTTTCATTTCATATTGAAGGTCAATAAATTAGATCTGTCAACGGGAATCTATCACGGATCACGACTAAAATATAATGCGAAAGTCTTACTATTTCGTAGTAGGTACCATGATTCCTATGAATTCAAGACTGGCGTCGAGAGACTATCTCGTGTTGTAGACTTCTGAGTTAGTAGAAAATGCTGTAAGACTTCGCATATGATAAAACTACTTCATTATGTATTTATTTCACTTTAAGTAGGGTAAGATTCTACAACAAACATACAAGTATACGTTATTAATGCTGGCTAACTGTCTTCTTCTGTGCTGGTTGGCTGTCTTCTTCTGCTGCTACTGGCACCCTCTCGGACGGTTCCAACTAAAGAAATTTGTTGTAATTGTTGTCTAGCTTTTACTGTTCTGAGGATGACGAATACTTTTCGTTATGCCCGATAACGTGTATGCAAAATTTAATCATGATCATGGTGTAATTAAGGCGTGAAATCATGAAAAACAAACAAACTCATTTTCACATTTATAATATTAGTTTTTGTTAAACTCGTGCCGAAGTCTCGGCCACCAGTCGTTTTGGGTGTAAAAAGTCTGTGTGTTCCTTAGTAATTTATTCAATAAAACTTCACTTAAGTTATATGACATTAACATGTTAATCGTATTTCCAATAAAACTACCAAAAAACAAGAAAAGAGAAGACTACTACCACTCTGTTAAATGAAAAGAAACTATTTGTAGTGAAGCTTTTAATCGTGTCGTAATCATTATCAATGGTGACCAATCTTTTCCAAAACACCCACACGAGCTGCTAATACAATCCTCACTTATTTTAATGGTGTTACCACAAGTAACTTAAGTTAACCATTAGTGTAACGATTCGACCTTGGCAGTCCACTCCCACGCGTGGGCAAAGAGTTTAGTTGGTTATTCCTGTTTTAATTATAGGAGATTTGCTTAGTTGTGTAGTAAGAAAAAAGTAGAACTTTTGTGGTGTTGTAATGTTTTTTGGTTTCTAATAACGTTGTGGCGGCATCTTGTGCAAAGGAAGTGGTTTTGAGTATAGATGCTTGCTTGTACAGTCAGCTACAGAAGTAGTTTAAGAGATGTGGTAACTAATTTTGTTGATTTTACTTCCACCAGAAGAAGGAAAAAAAAAAGAAACACTTACACTCTGGCTGAAAACCGTTTTTCTGCTTGTGAGTAGGGTGACCAAAGCTTAATAAGAGAAGAATTCCTAGTAGAAATGGGCACAAGTGTTGCTAGCATTTATAGACCAACCATTTATTAACCACTTGTTTCCCCAGTTAGGGGTATGAATAATAAGCATACTAGCCACCTTCCCTACGCATTGAGCTACTGGCGTAGGTAAAATATACATACATATATTTATACTGGTCTCTATAATACTCCGCTAACGAAAGTTAACCGCAAGAGTTAATTACGCTAGTGCATGTTCTAAATGGTCGCGCACGGTACGGTTTCAGAGGAATTTCCTCCCGCGACCGCTTCGGCTGTGGAATGAGCTCCCTGCCGAGGTGTTCCCGAAGGACTACATTATGGTCTTCTTTAAGAAAGGAGTGTATAGGTTTTTAACAGGGTCGGTAGAGAGTCGAGGTGAAAGAGGAACAGCAGGCAAAGGAACTTGTTCCACCTGGTTTCTATAAAAAAACCTATCAATTTCCATTTAATATTTAGGTGAAATTTCTTCACCAGTTGAGTGAGTCTAGATTTCCATTCATAGAAATAAAATATCATACTTAAAGTCTGGTAATCTTTAACTAAATAGTCCGAAAGACCACAGACCACATGTCGACATTCTTTCAACTACATATAATGCGACTACAGTACCTCCGATCACCCACGTTATGACCTTGTCCGGGGCTTCGTTCACCAACTATTCAATGTTGATTGATATGCATGTCTGTCCGTCCGGTTTATGATAGCAATCGACAAGCAAATACATTCGTTTATTAATTATTAATAATTGTTTTACTAGACAAAAAGCGTGGAGACAAAAACGTGTCGTTTTGCGGTTAGTTGACAAACAAGCATGCGTTCGTCATGAAAGTTTTGTACTCATTTTAATTAAGTTGTTTGTTAAAGCTTTTCTACTTGACCCAAGTTTACTTAACAAGAAGTTAGGCCGACCCACATTGCTTCCGTAAACTTGGAACCTACAGAACAACGCGTTTAACTTGCATAATAATATTTCACATGCGGTAATGCTACCAGAACACCTTAAGCGTTTGGGATAGAGTTGACAATGAGGGAATGACCTCACTTTTGGCATGCAAATATTTCAATTTGTCATCCCCTCACCGAGGCTAATGGTGGGGTATTATTGAGAACCCTGACTGATCTTGGCAGCCTGGTAAATATTATGCTGCCAGACCATAACAAATAACCCCACTGATAATGCTCGATAAATAAGTCGTATAAAAATAACAATCCTTGTACGTGTTTCGGCAATTTTAAACGTGTGCGAGTTGTAATATCTATCTCCCCTGAGGATTCTTTGCAAAGTCAAGCTATAATACATAAAAAAGAAAGTCGTTTCCATGGTCACATTGCGGATCCATTATCAGGTCCTGGATTTATTTCTTGTAATATTTGCAAAGATAAATCTAATACGATAAAACTCAAGAGGTAGACGGGTCTCAATAGATAGGTAGTTTTAATTGTAGAGAGAAAAAAATTCAGACCAACCAGTTTGGTTGAACTTGTTTAAAATTCAGCTGCAAGAGTTGACAAAAAAACTAAACTGTCAATTTATTTCTTTGTTATTGGAAGACTCATACACACATTTTTTTTGTATTTGTCACGTGAAGTTAAATTAAAATATTTTTGTTGCTATGGCACACATTGGGAGGGTCCTTTGTCTTGCAGTGGACGGGAATAGGCTGATTGAATTGAAATAAAGTTTATATTCGTACCTAATTGAATTTGAGTATTTGGATAACCAAATACTCAAATTCTTCATAAGGAGAACACATCATAATTTAAAATAATTAGGTACTTTGTACAAAATGTTAAAAAAATACGTAAAAGAAAAATAAAATATTGCCAAAGTATCAAAAATCGTAATATTGAAACATACAATAGACAAAAGAAATCTTGCTTTCAAATCCTAGTACACATCTGACGTAATGCAGCGACCGGCAGTCTAGAACACCTATACAACAAAATTATAAATACAAAATGAGCAAAACCTTCCACTCCTCTTTGTCCCCAGACACAGAGATCATCGTTTCCCTCTTTATTAAAATCCAGTATACAATTACTTAACACTATGTAAGTGTAATATCATGCAACACGTCCATATAATCTCAGAATGTCATATCTCTTGATCAGTAAGTTCTCGGAACCTTTGTATTGCGATCAACATGAACTTACGATCAACGGCTTGCATGTCAATTGATCAACCACTTCGTTGGCGATGCTCAACATGTAGCTTACTAGGTATTAGGGGTGTCACTTCGTTTTTCCTAAAGCATACTTGAGTCAGTAGGTTTCGGTTATCAGTATATACACATTATATAAAAGCAAACCGTGACTAGGACAAGGTGATTGACTGATCTATCAACGCATAGCTCAAACCGCTGAACGGATTGGGTTGAAAATTGACACCCAGATAGTTATTATTATGCAGGCATACGATAAGACCGAATTTGTGAAAATTTTACCCCTAAGGCGGTGAAATAGGGATTCAAAATTTGTGTGGAGAAATCGTATAAGAGAGATGAATGAAGTCGCAGGATTACTCCTGTTTCGTGCTTTTTCAGAAACAATCCCTTCAGCAGGTGAAAAGTCCAAAAATGATCTAAAAATCAACATGGGTATCATTTTGAAGGTTTGTCGGGACGTTAATAACGTAAATATCGTCAATTAAAACTGAAAGGCTAAAAGTTATCAATCAAAATCAAACAGGGTGCGAGCGAGGCCACGCTCAAAAGCTAGTTATAAATATTTAGAAAATGGCGCCGCTTAGGTATATATCTAATATGTAATAAATATATAGAGTTTGGTTTTTTGGTTCAACGCACTAATCTCTGGACCTAAAAGTTTTTGATGGTTTTAAGCTACTTAACATCAAGCTATGACCCTTACGAGCGGAGCAGTGACCATAATAGCGGTTAAACCTACGGGGAACGACAGGCATATAAAAGTGGGGTACAAGGATAATGTTTTGTATTTTAATAGACTTAGCCTTTATCTCTATTTTGCCCATCCATAGAACTTTAAAATAAGTATTTTTAAACTGTTCTAAGCTTATATTTAAGCTTTTAAATGTTTTTGTATCATAATTATATTAAAAAACTCGTTTTATCTTCAAATATTATGAGATATCAACAAATAATCTTTAACGCTAACTGACTTTTAAATCCGAAGTAGTGTTAGCCCTAAGTCTAAGTAAAATACTGCGAATATAAGTGATTATCATTTTTGACTATGTATGTCTTTGAAGTTGCCTGTTATGGCACTAAGACAAGGATATAATGGAGAATACGATTGTTTATTAAGTGTAGGAGTGTCCATTAGTTTGTAGATGTGTGTTGTTCTGATCTTTGATAGTGGATATTAGGATAAGCTAAATGGTAATGGAACGTAACAGGATTCGCAAGTAAGTTGTCTTTATATAATTAATCCATTACAGATGGAAGGGGTCCAAAAAAACCACATCAAGTCTCATTTTTCTCACTTTAATTTTAAAATTACCTTTAATCCTTTGACTACTATAGCGGATATCTTACGTAAAGGGGAAGAGGTCACACTTAATTAATGAACGTTTCCATAGTCCAAGCATACGTTTTGGCCACACACTGACCACAGAGGACTTCTTGTCCGTAAGGATCGTAAGGTGCATGAATCTAGGTTATGTTGACGCGTTTCCCATGTTTGAGAAGGTATTCCTGATAGAAAATAGTCATAATTTAAGCATATAATATGATGATATGATGGATAATAGTGTTAAAATCCAGTACGAAAAAAAACAATATTCGATTAATAGAACGTTTAAGTGCGATACTCGATTATTTAATTAATTCATTAATATTGTCGACTGAACGCTATTCTTGGTAATAAAATTGTATAACTTGTATTCGGAATTAGATTTATTAATCACAAGATTTTTAAATAGTACTTGATTCATATAATTCTTTGTATACAGGGGCATGTCGAGAATCTGTCTACTTTTCACCAAACGTTGTTTTGTGAAAAACAGAGGTCTTTTGACAAGATAGTTGTGTTGTTTTTTCTTAATTCGTAAAGTATGATTTGTTCTCTACGGAATGCATTAAGAAGCCTATTTATTTTCGTAACTGAAGCCAATTCAATTTATATAAAGCGAAGTACCTAAACGTTCTTAACCAGTAGTACTTAAGTTTAATCAGGGATTCTAGACTGTGCTTGCGTTTCTATCATTTCAACATCTATACTGTAAGATATATATTTATAAAGGCGTCTCGATACAGCGTTAGGTATTTGCGTGTAGATAAAGGACAGAGCAGACAGATCCATTCTTTAGGCAGTGGTTCGCGTGGGTAGACGGCATGCCTTCATTGCTGGCACTTGGTTGATAGGCCAAAGTACAGACAGAAGCGATTTCTTTTTAAATGCTTCTGTTAAGAGTGGGTTCACGTCGAAAAGGTACTGAATGAGACTCGAACCTGCAACTACAATTCATATCTATTATTCTCTCGTAGGTATTGCGGCTCCAATTCCAACAGATGTTTTCTGTGCTCTGCCTTCATGGCTTTATTTTCTTCGTCAATTTCACACGTCCTTACTAATAAGATGGTTTTGTTTCCCAAAGCATGTAAATTCTTTGTAATCTATAAGAAATATTTATTCGTAAACAATATAGCTACTCTGGCAATACTGAACCGATTTTAATATATCTTTCATTACTAGAAACTACTAGAAAGTTTATATATTCAAAAGTAACATCGTAGAAATATGATAGTAGTAGATACGTAGTAATATGATCAATGCGAATGTGAGTTTGTTTGTTTGTTTCGCATTCACGCCTAAACTACTCAACCGATCATCAGAAACTTTTGCACACACGTTGTTAGGGGTACAGAAAAGGGCATAGGGTACTTTTCATGATTTTAAAACGCTACATTAACGCGAGCTAAGCCGCGTGCAAAAACTAGTTATCTTACTAATATTATAAACTTACTAATATTATAAATGCAAAAGTTTGTGAGGATGGGTGGATGTTTGTTACTCTTTCACGCAAAAACGGCTGAACGGATGTATATGAAATTTGACACACACAGATAGATTATAGTCTGGAATAGCACATATGTTACTTTTCATCCCGGAAATATGTACGGTTCTTGCGGGATAGATTTCACCAAAATTTTCACGCAAACGAAGTCGCGAGCAACACCTGGTTGAATATAATTGAGATAATTTTTTTGTCTGGGATCCATTCAGCTTATAACTTGAGCGTTTATCAATCAACAGCATTACTTAGCACCGTTAACTTACTATATCTTGTTTCTAGATAAACATAGACTCTACAAACATATTTTGTAACGACATGCGATAGATCAAAACTTGCCAATTTCCTTCTCTATCTAATTTGGCACAGAATTATAAGCTTTGGTAACAACTTATAGAGAATATTAATATTACTTTAGCATTCAACTTCTATCTTCTATTCACACTTTAGCAAGCATTCTCTCCAGTTGAACTTTGAATAAAGCAGAAAAGAAAAAGTGGGTGCCTTAAGTTGATAAAATTGTTTAACTAATGGGGCGACTCGACCGGAGTGATACCACGGCCTCAAAGAAAACCGGCCGTAAAGCAATGAGTGAGTGAGGTTACCGGAAACTGTAACCCTTCCCTCCCCATTTTTCACCCTTCCCCTACTCCCACCTTAAAGGCCGGCAACGCAATTGTGACTCTTGAGTTGCAGGTGCCTATAGACGTCGGTAGTCATTTACAGGTGACCCGTCTGCTCGTTTTCCCCATATACCATAAAAAAAACTGTTAGTTACGTAACACAGCGATATCTAGACCATAGACTCAAGCAGACCAATGAGGATAGACAACTTCTAGCTAACAAATATTTCCACTGAACGGGATTTAAAGCTGCTACACTTGACGTTGCGAATCAGGACAGAAGATCATTAAAATTGTCCAAAACAATTTTTTCTTGCTTTATGATGACACAAAGAAACTAAACATTACATTATTACCTGTATATATGTAGCTATATAAAGCCAGAAACACTACTGTCGTTTCGCATCAGAAAAATGACGGTTTTTATACATTTGGTACAGTTAGAAACACACGAAACAGTCGTGTGTTTCTACCTTAACACGTGACGCCTTCTCTCGTTACGAGTAATTTATTCAGTGACAGACGGCATCATAAATAATGTAGACGCCCTCTTAAAACATTAACCTTAACACATTCTACAACCAGTAGCGTCGATAGTTGATAGAGGTGCGCTCACGCAGGCGTGCTCGCGCAACTTAACCGCGGATCATCTAAGCCCACCTTGGCATAGTAATAGGAGAGGTACCACGGGTTTTGGTGGAGAAACCGAACGACTTCGGACGAACGGAAATCACTCGGTTGTTAAGAATAACATAGTGCTATTTGTTTCTCTTCCAATCACAAATATTAATGTTACAAGTTTGCAATTTTGTCCAAAGTCGGTTCTCCGATTACCATTTAATGTTTCTAGAAATTTCTATTGTCCACAGAACTACATGATAACAAGGGATGATCTTCTGCAATGTTTACGATATATCTTAATAGCACTAATTCAAAATCCGAATTATTATCAAGATCCAACTTGTACTAATAGACTTCAACAACTCTTACGAATTATAAGCAGTTATGCAAGTGCTCCTGTTGTTTTAGGCTTTTTGGTTCCTCTGATATTAAGAAATATATTGTTTCCTATGTCTGTAACGTGGAAATGTTTGATGTTCAAAATATAAAATTGAAAAATTGATTCTATAAAAGAATTTTAAATAAGATTATGTATTTTTACTAGCGCCCCGGCTTCGCACGGGTACAAATGATAAAACTAAACACTCACACACTGTCTAATAGTGAAAACCGCATGAAAATCCGTTCAGTAGTTTTTCGGTTTATCGCGAACAGACAAACGCGGCGGGGGACTTTGTTTTATAATATGTAGTGATTATACGAATAAGTGTCGACATCAACAATCAAATTCATGGTATCCCTCCAATATATAGTGAATACAGTGTGAACTTTATAGCGTTCGAATGACCAAAGCCCATTGTTTGAAACATGTATAAATGTGAGAAGTTCTCCATAAAATTTAAAATAGTCGTAATTTTCTGGAATCAATATAATTATTACGTCATATTTGTTGCTGTTACAGTACATTTAGATGTGATTTTTCTGAGGGAGTATGACAATCGTGGGACATAATATGAGACTGACAGTTTTGACTAGTTTTGAACATTTTCATTGGCCTACCCAAATGTCTTACTGCCGTAGCGGTTGGAGTCGTAGCCCTGAGATGTGGTTGAGTTTCGTGATTAACGAATTATCTTAAAGCTAGTGATAAGAAATGCTGGCACCATCGATTCGTACCAGAACTAATCGACGAATGAAAGTGTCTGAATTGACCTATTCGCAAAATAAATCCATTTCTAATCACTGTAGATATGTATGCAGTGAACATAGTGAACACAGTTACAATATACCACGTGTTTAGTTCCCGCTAGACTTCAAATACTATATGGATTTTTAATCTCGAACTAGTTTACCAAATAATTATTTATTAATGTATATTTTGTTTTTAAAATCTAAGGTGTTTTTTAATCTAGTAAGGAGCTCTTAAAATAAAACCTCTTTTAAAAAATATAGCTGGTTATTTCTACCCAGTGTCCATCCGAGTTTTTGTGTGTTCGAGACTTTCGACGGAGATTTCTTACCATCAATAACCTAATGAGTTACGGACGAATTCCGAAAATAATTATGTTATTGTTATTGCTAATTTAGTAAATATATGCTCGTAAAACCGGTTATATTTAAAAAACCACAATAACAATACGTCTATTTAAAGTAAATTTATTTGTCTTAGATTATTGCGACATCTCATTTTACTTTTTAATCATAATTTATTTATAAACACATATTCAGGTTCATTCATATTCAGGTGGTGTATTTAGTTACAAGGATATTTAATATTTTAGGTTCAGCCACACGCACGAACACTAACTTAAAACAGGGGTTCCTAAACTTTCAAGGTAAGTAACGAACCTTGATTAGTAAGTGTTTTAAAAGTAGAATTTAAAGTATTTACTCTAATAAAAGTTTCCACGAACGCCGCCCCACCGAAAAATGGGTATGCGCAGGAATGTGGGTATGCCCAGGAATGTGGGTATGCCCAGGAATGTGGGTTTCCATAAAATTTTAGGGATTTGATGCGTGTTCATTACCTTAAAAGTTTCCTGCACTAATGTTAAGAATGAAATTATTTCACTGTTTTATTAAAAATTGTGTATACTTAGTTCAATATTATGTCTGACAGTTACTGTTGTAAGCGCATGTCTGGGGTAATGTAGTCAGCCCGGGCCGCATAATTTTCGCTATGTGAAAGGTTCTCCTCAACACATATTTTGTGCTACTTCTTCGCGGAACCCTGGTAACTTTTTAACCCACTTTAGGAATCGCTTTCTTAAAGGACAAACATTTCTAACTCATACCTAAATCAAGACAGAAGTTTTATAATAATAGAAGAAGACATACGCTGTAACTGTTGGGTCTGAAATATGGTTGTTGACAGTCAATTTCATTCAGTTTCTCTTTTTTAACCTCCAAATTGCGCATTTTATAGAACAGCACAGAAATAACAACCTGTGACGTCACGCCTGGCATGACAATAAAAAAATACTTAAAAATAATGATGTCCTAATTTCAGGAAGACTGTTAAATAATTTATTTTAACCATAGGAAAAATACTATATTGTAGATTTTTTTTTTATTTTAAGTAAGTACACCTACAATAACCAATTATACATAAGTTTTATTCAGGATTGATTAGGCATATAGGCGCTTGGTCTTTCAAAATATATTAAAAACGCTTGGATTTTAACGCTAATAATTAAGCCATTTATAATCCGAGAACTATGCATTATCATAACGTAATAAAAGTTGACCTTGCTTTTATGAACTTTGAAATGGATTCACATCTTGTTTTGCGTTCATAGCTTCTAATATTATAAATAAAGAGAGTAAATTTTGAATGTGTGTTTATGGAGGGTAATCTCCGAAACCACTACACACTACCACACAAGTACGGCTACTTAAAAAAAATTACCCCACTTTGAAAGGTACATTAGATAACGCTTAAAAAGTAATACAAACTTTCTCGTTCATGTTTGTCAGCAGACGTTCCCGTAAATCATAAAATACTATATTTTTCTATTCCTCCATTCACAAACCAGACTCCATTCATCCTATATTATTATGCAAACAACGATCTCTAATCAATAACGTTGAACAGGATAACGAGACAAAATAACCGGCTATTTTATTTCGTAATAGATCAACTGTAATATAATTTATTGTGCGAATGCAGACCGGTTGAAAATAACTTGAATGTAAGATGTTATCTTGTATTTGACAAATTATGTCTAGGGTACAGGTGTCGTAAATTTATGGGAACCGCCAGCAATTACATTAGGGGTTGCAGACAACCACACGCCTTTGTTTCCCTCTTTGAAATCCTGATGGCTCACGCGATCGAATGTTTTTGAATTGATTAAAAACCACACGGTATGCCATATTGTGGCTGAAATAGGAGGGTGTCCGGGAACGATGGTCGTAATGACTTCTGTGGTCTCTTCTAGCGTCTGCCTGCAAAAGCGCAGACATCTGTTTCGGGTAGCTGCCTAACTAGCCGCCTTCCAGGCACATACAGCCTCCGCGGCTCATCCAGACACGGCCACACTCAGGGCGGGGCTAGAAGGAGCGGTCCAAGTGGAGATATAAAAATACACATGCTTGTCTGTTGTTTAGCGGTTATTAAAAGTTACTATGAAGCGTTGCCCACAATGCCGCATGTCCCAAGCACTCGCAACAGTCACAGAGTCATAAGGATCTTGCCATGGTCTAACGCTCGTCCCATAGCGCTCTGGTGATCTTTTTCAATAACAGAAATATGCTAACAATGTTGGTTAGATGCAGGTTCCGTTCGTGTCGAAGACATTTGCATGTGTAAGTAATTCCCACAGTTGTAAACCAACCTTTCTCGTATTTTGTCACATTTTTTCCGTATCTGTTAGAACCAAGTCAAGGGTACACAAATCAGCATGCAACGAAGACGCATTCTGTAGAAAGGTTACGAGATCAAAGACAGCCAGAATTTAAAGTTATTTCTTTCCTTCCTCCAAAAAAGGAGACTTTCTTTTCTTCTGATCAATGCGCTTCTACCATCTTTAGGGGTTATCGTCTCCTATTCGTGTGAAAGTCAATAACCATAAATCTAAACTTCCTGATTCCGAAGAATTTATTTCATAACCAAACTTATTGTGTCATAAAATATTATGGTTATTGAACATATTAACATAGCACCATCTATTACACATGTTTGTGAATTTTGGTAAATACTCGATAGAACGTGTTCGCACTTATTTTATAGCGTCGAGTGAGCATTGTTAAAATTCTTAATTTTTCATGTGTGTCACGCAATCGGAAAATATGTACTCATATATACTTGAAAACAAGCATTCGTCCGTTCTAATTGTAAGAGAGAGACAATTAGAACGGACGAATGCGGACGAAACGGATTTTGCACTTCGTCACCAAAGGAACCCGGTAAAAATCGTGTCATATAGATTACGAAGTTGAATTTCTGACCTACCTTCTCATCAGGATATTCAAAAGATTGTTCTAGTAGTACTGTTTAACAGCAATTCTCTGTAGGATCCTTATTATGACCCCACTCGGATGTCTTCGATTCGAGAAGATTTTAGCTCCCCCTCTCTAAATATAATTAAAAATAATAATTTGAGACACTTCACACAATGTCTGTTCCCAAACTAGGCAAAGCCTGTACTATGGTAACCAGCCTGCTGATAAACATACTTATATATTACTAAATAATACACACATTATAGATAAATAAACCCAGACACAGAACAAATGATCGAACATAATATAGCACATAATTACCTGCTATTCTTTCACAGACTTATATAAATTAAGAGTTTTATTTATACCCATTCCGTAAAGATATATTTTGTAAACATGTGTCTAATAAATATGTCGTTATGATACATAATATGTACATTCTATAAAAACGTTCGTAAGTACGAAGGACATTCTTGCTTCTCTTACCCCATGCTCAATATATAATGTATTTGGAGTCGCTACACTTATTTTCTTTATAGACATAATAAATTGTCGTTTGAATATATTTTAATTATTTAACACGGTGATCAATAGGTTGACGACATTAAAAATATACGGGCTTTAAATTAAAACCTTCTCGAATGTTTAAAATTAATATGAACAGGCTACAATTGTGGTGGTCTATTGATACAGCCACACCTTCCCATGCATAATGTAATATTTTTAGGATGAATAAAACAGTTAGAGATAAATTACGTCACATGAATTTCGTGGTTTTTGGACCCCCCCTCCCCGTCTTTGTCACAGGTTGTCATTTGCGGAAGCAAGCTCATGACCCCCCCAACCCTTGTCACACAATGTCACACTTCGTTGACCCCCTTCCGCCCCTTAACATGTGACGTAATTGCCCCTAAATTTTGCATAAACGTTGTCAGGGGTACAGAAATGGTAAAAAATTTACCTCTCCCAAGGGAAAAATGAATTGATGGGCAAAGTCTACATTAACCTAATTAATTTAGTTTAATTTCAAGAAACTTTTGCCTCACACAACCAATCTGGGGAACAAATTGTCGCCTGTGGTATTTCCGGACCTATACGACCTTCAAACCTTCAAGGAAATAGCGTACTCCCAACTCAAAGACCGGAAACGCACTTGTGACTCTTGAGTTGCAGGTGTCCAAGGGCGGCGGTACCACTTACCATCACTTACCATCAGGTGACCTGTCTTTTGCCACCATAGAAGGGTGGCAAAAGCTAGTCCTTCATAAATATCAGTTCAGGATGTTTTTATTCCAATAGTAATGACGATTTGTCGATTGACAAAATAGATAAAAGTGCATCACGTGCCTTTAGGAACCTTGTCTAATTAAATATGCCATTTAAAAAACCAAATGTGATAAATAAATAAGATATGCTACAAATAACTTACCCAACATTGCAAGCGAAGCCCCGGGCCACAAGAACATAATTTACATTCCATTTCACGGTGTTGCAACTTGTAGTTATCAATCTGCATTAATTTTTGCATATTTAAGTACCCTGTAGATGAATTGATGGTAACCTTTTAATTGATGTCGAAATTTTCAATTATCTTATTGCATATGTGCTTAGGTCGAAGTCATTGGTTACACTTGCAGTAGGTGCGCTGTAATTGACCCTCAGGCAGAGAGCAATTTTTTTTATTTTTAATAATATTTGTCATGGTAGTAGTTATATATATATTAGCAGTTCCCGCGCGGCTTCGCTCGCGTGTACATATTTTGCGCCGAACCTAATTCTTTTTCGAGCGACTACATATTTATTTATTTTGTGCCGAACCCTAATTCTTCCTCCAAAATAAAAGTAGGTTAAGTTACACTATATAACATCAGCTACCTGCCAGTGAAATTTCCGTGGAAATCGGTTCACCCATTCTGGAGAATAGCCGGTACAAACAGACAGACGCACAAAAACTTTAAAAAATTATTTTTAGGCATAGGTATCGTGCAAATAAATGTATGAGCTTAAAAAATAACTATTATTTTGACAGTACAAACAGTATTTGTTGTTTTTGTATTTATATATTTCGACTGGCCTGTTGGTCTAGTGGCTGCTGAGCCAGAGGTCGTGGGTTCGATTCCCACCCAAGACAAATAATTGTGTGATGAGCACGATAATTTGTTCTGTGTCTGGGTGTTATTTATCTATTATATGTATGTATTTAGAAATACATAAGTATGTTTATCAGCAGTCTGGTTACCATAGTACAGGCTCTGCCTAGTTTGGGATCAGACGGCCGTGTGTGAGATGTGTGAAGTTATTATTATTATATATAGTTTGCCAGGAAGTCCACTGTCTAAATATTTGTGTGTTAGACACAGTGTCAGGCGGACAGGTTATGTAGATCTATTAAGTTCTGTCCGCTGGTTTTACGTTCGTATGAGTATATGTATTGTAATTTAGAGTTAAGTGTAAAATAATAAATCAAAGTTAAGTCTACGTCGAGAAAAAGTTAGCTAGTCTTTAGGTACACTAGGTTTTTGAAATTTTCAAATAAGAACACAATCTTTTTTAATTCCCTAATACTTTTTCTCTGATGGCCAGTGAGAAAACTCACCAGAAAAGTACTGCTAAGCTTTTTACGGTTTCGTCTAACTTGTATTTATGACTTTAAGTTAAACTATATGTAATCTGTGTAACTTGAGTTCCCACGTAATCAAACAAGTAATTCCGAACGCAATTTGCTCATAAAATCTAATTGGTTTTACGATTCGGCAATAGTTTGATAGTCAGTTCTAAACCGTTTGACCTTATTTGACCTGCTCCACAATTAAGAAAATGCAAATATCACATTTCAGTCACGCCTATTTTAACTTAATTAAGTGTTAGGACTTATTAAAGATTTGTGTTTTTTTTAACTTACTAAAGCTAGTCCTACTAATATTATAAACATGAAAGTTTGTGAGGATGTATGGATGTGTGGATGTATGGATGTATGGATATTTGTTACTCTTTCACGCCAAAACTACTGAACCGATTGCGATGAAACTTGGTATGTAGATAGCTGGAGACCTGGATTAACAAATAGGCTTTTTATCCCGATATTCCCATTTACGGGGGTGAAACCGCGGGGCGCTGCTAGTGTTAAATAAAAACTTTTTGTAAAAAAGTATTTTAAGTTTTAATTAATAAAGTTTATTTTTCTTAGTATCTTGGTTTTTAATCGTGTGAACGAAACCCGTGTACTCCGGTAACTATGAGACACGAATCCCTTTTTGCATTTATTGTATGTTCTTTAGAACTAGTGTAAATAAAATATGTATTTTTGTGAACAGTTCGGCGATGGAGAGCCGCGTGGGCTTGGACTACATCGTAGAACATGCTGAATACACGGGCAAGCTCGCCGCCGCCCTCACCTCACCAGCTCCACCTGTCAAGAAACAGGTATTTATGAACACCACTGTTAATAAGTAAATAATATTAATTGTCTATACTGTACAACAGAAGTTGAATACAATAAATAACTTAAAACTATTAAGTAACTTGTAGAATTGGCGGTTTTATCGCATAAAGGAAATCTTTTTCAGGCAACTGTAGGGTTGACTGATACAGTTACGGGCCATTCATAATTTATTTCGATCGTCAAGTTACGAGTGCGAAGGGCTTAGAGCAGAACAATAGCCGACTTCCATGAGCGCTCGCCTAATGCGGTGGCGCAAGGTTTTGAGGACTGATCAAGAGTCTTGAACTTAACGGTTGTCAACGGTGCAAGTATAGATTATCTAGGTCTGTCAGGGGACTGACCTGGACCAGGGGTTTTTGGGGACTTCTTTGGTTATACGCTGGTCCTTTGCAATAGAATACAGTTAAGTTAATTTATATTCTACTCTACATATGTAGAACAATAATTCTGGATAAAATATTCCCAAAAAATGTACTTATGTGTTTGGTAACGAGTGGTTGTCGAAGTCTGGGACATTTTAAATCTTAACATATGGTCCCATCGATCGTTCAGCTCAGCTTCCTACTTAAAGTGCATTGTATTGCATTCTTAAGTCTCCCAAATGATTGGATTATATTCGTAATATACTTTAAATGTAATATGTTGACGTTATTTGACGATAGTGTCCTTGGTATACACTGTGAATAAGATTTCTTTTACATCTCAGCCAATAGTCATTGTATTTTAAAGTACTTTTTTGTTATTTTAATATAATATATGTTTTAATTTGTTTTTGTTAGGTGTTCGAGCTTTTGTCAGCGCTGTGCGTGTACAACGCTGACGGCTACGCCAGAGCGGTCGACACGCTACAGCGATATAAGGTAATTATAAATATTTTTACAACATACTAATTAGATATTGCATATTAATAAATTGGGAGGTTTTTAATCTACAGATGTTACCTTGAGCAATACTGGTTATTTTTCTTAATAGATTTGCGATAGCATAGTATGTTGTCTCTGAATAGAAAGATTGCAACCACGAAAATAAGGTTGACAGAGAATCGAACCCACAACACTAGGGGTGATGAGGTAAATATTTAAAGTTTTCTTTGTCATAAAGATTTCAAGATGAAAGAAAGAAAGAAAAATGAGTAAAGAGAATGGTCTTCACTATTTTTTTATTCACGTACCTTGGGAGTAGGTACATAATATCTTGTATATCCCTGAAAGGATGAACAGTTGTTGTTACCCACTCACATAGTTTTCCTACAATCGGCGTTAACCTTCCACGCTTCACAACTCCGTGGTGCTTCTGAGGTTCACTTAATACAAAAAAATGAGGGAATGGGAATCAAGCACGGGAGTCTACAACTCAAGAACCATTAGCGTATACCACGGAAACCAACAAGACTTTGACATAATAATGTTTTTTCTTATCTAGTTTAAATTAGACCGTAGCGCCGCCACCCTAAGGGTTGCGTCAGACATCGGGCGGAAACGTCTCCTTAAACTTGAAACGTCCGAAAGAATGATTTCATTTGATAAAAGCTAATTCTCTTTGCAACAACAAAAACAGTCTTCTTTCTTTCGACAACGAAAAACGTGAATTTTAAAAAAACTATTTTTTCCCAGACCTTAAAGGGTGAGAGATATCGTTTGTCGGTGGTAGTTGAAGAGCTGAAGAATGCCACCACCACGGACTACAAGACAGCGTTGGTTGCCTTCATCAACTGTCTCATCATCTCTGCACCACGCTTGCCCGATAGGATACGGGTTAGAAATGAGTTTATAGGTAAGTGAAGAATGTCCCAACTCTCTTACCAAGGGTAAAAAAGAGAAGGAACTACAGCATATGCTTGTATACTGATAGGCAAAGATAAAAGAGTTCAGAGTTCAGTAACTTGTCTCCTTTGTCTGTCAAACGAGTTTCTTTTTTTACACGACTGCTTAAAAAGGAATGTGGTACTTTCAGGGTTTATTTATTCCATCATATATATATACTTCTAAATGCCTGAACAGTTTTAGATGAATGGGTATCGTTAGAATACTAATCATCCCGATTAACACTGCCTAAGTATAAATATTTTGAAAAAAATCAATACAGTGGCTGAATTCCGTCTAATTCGATTTTTGGCAGGGCAGCTGTGTTTTCAATCTTTTTAATTAGTTACCTGTTTTATTTAGTAGCTATTAATGAGCTTTAGTGTACTCAGAAAATAAATGGATAGTTATTTTTTCCATATCGTTAACTTAATCGGTTAAAACACAAAAAGGTGGAAAGCGTCAAATGAAAAAAATACTAAAAAACTATTAGTAACAAAAATAACTAATATATCCAGTAAATATCAAAGAATCAACTAAATCATTTCCATATATTTGCACTGTACAATAATATTTACTTTGCTTATCAACATCAAATATTGAAACACGTGTATTTGTATGTTAACACATTTGTATCTGCTTACAGGACTGGGTCTGTTGCCAACATTGAACAATTTGAGGTAAGAACATTCAGCATAATTATTATTAAAATCGTGTCCGTTGTTTGTATGTTTGTAAAGTCCCCCGCGACACAGGAGTAATTCCTAATGCGGGAGTTGTCTTTTTTAAAAGAAAAAAAAAATTGCCGTTCCCCGCCTGCGTTTCTGATCACTGCTCCTCTTCGAAGGGTCGTAGCGTGATGTTACATAGCCTACAACCTTTCTCAATGAATACTCTATCCAATAAAACATTTTTTTTTTAAATCCGACTTACCGTAGTTCCAGAGGGTAGCGCGTTTAAACAAAGAATCAAACAAACAAACAAAAAAACTTCAGCTTTGTAAGTACTTATAAATAGTATATATGTGCCGTGTTGTTGTTTCATGCTATGCATGGAAATTTATTATTATATAAAAATTGAGGAGAAAATCTACCGTTCCATCCGACTTGTAGGTCCAGGGATTATTGCGTTGCGTAACAAACGAACAAACAGACAATCAAATAGGAAAGTCACCAACTTTATTATATTAGTATTTAGAAAATTGTGGTAATACTGTAAGCACGAAACCACTATAAGACATACTGACATTGTGAACTTGAAAATTTGCCAATAAAGTTAAGATTTTTCTTCTTCTTTGGGTGCCTCTCCAATAAATGGCAAGTCAGCTCTGCATATTTTACCTTCTCTTTAGCAGCTCGTATCTGTCATGCCCAAGCACGTTGCCTAGATATGAAACTTTGAGCTGGTTAATGGTCTGCAAAAACTTGGGATTCTGGCTGATTCGTCGTAGAACTTTCTCATTGATGACATTTTGAGTCCAGGAAAGACAGATTATTGAGCTGGTATGAATGACTATGCAGTATGTACAATAACACGTATATTAGCCACAAAATACAGTCTGTGACAGACGTGTCAAAAAATTACACAAAATACATTTTCTTCAAGCAACGACTGTTTAAGTTTCAAAGGTCCGGCTAAATTGCAAGCGTCTATAGGTAACCGCTTACCATCAGGCGGTCCGTATGCTTGTTTGCCACTGACGTGGTATAAAAAAATATTAAGTTATGGTCACACTTGGCCACAGATCTAGTCTGTGCACTTGACACAAACTCCAGCAGGTCAACAAACCAAACATAAATATATCTCCGACATTCATTACGAACTTGGCTGACTATAAATTATGAGCCGGCGTGTATACTTACAATAACATAAATTATATATCAGCTTGACGAGACTTTTGGGGTTCCGCAATGGCGTATAAAAATGAAAGACATTGCTATAGAAATTTCGGTTTTATTCTTCTAAAACATAAAGTCATCAACCTATAAATAAACAAAAACCAGCCTGAGTTGAAATTAAGAAAATGTATATTTTACTAAAAATAAGGAACCTACTGACTTGAAGTATAGTTTTAGCCTACGACGGAAAAAGGAGGGATGCCATAAGTTTAACGTGTACTAATTTTATATATGTAAATCATTTGTGTGTGTCCATCAAAGCTCCTAAGCGGATGGACCTATTTTGATTTAGTTTTTTTGTTTGAAATGTGACTTGATCAAGAGTGTTCTTAGCTATAATTTAAAAAAATCGGTTCAGATTGTCGAACGAGAGAGCTCTTTCTAATCGTTGAAGTAATTTTTTATTTTATTTTAAATGTATACTTTAAAGATTTACGTTGTACTCAGAGAGTCTGACAGTTGCCCTGTATCAGGGGTGAAGAGACCCGCGTCTCTGTCAGGTATTATGGTTTATGAAGCATACTATAATTATAAATCGACGAAATTTGACCAATAATACACATAAACGATGTGGAATCTTTATGTCGCTAGTCCGGCTCAAACTTGACCGGTTTTTTTTCTGTCTGCGCCCGCGCCGGTTGATTGAGCATAGTAATTGAAACTGCGACAAAAAATAGTAAGACCATTAAGTTTTTATTTAGTTAATATCTTTATTTAGTAATAAAGTAATGATGTGTGTTTTAATTTTTATGGAATTGGCTAATTTTCTTAATGTACCGGATATTCATGTGGGCACAGTAGTGAGATTTTTGTTTGTTTTAACTGTTTTTTAACGAGTTTCTATTTATATAACTCTTTACCGTTAAGAGAACGTAGTTTACTGTGGCTAAACAACCTTTGAACAGGCCCTTCACTGTCGTAGTTTTGCAATCCTTGTAGTTGAGATATCAAGATTATTAAGTGGTGTGCAGAATCAAGGCATAGGAAAAGATGATCAGACAGCTTAGGGTTGCCATAAAAAATATTTTTTTAACAAATTGCAATATATAAACTTATATAAAGTATATAGTATTTAGTAGTGTTATAAGTAATTTTAATAAGCAGTATTCTTCATTATAATTTTCAACCTTTATAGGTGCAATATTTCCTTTAAATGGGACCAACTTTAAGTACAACAAATTCAATTAAAAATAAAAATCATCATCACCAACCATGTGCCTAACCTTGCCCCCATTTTGTTTGGGGTCGGCACAATCTGTTTTATTCTATTCAATTACAAATGATGAAAATATCGCGTAATAAAAGAACTAACAACAAAAATATATAGATACGGTCAAATTGAGAACCTCCTTTTTTTTCATAGGTTTAAAAGAAATGAGTCGAGTTGAGAAGTCGATAGTCCTCCTTTTGGAAGTCGGTAAAAACTTTTGTACGTTTAGGAAATTCAAGAAAAGATTATTAAATTTAAAATATAGTATTTTTGTACTATATTATTCGTCTGTAATTATAGTACAATTGACAAAAATTTAAAATGATATTATATAACTTTATATTATAGAAGAGGTGTCAACCTTAGGCTAGCATCTAAAAACTCGGTGCGATCAATAGAGGAGCAGTAGGTACTACACCACAGATAAAAAAATAATTGTGCATAAAGCTAGACAACAAACACGAGCTCTCAGAACTATCTATGATTCCGAACTTGAAACCAGTATTTAAATAATAAGCCGTAGGATATATTTTGGCTACTTAATTACTTATACACATGTTCCAATCTAAGGTTTTTTAAATATTTTGTGTAGTAAGTTTTAATGTGTGAGATAAAACCATTCCTGATATTTGTTTTAAGCTGTTGCTCAAAACACAAAATATTTCCCTGTTCCCGACGTTTCCACGGAATCTTCCAAACTACCTCGTCGTTTCCCCTGGATACTACAGTACGGGTTCTTGAAAAGCATTTTTACTGGATCGGCAAGACACGTGTGATAACTAACCCCGTTGCGGGCGTTTCTTCCAGAATCATCATGTCTAGACAAGGGTTGCCAGTTAAAAACTTATAATTTCCTTGCTATAGTAATAAGTACATATGAAAATTATTAGGTATTTAATTAGGGTTTAATAGCCCACTTTTACCTGTTGTATTTTTAAGAACACAGTTATTTGTGTCGTGTTGAGTAAGGAATGTGATTAGCGATTGCCTAAACACCGCACTCCTTGTGCGGTGTTTAGGCAACTCTAAATGTTCTCAAAACTTTGTTAAAACTGGATACGAGACCAGAAGCAAAATACCGGGACATTCCTGGATTTCCCGTCCATCTGGAAACTTAAACTGGACCGAAGGATATACTGCTAGCAACTTAGTTAAAATAAAATAAAAACAAAAGAAAATTTCAAAACAATTAAAGTAATATATTACTATAATTATCACCATTCGCAACCTCTTATATCTTTTTAAACGGTTATTACGTAGAACCGAATTGGCCAATTAAACATTTACGAGTGTCAGGTATATAAAATACATTAGCACCGAAAAACAGGTCAAAATATCGTTAATAACTGGAATTAATTACGAATAAATGAGCAAAAACTAGGTGAGTTTTGTAATGTAAGGCGCTGTTTAGCACCGTGTTTTGTTCTTTAAATGTATGATGTAGTATCTAAAACAAAATCTCCTTACTTTCAAGAAAATCAATATTATTATAGGTATTTATTATTATAGGTATTTATTTATTATTATAGGTATTTATTTATTATAGGTAACAATATTCTTATAGGTACAAACAATGCTACACAACGAACTAACGTCTTACGTTATGTTATACTTAAAAGAAGATTTGTTTTCAAAAAAGTAACTTGAATTTTTGAGAATTTATTTCCTTAAACTTAACTCCGTCCGTTGCAATCCCCACGGTTCATCACCACACCGGGGCTCATGGTGAAGTTATACTTCAGAATCGAACCGATTACAACCACACGGTTTTCCGCTATAGGTTATTGCACAGGCTCGGGTACAACCTAAGAAGGAGATAGCCCAGAACCCCCACCGAGTTCTCTGGCCTCACTCCTGAGTGAATAAACTAACTAGACTTATTTGTTGTAATAATATTTTATTTTATATAATAAAACTGAAGAGCTTTTTTGTTTGTTTCAACACTCACAAATCTCTGAAGTCAGTCAGATTTAACGATAACGCGATAACTTAAACAAAACCCTTTTTGATCCCTTTATTACCAAGATGAAATCACAGACTCTCCTAAAAAACACTGACACTTTATGACCAGATATAATACCTATCTGGTCATAAACATTTATAAATCCCAAGTCAAGTCTCAACATTAATGCAACTACCAGCTCTTAAACCCCTTTTAATGATCAAAACCAAGACAGTGTTTTGTATTCTTAGTAGGAAAACGTTAGCAGAGGGTGCGTGGGCGCATCGCTTGGCCCGCACCAAATATGGCTGGTTATCCACTCTGAATACTCGTTAAAATATTAGTAAGAACGTAAAATGTGACTAACTCCTCGAAACCGGTTCCCGACCGGACCGCGTAACGTTTATGCAAGAATTATGTTAATATTATACGAAGAAAAACTTTAAATATCAAATATATTCGTAGTTCTATTACCTCATTCGCTGAAATTATTAGTCAAACTCATGGCCAAAATCAGACTATTCATTACTAAATAGTAGTGAACTCTCTGTGGAAGCTCCTCCTTAGGCTGTTGGATAGCATAAAACCTGTGTCGTCAAACTGTGGCTACCATCACCGCTACCGACAAAGGGGCTATTAGCGCGCGTATTAATCACTGCAGAAGATCTTCTGCACAATCCTGCAGAAGATTTTATACCAAAGGAAATATTGAACTGTCCACGCACTTTTATTTCGTTTATTTGTTCTTTACTAGGGTGTCCAAAGATTTTGACTAAGGAGTTTTTTATGGGATAGGAGGAGGAAGATAGGACGGGTCACCTGATGGTAAGTGACTACCGCCGGCCATGGCCACTTGCAACTCAAGAGACAAGTGTGTTGAAGGCCTTTAAGTGGTGGCTTCCGGTAACCTCACTCACTCGACGAAACACAACGATTCATTGCTTCACGCCAGTTTTCTGTGAGGCCATGGTATCACTCTGGTCGAGCCGGCCCATACGTGCCGAAGCATGACTCTCCCACTTGACAACTTGAATATGAAAGCCATAGAATAACAAGTTTCTAAAAATAAGTGGTTTAATTTATACCATCTAGGTAATAGGTGTCAGGTCGATGCTCAAGGTATGAACCTGTCCAACGCGGTTAAAATAATTAAACATCATTAAAAAGCTTAGTAGCAGTCCAGTAAGCCCATTTACCCCTTTCTTCAGATTTGATAAATCTGTATATTGGGAGAAAAACAATTGCTGGTTTGATAAAGGATCACGTGGTTACCGTGGTGATGCGGGGATATACAGTCCACCCAACGCTAGCCCGCGAGGTGGCAAGCTTCTCAACTCTTGCCCATAATTCGGTAGTCACGTTAACCCATTGTTCCTTAGACATGAAGCAGCCAGCCAGCCAGACTTGGGTGTCCAACTGGACGTATTCGAAGAACAGAGGGAGAGTGACGAGGCGCAAGGTCCAGGAGGAATCAACCTCAACTCACATCTAGATGTGTTCTACGCCATCCTTAAACAGGTACGATTTATAAATATTACAGTTTGTTTAATTTATATATTAACTAACTTTTTCCCGTAACTTCGCTTGCAATACCTAATGTAGATTTGGTTAATAGATTCGTGTATCCCTCAAGACCATTCCTTTTTGAAGGGATGAAGAGTACCCTATGTCCGTTTAAAATTTCATGATCATAGGTCGAGTAACTACTCAACCGAAGGTCGAAAGGTTAAGGTCGAAAAGCGTAACAAACAAAGAAACATACTCACCTTCGCATTTATAATATTAGATAATAGATGAATTTTACCCAGTCGTGGGTTTTAACCCGGGTGACTACTCATCTATAGAGATGGGTAATCACGTGGGTTTTTACCCAGTTGTGGGTTTTAACCCGGGCGATTACCGATCTCTAGTTAGGATTAATGTTATTGTCTTTTGAGTTCTTTATAGACATGCAAACACGTTTGATACAGCATTTAACTGTAGCATACATATCTGATCGTAAATACTATCGTAAGACATGTTAGTTATAGAAAAAAAAACCAAATTTGTCAAGCCACTTTTTAGTGATGCGCTTACCAAGGAACACAGTTTAATGTTTATTTAGACATATAGGTAAAATCCAAAAAGTCAACGACCGAATCACTGACTTAAAACATATTCATATCGACTTAATTAAGATTAAGGTAATGGACTAGAAATCGTCTTTGATGAACAGACAGCAGACAGATACTTAATAAATATTTATAGCTATTGTTATTCTTATTAGCCCATTGACCGTTACACGAACCAAGTGATCACCTGAATGATTTATTTATTTGAAGAAAACGAACACAGGTATACACTTAACTAACACAGTTACAAATTTGGAAAAAAGAAAAATACAAAAAAGCCACGCCATTAGTAACTAAGTCTTCTTATACATAAATTCAATAATGTTTGTTTGTATTCAGTCATCATGAAATTTCGCCTACACGTTGCCAGACATACAGCAAAGGACAAATTACTTCTACGCAATCGAAGCCGCGGGCAAAAGCCACTTCGCTGCGCCGAGTGTTGTAGGTTCAAATCCCATACGGGACAAAAACCTGTGTGATCCACAAATAGTTGTCCTGAGTCTGGGTGTTCTTTGCGTCCGTTGTTTGAATGTTTGTGAAGCCCCCCGACACAGGTACATTCCTAATGCGGGAGTTGTCATTTTAAAAAACAAAAGCTCTTATATAATATAATATTAAATATCAGTGAATATCTATTCGAACTATAGATTTATTTTATTTCTTCGAAACTCAAGGGCTACAGTAGTAGTATCCGCGTAAAAAACACTGATATTAAACTAATTCTTAATCAACTCAATATCAAACAAAAAAAAATTCCAAAAATAATTTCTTCCTGCGCTTCTTTTGATTCTAATAACACAATAATTAGCAAAAAAATCGTCTTTATAGGTGGCCGATACACCTCAAGAGATCCCATTCCTGAGCATCCTGCAGCATCTGTTGAAGATAGATCCGAAGGAACCAGTGAGCGACATCGTGTGGGATACAGCAGAAACACTGGTACATCGTGCTACGTTACTGGAGAGTAGAGAAGATGCTGCGAAACTACTCAGAGCTCCTAGTGTTCAGGTTTGTAGCCAATACCATATGCTGTTAATGTATGTTTTAAGTTTAATATACCAACCACCACATGACAAATACTTGAAAGTATTCGCAAAAACATTATTGAGAGACAAGACTACGCTAAACTGCTACCTACTAAATCTTATATAACCTCTCACTCTGACTCTGTCAGCCAGCATCGAGAACAGTGATCCACAATAGCCCCATCCGAAGACTTCACTTCTTCCAAAAGACTTAAAGACAAAGAAAGCATTATGAATACTTCAATTTTATTTAATTTATCGTTAAATTATTAAAAACTTAAATAATGTCTTTTATTTATTTTAGAAAAAAACAAAAAAAACTTTTGTCCTAGTTAAACACAGACGCAGTATCCCTACTGGGGCAAACTTTCCAACCTTTTATAAAACCTTGCTGAGGTAACCATATACGCCACTGCATTTTTAACAGCCAATGGCTTTTAAGCACTCATTCTTCTTCTGAGGATCTTACATTGTTTCAATTGTCCTTCAGGCCAAGGTCGGCTGCACATGTCAACATAGAGACATATCTGGTGGTGCGAGGAAACAAAGTCTGCAGCGAGCCTTATCCCCACCACCGCCACCGCCTGTCATGGCACCACCTGCAGGTAATTCTTGGTATAATCATTTTACCTTCGTTCATTCATTCATTCATTTCAGTTCAGTTCAGTTCATTCATTCCTTCTTTTAGTCAATTTAATACAAAACATATCTATATTATCTATACTAATAATACAACCAAAAAGTTTGTTATGAACTAACAGCCGGATTATTTTTTTTCTTTTTGCATTTGCAGGTATCCCCCCACCGCCAGCTCCAATGCTCCCTCCTCCGCCACCATGTGGTCCTCCCCCTCCCCCCGTCCCACCACCCCCCTCAGCCCCTTGTCCCACCACACCAGCTCCAGTACTCGACGTCAAGCTGCCGCAGCAGGAGACACCCATACCCAAAACAAAGATGAAGACGATAAACTGGAATAAAATTCCTAATAATAAGGTGAGTGTTTGATCTTTCTTATTGAAAAAAAAGGGGTAAGAGAATTTAATCCATTTGTTTTCTATCTTCTCGAAGTCAGGACGAAAAAAGAAGCATGTACCCTCTTAATTACGTAAAAATATGTTTATTTTGCGTTGATGTTGATTCTGGTTCTCTCTTTGTTTCTTTGTTACACAGCATTTGTATTTGTACTCTATTGATACTGAAACCAATATTGTACACCGTGTTTTTTTCATGTATATAATTATTTGAACGCGAATTAATAGGTATTACATACTTTTTAATTGCCTGACGTTTCGACTAGGTTGCACTGGGCGTGGTTACAGCCTGTGAGCGCGTTAATTCCCGTTTAAATGCTAAAGTGAAAAGTTCTTTTTTTTTACTATTTAAAGTTTTATTCGATATTGCGCATAAAATAAATTCGATACTACGAAACAAAGTATATGTTTCGGTTAAAATTAGATGGATGCATGTATTACAGAGTTTAAAAGAGTCTTTTACCTCTATCAGAGGAACGACCCGCCTCCAATACGTTTCTAAAAGCATACTTACTCGTAATTAATTAATATTTAGGCTTTGAAGGTTTTCAAATGTCATTTTATTTTCAGGTTATTGGACAAAATAATATCTGGTCTCTAGTGGCATCAAGTCATAAACATTCACCGAAAGCTGACTTGGACTGGACCGAGATCGAAGGTCTCTTCTGTCAACAGGTAAGTCAACGTATAAAAACTCCTCTCCCAGAAGATTTATCATCCACGTTTTGTCAGTTACAAAGTATTTATTTTGTTAATTCCAGATACAGCCTACAGGGTCCGCTGGGTCGTCACCTAGACTAGGTCGAAGTCCGATCTGCGACAGTTCAGGAGAAAGGAAGCCGAGGAAAGAGTCCTCGGAGATCACACTTTTAGACGGCAAGAGAAGTCTCAATGTTAACATATTCTTGAAACAATTCCGCAGGTATAACAACTTATTCCGCTAAAAGAGTATAAAAAATAATATTTTAACGTAATATATGAACATGTAGTTGTACATATTTATTTAGTGTATCTCGGAAATGCCTCTAATGATTTGGATAAAATTTAATTTTGTATTTAGGTAAGGTTTTGTCTTTCACGAAAAACGCAATTTTACAAAAAATCGGTCTCATCATCAATTAACATTGAAGTAACTTTCCGAAGTCAATAAAAACAGGACACAATATAAGTGCTAAAATATCAAAATTGTTTGCTTATATTGTACAATTATTTCCAGTTCAAACGAAGACATTATCCAGTTAATCCGCGAGGGTAGCCATGACGACATCGGCACTGAGAAGCTGCGCGGTCTACTCAAAATACTGCCAGAGATGGACGAATGTGAGATGTTGAAGGCTTTCACCGGTGACGTCACCAAGCTGGGCACCGCTGAGAAGTTCCTGCTCCAACTAATACAATTGCCTAAGTGAGTACTCCTTTTAAAAAACAGCAGATGGTGTAATGTGGAATAATTGGCCCTATCATTATGAGGGAATAATTAGCTATTTCTACGGCTAAAATCCTGACATAATAACTGTTTTATTCTACTTACCATTAATTACTTTATCCAACATATAAGTATTTATTAGAGATTCTTTTTTATTGTTCAACAGTTACAAACTCCGTATTGAGTGCATGCTGTTAAAGGAAGAGTGGGCTTCTACGTCGGGGTACTTGGAGAGCGCTATCAACGCTATCCTCGTGGCTGGAGATGACCTCATGTCTTCTAGAGCTTTACAGGTAAATGCTTTATATGATATTTATCACATATCCCTAGCTAGCTGTAAGAGTGGGTAAGAAACCTCGTCGTAGTCAAGTCTAACGCGTAGATTAATTGCAAAAAGTAACACCTTTTAGTGTTTTGAGAGTTGTTCAAATATTACTTTTAATTTTAGCAATTTAGATCCCCCTTCCATGTGCAAGTAAACGGTAGAAAATTATTGTTCTCTCTTAAAATAAGACGAAAGATTTTTATCGAAACTGAACGTGTTAATGGTATATTAACAATAATAACGGATAAATAAAGAATACGGCAGATACATATTTCGCTAAATCTTATAAGCACCCAACTTCCGGGCGTCATCGGTGTCATGTTTACCATTCGTTCTTGTCAAATATGTCTATAGAGTTTGCCTTTTCTCTATGAATACATAATACAATACTAGGTCCATTAATGTATAAAACCTGTATTAATTCGTCTTATGTACTACAGGAGGTGTTGTACATCGCGCTGATCGCCGGCAACTTCCTGAACGCGGGCGGGTACGCGGGCGGCGCGGCCGGGGTCAGGCTCGCGTCGCTGCAGAAGCTGCCGGACATTCGCGCCAACAAACCTGGGGTCACCCTTATGCATTATGTTGCTCTGGTAAGACTTCTTTGTCATAATTATATTTTACTAGTGTTCCTACTCGGGACCTAAGTGCTTTTTTCTGTACGTATGGAAATTTCACGATGGTCGGTGAGCAGTTAAGGCATAAAAGCGTAGTAAACAAATAAACTAACAAACAAACTCACACTCGCATTTAGGAAGTTGTTGCACTCACAGTTAGGAAATTGATAACACCGTTTTTTGGGGTCGATTTCGAATTATAATTGGCGACTAAAGTGGCCTAACACTTTAATTAATAACTTTAGTTACTTTAGTGTATAAACTGGTATGTCTGCAAACATGCGAAGAAGGAAGTTAAAGTAGCGATTCAAAATTCAATTTTCTTATCTGATACAACCTTGTCTTGGCTTCCACCACCTTCCACATTTCGTGGCACTGAAAAGGAAAGTATTTATGATTCCTTTAAATATTTTTTTTACATTTTTATAATTTTTCTGATTATATTTTTTAAACGTGAGTTGCCATTTCATAAAACAAAAATATATTTTTTATCATACAATTAAATAATCATATTTTATATGTACTACATTTGTAATTTTTATTCTCCCCTAAATAGCAAGCTGAGCGCAAGAATAAAGAGCTTATTCACTTCGCGGACGACACACGCGTCCTGGAAGAGGCAGCAAAAGTCAGCGTTGAGCAGCTGCACAATGAAATTAAAACATTAGAACTTAGGATAGCTACTCTGAAAAAAGATATCCAGTTGCCGACCTCGCAACAGGACATCAAAGACCAAATGGGAGAGTTCTTACAGGTTAGTTATACGTATTACTGCCTCTTAGTTGCCTTTTAGATTCTCTTGTGTGTAAGAGAGGTATTTTATTTTTTATGGTTTGTTAAGAGAAAATTTCAACCTTTGAAACTTCATTTTTGCTATACATATTTTTCAAAAAGAATATTACGAATATTAAATGCTAATTGAAATTAAGATTAATATCGGTCCTAAATGAAAGCCTTGGGGAACACCACATGTAAATTCTTGTGTATTAGATGCATAAAATTAGATTACAACTATCTTTGTTCTAAATTGATATAAAATGAAAATCATAACTATAGTCTATCTAATCTAAGAAGTACCGTTTGACGTTTCATACTTTTCAAGCCGAAACAACTTTGTATAGGCGTAACTCACACAATTTCAATAACCTTTTCCGTAAAACCATGGAATTATGAAGCTATTTTTATTTTATCACAAGATGTACAATTCTTAATGACTAAATTCAAATTTAAATCTTTTAAACAAAGCAAAGTAACCAAAATATAGAATAGATAGCTTTTTCTTTAGACTTCGTTTCATAGTCACGTAGTTAGGTCCTCTACCGTAGTGTTGCGACTCTTCAAATTCACTTGTATACGAAAAATCGTTAAAGTGTACGAATAATCGAACTTATTAATAACGAGTCTTTTTCAATCCAGGCATCTTTTAGTATTTAATATTACTTCAATTTCAGCTAACATCCAACTGTCAACGAAAACGCATAATTGAAATTAAAAGTATATAAGTTAATGTAATTTTAAATAAATCTTTGTCGGCAAAATCACTCGTGCCAAAGTCTCTACAAAAAACATTTTTTTTAAATCTGCCAACACTGCCAACTATAACCTATGCAGTCTCTCGCCATCGTTATCATCATAATCACCATCAATATTTATGGTGCTAAATCTAAGGAAAAAAGGGAACTAACATTAAAATTTAGTAAGTTTTCAAGTTTAATGATTTTAAGTCAAATTAAAATATGTCACCTCTGTTTAAATGTACTTTGTAAATTAACTTTTTGGGGAAATCCATCATGGACTATCCTCTTCTTGGGGTGTGGCAGAGAGGTGTGCCGGGCTCCTACCAGCTAAAACCACCAGTGTGTTCCATCTCGCACCTTCTGCCGGTCATACCAACCAATCAACAATAGAGATATTTCACTAGACTTGCACATAAAAGAGGCTACTGATTAAAAAATAAGAAATGATGAACTTACCAAATACAGTCAATAACAGGTCTATAATTTTATAACAAGTAATGCCGTATTTAGGAATAACGTTTGTCGATATCCAATGACAGGGAAAAATTAAAAGAGCTTTTGGATCTAGTTTTATTTATCGTTAACATTTTTAGGCTAAAGTTAATAAGTCCAAGGAAGTCCTTCGAGTGCGTGTCAGTAAAGTTGTTTTTGAGGCTTACATTATTTTTCTGTTTCAGATAGCAGAACAAGAAGTGTCAGCGCTCAATAAGGACATGGAAGAGGTGGAGAGTATTCGTAAGCAACTGGCAGAATTTTTCTGTGAGGATTCCGTGTCATTCAAACTAGAGGAGTGTTTTAAGGTAACAAATCGCTTTTTGTAAGCCTGATCGTCGATCGTGGGTTTTCATCAATCGTAGGACGTATTATACCCGTCGTCATACGGATACGCTCGCAACGGGGTGATAAATGTACGTTTGTATGTTCAGCTGTTCGTGTGGTTCCTGTGCAAGTTCCGCGCGGCGGTGAGCGACAACGCGCGGCGCCGCGCCAACGAGGAGCAGGCGGCGGCGCGGCGCCGCGCGCGCGACCTCGCCGCGCAGCGCCTGCGCCCCGGGCCGGCCGGCGGGGCCGGTGGGTCGCCGTTCATTCTAATTGATCTTTGGACGTCTAAGACTAAAATGAGGATTAAAAAAAATATATACATTTCGGTTTTTTTACAGGCAACGGCAGCAGTGTGTGCAGTACCCCTGTGTCAGAGTGTGAGTCGTTAATGGAGTCTCTCTTGCTCGATATCAGGAACGGTCTCGGCAGACGATCCTTGAGAAAACCCCACGACCCGTCACCTTCGCCCGGTCAGTTCTATTCCATTCTATTTTGTTGTGACGAAGAAGAAAGGAAGTAAAGTCTTGAAGAATTGGCTAAAGTACATTTTAAGTTCGAAGGTTTAGAAAAAAGCTAAGTCAACACAAGTAGCACACTTTTTGAAGTGAAACTCTTTAGAATCGTTGTGATTTCAAATTCGATGAAACGGAAGCATCACGATAAAGTTCCTACGATTAAGTTTCTATAATCTTTTTCTTTGCCCCTGCGTATTACCAAGCCTTCAGAAAATATGTGAATGTCAAAGTGGTGTAATTTTTGTGCATTTGCGTATTATTATTGCGTATATTTATTTTAGTTGTTTTTTCTCCATATTTCACTTATACTTAATTGATTCTTTACAAATTTACATTTTAATCCAACCTGAACCTATATTGAAAACGAAGTATTGTTTATTTTGAAAGTTGTGTACAGTTGTAACTAGAATTCAGGTTTGCTTACTGTTTATTATTAAGGCCATCCTTTGTATATCTTGATGTGTTGTCTGTACCTCTACGTATTGATTAAAATAAAAAAAATTGACCAAAAACTTTTATAGAAATTATCTAAAATTAAATTTATTAACATTAGTAAATTATTTGTATTGATTTGACTTTTTATTATTTCTCATTCTCTCGTAGGCTACTTTTCTGTAGTTTCACTTCTGCCGTGTTTTTTTTAAATAGAACATGATTAGTCGTAAATATAAGTAAACATTTACGTTTAAATATGACCAGAAGTTTTATTGTGGCATTTTAGTTATTAAATTAAATATTTGGTTTTTATTTTACAAAGTCTTTTTTTTGTTTTCCAGATGTAACTCCAACGGGCAGTTTACGTCGAAGGAGCAGGGCTAGTCCCGGAGACGACGAAGAGGGCTTGCTAGAATTCCTGCGCCATTCGTCGCCGGCTGCCAATGATCTGAGAGAGAGGAGTGCCTGGGGTAGTCTTGGTATGATAATCACTGCTGTTCATGTACGAATATTTAATTTACAATTTCAAAAAACCATTAAATATTTTTCTACATTCCATAGATCGTTCATGGTCCCGGCGCGGAGCTCCCCGCGCTCGACTGGAGCTGCCAGGACCGGGGCGGGAGCGCCCCGCCTCGCCTCGGGCGGCCCCGGCGACCCCGCCCACTCCCCCCTCCGCGCCCGTCGCCTCCCCTGCGCACTCCCCTGACATCGCGCCGGCTAAACCCAAGTATGTGCACGGTCCAGTCACTGCACATGTTAACGCGTCAGCCATTTATTTTAACATATAACTTTTTTAAAATCATCAAGGATTTCTTACTTAGTTATATATATTAAGGTTGTCGTTTAGCGGCATCAAGGCAATACACGACGTTTGGCCGTAATCCTGCTCGAAGGACCAAAAGGTCGTGTGTTAAAAGACAATATTAATACTTATTAGTACCATTATTAGTAGTAGTTATATTTTTAGTACTGTATACTTAGATCAGCATTAAATTTTTTGTATTTATAATTTGTACTCTTTTATCTTTTTAATTTCTTCTTCCTTGCGAATAAAGCATTTTCTTTAGTCTTTAATAATCGTATAACTGTTTGTCCTCAGAGAGTGGCGACAGAAGATAGAGTCGTGGCTCCGAGCGAGCAGCCAGGAGGAACAGACCTCACGTGCTCGGCCCTCTCGCGGCTCTCCCGGTACTCAGGCGCGCCTCGCCGACAAGCGCTCCTTGGAAAACGACTCTGGTCAGTATATTATTATGTATTATCAAATTATACTAAAATAATAATAACTAGAGACACCTCACACTAGGCCGTCTGATCCCAAACTAGGCAGAGCCTGTACTATGGTAACCAGACTGCTGATAAACATACTTATATATTTCTAAATACGTACATATTATAGACAAATGTATTATCACATTAAAGGATTCCAAGTCCATAGCTAACCATGTTTTTGTTTTGATTTTGAAGAGACAAAGGTTGCTTAAATAAACTGGATTATTTTAAAAATACTAATAACCTTTTTCGTGGGACTTCTTTACATTATACTGAACACCTTTTGTTCTACTTGTCATTATTCTTTTTTTTATAAAAAAAACCTAAATATTGGACGTTCTAAAAGAAATAATACTATGCGCAGTCGCAAATGAAAGAAGGAGCGAAAAAAGAAAGGGGGAGCGAGAAGCAATGGGGATACTCATTGTATTATTGCCCTTGACCTAATTACCTACGGCCGTCAGAATCAGTCGCTTTGAAGCACACAAGCCACTTCTTTTTTGACATAATCAGTACCTACGTAATTATTGCAACATGGGCAACCGATATTCCATCATCGGTTTATGGAAGTGGCGCAGATGCTTGAACCTGCTTACATGAAGGACAGCGACTCAAAAATTAGTTAAATGTGCTGTGTGTATGACATATAGAACTGGACCAAGAATTGAACCATGTGGAACTCCATGAAATACATGTCGCAGAAACGTGATGTAATAAACGTGATTTAGTCTCTTTTAAATAAAAATTCAATGGGCAAAAAAAGACCCTTGTGCCACTCTCTATTGAGTGCTTGTTGGACGGCAAAAAAACCGAGATGATATATTTCTTTCGTTCAGGACTGTCGCTGATATAATATACCTATCTACAAACTCAATGTTGTATGGTGGCACGCTTTTATCTAAATCTGAACTGGTGATCTAGAGTTCTCATGCATCGCGTGCGTGTATCGCAGCAATAGTATTTTCTCCAAGACCTCAGAGATGGTTGGAAGTAGGCTTATTGATAAGTACGATGAAACTTCGTGTGGTGGTTTCCCATGGATCATAATTACTTGCGAGACTTTCTATGTGATGCAGTTAAACAGCGTTAGCAAGTAGGCTATTGCCTTACGAGGTAGTTCTAAAAGTACTTTTTTATCATTTTTTTTACATTTTCTAAATGGTTGACAGTTATCGTTATTTCTCTCGGTGTTATAACTTTTAAAGGTATACCAAATTAAAGATTGTCATACACGTGTGTTTCATTTACACTAGGGAATAATTGTTGAAGGTGTTTTTAACCTTCTTACAGAGAGCTGCGGCTTGTCGCTGGAGCCGCTGAGCGCGGTGCCCGAGGGGCGGGAGGGGCCGGAGGGGCGCGAGGGGCCGGAGGGGCGCGAGGCGCGCGCCGAGTGGCGCCGCGTGCTGCGCGACAGCGACGTCGTGCGCGCGCTGCACACCGTGGAGGGTGCGTACATAGCTAGTCCCGCACAAACTCTATTTAAATTGATTAAATCTTCTTTCACAAGTTTGTAACGACAGATTTTGTTCCAGATGTACAACCCCAAAAGAAAGACAACAAGATGCCTTGGAGGAAGACGGAAGAAAACGAAGAAATGAGGAGACTTAGAAGACAGCGTTCGAGACAACAGATCGAATCATCCCAACCTCTTATATCCATCGTTGAAGAAAAACGCAAACTGCCAGATATTCAAGTCACCACCGAAAAAGATCCGAAAGTAGAGAGATTAGAAAAATCTGATAAAGTAGAGATAGATTCTGACAATATAGAAACACCACCAGTTCAGAGAAAGTTCACATCTAACTTCAGTCCACCTCCAGAAAGAGAACCGTGTAGAAAGTTCCAGCCGTCACTTCCTAGCAGACTTAAGCAACCGAATCTTAGTGACAAAGCTACTACGGAAATGAAAGATTTGTGTCAAGAAATTTTAGGAGACGGCCAGTTTGATAGGTTTTCTGCTGCTAGAAGAACTAGAAGGTATAAAAGGACTACGGATTCCAGTTCTCCTGAGGAAGAAAAGAAACCGGAGCCGACTCCTGAACTAGTCTCTGAAACGCAAGTCGTAAGGCCGTCGAAATTGGAAGTCCAAGCTTCCTATAAAGTGGAAGCGCCGCAGGTGGCTAAGCCCATCGAAGTTACTAAAGATGAGAAAGAAACTAGGCTAAAGCGATGGCAGGATAGACTAAAGAACCAAAGTACAGACAAACCGACCAAAGAAACAAAGCCTTACCTTCGGATGAGGAGACAGACTTCGATAAACCAGGAAGACGTGCAGAAAGCCATAAGGGAACTTAAGTCTCCCGCGGAAACACCAGCTGGAGTGTGGTCCAGAGACGTTTACCGGAAATCAATGAATACCAAAACGGAAAAAGTGCCAGAAAGAACAACATCTCCAAGGATGTCTAAAGTCAAGAGTGAGCATGAGCTGAACGATGAAGGTTTTGAGGAAACGCAAAGCTTGAACTCCGAAAGCGCGTCCCAGGGTGCTTCATCAGGTTGTAACGTAGAATGCGAGTCACCAGTCCCAAAAATTACAAAATCCCCTGTAGTCCCAAAGAAGATTTCTACCAAAGAGACGAGGACTCCTCCTAGAACTCCTTTAGACCCCAAACGCGTGATTCCAAAGCGGGCCAGCTCATTGAGAGTGGAGAGGTCTACATCCCGCGCATCTCTTAGAAGTTCGCGAAGCTCCTTAAACAGTTCTGCGTCAGTTGCGACCGTGAAAAGAGCACCACCTTCTCCAGTGAAACCTACTCCAAAACCTGTTCCAAAGCCTGTATCCAGGATGCCTGCATCTAGGTCTTCATCTAGTGGTAGCTCAGTTGGTACTTCAAGGCCGCCTTTGAAGAGCCTCAGCAGTAAGACAACGACATCAGGCTTCATGAGGCCTACTCAAGCTTCTAAAGGCAAAGTGGGACCGACTGCACAGCAGGTCTTAAGAGCGAGTGTGAAGTAAAACTTGCTTTTATCTTTTACTTAAGACAAACTATTAGGTATTTCAGTAGTATTTCATAGTTTGTGTTTAGTAATTTTTTCAAGGTGCTAATTTTAATTTGATAGAAAGACAAGAAGGCAGAACCAAATGTATATTTATCGCGCGATTATATACCAGTGAGTATATGTAAAAAAAAGATTTTGTGTATGTTATAATTTTTTTTTGTTACTGCGCGCGGTATATTTATAATTTATAAAGTGAGAATCCAGTGCCTTGTTTACCGAGCAGACTTGTTAGTTTTAAATAAAATTAAATAAAAAAATATTAATCTATAAATAAACAGGTAATTATTGGAAACTTCAGATAATGTAGGCGCTAGAATCTCAACTGATAACAATCTGAAGTCTTCAATGACTGATTATTATTTTTAATTTAAGTTCGTATTAGATCTGTTTACAAAGATTTATTGTCAAATACGTAAACCCGTACGTATTTTATATTTTATTTTTTAATTAATTTAATAAAAATATAAATTCAATGAATGTGCCACGAGTCAGTACGGGTATCTTATTTAAATTACCATGTTTAATTAAATAAAATCTAGGGCCACCGAATTTGGGATTTTTTGAGACTTTCAGTAAATAAATAAAATGTATACCTACTTATATTTTTCTAAGAACTGCAAATAAGACTTTATTGTTAATTGAAAATCTTTATATATTAGTTTCGCTATCCTTAATCTACTTACTCAGTCGTAGTAAGTGTAAAAGAGATAGCATTAGTTCGGCAGCGCAATTTCGATCGACTAAAGATTTTTTGTCAGTTCTTAAAAAAATACCAGAAAAATGAATATTGAAAGTTGCCAAAAAATCTATTAATAGTCCCGAATATTGAAGTCATTAATAGTCCCGAATATTGAAGTCATTAATAGTCCCGAATATTGAAGTCATTAATAGTCCCGAATATTGAAGTCATTAATAGTCCCGAATATTGAAGTCATTAATTTTTTATTGTATTTTGTACTAAAGTAATTATTGTATGCAATGAAATAAGTTTATAGACTTTTTTAAATAAAAGACGTGCAGAAATGATCTGATTTTACAACATATATAATGGATATTGATCAAAGGACACATTGTCACAAAATAAAGTATAAATTATGTTAAGGCTTTAACCCAATAGTTTAGTGTTTATTTACTAAACGTTACACAATAAATTTGACATACCTACGATATTACATTTGTATTATTGGGACACCTTACAACCAAACAATCATATTCAGTGGGCAAGGGTAGACACACAATACATAGGCAACAGGTTACAGGTTCTTGTCGGTACTTTAGAACAATCAACCATTGTGTTTTATAAGAATGGTAAAAAAATCAATAAAAAATATTTAAAAAGATTCACATAGCACTGTTAAACAAATTCATAAGTTATCATTTCACCTATAAGTAAACCTCAGATAGAAGGCCCATGGATGCCTCGGCACTCGGTGTTCCGTCACAAGTAGGTCTATTGCAAGGGACCCAGGTTTAACCTAAAAAGGAACCCTCCGAGAACCCCTGCAGACGTAGGCCGACTTTATACAACAGGCGGCCACACTGTGGTATACGGGGGGCCTTGTTTCCCTCCAGTTTAGAGGGGCACGCACGGAACACGTCGCACCACCGTCTCAGGCCTACTTCTGCTAAGGTAACGGACAGCCTCACTCGCCACCCCCAAGCAAGGCCAACTGCCACCCTGCCTTTAGTATGTTTACGTAGGTAGCAAGTTTATAGAAGAAAAAGAAGTCTTCTGGACCGTCATATTTTGGATTTGCCCATGGCCTTCAAAACCGATGGGCTACCCCTTGAGCTAAAAGCTGGGTGAAACCAGAGACCTTTTTAAAAAGGGCGGAAATCTGCATTAGAATCTAGCAGAAAGGTTATCTTGAAGTTCTTTCTTAATAAGAAAGAGAATGGATAATTTAAATATTATCTATTCTAATAAATATATTAATAAATATTATAAATTCTAGGATTTATGTAATCGTAGAATTGTATAATTTTCTCTGAGAGAGAGAGAATTGGTTTTTTATTGATGCTCCCCTCGTATGGGTCGCAGCGTGATTTATATAGCCTTTCTCGATAAATTTGTTTTCGCTATCCAACATTAAAATAATTTTTCAATTCGAACCAGTAGTTCCTGATATTAGCGCGTTCAACCAAACAAACAAACTCTTCCGCTTTATAATATTAGTATAGATTTAGGTAGGTATGACATGGCGTTGCAATAAATGTAATACAATAATTTTTCAGAATTTATTTATTTACTTAATTATATTGACTGTTAAATAATTAATACAATGTAAACTAAAATAATTGTGAATGTTTAAATATATGAACATTTTACCTATCGGGTAGGACGTGGAGGAGAAAGAGCGTTAATACCTTTGAGAGAATTTTGGGTGTTCATTATTTTTTTATGATCTGGAGTGAATCAACGCTTAATACCATTTATTAAAAGCTAGCACGATCAGAAACATCAACACGGCACATTATTATACACAAAAAAGATTTTTATTTATTTAATTATTACACAAACAGCCTTACGTATGTACTGAATTTGATATTATATGACTATTACCTACTGATTAAAAAAAGACAGAAATATATCTTCTTAATGAAAAGGGTTCAGTATAGGCTTTCTTCTATATTAAGAGACGAGTAGAAAGAAGAAAGCGGATATGATGAACGGAAAAAATTATGTAGAAAACGATATATTATTTTAACATACTACAACAAATTATACATTATATGACCCCGTTATCAACCAGCTCGATGAGTAACTGTGTCATTCTTCTTCTGCACTCCGCGTTTGATGTGTGCACCGGCTGCACAACAGAACCTTCAGGAGCATCTCCCTGTGTAGGAAGAATATACCTGTTATTGCACACAAACCAAAGTAAGGTGAGTTGTATTCTGCTAATACATAGTTGGTATTTTTAATTGTTTTATACATACACGTTTGATACTAGACTTCTAAACGGATTTACCGATTTTGAGTCTGTTTGCGTGGATCCCTAGATGGTTTGTTGTTATTTGGAATTGGTAACGCTGCAATCGGGTTCTGCACCCAAACGAAAAGACAACGTCTGTCGGGTACTCTAGTAAAAGAGAAAGGCACTGCAGCTCGTGGCACAAATAAGATAATAGTTACTTCGTAACCCCTGGCCTCCAAAGTGCCTGTCAGTAATAATCCCGCAACACACAATCACACAAAAACGTAGACGTCCTCACCCACACATTTCCAACGACAGGTAAATAGACTAAAATATCTGGAAACAGTGTCAAACCAGTGACCACACTTTACCGACGAAAAAGGTTGCTTCAGCACTTGATGTCAGATCCCCGAAATGAACACATGTATATTGTATAAGTATAACCGTATTGGTTAACACAAAGAAACGACGTTTTGTCGGAAAGACTAAATCTAGGCTAATTTTAAATTGCCGTTGAAGGCGTGTTATCAAAATTAACATCAAATCTATTTTTAAGTTCAAAAAAGATACGAGATCAAGTCTAAATCATTCAACGAATGTTAGAGATGGAGATTTGATATAATATTAAAATTGGTTGTGTTAAAGTTAATCGAATTGGAATGTGATGTTAATTAACAAATTATGATCAAGGTTCGACGTGTCTAACATTTATATTCAGTCGCATGACTGAAAACAACAATACAATAAAAACTTTCGTTAGCAGTACTGTATAGACATGTAAAAAAGCTAACGAGCATTTAGTTAGGTATAAATACCTCAGCTTCGTAAACATTAGGTGCTTCATCACTGTTACACGTCATCACAGGAAACATATCTAGTGCCATGCCAAGAGCAAACCCGCTGCAACGTCTCCACTCTTCCATTACTCTGAAAAAAATACTTTAAGGTGACTGACGTTTTAGAAAATTATTGAAAATCTGTGTAGGGCGCTTAACTATAAAGAAATGACGTGGCTTCTGCCTTAAACTTAAAGCCTTGTCTTTGATAACTTATGGCATTCATAAACATACTCACAATTTATACAAGGCATCCCTATTCAATGTGGTGGTAAATACTGAATCTTCGTCACTCATCTGCAGCACTCTTCTGTGCAATTCATCTGTGTAATACTCCAAAAGAGAATTAACGTGTTCGGCCCATAGCTCTCGTTCCATACAGAGATACAGGATGTAGACCAGGTCGTTAGCGGGCGATGCATACCGTACTAGTTGGAAGTCTAATAGGTACATCTGAAATTATAATAAATTATTCATGACAGACAATTAGGTGAGTTTCCATCCACTCTGGACAAAGGAAGTGGTAAAACTTTTTATCTGATGACCTGTTGCATTGGCAAAGGCAATAAGTTCTTGTTAGCCCTATCTATTTTTTATGGGATAGGAGGCAAACGAGTAGACAAGTCGCCTAATGGTAAGTGACTACCGCCGCCTATGGATACCTGCAACTCAAGAGTCACAACTGCTTAGAAGGGCCTCCGGTTGCCTGACTCACTCGGCGAAACACAACCGCAACCGGTTTTCTGTGAGGAAGTGGTATCACTCTGGTTGAGCCGGCCAGCCATGCGTGCCAAAGCATGGCTTTCCCATGATATTCTTGTGTGTATTTCTGATTTGCAAAGTTGACACTTAAGAAACTGTTTCAGGACGGGTTAGCCTTCTCATTTATTGGAGTGGTAGACGTGATCTACCAAAAACTTACTCTAAGCCCAAACCGTAAAGTAAACGCAAAGAATAACTAGGGACCCAAAATAGATACCAGCGATCTCGCTGTCTCTGAATTAGTTCTAAAGCAGTAGTTACAGTCTAGATCGGCACATCAACCTGGAACCCTAACCGGCAAACAAAAATAATTCCAAGCAAGGCATGACATGATGATGACATGGAGAGGTTGGTTCTGGATTTCTAAAAAAATTAAGCACAGCATTAGTATTTGAGCACAAAATAATAATCAGACCAATCGATACTTAAATACTTACGTCGGCTATATCACCATCCACGTATTTGAACAAGAAGTTATTGGTCCAGCAGTCACCATGACATATCACTGCGAGGGGTTCCTTAGGAGTGACCAAGTCCACCATAGTGCGGAAGAAACGCTCTTCACTGCAGAACCTTCGGAACTTATCCAGGTATACCTCTTTGTCAGGTGACTCTGAGAGCTCTTCTTCAACCATTGCTATGGCATACCTGAATGCTTCCCTGTAGTAGTTTTTGTAGTATTCTGTGTTTTCTTCTAAGAAGAACACTAAAATGTTGGTGAAAGTATGTATTCGGCATGTAAAAAAATGTAAAGCTATACAAAATAGTAGTCTAGTGCGAGTTATCGATGAGAAAGACAGTTTTCATCTAATACAAAAACAAATCAGTAAGTATCTCAGCCGTGGGATATATTTACTGCAGGTGGGGGGGATCACCTAATACATATATGGTAATAAATCGCGAAAGGGAATATTCTTTAAAAATGGTGGTGATGAAATAAAAAAGTGCAAATATTTTGGACATATTTCGACAGTAATCTGTCTTAAACTCCAGAGATTACCCCATTAACTGTAACACATGTTGCGACATCATTTCCTTACAGAGAAAGATAATGTTTATGAAGACAAAAAATAAGGATAGTATTTTGCTGCAGACCTCTTTATCTCTTATTCAAAGCATGACAAAATGCTTTATTAAAAGTTGTTTGTAATTTTTTAAGTTCAAATTTTAACTATATTTGAGTATCATATATTTTTTTATTTCTATTTCAATGATTCACGTAAGTGAAGGAAATTATATTTTCTACAAATTAAGATTTAACTCACCTTCGTTAATCCCATCTTTATCATTCAGGAGCTCATAAAAGCCTTCAGGATTGTGACATTTCATAGCCAACGACAACGCGTGGAAGTGAGACAATTGCTTTAACACCAAATAGCACTGCTCTAACCCTAAGCCCTGTCTTCTGTCAGCCATAACAAAGCCTTCTCTCTTTAAATCCTTTAACACCATACATTCATTGTGTGCCAAATAACACTTAGGAATTGACTTAAATGGATGTGGGATCTTCCATTGGTTTTGGAAGTTTAAAAAAGCTGGCCAAATTTTCGTATAAAATGCCACCTCGTTACAAAAAAGTTCCTCACTTTTGTAAGCTTCCCTTCTCATAAGACTTTCTGGAAGGCATTTGTAAATAACTGTTGTTTCCCAAGGTTCTTCGATCTCGCTGGATCCATCTGGTGAAGGGTGTTTCCGAACACCAGTTAAAGAGATACGATAGACCATGGAAGTGTAATTGTCACCACGTTTGGAGCCTGGAGCACCCTAAAGATTGGAGAACAAATGTTCAAAGCGATTGCACTTATATTAATGAATACAAAACTTTTAAGTGTCCTCAGAAATTACCCAATTCTTCATTATTTAACGTCAAAATTACAAAAGTACCACCTACCTCAAAGTTCTGTATCGTGACATCAGGATAATCATCTTTCAGTAGACCCTGCAGAAAGTCGAGCGTGATCTCACCCATACTGTTTCCGAATGAAGAGACAGAGTCTCCCCTACAGTTCTTGATGCACATCATGCATTGGTCTCTCTAGGACTAGTATACTTCAACACAAAAATATGGACAGTCCTGATGGCAAGTTACTATATAGATGTTCATTGCTTAAAATGTATTGTAATACCAACTTAAAAATGTATTGTATTTAATCTACTTTTTATTTGCTTATATATTCGCTGACTTTTGCGAACAATCTTAACCAATGTAGATCAGATAGCTTAAAGCATTAGAGTGTAACAATTATGTATATGTAAAGCTGTACCTTATTCTTATATGTGAAAGTACCGATTGCGGCTGCCTTCCATTAATAGCGAGGAGTTGCGGTTTTTGCTATTCGAACAGATATCTGCTCTGAGAGGTTTTGGTTTGTTGAAAAGTGATAGAATTTACTTTAATATGGTCAACCTAGTAGTGTGGGTCGCGTGATTAAATTGCTGGGCGTTGGGGTCGCTATGATTGAATAATGCCGGTTATTTCTTTCCATTACGCAACGTGATTCCTCAATTAATTATCCGTCGTATGAATGTACTAGAGCCAAATTACTTTCTGGTTGCATTGCATCAATGGAATCCGGTGTCTGGTTATCACGATTACTGCTTGAATTTGATTTGTGTAATTCAATAAAAAAATCACTCACCATGTTTTACGCAACCTATTTCTTTTTTTTATTATATTATATAGGTTAATGTATCCCGTATTAATCAACCCAGTTTAATAAAAAAATTATTCATAATTCATCAAACATATACATAATTATTATGTATTCCCATTAAGTAATACTAAGACGTAGGTAGGTAATAGGTAGCAAATGTATAGGGAACAATAAAAGTGGACTAATGAAAATAAGGTGATTTATGAAGTTCTTATTTATTCATAACAAAAGTGTACGTATTGTGAATAATTGCACAATATTTCAAATGTTCTCTCCTTAGTAATAGGAAATATTTATGATTTTTTCCCTCAGCGCTTAGTGTGTCGTTCTTTATGTGTTCGTTTATTCGAACGTTATCTAAGACTTAGGACCTCTGGCAATGTACTCTAAGTGGGGTTAGTTACTGAACTTGAAATTTCTTTAGTTTCTAAAAAGATTTCGGCTGGAATACTTTTTCGAGAATTTGTAGGAAATAGATAATAAGTATTGATGATTTGAAAATAATTTCTCTAATAATTTGATGATAAAACTCAGCACACCAAAGATGGTGTGGGATTTCAACTACAATACTTTTTTTTTCCAATAAAGAATATTTAAATTCCATACCTAAAAGAACATCTAACTATCTACCTGAAGATATATATCATTATTATTATTCTTCTATCTCAGAGAGTTATTTTAGGTACTCTTCACTCGCACGGCGTATAGCTGGCAACAAATGCTGTGAAACTCCCACAAAAAAATGCGTTCGAAGACCTTAACGAACATAATTAATAGATAACCATATTTTTATATGCATCTCAATTTATGAAGATAGAATAAATAAACAAAATATTATTTGGTTTACTATTTTCCACGATATTTACAAAAGTGAATAAAACATTCGCTGAAAATTCTAGCCGTTTCAAATTCTACGATGTTTTTTTTTTACTAAACGCGTCTTTGGAATGTAAACGTCAATGTCAGTCAAAAATTTTCTGCCGATAGAATTGGTGGATAGTTAAATTCTAACAGATTTACTACATATTGTAAGGTAATCGTAAGGTTATTTTGTTATTTAAATAGTGAACAGTGAATATATAATTAACAAGCAATCAACATGCCTGTGGATCAAATTCAGTACTCCGAGCGATACACTGATGACGTCTATGAGTATAGGTAACATTATTAAGATTTTTCAGTCGTTTTCGCACAAAATATTTAGTAAAACATCCCAATCCTTTCATTTATATTATATATTTAATTTCTGCATTTACATATACATTAAAATGATGTACTTCATAATTTGAATACGCTTTAGGGTTAATGTCAAAATTTCTAAATGAATTACGTTATTTTCTCATTAACTTTTTTATTAAATTTGTAGTTAGTTTATAACTTTCATCAAATCCCCATACTAATTGATTATCTACCACAATAGCAATTTAAAACTTTCTACCTATGGCGTCAGTTGGCAGTTACATTTAAAACCTATTTCTCTGTAATATATTTCAGACATGTAATCCTGCCTCAGGACATCGCCCGCTTAGTCCCCAAATCCCACCTGATGACAGAGACTGAATGGCGTAACCTAGGCGTTCAACAGAGCCCTAACTGGTTGCACTTCATGGTCCATAACCCAGAACCCCATGTCCTACTGTTCCGGAGACCCAGGACTGACATTCAGGCACCTGTAAATGGCCTGGATAGCAATACTAATTCTGCTGTTAAAGTATGATAGACCTGTATATAGGGAATTTAAATTGATTGTAGGCACTGATAGATAACTGATACATCTTAGCCTTGTTGTTATCAAATTGGGTTTATTAGATGTAGTCCAGGGTGAAAGAAATGCCTCTACAAATTTATAAGGTATATATACTTCTTTAAACTATGTTATAGGTTAAAGAGCACATAGTACAGTAACTTGAACATTAACAATTCATTTGACATTCCTTAACTTATGGTATATGTAAAACGACAAGTTACAAAAGAATGTTGTGAACTAATAGTGAAATTACATCATTACGTGTATTTAACATTAAAGTTGTACTGTGTACACCACACACTTGTATCGCACACAAATTTATTCAAAGCTCATGTCAAGAAACTTCTGTACTTTTTTGTTTACATACTCAAACAATACAAGTTACTTTATAATAAATGCTTAAAGTAAATGAAGTGTTTACCTAAGATCGCATTCGACCATTGCTGTAACCTATTACATTTACTAAACTATTGTTAGTCGTCCATTAGTGCCTACATGCTATATACATACTAAAATGTATCCTATTTAAACTAAATAGATAGATTTATGCAATTTATAACAATGCTATAATTGTTTTTATTATTGAAGACTAATGACATTTATTTTTATGGCCAAATAGATCCATCCAAAAATGTTAATATATTTATAAGCCTTATAATTGTCTACATAATGATGAACTAATTCATTAACAAATAGCTATCTTGCTGACAAGGGTTCAGTTCTTAAAATAATAGTGCAGATGAACAATATTTGTATTATGTAGTGGTATTCTATAATAATAGAATACAGTCATTCACAATAAAGGGCTCTCAAATCAGAAGATGAGAAACAAAGTTGTAATGAAGGGTGAATAATATGTTACGTCTGTTATGCTGTTCTTATCAAATCTCACTATATGGAAGTTCCTAACTAGATTCAATAATATACATAGATTTCTAGGGCATTGATTAATTTGCTCTTGTAGCAATTACTTAATTAATTCAAATTCAAAATCATTTATTCAATTAATACACTAAGTGATATTTATGAACATTAAATTGAAGCTAGAGTTAAAAATTATAGATCGGCGAAACCAGACGCCACAGCATGTACTGGATTGTTGAGGTAAATTAGGTGAAAATACCAAAATCTACTGCCTGCTTGTGTCGATCTATAACTTCCAGTTTCCAAAATGCGTAGAGCCTTATGAGAAGAATACTGGCAAAGAAACTCATGGCCACTCTTTTTAAAAGTCAGATCTTCAGGTACAATAGTGTTAGTGTTACACAAAGGTAAACAGGATGCAAGCTGATTAGATGTGTAAATGGGAACTTAACAATTATATTATACTAGTTACAATAATATTATCGCTATTAAGTCGAGATTTAAAAATTTTAAACATCTAATTGATGTAAATCGAGAAAGCTTAAAAATAACAATTACTCAATTATTTAATTCTTTCAAGTGTTATTTGGAATTAGTGTTTTCAAATCTGTCTTAACACAAACCCTTCTTCAAACCCTTATTTTTATAGTTAAAACAAAGTTATGTTACGTTAAAATAATATGTTATGGATTTTGGGTAAGTTTTAAAACATTTGGATCCAATAAGGGTTTGTCTGCACGGACCGTGTACTGGTTTCAGCGATCATTTGGTCATCTTACATTGTGCTGACTGTTCATGGTTGGAACCAAGTTTTACTGTGTAATTCGCAAAGCTGTTATGTTTGCTGCTGTTTACGTTCTGGGTGTAATTTGTGTCTGTTAATATTGTATGCTTGTGGTTAACACAAGAAGAAATAAGCTTCAAATGCTTGGGAATAGGAAGATGTCAGAATCATATTTATATGATGTTAAGCAGTTACTATTGAAAGCAGCCGAATGCCTTTAATGTGTGATATTGTTGTGAAAACTAGAATCTAATGAAATACAGTCTATTGTAGCTATGAAGAATACAAGTATATGTATATTAAAATATATTAGTAAAGAAAATATTTGTTTTTTTTTATTATAGCACCATATATGAAAATAATTATTAAATAAAAGATCTTAGTTACCATTTATATATTTTAACTATTTTTAATATTTATTTTGTAACTTTTAGACTTGTGTTTTCTACTAACATTGTAATTGTAACTTTCAAATTTACTACTAACACAGATAGTAACTATAAATTTGTTATGATTTTTTATTAAAATATATTTTTTCGAAAAGTACATAGCTTTAAAATGAAAAAAAAAAGAAGTTTCTAGCTCTAGCATCTAGCGTATGGTTCACAACAGCCTTGTAGTTTTGAGTGTTTTCATTGGCCCACTCAAATAGATAACTGCGGTTTGAAACCGGTTAGAGTTGTGGAGCTCCAGATTTGATTACCAACTTATTTAGGCTCCCTACTGTGTGTCATGACTAGAAATCGGATAATCGGATGCATATTTACCTAAAGTTATTTTTTGGATAACAAATTATGGAAGCGGCTTCTAAGTATATTTTTATTTAAAATAAAAACCCGGGATTCCGGGATCGCATAACTAATCGGATGTATATTTACTTTAAGTTAATTATTTTTAAGTTAAGGTGTTTCCCATTCGAGTATGTACGTATGTAAGGTGTAAGAGAAATGGTGGTGTGGTAAATAAGAAAACATAAATTAATATAAACTTATTTATTCATTACATCACATAATATTTTTATGTTGTACACAGAAACTACATAGAAGAGAAATGAAAGATAGAAAAGTTGTACATGGGCACTTTGGGCAATATACATAAATAATTGTCATTCAAGAATTAATGTTGCTCGAGTTATTGTGTTGTTTTCTTTACAAGTAACCATGACATGCACTTCTTACATAGCTACTAAGAAGAAAATAAAAACTTAAAACTAGCACATTTAATATTTCACTTTTAAAGTGGCAGCGAGATAAATGTGGAGAGATTTGAGAGAGGCCTATATATATGCTCAGCATTGGGTGGCTAACCACTATCCATGACTATGGTTCGGTCACTTAAATCTGTCATTTCTGTATGTACGATAATAATTTTCTTGACGTCGTTACGAAGGCCTTGAAAACATAACGTTGTCTCTTTCATGCGCAAGTAAAACGGACGGCATTGTGTTAATGATGTCTTCTAATCTAGTGTGTGTAATATAATAAATAAGTATAGGTAGGTAATACCTACATACTTAAGTTTTCGTGTAGTAGGTAATGTAGGTAGGTACTTTTTAATAATTTTCTATAAACTAATTAAAACAAAACATGACGCCAGGTGACCAGAAATTGCACATAATGAAGTGTAAAACACAGTTCTTTTATTTTTGTAGGCGAATTTTCAACCGTTTAAAACGATTTATTTGGGGTTTAGAACGGCAACATTTTATTTAAAACGTTTTAAATCGGTTGTTTTATATCTATAGTCGAAATACAGTATCAGATAACCACACAACACAGCGCATTGTTTTAAAACTACCTGATATACAGCCAATCTGTTTAAACAATAGTCCCTTAATACAACAGTCGACCAATCAGAGAGCAGAACGTGTTACGATCTGGCGAAACTACCATTACTCAGGTACATTTGACTTTACAACGAGGTATTTATTATATTATACATATTTCTATAGTCAAAATCTGTTTTCCAGCTATATACAAATAGGTACAATGTTTTTAAATGATTTTGTAAAAAGAAATAATTCTTACCTTGTTAATAAAAGAAATAAGAGGTCCAAGCCGCAGAGCAGGTAAATCTAGGATTCGTGGCACAAAAGTCGTCGTTTCAAGTAAAACAAAAATCCAAATCACGATGCAAATCAGAAACCGTTATTCAATAGCCAAGTAAGTAATCGTAGAAATGAGAAAAACTTAAGAAACACCCGAACGCATAGCAAGCACAGCGACGAATGCAGTTGTATTGTCGCGTCGCTACTTGCGCACAAGCAAGTATAATTTGCCGTCTCACTCGCACTCTTACAAAATGCTTACATTTCCTGGGGTTTAATAGGCCCGATTTGACACTTGTTGCAACGTAATAAGGTTGTTTTTGCTTCGTCAAAAATCACTGACAATAAAAGTAGGGAAAAGCAACCATTATACGTTGTAACAGAGCAAGTGTCATTTGTGTCAAACTGGGGTTTATTACATCTCACGGAGTATAGGTACACTTAAATTTGAATTTCCTGGAATCGCGGGATTCTTTCGATAAAAAAGTGCTTTCCATAATAGCCAACATCTCAACTTTAGGTAAATATGCATCCGAATATCCGATCTCTAGTCATGACTTGTGAGCTAAAATTGGATTGGTTCTAATATAAAAAAAAACCCAGGACGCCTTCATGGGATTTGCACATTTTGAGGGCATAATATGTAGACTCAGTAGGATCCCTGAGTTTGGTTAGTCTCTGAAAGTATCAACTTAATCGCAAATAAAATAATTCATAGCGGAGCGTGCGACTACATCTCATATATTTATTCTATGATCACCTTTAGTGGGGCAGGGCAGTCTCGGATGGGCATAAATAGTTCCGTCAACAGTGCAGCCTTAGGTTCAAAATGGGTCAAGTTGAGTCTTAACATTGTATCAAGATTGTGTAATTTGACTGCTATTGGTCTGATTAACAGATAATTAAGCAATCTTGCTTAATTATCTGTTAATCAGACCAGACAGACACATCTGTGTCTACTTCCGAATACATTGAGTTCAGAGATTGATCAAATACGGGCTTACAATGTCCTTGGGTATAGTAAAAAGCCTTGCTGAATGTGAACATTGTACGGTTCATTTTGCTATGCTATTGCTATGAGAAGCGGAAAATATACCTACGATAGAAAGGTAGTGAAAGAGATGTGCGCCGGTGCCATTTGACGCTGTTCGATCAGCCAATCAATCAGCGGATCAATAAGGAAATATTCGAGTGTTGACTTTGTTGAGAGACTAGAATATACCTACTGATTATCTGTTTTGAAATTGGACCTTATATGTATGTTAATAAGGCATTTACACACAACACAAGGCATTCGCTAAAGTTAAGTGTTTTACTCAACACAAATGCGAATGTGAGATTTTTTGGTTGTTTGGTACACTTTGCCGCCTCAAGTACCTACACAACAAAATCAAAACTATGTTTTGTATGTCGTGTTATATTTATACTATTAGTGTAACTATGTTTTGTATGTCGTGTTATATTTATACTATTAGTGTAACTGATCTTTATGCTCCCCTTTCTTACTAAACATACCTAACTAAATTACGTACCAATTTATTTCATATCATATGGCAATTGCTGAAATCGCTGCTATCATTTATTTAGGACGCGCGATCTCATACGCACTAAGGTGTCTAGTCCAGTCAAACCTTGATATGAATGTGATTGGCATAACAGTTGGATACCGCAGAACTTACTTGCAACGACCGATGGAGGATGTTTAGGAAGGTGGACTACGTCAAGAAGAGAAAATATGAAAGGGAACCGAAAAGCATCCTCTCCTCATCCATGGGGGAAATGAAAAGAGTCGAGTACCTACATACGAAACCGAATGATCTTTTCGTGTCTGCTGGCGTATCAGGGTCAGGACACCTACTTCGGCGGTCTGGCTGATATCAGCCTTCGTACCTTAGCGAAGTAGGTTATTACTTTTAACTAGATCGGCCAAGCTTATGATCCGTAGTAAAGTGAAACACCAGGGAGGCAGGGAAGGTTGGTATCGAACTTATAATTGCTGTAGATTCATAACGCCCTGTCTTGGGCGTGCGGAGGCTGTTTCGGGGCGATGGCCCCATGACAGCGGAGTCTACCGCTACCCCTAAATAGGGGTAGGTCATGGTGTTGGCTTGTTATGCCGTGGTTGTTTGTTTGGGGGCCGCTGCAGTCTTCACGCCGCCTAGGCGGTCAGCCCGAGCCAGATGAGACCCCAGGTGAAACCTGGGGAGGTCCAGCTCCGTTATGCTTATAATTACTTAAATCTACTCTAGTTATATTACAATTTTGGTCACACAAGTTGTATACATCATATTCTGTACAATACGTGGCTTGACCAATCAGACAACTTAAACTATATTTACAAAGTCCTTCAGTAAGCGACCAATCAAATTGCGTGGTTGCTTTCGAGAGTTAACGCTCGCTGTGTGTGTTTTTTATAGTTTTAACTGTTGCTAATTACGAGTAATTAGTACGAGCTAAGTGCCATAGTAGTATATTTTAACATTGAAAGTCAAATGGTTTTTTGTAGATCGGTAGAAACAGCCGAATGGCGAAACCACATATTTTAACTATGGTGTATTACGGTTTGTGAAGTTAGGGCTTGTAGAGTTAGAGATTTCATAGCCCATTCATGTCAGCCCCTCTTGCGCCGCGCCACGCTGTATTTGCTTCATCAGCAATCACAGCGGGTACACTTTAGGCGTTTTTCGCGCTCTTGATTGCGGTGGAGGGTGATGACTAAAAATCCCTATATCACTAATTTTCAGTGCTCTAGCATCAAAATTTGCGGCAGTCTCATACAAACTTCCATTCCCTAGTTTAAGAGGTTAGGGGGTAAAAGTTCCAAGTTTTAGATTTTTTTTGTTGTTTATTTACGAATACTAACTTACATACCAAATTTCAGCTTTCTAGGACTTCAGAAAGTACCCTAAGAATTTTGATGATCATCTGTGAGTCAATGACGAAGTTTTTTAGAATCTAACTTTATATGTTTAATAAGTCCACTATTGATATCATATACCGAGAATTTTGTGTATCTGGTATAATCCAAACCCAAGTAACAACCCTCGTAGGGTTAAAAATCGGTTGTCTGTAAAGTCGGTTTACTGACGATAGTTGAACGTGACAACGACATAGGAACGCCTCAGAGCGAGGTAACGCCGCATGAGTCATGTTTTTTCGTGCCTGCAGCCGGCTCCATCGAATTATAAGACGTTGTCACGTCAAGAAAACGACGAAGCGCTTCGAGAAAAGATAGGTAGTGCCCTTGTGCTTAGCTTGGCTCGTCACTACCGTGACCCCAGACGGTGATAGCTGTTATCACCGTGTTTTGGTAGCATTTAAACATCTTTTCCTGACACTGTAGTCCACAGAGCGAGTAAAAAATATGCAATATTGCCATTTACTCATGCTAAACAATAATTGTAAAGTTAAAAGTTTAACGTAGCAATTTTTGTTTGAACTAAATCCTTTAAAATTATCGACAGCAGTAATTATCTAAAACCTTGATGACGGGGCTCTAACGGGTGGTTGAAATAAAATAACCAATGTACTATGTTGAATGTTTATTTGTGTTTTAACCTCTAAAAACATTATGAACACAGTAAAATATACAAATAAATGCGGAAGTAGTACATTTCATAAAGTTGCCAATGTTAAAATAATAATTAAATTTCATAAACAGAAAACTACCGTACTACACAATAACCAAAAAATAAAATTATTAACAATATATTAGTGTAAATTTTTAATTTCTATTTTCGTTAAAATAATAATAATAAAGATTGTGCTTTTCCCTTATATACTATATTAGCGAAATTAATAAGAATTTAAAGTAACGGTCGTTGGGTGAGCCGAAATTTCCGGAACATTACCAGCTCTAAAAAAATGCTGTGAAATTAAAATTTCAGCGCACCTTCGCGACAAAAAATAATAAAATAAACCATGATATGGTTAGGTCGGAAGTTCTTAATGTAAAGTTAGCTTCAACAGGATTATTTAACGATCGTATAAAAGTCTCTCCAATATATCCTTATCTAATAAAGGTAGGCAGCATCTTACTAGTAGACACACGGTACATATCGAGATACATTCGGTATGCGACATAAAAATCGTCACATCCGACATTAGCCTAATCGAAGAATGTGTAGTCATGCCTTTTGGTATACTTAGTGAAGTTTGGATACATGTATAGTTGATAAGAAGAATCTACAGTCATTATTATCAGTATTGTCAAACATGCATCGCGATTGTCTCCCAATCAAACAATGATTGTAGAAATTTCCTGATGCAAAGTTTCTTCTTGCTTGGTTGGTTGGTTCACAATCGCGTTACAAAATATGACCTAACAATGAAGGAAAGGAAACTGTCACTACTCTGCATAGAAGCACTTCGATTATTTTATTTTCATCATCTAACGATACATTTTTGATAACTCGATAAATGTTTAACATACACAAACATGCATATAAATAACATGCTTGATATCATTTTGGCTACATCTAAATACTACTTGCAAAACGTTTAACGAATCAGTTTTATCTACGGCCATACTATACATATGACATACATTTTTCATTTAAATCGGAGAGGTCTATCTAGGTAATTATAGATTTCCACTAAAACTTAGGCCATTCCAGTAATTACGCGGTAAAACTCCAACTTTGCATTCATTTTTGCATTTTTTTTTATCAAAATATGTCAATGTAAGGATTAAAGCTAATATTGTGATCCTATTAAAGCTTTCAGCTTCTTCAGTGTGACCACATGTCTGAAATTGCTACCAACGTAGTAGTTTCATATGTGTCTATGTATATTTGTAGAAAAAGATTTCGTATGAACTTAGAAGGATTATTGATATGGTAAAAAATATGGTCCAACCAATAGTGCTTTATATATAGTAAGTAATACAAATCACTGATAGTGATGTTTGTTACCTCATATTCGTTTCACGTGATTATGATACATAGTTATGCCAGTATTTTACACAGCAAAAATGATATGGAAGTATACAAGATGTGATATGATATATAATGGAGATTGTACTAACAAGATATGTACTTAAACGATTAAAATATCAAGTATCGACAAATTTGGTACGATTTTTTTGTTAAATATATAAGTATAAATGCTCGTTACGTGTCTTTTTCGTTGGATGATATCGTTCTAGCAACACTGTCGAGGTAGTTGCGGAGGGAAAAAACAAAAATAGTAGAAATACTGTTAGGTTCACTTACAAGAAAAATTTAAAGAAAGTGAGCGACTCCATCACGATACGTACTGCAACAATGGCATGCCCTTATTTATACAATAAGCGTTGCATACGACTATCGTTTAAACACGCTACAAGGAACTAAAAGGTTTATTTCTAATAGTTCTATATAGCCAGTTCCTTTCAGGCTTCTACTCTTAGTATCTTCCCCCGCGAAGCCTTCTGTTAAAGGGTGTGTGATAGAAATGTTAGAGCTTATGTATAATAAGGTAGAAAGAGCATGTGCAGGGTTAGTGATGAGTCGAAAATTAGTAGAAAATACTGTACAAAATTTGATATTGCCAGAATAGAAAATGTAAATTTAAAGCGGTTCTTTGGTATGCTCGACAGTGTTGCTAGTTCGAATTTTATTTTGGAATAGCACCATCGCGTCGCTTCGATGTGTGGCTACTCTTTAGCGGGAGGTTTCCCGTTGGTATACTGCGGGGGGGAGGTCGATGTTTGGTTGGGTTGGTCCTCCGTCATTACTGACACTAGTTCTTCGACGGCGCGGCCAAGGTCATCTGTAAGAAAAGTATTTGGTGAAAATAGTGTTTATAATTAATATTGGAAGTTGGAGTACAGGACTTAAACAAATTTAACAAGAGCTTCCAGAAGAATTGAGTACCAAACATTTTTGGAAATTATTTGAATAATGTTAACCGACCTGCTCATTACATTACCTCAAGGTATACGTCCTGTTAGGTTCGCATTAAACAGAAAAACAAACTGCGTGAATATTAAATATTGCGAAAAGGAAGACACTAAAACATGCGACACTCCAAAATTCATGCAGCAACCTAGAACGTCTAACGAAAAACAACATCTAGAAAAGTAATACTGTCTTAACCTTATTTTTTCACGGCGCTTTACTAACACAAAATAATATTAGTCTCTGTGAACCTAGTAGCAAAAAAACAGCACTCATAAACTCAAAATACATTTAAATAGCTGGTTTTAAACTTAAGATCTAAAAAGCCGTATCATCGACGTGAAAGCCTCAAAACAATGTGCTACGGTAGTTGTAGGCGCTGACCTGCGCAGTGCATGAGCGAGTGCACGGCGTGCGGCGGCGGCGGCGGCCGCTCCAGCGCCTCGCGCTCGGCGCCGGCCCAGCGCCCTCCGCCGTCTTGTGGCCGAGCAAATATTACTTAGGGAATCGTCTAAGCTATCTCATTTTGAATTAATTGTAGGAGCCCAACGATCAAACCTTGTGGCACTCCCTATATTTTTTGTTCTACTAATACAACTTTGAAATGCCTGTACTTAGACAAATGATAAAAAGCGATATTTATTTTTTTGAGTACTATTCGGAAGGTTCATTTAGATTAATTTCGATTCTGTATTACAAAAATTAAACTTGAAAACGATAACGAAAACATTTCGTAAAGTCTTTTAAATTTCAAAGAATATAAAATGATTACTCACTAGTTTGCGACTCATGGTAGAGACCATTGTGCATCTTGGCCGGCGAGTCGGTAGCGAGTTGTGACGCTGTGACAGACCTGGTCTGGAGAGTGCCAGTTCGGGCCGGAGGGGATCCTTGAGCAGGCTGTATAAATAAAGAATTTAAAGTAGTAATATCAATGTAAAATATTAACGTATTGCCAAATATGGACACCTTATTATAAAATATTCAGTTTTTTTTTTAAATGTATGACGAATTACCTCATCGAGCAGTCTCCGGAGTCGCTGCAACTGTGCCTCGAGCTGTCGGTTGTGTTCCTCGAGGATCTGCATGCGTGCCTCCAGCCGCCCCTTATGCTGCCGAAGTAGACGAGCCTCGGCCATCATGTCCTGGAAAACATTTTACTCTCATCAACAACTATATATTATCTATTTCAAAATTTAACAATATAGTAGCTACATGTAGCTACTTTCTACTCCATTTCTGTTCAAATTGAATTGGAGTTTCGTTAAAGATCCGCAGATTTACAGAATACATCGGTTAAAGAACACTTCTAGCGCAATGTTTGATCTACTGGTATATAGGACTAGCTGCACCCGCATTAGCGTGTTCAAGCAAACAAACAAACAAACTCTTCAGATTTAAAATATTAGTATAGATTGAAAGAACAAAATTGCATTTAGGTTAATGTTCAAAGATTTGTACCTGATCAACAGGAGCGTTTCTATTTTCATTAACACCATGTTGCTCCTCAGGCGTGGATCCCGGGGTCTGCTTTGCCTTTAGGCGTTCGTACTCAGCCTGGAGACTAGCATTCTCCTCTTCTAATTCTCTGTAATGTGGATATTCGTCTTTAATTTCTCACAAGTCTATGTTTTTTTAGGTAGCAATAACTTCCAGAAAACGAAAAATAATTGATAATCTTTAACTAGTTCAATACCTGATCATAGCTTCAAGCTCATGACGTTGCTCTCTGTGTATGATAGATACGACTTGCACGGGCGAGCGCGGTGCGTCATCTGTTTCCCCACCACCATTCAGCGATGCGCAATATTGAGCGATTAGCTGGTGTTCTTCGTCACTGTAAAGCAATTGATGATCAGTTCTTTGAATTCAATTATATTTATACAATTACATAAAATATGAAAGTTTCTTTGTAATCACTGAACACGTTCATCAGTTGATTTTTTTTTTTATAATCATTAAATTACCTGTCTGGAGTATCTCCTGGCTTAGCACCCAACTCGACCTGGGCAAGTCTAGTGGCGTAGAGCTCAAGTCGCGAGTGCATATCGTCACCACTGAGTGCGGCTCCTGACCCACCCATGTGTTGCGGAGATGGTGCTGGAGATTCCAAAGCATCTCCTGAAAAATTAATTGCGTTAGTATGTTGATCCAAATTTAGCGTACAGGTAAGTAATACGTAAATATTGGTCTAATTTTAGGCTATAATTTATTTTAAGTAGAATTAATTACAAAATGTAATCTCTAACCTTAGGACAACAGGATGTCGAGGTCTGATTTACATTTGGAATATCATCCAACCAAAAAAAAATGGAAATTAGTTACTGTTTTAATGACATAATTAAGATGTCAGTTAGTTAAAATTATCTATTCTAATATAATAACTGTGGTACAACCTTCGAGTACTGTCTGTACGGGCAGATATCCAACTCTAGGATGTTTCTTGAAGTATCTTGCCGACTTGAACTTGTTGCGCAGAGCGCGAGTGAAGTCTCGCACATCCTCGCCAGATGTTGTCTGTAACAGATAATTTAGAAGTAAGTTCCATGTTTTTGTATACATTAAATTTAACTATAGAATAAATATCTTCTAAATCAAAAGCCATGAAGTCTATTGTTTCGTTAGCATCGAGTGTTTCTATTATACAATTATACTTACAGCAGTGCAATACTCCTGCATGGGATGGGTTAATTTGTGGTTCTTCGCTTTGCGTCCATTGAAGAAGCACTTCTGACACATATCGAAGTTGAAGCATTTCAAGCAGCGGTATCTGTAATTGTAATAAAAATCATGTTTTTATTACAATTATTAATTATTAATATTTTGTATTACATTAAAGTTATATAGGACCTAAAGAGGTACCTTGTGGTACGCCTAGCAACCATGAAGTAATAGAGTTAAAAATGCTTACCTGAATCCTATAATTGGGTACTCTTTGCAGATGTTGCACTTGGCTTGATGTTTAGCAGTTTCAGCAGCAGCCAAACGATGGAGTACTGGCAGCCAGACCATCGACTGTGGCTCCTTTTGTAGCCATTGTAAGAAATGGAATGCTTCAATGAATTGCAACTGACCGTCCGCATCACGTTCAAGAGTTTTCTCTTTGGAAGATTCTTCTTTTTCCTTTTCTTTTTCTGTAATTTTTTTTAGAATTTATAATTTAATTTTAGCATCTATGCGACTGTTTTCGAATCTATAAAATAGACAAAAAAATGTGTCGTTGTAAATATTGTTGTTTTATTTATAAACTCACCGGCTTTCCTATCAAGAGTGCCACCTCTATTGCCCTCTTTGGTAGCAGCAGATGCTTGTTCAAAACAGCTCCTTACTGATGGTTCGATGTTGGATCCTCCAAACGCAGCCACTTCACCTAATTGTCGAGGTACCTTAAAACAAATTTATCGTATAATATATAAATGATAAGGAATGAAGATTGAGATGGTGTATAACTTACTTGTATGCAATCGTGCAATAACAATCCAAGTTTTCTTTGGTCAGCTCTACATGATGGGTCAGCGATCAGTCGGAATAGATATCTGAAAGTAAATTTTGTCGATTATCTCACAATTGCTTCAGTTAAATGTTGTAGCTCCTGTATCTTATTTAAACTTGACATTAGTCACTCTTTCTTACCTGTATTTCTCTTCAAGATGACCTTTACATAGTAATACTAGGCCAACCTTGAAGCTTAGAACTCTGATTTGTCCCGTCCTCTGACTATCGTATACGTTTAGAAGCCAGTTGATTGACAAGTCTAGGCAGAGAGGTACGTTAACCAGGCTGGGATTTTCTGCTGCTATAACCTAGAAAACATAAAAGATACATATTATTTTGGTTATATAAGGTGTCGCTTTTTGGTAATTTGTACTATCTTTTGTCTTGTTTCTTCTTTCTGAAACCTGAGCCATACTAAAACTTTTTATTACGTAAGCAAATTTTTACTTAGTTGCATAAAAGTTATAATTCTTACCTCGTAGAGAGATGTAAGCACATTGATCATTTCAGGTATATCAATAAGACGGTCGTTCTGTGCACGCAGACCATGGCAGTCGAATGCTTCTAGTGCAGCTGGCAGCTGAAGCATGTGCACTGAAAAGTTATGACATAAATGAAATTAACACTTGATCTTGAAACGAACATGGGTCTATGTTTTAAATTGTTTTCTCCAGAACTTTCTAGAGACAACCGAATTTACCGATCGATACCTTGCGATAACCGAAATACATTCTAGAAAACAGAGAACTTATTCTAATAAAAAAATGTTTTCTATCTATCTAGTCTACTCTTCTAGGATCAAGAATATCTTGGAAAGTACTTACTGCATAGCGCCTTTTGCACTGTCCTCAATTTCAATGCCGTCCTATATGCCGAGAAACGAACTTCATTCAGATCGGCTAAGGAGTTCATCAGATCGATCATTTTCGGATGATCCCAATGCGTCGTCTCTAGTTCATGACTGTAGATGTACAAAGAAAAGAGTGAGTACTGAATATTGAAAAAAATTTACCACTAAACAACAGATTGTAACCAAACTTCCCTTAAACAAATAAAAGCATAGCTATTGAGGCATTAAACATAGATCATCGGCATCACGACAATAATGAACATCTCTATCCCTAAATATCCCTAGGTGTAAAGACACAAGATGGTTTAGATATAAAAGAGGATGATGATTTTTAATATTTCGACAGTAATCATTTCTGGTATGATGAAATTTCCCTTTACGTCTAAGGCGACTTAAGAAACTATCGTAATTATTGATAATTCACGAACAATTAATAACTATGATACATTGTTTTTGATGACTAGTCGAAATATTTGTTTGTGATTGTGATTAAAATTTTTTGGATATTCTTATCCAAAAAATTTTAATCACAATCACAATTTTAATCATAATATTTTGAAAAGAGTTGACTCTCAGGATGAGACTCTAATGCGTGATCATCTGTCCCTGGCGATCATCTTTAAATTTTGTTTTAGGAAATTTAAAAAGGACAAAATATTAAGTTGGACATAACGGTCAATATAATAAACATAGAAAATCGAATAACACAAAATCCTGTTCATTACAAAGAAAATCATTTTGAGATTTGTCTTCGGAATGACATAAACACAAATGTGTGTGTCGTAATCTTAAATTTAAAATTGAAAACACCCCCGACTCTAAAATCAATTCAACGATTAGAAAAGAGCTGATGATCTTGGAACGGCTGAACAGATTTTCTTGAATTATATCTAAGAACACTATCAATCAAATCACATTTGAAACAAAAAAAAACTTAAATTGGTGCATTGGTTATGGAGCTACGATGCTACAGACACACACAAGACACACAGATACACAGACATGTCAAACTTATAACACCCCTGTTTTTGCGTCGGTGGTTAAAAATTGAAATCCTGAGATATCAGATTATGTTGTCTTTAATATACATTTTCAACGTAAGACGATAGGAGAAAGTGCGGGGAACGACTAGGCGTAATATATTCTCATTTAAGTTTATTCTACTTACTTGATGTAATAAGGTACATTAGCAGGAGTTACGGCTCTTTCCCAGGGTGTCTCGACTGATCCTGCGAGGAAACCTTGAGCTGCGCCAGCACCACCATCTCTGGCTACACCGGCTAACTGCCGCACTCGCTCTTCTCCACCGGAGACCAGGCCAGATACCCTGAAATTCAATTCAATTTCATTTCATTCCATTTATTTATTGCTGAACACACGTACTCTATAACTAATATCTAAGGTGTTACATTATACAAAGACCAAGTCATGTTCTGCGCGGTTTGTGCAATCAATTTATAAAACATATAAAATTTTGAATGTTCATATACGAATGATGCATAATAATCAGGTATGATATTACACGTATCTTGCGTGGTCTCTTTTTTCCCCTTCTTCATTGTTTGTTATGGATCGCTCCTGACCCTTGTACGTAGCTAAGAAAGTTCCTCTTTTTTATATAGAAAAATACTACTAAGATAATAAGCGCTGGTAACGAAATAGCGAAGGTTTTGGAATCCTGATTAAGTGGCTGCTGCTTCCGAAATGCAGTAATTGGATCACGAGTCAGAAACCTACCCTCCAAAACTAACCCCATCCACTGCATTACCGACATGAACCATCTAACACAAGCCTCTATATTAGGTGGATGGGTTAACAAGAATACTAGTAATGCCTGACCCTTGTTATTAGTCTTTTAACTTTAATGAGTGTTACCTGGTATTCAAATCATCAAGCCTGGCCAAGAGATGGTCAGGCAGTTGAATCTTGTCTCTAGCTAGCTGCTGAGCCTGGGCGTGTAGTTCATCGGCTAGTCTCCTGAGTGGCGGCAGTTGGGCGCGCGCACGTGTGACGGCGTCGAGCTGAGCGCGTGCATCGCGCGCGTCTCCCGGTCCTCGCCATGAGGAGCGTGCTGCTTCGGCGGCCTGCACGCGCCCGGCGAGCTCGTCTAAGGAAGTAGTGAAGGTGCGGACACGCTGAGGATAAAAGAAAGAATAGTATCATTAAGTGGTTAATTTAGCAGAATGAGGCTTACTCTTAAGAAATATCTACTGTAAGTGTGATCTATATGCATTGTCCACGTTCCACGTTCGTCCGAATTACGCACTGTCAACGTGGTATTTTTATTTCTCGTGGAAATTAGAAAAAAATCTTATGGGTTTTCCTGTACCTAATGTGTATTTTTTGGAGTTTACTCCTTAAAAATCGATGTGCATATAAGGCGCCCGGTATGAAAAAAATATGAAGAGTAAAATTTAGTGATCAGAGGGCAGAGTAACGCTTTATTGTGCTTTTTATGCTTTATTGGAGTTTACTCCATATTCTCGACGCATGTAAGTAGATATGTGTATACCTTTATGTTATATATATGTGTAAATATATACAGAATATATAGAGGGAGGGATGGAGGGAGGGAGGGAGGAGGGAGAGAGAGAGAAGGAGAGAGAGAGAGAGAGAGATAGAGAGAGAGAGAGAGAGAGAGAGAGAGAGAGAGAGAGAGAGAGAGAGAGAGAGAGAGAGAGAGAGAGAGAGAGAGAGAGAGAGAGAGACTCCAGTAAATTGTAAACTCCAGTCGTGCGTCGGGGCTGACACACACATTTTTTTTTTATTTCAAGCTAATTCGTTTAAGAGATCAGGCATGCTAAGCATTGAATTTTCGAATGATTTTCTATTGTATCTTTTAAATACTTCATAATTTTATGCATTTAATTATAATCATAAGAAACATAGTATGATCTTTTATTAGATGGTTCTTAAGAGAAAAAGAAAATGCTGGACTCATAACGAACGAACGAAGCTCACAAGATCTGGAGAGAAGACCCCGGAATGAAGATCATAAGACCGCCGTCGAAATTACTTCATGTATATACTCCATAATTTGGTTAATTTGTTACCTTGGGATGTGAAAGAAATTCTAGTAATAAGCCGAAATGTGAATTGAACTTTTAAGATAAGACAGACAATAATTTCTGTAGATGTGTATTTTTTATAAATACGTAGATAATCACAAAATAAGCTTGTGGACTTACCACATAAACACGGCTTTTAACCCCATTACTAACTTCATATTAACATAACATTCATCAATTCTGTCTAGGATATACAAGGTTGTATATCCTCAGACCGGTTGCTGGCAGTGACCTTACAAGGGCGGTGGTCAACCTTGCCGCTCGTATTGGGTTACTCGCACAACCACAGAACCGCAACCTCGCTGGTTGTCTGTGCATCGCGCAACTGGAATGCCGGTGTAATATCGCTATAACAATACGGATTCCTTGGGCGAAGTCTATTGTGAGAACATGAAGTGTCAAGTCAAAAATGACGAACGGAAACTACCTACTATATTCAAGGCTGTGGCTTCCATTCCTGTTTATCGTACTAATACGGATGTTTGTTGCCCTTTCACGCAACAACTACTGAACCCATTGCGATGAATCGGTAATAAATGGTATGTAGATAGCTGGAGACCTGGTTTAACATATAGGCTACTTTTTATCCCGATATTCAAACTGCATTGCGACTACGCGGGTGAAACCGCGGGGCGCAGCTAATATCAAGTATTTGCATGAATATGTATATCTGCATTGGTCTGAGTGTGGTATATTATAAAAGAACAATATCTAAGTGTGTCTATCTGTGTTCTAGAAGCCATAGCACAAGCTATGATTAGTTAGGGTCCAGACCAGCGGTGTATTCTGGGATAGGTATATAACTATCATCCCAGAATATAATCTACTTACATGAGAAAAGACGATACTTACAAAAGATGAGCAACTTAATTGTTCATATGAGTCATAAAAATACGTTCAATCGTATTGGATCGTTCTTTGTTATAAAATATTCACCTTCAGTTTAGTACCTCAAGTTTTAATTAAAAGAACATATCCATAGATATGAAAATAAAGAAGTAAACACGTAGGTAATCAAATAAAAAAATCTATTACTAAGATCAAATACGTCAAAAAAATTAGCAAAGTCGCAAACCAGTATTTAATTTTGTTGTTTCAGTTGTTAAGTGTAAGTGTTTAATGTTTGTGGGTAAAATATAATAATTCTATTCCTATTATTGAACGTTATTGTATTTATGACTAAAATATTGCATGTATATACCGTTTCATCGAATATGCCTATTCCAAGACCTATTTGCGATATCCAATTTGTAAGATATTGTATTGTTTTTAGAATAAAATAACGTAAATACAAAAACCTTTTTTATACATTACATCAGCATATTTGTGAGTGCTCAGCGATATAACACACCCGTGTCGATAATGGCGCGGTGGCTGCTCCGACGTATGTCAGAAACCGGTGCGTTGACAGTCAGGGGTGCGTAACGATAGGGGAGGTTTTGCTTACGTAACCCAACTAGTTTCGTTACCGTAGTAGAAATGTGTATTGAGAGAAAATTTAAGTGCTATTGTAAGCCGAAGTTTTAGGGGCTAGGAATGTGGCTGTCAGCCTGTACATAGATGGGTGACCGATTACCAAATAATCGGAGAACGGTGTTTGCTCATCTGATTTGTAATGGCTGTGAGTTCTGCGTATTTGATTTACTGAGACCGTGGTATCTTCTTTGTTATTTTCTTTGATAATTTTTGTTTCTCTTGTCTCCAAGCTTTGAAGGAAGTGGGTTCCAAGATGGTTTCATACGGAGATACTCACTCGCGATAACTCTCATGATCTTTTGTTTCCAAACAATAAATACAAACTTCGGCCGTCTTCGATAACGTGTAGAGATAATCCGCAAACGAAATTGGTATCTTAAAAGGACATAAAATTCCGCTCTAGCAATAAGTAGGTAACGAAGATTTCGTTACCACTTGTCGTTACGTCAAAAAAACATCAACAAAAGCAAATTAAACACAAAACTTACACAGCAATCACTAATAAAAGACTCCAACTACTTAATTACCACTTAATGGATAAGTACGGGAGAGACAATTGTCTTGATTAAATAATTGTGTACAAGTTGTCCAGTGTCCAACTTAACAAGATGAGAGAAGAATAGGTTTACCACTTTATTTTTATGACGATGATTATTTAATTATACGTGTTCCTTGTGTCTGTAACTGTTATTTCAACATTAGTTACTTATATTAAATTAAGAGCTTGATTGTACAGAGATATTAGTTTTTATTTTACATCCTTTTCGTGGGGATTTACTTTTTAGGGTTCCGTACCGAAAGGGTAAAGACGGGGCCCTATTACTAAGACTCCACTGTCCGTCTGTCTGTCTGTCATCAGGGTGTATCTCATGAACCGTGATAGCTAGACAGTTGAAATTTTCACAGACGATGTATTTCTGTTGCCGCTATAACAATAAATACTAAAAACAGAATAAAATAAATATTTAAATGGGGCTCTCATACAACAAACGCGATTTTTTTGCCGTTTTTTGTTCGATATTTATAACGGCAACAGATAGACGCTTGAAATATTCACAGAATATTTAGTTGTATATTCACGAAATAAATAATTAAATTAAAAGAAAATATATATTTAAGGGGGGCTTCCATACAACAATAAAGGTTATAATATAGTGTTTAATGTTGTACGGGACCGTTCGTGCGCGAGTCCGACTCGTACTTGGCCGGTTTTTTATTTATATTCATATCACCAGACTAGCTGTTACCCGGTTTTACCGATGTGTATGACCACTACACCATTCCTAAGGATTACCGTGATGTTCGAAATGAACGTGTCCATTTATTTTGCAATGTGTGGTGGTTCCTATGTAAATATATTATGTTGACCTTTACAAAAAAATCGGGTCCCGCAGCAGGCCCGCAAATGTAGATTTCGTGTTTTTTTTATTATATTTTTGAAAATCTGCCCCCTCCTTTTTGGGTGAATATCCTTTATTCACGAAATTAACCTTAATTTTTGCCCTGTTGATTTTTCGTCCAAGTTTGAAAGCAATCACATACATATATATATTATATATAAATATAAACTTTTTGACTGGCGGTTGTTTTGGGGTCTAGGGATCATAACTAGACCTCCTGTGAAAAACATTTTGGAATACTCGACAACTGGTACAAAACAAGGTAGCTTTGCAGTTGTGTAGTACTTGTCAGAAATGTAGTAACCAACAAATTTGATGTCAATACAGTTGCGCCATAGTTTTCTGTTGATTCACAATAAATATAACGTATATGTTAGTGATTCTGACTGTCAGCAACACGCACTTGCTTTAAAAGGTGCGGTCATCCTATACACATTAGCGATAGACGTTGAGTGATGAGGACCGCAATATATTCAATAACTTTTAAATAAACTATCACCTGTGCTTTATTATTAGCGAATTCGTATGTTAAATAACAATCACATTTTCGGTAAATTTCGAAAGAGAGAGAAGATTTTCTGTTAAAATTTCAAACAGATTCGGGGTACGTCTATCAAATTTAGAACAGGAATGGGATTTTGTAATCAAATTTGGAACAGATACGAGATTTACACTGCATAATTGAAATCGGTAAGAATTCTCTTATTGAAATTTAGAACAGAGACAAAATTTCTTATTCATATATGGAATAGGTATGACAATTCTTTTTTAAATTTGGTACTGGTACAGAACTTCTTATGGAATCTGAAGGAACATTTAGAACAAGTCCGATATATCTCATTAAAAGGCACAGGTACGGTATGACTTTGCTAGATCTGGAATAGGTACTATATTTCATATCTAAATTAGGTATGCCTAAGGGATTTCTTGTGGAATGTTGAAATTTGGAGCTGCATGAGTAGAAAAATTACTTTTGTTTTTTAGCGACCAAAAAACATTAGAAGAGTGAATGAAGATGTCTCTTTTGTAAGCGTTTATAGGAATTGGTAATAGTGTAAGTTTATTTCAGGTGATGCCCTGCTAATCAACCAGTGTCTCCTTTGGTCTGTCTTCTGTCTTTACGCCTACCAATTCAGTAGCATCTACTTCAAGTTCGTTATTCAACCACCCAAAGCTGCAACTGAGCATATGCTTAAGTAACGGGCTTTGTAGGGTTAGAACCCGCAGGCCGCATGACCCCCAGGCCGCTGTCTAATACTAATTCTAAAAAGAATATTTGCTTCTTTTACTAGAAATTGTTTATTACTTATATTCTGAAAAGCCGAGCTCAAAAAAAAGAGATAAAACAACGAAATACATCCTCGTACCCGGTTAAATGCGGGCTCATATCTCGGCCGTGATCTTACCCGGGTATGATGTCCGATATGACCGGGTAGTCCCGGTTATCCGGCGGAGATCTCGTAAGTACGATGAACAAGGGAACGATTTACTTGCGAGTTTTGATATTCCCTTTTTGTTTTTTCTTTATTTAGCTGCCGGTTTTAGTGTTAATAAGAAATTTGTTTATTTTGGCTTTAGTGGCAGTTGTGTGATGATCAAATGATCACTAAGAATTAGCCAAAAGTCGTTTAATTTAAGGCTTCATACGCGTAAATGTTGTTTTCTATGCTTCGGGAACAGTACTTTTTCAGGATGCAAAGTTTCACGGTGAAACTTTGACTGCCGTACCCGGCAGCGCATTAAATACGAACAAACATACATTGATTTTTATATATTGCATTGGCAATGATGGCCCGCTAGATGGTAAGTGGTTACTGTTGCCTATAAGAATTTGCAAAATTAGCGATGTCACTCACGTGTGACTCACGTGCTCCCGATGGAACTCTCGACACCAGAATAACGCTAAGCCTGTCTGGTATTTAACTGTGGTCTTCTATAAAATTAGAGGTAAACTTCTTTAGGTGGAAGGCCGACAAACATTCAAATTAATTTTTTTTCAAATTCAATAATTTTATTTCATACAATTGCTCAACAATTATTCAAAATCGACGAAAAATTCTTTATACGCCAACCCACAAAGTCTCCACAGCAATAGGTTGATTTGCTTTACTTATGTCATGTCATAGTCCCTTCCAGAAATAGAACGTTAATTTCAGTTTTTAATCTAGTTCACACTTACTTATGTGGTTTTGAGAGTTGGTAGTAGATAGTGAGTGCTTTTTAACGTTTGTTAAATAAGTTTTCCATGCGGAAGAAATATTATTATAAGTTTTAGGTGACCGCTCAGAAACACGATGTTACAAGTCTCCTTCTATAGCTACAGTCTTATTGATACATAGTATAAAGTTTGTGTGGTTGTGTGATTGTTTGGTACTCTTTCAAGCAAAAACGGCTAAACAGATATGGATAAAATTTGGTACACATATAGTTTATGAAATTATGACACATAGGATACAACAACAAAACCACAGTACGTATGCGTATATAAATAACAGAGACAATTTTGACACAATGAAGTTTTATAATTGTTTCTAATCCACAAGGTGGTTTAGATTATACATTATTTAATATTAATACGATCTCATCCTCGCTTGTTGTATGTTTGTGAGTTCGCCTGCTAACGAAGGAGATAATGGCTGGTCCATGCGTCATACTCGTGAACGGGTGCTGCTTGGGGTGACTGGTCGGCCTAGTCAGCGATGCTTTAGCCTATACTATTATTTTGGTTCGATCAACTGCAACTCTAGCCTCTTAATCCAGTCACGAATTATTTTTAACAGTAGATTTTGTAATTGAATGAAGGAAGATGTGCACCTTGAATGATTTCTATGTTTAATAAGTTCAACCCTTCAACGGTATCACTGAGTGATTTTTATTTTTTAGTACGTTAGCTTTTGGAGCATTTCAATAAAATGAAATTCAGGTGGCATCAGCTTGCATCCTGTTTACCTTTCGTGTAACACTAACACTATTGTACCTGAAGATCTGACTTTTAAAAGGAGTGGCCATGAGTTTCTTTGCCAGTATTCTGGAAACTTTATTTTGGAAACTGGAAGTTACAGATCGACACAAGTGGGCAGTAGATTTTGGCGTTTTCACCTAATTTAGAATTTCGACAATCCAGCACATGCTATGGCGTCTGTTTGTGCCGATCTATGATTTTAACTCTAGCTTCAATTTAACGTTCATAAATGTCACTTATATTTAACCCATATATTTCGTCACTAAAAAGAAACTAGTGCCGTCTCTCTCTTTATCATAGAAAGAGACAGTACACTTTTCAATAGTGATGGAAAATGTTCTTTGTTATTTTTTATTTACTTTTTAGGGGTAGTTATGAATGAATTGATTCTGAATATAATCGTTTAACCGATTTGAAACATTAAGTTTTAATTTAATTAAAGTATTTTATGATTCTATAAAATTTTTATTAGCATTAAACCTACACATTTTCACACAAAATGCAGGTACTTAGGTATGAAAGTACAAAATTGTTAACAAAGCTTTTAAAGTAGGTTTAAATATGATTTAAGGTAAACTAAGTTTTTTCAGTTGTTTTTAAGGCGATTTTTTTCGTTAAAAAAACTTCTTACATTTTTCTGTTAAATGTTTTCTACCCTTGCTGAAGTAAATAAGTATATACGTATTTTTGTATAAAACTACAATATAGTGGGCGAAACTAGAATGTTTGTACCAAAATTCTGTTTTAAATCATTTGTTTTGTAAATATTGACTCAAAATTAGTATTTTCGACACGACCAAAGCAGGTGTAGGGTGTATGTGTATATTTGCTGATAATTATGTAATAAATGCTAAAATTATATTATTAGGGTAAAACTGGCTAAATAGTCCTCCTAGTGTCAATTGTTCTGTTTTTAACAGTTAAACTGTTGATAAACGCGTTGCAGACTCAACTAAAATGTTAATAATAAATAAGTGAGTTAAACAAAATATTCTGACCGTTCCACAGGGGGTCGGTTTGTCGATGCGTCTCAAGATAGCGAGCCACGGGTTATTTTATGTCAGCCTTATCTTGGGAACTAGACAAAAACAGTGGGACCTCCGTCTTTTATGTTTTATGACTCTGTTGTTTAGATGTAAGCGTGTGGTTTTTTTTCGCAATAGTAGTTTTAGTGTAAATGTAATCAAGTGATTAGCTTTTTAATATTAACATTTCGATTAAGAATTCCTATTTTATAGATAAAATAAAAAGAAAATAATTTATGATACAAGCTACGCAATATTTTGAACTATACATTACATTCTACATTGCACGAAATTTTTAATGTTTGACAGTTCTAATTTGAGCAGAAATCTGCAACCTGGCTTCTTGACGTAACCCCTTGTACAATGTGCTAAGTCTCTAGTATAAATCAGTAACTAATTCTTGACGATATTAGAAAAACATTGTCTACAAAAAGCCTCTTTGTTAAATTTCCAACAAAAAGGGGACAAAACACACTAAAACTATTTTTACAACCGGAAGTTCTCGAGCCGTAAACAAACAAACTTACAAACGGTATATAGAGCACAAGGTCACCGCACACGGTGCGACCGACTGACTGAACTCGTGAGTGATTCATGGCTTAGTGTGTGCTGTTCATTATCAGATCTTGGGTTCGATGAACCGCAGTTAGGGAGTTATAATGAAGTACGTCTAAGATTGGTTTTGATTTACTAGTAGAAACAAATTAACTTACTACTGACATTATTACTTATTTAAAAGAATAAACTAATTAATAAGTCAGCTTATTTTTTAAATACATTACGATAGACGGTAGTGCATTCGACTGAATCGGGAGTCGTGGGTTCGCATGCCGCTTCGTGTAAATATGTGTATGAATGAATATTTCTATTTATATTTTTCTTGGTGTTAGTATGTTTAATGTGAATGTATCCAAACTAATATTATAAATACTAAAGTAACTCTGTTTGTTCCCTTTTCACGACTAAACGACTGATCCGGATCGTAATTAAATTTAGCAAGGAAATAGATTATATTCTGGTAAAGGACATAGGCTTAGCATGTTCTTACGAAAAAAGAAATGTGTCTAAGTATGGATAACCGCGACCTCGAACCCATAGTACAAACTAAACGTCTCATAATATTATGTATTACAATATTAGGCGACCCAATCCGCTCTAAATGGTATCTATAAACAAGGTATCTTTATAGACTATACCCACAAAGCAACACAGACTATTATTATATAGCAACTGAACGCTTCGGCAACGCAGAAGCTATCGATAAGCGTTATCGTAAACAATAACCCCAATCAGTGTACATCTGTGGGCTACAGTACACAATAATAAACAATTTCGGTTAACGTATTGATAATATTATGTACTGTTTGTGTGTTTATATGGTTTGGTAGTGAGAAGTGTGTATTGTATGATAACGGCTTATTTGTCGAAGACGTTGAAATGTCAGGCTTCAATATTCATATATTTACCCAAAACATGTATGCTTTGGGTAAATATCTGAATATTGTTATTTGCATCGGCCTAATTTAGCCCACATTCCCACTGCTGTGGCTCTTGTAAACTTGGACTTGGATATATTATTGTGGAAACATAGAGCGTAACTCATGGTCGGTGCCACGGAAAGTTTAACCTTCAACAAATTCAATCAGATCTATATTTAAAGAGAACCCCACTAATGTTATAAATGTGAAAGTTTGGATGGAGGGATGTTTATTACTCTTTCACGCAAAAACCACTAAACCGATTGTGATGAAACTTGGTATGTAGATAGCTGAAGACCTGGATTAACGCATTATTTTTTATCCCGATATTCCCACGGGATCGGGACTTACGCGGGTAAAACCGCGGGGCGCTGCTAGTAATATTATAAATCTACTAGGTACTTCTCCTTAGCTAAGCTGGAGACATAAGACCAAAAATAAGTAAAACACTTACTGAAAAAACCTGTCTCCCCCCTCCCTCCCTGGGCCATAATCTGGGTACGCCCATGACAAGACCAATGGAAATAGACATATTTATAAGTACAAATATTTGACACTGAACTGGAATCGATCCTACGCCGAACATACGACTGTAATACCGCGACACGAAGATCGTTGCCAGTTTTGTAAGAATAAATATCACTTCTAGTATTAGTTTACTGTTTACATTACAGTAGCCAATATATTATCTGACACGTTATAGAGCCATCAGCCAATCAGGTTAATCCGTTAATTTCCATACAACTTTAGATGCGTCTAGTTTTCTATATACGGTCTACATAACGGACATACAGGTTTCACGGTAAGTGGGACCTGGCACCTTGTCATCGGACTGTGTCATGTCTCTATCTTAAGATTGTTAAGATGATGAGGATGATGGCCATAAAACTTGGTCTGTCTTGGTCTTGTACATCTTGTTGCATATGTTATGCTTGTCATGAGGTCTTTTGTTCGATTCCCTCATTAGACTGTCTTTTCACATTTTGTTGGTGTTCACGGTCTGTTGTTTGTGCCTTCGGAGATGAACAGAAGTGAGTAATTTCAGTCTTTGATAAATATAATGTAGTTAGATTTTTCAGAAATAAATACACACAATAAATACATTACCCACAATAAATAGACCCAAATTATGCATTGCTAGTGCGATTTTTATTTGTAAATATACTCTAAAACATATATACATACTATAAAACATAGTCGCTTCCCGGCGCCGTCTGTGCCTCTGTACGCTTAGAGCTTTTAAACTACGCAACGGATTTAAAAAAAAAACAAAAATAGGTAAATAATACGTGTTGTCTTTGTTGCTCAGTAAGTAGGAATAGAACATTTCGAGTAAGCGATCCACACTTTCTCTCTCAATCTTCTCAATAGTATACAGTTTACAAAGGTAAGTAGAAAACACTATATCGTACACAGAATCAGCTAATAAGAGAAACATATCACAGCCAGGAATCGAATCCGCGCCAACTGGTTAACTCACTAATTGGCATACGTCCAGTTTTCACTACCTCTAGTGTTGGGACAAGTAGCTACAAATAACAATGTTTATTTTATGTGCTATAAATAAACACTTTTTTCGTGCATACTTCTATGGCTTTCAAAGTTTTGTAAAACTAAAGAAAGTTAAGATTTGTACCTACTGTTATCGGTTATTTTAATTGGACAGAACATGAACAGTTGTTTCTGAGAGCTTTGGTAGCGTAATAGCTATGGTCCGGGACGTGCATTCAAGAGGTAGCGGGCGAATCCAACTTATGCACTACCATAACGTACTTCTGTACCTACTTCTAGAAGGAAAAAAAAGTTTTGTTTTAGTTTTGTCTGAGTAATCAACGCCAGAGTGGTACTCCCAGCATCGTGATTATCATTCGTTGTCTTCTTACAACAAGCACAAATTAGACATTTATAATGAACGACTTGACGAAAGTTCCTCAAACGAAAAGAGCTGATGATCTCCGAACGGCACACTCTCGATTAAAAGTGCGGTCCTAAAAACAAGAAACGATTCGTTTTGCTTAAGGACGGTAAAATTTCGTTCAAAATTCAATTATATTTAACCGTCTGTAAGCAAAACGATTACGTGGGAGGCCGGCTGGACCGGAGTGATACGGCCTCACAGAAAACCGGCAGTGAAGCAATACTTGCATTGCTTTTCGCCGCGTGAGAAAGGTTACCGGAGGCCCTAACCCTTCCCTCTCCCCTTCCTCTCTCTCCTCTATTCCCGTTCTTCACCTCTCTCCCCTCTGCCCGGATATACGTACGAAATCAGGTGACCCGTCTGCTCGTTTTTACCTATACCATAAAAAAAACTAATCATTTCTTGATTATAGGAACCGGGCGTAAGTCACCTTTCATTGGTTCATCCGTTTAGGAGCTGTGATGCCACACCCAGACACACAGATACACACATTAAACTTATAACACAGCTCCTTTTTGCGTCGCAGGTTTAAAACATTTACTGATTGAAAAAAAGGCTCCCTAAAAGAGGTCTGAAACTGCTATCAGCATTTAATACTTATCTATGTTCTAAATAACTTTTTCGATAACTAAGTATGATATTCAGGAAGAATAATCGATTACCTATATGGACATTAGGCTTTTTAACGTCATTATGTAATATTAGGAATATTCTGAATAATCAATCCAGGGAGAAAACTGTTTTTTAGGTAATTATACAGTATTAGCTCTGTTTCATCAGTTTGCCCGTTGCTAGGCTCTGATTTCCTTTCGGGCTTCTTCCTTAATTAGTCTACCTTGCCAACCTAGTGACATTGCATATAATCGTGAACAATGTAGACAACTCTCAGATTCAAGATTTATTTGCTCATAAACATGGTAACAATATAAGATCTTGTGGTATGTAGGTACAAGGCACAACATGTTTGCCCCCTATACCATAAAAAAAACACGGAAAGGACCTATCCATTTAAAACTAGTCTATCTCGGCAGTTTCACCCGCCTTTATGGTCACTGCTCCGCTCCTTAGGGTCAGTAGGTTAGTAATTTGGTTAAAATATAAGGCTTAAATGGCCATATCCTTTGATTACGTTGACATAGAAGCTTGAAGCTTTTTTATAGCTTCAAGGGACTCCACACGTTCCGGAGAAAAAGGCTCTTGACAGACAGACAGACAGACGGACAACGAAGTGATCCTAGAAAGATCTCTTTTTTTCTTTTAAGGAACGGAACCCTAAAAAAGTAACTTTAGTTTTAATATATTAGTTAAGGTTACAAGATATAAAATCAAAATCATTTATTTCAATTAAACCATTATGGGTATTTTTGAATTGTCAGGAGTAGTAGCCAGTCAGACTAAGTCAGTCGTGAAGCTAGTTGCCTGTTCTAATTCGTAGATCCAGTGGAGAAGAACAGCACTATTTCGCACTTCAAAATAATAATACTATTGCCAATAATATTTATAAAGTATGTCCCATCACTAATTTCGAGTAGGTGTACCAAGTTAGCCAAGTGGTAGTTACGTGGGTGGGAAACACGCTGGTTTGATACCAGTTCTGCATCATTGTGGGGGTAAGCAGTGCAATGCTAACTGGTTTGTATTAAGTATTAGCAATGTGAGGAGAGAATTGTCGTGGAGATATTTTAATATACCCATATGTATATTAACTATTGGGGACTGGGTGATAGTACTGATATATTATATACATATTTGTTAAAAACGTGAAAAAAAAAAACATTCACGCCTGTATCCCCGAAAGGGAAATACAGAGGTGTATAAATTGCTCTTTACTATTGCCGTCTACCGGGTACCGGAATTAAAATATACTTAATATTGAAAGGGGAAGATGGGTAAGAAAGGAACTTAACGGAAGAAAAAGAAATCAATAGTGCGTGGAGTCACTCCGCGCGGAAGAAGTGAAACTTCGCAATGTTTTGTCACCACCACAATTATTGTTTATTAAAAGTACCGCTAGATAGCGCCAACATTAATTATAAAAGTCGGTGTTAAGATTCTCCGCAACGACAGGTAAATAATCAAAGTCCGCAACTGAATGACAATCCCATTCAAAACGTTAAACGTTTGACGCAACCCTTTTGGAAGCCGCTTTAGAAGTTTCGCTTCAAAAAGATGAATGGATTGGGGTAAACCATAGTTCGTTGTTACAAAAAATCTTAATTACAAAAGCAATGTGTGTGGCCATTAGCTATCATGATTTCCGTAAAAGTAATGTTTGCTCATGCAAAGACACTTAATTGCTTATGCCCTTAGCATTAGGACCAAAGTGTCTGCATATGTGGTTTCCTGAGAAATCGAGATTTTCTGATTTCACATAGTGATATTTCGACATGTGTTTCGCCTAAACACTAGGCATCTTAAGAAATGATTCGTCAGCAAAAGGTAGGTTATAATTAACACCTATTATTTATTAAAGTGTAATAAATACAAAAAAAAATTGTAAGAAAAAGGAATTTTGGAAGTACATAATATGTATATATGTATTTAGCTGGGCAGTTTTCACATTAATTAATATCGGATATACGTACGAAATCACAACCTTTGGCATTTAAATGAAGACTTATATTTTCATCTTAAATTAACAACATATCCCATTCCATTCCTTCCAATTAACCAGCCATATTTTCTTGCCGCAATAATTTATCTAGCAATACAACATTTTTCTAATATACCGGTATTTACCAATACGAAGGTAAATCCCTTGCCGCCGCCGTCATAAACGGATGTCGGGTTATAGGAAATAGGAATAAAACCGGGCATAACGGACTTTAACGGAAATAACCGGATTTCTGCAGGTCATGAAAAAGGCTTTTGGTGTAGAGGAATATAAATGATAAATGAATTCTGTTAAACAGCTTTTGTAAAAGTGTATTGGTTACAGTTTTAGGTACTAAATATCAGAATACCATTTTATGATAAGTTAAAAGATATGACTGATCATTAAATCAAAATAGTAATAATAATAATAAACACTCCGGTGTCATAAAAAACATATTCTTTAAACCAAAAATCAATGTTGAGCTTTAAAATATGATTAGATAAAAATGTCTACAATAAACCTTCTACAAACATATCTATAGAGCAAAATGCTATTATTTTCTGCTCTTCAATTATCTACAGAATCAGTAGATAATTGCATATAAAAAAACATATCCTTTTAATCGTCTTTAAGAGGGTCAGGAGAAGGTTCTTACCATGATTTAACTATTTGTTTGTTTTACATAGTAATGTGTTTTTTGTAGGCTACTCAAGATGTGGCAGAACAGATAATGGAAGTTACAAGTACATATTAATTTAGTATGTTGAAGTTGGTTGTACTTTTTCAAAAGATAATTTTAATAAATAATGTTTTATTTCTTTTAAATTTTAAGTACGTACTAATCTGTTTTAATTAAACATAGAATTTCTGTAACAAGATCCTCAAGAGTAACAAATGGTGATGATGACGATAATATAATTTAAAATGAGTGTTTATAGAATACAGGGCTACTATTTCACAACAACCTTACTAGAATTTGATGAGGTCTTGAAATTAAAGATATGATATGATATGAAGCTTTTTAAAAGGCAGTTGCAGGCTTAATCTTTACAAATATATAATTTAAAAATAGCATAAAGGATACAATAGCACCCTAATACAAATAAGGCTCGCTGGAGGTAAAGTGGTTACCGGCACGGTCTAGTGGAGAGGTAGAGTGCTAGTCTTACGTCTCATTCAACAATTCTTTGTCATATTCAAAGTGATCGTGTGAATAATGTCTTGATCTTCATCAAACACAGGTTTTTGAGGTCAAAGCATAAAAACACCACAACCTACGGTCGCGGCGTCAGAACAAAGGTGACTCAGTTCTACCATATGGCGCCAATTGAATTTAATAGAAAACGTACCTTAACATTCAACAAATAGAGATTAGATTGTCTTAACTGGTTGATAATGGGAATCCATATAGGGCACAATTTTCTAAGAAATTTCTTGCTATAAATAGGCTTAGCTTGTCGCTGTTTCAATGGAATTAAAGCTTCAGTACTATATATTTAAAGTATAATTTTAAATGCTGTATATATTATTCCCTAATACGTTTTATTTCCTGAATGAAGTCGAACGACAAAAGGTTTTTGAAATAGGTGTTTTGTGAAGCGATTTTTTTTGTTATTGTGACGAACATGGCAAATAAAGGACTTGCTTGATGGTAAGCCGTTACCAGTACCTACCTATAAAATAATTACAATACCTACTGATTGATTTCAAACTCGCAAATATGTACTTATTACTAAGAAATATGGCAAGACGCTTAACTTGGTGGGTAACTGTGGCGTTTTATATTATACTAGCTGACCCGACAGACGTTGTCCTGTTTCGAATTGGTATAATTCATAAAAAAAATATATTCCTAAAACATAGTTCCAACCGATGCATCTGTTTTAAAGGTTTTAAATAATATTTGCAGCGCGCATTCTGTCAATCGCGCCAACTGTCAAACTACTGACAGTTATGTCAAAATCGCTAAGGTTACATTAGAAAAGTACAATTTCGCGCAAGTACAAACCGCGCAACTTTCTTATTTTTTAAAGTTATGCCTTATTCTTGTTTTGAACTAAACTCCCAAGATATTCATTCTACATATCCGAATGTTGGTATCAGGTACTTGTTTTATTCAAAATTTCAGCATTCCAAAGTCAATTACTATACAATTTCATGGATCACAACACACAGACAGGCAAACATGTCACGAATTTAAATGAAGCTTTAAACCGTTGCTTTCAAAAATACGTATTTGGCAACAATGCAATGGAGCTTTAATATTATTGCTGATTTGACTTTAAGAAACTCCTTTAATATATTTTATTGTAATAAGAGTATACCTATGTACATACTCGTATTATGATTATTTATGATATACTGTATATAGCTGTGCCACGCGGTTTCACCCGCGTAAGTCCCGATGCTGTGGGAATATCGGGATAAATAGCAAATGTCTTAATCCAGGTGTCCAACTATCTACATACCAAGTTTCATCGCAATCGCTTTGGTAGTTTTTGCGTGAAAGGGCAACAAACGTCCATGCATCCTCACAAGCTTTCACGTTTATAATATTAGTAGGATTAAATAAAAAAAAATTATCTTGCCTATATCCGTATGTATTAAGAACATAATAATAATTTGGATGAATAATACTATACATAGTGTGATTTGGTATCTAGGAGTTGATCCGATGATGGGGCCAGGAGGTGGAATGGGGAATTATTTTTTATTTTTTCTGAACTTTTTATTTTTTTCATTCATTTATTGACTGGCCTGTTGGTCTAGTGGTTAGTGATCCTGACTGCTCAGTCAGAGGTCGTGGGTTCGATCCCCACCCAGGACAAATAATTGTGTGATAAGCATGATTATTTGTTCTGTGTCTGGGTGTAATTTAAATATAATATGTATGTATTTAGAAATATATAAGTATGTTTATAAGCAGCCTGGTTACCATAGTACAGGCTCTGTCTAGTTTGGGATCAGACGGCCGTGTGTGAGATGTGTCGAGGTATTATTATTATTGTTTTTTAACAGAATTGATTTAGGTATCACATTTAAGGTTTAATTTAGGAAAGTTTTTAATTTAGGCATAAGTTTACAATTAGTCACTACATTGTTATCATATCGGCGTACGTTGTAAAGATAGTAGTTAAGGCATATAAATTAATAAGTAAATAAAAAATATCAGCGGTTTTCATGAACTTGTGAAACTAAATGATAGTCATTAATCATATAATTTTATTTAGTTTATATGAGAACTTCTAGAGCTAGCATTTAATAGCCAAGTTAACTACATGGTCTAAGAAAGCTAAGAAATTATATTCAACAGTACCCCAGGAACGAGTTGCTTATCACCTGCTATTATTAAGTACCTAGATATAGAACGATTGCTCCAACTGTCGATTGCACACTTAGATTACAGACGCCCCCACAGGCAAGGCGGGTTACACCTTGTTAACAGCAGGCAAAGTAAGATTAATAGCCCGCAAAATTGCGCTTTGGGTGTTATGAAATAGCAACTAATTTTATTTAAATTATGAGCGATTGAAATGAAAAAGGGGACTTTTATTTATTGTTTCTTGTATATTTAGTAGCTAATATTATACATACATTTTTAAACGACTTAAAAAGTTCCGTATTCGATCCCTATGTATATATGTATCCACGATTTTCTTACAAAGAAATGGAAAAAATTTCATGATTGTATTACTAACTTATTCAACATATTTTCAGGAAGATTTTATTAAATAAATACAATAGGTATTTGTTAGTTTTTAGTTATACATGTCTTTTCACAATTAACTTCGCTGAAGTCGGTTTTTCTATTGAGTAAAGAGTGTCCTTGGAGTTTTTCGCCTGTTCTTCTCCACTGAATCTACGAATAGGAGGCAACTAGCTTCATGATTGACTTAGTCTGACTGACTACTACTCTTGACAATTCAAAAATACCCATAATGATTTAATTGAAATAAATGATTTTGATTTGATTTGATATTAAATTTTTACTAGTTGTTCCCCACAATAATCCTTCTGAACGCCATAGCATGATGTTAAATCAAATGTAGTTAAAGAGATTACCGCATTAAACCAAAAAAACAAACGCTTCAGCTTTATTATTAGTATTGATTTATCATAACCCTTTGGATTATATACACGTCTATAATCTAACCATAACCTATGTCAAAATGTGTTATTAGATTCACGAAGATCTAATACGTAAATAATCAATGAGTAGTTTGGAAATGTACATTGTATATCGCGGTAGCGAAATGGTTAAGTCAATAAGTCAGAATTACAATCTCAATTTATGATCTTAAATCCAACGAACAACATCCGACTTGGACTCGCTTCTACCACAAGCTAAGTTTTAAGTGTTACCTAATAAGACCACAAATAATGTAATACTGTCCTAAGTAAATAAGTTGTTTTATTTTGAATCTTATCCAAGTATTTGTCCCATTAACGCTCAGATGGGTTAACGATCAATCTTTAATTGCATTTATTTGTGGAATAAAGATTGCGTTCTATATTTCATTGCAGATACTTAAAAAGTAGATATATATAACGCTTTATGTATGTACTTGTAATTCAGTTAGCTTCAGTTTATCTGACTTATTCTTTCTTTAGAATATTTATTTCATCTTAGGGCCTTGCTTATACAACCCTTATAATCGATGTTATAAGAGTAGTATACCAAGGAGGGCATTTTTATTTCTTCCGCTTATATATTGCTTGACTAAGAGCCTCTGTCAAGCAGAAAATAGGTAAAAGAAATTCTTGAGTCTCTAGAATTCAGGTTCACAGAAACTTTGTGACTTTGATAATAATAATTAATAATATTTTGACATTAACCTTAACAAAATACGAGCTGAACTTTTAAATTAGGCCCTACAGTCACAAACCGCGTTTAAATCTTAACCGTTCGTTAACTAAAGTTAAACGTTGATGAAAGCAACTTCAAATTGGTTAATCTTGAGACCTGCAACAGCCAACTGTACAACTTTATCTACAATCTGTGCAATGCACTTGCAGAACTATTTCTGTAACATCATATCTTAACCGTTGAATAAGGAAATGCTAATAGATGAGCTAATTGATTTGATTGTAGCCTGAAGGGGTGAATTCGCAAGATCTAAACGTAAGGCTGAACCTTTGGAATAGTACTATAAGAATACCTAATAGATTTAATGTATAACATAAATTACAATTTTAAAATACCCAAGACTCAAAAGTCCCATCAACGAATAGAAAACAGCTGATGATCTTCGAACGGCTGAATATATTTAATAATGTTTTTCATCTTTCAAACAAAAAAACGGTCCATACAGACAGAAACACAAAAACACAGATACATGTTAACCGTTCGTTTTTACATCGGGGGTTAAAAAATATCGTCGATGCGATGTCAGGGATCGAGGATTCGATTCCTTCTCAGTGCAAATGTTTATATGCACGTAAACATGTCCACTATTTGCATTACTTGGGTGTTTCTATGTGTGATTACAAAAAATAAAAGTATCTAAATATTATGATGTTTTTTATGGTGCAACTCAACATTCAACAACACGCACTTGGCGTTGCCTGCCTCTAAGGTGGGAGTAGGGGAAGAGGGGGGAGAGGTAACCTCACACACGCAGCGAAAAGCAATGCAAGCATTGCTTCACTGTCGGTTTTCTGTGAGGCTGTGGTATCACTGCGGTCGAGACGGCCCATACGTGCCGAAGCATGGCTCTCCCACAAAATAGTGATCTAGAACCCATATTACAATCTGTGCTTGGTTTGGGTTATTTATTGTATAGCATTAACATATATGTTGGTGGCGGCATCTTGTTTTGATGGAAAGGCACATCAGATCTCTGTTATCAAATTCTGACGTTACTGGAGCCGCCCAGTAACGACAAAATTTTCAAGACACATTGATCTCTTAGTATCGTGCGATCCTGTGGTCCACGACCACCCGTTGATACATTGTGGATGTCGCAAGGACTCTCTAAGAGATAATATCCGGTAAATGAAGCTTTTGTTCCCCTTTGTATCTATATCACACAGGATGTATAAGGGAGTGATTTTGATGTCCTAACTTAAGATAAATCTTGCTAATATTATAAAGGCGAAAATTTGTGAGGATAGATGAATTTTGGTCATTCATTCACGCAAGAACTTCTCAACGGATCTGGATGAAACTTGGTACAGACATTGATTATAGTCTGGAATAGCACATAGGCTTTATCTTATCTTATCTTTATCCCGAAAAAATTTACGGTTCCCGTGGGATTGACTTAGACTAAAGCGAACGAAGTCGCCGCCAACAGGGAGTTTATTAGTTTGTTACGCTTCACGTCTAATCTACTCAACCGATCATCAATAAATTTTGCTTACATGTCAAGGGTACAGAAACGGACATAGGGTACCTTTCATTTCATCGAGAAAAAAGTACTGTTCTCGACGAATAACATAATAACACCTTAACTAATCAACGGACCATCATGACATTTTGCGAATATTTTGTCAGGAGTACAAAAATGGACATAGGGTAGGTTACATCCAAACTGTTAGATTGTACTTACCTTAAATATGATGATTATTACTTCATATCTATTGTTTCGGTATGATTTCAAAATTATAATCCGGTTATAATTCTTTGGAACGTGTAAAAAAACTTGGAACTCTCAATTAGATTCTTAATTTTTAACTTGACGATTTTATATAATCATTAAATTGTCCGTTCGTTCATCTTGGATAGGGACGGAAACTAATTCTTAAACACGCAAAAACATCTGACCTTAATGGAGTGAACCACTATGATATCGAATGTTGCTTACCTGAAACAAAAGCATAATTGATATTAATCAAATGTCAGTTTAACATGTCAAGCTCCTTACCTATAGATGACATAAAAGCTTGACCAACCAAACTTATAGATGTAGCAACATGACCTACGCAACTAGTGGTGACTAACGACATTGTGACCGAGGAGTCCCCGCAAATAGTGTTGGCAATATATGTTGAGATATTACGATATAGACATACATTTTTTGATATGGCAAAGTGTAAGTAAAGTCCTGTGTTGTTACAAGCGTCGAAAGGCTAGAGTACCCTTAAACAATAAACCATTCTGATCATTGTACAGATGGTAGGGTAGTGGTTTAGTAGGTAGTTACCTCGCCAAAGGCAACGACGACGAGTATAGTAAATTAAATTAACACATGAAGAACGATTTTTGTGGTTTAAAGGTGTTTATTGTGTGATTTTAAAGTCCCCACATTGTAGGGACGATTAACTTATGGAAAAAACAGATGCGATGCGATATCCCTGCGACACAAGGAGCGAATCCTCCAATCAGGCGACATGATCATGACTGGTCCAACATCAACTGTTGGACCGCCCATCCAATAGTTGATGTTGGAAAGTTGTAATTATACTATCAATGTAGAGTATGTTGTTAATAGTTGGTTTTAGGTTGACTACGCTAGATGATGTTCAAGCTTGTTTTTGGTGTACGTGGCGGATAATTCGATAATGATATATTATTATGACTCGTTTTACTGTACTCAATAACTTCATAGTAAAAAGCGTTTGAAATATCAACAGTCCTTCCATTCAATCTTATGTAAAACATTATAATATATTCTAAGCATGTTAACAGTCATGAGAAAGAATGTAAACGCCGACAATGACTCGTAATGGTTTCGAATTTATTAAAATTCATTAATACCATGGTACAGGTTGATAAAAATATATAGGAGCTAGTCCATAAACTGATATTTTTTATGCAATAAAACAAACAATCACACTACCTATATTCAACCAGATAGTAAGCTGACAAATTCTGACAACCCTAAGCGTATCTATTAGCCACCAGAAACAACACAATGCGACTACTATTGCTTAGGGTGAAGGTACAAAGCCCGTTGGCCAACTCGCGGCCGAGCGCGGAATAGACCGTTCAGTTCAGGACATACCGTCGCACCATTGACGGTCTACATATTTCAAGCACAGTTATTATACCAGCTTATATATTTACCGTGTTTTAGGCGCAGTGTATAGCTTTAGTTGGTGAAGTCCGATAAACGGCCTCATGGATTTTCTCAATGATATTGAATAATTCCAAAATAAAAAAATTATTTCGATTTAAAATCTTCAACTTCCGGTGATTTAAGAAAGAGTTCAGATACATCCTGTATTCAACATATAATATTAACAAACAATGGTGTGTGTTGGTTTGTCCTTCAACAACAAAGGAGCAACATAAGATGACACATGATGCCATGATAGGCGAGCGTTTGTTATGAACTAAGGACCATTTTCATGACCCTACGTAATCCAACAATGGGTTAGATAATATTAAATAAAATACGTAATTAAATATAAGTCATTGTCCTCTTTCATCGTCTTTTTTCAAGTCTTAGTTTGTCCACTTGTCAAAAATAAAGGTATAATTAAAACACTTACATAATGGTGACCATTAATCATTTCCTAATTAACGTCATGAGACAGAACTGCTGTCATAACACTCTCATGCTCCGGTCACATTTCAAAAATCGATCTGTCACACCTGTCATCTTAAAAATGCATTATAAAAAGATGGTGAACGATCCGTCAGTGTCGCGGGAAACATCGAATTTGAATTTCGAAGAACAATGCGCCGCTCACGTGTGCCTGAGTCATGGCGGGAATGTTTTGACATTTCACTTATTTCTGTCCCCGTCGACAGGAATTGTGATGTCATCATGCATGGCATAGTTGAAGTGTGAAGGACAATGGGTGTACTAGTGCCAATGATTTTAAACACCACTGCTGGTATTTAAAAATATACTGTGTTTCTTTGAATGCAATATTTTTAAGTTTATTTCATTTTTAAATATTTTGAAAGTGTTTTTATATAGGTACATTTTTTATAGCGTATCGAACCAATTGACCCTGATAATGGTCACTGCATGGTTGGCGCACTTGTTTAAATTACTGCTAACTAAAAAGTATCGAGTATTGTGGGTTTGACTCTCGCATTATTTTCAGATAGTTGTTCTGCCTCATTATAATTATATTTGTAAAAAAGGACTCAAGGAAAGTAATAGCGTCCTTAAATTTCGTTACAAAAATGAAGTCTATGAGCTGGTTTGTCCTTAAATGAGAAGAAATCCATTCATAATAGTCTGATAATCATAGTTTTTACTACGATGTAGTTTTGGTCTTCATGGATGAAAAGGAAAAAATAAATTGGGCACTGAACGAAGGTTGTAAGGTGCAGTATGTTATCTCGTCTATAACTTTCTATTGGATGATGGGGTAACCGAAGCAGGTCGAGGGAACTCCTCAACGGTTTACAGCAGCTACCTCGTGCTTGGGTTTATTCATAATGAGAACTTTAAAACTAATTTTTAAACAAATAACCATGAACAGTTAAAGTACGTAGGTAATTAAATAATAATAGCCACAAAAAACTTAAACTAAAAATAAAACTATTTTATTAAAAAAAATTATTTTATTCTGTGGTTTTACTAAACTCGTCGCCCACGCCTTACGTCGCCTCTGGTAACCATTTACGAAGGAAGATGGAGACAGGCTAGCTAATCTTAAGTTATCATAATCGACCTTTGCTCGCCTAAAAGATATGTAAGTGAAAGCGTCGACATAATGTGGTTTTGAAATTATCAATTCATTTTATGAGTGTAAATTGATACAGAGTTTGCATAACAGGTTATTTTTGTGCATTTGCAGAATTATGGCGATGTCGTGTACCTTTCCAATCATAATTGCACAATCTTTTCGAAAGCACAGTTAATGTATTTATATTGAGTAATATAAAGGACTTGTTTTGCGTATATATTAAAGGTGTAATGAAAGATTATGCCTATGATATCATTGTCATTCTGTAGTAAGTTCCCAGATACCAGCGCGAGACTAATCTTGAGTCATGTGTAGACATGTTGTCTCAAGTGTGGGCGACTTAATTCGTATGATGTTCGTTGTTAGTAATGTACCGCTTTTATGCAAATAATTAATAAACAGTTATAGATGAAGACATGTTAAAGGAGATGAAGGTCTCTTGAAATGGCATTCTATTTTAATAGATTATGAGAAGTGAACTGTAATTGTACCGTCAAAGTTCATGATGGTTATGGATTGATTTGTCAAATTGGAGGAATTATTATTGCGAGGCTATCTGCTGTAATTATAGTCGCCCATCTTTCACACATTACTTGAGCGCTTATTTAAGCTGCTAGTATTAGGAGTGGTTTTGATGTCAGTAGTGTACTGAATATGGTTTTAACTGGTTGATCGCAAGTTTGGCGCCTAAGGCGTGTTAATGCTACTACAGTACTGTAGTCACTAGGTACATATTATAAAACAAAGTCCCCCATTGCGCCGTGTCGTCTGTCTGTCTATTCGCAATAAACTCAAAATCTACTCAACGGATTTTCATGCGGCTTTCACCAATAGATAGAGCAATTCATGAGGAAGGTTTAGGTATATAATTTGTGTTTGCTACCCGTGCGAAGCCGGGGCGGGTTGCTAGTAAGAAATAAAAACTGTAATAACTCAAAACATTCTTTGTTCAACATATCTTGTTATTCAGCACCATAAGCGGTATTAGTCCTTTAAAAGAAATTTGCAGAAAGCAATTTGGATTTAACAATAATAATGATCGCAGTTTACAATCATTAACAACAATTGTCCCAATGTCAGCATGTCATCCTTCATGCCAAAGTTACAATGCAATAAATTTTCTATTCCCGTTTAGTTCTATTTCCCGGTTTGATTCCCGTTCAGTGTAAATAAATGTATTATTTTTACCCCTGTTCTACAACCCATAGTACATGCTAGCTGAGCTTGGGTCCAGACGGCGCTGAGTGAATGTCCCAGAGTTTTATCTAATACTAGCAGCGCCCCGCGGTTTTACAGACGTAAGTCCCGATCCCGTAGGAATATCGGGATAAAAAGTAACCTATGTGTTAATCCAGGTCTCCAGCTATCTACATACCAAGTTTCATCGCAATCGATTCCGTAGTTTTGGCGTGAAAGAGTAACAAACATCCATCCATCCAAACTTTCACATTTATAATATTAGTTGGATTATCATCAAATTTGTTTCCTTAATAAACTTAAGTTACTGTAGACAGCATTTTGACGAACACCTATTGCCGACCATAAGCCCTAGCCTATTCATACTCCAAAAAAACTCAAGTTACCCAAACCAACGCTATTTCGACTGCACGCGATACTGAGATTATAAACAAAGCATCCCAAATTCTGTATCCATCAGAAACATAGCGTGCAGCAATGCTTTTATTAGCTGCCAGCGTTATTATACCGGAGTAGTAACAGTGAGAAGAGATGAGTGAGTCTGAAGGGAGTAGGCGTATTTAGAATATCATCTCGTGGTATTTTTGTGTTAATAATTAAGTGAACGTAAATAAACGTACGTCGTACATTATACGGAACTGCTATCGACATCTAAGATTTTCGTAATGTGTAATATGACCGGTAGCGCAATGCGTCGGTGATGCGATCAGGTAGTTGCGGGTTCTAACCCCACCCAGTGCACTACCGATGTGAACCCCCTCTTAACACGAGCATTTAGCATAGCTGGATGGATTACCAAGCATATTAGTAAATAGCTGTTTACGGCTACGTTCGCCAGGAAAATTAAAATTTATTCGTACCGTAACCATCCATTTTTCCGGGATATTATCTGTCTCCTTGCCAAGTTTCATTACGATCCTTTCAGCCGTTTAGTCAAAAGGACACAAACAAACAAATACGAGTCACTTTTGCATTGATAATATGGTATGGATATGTGACCGACGTCACTAGTATTCAAATAAAAAGAGTTATTGTTAAAAAAAAATGAATGGAATTAGCTGAATAGTAATTTAAGCAGGAAAATAAATCACTTATTCTCAGTTTGTAAATCCCAACGTTGACAACAGCCGAGAATAAACCTCAACCAATTGCCATAAACAAGGAATGCTAACTGTACACTTTACAAAGATAAGTTTACCAGACATGGCAAGTGGCAAGTACGTCCAAAACCGCAATCTTTCACTTTCATGAAGTGATATTTCGACATGTGTCTCGTCTCGTCTTTTCACGAGGCATCTTCAGAAGTGAACAGCGGCAGCATTCGTGTTTCATTGCTCAGCAACAGTACGAAGATTTGTAGTCTATTCAGTTCTGCCAAAGTATAATGTAACGTAGATGTACTTCCTCACCCGATTTCCTCATTACAGATCGACGAAGAATGAATACGCTGCTATAATTTACCTCTTAATTTCTTGCATGTCAACCGGACATTAAAATCTGAAGGGAATATTTTACAGATTGCTTCTCACGGCACAGCTGCACCAGAATGGATGCGTTACGTAAATAAGTCGGTAGCGTTGTCCGATGAAATCGACTAGCAATTAAAAATACAAAACATAATTTTGTTCAACTTTATATTATGTTTCGACATTTTTTATTGTCAGTAATATTATCGTCAATTATGGATTTTATGCGAATTCGTTGCATGTTGTTGAAAATTTATGACATTATTTTTGAGCCAGTACAGACATATTCTTTTAGATTTGGGAAATATTAATATAGTCTGTATTTAAAATATGTATAAAAACAACAGGTACATGTAGGTGTAGCTACATGTTCAGGCGTAACTTCCGTAACGGAACATTGAGTATTTTGAGTTGGATTTTGGATTCGGTTAAAAAAACGGTTTTCATGAATATATAATAATCCCACTACTCCCACTAATATTAAAAATGTGAAAGTTTGTATGGATGTATGGGTGGATGGATGGATGTTTGTTACTATTTCACGCCAAAACTACTGAAAAGATTGCTATGAAACTTGGTATGTAGATAGCTGGAGACCTGGATTAACATATAGGCTACTTTTTATCCCGATATTCCTACGAGATCGGGTCTTACGCGTATAATACCGTGGGGCGCTGCTAGTAATTCAAAATACATAATGTGAAGACAATTTTACAAAACTATAGTTACAGTTTATATTGTCATAAAACTTTGTATACCTTTATATACCTGCTTCGAAGTTAATTTTGAAATGCATTCCTTTCATTCAATAAAAACCTCACGATCGTTTTATAAATCCAGTTTCAGTAGCAAAAAATACTGCAAGATATTTAAACTCAATCTGCTTTCCCACTTAATGCCGGCGATGAAATCTTCACTTACACTAAAAATAACAAGCTCTGGAATCTTGAATATGCTCACACTAAGTTGCAGCTACAGACAGACAACGTGCCAAAAATATGCGGTTCCTCACCATCTCAGATCAAACGGTTCAAATTTACCGTATCGAAAATATTTAGACAACAAATTCAAACAAAATTCCTTACAAACATAAGTAACGGATATAAAAGCGAGGAAATAAAGTGTTAAATCTACAAACGAACGAATCGCTACATATTATTATGAATAATTTAAAGGTGAATGACCGTGGTCCTTGCGGAACGAAATTTACAAGTGTGACACACGACCACAATGTTTATTTGTGCGTGGTCAGATGGTTAATACATCGAATAATAATATTTTTATTAAAACTTATTAGGAATTTCAAACGAAGATTATTCCACTGCAACGTTAGGGGCTGCGGATTCAATTCCCACTTAGTGAAAATATTTGTAAGCATGAATACCACTAGGATAAACTCAGATCAATAGATCTGAGTTTATCCTAAGATGTTTATCTGTGTTCTAAAACCCAAATAGTACAGTAGAAGCTATATTTAATTTTGGTCTAGAAAACGCTATGAAATGTAATGATTGCTGCCATTTGCAAAAAAAAAAACTGTCGAGTGGTAAAATCAGCGTAAAACATAAGAACCTAATTAATATTTAAATATACGTAATATATTTTTTTAGCTATCTTTGTTAAAGTTATCTTGGCAGTTGCGATCGTTTGTACTTACGGAAAATGTTGTAATAATTTGATCTAAAAATGACAAATTTTAATGTCATTGTCCATAGTCTATAAATACGTGACGGTGATGCCACGCTATCAAAGATCTGACGTAAGCCTTTGATACTTCTCGAGACCTCCACAGGAAGTGTATTGGTGGTCTAAGTGTAACCACACGTTAGATACGTCAAACGTAAAATATGTTATCTACTCATTTTCTCACTATTTTAAGTGTCAACATTACGTCACAAAAGGACGCACGAATTTCATTTATGAATATTTAGACTCATGTCACGACATGTCACGTGTCATAACATGACGTGTCAGTATCTCGTTTACTACCTCAACAATAGTCATTAGTAAGTAGATATCTTTTGAGTGGATACGTCACTAATTATAATAATATATACCGTTAGGAATGTTGTGTGTAAAAAGTGATATATTCAAAGTAAAAATAAACTTTGTTTATTGTCCAGGACCAAAATTTTGTAGTCTAATGAATCACATTTAAATTTACACACAATCATTGTTTGTTTTATAAATTGAAGTAAAAAACAAGATGAAATAAGTTAATTTAAACACCATGGTGTGATTAAGCAATATTGTGGTCTCGTTATGAATATGATTCCATGTTTTTATCGTCCAGTGAACCAACCTACTTATCAACAGGTTTCTCATAAATCTTTTAGACATATTTTGTAGTGACATTAATTCTCTTTGGGCCAAAAAATATCGAAAAAAAAAGCGTCGACAGTTAATATGTAACGGGAGGCAATAAATAATGATGAGACGGTTTAGATTTATGGGGTTTATACCATTTTAAATGCTGGCAAAATTTGAAAGTCTGATGACCATGTTCATGTATAAAATATGATCAGGAAATTAAAATTTCCGATTACAAAAGTAAGAAATATTAAATGAATGGTAATTACAGTAGGCTTAAACATATAATATTACCGTTTTATAGTGTAAAAAGATATGTTCTCATTGTAAAATTATAATTTTTAGTTAGGACTAATCTAATCAGACGTATATTCTCACTGCTGTGACTCTTGGATACCAGGATTAGCATAAGTGATCCACGGTATCACTGAGAGAGAGTAATACTCTTGGAACCGGCAAAGATGCAATCAAAAGTAAATTGGAATATTTAGAAATATTATACATTCACTACCCTCTTTAGCAAAGCAAATAAAAGCACAAAAATATGTAAATCACCTATGGAAAAAAGAAAAGACACCTGGAACTCATTACAGTTCGTGGGTATAAGTTGACACAAGGTCTTCACCCAAAAACTGTTCAGCATAGTATTACGCTTATTTTGTCAAACCCTGCCAAAGGATGTGATTGGCTGATGGTTTAAAGTTGTAACTAGTTATTGATCACTGACATACAGAGGCTTAACTACCTTAAATAAATTACAGACCATGGTGAACTTTAGTACAGACTCTCCTAATTCAATGCGTACATAAAGTTTCATGTCTGTGTGCAGCCAATTCTGGGTGCAGAATCAGGTCAAATGCTTGTTATAAAATTAAATTTCACCGGCCTTACATTATTATATTAAGTATACCTAATTTCAGCTCAATCGGATACCAACAACATACCAACCAACACAAAAAAAAAATTGAAGAAAACTTACAAACATTACAAGTTAAATAAAAGCTTAAAATAAGTAGTAGGTCCTCACCGTTTCCTCCTCTTCGAGTGCTCTGATGAGTTCATAGTACAGCATCTCAGCCTCCTGAGATATCTGTATCTTCTCCTCGCAGCTTTTGTACGGTATCTCGCACGACAGATCCGTTTGTAAATGCATCTTCATTATTTTCACACACAACACTAAATAGAAATACCTACCACCTGGTCTAGATTTACGTTTTAGTTACGATTGTGTTCACAACACATATTGTGGTCAGTGTTTTTGTGGTCACACTAACTTTTTCTTTGGTGGATAAACACTAGTTTAATAAGTCTGATTTCTAAATGGGAAATAACATCAGGATTCTTAAAATGAGCTTCGTATAATCTGAGTCTAATATACCCGCATACTTTTCGTTCATAACCTCAAAATAGTTTTTGAAACCAGTTCAAATTAATGTATGAATCTTTGGTGTTTTTTTTGCAGTCAATGCACCAGCCGAGTCCATTTTAATTATCACCAGTCCAGCCAAACTGCATAATTTATCACCGAATGAAAGTGCGAAAATTATTAATAACGTCTCATGATCTCATCCTGTCTCTAAGGGCCGTCGACAGACTTAGCCCATGCTCCATACATACATTAATTCGTTACAGTTTGGTCTCTTTTACATCCGCACGATACGACTTTGACAAAAATTCTCAATCTCTAAAATCTCATCTTTAAAAAATTAATTGTGTCGCTTGTGCATCACAATTTTTGATATTGAATCTTGATCACTGCTAAGAGCCCTTAAGGTATATATGTAATTGTGTATTTTCTTAAAAATCTATGTCTTTTTATACTTAGGTGGAAATTAATTGGTTAGCATTGTTTGTAGGTACTTGAAGTAACAAGGGTATCTATCACTCGCGCCTTGCTACCAATAAAATCAAATGCATATTACTGCACTAAGAACTAGTGCACTACTGCACTAAGAGTTTTTAGTTTGTGACGTCACTGATTTCCTTGCTTGTACCCACTTAGAAACAGAATAAAGCGATTAGGCAATCAGTAATGTAAAAACAATTTAAACTCTTCAAGACGACAATTGACTAGCTCAGCGATATTGTAAATGAATTATACCATTCACGTAGGTAGTTGTTATTTAAACAAATATTTTTATTAGAAAATATTATAGTCTTGTTATCGTGTCGGAGTCGTGTAGTGTAACAAGCAAATGACATTATCTACACCCCGTCACGGGGTTATTCATAGCTCGGCGCATTCAGGGATTTAGGAATAATCCCCCAAGTCATCGAGGAATTTGGTAGATACTTGTGGATTTGAGGATTATGAGAAAATATGGTGGAAATAATGAAATGGTACTGATGGATAAGTATTATTTAGTCAGCATGACTCTTATTATGAAATAGAGTCTTCAGTGAATCTACAATATTATTTTTAGTATACTTTAAAACCGGTGGTATGTATTTTGTTAAGAAACAGTAATATGGTTATATTATTGTTATTGGTATTAATATTATTGTTGATTATGGTATAGGGGGCAAACGAGCAGACGGGTCACCTGATGGTAAATGACTACCGCCGCCCATGAGCACCTGTAACTCAAGAGTCACAAGTGCGTTGCCGCCATTTAAGGTGGGAGTAGGAGAAGAAGGGGAGGGGGGAAGAGTGGGAACAGGGGTAAGTGGGAGAGGGGAAGGACGTGAATAGGAGAGAGGGGAGGGTTAGGGCCTCCGGTAACCTCACTCACGCGGCGAAATGCAATGCAAGCATTGCTTTACTGCCGGTTTTCTGTGAGGCCGTGGTCTCGAGCGGAGTCGAGCCGGCCCATACGTGCCGAAGCATGGCTCTCCCACGTTTAAGCGCCCCTAATGCGATAACAACTATTGTAATGGAAATCAATGACTTCCTGCTGGCGCCATCACGGTGTAACTTTACCAAGGTACAAGTTACGTTAAGTGATTATGATTAAGCCTTTTAAGGACTAAAAGGTTCATTTGGAAGAACAAAACACATTTTGTAGCTTGTCATCATACTATTATTTTGTCTGATCTTTTTTTTATCAATATCGACTGGATTCGTCAATCAAAACATCCTACTAATGTTATAAACGTGAAAGTTTGTGAGGATGTATGGATGTATGGATGTTTTGTTACTCTTTCAAGCCAAAGCGACTGAACCGATTGCTATGAAACTTGGTATGTAGATAGCTGGAGACCTGGATTAACATATAGGCTACTTTTTATCCCGATATTCCCACAGGATCAGGACTTACGAAACCGCGGGGCGCTGCTACGAGTAGTATGACATAATTGTCAGCTGTGTGTGTCATGTAGCTTCAATGTAAAGTACAGTTATGGATTCAGAATATTATTTATATTGACAGGTATTACACATAAACGTAGAACTTGCAATCGGGATTATCGTTTTAAATTATCCAGTGATAAAAAACATGCCACCAAGCTTTTATGCTCAGTGGGATAAACACCATAATATGATACATCGGTTCAATTCTAGAATAGGGACACTGTTCGTATAGTTCGGTACGGAAACGAAATTATCAAAAATATCGAAAACGTGCGGGTAAATGAAGAACTTTCTTCTTCACGGACTCGACTTCCATAGTCGAGTCCGTGAAGAAGAAGCGTGAAGCGCGAGGGCGTGCACCACTGAGCCGGACAGCCTGTGACCACGGCCAGGGCAATCTAGTCGATACGTCGGGCAACTCAAAGGTGTGTAATAAGTATTACTCGTGTTAATTCCGGTATAAAAAATCCCACCAAAAACATTTTCATGTATAATGTTGCAAGACGAGACAAGTTACAAGCCCTAACTTCACAAACTCTACACAATATCAAAATATGTGGTCTGGTCGTTTTGCTACCGTCACATGGGCGTAAGGTGATAAATTTATTCACTGTTCATTACTTTTCTGTTACATAATTTGTTAGTTTTTTGGTGATTTACTAAAAATCCTGAAATATGTATTTTATTATTTATAACAAGGAGTTCCTATATCAGCAATTTTCAGACCTCTAGCATCAAAATTTAAGTAAGTCTCATACAAACTTCCATCCCCTAGTTTAAGGAGTTGGGGGTAAAAGTTCCAAATTTAAGAATTTTTTTGTTGTTTGTGTACTTATATTAGCTTACATACTAAATTTCAGCTTTCTAATTGAGTTGTAGAGGTCTGATGGCAGTCGCTTCACGTGAAATATCGAAGTTCAGCCGTATCGTAGTTAGACTGAAAGCCGACACCAACTTAGTTGGGAAAAGGCGCGAAAGATGAAGACTGGAAGTCTCGTGAACCCCTTCATTACTCAATTCTTGTGCTAGAAGTGGGTTCACGTCTATTTATTTTGAGTATAGCGAACCGGGTGAGGTTTGAATAAATGTTTGTTTACAGTTAGTTAAGAATAAATGCTCATCAATCCTCGACTGGCGCCTTATGACATAAGTGATTAAGGTCATTGACAAGCTATAATAGACACACGACTTTTACTTTTTTATCATTGTACAAATAAAAACAGAGGTCTTCCTGGTTAAGGACCGCAGTGTCACATCTGTGACTCTATACTCTAGCCGATGGATTGGGTTAAGGTCTGGATACCCTATTCATAAGTAGAAAGACAGATGACAGAGCAATAATCTAACCGTTAGTTTCTGAAGCGTGTTGGAGTTCAAAAGAAATAGGAAAAAGAGATAGAGAGAGAGAAGTTATTGCACTTATCTAACCTTTTTTTAGTAACCTTGTAAGAGTAAAACTCTATCTTTACCTATTTATGAAAAAAAAAACGTAATAACAAAACATAAAGGTGTAAATAAGACGTACCTACATGTCCGATTGCCACGGCTTTGCGTGAGTTTAAACATTCTTTTTGCATACCTTGGGACTGATTTAACCCGGTACACGTCGGGTATGTCGTATTAGACATGCATAAACATGTATATTGTATATCACATACATCCTTTGAAGTATCTTTAGAAGGCGAAAGCAGTAAATAAGTTTAAGCGTGATTTAAAGGACTGTGAATGGTTGGATTTATGTTTTATGTAGACGAGAATAGGTTTGATAAATGAATAGCAGTTAAGGGGTTAGGATTATTTTCATTTACAGCCTAATTCGAAACGGTTCGTTTAAAAATTTTGCATGTTGGCAACATTAATATCAACAATTATAATAATAACTCCACACATCTTACACACGGCGGTCTGATCCCAAACTAGGCAGAACCTGTACTATGGTAACCAGACTGCTGATAAACATACTTATATATTTCTAAATACATACATATTATAGAAAAACACAGACACAGAACAGATTACCGTGCTCATCACACAATTATTTGTCCTGGGTGGGAATCGAACCCACGACCTCTTACTTAGCAGTCAGGGTCACTAACCACTAGACCAACAGGCCAGTCAAATTAACATTATGACGTTATTACGCTGCAAGTTCAGAGGTTTAGCTCAGTGCAGATGTTTTGTTTGTTTTGTGCACTGTTGTGTGATTCTATATATTATGTATATATACATTTTGTATATTTATTTACAAAAAATAATACCTAAGTATATTTTTCTATGTTCTACAGTCTATAGTACAATAGATTGCTGTTAATACATGTTTAGTTTGTGTCTAGATAGCGTTGTATAATATACTAGATTATTATTACATACATACGTACATACATACATACATACACCCTCACGCCTGTATCTCCGAACGGGTAGGCAGTCACGTATCAAACACCTAACAAAAAAATTGCAACAAAATCAAGTAAATTTTGATCATGAGTTTCTTTTAGCCATATTCATTGTCGTATTGCTATCTTTATTTACAAACTACTGAGAGTAGACTACTACTCAGAGTAATAAAGTTGGTACGGAAACAAACTCGGGACTAACAACGCGGAAGGCGGGGGCACCGCCATTATGCCCTTTAGGTCGTCTAAACAATGTCTCTATACAAAACTATTGCTGAATGCGTTCAAGAGTAAAAGCATTTTAAGTTTTTTTTTATCATTCGTCTGATGAAAATGAAGTGATGATGAATGATACTAACTGAAAAGTAATTTAAACTAAACAATAATAAGCAGTTTTACAACTTTTTTTCTTTCTTAACATCAAAAGTTGACGAGATGACATATTTTTAGGTTGTCACAAATTTTTAATATTCACAAAAAAACCGAAAAAGTCAACCTAAACAGACCTTAAGGACTTGCCCTTAGGCAGGCTCTGTAACAAAATCTTTTAACGATTAAGTTTCCAGCAGAAGTTATTTTAGCGAAATTCTTGCTTTCGAACGTGTTTGGTCCACATTCGAGCCCAATTAAACCATGATAGAAACGACGAGTGAACAACAACGACGACGAAACAGTGAACGATGTTTCTAAATTCTAAACAAACTTAAAATTCAAGATGGCGACTTCGGAACGTCAATAAGTGTAACTGTCACACTCAGCAAGAATTGGCGAGTTGCCAGCTTAGGATGCGATAATTAATACTATCGTGGAGCTCTGTTCTGTTTGTTTGTTTACAGCGAACATCAACTTGATAGTTTTGGGTAATAGTAAAATAATTGGCAAACTTAAATTGTATTTTAGGAGTTAATCAGTGAGTTATCTGACTAATATTTCGCGTTTAATCTTTCAACATCAAGGAGTAATGGTGGATCATCAATAATTTTTACATCAGGATATTTTCAACACTGTGTTGACCATGTTTTCTAACAATAAGGCGATGACATGTTAAAAAGATGTTAAAAAAACCTCGTAAATTTTCAAAAATAGAATCAGCATATTATATTAAATTGTGTGACTAATTAAAAAAATAAATTATATAAGTAGACAATTATGTAATTTATTTTAGGCAGGAAACGTTATCTGACATTACTTGAATTCCCATCTAAAAATACTTTACCCAGAAGTAGAATCCAAAACAATGTCTAATAATCCTTCCGGCGCTTACAGTTCACAGCGAGACACATTTCCAGGTACTAAAGACTATTTCTAGATCATTACCGAACACTTGGGTGTGTACCCGCCCCGCCATCCGTTTCTAAGTTTGTCCATTGATTTGCAGAATCTTAGTTCACGTTTGGATTAACTGCTTGTATGTTGAACCCACTTGTTATAAGTATATAGAGAATAGCAGATTACTAGAACTTGTGTTAGGAGTGAATTTATTTGTGTTGTCGATTTTGTAAGAAAGCAGTTTTAGTGACTTACTAATTTTTAGGTTGGTAGAGCTACTCTTGTTTGCACAAATAACAAAAGATAATATAAGTACAATATTGTTTGTGCGTGAACTAAAGTAAATTGCTATTTCTAATTTCAATTTGTAATTTTCGGCACAGATAATGCGTTCAACTGGTTTACATTGGTGCAAGCTTCCACATAACCATTACCAAATCAACAAAATAATCCAAGAAATACTACATATCCAATTACTACGTTTACTAACATCACATTACACTACAGTTTTATACAAAACAAACCTCTTTACTACCGTTTAGAGGTTTTTTCATGTAAGATGTAAGATATCCACACAGAATCTGCTTTTAAAAGATACAACGCAGACTCTTAACGACTTTTTTATTGAGGTCGACGATCTCCAGCGAATAAAAAAAAGATCTGCCACAATTAAGGGCACAGAGGGTGGCAATTTTAGGATTATTTTGCACTGGCAGCAATTTCGAAATGAAAAACGTTAAAAAATTAATATTTATTATTGCGTTTTCGGCTCGAAATGATATGGCGATGAAGTCTAAATGATTTTTTTTACTACTTTCGTTAATGTTTCTAGGAAGTGGAAATACAGAAGCTTTTATGGGAAGTTAAAATCATTTTATGGTACAAAAGTTAAAACCATCGTGAGTTACTTCACAAGTGGTATATTATTTCGATGTGTAATGAAATGAGTATAACAAACTATTAAAGTAAAATTAAACAGGCAATTCTGCCACAAAAGTCGGTTTAAATAGGATAAGTTTCCAGGTAAACGGAGCAGAAAGTGAATTTCACTCGAAACTAGTGAAATTGTCCTCGAGTGTTGAAGCCGGATCGCAACCTGAATACAGATAGCGCTAATATAGCAGATTTTGTATGCCATTGGCAACACTGATTAAATTAAATGTCAAATATTCTTTAAATTCGCAATACATTTAATTTAATATATTAATTACAATAACGTTACATTTAGTTTAATTGAGTATGTTAAATTATCAATCTTCGCATATCCAAAACTACTGCTGATAAAGTTTTGAAAGATTATGCAGAGGTTTATTGTTATCAATTAGACAAATAAGGTAGGACACAAATAGGTGGCTCCGGTCGCAGTATGCAAGAGTTACTATTGGGGTCAGACGTACCTAAGTCAGTATCAGGCTATGTCAATAACGGATGAAATAACCATAAATAAAAAATTTAAAAAACCTCCGACACAGAATAATAAAAATGCCTTACATCATTTTGGAAAAGAGCTGATACTCCTACACTGTTGGACCGATGTTAACCAAACATAACTAAGAACCACTGCAAAGAAACTGGCTTTCGGATAAAAAAAACCGCATCGCAATCGGTCCATCTGTTTGAAAGCTACGATGCCACAGACAGACACACACACACACAACGACATCGACGTCAAACTTATAACACCCCTCTTTTTGCGTCGGGGGTTAAAAATCTGTGCCCATAGTGTTTACCTTTCATTAAATTGTATATCAAAGATATATCTCTGTAACTTAAAACACAATGGACATAAAGTAAAATCAAGTAATACAAAATATGTAAATGTATATTAGCAATTAAATAATTATTAATAAACATATCACATATTTGGTACTTAAACAAAAAATATGATTACTTTATTGTAGAACTCAGTAGACAAATATTATCTACTATTTTATAAATTTACTTATAGCACTTATAGTATAAATCATTTACATCAGCAATTTTCTTTCAGAGTCGTGAATGACAAAACAAAATTACGTAATAACTTCCATTGTTTCGACCATTGCACTAAACTGTTGCGAAACTTATTCAACTATTACAGAAAGTTGATAACTAGTGACTCAGCCAAATTAAACTAGTCTGTGGTAAATGAAAACAGACGCCATTAACTCAATCAAATATGTTTCTTGCTAATCCATTTAAATCGATACATTTACATTTGATTAGTATAAACTAACGCCTGGTTTCTGAATGGCTGATCAACGCAAAAATTAACCAATCCGATAACAAATCTCTTATGAAGTGGGTATAATATAAGTTGCTGTAAGCATGATTAGGCGCTGGCACTTTGATTTGATTATCGGATCAGTTAACAGAGCTGTCAAGTTCTTAACCGAGGAAAAAAAAGGAGGTTCTCAATTCGACCGTATATATATATATATTTTTTTTATGTATGTTCAGCCCTCACTCCGTTATTTATGAACCGATTTTGATTATTCTTTGTTGGATAGGGTATACCTCAAGGGTGGTCCCATGTCAAGGAAGTCAGGATCTGATGATGGGATCCTGATAAAATTGAGAGAAACCCTTGAAAATTGTAGGAAAGAATAGTGTTTCTGTTTACTTTTCATTATTTTATCAGGTATTTGCGTTTAGAAATCATCACTTTATGTAGCTGAGCTGATGATGAAAAAAAATCATGAAATAAAAATCTTTTTAACAAAAAATTAAACCGACGAAAAGAACTAAAAAGCAAAAAATAAATAAACTTTAAGTCTTAAGTATTGACCTTTTTACATAAACTTATTTTGAGTCGGCGCCAAATAATAAAATGATTAATTACCGACGTAGAGCCTACGTCGGTACATATAAAATTTTGATAATTAATCAGTTTGTTGTTTGGCGCCGACTCAAAATAAGTTTATATAAAATTTGAAAGTTTATGTAAATAAGCTCAATACTTAAGACTTAAAGTTTATTTATTTTTTGCTTTTTAGTTCTTTTCGTCGGTTTAATTTTTTGTTAAAAAGATTTTTATATTGTAAAATGTTTCAACTGCGATTTTGAAAGCTGATAATTTAACAGCTCTGTTAGTTGAATAATATTTTAATTAGCCTATCAGCAAATTTAAACTTAGAACATAAGTATAGGATAAATTCACACTTTGTGTCACGTTTTTTGTCAAGCTTTGTGTAAAGTCTAATTTTAAATTTAGAACTACTGTGTAAATGTTACCTACTAATAATGTAATAAAGCCGATTTTTGAAGTGAAAATTTCTTAAGACGCGTTGGGCACTTTTAGTACGGGGAAAAACACTCAAACCGCGGGACCGTCACGCTCAGATATATATAATATATACAGATATGTGTGTGTTTTCACTTCTGACGTGCAGTCCTACGTCTCTTTCGATCGATACGATCGATACGATCTTTAGTCGGAATGAAACATTCCATTTTGCGTTTAATAATCTTGAGGAAGACTACAGGCTATTAAATATCACGCAACGACCCAAAGAGCGGAGCAGTGACTATAACCGCCGGTGATATTGGGAGGAACGGTTAGTCCGTACTAAAAGAGTAAACTAAAGAGTTGGTTTTTTTGGATGAATCCCTTTTTTATTTTTGGTGAAGCTCCTAAAATATTCTAATTTCATTTAGGTGCGTAATTAGGTTCTCAGTTTGTTCAAATAAATAAATATTGTCTTATAGGACATTGTTTCACAAGGTTAAGTATGTGATATTATTGATAAATATATATTATAGTCACCACAGCCATTTCAAATGAAATAGTCTTCTGATTTAATAAAATAAATACAAGTGTCATGTTACGAGTATTAATGAATTGCCAAGTTATAGTTGATTAGGTGTAGGTACAAGTTCGACGTCTTTGCAAGAATTATAATTCTGATTCAAGTTTTATAGCCAAGCCATTGTTCATGCGGTAACCCATTAGTAGGTTGATTGCCCTGCCCAGCAGCTAACACAAGTCAAATGTTTGTATATTAAGTTAATGTATTTAAAACATCACACTGTCAAAGTATATACACCCGCATAGCATTCAAATACTCAGGTGTTGAGTAATTAGCACGGATTGCCCATATCATGCCTCGAGACACTCCTTGCTTTATAATCTTAAAAGGAATTTGCACGAATCAATATACTATAAGTAATATTATTAAAAGATTTTTCAATGGGGGTTAAATTGTACACCGATTACAAGTTAAGGGTGATAAGTGTAATAACATACCATAGAGATAACAAAAAGTGTAAGTACTTATGTCACAGAAACAGTAAGCAGAAATCTTTTGAGTTTTGAAACGTTTCTTGTTGTTTGAATGCTTAGTGGTATATTAAAATTGAATTCGATTACGGAGGAGTGATTAGGAAGGAAATCGTGACTTTTTATTAAACAGAAGCCAGCTGAAGCCTTTCTACGAAACTAACATTTTAACTTGAAAATTGAACAATAAAGATAAGATTAGCTGATATGAATAAAACTATAGAAGATATTTATTACCAAGACCCAAAGCCATAAAAGAATGAAGCCAAAACCTTTTGCAATGTTGATTTTTTTTTCATTATAAATCATAATAACTGTATAATTAACCTACACATTCCACCGACATGTAATTAAAATTAGTAAGAGGGCAGGAAGATGATGAATAGTTAGTTTATGAATGTGCACTTATACCGAAAAGCTATTTTTACCCACTATTTTTTTTCCTACATCACATCGCGCTTAAATAATGACCACAATTTTCTTTAACACATTCTACGTTATCTTCATGCCATATTGCAAAATATTGTGTTATAATTTTTACACATCTACCGCACGCTATGATTAGCACAGCTATTACGGAAAGCACGTTTCTACCTTATTTTAAAAAATGTGCGTGTTTATAACTATTATTACTACATGTAGATATAAGCACTTGGTGCAATGTACATGCATTATCTATTATGTTCTTATCTACTAGTAAATATGTCATTAAATGGGTGTGTGATTTTATCGGATTACTAATGTAGCCATCATTTGATAAATATGAAAGCATGTTTGCTCTAACGGCCTGTCTGTCGTGGAGTAATTTTAAATCAACTCTCGTTTCATATACAAACTTAATTAATTACATTTTAATTGGACATTTAACAATTTTAACTTAAGTAATTTAATATTGTTAAAGCGAATGTGTACTCAATTGATTATTTTATTATGAAATTTTACATAGACATGGTTAGGGGTAGCTACAGAGAAGCACAAAAGTACGCTTTATCGAGAAAGTAGTATTATTTATTTATTTTTAGTTTTATGCACATTTTATACAAGGACAGACTTAAAGCCTCAGGCATTCTCCACCAGTCAACCATTGGATGATGCAGAGAAAAGAAGAAGTAGGTGCACTTAACAATTATGTTATAAAAGTGTAAAATTAATGGAGTACCATTCCTTCCAATATTATAATGAATTATCCTTCGACATAAATAATGTTAAATTTACTTTAGATCAAAGTCTGCGTACCTAATTATGTTCAAACATTGAACAACGATAATATCTGAATGATATTATCGTTGTTGAGTTCTCGGTGTATGGTAAATTTTACTGTTGATCCGGCTTGAAGGACCAACAGTTGGTCCTTTGAGCCGGAGTATATACACTACGTAGACGATTTGAAAATCTATAACTTGGAGGAATATAAAGGGTTTACACATATGTAAGACGACAATGTATCACTCTGATAGAAAACTTGCCGATCGCAGTGACGGTAACTAGACGACTTATAATCGACCTTATTCTAATTACAAATACACATACACACAAGCGTACAACCTTTATAAGCTTCTTACCTTCCCTCTAATTCTTCGGTTGACGGCAATTAGCAAAATTTGGGTGTTCAATACACCTTTGCCAGCCCCATTGGGGATACAGATGTGAGTGTATGTACTAACCAAATTCCTGTACCTAATACTATAATTATGTGGTTGACACAATAGAAACTACAGAATCCCTCTCTAAATTGTGTAGCATTAAGTACCCGACGCGTGCATTATCGGCAGCAACTTATCGAGGTCTGTCCTAAAATAGAAGTTGGTAGCTGATAGCCACCTTTTATTGCTTCCTTTCCTTTTTAAACTGACTCAAAATGGTTGAGATTAAGAATCTTATTGTTATAGTCACAACGACCGACTACAAGTTTTAAATAAGAACAAAGTTAATAAAAACAAAGTGTTTTATTGACCTGAAGGGGTTAGAGAATTTGTTCTTAGGTTTGATCGCACATATATATTAAATCCGAATCCATTATGTACAACACAACCACAAGCTTTTCCAGGGCTGTAATCAGTGGCGGATCAAGGGGGAGGGGGGGGGGGGGGGGTGATAGGGGCAACCGCCCCCCCTAAGCTTTATAAAATCACGCAAACTTTGCGTCCAGTATATTCTAAAGTCCCTTGTAGTTTTAAGTTTTAGTAGCCCATAGAGAGTTAAATTTATGATATGAAAATATTTTCTTATAATTTAATTAAAGTTAATCTAAGAAAACTTAATCCCCTATCTTTATGTCTCTTGTTGTGATACCAAACACACTATTTAAATTTACACTAAGGGTATAAAAGAAGAGATAATCTGCATGTAAAACAAAATGTAGTCAGTAACTTTTTTAACCATCAATTAATTTTTTGTTTTCGCCCCCCCTAAGGGAGGCTACTGGATAGGCCCCTGGTTGTAATACGGAAGTTGACTATGAAGTTAAATAGGTTTCTCTTTATTAAACCTCAAAATTATAGGTCCTGTCGATTGTATTAAATACCAAACTGTGACGTCATAGTTTGCTATTGTCAACTCATTTACCAGTTTCGTTTTACAGTTACAATGTAAGAACAAACTTGAAAATTATAATTAATAAAAAATTTCAGTCCAATTATTATCATTTAATACTTAATTTCATAAGGACTACAAAATATATTATTTTAACTATAGGAAACTAAAAAAACGCGGATATCAATTTGAGCAAAAAGACACTAGCCAATTTCACGATATTTCAACTGCTGCATTTCTAAGCTTTTAACAAGCTAGTCTACCAATTACACGAAATGAAAAAAATAACTCAATGACACTCCTCAGCTCATAAAATGTTACCTACTTAAGGCAACATAAATCCGAAGCTGATGGCCATTTTGATTACTATCGTGACTCCTTATATGGTATTTAATCTCATGGGGCCAGTCGAAACCTCATGTGATTGGTCACAAACCTATCACCGCATGCCTGGACATTCTAGTACAACTGTTCCTTGGTAATGCAATTAGTAGACTAACAGTCTTACATATCTGATCTATCACGTCATCAATAATGTTATTAACTCATTAGTGCCTCAATAGTTTTTATTTGTTCTTAGAAAAAAGTGCAATAAACTAGCTTATTTAGTCGAAATTCATTACAGACGATAAATTTTGTTAATAACGATCAAGTTCCGTCGAAGGTAAAGAAAAATAACTCTTTGGATATCCTTCTATATAATACCACGCTTTGAGTAGCTTCACTTGTAACTATGTTCACAAAACTTGGAAGTCAACTTTAACCTACTCCTTTTTCTTGTATCTAAATGACACTTGAATGTATTTGTTGTTTGGATAATACTATTATAATATGGCATCTTGGAGCTGATCTGATGATGGAGCCAGTAGGTGTAATGGAACTGTTCAGTGGCTACTAGTAGACCCCTCGAGTTTGGTCCTATAAGATTCGTTTTGACGAGTCGAACTTTAAGTTTTTAATTCCATTCGCCATTAACGCGAGTTTTTTTTTACTTTTAATTTTACTAAATTATCATTATTTTAACCTATTATTATTATCGTAATTGATAAAAAGAAAAGCTTAAAATATTTAAGGTGTCTATTTAAATAAGTAAAGGTTAAACAGTTCAATACCATTCCCTCCTTTTTGGTGACTGTTTTTCTTTTGTTTATTACCTATCTATCTATGGTATATTCATAGATACGAAACAAAAAACTGTTGCACATTCTTTATTGACAACACCAAAGCTCGAGCTTTGGTGTTGTCAATAAAAAAATATGTAACGGTTTTGTTTTCAATAGGTAGGTAGTTATGTACATATCTTCGACGAAGCTTTAACGTTATCGAAAATATAATGCATTACGGTCGAATCTCATGAAATTGTGATTCATTTTCAGTTGTTGTTTAAATAGGGCTAACGTCTACCACGAAACCTTATCCTTGACTAAGGTTGCATATCTACTTAGAACGGGGAGTTCGCATATGACGTCATCACGCAACCGGTTAGGAAAACCAGTCCGTTGCTGAATAACCTAAATATGTGGAATCAGATGATGGTCATTATTATTATAGTGTCGTATGTATAGACGAAACATGCATATAAGATATGTTAATATAGGCACAGTTTAAGTTTAAACTTAAATAAAATTATATTTCATTGTCATTCATAGTTATCAATTGGTTAGAGGATTAGACAATATGCACCTATTGTGTAAATGTTGTTGACTTCAAGTCATGGTATTAAAATAAGGCCTTCACAAATTGCATTTTCAAACATACACGCAGGTATGGACTTGATGTTAATTTGAAAATTTGATATTCCAATAAAGGTAAATATCGTGAAACATAGGTATCTGTGTAAAAAAAGTATGTAAATTGCCTTTTAGTGTATTTGAATAAATTGTATTTTTGAACCTTTGTTGTAGTTTAAATGTATGTTGCGCACAGTAAGTTTATATATTTAGTTTTCTTTGGAGCTTTGAAAGATCTGGCCACTATTCAGTGTAAGTTTTATTTTTGAAACTGTCAATCTCAAAAATTGTAATGCCGCAGTGTATTTATAAATTTAAATTTCTGTTAGTGAACATGAAATTGCGACAGTGAGTGCGTTCATTCCTGTATCAAAGGCACATAAATTCATTCGCCTCAAGAAATCTAGTTTATAAATCCAATCCTCCCTCCTTGAGGCTAACTAATAGCAACTAGGATAAATGAAAATACTAGGTATTTATTAAAAAAAAAAGTGATCCAAGGGATCACACAGATAGAAACGCGACCCTCGTATGTCATACGAAACTCATTACAAGATTACAAACATTGTAACCCAATCCTATTAGAAATCAGATTAGGACACACTCCACGACACTTGAATCATAACATTCACAAACACTATGAAATAAATTGAAAAAAAAAACACTCGCAGGATATTGCACTACTAAAAAATAAAAACGTCATTTGAAAAATGTCTGGTGTGTTGTCTATGGCGCGGCGCGCGTGCGCCGTGCGACGGCCGCCATGACACTGCGGGGCTAACGCATGCGCAATGGGCACATTTACATATTCATTATTATGCGTGGTCCTGTAAAAGCTACTGCATTTGTGATTTGTGAATGGTAAGATTTATTTTTTTCTTTCTTTGCTAATGGGGTGAGCCTTGTATGGATAAAATCTATTCATAGAACGATTTGGTTTGGAAGGAAACAGGACTTGCAATTAAAATGATTAAAAGTATTGGTCGCTCAAACTTAATGTTTATTCCAAAAACGCACTCTTTAGTATACATTTAATTATCCGCAATGGTTTTTATTATACATAATTAAATAACGTACTGACATTTTAACAAAATAAGGTAAGGTACGTACAATAACGGACTGATATTTAAACTTGCAGAAACCTAGCCCGATTGGACAACTTCATCCCAAGGAATATCGCAGCTAATATGACTTCTTTCAGTCTTATAGAAGACCTTCAAGTACCGATGACAATGACCGATGTCTTATCTTATGATTTTAAAGATTTTTTAACGATTTGGCTTCGCACGGCTTGTGCTTGTGTCATCAAAAAAATTAGGGAAACATTTACGTGGAAAAAATTAGAGTAAAATTTACGGCATTAGTGATATGATGAAATGGCAAAAAGGGCACATAGATTTATTAAAGGTTTTTAAGTTGTAAAATGATATTGCACGGTTTACGGAAACCACAGGCAATGAGATGGGCCGTTCAATTAATTGTCATTTTAGATATGTAGTGAATAAAGTGTTGATCATAAATTAATCTCTTTGATCGAAGAACTTGAGACATTTCTTTAAATGTACCAGTAGGAAGCTGTTTTTTTATGTTAAAGTTCTTGATTAACTACATGTTTTTAAAAATCGATAGAACTTCAAAAGTAAGAAGAGTTTGTTGTTTGGTTGAACACGCTAATCTCGGGAACTACTGGTTCGAATTGAAACAATATTTTAGTGTTGGATAGCCCATTTATTGAGGAAGGCTATTGGTTATATAACATCACGCTACGACCAATAGGAGCGGAGAATCAATGAAAAATTTTGCAAAAATGGGGAAAATTTACAAACGCGGACGAAGTTGCGCGGGACGGAATAGCTAGTAATCTATACTTTTAAACTTATAACAATCTCATGATGCTGTTAGTATAAAATTAAAATATAAAGTAATAAAACAATTATGGTCAACAATTAATCACTCTATGTCAGGAATTTATTGATCATAAAATGTTTGATAAACGAGACAAAGTATAAAGTAAAATTAAGTGTGTTAGGAATAAAAGGGCTAGCAGACTCAGCTCATAATAATTACGAGTAATTAACTCAAAAGTATCGATTATATAAAATAAGGGTCTAGTAACTGATAATAAGAAGTTCCCATGAACCTGAAGTATGCTTTGAAAATAACGGTAGATAAAGAGAAATAAACTAAAATTTGCTTATGCTTTTCGAATCACAAACAAATTAATATAATATTTTAAATCAAACAGAGAGATGTCACTCGGGGTAACATAAAAAAAAATAACTGTCAGTCGTAGGACTGCACGCCAGAAGTGAAACCACATACACACAGAGATATATATACATATACGCACTCACATCACTGTCATATATGTCACCTGAGCGTCACGCGAGTTCAGTGCTTCTTCCCCATAATAACAGTACCCAAAGTGCCTAAAGAAGTTTTCACTTCAAAAACCGTATAAAAAAACACAAATGATAATAATAAACTGCTAAGCTGCGGTGATTCCTTGTTTTAAACACACACAGACTATATTTAGAAAAATAATGTTTTGTTTATGGTTATTTAAGTTTCTATGAGAAGGTATGTATAGGAAAGTAGGAAAATATTTTTTTGCTATTATACGTATAGTTAAAGAAGGAACAGGAGGCCTATCGCTCCGTATAAGTCATAAAAGTCATTCAAGTGAGCAAGTTGCCACACATTGCCTTTGTTACAATGGGATAAGCAATCGGTAGTAACTTATTATTTGAAATGGCAACTTTGTGAACTTTTGACTTATAATCCTGAAGTCTATTGAAACAATCATTGCAGTTAAATCTTGAATTGAGTCGACTGTGTGTTTTGGTGTTTTACGGTACATACATATATGTGACACGTTTTTATTGTAACCAAATCTTCGAAGACTGTTCTTATCTATTTCTAAATTGCCCTATGGAAATTAAACTTTGTACGTATATGTACTGACTACAAAAAAGGAGGAGATTAGTGTATGTCACGGGATATTTACAAAAATTAGTTAACAAATTACATCGATTCTTTTTTTAATATACTAGCAACCCGCCCCGGCTCCGAACGGGTACAAATTATACACCTAAACCTGCCTCATGAATCACTCTGTCTATTAGTGAAAACCGAATGAAAATCCGTTTAGTAATTTTTCAGTTTATCGCGAACAGACCGACAGACAGACAGACAGACGCGGTAGGGGACTTTGTCTTATTATAATGTAGTGATGAATTGATAATCCTAATAATATTATAAACGTGAAAGATGATGTATAGATGTTTGTTACTCTTTCACGTAAAAACTACTGAACCGATTGCGATAAAACTTGGTATGTAGATAGCTGGAGACCTGGATTAACACATGGGCTACTTTCTATCCCGATATTCAAACGGCACCGGGACTAACGCGGTTGAAACCGCGGAGCGCAGCTAGCATATAATACATTGATTTTGTCTCCTATATGTTGAACTTCGCCCGTCGAGCATTGTCGATTCGACTCGCAATTATCTTGTAACTAAACAACATTGCCTTCCACATACACACATTAATAAGGTACCAAACAGGGACCGTCTAAGTCGGTACCTACATTACAGATTTATAAAGGCTTTGCCAAACCCGGAACTGAACCTATTACCCGCGGGAGGTATTGTGCGTGTCCCATTTACCAACATCCTGTCCACACCTCGGTTCACCGACCGACGGAGGGACGTTACGTAATGTTCATATAGGTCGATTATTGCATTGCAGTATGATTAGAATTCCAGATGTTTTGTAATTACAGAGAAATGAGTGTAACGCAAGATTTTGTTTGGGAAGTAAACACTGATGTGTCCACTGCAATATAGTCTGAAGAATCAAATAACTTGAAGAGAAATTTCTTCTAAACCTAGGCAGTCTTGTAAAAATTCAACAATTATAATATATAAGCATGAGAAGTAATAATAATTATAGATATCATTCTGTTGGCGAAAAAGCAAAAACTCTTATTTATTTTATTAAAATAGGGACAAACTATAATAAATGATAAACCAGGTCACTATTAAATAAAAATTAGTTAATAGACTTTATTATGACTAGTTATACCGGTAACGCATAAGTATTAATGAATAGTGAGGTTATGAAAGGGTAGGAATGTATTATAAGTGGATAACACTGGCTTGAGTGCTGATCGAGGTACGAACAACATGGCAGTTACAGTTAGTTAGTGATTTTGATAGTTTATAGCAGTGTTAGTGAGACCGTTTCTAACAATTCTGTAACTAAAAGCACTTATACATACGCTTGTTTAATTGGATTGTAACTAACAGACAGTGCCAACTTTTAAAACTATTCCGTTTAAGAAAGACTCTTTGTTCTAAATAGTTGTATAAAATACTATAGTTAAATGTAACGCTGGGATTATGTCCCGACATAGTTTTGGCACGAAATTTTGAATGTTTCCTGCATGCGGGTAGTCTCAAATTCCCGAATGCCGCAAGAAATGGTTATAGTTTGATGCGAAATATTATTAACTAACGAAATATAAATAACTTTTAAGTAAAATAATAATAATAATTGACATTATTAACAATTATTTTTATACTTATAAAAGTTATTGTTATCATTCAACTGAGTGATAACAATAATTTAAAGTTCATTGTGACTCTGAGCTATTAGATACCTAAATTTAAATCTCATTAACAATATTTTTAAACCTAAATAATGCTGTAGCAAACTATGTACTACTGGAAAGTATTTATGTGAAAATTACATGAACGATGTCCACAAACCAAACATATAGGATGGGTTTTCTTCAGAATATGCTTTTCTTGGTGTAGGTGCACGTTTCTAAACATCATAGCTAGGTACTATGAATTTTCATGTTAATATCAACGAATTTGATTTTAATTTCTTTATTCAGACATTTTCAGAAAAATTCAGACGTTTCCTCAACATCGTTGGTGTTAAATACCCACAGTTTAATTATTATGTTGGCCCTCTCTCTAACGAAATATTAGCTTTGTGGGTGAATTTTGAAGTTCAATTTGTCTGTTTCAAAATGTCATTTGTGTATAAAAATCACGAGTTTTCTTTAAATTATTAGCGCATTACGTTATTCGCTTGGTCTACTATAGTCTATACGGCCCTAAATTATGACCACACCTTTCTATAACATCCTGTATAGCACCCATGTTTATTTATATTGTTTTTCAGTAATGGTGTACAATAAAGAGTTTAAACAAACATCAGCCTGATTGATATATTAGCTTCCTTCGATTGTAAAATACGCCAACTACAGGAAATGCAAATTCTATTTATTATTAGTGAATGCATTCAAAGTCTATGTTTGAAATATATATTAAACACAAGCTTTTTCCCGCGGTTTCGTTCGTGTTAATATAAGAAGATAACTTGTTCTTAAATAAAAATACTGATTCCTTCGATACTAAAGCCATAAAACTAAAAAATCACTTAACTAATGGACTTTCTTTATAATATTGTACATAGAAGAGAAGCAATGCATTGCAATGAAAAAACGGTAATGACCATATGACAACAGGCGATATTGGTTTGGGTAACTACATAACATTAACTATCCAAAACCAAACAATTTCAAATGATACTAATTGTCTAAAAAGGAATGCTGTATTTCGCTTTACTTGTGCCAATTCGTATATTATTTCTCTCTCTAATAATTTGATGACTTTACATGGCGATGTCTATTGGTATTTTATCTAAGGTACGAAGCGTACATGAAAAAGTTCGCTTGAAATCAAATTCCTTTGTGAGTTATTCTTGAGAGCAACATTAATAAAGTGATCTTGATGAACATTTTATTATAGAAAATAAAGAGAAGATAACCCTTTACAGTAAAATGATGATGAGACGTTCTCTAGATAAAAAATTTATACCGTAATGACAGAGCGGGCAGTCCACAGTTTAATTAAGAATTTATGAACAACGAGCGAAATACTAACTTAGTTAGGGAGAGGTTTTGTTGACGAGCGCAGGCAATAGTGGTTTTATATTTTTAGTTTCTTGTACTTCTTATAAAATAAATAACAAACTGGATAACTATGAGTAATGATTGCGTCCTAAGGGTACTTACTTAATTATATGAATGGTTCATAGTTCTTTTTTGTTCTGAAATGAAATCTTCTTTAGGCACGTTTGTGGGACTGCTATGGGAAAAAAGCACTGAACTCGTGACAGTCACGCTAATAATACATTTATAGATCTACTAGAGGGCGCTAATCTAAACATTGAGTTCTGTCAGCTCCTTATTAATTAATGTCACTAACCTGCTAGAGATACTTTTAAGTTCGTCGTTTTGTTTAAGTTTTCACTTCTGTCGGCAGTCCCGTGACTTTTTATGTTATAGGGGGCAAACGAGCAGACGGGTCACCTGATGGTAAGTGACTACCACCGTCCATGGGCACGTATAATTAATTACAATTATCTTACCAAAATTCTTAAATATTATAGGTAAGTTTAACAAAAAACACGTACGTCACGTTCAATTCTCTAATTTAAAATGTAAATATATGTATTTAGAAAAAATACTACAGAGTAAATATTTTCGGATTTTTCTTTTACTAGTGCTGTGAGACATTCTAACTACTAGTACTACCGACATTTGTCGAGTTTTTTTTTTAAGTACTTGTTGCAGTACAATCGTCCAAACCAAATAAAAATATTACTTATTTAGATATCGCTGTCTCTTATCAAAATATCCTCATCCTAAACATTGCTGCTCCTTTTAGTTTCTGGTTAATTAAGACACTATTTTGAGAGGCACTTAGCGCGGACTAAATAAATAACTATCTTCTGACACTATTCGGTACCTTATAAATACAACACATAATTTTATTACACCACAGACTAAATGATGATTACAGAGTGAAGGTACCTACAATAATGACAACAATACTTATCGCTGTGATAACGTTATAAGTCAATAGTGCTATAAGGCTTCAGGATAACGATTTATACCCCTTTGGACGAGAGGTTCAATCACAGAGAGCGAACTAAGAGAATTTTCTACTTAATTTCAGAATATAATCTGCCATCTAATCAAGTCTTCTATTGATTTTAAAAACTACCTGACAGGTCAAATAATCCCACTAATATTATAAACTAACAGCGCCCCGCGGTTTCACCAGCGTAAGTCCCGATCCCGTGGGAGTATCGGGATGAAAAGTAGCCTATATGTTAATCCAGGTCTCCAGCTATCTACATACCAAGTTTCATCTCAATTAGTTCAGTAGTTTTGGCGTGAAAGAGTAACAAACATCCATACATATATACATCCTCACAAACTTTCACGTTTATAATATTAGTAGGATTAATATTACTTACGAGGTGCTGCTAGTGCTAAATATTAAAAAACTAATAAACTTTGTAAAAAACTTCATAGTACAAAGTGATTGTAATAAAGGCGAGAGAGAAACACAAATTATTGATATTGTTTTTTTTTTACTATTAATTACAGGAAGTTGTAGTTAACTAAACGAGCGTGTGTTTTATGACTCGACCCGGGAATCTAAAACAATACACGAAACACAGCCCCAAGAGAGCTTCAAGCCAGCAACATTAAGAGAAATGGTTCATTGTTCAATACGTGTTTTCTACTACCAATATAAATTCATAGTAATTACATAATATTCATTGCGTCGGTATTAAATAAAGGTATGGGTTTCGGCGCATTAATTAATTTATTGCAGCGGTGATAATGTTGGTTCGGGCGGGGATAGTGGCTAACTAGCTGGGAGAGCGGTTACGGTGCTTGCTCAGTAATTTGGACCGTACTTGGTGTGATAGCGACGTCATATGTGGTCTATTTTGCGAGATGTGTGGTGAAATGAAAGCTGAAAACGTTTGCATAGTTAAATATAGTAGGTATAGGTAGTAGATTAAATAAATATGCATAGAACTTGATTAAAACAGAGTTAAGCCCTGACTCAATTTACGACCACTAGGCTAGTGCTCATAAATTGACTTCTACAGTGACAGTTCAAATTTGATTCCTGGCCGCATATACTATATTTTCGAAGTCTATATGTCTATCCTTTTGTATTCCACGTACCCCTCTAATCCAACCCCCGTCGGTGGCCAACAAGCATACCGCCCGCCTGTTGGTAAGCGGTTACGTTAGCCTATGGACGCTTGCATTGCCAGAAGACCCACATGCGCGTTGCCGACCCTTTAGAAACCTATACACTCCTTTCATAAAGAACCCCATACTGTAGTCCCTCGGAAAAATCTCGGCATTGAGCTCATTCCACAGCAGAAGCGTTTGCGGGAGAAAATTCCTGTGGAACCGTACCGTGCGTGACCATTTAGGTTATTTACTAACATAAAATATTTTATGTTGTGCGTTTTATAAAACATGTGGTGTTATAGCTGCAGCAAGTGAGTAAAATAGATATCGCATTAATTTAATAGGCTGTTTAACGATTAGTTAGGGCAACTTTCACAGATGGCGCAATTTTAATTTCGAGTTTTTACAGTGTTCATTTTACTATATTTTGTTTTTTTTTCCAATCCATTATTTAAATAATATTTATATTATTATATATAGTGAAAGGACCTTCCTTACAAGGGGGTGTCCCAAAGACACGTCACGGGGTTTTTTTATACAAGCGGTTACTACAGTAACCGCTATGGCTTAAAATGCCAACCTTTTAAAAACCTATACGCTCCTTTCATGAAGAACCCCATATTATATATATTATAGCGCCATTATACGTGAGTTAACTCAACAGAAATTTTATCAATCTACTCGAATTTAGCTCAGTAACTAAAGCCGTGTGAACCCGACATAATTACCCATCATTCGGCCGCTATTGAACGTCATTGAATGTCAAATAATTACCCGATAGCCGCTGATTGAGTAATCGTGACGTAACAGTATTAAGAGTACCTGAGAGTGAATGTTAGGCTATTGATTAATTTATTTAGGGTAAGTATTGTTCTAAAAGTGTTTGGCTTTATTGAGGCAAGTGTGGGCTTCTTTGAGGAAGAAAGGCTATTACTGACTTTTGTCTGTTAACGCTCACGCGTACTGTTAAAAATAGGGATACTATTCAATAGTCAGAGGCTAATTAGTGTTGTAGGTCATTCATTAATGTATCGTACAATTACAATAGTAGTGTATTACTGCACGAGTGGCGCAATGGTTACAGTGGTCGCCTCGCCACTACTACGTCGCCGCGCCGAGGGTTGTGGGTTCGATTTACACACGGGACGAAAATTTGTGTGAGTCACTTTTTTTCGGGACTTTCGAATTCGTTCACTTATTTCTTTTTGTGTGATGTATGGGTCGGATGTAATACTGCATTAGTAAGATTAAAATATATAATATAAGGAGATTATTCTCGTAGGCATCAGATTCTCACAATAAATCTGGAAACTAGATTATTGTCATCTTATTTCTAAGGCAGCACTGTAAGAGAAAATAAAAAAATATAAGTAAATAAAACATAAATATTGTACGGTAGTTTCCTGTTCGACTTGGAGCCGCTCTAAGTAGCACTGCTGGTGGAGTCACCACTGACTATGGTTACCATATTTGTATGCATGAATTATTATATTTGCAATAGGTATTTCTATGTACCCCAATCACATGGCTGTCCGTAGTAAATAAGAACCTCAAAGAAGCCCAAGCCAACAAAGAGACGACCCAGGACCGAGCTACCTGGAGACGCATGACACGGAGGGCCGACCCCAAATAAAATGGGAAAGGGCCAGACAAAGAAGAAGAAGAAGAAGGTGTTTCTATGTACCATTTTCAATTTACAAAAAAGTATTTTTTTTTTGTTTTAGAATCTATAGTACAACAGCACATTCCTTATGTTTTCATAGCTTTCTTTCTCTGTATTAAATGGTTCACTTGTCCGCGGTTCCTTTTCTAAGAACACTCGCTGGAACGAGCTCTTTCATTTAAGCGTTTGCCCCCTTAAATTAGTTGAGTTGGTGGGAAGCTAAGTGTGAACTAGCTGATAATTAGGTGTAAGAAGAATCATGTTGTCAAGTGTCGAGATATCGGAAATTAAGAACACACGGTAACTTCTAATTTTAGGGGCATCTCATCCAAGATCATGGTAAGAAAAGTGTTTTTTTTAATTATAATAATAGGTCTATATTAAGATTACTGTTATTGAAGGCCTAAAAGCATTGAAAAACATCCTATAATTTGTGTGCTGAAACACTTAAGCAGAGAAGGTTTTAGTTAAGCATCCGTTAAAGAAATTCTGGAGACAAATTATTGTAGGTACTAACTCAGCACTGTCACAGTTTGTTTATATGTTTGTATTTATAGCTTATAGGCTAGGAATTACTTCTAGCTAGTAAATAGACCATGTTCTTCTTTAATGCTTCAGTATCTGCAATGTGTATTGGGCACAAACACATCAGTACTATATAAAGAAGGTTATTCAGTACTATGTCAAACACGAATATAGCTATTATTCAAGTGAGACATTGTTACATATTGTGGAAGTAAGAAAAAGTAGTCCGTTCAATCTGGTAATCAAACCTACTACCGCAGAATACATTCGTATACTTGTTCAGAAACAGTTTTTTCCTATTTAGTGCCAAAGGAGGATACGCCCTTCTAGGTAATTAGCTGTTATCGTCTAATGACACTATGCGCTTAAAACTTGTAGGATTATTTGACTAAAACATATTTTGTTCAAAAAACATACTCTTCTTCTAAACCCCTTACATCAAAATTACGCCAATGAATCAACAGAAAATGATGCAATATAGCCCGGGCATACCCTGGGGCACTTAATTATGTACACGTTGCCATAGCAACCGGTCCTTTAGGGCTCCATACAGGCTGATGACACCGCACAGCAATACAAACACGAGGACAATCGGAACAAATTGACTTTTGTAAAAATTCGGAAGTTTTATTTGCGATTGGGGAACGTGCTTGTTTGGGAGAGCGAGTCTAAGGAAGTATAAAATACTGAAATAAATTATTAATCATGAATAATAAAACAAATTTGTTCACTTAGATAATAGAAAAAATAACGTTTAAAGAAACCAAAAAGAAATTATTTTATACTCAACACAACTGACAAAGAAAACTTCCGATTTAAGATACGTAAACAGAAATCAAAAGAGTTTTCAAATCTGTTATTAAATGTTTTTTGTTTCAATTGCAGATTAAATTATTTGACAAAGATCTCAAACATTGTCAACATAAAAAAAACAATCATAAGTAAAAATCAATATTGATAGACAATTTTCCCGTACACCCCCATAAATTACCGTGACTTAACATATGTATGTATTGCACGTTGATCAAATAACTTTGTCGTCGTGTCAACGGCCACGCTTAGGGTGTTGTGTTGGCTACTAATTAGTACTGTCTGTTGGTGGACAGTGGGCAATGGCAGAGATAAGGAAACACAATAGATTTTAGGCCCTTCGGTTCTAATTCTAATTACAAGAAAGGCAGTTTTCTAACTTTTGCTCAAGGCTTTGTTCACGTTAAAGTTATTTTTTCTGTACCTTGGAAACAGTATTTTTTTATCTAGATGTCAGGTACCGTACGGCCTTTTCTAGACACCGAGAACGTTTATGCAAAACTGCATGATGATCACAAATCTACCACCAATTCCTTTTAGGTAAAGATTGTAAGTCGACACAGTTCGACACCTCACACACGGTCGTCTGATCCCAAACTAGTTACAGCTTGTAGCATGATAACCAGATTACTATTAATAATACTTAGATATCCGAAATCAGATTGATAAGTGTTTAAATCAACCATAGAGTTAGCCATCAAAAGCTTGAGTAATGGTTTGAATTTATAAATATTTACAGCCAGCGTTCATCATTTATTCTTTTAAGTTGCTCATCAATTTAGTGATCTCATAAACATATGAATTCTAGGAATTTTCGTTTAAAATATTTATAACTGCATTTAGAACTGCTAAGCCAAATCTCGTACCGAGTATGCATTTATAAATCCAACATACACATTATAATCAGAAACAACTATTTCATTTCCCTCAAAATTCTAATCACAAAACTATGCATTATCAATTCAAAGCTTAGAGTAAAAAAAATGCAATGTCCCTTTTGGCTGGGGTCCAGACATCAGGCCCACTGTGCAGTGATTAACATATTAATGCAGAATGTTATCAGCGTTAACCGATGGCCTGCTTAGGTGCATTTAATAGCCGATGGGCAACCTAATGTGATTTGAGAGGTCGGCAGAAAAGCCAATGGAAGAAGATAAATATCTTTAACAGTTGTTCCGGAGTGCGTTTTAGGGTTTAACGCTTATATAACTATTAAGAAATTATATAATGTGTAATACCTGTAATAGTTAATTGGCCTGTTGGTCTAGTGACTTCTGAGTTTGTTCTGTTCCTGGGTGTAATTTATCTATAATATGTATGTATTTAGAAATACATAAGTATGTTTATCAGCAGTTTGGTGACCATAGTAGAAAGAAAGAAAGAAAGAAAAATATTTTATTTGTATCTTCTACATAATAATAACATACGTCTTAACACCTAGGGTGGTATCGAAGATCAAATACATGCATATATACAGCATAGTACATGCTCTGCCTAATTTGGGATCAAACAGCCGTGTGTGAGATGTGTCAAGTTTAGTTATATAAAAGATACTATACAAGATAAGTAAAGATACAGGAAAACTACATATCAGATAGGTCGGGCAAAAAATTATCTATTATTCCAATTTATTTTTGGTTATAATTTTGGCATCTTTTAGTTTTAGCATCTTACTGTTTATATTACAGTGCTCATCTATATCCTACTAATATTATAAACGTGAAAGTTTGTGAGGATGTATGGTTGTATGGATGGATGTATGGATGTTTGTTACTCTTTCACGCCAAAATTACTGAACCGATGGCGATGAAACTTGGTATGTAGATAGCTGGAGACCTGGATTAACATATAGGCTACTTTTTATCCCGATATTCCCACGGGATCGAGACTTACGCGAGTGAAACCGCGGGCCGCTGCTAGTAATATATAAATTAATCCCTACTTCCCTTGGCCACGTCATAACTTGAGAACGACTTAACTGATTTCATCCTTTTTTTTAAGTTTTCTAACACTTTGTAGAAGGTTCTTACGGAGACGAAGCAGACGCAGAAAATCGGTTCCCGTGGAATAAATTGGGATTTCCCCGCGAACGAAGTTGCGGTCAACAGTTAATTCTTAATTAAATCTCATAGTACTATAGTAGTCCATATACAAAGTACGTTAAACGCTGTTAAGAAGGACGACGTCCTGTATCACTCCTTGATAAAGGGTCCCCGTCGGTTCCTAAACCACTTGGGCATTGTCGAAAAACATACATGAATAAACCGTTTATCTTTAATAAATATCAGTACTTACGTAGCTAGATGCAGTCAAGATCTTTGCTTACCTGAAACATAAAAAAAATAAAAATGAGAAATTTTATTGCTATTTGTTACCTATTTCCTCTTAAATCTAATCACCGAAAAGAACTTGATGTTAACAAAGGGTGATAAAAAAGACAACCAAGAAGTTTATAGTAGGAAAAGATATAGAGTAGAGAAAAAAAATCTTGGTTTTTTTTCAAGATAGTATTTTAATAATAAACATAAAACAATGCCTAAGACTTTCGATAAAACCCACTGTGCATTTATTCACTTCGTAAGGGTGACTTATTTCCAGATTTGCCTGGCAGTATGTTCCTTTAGTTTACGACACATAAAATATCACGATTCTTTGTCGAAACACTGTGTGTACAAAGTTGATAAGTGCCCATATAAGTCATACGTACTAATAACTAAAGATGGGTACACACCGAGGAAGAATTAAATACTAACTAATATCATAATATTGCAATACAATAATCATGAAATATTGCGTACACGTTGTCCGGGACACAGACAAGGACATAGGATACCTTATCTCCAGAAAACAACCCGCTGTTCCCAATGGAAAGAAAAAAATTATAACCCAAGCGAAGCTGCGGGCAAAGGCTAGTATTTATAGACCTCTATTAGATTCTGTTTGAAGTTTATAAATTGGGGGAAAATTTTAAATGTGGTGGGAGAGCCATGCTTCGGCACGTATGGGGGGACGGCTCGACCGGTGTGATACCACAGCCTCACAAAAAACCGGTAGTGAAGCAATTTGCTTTTCGCCGAGTGAGTGAGGTTATCAGAGGCCCTAACCCTTATTTTCGGAAAACTCGATACAACAAATTGGTAGACTTTTCTTCGAAATCTACCTAAAAGAAGGAAAGCTTCTATAACGGACTACAAAGTTTTCACGGACAGAGACCGCTGTATAAGAGCGATTGGCGTCGGAATAATCGTATAAATCATAAATTCTTAATTGACTTCCAACTATTCGATAAAGGTTCATTTGAGGAACTTATACAAACTTGGAATATGGTAGTTGGTTTGCGGTCAGTATAGAACCAGAAATCAATATTGAAAAAGGTGCTCTGTGCCTCTTGTATGTTATTTAACACGATTGCCTTAAAAAACAGCACAGAAAGTAGAATAAACACTTTTGCGAGTAGTATTTACATATATTATTAAAGGATACCCTGTAATACACACCATAATGTGAATAAAACCATGTATCCTTAATTAATACAGAAAGTGAACAGGATACAACAGGAAAACCTTCACACAGGCAGTTGGGATCGAATTTACTTAAGAAAATAGATGCATTTGGTTATAAGTAAATGTTTTCTATCGAGGAGGTCGCTCTGACTACATACCTACCTATTTATCAATTTTAATTTGTGTTTTTATTTATTTTTCATTAGGCTTTTTATTTTCTCCTATACCCATAGGAGAAGAGAGAAGAGGGGGAGAGGGAGGGAGGGAGAGGGAAGAGTTAGGGCCTCCGGTAACCTCACTCACTCGTCGAAAAACTTAGGCTGGGAATAAGGGAAGGGGGAAGAGGGGGAGAGGGAGTGACGGGGAGGGGATTTAGTAGGTAGCCATCTATAAAAATTAACCCTGCACGCACTCTACCGTGTAGATCTGACATACTTTTTAAAGTATTTAAAGTACGCAATGAACCGCGTGTGTCCCTTACCTAACGGTGTGCCATTCCAATCATGCGTGGCACGAATGCGCAGGCGCCACACTCGTATATCTGTCACTTGTGAACATTTGCAATGTAGTGTACCAATTGTGTACAATGTACTCAGTTCCCATTGAGGGCCGGAGGGCATCAAACAGGGTTTCTACGTACGATTTGTATATTATGTTTATAATAGACTTTCAAAGAGGGACTTGAATATGAGTCATTGTTCTCAAAAGTATTTTATTATAAGCTAAAGGTTGGTATGTTTAATTTCTCTCCTAAAAAAGTTAAAAAATACAGACGATATTGTGATAATGGTTTCTTTATAAGAAGCGGAATACATTAGAGTTTTGCTTAATTTCCAGGGGCAAGACCGAGGTGTGGAACGTCTTTTGTTAAGTAGGTAGGGGTCGTCAGAGCTTTACAAAACGAGGGTGTGGTGTTGCTAGTTAATGGTAAGCACTTACCACTAAGCGGATCGTATGCTTATTTTTCTTTTTCTACAGATTTTTACCACGCTTTTATTAGCTTCTAACTATGTAAACAAATTCGGGTTTATACGATTCGTTTTAACGAGTCCAACCGATTGGGCTTGGTAGCGATGGTCTGATAATGAAACCAGGAAGTGGATAGTGGAACTCCTTTATATTGTGATCAACCCTATTATTGTTTTTTTGTCTTATTTTTCTTATAAGCTTTCACCTATTGTATCCCAAACCTATATTCTAAATTATGACAATTATAAGCGAGTATTTTGACAAAATCTGAGAACACATATAATGTTAAAGTCTCATGTGTGTTGTTAAAAGCATTTCATACTTTGTATGTTTATATGTGTGTAATAAACTCGTTACCGTGAGAATCCTATAATATTTTATGGTTCTTCCATTTGATGACAGGACAGTCTAGATTCATGAATAGGTACATGTTCTAACTCGTTAAAAATCGAGTAAAAGCAACATAGTTATATGGAAATGAAGATATTTGATTTCACAGGGGTACTTGGCACTTGTTATTAAGTCAAGAGGTAAAATTTTTGCATAGGAAAAAATAAAGTAGGTAAAAAAAATTGTCCTAAAAATATATTTTTAGGTGAAGTTACTTTTAGCACAAGCTCATATTTTCCTGTACATAACTAAATAACTACTGTAAATAACTACATAGTTTTTAATTAAAATTATGGATAGTCTGATTATTAATATAATTATAATTAGAGGGTTTTCAAACAAAATCAAATCAATCAATCAAAATCAAAATGGACGTACAGAGTAAACCTCCATCGCGATCGGTCTTGAGCTTCGCGTTTAATTTCAGCCCACATATACCTATTATATTATGATAAATTTAATACTGGGTACCTTCTAACTTATTCATATCGATTAGTAGTTAAAAAAAACCTATATAAGTGTTTTGTTTTAGCTGTAGTGTAAGTAACGGTTGAAATAAAAGTATATTTATTGTAAATAAAGTAGGATAAGTTATTGTAAAGTATGGTACTATAAAGTAGGTGTATAAAATATAACTTATTTTCGGAAAGTACAAAAGCTGTTGGACAAAGGTGTCCGAAGACATGAGGCGATGTCATATATATAGTCTTAATGTCTATGTAATGTAAAAAACAGCCGGTACCCGATTACCACGAGGCGATGTGTAGTGCATTGAGAAGAAAAATAAGCCGTTATTCTAGATTTATACCGCCAATAAAACTCTTCAAATTGGGTGCGTGTTTCAATAAATATATTTTAGCTTGTGTAAAAGTTACAAACAAATTCGTATTAATATTTGTGGTTAACCGACTGCATTTATAAAGCACACGAAATTAATTAATTTCTGTATTCACACCTTTGCTATATTTAACCTTAAAACGTTGTAATAAAGCTCATATTGCTGTATAAAAGATTTACAATACTTTTTCGCAGTTTCCTCTGTTGAAATGTTATTAAAATAAATGGTTCTGCGGTCTCCGCTTTCTGTTACGTTTATGCCCAAAAATACTGTTATTACGGACTTGTTTTTTAAACTGTACCAGATATTTACGCACTATCTAAAATGAAGAACCGTAGTCACCTTGTCACAAAAGGCCACCAGTGACAAAGGCATTTGCAACAGGATTTGAGTGAGGTTGGCATTGCCAATCACATCCCCATCTTGAAGTTCAGGTAAGGTCTACCCTTCAAGAACAAACTGCACTACGTTCGTACTGTTGCTTTATCAACCTGTTGCGGAAGGTGATTCTAATATGAGCAGACATCCGCCTTTCCTTCGACTATCTATGGTCGAATTTCGAAGTGGGTGAACAGTAATCTATCTAAATAAGGCTATAACTTGTACTTAATTCGCACGCCCAAAGGTCCTCAACACTCCTTCAATATGGCTGTCCTGTACATAACAGTATGCTATAGACACACATATAAATCGGCACCCATTCGTGAGTGCGACGCAAGGTTCGACATCATCAATATATATCACAGAAACTATTTTAATTACATTCTCGTCGACTCGCCGCTTACGAACATATACATATACTAAGAATGTATGTATTGTACTGTTATAAACTTAGTTTCCTAGCCGCTTTAGTAAAATATTTGTGGTTAACGATTGACCTACACTTATACGACTTTATTAATATTGATATTTAGTGATATTTTTTTAAGTAGGTAGTATGGTAACCAAAATATTATATTTTGGGACATTATTACACAGCGCTATATAAATATGTTCTTGAACACAGATAAACAAACAGAATACATACAGTCATACTATAATAACTCCAGGCTGTTAATTTAGCTCGAAATCTCTTATTGGAACTTTTCTACAGTCATACCAGAAAAACATGAAACGACGCGGCGACGAGAGAATCAAATATAATTATGTACTTATATCTATTTTTTGAAAATTTAAATTATATATTAGTTTAAAAAAAAATCGAAAAAAAAAAATACAAAACGTAACTCAATGATGTACTGAAATATAATTTAGATATAGAAGACAAGTAGCCTGACACTACAGGTCTCAAAGCAATTGCAGTTTATTATTTGAGTATACCCAGCACAACGCAGCACTAATCCTGGGCATATCAGGTTGCTTAGCATTTTGCCGATAACAATGCACGGTGGTTCGTTATCGACGTCGCGTCGTTATGCAACCACTTGCGATGAGTACTAGGGGTGGGCCATAAGATGTATCGATAAAATAAGTATCTTGCAAAATCTGTTTCTTTATTTTGGTTTTTATCATTAGTGATCGAGTATCAAAATAAATGCAGTTTTATGTAAGAAATGTACTTTTAGAAAATTACTGTTACGGTATTAATTTAATAGTCATATCAAAAAACTTCTCAGTACTGGCGTCAATGCATTCTTATGTATAATTGAACACGTGCAAAATTTATATTGTATTAATGAGTTATTATAGTTGTTTATATACCTGACTCCAAATAAATAGATTTTAAACATTGATAGTATCCCGGAATATAAGGGTATTCATTTACTATAGTATTAAGGTAGCATTACAATCTTATTGTGGCCCAAGTTGCATCACTTTCATATTTACAGTACACCATAATCAGATCAATCATCGCAAGAACCATTAGTATAAGAACGTGACGTTTAGACGAGACTTGTATATATTTATATATAAACATATAATATGAAGCGTTATTAATGATGTTCTTAAATTCTTTTCTCTTTCGTTCTTAAGTTCTTAATTTTTAAGATAAACATGATAGAAAATATGGGTAAGTTTATCGATATCGATAAACATAATTATTAGTGACATCCCCATATAAAAGATTCATATAGAACTGAGCTCGTTAGCACTACGATCGGTTCAATCCGTTACAAAATTTCATATTTTTTGTTACTTGGTTTTACATAATCCTCTACCTAGGGTTTCAAAATGATCAAATTGCCAGGTGCAGATTTTATTTCTTATTCTGTTTAAAAATTACATCACCCGTGTTTTTTACCTATATATTTTACCAGTGGAGAAAAAAAAACTGATATTTTTAGAACAATTTACTATCATAGCCGACATTGTATCAAGAGACAAATCCTGGAACAAGTGCCAAAATAATAAAACCACAAGCCTCTATGACATTTTTTTAACTATTCCATTAAATTAAATTACCTATATGTAACCACTAAATATATATCTATCTAAAAAAATCAAGATAATTATTTAAACTTTTTTTATTGGTTTAAAATGAACTCCTTAGATTTGAATGCAAACACACAACTTATATTTGTTTTAAAAAATACAGCTTGAATACTACCGACATCGATATAGTCATCATACATATCGGCTTTTGAATGGGCGTCATTATAAATTCAATTCTACGGTATCTGTGGTTCTCTGGCCGCCATTACTCAAATACTCACTGGCTGGTGTTTATTTTTATTTTTGTGAAAAATGGATTTGCAGTTTTAAAAATATTGTTGTGTTTGTAACGACTTCTTTTTTATTTTAGACTACGACTTTAAGACTCATTATGTTTCGTTTTGTCATACCTATCCTAATTTATGACTTTGTGTTCAAATGGTTTATTATTTAAAGATTTTCTTACAAATATGGATGATCATTTTAACAAATCCTTTGATAAGTTGTCGATCATCATATTCTTGCCCATTTCCCTTTATTTAGGGTCGGCGCAATCCTTCCATTCTTATCTATCATTTGTTATTTGATTGCTTACTACCCTTTTAGCTATGTCCACTTCCATGCACTCCATCCATCTCTAATTAAGTCGTCCTCCCTCAACTGTTGTATTCGTCTTGTAATTGTTAACGATAGCATAAGGACTATATATTCATTTATTTGGTATTTTTACAATTGAATTTACCATTTCTATCACACACAGCCAGGTGTTTTTATTTTATTTCTTGTTTATTTTGAAGTGTAATATTTATAAGTAGGTACGTATTACTTTGGGTGTGCTAACAAAATAAAGGTTTATATATTATTTTTTTTTTTTTAAAGACAACTCCCGCATTAGGAATTACTCCTGTGTCGCGGGGGACTTTACAAACATATAAACAACGAACACAAAGAACACCCGGACTAGGGTGGGAATCGAACCCTCGACCTCTGGCTCAGCAGTCAGGGTCACTAACCACTAGACCAACAGGCCATATTTTTCTTTCTTTAGAGATGGTTCATCAGTATTTAATCGTTTTTAGTCAAAAAATTCAAAAATAATACAAAGAAAAGCAGTCACTACCCGGTACTAGTCTTCCTGTGTTAGTAACGCTAATATATTTAGATTAATATAATTAAAAATATAGTTTTCCAACCTTTACGTCTTGTAAGCGTAAACCTTATTTTAGTGGGTTCTTAACAAAAGCAACCTATTGTCATTTTCAAGTCAGACTAACATCAGCTGTGCTTCTAGCGTTCCATCCCTACTTATATTTAAGATGTCTCATTTATAACTAACTGTACTTCGATATACATTTCAAAGGTTTCTTGTTTAAAGATATGACATTATAGATAACAGAGCCATCTTCTTTTTAACCGACTTCAAAAAGGAGGAGGTTCTCAATTCGATTGGTATTTTTTTAATATATAAAAACAATGTTAATTTTGTGTGTTGGTATTTTATGCGCTGCCGTACAGTTTATCCGATTATCATGAAATTTTGCACATACGTTGTTTAATCCAGAAAAAGTAATGTTCTCGAGTTTAGAAAAATGTTTGGTAAAATTGCTGAAAGCGCGCGGTCGAAAGCTAGTAATGATATATTAGAGATTCAAGAGTCGCTTATAGATCGTTTTGACAAAGCTTTGAACTATCTACTAGTGTAATGTAGTGATGTACTGTAGGTATATGTGTAATGAGTAGGTAATTACGTTTGTTACTTATCATAAAACACTGCTTAAGCCTCGTCTCACTGTTTTTAAAATCACTTGCATACTGTATTTCTAATCTCTAGAGAGGCATCGTTCTGTAATAATTTAAACGCTTACGTCTAGATTCTTTACTAAAACAGTAATTAGTTGATCGTGGTTTATGCTAGACTTAAGTCAGGTACCATAATACGAGTCTATAACCAATCATCATTACAGAAGGTATTAGTAAAACTTAGTCACTAGTAATCAAAGATTATAATCTACAAGATGTTTCCCACAGCTTCATCGCATTTATGATCACTGCACTGCTCTTAAGGGTCATAGCGAGATGTTAAATACCTTATAATCTTATCAAGAAATAGACTATCAAATGCTAAAAGAATTAAAAAATCCGACTAGATTAGCGCGTTCAATAAAAATTGTCAGTCGTAGGACTGTACATCAGAAGTGAAAACACACACATCAGTATATACTATATTGAGTATCTGAGCGTGACGGTTACGCGACTACAGTGCTTTTTCACATACCAAAAGTTTTCACTTCAAACAAAAATAATTCGGCTTTATCACGGTAGTATAGATTTTGTTTTAGAAAGTTTTAATCTTAAATAGTTGTTTTATAAGCTACTAGCAACCCACCCGGCTTCGCACGGGTACAAATTATATACCTAAACCTTCCTCATGAATCACTCTGTCTAATAATGAAAACCGCATGAAAATCCGTTCATTAGTTTTTCAGTTTATCGCGAACAGACAGATAGACAGACGCGGCGGGGGACTTTGTTTTATAATATGTAGTGATAAAAATATATAAGCACTTATTTTAAATATTATGGTAGTATTTGTTCTGAGTCTGCATTTATTTACAGTGAGCCGGGTGAGCCCTAGTTTCACTCAGAGCAGCTATATTTTTTTAATCCCACGCTTGCCTGTCATTACTGCTAGCCATACAATGTACACACACGTTCAGAACTCCAAATAATGTATGCGGGCACACGGCTCGTCACTGTACGCAGATTACTGTCGCCATAAGCTTTGATTAAACCGGACATGTCTCCAGTTTTTGAATAGAACGGATGTATGAGAGTTTAGTACATTCACTCAATGTTCTTGTACGTCGCATTGGTTTGAACCATGTGTTTGTTGATTGCTATAATTGGTCCTTTCAATGCCTTAGCGTATTATCAATCTGTAATTTCTTCATTCATGTTTGTATTGTTTGTATGCGAGTTATCATATAGTGATAAGTAACAAATTCAAGCATGTTTTTTAAGTAAAGTGGCCTTAATTCATATTTTTATACGTGGTAAGATATATCAGTAAAATTTAACAAAGCAAACAATAGAAGTTATTTAGTTACCGGTGGCAAAAAAAATAGCAACTCCATAGGTCAATCGTACATCAAGAAGACTATAGGAATAGACTTATCTATATCTTGTACAAGTCAGTAATTAAAATAATCCTAGCCCTTGCCATTTATAAAATGCCATATTATGTATCGAACCACCCTTAAGGTATAATCTACTTAATTAAGAAAATATTGGAATACCCTGGTCTGATCCCAAACTAGGCAGAGCCTGTACTATGGTGAACAGACTGCTGATAAACATACTTATATATTTCTAAATACATACATATTATTGATAAATTACACCCAGACACAGAACACATGATCGTGCTCATCACACAATTATTTGTCCTGGGTGGGAATCGAACCCACGACCTCTGGCTTAGCAGTCAGGGTCACTAACCACTAGACCAACAGGCCAATAAGTTATTAATATGTTTTACATGTTAAAGTTTGTTTTAGTTTATTTTTCTAGGAATAAATGAGTCAATAACAATACTCAACAAGTTAGTCCTAAGCAAGTTTCTTAACTTTTTAATTCACAAATAAGCATTCGTTGATCCTCTTAATCCTTTGTCCTGTTTACTCTATGTGCGTGGTCGCACTGTTCGGACCTCGAGTAAATGCTCCGAGCGTGACTTTGCAAGGGAATTTTTCGGACATATAGGGTTCATACAGAGTGCAAAATTTTGTCTAATTGATACACCGTGTTGTGAGTTTGTGATGGATTCTGTGGCTTGTTTCTGCTGATATGGTTTTATGATGACTGCATAATTGTGTTGTTTGTTTATTCCGAGTAGACGAAAATTTTGGGTGAACAAGCAAGTTGAGATGTTTTTGATTTTTTATTATAAGTATTTTCCATCGTAGAACAAGCCTCTAAAGCTCTTCTTACAGTCAGATTTTTTTTTTTTTTTAAAAGATTACTAGTAACGTGGGTCACACATTACTAGTATTCTTGTTAACCCCTCTAGCTAAGCTAAATGCTTGTGTTAGGAGTGGGTTCACGACGGTAGCGCACTGGGTGGGGTTCGAACCCGCAACCACTTGATCGCAAGTCCGACGCCATAGCCATTACGCTACCGCCGCTTAGAATGTGTCGGATAGATGGATTATGTATTTTTATGACCATTTTTCTCTTGTAGGTACTGTTTTTTTTTTAACATTTAAGTATATGAGACAAATCTGTATGCCTGTCATGTACAAACTACTTATTGAAATAAAAAAAAAAAAAATTATTATTAGTAGTAAAAGCTTTGGCAATTATTACAATGAATTAAATTTCGCTCAAAAATTTATTACAATATTTAAAATCTACTATGAAAATGTTGGAAATGCGGTTACGGTAAATGGATTACGTTATCGAGAAATGTTAAAAACTGTAAAGAGAAATGTTAAAATATTTCTTTATCGTGGGAGAGCCATGCTTTGGCACGTATGGGCCGGCTCGACCGGAGTCATACCACGGCCTTACCGAAAAGCGGCAGTGAAGCAATGGTTGTATGAATGAGGTTACCGGAGGCCCTAACCCTTCCCTTCCGCCTCTCTCTCTCTCTTCCACCCTTCCCCTATTGCCACCTTAAAGGCCGGCAACGCATTTGTGACTCTTGAGTTGCATGGTAAATGACTACCGCCGCCCATGGTCACCTCATGGGCGGCGGTAGTCATTTACCATCATGTTACCCGTCTGCCTATACCAAAAAAAAAAAGCTTACAGTGTCGGGCTTGTGCAACGTGCGGGTATTTCACTCTAATATTAAAATTAACACTATATTTAAACATCATTATTTCTGCTATTTAACATTAATTGTTATGCAATCATTTCAACATAAAATAAAGCCAAAAGCTTGTACCCACCACATTACCCCAAAGTTAACCATATGATTTAATTAAATACACGAACGAATCAGCATTTAACATATAGGAACGGGTCGGGTCTATATTATGGTGAAACAATGGTCGCTCTTTACCGATCTGTGGCGCTTTTGTGTGCGACCAGCCGCGTGACGACTGCTGCAACGTTGAACTTCTACGATTCTACGCAGAGCCAACGACCTAATACGTTAAACTGAAGAGCACTTGATTAATGTACCTATGTCATTCTATGTATATGAGGAACACATTATGAAAGCTACAAGAATAGAATAAAATAGAAGCTAGAAGCTACATTTTAGCATCGTTGTTTGAGATGGTTCTAAAAGGAATGACAAGGATTTAAATATTGCCAGCTTATTAACATAAATGAAATTTCTCAAGTATTATGTGTTGTGGATAATGGCCCGGAAGAAAAAAGAACGAAGCATCAGCCATTGAACTTTATGCGAGACGTAAATCTGTTATCTACTAATCTTTCAATGATATTGGGATGGCTAATAATTTATTAAAAGTTAATTAAAAACAAAATATAAAAGTTGCTATGTCGCCGTAACTAGCACCCTTTCTTCTCTCCCCCCTTCTTCGTAAAAGCATTGCTTCTGTTAAGTGGAGTTTTCGGTAGGTTTTGTAAGTCTTCGTGTAGCACCTATAGCAGAACTATGGTGTGTTATTCATTTTCAGTAAGTTTACGTTTGTGGGTGAAATGCTATATAACTATTTGGTTGTAACTAAGTCGGAGAAGGTACCGTTTGTTTCTCCAACAAAGCTAAGTGAACACGGATTGTATCGGTATTGTGCAGCGAGCCTTGACTGCATCAATGACAATTAACGCATCAGACGCACCTCGTAATATACATATATTTTGTAACGTAGATTTATGACTAGATGTGGCCAGTATAAAGGACTGAGCGTAGTCGGAATAGGTCAGATCAGATGGTCAAGTCATGTCACTATCTTTTTATAGATTCGATACAGTTTAGTGACCAATTAACTAAGCATGACGCCAATTAATACTGTGTTAAATCATTCATTTCTAAAAACAAGTTATGATCATAAAAATACTGGTATAATAATGTTTCAGAGAATTTTAATAATACTATTAACTAAAAGCCTTCAAATCTATTGAATATAATAGCTGTATTGACTTGTAACGCGCAATACAACCAAAATTAAAAGATAAGGCGAACAGATTTTTTTTACTAAGAGGCGAAAATGCGTGTGTAATGTGTATGTATTCAGGATCTAAAGGAATTTAGTAAGTAAGTGCAGTTTTACTTAATAATAATAAAAGAATTTTACTTTTCATTTCTTCAATTTTGATTCCTCGCCAGCTTGATTTATACTACTTCTATAAAGTCTAAATTATGATCAATTAGTGTGAGAACCTTCTATCGCAATGATTTTATTTAACCCGGACCAATTTATTTAAAATTAATATTAAGGTCAGGAAAGGATCTTTAAGCACCACTTCAGGAAATAAACATGTTTGAGAACTTATAAAATATGTTCCTTGACGCATCTAGTATTGATAGATTTTTTTGTGAGGATGTTTTAGCAATACATAGTTGATTGAGCCGTAGCTATTTAGGGCGCGCCACGATCCGGCGCCACTATTAGTTGCCATTGTGTTGTGTTGTTCCTACTTTATTTCAACATGAAGCAATATGAACGTTGTATGTACAGACCCATCTGTTGTTGGAAATGTCAATTGTTTTTGGTAAATAAAAAAAAAAGCAATTTTTTATTTACCTGTACTGGCGTATTTGTGAAGCAAACTCTGAAGTTAAAATATATATCTTGCTATTAGCCCTTAATATTTAATAGTGGCATTATTTATATGCATTACAGTATTTTTCTGTTAATAAAGGAAGAATTGTTTCATATGATATTACGTTTCTATTATACACTAGGATGAAAAACAAGCATACGGCTCGGTGGTGGTAAGTGGTGGCCGGTGATTAATTTAAGTACCGAATGGCGTTCATTAAACACTCATTACCAAAAGTCATGATTGACGGATGTTTGTTGGTGATTGATGAAATAATATCGACATCAAAATCTCATCATGCAACCGTTAATCACTGTATTAGATTATAGGTTATTCGTCAGTATCGTTTTGAATGTGGCTAAACTGACAGCAAAACCTACTGTGTATTGGGCGCTTAGCATGTAGGGTCAATTGTGCCACTCTATTCTCTATTTTGTCGTAAATTATACTTAAGACCCAACAAACATTTTCTATACCGAGTGTCATTATTTATACGACTGCACAAAAAGGGAGTGGAATGATTTCAAAGTTCATGCATTTATGCGAGTTCCTTTATTCCACCGTAACTTGTAAATGCCTGAACAGATTTATATTGTTATCAGATTTTCCAGATAATTTTTTTGGCAAATTCTATGGCAGCTGTATGCTGTATGGCGCGTAATTTGTTTTTTTGGTAGCGCAAGTGTTTTTTCATTTTTTAACTAGTAGATGTGCATAGCGTCTTCGAGTGCATAGATAATCACCTTCTATAATATAGTACAAAAAAAGCACACCATCAACAACATCAATATCACAATATTGTATTCATACGAACAGGATGTCCGGCTCAAGAGTTGATTGATTGAGGTCTTTTTAAATAAAGATGTTCATTCATCAATTCTAAAATTGTATGCAGCGCGCCATCTATGATGCTGAATTCGAACAGACTAGAGATAAATCTGACAGTAGCATTCGGTCCATAATAAATGACTTATTGAAAACATAGATGGCGCTATTATAAATTTAAAATGATTAAAAATACATTTTGAGAAACAGGTTTGTTTGTTGCCGTTCGATAAATATAATCATTTTAACATATTTTACATACCTGTACAGCGTCATCCAAGCACCGTCCCCAGGCATCACTTCTGTCCACCAGAGAGTTCCACTTATCCGCCAGTTTGGCGACTTCCCTCCTGATAGACCTGGCAAGCTCTCGAGCCTGCTCCTCTGCAGAGCGATATCCTCGGGAGTCACCTTCGTTCTCGCGGTTCGCTGTCAAAGAAATTTAATGTCAGGTAATATTGGATAAACTGCCTTACATGGGCGTAAACACTTTGAGTCAGTCAGTGGCGGATTTACACATTTGCCGCCTATAGGCTAGTTAAATTTTGCCGCCCCTACCTCCTCTTCGATTACAACTTTTTTTTTTGTCAATGATTTGTGTACTAACTACTGGTGTAATTAGTACACAAATTTCCATACATTACATTACATTACATTTCCGTACATTTTTTCCATAATTAGTATGATTATGAACTAGGAGATCGATGTCTCAGTTTCTAGATTTTTTTTACAACCTAAAGCTTTAGCTAATATTGATTGTTTTTTTATGGTACCTTTATTTCTGAACTAATGAAAAAGCTCGAATCATGTACTACTGTTAAGATGAGGTAAGGTGTGCCTTAATACTACTTACACATGTACATTCAATAAACGTTCAATCGATCAGTCCACTGCTCTCCTAACGAGTGCCAAAGCACCCGGTTCTCCGTCTTTCGCATACAATCAATGCCAGCTACCTTTCTCAGTTCGTCAGTCCATCTGGCTGGGGGGCGTCCTACCTTCCTTTTACAGGTTCACGGTCTCAACTCTAGGACCCGTTTGCCCAACGACCATGCCAGACCACATCAGTACTTTTTACACCAATCAACACGAGTCCGTTTTTGTTCTGAGGTGTCGAACGAACACTTAACCCCATGTTCTATTCAATTGCATTCTCTATTGTGTGAATGTTGAAGCTTGGGAGATCACGTCATAACAGTTTTTAGGCTCTCCTATCTGACCAGACGGCTGAGTGACTGAGTGGCTGACGATGACGATGAAATTAAATTAGATTAAATTATGAAAGTTCTTAGCTTAAGGGAGATATTTAGATAACTTTTAAATTGTGGTTTAAGTTAGAAAATCATTAAGTTTTAAGTTAAAAAAGAACCGTGTTGGCCAGACACACTAGTGAAGGGTCGTGTCACTCGTTCCCGCCCGCACAATTTTTGGAAAAATGTATATAGGTGGTGAAACATTTTACATGTTGAATTGTTTGTGTACCTATTGACATTTAGGTAGTTGGGTATATATGTAAATATGAATCTTTTTAATTTTTGTACGACAAAAACAATATTTTCCCAAATTCGCCGCCCCTAAAATCTGCCGCCCTAGGCTACAGCCTACTCAGCCTATTGGTAAATCCGCCACTGGAGTCAGTACTTTCCTTTAGAAAATCGTAGCTAAAATAACCTTATGTTGTATTGTTGTAGAGTGAGAATAGATATACCACTGTAGCAATGAAGCGCAGGTTTCAACTATGGTCAGTGGTCTTCAGTTTATACATATAAAAGTTTGTGATTAGAACTGAGTGAAGGTTAGCAAAAACTCATTTGCTAAGATGTCAGAAGAAAGCAAATCTGTTGACGTTTCAGCATTAGCTTAATATAATAACTCAATATATTTAGGGAAGTATATGTAATATGTACCTACTCAAATAGTCTGAATATGACCATCGCCATTTTAGCTTACTAATTTCAAGGGCTATGACGGTAATTTTTTGTCCGGTCCTTAATGAGCTGCTACAATTTTATTAAATTAAAGCTAGTACATATTTTTTATAAATATTACTAGATTACACACATCTATGTATCTTTGACACTAATTTAGTAATTAGAGCGAGTCGAGTCTTCGCTAAAGAGGTATTTATTAATTACATCGTTAGTCGTTAGTTCCGGCCGCAGCGTTCAAAGCATGAACTAAACTGGAATAGTTAAGACTCAAAACTTCTCTAGTAGTTAATCAACGTATATTAAAACACCTCGCTAAATATATATGAAAGTCAACCTCAACCTGAAAATAAATATAAAGGCAACACTAACACAAAATATCTAAAAGAAGAAATAAAAAAGATGAAGTAAAAAGTAAGAAAGATGAATAAATTCTTGTGATCAAATTAGATGCACACTCGTATTACATAACGCTTACATAAATCTTTGTGGTATACAAAGATTTAAATAACTCATCACATAAAAAAAAAAATAGGTATCCAGTGTAGAATCCAACACAGACGTAACAGGTCGCTTCGCTTTCTAATAAGGGTCCTTGTCAAGCACGAAAATCGTGCTTCACCGCAACACATGCCTGATTATATCTTTAATAACTATATATACTACTCAAGAAAGTTATTAGTCAAATGGAAACTATTAACTTAAAAATAATAAGAAAAAACATCAAAACTCCCTACATTTGTTCTTTGTGACATAGATTTTATACTAGTATAATAAAGTCGCCTATTCATGTTAGTAATTTAAGTCTACCTGTCCTTCTGTCAAAATTGGCCTAAACCAACCCATAGTCCCACAACCCTGAATCCTAAATACCAGGATTAACAGTAGTGACCAACAGAAACATCAAACAAACACTCCGCGATTTCCATCTCCAATTCTTGGAGTTCTTGGAGTCTTAAATGAGCTCAGAACACCACTCGAATGGGTTAATAACTGCCCCACTTTTATAAAACAAGTAGTTTTCAAGTCCACTTGCTTTGTCACTGGTGCACGAATCTAAACGAGGCACTCGGTAGCGACGCCGTGGACCGAAATATTATTAATTTTTTTTCATCTTGTAACATTTTTACTTTTTGCTGTTTAATAATTCAGTTAGCGGGGTTTTTAATTTTGTTTTCAATAGTCCTGTTGAAAATAATGCTTTTAAAATTGTTAATGTTGATCGTTATTTTTTATGATTTATTTATAGACATTGTACAAATATGTATATATACTTACATATTATTAGAAAAATCATTCGTTACATTGTGACTTATTTAGTCACAATGTAACATTTTTAATGCAGACTTTTGACAGGAAGTACAGCATAGTAGATATTGATGGAAAAGGAGCCGGGAGCTAGCTGGGGAGGAACCTACAAACAACTGAAATCGGGGCGCAGCATACTGTTTATTTCTGCTGCAGAGTACGGTCAATAGAGCTTGGGGACCAGGAAGTTCCTCCTTAGAAATACCTGAGCCACCGGGCCATAGACACACGTGGTTCGATTCCGACATGACACCTTTCGCCGAGCGCTTGGTGAGGTGGCATCCAAAGAAGTTTCCACACGTTAAAAAAGGGTCGATACAGCTTCATGGAAGGCGGTTTAAACGCATGAGTATCACTAAAGACCTACTCACTAGCAACTTAGGTTTACATACAGGGTGTAAGAAACACCGTACCGAATATTGAAATAGTGTATTGAGACCATCGTTCTGAGTCGAAAATCATTGGAATTTTCTGCCGGAAAATTCATCTTTTTTTATAATTAAAATCATCCTCTGAGCCTTTTCCCAACTAAGGTCGGTTTTCAATCTAACTATGATACGGTCAACCATCCTAAGACTGACCTGACTTGTATTACTTAACCTTGCAATGTGCTAACCTACTCGGTTACCCCTTAGCCACGAGCCATATGAAAGAAATACAGGTCAGATCAAGGTCACAATTACATGTAAAGATAGCCCTAATTCCAATGAATCTGCCAAACGATAATCAGGCAGTGAAAACTAAAACCTGTGTCTACAAAACCACAACAAAACTCAAACTTCTCAAGATAAAAAGCAATGTTAAACAAAACTGCCTTCAAAATTAAACAAAACAATTAACTTGCTAGAAAAATATACAACATGAAATATACCTCTCAATTCTTTTAGTCGATATTCATAAGAGGCTACCCGCCAATCGACTTTTTGCACATCACTAGCTACTGTTGCGTTGTAAGCAAATTTTTTGTAGCTTTTGGCGTAAAATGTTTGTTAAGGGCTTTCGGTTGTCTGTAATCCTGAAATATTGGATACAAAGTAGCTTAATTTGAATACTCTCTCTGTAAAGTGTTTGTGTACAAATGGTGCCAAGAGATTTATAAGAAATGGAAAAATGACAAAGCTACTCCTAAATCTAGTTTTATTATAAACGAAAACTTTCAATTTTAAAATACTTTTTTTCTAGCCTCCTCATCGTTTTGTCTGCTTTCGTCGTAACAGCGTTTGTAAACGAAAGAAAGAGATAAAATATTCAATAGCTGAAGTACTCTAAAAGTCGCGTTTTGATACATCTGCACCATCTGGTATGGTGCAACGGTCTGACTTTATAAACTACGGAAGCAATAAAGTTCGGCCATTCTTACGAAAATAAAATTGAACTGCGTTTCAATTTTATTACTTACATCGAGCAAAAACATGAAATACGAAATATAGATGATGTCCTATTTTCTATAGTAAATGTATGTGCACTTATAATTTGTCATGACCATATGTTTCATATGTTTGCTTGAACGGATAGAAACTGATGTAACTGATTCAGGTATACAGATTTCACGAGTGCAAAATGTCACATCAATGAATGTGAGAAGATGCTAAAGATGCCGCTGGCAATATCAAAGAAGCCCTTAAAGGTTTTCATTTTACTCGCTATAAGAATTATAATTTGAATTTACCTAATATAATGCAAAAAGGAATATTCCTTTGGCTGGCTAGAAGTTAGTTTAGTAATTAAAGTGTCATTATTTAATAAAATTCACTTAGTACAGAGATGGTAACTAACTAAACCTGTATTTACTTACTTTAGTAGTACGTACTTAGTTTAGTAGAATTTATTTGACATTTACCTACTGTAAGTTTGCCAAGTGTGGATAATCATAATCATTTATTTCGTGATGGTACCTTAGAATGAGATAAAAGTTCAGTTCTACGAGTTCTTAATATCTTAATAGTTTACTACTAATGACACTTAAGAGGTAAAGTGAAAAAAATAACAAATTTATAAAAAACTAGCAGCGCCCCGCGGTTTCACCCGAGTCTCGATCCCGTGGGAATATCGGGATAAAAAGTATATTCCTAAGCCTATTCGTTAATCCAGGTCTCCAGCTATCTACATACCAAGTTTCATCGCAATCTGTTCAGTGGTTTTTGCGTGAAAGATTAACAAACATCCATCTATCCATCCAACCATCCATTTAGGATAAAAATGACTGTTCCGTTAGGGTGCTGAGGTATTTCAAATCGCGCACGCCATTTGGTCCCACGAGGTTCCATTTTCGAATTTACGACTCGGCCAGAGCTCGTAACGGACGTTCCGTCGCACGCCCCGATATTTTATCGATATAGCTTTGACTCCTTGAGAATTTTATCAAATAGTTTCCAATGGGATATACTGTGATGGACTTTATCTATGGTTCCTTAAAACTCGAAGAAATTTCATTTTAGAGTACCAAAACATTCGCATATCTATTCAAGACGACATTTTGTATTACTTTTAGTAACCAGATTTTCTGCGAATAAATCTCATGTTTATATGTTTATATACTCGTATTTGATCTAGAAATCACTGTGTATTGTTCTAGAATATTATGTTTTATATATTTAGAATATTATTATTATATTTTATAAGAACACTTACATTATTAAATTCTTTTTTTTGGACGCTATTCGATATAAATCTGAAAGATACACATCCAATTAAATGAACGTTTGACAGGACTCGTCACTCAATCTACTTCTTGGCAACATTTGCTTTGTATTTGGCAGTTGGCAGGTGCCAGTTTGGTGAATACAGGATTAGCTGCCTGTTGAGAGCTTAGCGGAGGATTGTAGCAGGGGTCAGACAAACTATACTGATTATCACAAGACGGTTATATTAACTGGGCTAAATTATCGTGCGTTTAGGTGTTTTTGCCACGTGGCAAAAACGTCGTCTTTGTAGCAAACGAAAAATAAAAAACATTAACACAATACATTATGTACGTACATAATGTATTGTGTTAATATTATTTATTTTTTGTTTGCTGCAAAGACGACGTTTGACGACATTTAGTGTAGTGTCAGTTATAAATTTACAATCTATGTCTTGGTGGTGTTTTCTCTAAGACCGTTTTCTCTAATAACTATTAGAAATACATATATACTACTGAAAGTACAAATTGAAATACATATATACTACTGAAAGTACAAATTGAAATACATATATACTACTCAAAGTACAAATTGAAATAGGCGCTCATTTTATTTCTGTCCTCATCTTCAGTCTCGTTAAGTTACGCATCGATTTCTAGGTTCTTTAAAATAATTCTTCAGCTACAAAAACGCTTCTCATCGGGCGAACCATAAGTATATTTAAAGCTTACTTCAACAATTATTTAAACACGGTAGTCATTCTCTTCAAACATTTATGCCAACGTACGTTTATATTATTTATACGTTGAATTCGTATGTTAGCCTAAGTGCAGTGCAGGGTTAAACCTAATGGCAGCAAGTAAAACACCGCAAACAGTCGGCCGTCAAAACCCACTTAACCCTCCCTGACCGCTTAAAAACATAATCGTTCCATCCATTCCGCAATCAATCAATCTTTGATGCTGCTAGATTGGCAAGCCGATTGCTATCACCTTGTGAATGCAAACTATATTGATTGAGCCTGGCCGCCTGCCGGCACGGAATTCGCAATTAGCAAGCCGGTACTATTCTAATTGCGTTCACTCGTTCATTCATTCACTCAGTCATTCATTTCATTCACTCGCTTTGTTTCAGCTGCTCTTTTGTGCGGGAATTTCAGTTGTTTGGTGAATGATTAGTATTATGGTGTTTAGTGGTTACGTGGTGTTAGGTACGATTAGCCCTGATATTTATTTATGAACTAGCAACCCGCCCCGGTTTCGCACGGGTAGTAGAGACATCTACAACAATCATCATCATATTTTAACCAATTTACACAAAACGTTAACAAATTATATACCTAAACCTTCCTCATGAATCACTGTCTATTGGTGAACACCGCATGAAAATCCGTTAAGTAGTTTTTCAGTTTATCGCAAACAGACAGACAGACGCGGCGGGGAACTTTGGTTTATAATATGTAGTGATGGTTTCAAATTTTATCATCTTCATTTCACTTCGTACACACTTCACTTTTTAAATTATTATGTTTAATCTATATTAATATAATAAAACTAAAGAGTTTTTTGTTTGTTTGTCTAAACACACTAATCTCTGCAACTACCAGGCGGATTCAATACTTTTGTATTAGATAGAGTGTTTATTGAGGAAGGTTATAGGCTCTGTAACATCATGCTACGGCCCTTAGTAACGGAGCAGTGACCATAAACGCAGGTAACTGTGGAGAACTGCTGTAATAATAATAATAATGCTTTTTGGTTGAACATGGTAATCTCTGGTATCAATAAGTGAACTTGAAAAATTCTGTTTGCGTTTGATAGTCTAATTCTTGAGATAGGTTCTAGGCTTTTTAATTACGCAGCGACCGTCAGGAGCGGGGCAATGACTATAAACGCGGGTAAAACTCCGGGAATCGGCTACCTTATTTTATCAATGTTGGTGTGTGTACCTGCTGGCTAACACCGTCGCGTCGTCATTTCTAGCTTTATAATACATGACGTCATGTTACGAGTGTAAATGGTAACTAGTGTCATCTGAAAACTTATGAGTATGCGTCTCTAGCATAGTTTTTGATAAGTGATAGGAAGATGGATATATAGGCACTGGTTATCCCTTACCACTAGGCGGTCAGTGTTCTTGTGTGACAAGTACCACAAAAATATGTTTAAGTTTGGGTACAAAAACATTCTTCTTGTTTAAACTTCCGAACAAGTGAAAAATTTGCTTGTAAAATCAAGTAATTGCGTAGGTTAGTAGGTGACTAGTTAACATTAGTTTTGCGTATTAGGATTAGATTTTGCAAATACATAAAGTTCGGTCAACTGGCAACCCCAAAAAAAATTATTTAATTCATATTTAATTCTACCTACCAGCCGCCCCTTTTCATCCAGCTTCCAAAACATCGATATTCCCATGTCTGTACGTGTCTATAGACGTCACTAGTGACGTCACCGAGCACTGTTCCGCATCGCTGGGCACTTCGTACCTTGATTGTTGGACGGCAGCATTATTTGCATATTTGATACTGACACCACCGTACATCGAGGGTAGAATCAAGGCGGGGAAGAAGGGGACAACAGTATACAAGATACCTGAGATTTTCCTATTTCTAGAGGTAAAGATTTAGATATGTAAATACCGTTTACTTCTTCAGGTATTACGTAATCAAACATTCAACTGAATTTAAACGCCTTTCTTCTGTATATGAAACAGTAACCATAAATTCAAATGCTGAGACTAAAAATTTTATAAATTATGTTGCCACTTGTTAATGTAATTTCCATTCCTTGACAAATTAACTAATCTTACACTAACAATAGTCAGTCTAAGCTGAACTCCCTAAGTCGGTAACTTATAGATTTACACTGGGAACACTGGTTACTCTTATTGGTGACTGTGGTTTTTTTGTATTAATAACAAACCCGCCCCGGATTCCCACAGGTAGCAAAGCATAATATTGATTTTTTCCGACATCCTTAACAATCACCGTCATATTTCAGCCACTTTACACAATACTTTAATAAATTATAAACCTTGACCTTCCTCATGAATCACTCCGTTTATTGGTGAAAACCGTATAAAAAACCGTTCCGTAGTTATTGAGTTAGTTCGGTAGTTATCGTTATTGTCGATTTGCTTCACACTCTGAAAAACAATGCCTCTTTTGATTAAGCGGCTTATGAAAAAGAAAACACTCAAACAGAACTATTAAAACACTGAGGGTACACAGGGACCAAAAACCTTTTACCGATACTTATAGATATTGATGGAAGTAGAAAAGTCCCCCTAATAATGTAAATAAATATTTAGAACATTTTAACAAATTTAAGATAATACTAAACAAAATTTATTTCAATATTGCTTAGACTTTGATAAACTTGCTAAAACGACAGAATCAAATAAAAACATAATCAGGAACGAAGAAATCCATAGGCGACAAAAAATCAACGATATAGCACTTGCCAGAAAACTAAGAACTGTTGAAGAAGAATGGTTGTCTACTGGCTTCTGTGCTTCTGGAAAGAGCTAGGCTGGCTCAACTATCCAGCCATATCTGAACGCATAATTTCTGAGTCTAAATAGAGAAACAGAGCCCTTAACGAATTAACCAATACTAGCAACCATGGTTCAGAAAGAGCATCGTTCTTCCAACTGTTGTCCACCACAAACGACTTCGTCAAGATGGCAGCAAGTCATAGAATGGAGAAAACGGTCTACAAAGATGTGTGGTGGAGCTGGTAACTTACCTTCGGTGTCACTGGTGTCAGATAAAGGTGGTTCATTTGCGATGTACTGTCTGCCACTGAGGAGGTTGCTCTCGACCACTGGGCGCTTGTCTTCTAGTTGTCTTCTAAACGCACGATGGTCATCCTGAAATTAGAATAATGGATTGAAAAATATATTTATTATTCATCATATCACGAGCGCACGCATTACACGGCAAGGCATTATCATATTACACACTGTGACACTAGCTGTGGGCGCAGTTTCACCCGGGTTTACCTGTAGCTATTACTGAAATAAAATATAGTCTATGTTACTTCTGGATACAGTAGCTTTCTTCGAGTGAAAGAATGATTAAAATTGGTTCAGTAGTTTTAGAGTTATAGGCTAGAAACAAACAAATATTTCCTCTTTTCAATAATATCATATAGATAGAAAAACGTAAAAAATCCTGGTAAAATGGTATCCCTGGGGGGTCCCACACGAAAAAATGTACTTTATATCACCTATATCCTATTTCTAAAAGGTTGTAGACAAAATTGTAGACCGCCCTAGTCCTTAAATCATTTGTGACATGTTCGTGTTCTTTTGGACTAGACTTCTTTTGTAATTTTGGTAGTGAAGCAATGCTTGCATTGCATTTCGCCGCGTGAGTAAGGTTACCGGAGGCCCTAACCCTTCCCTCTCTCCTATTCCCGTCCTTCCCTTCTCCCCTCTTCCCCCCTTCCCCTCTTCTCCTACTCCCACATTAAAGCTCGGCAACGCACTTGTGACTCTTTGAGTTACAGGTGCCTATGGGCGGCGGTAGCCATTTACCATCAGGTGACCCGTCTGCTCGTTTGCCCCCTATACCATAAAAAAATAAAAACATTTTAGGATCTTTAATAGAAATGTGATAAGGGTTAGTGATAAGTGCTTATCATGACCATGATATCTAGTCATATCCATTTTCTGAACTGCCTTAACGGTTCATAACCTAGAGAAGAGCATCAATTTCTAAACACATTTTCAAATACCAGTAAATTTGCTAACAAGAACCACAAATGTTATTTGCAAACACTGAAACCTAACCTAAACATGCACGTTAACATTTGCCACCACGTTCCCGCCATTTTACCAAAATGGCGCCAATGCGTAACTGATTTAGCTGACGTGATCCGAGGCTTAGCGGCAAATAATTTATTTACCGCTTAAATGCGGTAACCATTGACTTTTCAATTAAAATTCTTGTATAATTAAATTTCGAAATTGATGCTTAATTTTAACAGATTATAATTTATTATAATACAGATTGCTACGAACGTTCAATAGATCCACTAATATTGTTTCCTGTGCCTAGTTAATAATACAGTTTTTTATTAATATAGCTTATTATTTTTTAAATGCTTTTGGTAAATAATATATGTATATTATATTACTTTTATTTGTATCTACTTGAGTATCTGACATAAGGTTGTTTTATAGACTTCATGTGATCGACGGACGTTGAACTGCACCAATTTATTGATTAACTTTATTAAGCAATCTTCCAGCTTTTAGGTTTTGGAGTTCATTGGTATTTTAAATGGAAAGTTCGGTCCAGAAAAGGAGAATCAAAGTACAAAAACAATAATGTAAAGTTGTCAAATTTGTGTGGATTTATGGTATGAGATCGTAAGCAAAGTAGAACAAATAAATTAAACATGTTGTTAAATTGGTAAAATAAGAAAGCTTGACTTAAAAGGAACTGAAAAAGCGAATGTATCCTCAGTAGGCAGTATTTGCAGGATGCTTAAAGTAAAAACTTAGCTTAAAATGACAGTCCGCGTCAAACGGTTTGTTGTGAGAAGGCAAACCTCTTGTTGTTTTTGAAAATGTTAAGCGTTACAACATTTTGTGGTATTCAGGATAGGTAGATTCTCAGTTTAAAATTTATTCTTAACCACATTCTATATTGCTTGTATTGCCGTTTTTATCTAGTATATTTACTAGAATATAAACTAAAACGTACGGAAACCAAACAAATATACAAGTCCTAACACCGGCAATTATTTCCGGTCAAATTGCGCTGTCATCCATTTTGTGGCGCAAGTGCGACCAAAATGGCGTCGTTTAGCCAGTTGACGGGTGTTAGAATCACTTCACAGAGGCATTCCTAGACTCGACAACTTTTCGGAAATCGCAAAACTAGCTTTATGTTTTGCTTTGTTTTCTCTTTTATACATTCTATCTCTATCTCATTTTATTTATTCAATGCGTAAAGCTGTGAATGGACGAATATATATATATCTTCTAGAATAATTCGAGGTTCAAATTTGAGGGTATGTGACTGCAGAAGAATAAAATTACTTGACAGTATTTCTTCTGGTAGGTAAGGTCAGTCTGTGCCTCCAAGAAATCAAAAATGAGCAATGCGCGAGTGACCTCTGCTGTTCTTCAATTTTTTTTAGGCATCGGTAATAGCATACCACGACTACCAATGTTGCGTGGAATATCATTCAACTGCAAAGGCAGGAGCTGCGGGTTCGATTTACGCTCGGTTCTTTATTGTTAGACAGTGCTTGCTTGCAAGCATAAAGGCCGTGGGATTATTATGGAAGTTAATAAGACAATGTCTTCATACCTGCTGTTTGAGCAACGCCGGCAGGTCGCCACGTGGAGGAGCTAAAGCGTTCAACTCGGTTTCCTTCCTGATGACCCACTCGGTGAGCTCGCGAAGTGACAGCAGAAGCGCAGACCAATGCTCCGCATTACTTTCGAGACGATTTCTGTGAAAAAAAAGGATGGGAATTAAAGTAAAATAAAAAGATAACATTATTGAGATTGGTGATAATAACAATAATAATAATTCTTTATTTCCAAAAAATTACACAGTGATTACAAGAAAAATTTAACATTCAAAAGTTCATGTTCTCTGACTCCCAAACTAGGTTTATTACCTGTGATTTGATGGTAATGGACATAGTGATTCATGTATCTATAGAATTTGAAAATAAATTTGCGTCAAGAATTATGTATTTAAGCTCGATATGTCACCGCCGGCCGCTAGCAACAGATAACGAGCGTTTGGAAAAGTTTAGTAAATAGTATTTGCAGATTATTGTACCTAGCCAACAGTATATTATTAGCTTAATGATCGCAATAGATGTGTTATCCAAGCACCTTGTACAAAAATTTAAAATAAAAATAACGAAAAAAAATATTTTACGCTTCTAACGCCCAACATCTTCCGCATTAAAACTTTCTAAGTCTTCTAAAACCGTACAAAACACAGTAAAATAACATAAAATCTAAATCTCTAATAAAATGAATCCGTATAAATAAGGGCGTAAGTAACATGGGGTAGTAATTCAAAAACTTGGCACTTGAACAAAGCCAGATGAATACAATTGTTGAAATTTTGGCCCGAGCGCGATATGCTCCGGCCGGATTTGGATAACGATAGTGAAGGGGTTGGATGGTATTTATCGTATAAAATTATATTATTTAGGGAAAAGATAACGTTTATCGGCCTTTATTCAAGTCATGGTTTAGTTAAATTGATTTAAGGTATTTTTTAGACACATTACTTAGAAGGAGTGCTTGGATGCAGCTGTCAATATAAATATTAATGCATTTTGATGATGCTACACTAGTTAGAATATTTCGAAGAGAGAGATAGCCAACGGAAAGACGAGAACCATTGTAACGGAATGTTTTAGCAGGTTTTATTGATATTAGCATTTGGCAGCAAGGAGGTCAAAGTTTAGTAGGTATGTATATATAGTCTGTGCTTGTGGAACAAAGAATTAACTGAAATTAGTGTTTCTTCACAATTGAAATTGTGAAGAATATTTAATAGCTATTTTTTTATTTCATTTTTGTTTTATTTATTTCATATTTACCTCGATAGCCTTCAAGGCTATTAAGGTATAAATATGGGCTAGTTCTCTATAACTTTCTTATGTTTTTGAGGCTAGGTTCAGGTATGTTAAATAAAAAAAACGAAGTGAATAAATAAAAAACCGACTTTATCTCTTACTTGAAGTAATAAATATTAAAACATCACGATATCAATTAAAATTTCGAAAAACAAACATCTACTAAAGTAATGGCCCGTTTTGATAACACTCTCTAAATTGAAGACATACGCAGCTTAATTTTATTTATTCAAATTAATGAATATAGCATAAAAAAAATATATGGTACATAATTTTAGGAAAAAAGAAAATTGGATACTGGTACTTTTATCAGTAGGTCAAAAATCATAAATCAAAGAGCAAAATAATTGTAAATAGTTGTAAATTATAAAATCTTGTCTTATTTCAGTTTTCATCGATGCACACTGCATGTCCCAACACTACATATAACTCGAGTCTAAAACTAAATTCAAGAAATTGCAGCCAGTTTTAAGCTTATATAATTCTATAAAATTTCGTTGAGTGTAATAATTTCTATTTAAGTAACTTAGCTTTGTTTTATTAAAAGATTTGGAATTAAAAGTTCTCTGGATAAAACTTGACAGAATATTGCTAGAATTACACTTTGTGTACCCAAAAAGACGGCAAAAAAAGATAGGATTGTCAAAGAAGCTTGGAATCTTGCATTTCCCTGTATGTATATCCTAGAAGCATCTACCTTTGAAAAAAAAACATCTAGAATTCGAGAAATGTTGTCATAAAGAAGGTACCTAGACCTGGCATAAAGAAATACTATGTCTGATAGAATAATATAATAAACAAAAATAATGTAATGCTGACTTTACTGTACCTACTATACATAACTAAATCGACACAGGATATTTGCACGCCACTGAAAGGCGGAATATGCGTGATCACTGATCACTAATTTATTGTAAGTCCCATTGTGTACCATATTCCAGCAAATAAATTATTTGATTTGATGATCTGTCGACGATATAAGCTATAATAATTAAATTGTTGTTAACTGAAGTTCACAAGGGCAAAACTCTTGAAACATGAGGATGGTTTACTATACGAAATTTTCTGTAAGAAATGCTACAATACACATATTTAAATACATGCCATAAACGTAAAGATTGTTGTCACAGCTACTAGTTGTTAAAATACATATAACAACATAATCTGATGAGACGTACAACATCCCTCAAACTTCACCGTGAGGGTTACAGAGTTAACCCTCAAAGGACGCGACCGCAGGTAATACACTTGTGTTGTGACCGCACGTTACCCAACCAGAGATAACCGCACGATGTAAGTTAAACATAAAATGAGAGTTTTAGGGTTAAAATTGCAGTGAAATGGGTAACATAGTTGATATTTGGCAATAACCACAAAGAACTCTTAAACTAATGAACCGATTATAATTAAATTTTGCACACGGTGTGCTGTTTGGTTCAATTTGAGAGATAGCAGCACAGTTTTTATATGAATTTATAGTTACAATATCTTTTACTGCAAATCATTTACCCACAGGAACGCGTGGCTGGGTTCCTAGTTTAGTATAAATAAATGAATATCTTACAAAGTAGAACGAACAGCTGCGTAAGATGCAAAGATTAAATTTCAGTTGACAACACATTTCTACTTCAATATTAGCCGTCTGTCTGTGGAAATACTTTCAGCACATAGAAGACAACAGTAAATCGGTAAAATCGGCGTTTTTTCGTCGAGTGAGGAGGATCGGGATGTGTCATCAATGTTATTGAGAGTATTTATAGGCAAGCGTTACCGCTCACCATTAGGTTGGCTATGTCTTTGTAGCCGCTGTTGTATAAAGAACAGTAAAGTACGTAACTATTAAAAAAACAATTAAGATAAGACGATTATGAAGATTTTTTGATTTTTATGTAACGCATTTATGCGAAGTAATGGTCGGTTTGTACAAAATAATTGGCTCTTTTTCTCTTAAGCAGATTATAATCTTTATTATTTTGCTACCTAAATATTTTCATCGCATCCTTTTAATTTCTAAAATGTTATGTAATATTTTACTTGTAAATATCTAATTCTTTTGTTTGGTAGGAATATTAAAAAGTTTCGCGTCATCTTCCTAAATATTAAAAACGAAATCACTTGCTCGGGTACAGTAAAAATTTTTAATGAAAACCATCCTGAAATTTAATGTCCATTTTTATTTAGAAGCTCCGCTTGCGAAATAATGAGCAACGCAGTTTGTCCGTATAATACTTACACTTTAAAAAAACTTGACCAAGTGCGAGTGCGCTAGGCGCTATGTGAGTTCCATATAGACTAAGTTAATCTGTTCTGGTTTTCTGGAAATCGAGAGTCAAAGTCAAAGATAATTCTAGTGGTAAAATGTATAACCACCGAAATTGCTCTATCGAAAAGGAACCTAAGTCTAATTAAAGAGAAAACTGGTTTGTACAACGGAAACTCTAATATTATAAGTGCGTAAGTTCGGATGGATGGATGTTTGTTACTCACGCCTGCACGAACGGCTGAACGGGTCTAAATGAGATTTGGCACAGACATAGATAATAGTATATATAGTCTGGTATAGCTCATAAGCCGGCCATTTTTATCCCGGAAAATGCATAGTCTCATTGCAATATTTTCAACAAAGTCGCGAGCAGCAGCTAGTGTTTTAACACGAAATACTACTATACTATACTACTTCTATCTACACACTGATCGATGTTGCCACTCTAAATGTTAGTTTTTAAGGGTACAGGTATACTTATTAATTTGTTTTCTTTTGTGCCGGTTGACCTTGCTTCTTAGCAAGCTTAATGGTTCTAGGTTGACGGGGAGTACCCTAGAGGTTAGAGAGGAGTATCCTAGCGGTTAGAGGTGAGTACCCTAGGGGTACTTATCAGCTACCAAAAATATTAATACGATGCTAATAGAGTTAAATGTTGGTCGTGTGTAAGTAAAGATACTATCAGATAGTAAGTAAGTGAAAAGATAGTATAAGATATGTTCCTTATGCCCTTAGAGTAGTGTTATCTTTGTAATTATAATTGTTTAAAAAAAGGTGAGTCTTGACATTGCTTAACTAGGCTATCCCAGTGTGTCCTAATGTAATTAAATTGATCTACCGGATTCCTGAGGCTTTACGATACGAAACAGAAACAAACTGAAACAGCTTATGACTAAATAGATTTATGTTGAACTAGCAAAGTTTTTTTATATCCTTTGGGAATATCACTTTTTTTCTGGATGAAATGTACCGATTATCCTTTTCTATATCTCTGATAACGTGTATGTAATATTTCATGATAATAGGTTGGGTATTTAAGGCGTGAAGATGTAACAAACAAACACACAAACTCATATTCAAATTTCTAATATTAGCTAGGAACGTAGGACTTGTTAGGGTTATATCGTACACCTAGATCTAAATTATGCATACTATCGAATTGCTTATCTCAATACCTATTGACCAATAAAACAGATTTAAAAATATCACCACTGCTCGACGCTAGACGCTAAATTGACTAACACGGGCTCAACTCAAAATGACTACAGAAATCCAGAAAACATGATTAAAACACAAGATTCCTACAATATCTTTCTTTGAGTTGAATATAAGAATCATAAATCTATACAGAGCAGTGCCTAATTAGTTTTTTATTATTCCTGTTAGATCTAGATGAGCGATATTGTAGTATATCATACTTCTGTGATATACGTTAGTACTGGTGTGTGAGAAGTCCGCACTGAAGGCTATACGAATTATTTAAAATGAAAAGCACCGCAGCGAGCAGTCAGAGTGGACGGCTGTCAAGTTGCTGGGCCACATCTATGAAGCCATTATTAAGTTGTATCTATACATAGTTAATTCAATTTCCAATATACGCCATTTATACAACGGCCTTTGTCAATTGTTCTCCTTTCCATATCAACACCCGATCCTACATTTCTTCTCGAGCCAATGAACCTTACATAAGGATTGAAAGGTATAGAGAACTCGCTTTAAAAAGTCTTAGTAAGTTTTATGTAATGAAAGTATTTTTTAAAATTTGCAAGACAATGGATACAAAACTATAACAGGGATAAATAGCCTTTTTAAGTGTTCATTCTTGTACAATAAAACGTGAATCAGATAAAACTTCAAACATTGAACTCTGCAGAAACAAGTCCGCAGCATCCTTTATCTCTAAGGCAACGTAAAAGAGACAATAAAAGTGATTTTAATGGTCTATCTCAGTTTATTTCCTAAACAGGGGGTTCTGTAGATATGCAGATTAAGTTTTATAGTACAGGGTGTGTTATTGTGGAAGCGGTTAGCGGGTTTACGATTAAATCGAATTGACGATAAATAAAACACATTGAATCGGAGATCAGTTTAGACACAAACCCGGATACTGATGATCAATTTTCTATTTAAATATCGATTTAACATAAGATTACTAATGGAATTGCAAGGTTTAAGGATCTTGGTTGAGATCAGTTTTAGATGGGTGATCATTAAAATATTTTTTTTGGGAAAATCTTTGTAAATTAATTGTACGGTCACGCATTAATCTATATTTGCAATGAGTTTGAAATTTTCTTCCTTCATGTTTTGGATTTATGTGATGTGATTAACTTTCTTTGGATGTGCTCTAGACTAAAAGATTAGAATGAAACTAGTGCGTGGCTTGGCGAGGTATTGTAGAAGCTTTATCAGTGCACTATCACTTGTAAAGTGGGCCATAAACTGAGTTTATGTGATCGCTCCAGTGGGTATGTGCTTTAATAGCAAAGAGATATATTTTATGTGGTAATCATATGTACTCGTATGTTGGGAGAATTTTACTACCTAATGTAAAGTTCTGAGTAAAATCTTTTCAATGCCTAGAGAATAGAATTGCTAACAGAAAATTCAATCAACGCAGTCTAAATATTAATAATTATTTTATACAGTTTTTTTTTAACTGTCCGTATTGAATAACCCGAATCTATGGGAGGAAAAAAAACTTCCTTGAGCATGAATATTATCAGTAAAATGACCGACGATTCACAAATCACCAATAACTGTTCTACAAATGTTTTTTTATGAAATATGGGGTAAACGAGCAAACGGGTCACCTGATGATAAACATAAACATAATTTTATTGCTTGGCTGTGTACAAGTAGCTCTTATACTATTGTAAATATTTTGATTTAACAACTTATCCTTTCGGACATGCGACATAAATGACATAAAAGTAATAACAAAATACTCTTGCAGATTATAAAATACATTCTCCAGTAAGCACTTCTTGAGTTTAGTTTTAAATATTTTGCCTTAAGTTGCTTAATGGCTGAGTATATATATGGGTAAGTCATTATAAACGCGGATGGTAGCAATATATGTACTTTTGTAAAATAACATTTTATTGATCCTGGGTAAATTTATATTATATTTGTATTTGCTGCGAATAGTATTTCTTGTATCAGATTTAAAATCAAAATAATGCATGTTGTTTCCTACAAATAAACATAACTCCATGATGTACACTGCAGTTAATGTAAGAAACCCTTCTGTTCTAAGGATGTCTCTTGACGACTCGGTACTGTACATTTTATGAATTGTCTTGAGACATTCATTGCATTGCAATCTGAATTGCACATTAGTTGAGTTTCCCCAATATATGATACCACAAGTTAACAGTAGTGAAACGGTTTCAAAATATATGTTTCTAATAACGTTTACATTTGTGGTTTTAGGTAAAACTGATAGTGCGTAACAAGCACTGGATATTTTTACAATATTTAAGTGACTACCGCCGCCCATTGACACCTGCAACTCAAGAGTCACAAGTGCGTTACCAGCCTTTACCATACCATAGGTAAGTGCTTAATACCTAATTAACTTTCCAATATAAACAACAAACAGAAATTCATCAAAAGCTGTATCCATTTACAAGAATGTACATTACCTCGGACATAGGCCTTCCCGGTACGTAAACCGTTAGTAGCACGTACGTATTGTATATATAAGGCGGGTAACAATATAAAACGCAAACATCCATGAATAAACCCCATCACTCATTCTGAACACGATACACAGCCGAGAAGATGGAGTGCTTCTATTATTGGGATAAAATCTGAAAAAAAAACACTGTTAAAGGTAGAAAGAAATGAATGCTTCGTTTGATATTCAGTCGTTAATTTAAATTTCAACCAATTACGTTTAGGGTGTAATAATGAAAATAAGAATACATTGAATGCCTGGTAAAAAAGAAGAGCAAACAAAGACATACTTAATTAGTATTCTTTGTAAATGTTACATTTGTAAAAGGAAATTGAACACCAAACACCTAGGCTCATATTTATTTCTACCGAGTACCGACAATGCGATCAATACACACTGATAAAATCGACAATTGGACACCAAGAGATAGAACCATACGAAGCCAGTTTAAAATGTCAGTTTAAGTTGTCATTTATTTAACTTTTTACTTCACCAAATACGAGTGTTATGATATCCAAAACCAAAAATATAATTATGACTGTGACTTATCTGTGCTTATACGATAAAGCTAAAAAGGTATTTTTAAATAAATTTATAAGACAGTTGTTTTAAGTCTCTTAATCCTACTAATATTATAAACGTAAAAGTTTGTGAGGATGTATGGATGTTTGTTGCACTTTCACACAAAAACTACTGAACCTATTGCGTTGAAAACTTGGTACGTAGGTAGCTGGAGACCTGGATTAACACGTAGGCTTTTTATCCTGATATACCCACGGCATCGGAACTTACGCGGGTGAAACCGCGGGCCGCTGCTAGTTGTAAATAAATCATTATTATCAAAGAGCCATCTCAACTCCAATTTAGTACACATTTTATTTTCCAACAAAAATGGGCAAAACATACACTACACATGTCCTCAAATATGTACAAAGAGGCTTATAGAGTTTCTCGCATTACTGCACATAAGCAGTCCACAATTGAGCCGAGCGCACTCGGCAGAATGCGGCCCCTCTGGGGTACCCTCGGTATGTAAGTTATGCTCCAAAAGATGCGTGCATGGAGATGAGAAATAGTTTCGTAATATTTTCAAATATTTGAGGTGGGTGGTTTTGGGTAATAGGAACGGCATTTTAGGGTTAGGATAAGCTTCAACAATTATTCTTTATATGAGATATTAATAAAATCTTTGCGTTTTTATATTATAATAGTTCCGTAATCTTTGAGTTGAATTCATTGAATGACTACTGTTCATATGTTTTATAATTCTAATACTCTCGAATATATGAAAGGGCCCTTTTCTCAATATTGATTTTTTAATAGATTACACCTTCTATATACACGACACCTGAATACGTCATACATAGTAATAGTACACAACACATCGAATGGTTCGATTTCCCAGCGGGAAAAATTTATGGGCCGTCGTTAAGTTTGAATGAGTAATTCACTGATAGCTTCAGGGCCATGAAAACAGCGATATAGGATGAGCTATTAAATATTTGAAAATAAAATTAGAGAGTTGCAATCCAGTCATAACGACAGTGTACTGTTTATTCTCTTATATACCGGTAATGTTATACTCAAAAGTTCTGCTCGAATTGATGGTGCGTGTAACTAATGACCATTGACTCCTTAATACAAAAATATTGTATGACTATAACCTCAATCGATAAATTCCTTGTAATTTATTCTCCATCTTACAGGCAGAACTACATTCTTTTCTTAAGATTGTTAATTAAATATTTAATAATATTGTTCTTACATTACTCATAAGTGTCAACGGCACTGAAAAAAGTATTCATCAAAATGTACTCAATTCTTAATACACATTTATAAATAATATACATTGTAATGTAAATATACACGAATTTCTGAAAAATAAAATCTAGATAGAAGATAAATATAGATAAGCATAAAAGGTACAGATGATTATAGTATTTATTAACCTTAAATAAAAGTAATACACGTAGTACGTAATAAAATAGTTTTTTTATATATTTGGTTTTTTTGTGGACATAAGATTATTCATACTTTTCTTCTTCTTTTTAGTTCTAGATCTTTCCCCAGGCTTAGGATTTTTTTTTGGGGCAATTCTGCAGATATAACCTCTTCAGTAAAGAAAGCGCTCTGAAAATATTATATAAAGTTAATAAAAAGGTATTACTACGTTTATCGGTGTCGCTGTTTTCTTAGCCCCAAATTCAAAATGGCGACCTAAATTAAGAATGACCGTTACACAGGCGAAAATTTAATTTTTTATCGAAGGATTATTTATGGCATTGGCGATCACAGCTCACGAATAAATCTACTTGTTTGCACAGTGAACTTAATTGGAAATGGACATTTTTTATTCAATTTTAAGTATGAATATGTATGTTTTTAGGTTTGTTCATTCCATGTGGGACACGAAAGTCGAGTAATTTTAGGAATTGGAATATTTCAACACCATCAATTCCGTATCTCAAATGTGTGTTCTATTTCAGTAGAGCTTAAGTTGTACACTCTGCATTTGTTCGAAGTTCTGTTGCTATTTCAAATTAACTACCGAGTGCCAGTCTATATGTAGCTAAGCTATATCAGTAATAGGCACAACATTGAACTAGATATCGATCGAGGAGGTATACAACTAACATACATTTTTAACTGTAACAATATCATTTGTAACGTGATGGATAAGACGTCGATCTTGCATTCTGTAGGTAACAGGTTCGGATTTTGTTTGTTATATCTGAGTACACTAATTATAAATCTGTAAAGTCCTTCAAAGATCTTTTATTTGTGTGGCAACTATTATTTCTGAACGTACCTATAGGGTTAAAAAACGCTTAAAAACATAATAACTTACTTAGTTCATTCCATTCAAAATACTTGCTTTTATTTTTATAGTAATATAGTTCCTAATAATGTAGTGACATGAAAATTTATTGGTATACATAGCATTACAAAGTCATAAGGGGGTTATAATAGACCCTACATTGCGTTTGACCCTCAAAGCTTATAATCTGTCGTTAGATATTATACTTATATATCCATGTAATTCTATTATTTTGACAACCTTTTCCGGCTGTCGTAAGAGATATATTAAATACCTATATTGTTTCCAATATAGTTAGTTTTATTTTTGTAGCAACTATTACACTATCGATTAAATATTGAGTTTTTTCTATTTATCAAATGGGGTTGCAAACATCAACATCACCATATCTAATTATTGGCAAGTAGAAGTGTAACAACTTTTTTGATAGATTAGGAAGGACCATCCATGATTGATAAGATGCCCATGTGATCATCATTGCATTCCTCTGTTTTTATATATCCACAAGCAACGATTGATAATCTATTCTAACCCACAACACAACCCTATCTAACCATAAATTCTAATAAACAAAGCGCCATAGATCACTTCAAAAACATTTCCTTTCCAATATCCTGACTCAATAAATTATTATCATCGCCATCTTAACTCAATTACAAAGACAGTGATACCTTTCAGAGGTCCCTTTAGTCACAATATCAATTCCCTCTCATAGTTTCCAAAGAAAAGAGGTACCTCTTAAAATAATACATTAAGGAACAACGAGAGAATTCGCTGAAGAAAGTGAATATCTCTTAATTGACAACCCTGGGCCGTCAACCCTTTTAACGCTGGAGTGGAACGAAATTATTTCCATTTTTAGTTTAATAGAAGTGTCCCAAATGTTTTGAATGATGGCTCAGAGACATTCTGAGTATTCGAATGAGTTAAATTAGATTAAATGTTGTCGAAATTATGTTCCGACCTGTTAAAAGACTGAGAATTACTGAATAATAATTTGGATTAAGTTTATTGATGTTTTTCAGTATTTGCTGGTTTAATATCACGGTAAGATTTAATAGTCTTGATTATGTATGAGCAGTCTTTTGATTTATGGTTTAAGTAATCTATGAGATTTATGAGTAGGAAACTTCGTTTTCAATTGATATATTTAGTCCATCGGTGTAAGTCAAGAGAACCGTCTAAATATCATAGGTACTTTTTACGCCAGGCACTAAAAGAATGCAATGTTTGTTGAAATTTGTCCGTATCTGTGACCCTCCCTGTTATGATGATATTAATGGTTAGATCTTCGGTAATTTAAAAAAAAAAGCCCTTCTGAACGCCTAGTTATTACAAACCAATAATTTAGAAATAGTGTTTCTTTTAATATTAAGTAAATTATGCAAATATTTTTTAGCACTAACAAAAATTTTCCTTTAAAAACATTTTGGTAGTGTAGTGAACGACCTACGAACCCTTCATTTTAATTTTATCTTTTCTGAAGGGCTCTCTGTTTTTGATGCAGTTCATGTCAAGGCTTATCTTCAATAGACAGTAATACAAGTGCTTGTTCTGGTGTGGAATAGGTTTACGAACAACGATAACCGTTTACCATTAAGTAACTCTTGTGAATGTATATAGATACAGTTCTGCAAAGGTACAATTATAATAAAAACACGCGAACAGCTAATTTTAACATTTCATCGCATCTATTAACCTTTTACACCTAATTGTTGTCCTTCCCTTGCCTATTACACAACATATTTCTTTTATCGTCCCACGTGATTGTTGCCATGTTCTGGCCCTTCATAAATAACCCTTAACGGCCTGTTTTTATCCCATCGTCAGAAAATACGTTCAACTTTTTTAAAGTCCTGTGTATAGGTAGACATTTTAGGGTTAATTTAAGCTCTCGATGTTTTCTGGTTCTCGAGTTTTCTCGGTTATATAAGGATATTGGTTTTTGAAAAACTTTGGATATAACGGCTTTGCCGTGGTTTGGATATTACCAATATATATGCGGTTGCCTTTTGGTTAAATTTTCTTCGCATGTTTCATTTGCTATTTAATATAACAGGATACAGCGATACAAACAGGATATAAACAATGTAAATGTTGTGCAAATGAAAACATTTGTACCGAACTCATTACTAGTGGTTTTACTGAGATAGAATACACATAGAATGTTTTCTATTATATACAATGCAGTTTGTACAAGTCTCTTAGGCCAGGAGAATCTACTGCACTACTTTCTAGGATTTATATTGTAAATCAAATGTAACCTATATGTAAGGATTGTAAGGAATTCAAAGCATATTAATTTTACTTAGTAAGTATCTTCACTTCATAGAAGATCGCAGTTAGCTAGTTCTGCTAGCCCAGCAAACCGTATCTACTGGTGTCTAGGGTTACAAGAACTTCAATGCAAAATTTGGTTTCCGTTGTCAACAGCTTAATTCGTTTTCTTAATTAGTTGTGTAAAACAAACATCTACAATGTACCCTTAACAGATTTCCTATAACTATTTAGGTAGTTAACGTCACTCAATAGTCACTTAACTTTAATTTATTACTCAAGTTATTATTGTAAAACGTTAAGTATTCATCAGGATAGTTTCTGAACTTATAGTTGCCAGTTTCGGTCGTCGTGACACTTTGTAAATTAATTTTTGCTCAACTAAATAAGTTAATTTTGCACTCGTGGTTAACAGATTTTATTTCACAACTTAACTAGTACCTAATAAATTTCGTAAAATTTGTGTTTTCAGCGTTTGTCTGAAGTTGATAGCTTTAAATTTACAGTGGTAATTATTTTTAAACGTGCTTTATTTACCAATTTTCTTTTTTATTATTAAATAATGTAGATTTAAATGATTGTTGGCATCGTAGACGTTATTGCTGTTAAGTAAAATACTGAAGTATTAATTAATTTCTCTCCCTCTGTCTAATCGTTCGTGGTTACTTGTGGCTAATAAGAATTGCAATATTTTTTAATGCTAAATATTACTTTTACATCATAGATTTGAAATTAGATTATTTATAGGATTAGATATTTCTTTTTCGTTTTAATTTATAATTCATAAAAATAATATTATATATTAATTATAATCATAAAAATTGTACATATGTATATTAATTTTTATATCATAATCGATGGGGGAAGTGATAGCATTTGATTTTCATTTACAACTGAAAAGAACTTTACAAAACGAACAGTGTACGACCCAACAGTGTAATAATTAAAAAAAAGAATAATTTAATAAATAGCAAAATATCAATCATCCGTATATCTCAAAGTGCGAATATTGAATATTAATAGGAATCCATCGTCCAGTAACACGATCATACTACAAATCTGCACATCTGCACATTAATACCAATTATTGATAGTAACTACTGGCTAATAGGTTTAGTCACTGGTGGCAAACTAGACGGAGAGCCGGCGGCTAAGGGGTTGGTATCAAGTTAAGAGCGTTAGACTGGCTGTAATTGTTTTAGATGGTTAGGGTGCGATGGATTCAGAAGTTTTTAGCGGAAAAATATAATTATTTGATACCAGTATATAAAGTAGAAGTACAATATTTATTTACTGTTATATATTTTTTTCTGATTGAGTGAATAATCAGCAGAAGTAAAGTAAAAAGAGTAAAGATAGCAACAAAATTTTAATATTCAAACTACGGTAACAATGTGAGATGGGTGTGAGCCCTTTTGCCTCTTAATGGTGCATTAGTCGTTATTTTTTTCTTTCTATTTCCTTGTTTTAAAAAAGTTATTAAAAGGTATAGATAGATAGGTAGGATACTTAACAGCACGATATAGGGTACTTTCCTATGGTGATAATAAATTGTTTAACAGTCCTCATGAAATGAAGTATGACGTACTCGTAAGACTATGAAAATTTATTTGTTACTTTTTTCAAGTCCTGTAAATCCTATAAATATTGTAAATGCGAATGTGAGTTTGTTTGTTTGTTACGCTTTTAAGGCATTTACAATACTAACCGCTTGGAACTTGAAAAAGCATTCATTTATAACACCCACCAAATACAAATAGGTCATTCACTTCATACAAATTTACGTAATAAAAATTTGAGCTACAATAACAGTGTTTATATGTAGTTGGAAATGTAAAACATTAATTAAAACAACTGCTACAAAAAGTTTACATGCCGAAAAAATATAAAATATTTTTTGCTGGACATTGGCTCGCTCTCGTTCGGTAATCTGTCATTCAAGAATGACGTTTAAAAATATGTATTCGGTGTTGCTATAAAAGATTTTTGTTTTTTGTATACCACTGTCGAGATATTTTTTATGCAATTTAGATTTTATTATAAAAATATGAATAATACAATCTAATAAAAACATATGATTCACTTTAGAAATTAAATATGATTTGATTTTGAAAAACATACACATGGGAGAGCCATGCTTCGGCACGTATGGGCCGGCTCGACTCCGCTCGATACCACGGCCTCACAGAAAACACCTTAAGGGCCGGCAACACACTTATGACTCTTGAGTTGAGTTGCAGGTGCCCATGGGCGGCGGTAGTCACTTACCATTAGGTAGTCCATCTGCTCGTTTATCCCCTATCTCATAAAAAAAATGTACTCCCAATTTTCCCGTCTTTAATTGAAAAGGAGCCAAGCTGACGGCGATAGGCTTGTTTCTTTTATCTGAGACCTCTGCCTTTACGCTACGCGAACAATAAGGCTTTCAGATCAAATAAGTCAAATCCTAGCTTATTTCAACTCGGTTACAACTGAGTAGATTGTTCCACTAACCTGATGGCCATGCTCTTGGCCTTGAGATGATGCCATCTCTGATTCATCTCGTCTAGCCGCCGCTGAAGCATAACGGCGTCTTCCTGAGAGGACAGGCTGCCAAGGAGCCGGCGCCCAGTGCCCGTAAGAGATGCGTATACATCCCGATGGGTTTCGATTTCTGATTGTAGGTCCTGCAACAACAAAATTTTTAGATTAGTATTGCTGAAATTAAGTTAGTATATTATATAGTTAAATATTTGCATATTAAAAACCAAAAATCTGAACAAAGATCCTTGGCCTTTGGTTTATGCACATAATAGTTTATCTACATCTAATATTAAAAGAAAATACAACAATAAATATTACAACTCATTAATTTCCTTTAATTAATTTAATTATAAATTATTTATTAATTTAAATAACAATTAATTATTTCATATCAGGTATGTCACTTATTTTTTAGATTAATAAGTAAGTCACGTGTAATAACAAAATAAAAATCGAAAGATCCTAACCTAATATGGCAGCTCGGGACAATTCACGTTCAACCACGTGCCGGTTAGAGATCAGTTCACAATTTAACGATTTACTATTGATAAAATATAAGCTATCGAGAAATAATACGTCAAATTGTAAATAGTGGGTGCAATTCATAAGTTTTCGTCAGCTTATAATATCGCGAGATAGTTTAAAACTAACGATGTTCACAGGATTCATAAATATCTACGTCCCAAAAAATTCTATTTCTACTTTTAAACATTCTTATTTCCTAATTTTTGTCATTTACGTTCTGCAAATAATTTTGAAGAGTGACAAAGCCAATTTCTTGTTTTTCTTCTTCAATCTTTTACTAAGTTCCTAAAAAACAAACTATTATATGTCAGTCTGAACAGAAATAGTACCGCATTTGTCGACGTAAGAGGGTCATTTGTAGTCGCTCTGGTTGTTGAGATCCTATGACAAATGTTGGTAACGGTTGGTTCTGCGAGGCTAAAGTTGGTGGAACTTCTAACTTTGATTAATAGTTTCGTTTTGAATTGAGGCAATTATTTAACATGCACTTTAAAAAGTAAACGAAAGTTTGAGCCCTAGTCAAAAGCTAAAAACTATAATTGTTTTATGTTCCTATCATCATTTGTATTTACTTTAAGTAATGATACTAAATACACGTCAACCCGCTGTCGAACTCACTTTACATTACTTAATTAGCAAACATGTTTTGTTAACAACCAATGTACCGTGGACCAACGATTTGGTTGCCAACAAATTTAATTATTAACCACCACAAGTGAAACTGGACAACTCATGAATAACTGATAGAAACGTAATCTGTTGTATAAACATCCTCTGTGTTTACTTATTTGGGGTAAGCAAATTGAAGCCGATTATTTATTAGCTCACAAGTCACAATCACTAATTATTACAAAAGAAAATCTATATAGACGATATGATTATACGTAAGGAAGGTTATCAGTCTCAAATTCTTATTTCAATATGGTATTAAAATCACTTCTCAAAGAGTTTAGTAAACGCAGAGTTGATAAATACTCTTCATACAAAAGTCAGTTTCATAGAAAAGGATAAACACTAAACAGTTTCCTCGTTAAGGCTTGACACACAAACCTCCGTCTTTATGTAGGGCAAGGGAGCCAGAGGCGTCGTACCGTAGGGCATTCATATTATAGCTTATGGTAACTGTGGAATATATCAAAGTATATGAGATTTTTCTTTATTAAAAGCACCAACAGTTATTGAGTTAGTGGATTAAGTTAAGTAATATAACCATTTATCTTGTACGCAAGGAATTCAAAAGGCAAGAAAAACTGTCTGTATCTATTATAATATATAATTTCAGACGATATACTGAATAAACAATCGAAAAGGAACTGACGGTCTACAGTTATATATTTACAGTTATATAGTTATTATACAGTTACAGTTATATAGTTATTATAGTTAAATTTCGTTATATAGATAATTAGACATTTATTATAACGTACTTGTCTGTATTGGTACATTATAAACCAGCTAAATATGAATATTTTTTTCATCTATACTCTAAATAACTAAATGAAAAACTTTCTAATCATACTGACAACCATCATTTCCCTGTTTGCCTGAGCTGGCACAATAGTGTTTGTTTAGCAGGCATTCTTGCGTTAGCCGGAGTTGCCAGTAATGAGCAGTACTGAGGGCTTTGAACATAGTAGTGTGGATTCTTGAGAGTAGAAATTGTCGATAGTTTGCTGTAGATATATTTATTATTGGTAGCTACAAATCATTGCAGCCCATGGCCCGACTAATGGTAAGCGGTGCTATTTTACTTTAATGTATGCGTTACTAACTATAAAAAAAATAAGAAGTGATGGGCGAATTCAACCCAAATGGTTGGATTCGACCATCACTTCGCTTTAATTCCAGCGGTTGAAATTCGATTCTTGATTACCTACTGCCTACTCATCACTTTTTTTTTTAAAAAGACAACTCAGGCATTAGGAAGGACTCCTGTGTCTCAGGGGACTTTACAAACATACAAACAACGGACACAAAGAACACCCAGACTGGGGTGGGAATCGAACCCACGACCTATGGAATAGCAGTTAGGGTCACTAACCACTAGGCCAGCAGGCCAGTCGACTGATCACTGACTACTAAGGTTATATGTATTTTTAGATTAAAATTAAAGAATTGTTTGCAGACATTAATTTTAACCTATTATAATATTTTGCAGATATTATCATTCTTTACTTCACGAAAAGATGAAAAAGAAGAGCAATTTGTATGAAGAAATCCGCTAGAACGTCCGCTTTGACAGTTCGAAACCAGACACCACGTCCACCAATTTGGGGGGGGGGGATTTCGCGAAATCGCGCGGAAATCGCGCGGACCACTGTGCGGAATTGGTAACAAAAACCTCTCCTATCAGCTATCTATAACAGCTACAGCCAAGATAAAAATACTGGCAACTAGCTAGACGTTTATAGATGAAAGTTATCTATTTCTAAATTCAAATAAATACTTATAAGATTCTTATAAGAAGGTTTATTGTGAGGTCTCGAGAAAAAAAAAACAAAAAATTCTATAAAATGGTTTCGTAAGCCTAAAATATCATATTTTTTACCAATAAAGCATTTAAAAACAAAACTAGACTCATTTCCCTAAATTATGATACTAATATCTTGATATATAATTATTTCTCAGTAGCTTTAAAAAATACATCTTTATAGGTCGACTATTCGCGGCCCTGAATAGCGCGGAAATGTGCCGGCAACTTGGTAACAAAAACCTTTTTATAGCTAAAATAATAATATCTAGAGAGTAGATAAAAATACTGAAAAATAGCTAGACGTTTATAGAAAGAAGTTATCTATTTCAAAATTCGATAGTGATAATTTAAAATACTTCAAAGGAGGTTTGTTATGAATTCCTACTAAAAAAAAACAAACTTTCACTTAATTTGTTTTATAGGCATAAAATATCATACTTTTTAAAAACAAAACACTATAAAAACAAAACTAGATTCATTTCCCTTTAATATGATGCTAATTTAGACATATATAATTATAATCTAATTGGAATTTATTCTAATTAGAAAATTCTGAATTTCGAATTTTGCCTATTTCTAGACCATCGTAATCGTTATAGGGGGCTGTAGTCAAATTACAAGAACGTAAAATCCTAATTAATGTTTATTTAAAATATTAATACTAACCACTCATCCTAATTACCAGATAAAATATATTAAAATATATGATATAACATACAAAAACATTACGATAAACCGGCGAACAAAGGCGAAGTTTTAATTGAAATAATATACCAAAAAAGTTTTATCACATCTAAACACATCATAACAAACTTTGGATTCATAAAAAGTTTACATATACTAAAAGAATGATTCATAAGGATAATTTTGATATATAATACTAATACAGAAGAACAATAAATACATTATTACTTACATTTTAAAAGCAGAGCTCACACACAAAAATAACACAAAAAACCAACAAAACTTTCACCACTTTCACCGCAATTCACTGACTTTTGAAAAATTTCTGAGAATTTAATGGCGTCTCTTACCATAGATTAAAAGGAACCAAACGACGCGGTATTTCATAGAGAAGAGATTAGTATAACATTGTTAAAAGAGGCGCAATGGATATGTTGACTAAAAATCGATTATAGCGTGCGAGTCGCTTCGCGCCAAAAATTTTTCGGGCCTCATTTGTTTGGGCGTATATATACGCCCGGACGTTTGACGGTTTGACAATTCGGGCGTATAAGTACGCCCGGACGTTTGAGCGGTTATTAAACCTTAATATTTATTTTTATTCTTTGTTAATATATTAATCAAATGTCATTCTATCCTCTCCAATAAACGTTCATAAATTTTTAAACAACTCAATTTCGATATTATCGACACATCCCATCCCTAAAAGCGACAGGCCACCCTGACAATATTGATGTTGTTTGCTTTTGCTATCGCTTCCTCACGAGCCACCCTTAATAATATTAAGGGTTTATTATAATGTGGGGGCCTTAATACACTCAATGATTCGCCTTTGTTATTCTGGGTTAATCGATACATTTCTGGGCACGGGGTAAATGAGCTACAGAGTGCGCTGGTATGAGTAAGATCTGATGTTAAGAGCTTTCATGATTGGTCGAAGTTTCATATCCTTGGAAGAGAGATGGTTAGTCACATTGCTACATCAGTCGAGTTTTTGCAACTCCCGACTTTTCAAACGGGACAATTCCCGCTGAGCTTTTACCAATAAAACATGCTCCGGGATCCAGGCTTTCCAGGTTATCCTCCTTTCAGACCAATTCTGCCTGGTTGATAAGTGTCATTTTCTTATGTTATATCATTTGGCGCGCTGGGTGATCATTCACCGACAATACGTTAATTACATTAGTAACATCTTATATTTCTCTAATTGTATAAACATTTTTGTCGGGTGCTTTCTTTGCGAAATTATTTTTCGGCACCATGACCACCATGTTGGAAACATGAATAGAGACAGCCTATTTCATTCCTATAGCTATATTATGTGAACTGACGTCCCATCAAGCCTTGGTACTTGGACACAATTGCCAACTTAATTCAAAACTTCCTAAGCTAACTTATATAATTGTAACAATACATTTATAAGTGCTACTTATGTTTTCAGAGAATTATAACTTAGGCAGAGTTGAGCCGAAGTGTTTAGAACTTTTTAATTAATTATTTATTGTTGTAATTTACAACACGGTTTATCGAAATTGTTTTATTATTTTTTTGTTTATTATTCGACAGCCATTCGGCTGTATATTATATTCGTTATAATATTGGAAATATTATTAGACACCGTCTTCTTAGAGTTCAGAAAGGCAATTTAACGGGGTCTATATTATATTTTTACGTTCTGCTCATTATGTGACGCAGTAAAATTTAACGTTCGGGCTGAAATTCAAAATTGTTTACTGGAATATCAAATAACACTTTACCGCAAAACTAAAACAACATAAGAGTATTTGTGAAAAGGCCACTTTTTAGGAAAACTCATCTGATCGTCACCTGACCGGGTCTAATAGTGAAATACCTAATTTTTTAATCATAACTCCAGTTTTTTCAGCACGGACTTATTGTCGAAGCCTCGGGGGTGGATAACTTGACAGGATAGCGACGTATATAATGAGGAGGGTTTTTTATCTATTGCATCAAACCTTTGATCAATTTCGTAAATTTTGTTGCCAGAAAACAATATTAATAATTAATTATAATTTTGTTATTATAATTAATATTATTTTTTGTTAATAGATATATGTTTATCGGATTTAATCATGCGAAAATTTATTAAAGATTAAAACAAAGTTGTAAGTAATAAAACCGGAAAGTTACTGTGATTCAATTGAATCCGGTAAATGTTTATAATGGCCGTTCATAACGAGATTCCAGTTAACTATTGGTTACGTTCGCTATCTGAAATCAATCATTTTATATCATTCGGTACAATTGAATCGGGATTAATAACAAAATTCGACATGTAACCATTTTGTTTGTGAGCCCGTTGATTTGAGGCGGTTAAAAAGTGTAATTTTTAATCCGAATTTTTGATTTTACGATTCCAATCGGATTATGGTGACCGGTTGTTGGTTTTAACTACATTTAACGAAATAGTGATCAGATTTTTAACGTAGTTTTTTTATTGGTAAAGTAAATTCGCCAGCGGATACATATATGTAGTTGCATCGCCCTGTTTTTTGATTATCAGATTACATGTTGATATGCAATCCCTGTAAAACGCTGTGAGCTCTACGATTTCTCTATTAAAACGAATTACAAAACTCTTTGTTTAATAAAAAAAAAGAAAAAAAAAGGGTTTTAAGCGCCAATTCAATTTGTTCGGTCCAAATATTTACCAAAATGAACTAAGTAAGGTAACATTGAAAAATCATGTCATAATTTAATACGAAGAATCCCTTGTGGTAACATCCACATACAGCAAAATATATCTCTGTATAAACTAGACAGCTAAACTAATAACTGATTCTGCATCGCGCAATCAACGCTCTCTGATTAGTAGATTCTCAACTGCCCATATCTACCGATATGATTATAGGTCCAGGTCGAGATATTTTATCTCGAACGGACTAAATTGCCCATGGTCATGAGGCCATGTAGGGCACCCACAAATATCCTCAAACATTAAAACCTGCTTTAGAATACGAGTACTTTAAACTATTATGAAAAACGTCTAGTCATATGCCATTTTGTGAACAGATATAAAACTGACAGACAGACACAACGTTTAATCTCTACAAATACTTTAAAGAAGAAATCTTTGATTATTTGTACTCGATACTCTAAAACAACTAAACCGATTTTAATAATTTTTTCACCCTTGGAAAGCTACTTTAATAAAAAGTAAAATGGCGAATATTTTATTTCAGTAATATGATTAGGTAAACGCGGGCGAGGCCGCGAGCACAGCTAGTAAAATATACGTGCTTCGCTATGCTATAAAGCCTTTGGCACAAAGTTATAGGTACTATAATTATAGGTAGTAAAACTTCTCTGCCGCCTTAAGATCTCTTTGTGATGACAAGAATTTGTTTTATAAATATTCAGAATACGTTTCGCGAATATTTTCTTAGCAATATAAATATTTCTCGAAAAAATGTTGTCGATTTTTCGGATACTTTGTGTGCCACGTAATTTGGAGTTTCATGTGGAGAAATAATTTTATGTGGTTTTTTTTTGTAATGACAAGCTTCTGAGTCTATAAAAGTGCATGAAAACAACCCTTAACGTAATATCTTAGTTAGAGCAATATTATCTGATCGAGATAACTTCAAGTGTCATGATTAAGTGATCGTTTCACTAATTAGTGAAACGATCACTTTAAAAAAATACATAGAAAAATTATTGTACTTGTATTTTTTATATAACTAAGATGATAAACAAGCACACCGCCCGTTTGATGATAATATTATTCGTGTTTGTTTGTAGTCACAATGGTACAGGTTTGAAATACACTAGCTGTTGGCCGCGACTTCGATCGCGTGGTAATTTAAATCTATCCCACCCGTGGGAAAGGGAACATTTTTCCGGGATAAAAAGTAGCCTATGTGCTATTCTAGGTTATAACCTATCTCTGTGCCAATTTTAATCCAGATCCGTTCAGCGGTTCTGGCGTGATTGAGTAACAAACATCCATCAATCCCAACTTTCGCATTTATAATAAATACATTATTATTTTTTTCTTATAAGTCATAATTAGAGATCGGATATTCGGATGCATATTTACCTAAAGTTGAGATGTTGGCTATTATGGAAAGCACTTTTTTACCGAAAGAATCCCGCGATTCCAGGAAATTCAAATTTAAGTGTAACCTATACTCCGTGAGATGTAATAAACCCCAGTTTGACACAAATGAAATGTTAAAATTGAAATGAATGAAATTTTATTCATTTCTTCTGCAGAAAGTAAATGTAAATCGGAAAGCTAAAAATATGAGTTTAAAGTGTCCGTGATGTTTTAATTTGAACAACGCTTCATTATATCTCGGGGAGGCGATCCATCTTCCTGTCTAACCTGGCCCTACTGAGATTTATTATACACCAGATTTACTTAAGTACTTTTATTCAGCTTGTTACGGACATAGATAAAGATGTGTAGTGGGTTAGCGAAGTGGGGTTTATGCCTATTCAATACTTATAATAACAGATGTGAGGCAACAGAGACAATACATGTTTTTTCATTGATTAAAATAAATAAATCATCACAATCTTTGAATGCATTCGATTTATTCACGATGTGTAAAAAGAATTGTCTACGAGTACATATTTGTATTAGGCAATAAATATTACCATGAAAAATGCTCGTTATAATATATAAAAAGAAAATGTTTAGTGTAATAGCTATATAGTAATAGTTTATCTGAATAGCTACAAAAGCCGACTCACTGTGACAGTACCTGCTCTTTTGTTGCCCTTTAGATGTTCTGAACCATTTCAATTTGTACATAAATTTCATTTTGACTTATTTATAAATTTGTAAACAAACGACCAGCAATAAAAACAAATAAAAAAGTTGCAAACATCAATCAGAAATAATTTTATTTAATTAAAATGAGTAAAATAAATGAAAGAGCGTTTATTTTTTGGGAAATCCTTTTCAAGCTTTCTTTTGTTTAATGCTGTATCGAATCTGCTATCCTCAGTGCTCAATCAGTTGCTTTCTTAATTAACTAAACGTGCAGATATCATAAGATGTAGGTACAATAATACCAGGTACCCATCTTCATATATTATTTACTCTGTGACGAGCGCAGGTGCGCTATAACCCGGGGTAGTATTGGTATATTGACACAGCCTACCTGCAATGCTTTAATGTTCTTGCAAGTTACTTTGATACTGCATCCGCATCTCCTTAGTAACGGTACGGATAGGTTCATATTTATTTAGGACTTATAAACCGTTTTATTTGTTCTACATTTTAGGTAGATTTCAAAGAAAGTCTACCTATTGGTTTTGTACCAGTTGTCGAGTTTTCAAAAAAATTATTTACAGGAGTTATGATCCCTAGACCCCAAAACAGCCACCAGGTAAAAAGTTTATAAATATATATATGTATATACCTCAATTTTACCGGCACGACAGAGGTCGCAGTTATGCACCGATTGCTTTCAAACTTGGACGACAAATTAACAGGGCAAGAATGAAGGTTAAGTTCGCGAATGGGGGATATCCCCCCAAAGGCTAATAAGCGGCGGTAGCGTAATGGTTAAGGCGTCGGACTTGCGATCAAGTGGTTGCGGGTTCGAACCCCACCCAGTACACTACCGTCGTGAACCTACTCTGTGTGACCCACGTTACTAGTAGACTATAAAAAAAAAAAAAAAAACGAGGGCAGGTGGTTCATTGTAATCACGATTGACGTTACTAGTGACAAACGCTTCAGCCACGTTGACATGAAGAAAGTGTATTCTGTCAGAATATATTGTCAGATAACTAACATTACGGGATACGGGTGCAGTGCGTTGCCGGCCTTTAAGGTGGGAGTAGATGAAGAGGGGAAGGGGTAAGGACTTCCGGGAACTTCACTCACTCGGCGAAACAACACAAACATTGCTTCACGCCGGTTTTCTGTGAGGCCGTGGTATCACTCGGGTCAAGCTGGCTCATACGTGCCGAAGCATGGGTCTCCCACGATAACTCTGACATATACCAGCTTTATGCGTAGGTATGTATTCCGATCACCGGTGTCTACAATGACAGTACCGTCAAATAGACATCAGAATACACTATGATTGAGAATATTCTGATCGCGTGTAAAAGCGACTTTTCAATCAGACTGACTGTCAAGCTTATTTGCTACATTCATTTTTATATTTGAGATGCCCCCGAAAAACTCATTACATTGCAAAATTAAATATTTAACTTTTTTAACATTTCCCGGGAGAATCGTGTGTATTTTCCGTTATTTGTTTTCTTCAACAGCAAGTTATTTACCCTCCCGAGATTATATCTCATTTACACAGAGATTACTTCGAGACAAAATATCTGGTAAAAAGCTTTACTTGTATGTACATATGACGTAATCGAGTCTTTTTAGGTCCGGACCATCTATTAAATTTGTTCAAAGTAACCTCACGCAGAAGCAATAACCACTGGAACACCAACAATAATTTCCACATCGTCATACAAGAAATGTATCCCAGTATCATTTACCGAACCACATGGTAGCTACTGAGGGCCATCGCGCAATAAAGTAATTATTAAAAAAAATCAATTAAGTAAAAATAGAGAGGCACCAATATTATGTATTGTGGACTATTTTAAATAAAAGTAATGTATCCAAACACCCCTTCACAAACCTAACAAATATTATTCAGTCCACGTAAACACGTCACATCGAACCGGTAACCGTAGAATGAATTAAAATGTCCAACAAACCCGGGCGAAGTCTGGCGTGAGTTAAGCAGTTGCAAATTAACCGGACACATTACTAGAAGGTTTTGATAAGGATCAAAATGCGGGTAGAATTGCTAATACCTCTCTTGCTTTCTTGTGACAGCTTACGTTGATAAAGGTATTTGCTACAAGTTTTGATCGCGATTTCACCCGGGTATATTAAAAAAAAAATTTAGACTTTGATTACACTGACACCACTGACACCCAACAACTGTAATGGACCATGGCAGAGAAATAAATAGGGACTGGACGAATAATGATATCTTTCATCATGATAATTTAGAAAAATTACGTTGAAGTGACGAAGTTTAGTATTTTATCTGAGTCTAGTGGGCGGTGCCACGGCTTATATCCCATTAATGTGAAAGAGACAAAATAAATTATGTGCGTTATCATCATTTGTTTAAAAATGTCTATAAATACTCGCTATATTTCAACCCTTTAAAAGAATAAGTAATATTGAGTCTACTATGAATGCTTGACATATATTATATATTGTAAGAAACTTTTTAGAAAATAAAATTAAACTGATACAAATATTTCTCTTTGATAATAACAAAAAGTACGAAAATAATTTTAAACCACAACCTCAAAGACAAACATTTTGTATTTACAAAACCGGTTATTTAATCCATGTTGTACCGTAAAGACCTAGATTAACCAGTTTTGCCGGACAGGTGGACAAAATGGCTGACTTTTGTTCGACTTAAAATCATTTATGTCGTAATAATCGCATTGGCGGTTATGGACAGATCGTTTCGCAACCTTTATTTAGATATAGTTTCAAGTATTGGCAAATTGAAACTTTCATATTTCTTCAAGAATATAAATCTCATTAACATAATTTCTATAATTATTCAGTTAAATACATTACATATCGTCATATTCAGCTTGGATTTTTAATTAGCATTTAAATGTTAAAAGTTAGTGCTAAAGCGACTTGTCGCTTCTGCGCGCTGATCATCCCTTGACAAAAAGCTCCTGTTAGATCCAAAATTAATTGGCGTACCCCCAAACATACGCAAATACCAGTTACGGAAGTTATTTTAATATAAGAAAATACTACTGTTTCTAACCGTAAACTAAAATAGTCTGTTCAAAACTACCCTACAGACTAACTAGAAACATAATATAAGCATAAGATAAGTTAACAGAGACAGTATCTGTACTTAGGAGGCAAGGTAAGTTAGCTACAGGTGTATCTAACTGACCCACTTGAAGTTATTAAACAATGTTATATTAAGTTCATTTCAAGTTATGACTACGTTATTCTAGGACTGATAACTATCAAATAGACTTGGCCTTTGAATAATAAAATAAAGGTACGTTCGGGTAAAATTTGTCAATATTTAGGAAGATGAATTGATTTTACTTCAGGAAATATATAGCTGATTAATGCTCGAATTAAAACCAGGCTGTTAAAGAAGATAAGATATTTCTTTCTGATTATAAGGAGGCGTTGCAGGAGGCAGGAGAGGAGGGAAGTAGGATTAACAATTACCACCAGCTAGTATAGTATTATACTAGTAGTATTATGTTATCTGTGCCACTAGTATTGTTTTTATAGATAACTCTTCTTCGCATCTTCTTATCATCAGGCGGTTTATATGCTTCTTTTCAAATTTAATTGTATGTACTATCAGAACATACATTTATTTCCAAAATATTACGAGACAATGTAAACGAAGTGGGTGTATTTTGAGATAAAATCATAAAGTCTACATGTGGGAGAGCCATGCTTTACCACGAGCGATACCACGGCCTCACAGAAAACCGGCAGTGAAGCAATGCTTGCATTGCTTTTCGCTGCGTGAGTGAGGTTACCAGAGACCCTAACCCTTCTCTCTCCCCCTCTGCCCCTACTCCCACCATAAAGGACGGCAACGCACTTGTGACTCTTGAGTTGCAGGTGCCTATGGGCGGCGGTAGTCATTTACCATCAGATGACCCGTCTGCTCGTTTGCCCCCTATATCATAAAAAAAAGGTAACAGGTGCTGACTTCAACGACTATTTTATAATTTTTAGGTATAATGACTGATAATAATTTACTTTTTATTTTTTGTTATCATTTTCGTGTTCCAAGACTGTCAGTAAAATAGACGTATTAACCAATCAGAAAACTTCTGAATTCGACGAGAATGAAATAATTTAATAAGTATGTTTTTTTTCATCTTCGGCTTTACAATTATTCTTCATATTGTTTACTTTTATTAAGAAAGATAATATAAACAGCAGTTTCGGAACGCCACCTTTATAGGCAGTGTTTCTAGGAATCATATTTGTTGTGTACCGATTCAGGAGATTTTTTTCCACATACGTAGTATTAAAAACTAACACGGTTTACAAGTTGTTGATATGGCTCCAATTATTAAAAAAAAATATTCGCTATCAAATTTACAGTATCAATTTAACAGATTTCAACTATTTTGAAAGAATGTTTCTACGAACAACTTAGAAATATTCACGCTCAACCTGACTACAAAGTTGAAGCGGTGGATGCTTAAAAAGAAATTCAATTGGATGCAATAGGTGAGCTTTAAGAAACTTGTAGGGTCTACAAAGCATACTATGTAACGAACGAACAGGCAAATAAATTTAAGGTAACGCCACATCTGCCCCAAATCTGTATTTTAAAATATTGAATAAGGTGGTTACAAAAATAATAAATTACGCAATTTTTAAATCGTTTAGAAATAAAAAAATGCTCAAAGCATACATTCAAATACTGGAATTTAGAGATAGCGTTGCAGGACTTTTGCTTCTAAGGAATTTTGATTTGATTTTACTTACAATGTATTTATTGAAAATAGGCTAAAAGCTATTCTAAACTAATGTAATGCACAGTTTGTTGTTTGTTTAGGAAGTCCATTAAATGTGGCCGGCAGATAAAAAGTTTAAGGAGCCGATATGGAATTAAACCAGGCCAAGGTAAGAATACTCTTCGAAATCTAGTGTATTACTTTCTAATGCATTAATAGGCTCCTAATATGAAGGTATGTAAGATTGACTGCTAGGCCCTGAAAGATGGCAGTATACTGAGAAGGGCTAAATTAAAAACACCCGTAACCGGCGAGCGTGTATGAAAGCTATGACGACTATTGAAGAGACGTGAGCTGTAGGTCAAGAACGTTGGAAATGACGTTGTATCGTCTCTGTCTACAATGGACGGAAATAAGGCTTAAGTATATGTATGTATGTTTGTAATGAATAATATAACTGGACTAGTATGGTAACGTTAGTAAACAGATTTATAACGTCTATGTCAGACAATGCTGATATGGGGGAGCTATAGGTTCTTCGGCATCAGTTTTTATAGAATACCATATACGTAATAATAGGTATACCAAAAGATTACTTTGTGATGCATTAACATTCGCAAAACATAGTCTATCGTGTTCCAAGTGTGGGTCTACCTTAACCGAGCTCCATTGGAGCGCAACCGCGCTGGGTCGTTATCGCAGGTGGCCGGCCCGGGTATATCCGCCTAAAGCCTGGTTACAAGCTCGCTACCAGCCAGGGATTACTCGCTTCATCCGGTTCTGCAGTCGTTTGCAACTTGATTTATTCACTCCCAACTTTTTTGCTAATATATATTTCTCTTTTACCAGAATTATACTTAACCGGTCTCATTTTGATTTGTGGTTTGTTTTTCATGGTATTCGATTAGGGGATTTATTTGTTGGGTGCGGATAATTACTCTTTGTCTAAAACGTTTTCGAGTGTTCCACGTACATAAATCAAATCGTGAATAAATCAAGGATGCCCTGAATTTGCATGTACAAGCCTTTTCAGTGTTGAATTGAAGATCCTCTCTTTGAAAGTCATTTCTGTGATTGATCGTGTGCATCATGGGTTTCATGTCAAAGTGATTAGTGGATGGGAAATTAATTGATTTTAATTTGTTTTGAACAGTAAACAGTAAAGATTGAACTACTGCTTTTACTGTTAATAATAATTATACTAACTTTTAAACTTTCGCTGGCCGTGGTCACAGGCTGAGTCAGCCCGTGACCACGGCCAGTGCAACCTGGTCGAAACGTCAGGCAATTCAGAGGTATGTTATACCTTTTCGTGATCGCGTTAATTCCCGTTAATACATAGATAATATTATAATAATAATTATAGTTTAGTAAATCTAAAAAATCACGCTTTAATGGTGAACAGAATTGATAATTAAAAAAGAGTGTCACTATCCACCTGGCATCGTTATCAGACCACTATCCTCCGTGCCTTTTCCCAACTAAGTTGGGGTCGGCTTTCAGTATCACAACTCAAGTAACAGGCGATATCGAAGTTCTGTAGTTAGACCATACACATACATATTTTCGATACAACAATTAGAAGTAGGTTAAAATTAACTCCCTTAGTTTTTTAGTTACAAGTAAACCTAATAAAAGCGTGTTAGAAATATATATATCCAGGGCTTGAGTCTATTCGATAACGTGGGCTGGAAATTAAATGAACTTCTTAAAGAGACCCTTACGTGGAATTAAACGTGTGTATGTGTTTCTATTTGAGTTGGAGCTGTCCGACTGATCCAGTACTTCTATCTTCTAAAAGATCGCGATTACACAGCACTACACTTACGGCTTGATTTTTCTCCTGGCGAGAAGGGTCATAAGAGCTTCAATAGATCAGGGTACAGGTTTGGCAAGGCGCAAGAAGCCACTAATGTTTACGTGTATTTATAGATACATGTTTTAGGGTAGGTTATGGTCTTGTTTAAAAAAAGTTGTATAAAAAATCTTTTTAACAAAAAATTAAACCGACGAAAAGAACTAAAAAAGCAAAAAAATAAAATTTGATAGTTTATGTAAATAAGCTCAATACTTAAGACTTAAGGGTTATTTATTTTTTGCTTTTTAGTTCTTTTCGTCGGTTTAATTTTTTGTTAAAAAGATTTTATTTTATGGTTTTTGTCATCATCAGCTCAGCTACATGATGTGATGATTTCTAAACGCAATACCTGATAAAGTAATGAAAAGTAAACAGAAACACTATTCGTGTCTACAATTTTCGAGGGTTTCTCTCAATTTTTTCAGGATCCCATCATCAGATCCTGACTTCCTTGACATGGGACCACCCTTGATGTATACCCTATCTAACAAAAAAAAAATCAAAATCGGTTCATAAATAACGGAGTGAGGGCTGAACAGACATAAAAAAAAAAAATAATAATAATAATATTATACGGTCGAATTGAGAACCTCCTTTTTTTCGTCGGTTAAAAAATGGATGGACTGCGTGAAAGAAAAAAGGCTAGCTTACTCCCAGTAAGCAGTGAAATGACGAACGATATAATAAAACATATTGCGCCGACCCCAAATAAAATTAGGACAAGGGATGATGATTAAAAATGCTTAGTTTGTCGCTGAAGACGCTAAAGTTCTACCATATAACCTTGAAGTTTCAGCAAATTGCTTTGCTACTAAGAAGTTTTGTATATTAAAAAAATTCAAAACAGTAATCTCTCACGAACTAAATACTGTTTCGCGGATACGAGCAATAACATTTTAGTTTTCAATATATTCAAAGGCTTGGAGTGGCAGTCGGTACTTGTGTGTGAAACACGTGCAAGCCTTGAAATACGTGACTAGCTTTGTTTAGCACAAGATAGGTTGTGGGGGACGACTTTCGAGGTAGGTATGTGTGTAATAAAAAGTCTTAACGCTATTTTGAATAGAGAATTTGCTATAGCTGGGAAGGTTGGTAACATTTCAGTGACTCTTGGTATTGGCGGCATTTATATGCTCTAAGTCCATCAAGCCGTCTTTAGGCTTGTTTTGCTTGTCTTTAAAAGTATAAAAAATTGTTTTAGCTAAATCAGAGTCTTAAAACAGTCATAGGTTAGCGGCTCGTCACCGAAAATTCCAACCACTACTAACTACGTGTTTAAGTTGATGGGATAAACAACAGTGACTATCTTTACTCGAAATCTTAGAACTACATGTTTTGAATCAGTGAATAAGTAGATGCAACTTGCATGTAATTTTAGAAATATTTCTAGAAGTATATCTTATTAGCTGTTTACCTCCAAGAACATGATTTTCGTTCAACACCAAGTGGAAATTCAGTAAACGCAGCTACAAGCCGCCGGCACTCGCAACTTGATTGAGGTAACGCGATTAGTCGCCGCGGTTGCGCTGCGACCAATTAGTCGCATTTTGTGGACACACCACTACCTAGGGTTGTCAGGTGTTGCTTTATTTGAGATTATTTCAGTTACCATAAATACTTTTTAAGTGAATATGTAGGGATGTTGTGAACTAGATAGGTATATAAAGAATGAACTCTGACTGCTAAGCCAGAGGTCGTGGGTTCGATTCCCACCCAGGACAAACAATTGTGTGATGAGCACGATAATTTGTTCTGTGTCTGGGTGTAATTTATCTATAATATGTATGTATTTAGAAATATATAAGTATGTTTATCAGCAATCCATTGTACAGGCTCTGCCTAGTTTGGGATCAAGACGGCCGTGTGTGAGACGTGTGATATTATTATTATTCTCTTTATTCAACATAAAACTTATTAATTACATTTTTAAATACGTACCTATAAAACAAAAAATATATTTAAAAATATAAAAAATAGTATACCACCGACATCGGGTACAGGGACCAAGACACCGGTGGTTAGGGCTCCAAAGACAGGAACCTCCTCACTATACGGGCCGTGTCGATAAGAACTGCTTCTGCATCAGTCCCTTGATCCAGCCGTCTAACGCGAGCCTCTTAAGGTGTTGGTCTAGGCTTTTGGCTATCAATCCATGAGCAGATACGACAATCGGAACAATGATCGCCGAATCGACATTCCACATATCGACAATCTCGTGAGACAAATCCAAATATTTGATTTGTTTTTCTTTTTCAACTTTCACGAGGTTGTCGTCATAAGGAACAGCAATATCGATAATCATTGCACGGCGCTCTAGTCGATCTATCACCACAATGTCAGGTTTATTGGCAACAATAGTTCTGTCAGTGATGATAGATCGATCCCAATACAATGTGGCACGACCATTTTCGAGAACTGGGTCGGGCAATTACCTGTAATATGGCACCTCTGAATGTACAAGATTATATCTAAGGGCAAGTTGTTGATGCACAATCCTGGCCACTTGGTTGTGTCTGTGCAAATATTCACCGTTGGCAAGACGAGAACAACCAGAAATAATATGCCTGATAGATTATTATTATTATTCTCTTTATTCATCTTTTACCATATAAATTACATTTTTAAATATGTACATAAAAAAAATATATTTAAAAATATAAAAAATAGTAGACCACCGACATCGGGTACAGGGACCAAGATACCGGTGGTTAGGGCTCCAAAGACAGGAACCTCCTCACTATACGGGCCGTGTCGAGAAGAACTGCCTTCTGCATCAGTCCCTTGATCCAACCGTCTAAGGCGAGCCTCTGAAGGTGTTGATCGAGGCTCTTGGCTATTAATCCATGAGCAGATATGACAATCGGAACAATGATCGCCGATTCGACATTCCACATATCGACAATCTCGTGAGACAAATCCAAATATTTGATTTGTTTATCTTTTTCAACTTTCACGAGATTCTCGTCATGAGGAACAGCGATATCGATGATCATTGCATGGCGCTCTAATCGATCTATCACCACTATATCAGGTTTATTCGCAACAATAGTTCTGTCAGTGATGATAGATCGATCCCAATACAATGTGGCTCGACCATTTTCAAGAACTGGGTCGGGCACATACCTGTAATATGGCACCTCTGAATTCACAAGGTTGTATTTAAGGGCTAGCTGTTGATGTACAATCCTGGCCACTTGGTTGTGTCTGTGCAAATATTCACCATTGGCAAGACAAGAACAACCAGAAATAATATGCCTGATAGATTCACCGGGGCGGTGGCACGCCCGACAGATGTCAACCGTACCATCTTTCAGGATATATTTCCGATAGTTATTTGTCATAACAACTTCGTCCATAATTGCAAAGACAAAACCTTCGGTTTCTCCGAAGAGATCACCGAACCGTAGCCAAGATGTGGACGCTTTTAAGTCTATATCAGGCCCATTTAGGGCCCGATAAAAACGACCATGAAGTGCTTTGCCCTTCCATACCTCCCTGCGCTCATTAATACTAAGAACTACAGGCTTGCGCCAGTTCTCTTTAGCCAGAGCGAGCGGATTTAGTCCGTTGTCCACTGCAACCACATTACAATGCACACCCACATCAGTATGAAAAAAATATTCTCTAAGGTTGTATATCTCACGATTGTGTAAGGTCTTAATGTTTAAAAGTCCACGACCCCCAAACTTTCGTGGGATATACAACCTCATTACCGATGAACGTGGGTGGTGCATTCGAAATGCAGTAAGCAGTGTACGGACTCTTCTGTCAAGGGCATCTAGTTCCGTCTGAGTCCATCTAAGTATACCAAAGGAATACATCAGAACCGGCATGACCCAACCGTTGCAGGCATGTATTTTGTTACCCCCTGATAAAAAACTTTTTAGCACTTTTTTCAGGCGGCCAAAAAAGCGCTCCTGCAGCGCTTGTTTCATAGTAGGTTCAGGTATTCCCAATGACTATGATATACCTAGATACTTGTAGGTTTCGGTGGCAGACAGAGATCTGAGTTTTGTTGAATCGGAAAGTTCGACTCCTTCAGATTCCACTATCAAACCTTTCTTTACATGCATGACTGCACACTTGTCCACACCAAATTCCATCCTGATAGAGTTACTAAAGTTTTCAGTTACCTTCAGTAACGCTATCAATTACAAATTAGTGGGGGCTAGTAGTTTCAAATCATCCATATATAGAAGGTGAGATATAACTAGATCACCTTTCTGCAACCTATAGCCTAGCCCTGAACCCTCTTAACAGAGTACTGAGAGGGTTCAAAGCCAGGCAGAACCACAAGGGACTCAGACTATTACCTTGAAATATGCCCCGCTCAATCTTTATTGGTACATTGCTTGCCTCAATCTGCCGACATCCTGGATAGCGAAGTACCGTCTTCCATTGCCTCATACATGACTTCAAGAAAGTGCAAAGAGTTGTATCAATTTTATACAACTCTAGCACCTTCAAAAGCCACGTATGTGGAACCGAGTCATAGGCCTTCTTATAGTCTATCCAACATGTCGACAGATTCTTACGGTTACGACGTACCTGTTGGCTAATGACCATATCCATGATAAGGAGCTCTTTAGTACCACGGGTCCCGCTTCTACATCCATTCTGAGAAATAGAAATGATCGAATTTTTATTTAAATGTAAAGTAATTTTGAGTCTCAGAATGGAAGTTAGAAGCTTATACACGGTTGGTAGGCATGTGATAGGTCTATAATTTTTGGGATCCGTGGCATTACCGGATTTGTAGAGTAAGTGGGTAATGCCAGTGGTCATAAAATGGGGTAATAACCCTGAATCTAAAGCTGATTGGAATTGAGATACCAAACGAGCGTGTGAGCTTCGGAACCACTTAAGCCAAAAGTTGTGCAGTCCATCTGGTCCAGCTGATGTCCAATTTGGTAATGAACGGACTGCACTACTTACGTCCTCTGTGGTTATGGCAATAGGTTCCATTTTTTGTATACGCTCACATGACCGCTTAACATCTCGTATCCAATCACCTTCTGTATGAGTGACAGGCACCGACCAGATTTTACGCCAAAATGTATTTGTAACATCTTAATCCGGTAAGTGCCCATCACTCATACATGGATCAGCTTGTTCTCATTTTCGGTACACCCACCTCTCATTTCTTTGGAATATACAATTCTGATTATACCTATCAATTCGTTTTTTGTAACGTCAAATCCTATTTGCCCACGCATAAAGTTTTTGCTTTAGGAAGTCTATGCGCTCTGTGACACATGACATGTATTGTTGAGGACTGATGTCCCTGACTGATCCCCAGTAGATAATAGAGTGTGTATCACTAAGATCTTTGGTATTGTCTAAATAGTCAGACAATAGCGAATCCAGGGCACACACCAGCGCTATATTTCTTTTATGCATAGGCAAACGGGATAAACGTGGTCTAATTTGATAATTTACAGACCTGTATTCCAGAATCGCATCCTCCAAAGCACTCCTTAGTCTCTCATTGCATTGGGTACTCACGGATATAGCCTCACTCTCCACAACTTCATCAAGAGGTAGTAACTGTGGCATCTCGTTAGTCACCAAACTCACAGTTTGCGATGAAGAAGGGACAATAAAGCTATCCCGTACGTCAGAGCGTATCCTGTCAAGTACGGTATTATTCAGCAGGTGGCAGAGCTGTATAGCCCGTACCTGATCCGACAGTCGTTGTGCTGATACGTTGACAGCAGGTTCAAGCTCCTGTAACAGAGACACCAAACGAACACGGTACGCAGTAAGATTAGTTCCCAACTCTGTAGCCCGATAATATGCCCGCATGACGTTTTCATTAATTGATTTAGTCCATTTCATGCGGTGCACATCACCACTGGCAGCGGCCCTATTCGAGGTCAGTGGTCCTCGGGGTCCCAAGCAGGTCGGTGGCCGGGTTCTCCCCTGCCGACGCACAGGTGTTGGCGACGTCGGCGGGGAAAAATACTCGTCGCTAGAGCTTGAGCTCGACGCCTCATTGCTTGCCGTTGTCTTCGAAGGGTGTAGTGGCGGCTGTGAGGCGGAGCTGTGCGACGAGTCCGGGGTTATCCGTTGTGCATTTCTGTTTCTGGCTTGATTTCTTGTTAGCATTTCTATTGTGTTCCATGGTATTGTATTTTATGACATCTGTCAATCTCTTCTAAAATTTTTGGTTTATATTTTTTCATATTGTTGCTGTGGTTTTTCTTATATTTCTTAGTAAAAATCTGTTTCCAAAACAAATATTTCATGTATTTATTCCGATTTTGATAGTTTATTTGAAATTAAAAATATACAATATGTTTTGTAAGAAAATGTGACGCTAACAGGTAAGTGTTGCCAGTTATTATTATTATTATTATTCTCTTTATTCATTTAAATATACATATAAATTACATTTTTAAATACATTCAGATTATATCAAAAATACATTTAAAAATATAAAAAATAGTGCCCCACCGGTATCGGATACAGGGACCAAGCTACCGGTGGTTAGGGTTCCAGAGACAGAAACCTCCTCACAATACGTGCCGTATCAAGAAGGACCGCCTTCTGCATCAGGCCCTTAGTCCAGCTGCCTAACGAGAGCCTCTGAAGGTGTTGGTCGAGGCTCTTTGCAATCAACCCATGGGCTGATATGACTATCGGTACAATGATTATTATTATTATTATTATAGTTTTGATATGATTTAGTCTTCTTAAACAAAAAAGTCAGGGTTAGTTTTTGAAATCAGATACCCATCTTAACATTGAACCAAATTAAAATTTATTACTCTGATCGATCGATTTTCAGGCCACACCCGTGACGTAATTTGCAGGTAATATATCTTCAGCATATTTCCGTCCTTGTTCCCCCCATCTTGCCCTTAATACAGCAACATATCTTCGTAACAGAGTTAATATAAGCGCGCGGTTCTACCTCGTACTATGAATATTAAATAGAGCTGGAGATATGATTAATGATCCAAATGGAAAAGTAACTTGTTTACGTCAAACGAATATCATTTGTGAAGGAAATATTATGTAGCTGGGTAATATCGAACATTGTAATTATGTATACCATGAATAGAACAAGAAGTATATTATGAGATTACGAAGCTTACTCGCAGCTCTTAGCAAGCTGTATCACACACACACACACACTTCTAACAGTGTCCAGGCTACAAAAAATAAATACATCTTTTGGATGTCAATGTATGTTTCTACAGTAAAATTCTTTAAACCATAATAAGTATGAATGTTGTTGAAACTGAAACCATAAATGCATAAAAGTTATTTTTCCATCCCTCGGGAACGGGACTTCTTTTCTGGGTGACAGGTATGTCCTATGTTCTTTATATACCCCCGGCAATGCGTATTATTTAAGTAAAATTTCACTATGATCAGTTGAGTAGTTTAGGCGTGAAAGTGTTACAAACAAACAAACTTACTTTAGCATTTATAACATTAGTTGGGATTAGACTTTATGCTACGCTGTTTCTAGAGAAGAGATGCACTCAAAATCATAGATTTCTTGTGAAGAGATAGGAATTGGAGCCGCCAGTTTGATCGAGTACCTACACTTTACAGAAGACCGTAGTTAGAGCTATCCTTTTCTGCAGGTGGGTAGGGTTACCAGAGCATGAGGGATATTATTGACATTCCACTCGTGACACTATTGCATTGGCGTAGCAAATGTTTTTAAGCATCTATAATTTGTGGGAGAGCCATGCTTCGGCACATATGGGCCGGCTCGACCGGAGTGATACCATGGCCTCACAGAAAATTGACAGTAGAGCAATGCTTGCGTTGTTTTTCGCCGAGTGAGTAAGGTTACCGGAGGCCCTCCCCCACTTCCCCCTCCCCTCTCTCCCTCTTCCCTCTATTACACTACTCCAAACTTAAAGGCCGGCAATGCACTTGTGACTCTCGAGTTGCAGGTCCCCGTGGGCGGTTATCACTTACCATCAGGTGACCCATCTGCTCATTTGCCCCCTATCGCATAAAAAATGGATTGTCTGTAAAGTTGATTTACGGACGATAATTTTACGTGATAACGTCATAAGAAAACAGTGGAAGAGAAATAGATGCGTCACAAGCCGAACGCTTAGGTCTCGTGCCTCTCTATCGCTTGTTCCGCGCTCCCGCTTGTTTGCTCGGCTCAGGCGGAACGTGACAATGAGTCATGCTTTTTCTTGAGCGTGCAGCCGGCCGTCATCGATTTATGACACGTTATCATGTCAAAAAATCGTGTAAAAATGTTTGTTACCTAGTAACCGTCATGAGGAAATTATTGTTTTATTTACAAACATATTCGTGAGAATTGAAAAAGATAGACTTAAAAGTGACGTTAAATGAAATAAAATACATTATGTTTATTGAAATTATATACGCCCCTACACTTCACAATGCAATCTTTTGTACCCCGTCTTTGAACCTGCTAACATCGCGCTATCCAGCTAAGGGTATGAAGTTAATTAATACCTGCGATTCCTTGCATTCGACCCTAACCGTGTCAAGCATACCTGTTTCACATCTCATTATAGACTAACAAATTATACACAAACAAAAACCAACCTTAACTTTAACACTTAAAGCTATTAATCAAACATTTCATGATAAATTTAAGATTGATGTCGGTCAATTTGAATCTTACGCAAGACAGTTTAGGTTCATTTTAGATTGTATCAGTAAAGAGGGTGAATATTAAAGGTACGTAATTAATATTTAATTACATTATCCTAAAGCGTATTCTCTTGATGTTTGTTATGTGAATGACAAATATTTTAATGTACAAATATGGCCTGTTTTTGAAACTGTTATTTTGAAGAAAGTATATGTATTTATTGTGATGTGTGTGATATATATAGGACTACATGAGGTGAGACGTGGGCTTAGTCACAAATATATATAGGACTACATGAGGTGAGACGTGGGCTTAGTCACAAATATATATAGGACTACATGAGGTGAGACGTGGGCTTAGTCACAAATATATATAGGACTACATGAGGTGAGACGTGGGCTTAGTCACAAATATAGGACTATAAAAAAAAAATTATTGTATGTTTTTTTAGTTTTAATGTTCTTCTTTAGTTCAATTTCTTGACACACCTAAATATAAATAAAAGGAAACATCTGATGTAAAAGTTATCTTTTTCTTAGAATAATCATTTTTGTTAAGAGCCATTGCATGTTTTTCGTGTCACCATGTGAAGTACTTTTTGTTGTAGATGTTTAAAACGTAATTCCTTGACTTATACGAATTACATACGACCCAAATGTAAAGTTGAGTCAGTTACAATCATTATTCGCATTTTAAAATTCAAAAGTAATATATTAATCCACTTACCTTCTCAAAATGCTTCGCCTCTGCTAACAGAATGTAATTGATATGTATAAACCTTGCATCTTCACATGACCTGGCCTTCTGCCGGTACCCTGGCCTATTATAAGAGTACCTATAACCCGTATACTCCGAACTGTAAATGTCCACCTTCAACCCCCCCGTAAAGTCCCAGTCACCTCCACATCCGTAACACACTCCTTTGGTAACGAATTTCTCCCAAGTGTCGGAAAGGCCTTGATTGTTCGCCCCCGCATGGCCACTGCGGGGGCGGCCAGGCCATGTTCCCGAGCGTTCTTGTGGCCCTAGGCCTTTTTGGGGCCTTTGCAGCTTCCACTCTCCGTATGTCGTAGTATCAGCTGGTTTTTTCCATTTCCATTTGGATATCACTCGCGATGTTTTCACTAAATTGTTATTTGAGAATCAGTTTGTTCGTTTTTTCCTTTGTTTCTCAAGTCTTTTTTTATTCGTTGGATATTTTGTACCCGCACCTCGCATTTGATGGTTGATCACTTTTATCTAAGAGGTTAGCTAGTACCTTCTAATTGTAGTCAGACGGTAAGTACAGATCCTCCAATTTCCTTTACAATAATTACGGGATGCTTAAAAGTAATTAGCTTTTAACATAATTGGAGTCTGGGGTTATTCAATGGCGAACAGGTACAGAAAAATCCTCTTGTAGATTTTTCAGAATGTAATTTGAGTAATCATTTCTTAGATGTGTCAATGGCTATTGTAGAACGAATATTTTACTGAAATTTAAATAGTAGACGTGAAAATTTAAGCGCATATTTTGACAATGAATGTAATCGTACACACAGTGTTATTTCTCGAAGTGAATAACTAGTGAGCGGTTAAAGAGTATTTTTAACGTACATTTAAGAAGGACACAAAAAGTGATTGTCATCTAACCCTTTCTATTAAGATTTTTAAAAGCTTGTAATGAAAGGCAACTTCTTAAATTGGAAACTTGACATTTTCGCACTTATTAATTAGCCGTTCAAAATCTTAATACTTTGAGGATGGTGTCTTTTAATAAAATCGCTAAATCATTGTTACACCCCATTCTCCCTGAGCCCTTGGCATCAGACGCCTATTAATCAAATTACTCTCCAGTGATTAATTAGGAAATCAGCAATTAGTAAGAAATCGTTGATATTATGGAGAACGGAGAGGACAAGGAAGAGGGTCATGTACACGTATTGGAGGTGGAGGAGGTATTTTGTTAAATGTTCAAAGCAAGTAAGCAGGCAAACGTATTGGACGGTTTGTAAATATATTGTCAGACGGGTCGGTCGTCGGGTCACAACCTCTACCTACTAAGAATCGCGAAACATACATGTATTTGAAAATGAAACCCTTACTTAAATCACCGAAAGGCATATAGTTACAAAAAGAATTTTTGAAAAAACTATCCGTTTACAAGTTATGACCGTATTAATTTTTCAGGTATTTTTTACCTCCGTTTCTCATAAAACTAGGTGGAACGTGTAAAGTTAAAGATTTTAAATCGTACATATTTTTTTATTTTGGAGCTATTCACTCGGTTATTGAGAAAAACCATATAAACTAACTTAAAATTTTTTCTTAGTTAGTTTTTATGGGTTTTTTCAGTAATGTTACACATTGCGCCGACCCCTGTGAGAATTAGAAAAAAGGACGGAATAATGATGATTAAAATATTTTTAAAATGGGCGAAGGTTTAGCATATTAAATACACACAAATAATACAATCGGATCGAGAACCTCCTCCAAGTTAAAATATCTAACAAATTCCTTTAAAACAACATTAGGGATAGATTATTAAGAAAAAGAAATATTCAGAATTCTTGTTTAAATTATTTATCATTTTGTAAAACCTGCGTAAGTCCCCTCTGTATTATAGCGCGGTAATGTCTCATCCAAATCCTTGATGCTTCATTAGTGGTAAGCCCACTTTATAAGAAAATAAATTTGAGTCTGTAATCCCTCAACGCAGATTAATTCCTTATTGTAGGGATTGTGGGATAACCGCCGCTAAGAACAAAATGTACATCGCTTTTAGGATAAGAAGAGAGATGGAAACGATTACGCTTGACCGGAATATTTTTTATGTGAAATTTATTTTTAATAGTCTTGATTGTCCAATGTTACAGTTTTTTTTTTGGTGAAACTGCCACTGGCCACCGTTTGTTTGCCACGATAAATAATACCAATAAATTTTTATTTAATGACTAATAACTACTCATCTACATATTTATTTTTATTTCTTACTCTAGTTTCTAGTACAATATCAAAATGAACCTGTGACTTTCAATTCTAGAACTAACTACACCTCATTCGACCATTAACCTTCCATTATAATAATACAGAATGTCCAATAAATCGTCGAACAAGACATAGTCTGAGCGCTGTTTCGTCTTGGCGACGTTCCAGTAGCAATTAGCCTTCTGGCTCCTCGACTATACATACACTGTATGATAATTTGTTCCTCAAAGAATTTATTGAAGTCCAACTTCTAATTACAGTACAATTTAGTTTTACAGCTTCAATTTTAGTCTTATGTATGTATATAGAGAATAACAGATTTGTGTTCGAATTAGAGCCATCTCACGGTATGGGCATCTCCATTCTAACCAATTTAACCAAAGTTATTTTTTTAACACTAAGGCCCTTTCATAGGTAAGCGATCACCGTAGAGTGTAGTATTCTATTGTAGTATTATATTTTTTCTAGTAATTATGTTGTCAGAACTCAATTACTTGGTTCCTGTGAAACTGGTGCTGACAGGAGCCTCATCACGTTTAACCTGCAGACTGCTTAGTCCCAACCACCTCCACATCCAAATAGTTGTAGGAAATTATGGAACATTTGGCCCTGAATCGGCATCTATGCACCATCAATGCGATAGACAGCCCTCTGTGCAGAGAATGTCTTAAGGTGGAAGAAACAGCCGCCCACGTAATCCTGCAGTTATCCACACAACGGGCATGTAGGTGCAAAGGCGCTACTAGAAGTCTGTGAAGACCCAGGAGACTTCTGTGCTTCTGGAAAGAGCTAGGCTAGCCTAACCAGCCAGCCTATCTGAACGCATAATGGACCGTTTGTGAGTATAAATGCGGAAACAGAGTCCTCTAGAACTACTAGAAGACAGTATATATTTTACTGCTGAACAATAATATTATTCACTAACTTGATAGGGCCAAAAATACATGAAATACTAAAAGGGATGTTTAAAACTAAAGCGAGAGAAAACGAATCACACAAATCATCTAACTTATAAAACACCAAGCCAGTTAGCGTTGGAACAATCCGGAAGAATCCGGTTTCATGCAGATTTTTCCCCGCGGCAAATGTCTTTATCTGGTTGTGCCAATTTCCTGAATCACGGAGACTTATTATTGCACACTTCTGTCGAGATGGAGGCTTGGAGGGGCCTTCGGGGAACGTTTTAGTCTTGATAAGGTTTTTAGTACATGCTGGGATTTATTTGTAACTTGTTATTGTTGATACCACAAGTTTGTATGGTGATTAATACACGAACAATAGACGTTAATCGTTCGTCGTTCAGCCGTAAATAAGAAATAAGTTCTCCAAATGTACTTCGAAAACGTCCTGAAAGTAACCTTTGATTATCAAACTTTTTGAATCGTGTGACTTAAAATAAATGAACTTGTGCTTGACGCAGATTAACATAAGAAAGAAGTCTATTTATGAAAAAAAATGCGTTAACCTCGTGTAGTCTGTGGTAATGTATAAAATATAAGTTAAAAGTATATTAGAATAATAAAATAGACATAGTCTTGCTTACTACTTACGAATAGCATCATTTATGGAGTTAGCTTGGGTATTACGATATAATAATATATACCTACGAAATTAGTGTGTAAAATATAATAAGAAAATGTGGAACGTATAAAGTGTCACAACTTCATTTTCTTGTGAGATTTATGCAAACTTTTTTTTCATAATCAATTTCATCCTATTCAAAGGCGGTGTAAATATCTCTGCGGGGATGATTCTGGAGCCCAAGAGGCGGTTAGGAAATGAAGAAATCCGGTCCGAGGGAGGCTTTAATAGAATTCACTTTTCCCCTCTCATCCCCTAGCGCGCGACATGATTTGGTAGAAATTTGCGCCAAAAATAACTTACAATTTTCGGTAAATTAGTGACGTGACGGGGGGATGATATTTTTCTGAATTTTATTCGTTTATACTCTGTAGGTTTTAGGGTAATCAGATTTATAGTGGTGGCAACCTACCACGAAATATTAAAAAGACATATGATCGTAAACTGTTAGGTATATAATGTGCACTAGAGTGCACTAGATACAGATACACTAAGTACACTAGGGAATATGTTACAAGAGATTGATACTAGATAATAGATTGATCTACCTACCTCCATTATAACTTGCATGTCTCCCCACTTAATATTATAAAGGTGAAAGTTTGGATGGATGGATGGATGGATAGATGGATGTTTGTTACTCTTTCACGCCAAAACCCATTGCGATGAAACTTGGTATGTAGATAGGTAAAGACCTGGATTACCATACCATATCAGGCTACTTTTTATCCCGATATTCCCACGGGATCGGGACTTACGCGGGTGAAACTGCTGGACGCTGCTAGTTACATATATTTTATTTATATGATGTATTTTAATAGAAAACATTTCTTGTGGAAACTTCATTTAGAATAGAAGACAATTAATTTATGTATTTTGTATAATTATTGTAAAATTTTTGAAATTTGTTACAACGATCGCCTCTAAAAACTATTGGTAAACCCGTGGTCGGCTCCTCTCTTGGTAAGCAGTAATTACACTGAAACTATTCGCTCAATGGAGAGCTGGGGACTCAATCAATTGCAGGAATACAATATGCAAGTACACCTCCAATTGACTTACATAAAATTTATACAAGATGAGTCCAAATATTTTTATAGTTGTTAATTAAAAGTACAATAATATTATGTAGTGGTAGAGGTAACAACGACAAATCAAGAGCCGTCCGTCTCTGCAATCTATCCAAGTTGAAAACTTCGCGATTTATTAACTGCCTCTACTTAATTAATGTTGCGGACAGTTTGTTGCTGGAAGTGGTAGAGTAATCTCAGCGCTAGAATGAGCGCACTTTATTTAAATGATCGTTTAATTTAGTTTAAATTTACTTTTATTTGAATAAATAATAACTTAAAAACTCAATTATTGTTATGAATAATGACCGATATATGTAAGATAGTTAGAACTGCCAAAATAGAATAAAGAACTTCACTATATATTAATCTACTAGCTGCGCCCCGCGGTTTCACCCGCGTAAGTCCCGGTACCTTTTCAATATCGGGATAAAAAGTAGCCTATGTGTTAATCTAGGTCTCCAACTATCTACATTCTAAGTATCATCGCAATCGGATCAGTAGTTTTTGCGTGAAAGAGTAACAAACATCCATACATCTATACATCCACACATTCATACATCCATACATCCTCACAAACTTTTACGTTTATAATATTACTAGGACTAGGATTTTTTATTCGTATGTCAGGGTCTCGAGAATATCTCAGAAGGTAGACAGAGGTTGCACACCCGAGTTTCTCCTGTTATATTTTTCTCCGAATGAATATGGGGCGAATATATTATTGTCTATTTCGTTCGTTGAATTCGTCATGTTGTAAATAATTTCGTAAGAAAATAATACAAAATAAAATTTCAGAAAACCGAGAGTTGAATCTAAGGTTTAATTTTTATATGTTTACGTTAGTGTCAGGTTTAGGTTAGTTCTAAAAAACAATTAACTCCTTAAAACAGCAGTAAAGCCCTTAATTTCATTACGGTGGATATTAAGAATTGGATGAAAAAAAGTTGAAGATGAAAATCCTTAAACATTATTTTTGTTGATCTATTTGTGTTAATCAGTCATTGTTGCGTACATATGAGTTAGGGGGGAATCAAATCCGCAACATTGGTAAATTTTTATTCAATAAAATTCATTTTTATCAAAGATAGCAGATGAACTAATTAAGACAATCTTTTTCTTGTATCGAAACTCAATCAGACCAAACAATCCCCCGATTGTTCTTTAATATTCAGTAAACATTTCTTTATATTATGAACTTAGGTTGTACATACTACTCTTCTTACCACATCTAGTGTCCCTATATCTCCGACTTCTGAAGTTCTGTATAAGTTCCAGTTAAGTGCGACTGATGTCGGCAAATGGCTCTAAGACAATCGCCGATGCGTTTAAACTCCAATTCTAAGTTGTTTGGATAACCCTTGCCTGGGGAGTACGACCACTTTGGTTGGGAAACTACTTTTTATAATGGAGATATGAAAACTTTGATTCGTTAATTAATATTTAGCGCAAGATGTCGCTTCTAGCGGAATGACATCTTAAATATTTACTATCCATAAGTAAAATTAATTTATTAACTCTCTAAATCAAATCAAATCAAATCATTTATTAAATTCATTACATTTTGGGTGAAAAAATTGTGCATGAAATATAATTGAATTTGTAGAACCAAAATCTGCCTAAGAAGGCGTATGAATTATTTGCTAAAGAATCAATTACAATATAACTTAGAAATAATTGGAATGATAAAATATAGACAAAAAAAAATAGTGATGTCAATGTCTAAAATTATCATCAAACAAAGATTATTTCATAATGTCATTAGATACAATCTTACTTTAAAATAAAATGTCAGTTAATTAAAAAATAAAATAAAATAAAAATAGATAAAATGTAAAAAAAAAAATGATAATATTAAATAAATGTAAAGAAATAACATGCCAATACGTAACTGCATTAAATCTGTACTAAATTATTATCATTCAAAAAATCATTAACACTGTAAATAACACGTTGCGCTCAAAATATGTTTTAATTTATTTTTAAATAGTTCTAAAATACATATTTTTATAGTGGACGGTATTTTATTATAGATTTTTGGTGCAATACATATCAAACTTTTGCTCATCATTCTTGTTTTAGCGCTATGTAAGCACAATCTGTTATCGTAGCGCCTATTTCGCTTTACTACTTCTGATATGCGTTAAAACAATTGAGGATTTTTGTGTACGAATAACGCTACCTCTAGTATGTATAGAGACGGAAGTGTAAGAATGTTATACCTGACAAAGTACGGCCTACAACTATCAGTTGACAGCAGACCAAACATGGCCCGCACGCAACGTATCTGAGCTTTGAGGACCATTACGCTATTTGTTGAATATCCCCAAAAAACGATGCCATATCGCAAGACCATGATAGGCAGTAAGGACAGCATCAATATTTAAGATATGGGATATTTTGTACAGTGCGTATGCAACTACTGATCTTTTTACATAATTGAGCTACATGGTCTTTATAGTTTAGCTGTCTATCGATGACTAAGCCTCATAATTTAGTAGAGATTTACCGGATGATTATTGTAGCTGACATTGATAGTTTTGTGAAGCTGAGGTCTTTGATTAAAATGCATGACATGCGTTTTTGTAAAATTTATTTTTAAATTATTGTTGTCTAGCCACTTAATAATCGAAGACATGCAGTCATTTACATAAACCTGATAACTGTCAGCTGTCTAATATGTATATCGATAATATATATCAAAACGACCTGTACATATACCATGAATGCTTCAATCAGACAAAATATAAAATAAAAAGCTGACTTATACGTTTCAAAAGATAATGTTTTGCTCCAACAAAGGGGTTGAAAACTTGAAACCGATAGCAGATAATCCCAGACAGACAGACGGACAGATAAACACCAGTCAGTTTGTCAGTCTGGACTTGTATCGGGGTTTGATATCTTTGAGAAAAGATATAGATTGAGACAGAGAGGGTTAAAATTGTGTTGAGAAAATAGTATCCTATTATTATAAAGGGCAAGTTGTACGGATGGATGATGTTTGTTACTATTTCGCAAAAACGAATGAAGGGTATGTGATGAATATTATATGTGTTGATAACTTTTTAAAGATATTGTGTAATTTGGGCAAGATATAAGGATAAATGTCAAGTAAATAAAATACAAAAATCCTACCATTTTGGCGTGCATTGCACGTACAGTTAGATTTACCCGAAAATAATGTGATTGCCTTAAAAAAAATCTAAAAAAAATTGTATGTTCACCACTATGGAGGTGAAACGGGCGGACGTACTAATCCTTTCACTTTTAATACATTTTACAAAACATTTTTACGGAAACAATCTTTGTATATTTCCTTTTGTTTAATAATTCCAAAAACTTGTTTTTTGTTTAGTTTTATTCTTCAACATTGGGTGAGCAACGCGTTCGTTGAAAAATGATAGGCGTGGAAAATAATTTTCATTAAATTGTGATGCCGAAGGGAAATTGGGGTGAGCGTTTTAATGGAAATCAGATGATAGCTGTAATAGAAATAGAAAAAGAGCTAAGAAAAGTGTAGATGGATTGTTCGGAAGATGAGATGGCAAGAGAAGATGAGATGGCAAGAGAAGAGAGATTAACATGCTTAAGATTATGTAGTTTTCCGTACTGTAGACTAGACAATGGATTGAGTCATGCCATTGTAATGTCAAATAATAATTTCAAGGCGGGAAAAACCAACTGCCATTGGTTTATACAAGTAAGCGATGCAAATGGGGGTTCATAAGTTATACCTAAGTTAAACTCTGTCAGCCAAATTTCTAAGTAACATCGCAGTATGGTTATTCCTGACCCTAATGTACCTATTGTATCCTCTAATACCTGTCCATTTCTTCTAGCACTCCCGGTGATTCTAGATCGTTTTCGGTCCATTCTGACGCAGCATATTTTAGTATAGATTTGGAAATGACTGTCAAGTTATATTACTTGCCGAGGTACGTAGAGGCTTGATATTTTTTGCTAACTGATATTATAAATGTGAAAATAAGTTTGTTTGTTACGCTTTGACCCCTTAACTACTGATCCGATACAAAACAGTACAGAAAAAGACATAGATTTTAGCCAGAAAAGAGTCTGCTCTCGAGTTTTAGATTGATTAACAACTTCCACATTCATACGTACGAATCCGCGGGAAAAAGCCAGGCATCAATAAACACAGACCGTGCCAAGCTATGCGTAGTCATGATACCAGTATGTTGAGTGTTGTTTGATCGACAATCAAACCGTGTGAGCACAGACACTTGCTCCAAGTTGACGTCCTATATATCTTACGGCTTAGTAATCATTAAAACAATAGGGGTCTAGAGGGACTTAAGCTTAGGGTGAGTGTGGCTTTATGATGTTATAAGGAAAAACATGATGCAGTTCTTTTCGTTTTGTATAGATGTGAATGAGATAAGGCGAAGAGAGATATAGTAAATGAGTTTTATATTAAAATTTCGATAGATATGTAAGATTATGCGTAATAAAAATTCAAAAATGTCTGAATTTGCGAAAGGTTTTTTTTCTTTTATTCTTTGCTAGTATTAATTTAACAAGATACATGTATTTGTATGCTCTGTAGATTTCATATAAACCAACCAAGATTATCGTCATGTTAATGTTTACTTTGTATTTTATTAGCGTCGGTTTCCGAATACTGCGTTCTTGTGATGATATGAAATGCAGTATTGGAATTCTAAAATTTATTTTCTTACGTGTCACAACTTTAGTGATATTCAAAATACTCAATATCCTCACTAAAGTGTGAGTTCACGTCCTCTTGTCGCCCGATATCCAACATTGTACAGCATTACTACAATGTTCCTACACGATTCAATCATCTCTATGTGATTCCCTGGCGGCTGTATCGATCGGTAGACTCGTAGTTTGTTTGTGATACTACCACCCTACTTTGTATAAACGTCGAGTATATACCTGGAACAAAAAAAATAATTGTTAGAAGCAAATCATTATACATAATATAGAAAGGTCTGGTCAAATTGTAGGAGCGTTATGTGTAGCCGCAAAATTTTGCTCGAAACACAAAACATTTTAATTTTTAACGTAATATAAATTTTTATGTCCTCTTCACCAATTTTCTTTTTTATTTTTTTTATGCGGGTATTTTCAAAAAAATCTGGACATTCCATCAAGATCCTTGGTATTAAATACTCATATTTTCATTTATATCAGACCAATAGTAATAGCAATAGTACCTCTGGCAGTCAGTTTTGAAGTTGAATTTATATTATTTATTATTAATTTATTTACAGGGTCATTAGACTCTGTAAGCTGTCATAGTATGTAATGTAACTTATACAGAAAGGTGTTCTCATACTTTAAAATATGACCTTTTTGTAACACTCTAATATATATAGAAAAGTTAGTATGCTAGTACGTTTTATCATGGAAAATCTGAAAGAGTTAATTATACAGGGCACACGCTATTTGCATATGTAGCGTCGAATGATTAGTGTTATAGTTAAGTCGCCCGGTTATTTGCTAGTTATTAATACCTATATTTTTTTTTATTTTAGAACAACATTAATCAAGCAATGGAATAAGTTGAGCTATTAAAAAGTTTAAACCCCACCCAATACACTTATGACGTGCACCCACTCCCACGAACCTCTGGTACGGAACGTAAATTGCATGTAACCTTAGTCGTCTTTGTCTCAAAACCTGCAGTACATGAAGCCAGGTTTCTTTTGTTTTTAAAATTCGTCACTTCACATAGAAAACTTGGCATCGAAAGTGATTTAATTAAAGTCAGATAGTGACGCTTGCATTAATCGCGATAAGCAATTTATTTAAACATCTAACAAAATTTAAATTATAATAAGCAAAGGAACCAAAAATTGGATACAATTTATAAATTCTACGTAAACGAATGAAAGCTGATTCCGAGGGAAATCATCCCAAATTGTTATAAAAGTACCTTTTAATTTAGAAGTCTCAAGGGCTGTCGGTCGGAGTACACAGCTTGATTTTATTTTTACATCGGAGGAAAATAAATCAAAATATTTTCACAATCTTTAATTTAGACAGTCCCAAGATGCTTCAGATATTTCTTGTACAAGGAAAATAAATTGGTAATATATTGTTGGACTCGCACCAAGAAATAATGATAAAAGAGAATTTTCATAAAAGCTTATTCATAAAGTTTACATTGAGGTTGTTAAAGTGCTGATTAAATAGTTCGTTCTCTACAATCAAAGTTGTTTTAATTTTGTTTCGCGGAAGGAAAGTTCAAGAAGCATATTACTTAAAGCGCCTAAAGAAAAAGCAAGAGCAACTCGGTAGCGAAACATTTTGTTATAATTTTAACATCAGGCGCTTATACATACAAAGCTGTAAGATGATAAAATCTGTTGTAGGCGAAACGTCTGAATTCCCTGTAATTTTATTATATGATAAGAAAATGTGAGGTTATTTCTTTCGTTTCTGTTGTTCAGCATATGTGACGTCATTTTATTAATATTACTATATTTTTCGCTAAAAGACATAAAAAAGGTCTTTACACGTATTTCTGAATATCCACACATGGGCTATATTTACGATATCGAAAAAATGACAATATTGAACTAACACATGTTGCACCACAGTATATAAAGCGGCAAACTGACTAAAACGATGTATTTACTCCTAAACCGACCGCAATCGTAAAATTTCTGATCACTTAGAGTTTTTAGAGGTACTAAACTGAATGTAGGGTATGACCACGAATTATCGACTACGGAAATGTGGTTTGAATACTCTTACTACTGTTGTAGAACAGTAGTAAGAGTAGTGTAAGAACAGTAGTGACATTAAAGTCCTTTAACCACTTAACAAGTGTGAGACGAAACGATAAAGATTTAACCTAATTAAACTAAAATAAACTTAGTCTAATCCTATGATGACATTCTACATTTGTTCCTTAAACACGGTATAAAAATATTTTTTAAAGTTATTTTATGAAAAACTATATTATAAAGAAAAACATGCTACATCAATTTATTCAGCATATTATTTATTATATATATTTCTTAGCATCAGCATCAGCATATTATTTATTATATATATTGTTGAATAATAAATAATAAATATGCTGTTAAACTAAATATAATTGTTAATATAAATGATTTATTCATATTACCATAATAAATCCCACCGTAGAAACGATATACATTTACGTAACTATTTCAAGAGTCATACATAAAACATCAAATCTAAATTAAATCCTAAACGTAAATACAATTAAACTCATTAATTAAATAAATTTGGATGCGTATCCCATATTGTCCATAAACGATTAATTTAACTGCCCATTTATTTGAGAAGAAAATAAAGGCACCGGACCGATAATAGGCGTTTCCACCCTACAAATAACTTGAATAACGTGATAGGTATTCTGATTAAAGATAAAGTATTTTATTGCATTAAAATTTTAGAGATTTTTGTTCAGAATACGAATGGATTAATACATGATATAATATTAATATGTTTATAAGTAAACACTAACATTTTAAAAGCAAAAAGGAATGTACCGTATTTATGAATAAATATTTAAAAATAAATATGAATTCAACTTCCTAAAATATATTATAATTCATTCATAATATATATGGCGACCATTCATCTTAGATATGAAAACCCGTAGGTATGGTTCATAAGTAAAGGCGTTTATTCAGTGTACTTGGTCTAAATTAGTCCTTTATTTCAAACTGTTATTTTTAGCAACATCTGCACTATAAAACAACCTTTATTATGGTTAGTCTTTAATTATGTTTATCATGTTTAGCTTTACATTCCCTTAATACATCATCCACGTAAACATAATTTTAAAGAGTATAAAATTAAACAAGGAAGAATATAAGCCAGCATCATAGTACAGTTTACGCTTTCTTAATATTTTATGCCGATATTTATTTGATTAAAATGACTGGCCCGTTGGCCTAGTGGTTAGTGACCCTGACTGCTATGCCATAGGTCGTGGGTTCGATTCCCATCCGAGTCTGGGTGTTCTTTATGTCCGTTCTTTGTATGTTTGTAAAGTCCCCTGCGACACAGAAGTAATTCCTAATGCGGGAGTTGTATTTAAAAAAAAAAAAAATTGGTCGAAACTTCTCTCTAATATTAAACGTAAATATAGATAGTTGGTGATCTTCCTCTCTATGATCTTGGAGCAAATCTTGTTTGTAATTTATTTTTTTGATAATTATGCTATCAAAAAGAAAAGAAGCATATTATATTTATATTCTTAGTGCATACAGTACAAATGAAACAGCAATTGTTATAGGTAGGAATGTTTGTTGTTGTTTTCGGTACGGTTCGGTAATCAAATAGAAAGACGTAGCTATGTTATATTTTTTTGGACAATCTACTACAAATTAAAATGTAGAATTATTATTAGAACATGGATTGATATGTATTTAGATTTTTTTTATAAGTAATTAGCTTAACAAAAGTATATTAAAACAAATGCAAATCCAAGTGTCTTCATGTAAACCTTTTTAAATCCTAAAATTTTGTTGATAAAGTGACCAAAACTCTAAATGCAAATATCAAATATCTTGAAGAGCTTTAACGGCAATCCTTTGGAAATGAAATATACAAAAGTGTAGCTACTCTTACGTTGGGAGCAGGACGAGGTTAGTCTCGTTTCAGCGTACGAATTGTGAATAAAACAAATTGTCTTCTTGGCGTTTAGCTCTTATTTCCATCCACTTCCCAGCTATTTCCCACTTACGGGGCGGTACAAAGCAAGAGACACAAGCGATTTGAAATGAGTTACAAAAGAGTCATTTATGTTCATTGTTTCGAGTTACTTCTACCTAATACCATCTACTCAATAGAAAATCTATATATAAAGTAGTGTAGTTAATTCTGTAGTCTCAATAATTCGTTTCATGAACGAAGAAAGATTTTTTTTAAATTAAATGCTTTTAAGTTAACATTTTTACTATGAAAAATAAAAACACCTTTGATGTGAAGGTCACAAGAGAAGTCCCTAAAGTCGTTGTGTAAAATTAAATTGAAATCAAATTATATTATAGTTCTCGCATCTATCTATGAGTATCTATTTTTGTACGGGACTCTTAAGCATAACATTTTTTTTTAGTTTTTTTTTACAATGACACGTCAGAATGACGTCAAACCTTCTGATGGACGGCTAGAGTGAGGTCTAAAGACTGAAGATCACTATTATAGATACGGATGACACTAAAATGGTGGCCTAGATTTTGACGGCCTCGAGAGATGCTTTTTTACGCCCCTCTTAAAGGACCCGGGATTATATGTCGAAGGGAACACGTGTGCTGGTAATGAATTCCTCATTTTAATGGTGCGGCAAAGAAAGGAGGCGCTGAACCGTTTGGTTCTTGTTGGGATTGTTTGCATTGTAAGGGGGTGGCACATCAGCGCACCACGTGGCGTTCTAGATAGGAAAGGGGAAGGTGGAATCAATTGGAAGAGCTCTTCGGAGCATTCGCCAAGGTAGAAGCGGTAGAATACTGCCAAAGAGGCTACGTTTCTACGCAAGGGTTCAAGAGTATTGGTGACCTCAGGACTTCCAATGATGCGGATAGCACGCCACTGCAAACTGTCGAGAGCCTCAAGAAGGTACTGTGCAGAGCCATCCCAGAGACGAGAATAGCATTCCACGCAGGAACGGATCTGTGTCTTTTACAGCAGATATCGCTACTTTGGCGTGAAAAACGGCCTCACCCTGTCCAGGACACCGAGTTTCCGAGAGACCGTTTTTATGACGCTCGACGAATTAAACTTAACGAGGTCCTCGGAACCACATGATATCAGCTCAGAAAATTGTTTTTAAAATCTATCCTAATCCGCCCTTAACTTGCGGCACGCATGGACCATTTCCCGTGTTCCGCACTGTCATTGCGAGAACACGCCACATCGTCAACCATTCAGCTTTACTTACATTCTCCTTATGTATACGTATCAGGAGATTTTCCCGCTGATTTCTTATTTTTATGGAATAGCAAATATTTAAACATAATTTAAGTTTTCTTAACGCTGGCATAGTTTTTAAAACCTCTAGTTATGTTAGGATGTTTGAGTACATTCATCATACTTCAATCTGTTTGGCATCTAAACAGAGACATCTAACTAAACCATTTTTCATTAATAGCATCATGACAAAGTTATTCTCTATTTATGTGTTGTAGTTCTGATGACAAATCTTTAATGTTATTTCCCTGCTGAGCCTTGGTTAAGCTGTTAAGCGTTTTTCAAAAACTGAACAACAAATAACAAATTATTCCTGGAATTTTTAAGAGCATGCCGACATCATTATACTTTTTGATATATTTTAAGATGTATTTAAAAAAAATCTACTGAAACTAATATTAATCTGAGAACAGAAACTTTACACATTGGAGTAGGACTATAACAAACATTAAACCAAATGAAAAGAGTCGGTGAGGGTAGGCCGAAGACATGTAGAGTGCGAGCGCGTATGAAAGGTCTGATGAATGTCGAAGCTGTTTTTCAGGATACAGCCTCGACATTCATGCCACCCCGGACCCGAACAAGTTGTGAGTATATATATTAAACTAAAGATAAGTAAACATTAAAAAAGTAAATAAAAATGTATCAAGTGAAGTGACAGACCGGGAGTTAAGTCAGAAAATGTTCAGCTAATAAGAGTTGGTGTGGATCCGTTAGCGGAGTCTGCGGGCGCAAATCATTCGTGAATAGCTTACCGTACTTATTTCCATTCCAGGCTATTGCACACATACCCCCTCAAGGATGGCGACATCATCTGACACACAGAGCCACAGGATGTGAAGGAAAGTTGAGGAATGGGAATCAACTTGATGAAGTCTCTGTTCGTCTTACATATGTATCATAGTTATTTCGAAATTTCATTAATTCATTGACATTGTATTACGTGTCTTATGGTACTTTCGCGATGCTTTTGTAAAGTTTTGATCACATCATCATATTGTTTGAATAAAAATTCAATGTAGGAATTCATTTTGTGCACCATGACACAAAATGTAACTCACCGTGAGTTACATTTTGTGTCACGGTTCAACTACTAAAAACAAGAAAACAAAGATGCTGCCAATTTTTATATTTATTTATGATATATATAATGATAGTTAATTTATGTTAAGGATTTAGTCTTTTCCCTGTATTAGGATTGAAGATTAATACCATTCACAGACCCAATTATGTAAATCCTCATTAAATTCTTAATATCGAAAATTATATAGTAAACTTCTCATCTGTGTGTTCGAGTCGCAAATGGCGAATCAGAGAAAACATGGCGCCTTAGTCGATGGAGCGTGAATTATATTCATGTGATATCGAAGAACGGATTACTGCCGATCTGATCGCATTCATGGCTCTGTTTGGCTATAATCTCGCCCTTAATGTTATTCTGGGTGTCTGTAGTGAAGGATTTGGAATATGCTGATGAGCACTGTGTGAAAGATAGTCTGTTTTCGGGATTACTATTTGAAATGTGTGGTTCAGGTTGTAGAGATTTATGTCAATGTTGTGTTAGTTTTATATAGTTTCCAAGGCAAAGTAATAACTTACAGCGGTACATTTCAGATATTATCTCACTGATTTACTAGTGTAAACTACTTGAGAAAGGTTGGACATTTCTAGTAATTATTTCAGCCACAGCTTAATAGTCCTTGAAGCATTTGACTTCAGGGCCTTTTATTGGTTTTTTAATAATAACTTTAGTTTTAAGTATTTCTTCAGTATGTAATTTATTCACAATGGTTTAAATCAAATCAAAGCAAATTAATGCAGCCTATTAAACACACATTTGTTTTTTGTTATTATTTTAGTTGAAGTTTTACAACGATATGTACTTTATTTTCATTCACAATGGTTTGTTACCAAATTTTTTAAACGGATATTTTGTAAAACTGAAAACCCATTCTTTATCGTATACCATTATTTCTTCTCCTCACCTAACATTAAATCTCAATGCCAATCGTGTCTGACTTCCCCAATTTCTTAGAGCAACAGAAACGATTTGTTTTGCTCCACGTCTCCGGTGATTTTTTTGCAGCCATTCCGATTTGTAGCTACCTCTCCCTCTAAGTGATGGTCCTGAGGTTTATTTGGAGGTTGTATTGTTTAGAACGGGTGGTTAAACATTGTTATATAATGGAGTATGTTTATATGCCTACTTGTATTCTCTGTTGACAAATTTGGGTCATTTTAAGTATTGTTAATCACGTAAAAAAACGTGGTTATTACACTAAATAATCATTATTAATAGTGTAATATCACTATTATTTATTGTTATAATAAAAATGAATAATAGTTATATTCGTTATATAGCATTTATAGGATTTATTTCAACGGTACGTGAACATTTTGTAAACTTGCTCTACTGGAAATAACATTTATTGAAAATATCGCAGAGCCTCGGTCTCAATACGCTGGGTGTAAACATACAACATTCAGAAGTGTTACTGGTTTACATTTGATTCTGCTTATATTACAACAGTCAAATAGGCAAAAATGGTTCAGGTTGTTCTCAATAAATATTTCCGGGAATTTCAAATAGAAGCCGATTTTATCAGATTTAAGTTATTGTATTATAAAGGATTAATAATGTATTGTATACTTATAGTTACCTTGACTAGCGAACTTCTCTTTTCCTTTAAATTTAGATAGCACCAGAGTTGCTGGTGCTTCAAATGTTAGTTACTGCTAACCCCTATCAGAATATTCATCACCCTCTATAATTTTAGTTACAAACAGAAGGATAACATAAATACACTTCTATGTAATAAAATATACTGAGTCTTACACAGCAAATGTTTACTTCATAAAAATCATAACACTGAATACTTTCGCAAGTAAACATGTGGGTGGCGGTCAGAAAAAAAAATGATCCAATCATGTACCAAAATGGTTTCAAGATTAGTTTTCTTTATGCTCGGGAGACAGAGGGGGTAGACGAGGGTACGTGGACATCAATCAGTACTCCCCCCTCTTTAGCTCCTCCCCTGTCGGAGTCCGACGCTGACAGGGCCGTGATTTGTCAAGGTTCATGTTTGTTTTATAGTACACTTGGTACTGAGAATTTAGGTTTGAATTATTTGTAGATAATAGAGATTTTTTTACTATTATTAAAATAAATATTATATTTAAAATATATCTACTGACGTAATAAAGGTTATTGTCGAATTTGTTTATTATATCTATGAAGTTCTGCTTATTATTTTGTTCGTATTGTTCGCGGAACAAAAGTTTATGCCTTTATATGTTTTTAAACATACAATAAACTTTAGTAGGAGAAAAGTAAACCACATAAAAGTTAGAAAAAAAAAATGAATGGACCCATTTTGCTTTAGTCTGACCCCATAATGTAATAATTTGGGAAAACCAGGGCAGTAAATACACGTATTGTCTAGCAGTCATTTACAAAAGTCCGTCCGTTTACCGTTTCACCTAGTACCTAACCCCCTTATTTACTTAGTATATTAATCTTGAAATTTTAATAGTAGAATGTCACTATTACAATAGATTTAACATTAAGAACTATTTACAAATTAACGCATAATAATTTTTATTCATTATTCATATTAAATTGTATGTACGAAATCAAACTTAACTCGGGTTTATTGAGGGAAAATATCAGAGTTTTGTTTCAGCAACTCCTTGAGAGAGGGTGTATAGAGAAAAGACTAATCAAAGATTAAGGAGCACAGTCATTGGTAACGTCAATGTAAACAGATTAAACTAGATACTAAAAAATACTTGACAAAATTATTTAAACCTGCCTGTAACTCAACTTGTACTAAAGGCATAAATATGTTATTTGACGTGTATATGTGGATTGAAACATGTGCGCCGTCGCCTAATCTACTTTAGAAAGAGAAAGCGAGGCAAACTACTTCACAATTTTTATTTATATGGCGATGACACTCACAGAATTAAATTTACAACTTACAGAATATTAATAGGGACAAAAACGAAACTTAGGCAAAACTTAGAACATTTTTAAAGATTGCGATTTTTATAAATCTTGGAAATAGGAAAATCTAATATTTCCGTCACTTTAAATCGCAATATTTCCCCATTTCCCAACTATAGACGTCTATGAACGTCTAAAGTCTCGGGCAGAACGGCGCATCACGTCGCCGATATCATTCATCACGGTGAACCAATTTCCGCTTGTTGATACTTGCCCTTATTCGATATTGTTGATGTATCACTTTTTGTGCCGAAGCCTCGAGAGTTCTTGAGGAGTTCACGGTATTTGGGATTAGATTGCGAAGTATATTACAACATATTGGATGTATATTGAGTAACCATATTTGTGGTATATGTATAAGGAAGAGACTAATTTTGCAACAAATGTTGATCACGCAGCATAAGATGGCAATTAACTTTAAGTTCAATCTATTATACACTTCTGCCTACTCCTTGGAGTATTTAAGTAAGTTCAGGAATGAAACAGTTTTTAATTTAAATCGTGATTAACCATAATATACTCCTTCTAACATTTATTGGTTGATTAAATAATATTTCTGCAGATATAAATATCTTTAAAATAAACATTAACGGATTATCAACAGCAGATAGGCTCGTTCCCAAAGGTCCGAGATTCTATTGTTCGTATATTGCAACTAGCTCCAAAAACATATAAATAATCTAAATAATTAAGTCTTCTTAAATTCCCACCGGCTCCAAGAGATTTATTAAAAGCACTGGTTAAAGTTCATACATACATTCCCAACGGCTGCAAGAGTTTTTAGATGTTTTTAGATTTTTATTTCTTTTCTTTCCCAACGACTCCATGGAATTATTCGGTATAGTCAACAACAAAGATTCAGGTAAAAATTATAAATAAATAGGTTTGTATTATTTCATTAAATAAAAGACAATGTAGGTACAGATAAGTAAGGGTGTATTGTAAGTCTCAGAATAATCACACTCATCTCTATCTTAGATTAAATAGTCTTTAACATTGAATATTTTATATCATCTCAATGCACTTTACACTTATATAAACTTAAGCACTCTACACATACAATTACAATTAATGTAAGCTGTGTAATCTTGTAATGTTCACTGACTGTATTTTTAAATAATCTCTTGGAGCCGTTGGGAATTTATGTATAAAGTTTATAAAAATATTTAGTTATTTACAATATTATTTGCATATTTATGTATATTTGGAGCTGGTGGTAATAAAAAACAATATAATTTTGGAGCTCATGGGGCCTTAGGGAAAAAAAAATTATTATTATTTAAACAAAAGTTTGGAGCCGTTGGGAATCTATTTGTGAACCTTAAATTTTTGAGAACAATAGGATTTTGGAGTTTTCAGAATAAACGCGCAGATAGCGCCAGTAGGAGTAAAAAAAATATATACCAACGTTTTCCCTAAACTAGACCATAAATTGCATGCTACTAAACCACCATGATTAAGTGGTGATCGGACACAGGGACGTAATGAAACCCTAAGACCCAAGTAATGGAGTCCGAACCAACCCGACGTTAAAAATTGGCTGAATATGTTGTTTATGGGTATGTGATTTAGTATTTTGAAAATAGCGACGTAAGGGACTTGTACTGTTCACGATGGGAGACCCCTTTTTAAGATGCTCGTGAAAACTAGGTGCATAAAAATTTGATAGACCATTTGTCCTTTGATATATGATCGTTTTAGAAAATCGTAGGTACATCCGACGACGTTACCAACTATCAATGCATTAATGAAATGGGAATATCTATTCGTAATTACAGCTGACAAGAAACGTTCATAGTTTCCGTGTGAAAAATATAGATATACTCACTATGAAAAGAAAATCATATTATGTAGTTATAATTTATCTTTATAAATTCAATGCGTCTCAATTATGGTAAATACAAATAAGCTGCATTCTTCATTTTACACCTTCACTCACACATTTCAAATTTAAATGGGACCGGCCTTGAATAGAACCAATTCAATTAAAAAATAATTATTGAAATGGGTTCTCACCTTATTACGGTACCACATAATAAAAAACAAAAGAATAGGGTATCTCGATTTCTGGTTAGCCAAATTACGGAATATTTTTAACATCGCTGTAGGATGTATTGTTCTATCTCTGTCATAAATCATAAAAATAGTAACTCATTTTAAAATTAGGAAAATTTAAACAATTTTAGTACCGATACCACGTCATGACGAACGAGTAACATGGTGTCTAGCGTTTTCAGCAATTTGTGCGCGGAATTTAAAAATGTATGCCACTTATCAATTGAATAAAATTTTAGTAAATTTTGTGGTGCCTTAATCAAAATCAAAATCAAAACCATTTATTTCAATTAAACCAATAATAGGTATTTTTGAATTGTCAGGAGTAGGAGTCAGTCAGACTAAGTCAGTCGTGAAGCTAGTTACCTGTTCCAATACGTAAATCCTATGGAGAAGAACAGCAAGAAACTCCAAGGACACTCTTTTTCAAAATGTTTTTTACAAATTTCTGGTTACATTGCTTATAAGCGTAAATGAAATGTGGGGACAATGTAACATACCTATTATTCTAAAATATAAAAAGACGCGCTAATGACTACTATAAATATTTAACTAATAGCAGTCCGGAGATGACCAGCCCCGACCAACGGCACCCGTTCACGAGCATGACGCACACGCCAGCCATCGTACAGATCAACCATATTGAAAGGAATCGAACGACCCGACATATACGCCACCATTGGCAGGCCTTCTAGGCGAGCATGACATACTCAGAACTGCCAAGCAACTTAGGAAATTGGACAAATTAGGATCAAATTGAAACAAGGGTGTTAAAAAAGGGTGTAAACCCTATTAAAAACCTTCTCCTTTTTTTAAAATACGGGTTTATCAAAATTGAAATTCTATTTATTTAGTACCTTTCTTTTGTCACACTTTTTTCTTTTATGAAACCTTTTGTAAAGACAATTGTGAATAGAATAGAAATCTAACTACTATATTTACATTTATTGAAATGGTTGATCGAAAATGATAACTCACTTTTAAATCAGAAAAGCTTTGAGTGCAACATATTTCGCAACGATGTCCATTGGTAACTTAGTGCCATCGAAATTGGCACATAAGTTAGCGACCGCGCCAATGGACACGCCAATTCAATATCTATTCAAGCGCCATTTCCTCTATAGAAACAAAATTGTAGGTTATGATTTTGTTCTTTGAATGGAAAGATCTTGCTGTAAATGGGCGTGCTTATCGAACAATCGGCAAGGAAAAGTGATCTGTATTGTTTACAACATAGGACAGTTAAACCACTTCGTGGTATAGTAAATTTTTTATACCTACGAGTACGCTGAATGGCTAGAACGAGTGCCTAGCTCAGTAGAATCACACGTGTGAGTCCAGTGCAACGTACGTCGCCATACTTGGTAATTATCAATTGTCAGCTTTAAATTATTTCATTCTTATTTTGATTCACTTGGAAGTATAAAAATATACAGCATACACATAGCAAAATATCTACGTGTTTTTAGTAATACTTTCAATGTAGTACGTCCTCGCATTCATGAGAAAAAAGATCTCGGCATATTGACAGATGGACAAAGGAGTAGTCCTATAAAGATTTCATTTTTATTTTTGATAACAGATTCGACAAGGCGCGCGTGATACCCATGTTAAAAACTTAAACTCTATTTATTTGTATATCCGTTTGTTTGTTGCGCTATTACGTCTTAACTACTAAACCGATTATCATGAAATTTTACATACCCAAGGTACAGAAGGGACATACAGTCAGCTCATCTGGAAAAAAAACTGTTCCCAAGGGACAAAAAATAACTTTAACCTACCAACACCTACCACTCACGAATTTTATTCTAGGAATACTGTAATCTTTAACACTTAGGGAGATATAGCCACGATGTTTTGTGTGTTATTTCGTGTTGTGTGAAAATTTACCGCTGCATTATTCGAAAACTACCAAGTCCGAAAGCAATGCAAACTACAACAAATTGTTGGACCAACAACAACTCCCGTGGAACATCAGCGAGAAGTTTAAATTATATTTCTAACAGAGTTCGGCATTAAAGACCTCAGGAGCTCTGTTTCGTCTAGTTTTAGATGAAGCATGACATTTAAAAAATATGTGTTATTTTTGTGGTGACTGGATCACCAGTCATCATATCCAGTATCCGTTCACAAACAATAGACCGTCAATAGGAATATCTTCCTAAATATGTAAAAGTGCCTGCTAAATCCGACTGTAATTAATATCTTTTGGTACAAAAAGAAGTCTGGCTATGATACCAACACATTATTAGGGAAATTTACAGAATCAATGTTATGACGACTTGGCGAGGCGGTAGTGTCTTCAACAGAAACAATGTTATGACGACTTGGCGAGGCGGTAGTGTCTTCAACAGAAACAATGTTATGACGACTTGGCGCGGCGGTAGTGTCTTCAACAGAAACAATGTTATGACGACTTGGCGCGGCGGTAGTGTCTTCAACAGAAACAATGTTATGACGACTTGGCGCGGCGGTAGTGTCTTCAACAGAAACAATGTTATGACGACTTGGCGCGGCGGTAGTGTCTTCAACAGAAACAATGTTATGACGACTTGGCGCGGCGGTAGTGTCTTCAACAGAAACAATGTTATGACGACTTGGCGCGGCGGTAGTGTCTTCAACAGAAACAATGTTATGACGACTTGGCGCGGCGGTAGTGTCTTCAACAGAAACGTCGGAGAAACGCTATAGATTCTTCAAATATTAAAAAAAAAGGGCGCAGTGTCTGTAACTGCAGAATATGCCCTTTTTAATATCGGCGAAAAGTTGATTATCTTACCAAAACTATAAAAGCAAAAGGTTGTAAGTGTAAAACTGTTGAACGGAATTAGATAAACTTTGGTCTAAAGGTAGTTTATGATCTAGATTAACAAATAGGATAACCAAGGTAAACGAGACCCACGTGGGCGAAGTCACGGCCAATAGCTAGATTCTTATTATTACAAAAGTTATTCGGCTCTCAAACAAAACAAAACATTAAATACGTCATCCAGATAGCAGTAATAACTACCGAACTTCTGCTCAAAGTACTAGTTATTTACATTCCTAGATAATCGTCTTACCGATACATTCATATGGAAAGTACACTGCCGACCACCCGACCCGTACGCTATTATCTGACCACAACACTAAAAGCGCATTGGATGTCTTAATAGTATGGTGAACTGTTGCTCAATTATCGATAAAAGGTGGTGCTACAGACTATCGATATTAGAGGAGTGTACTGGACTAAAATTGTTTGGAGCCATATGGCAAATGTGAGTAAATAATTATTTGGTATGATGTAACATAAAATAAATCACAGTAAATTGCATCATATTAATTTGATATTTATTACAATATACAGATTGAGTTTGTGATTGTTTATTTTTCGTAACCAATTTATATCTTTGAATTAATTGACTAGTGTGTTTTATTATTTAAGAAAATTTGCTGCTAATGGGAAAATATTAATAATAATAACTCCACACATCTCACACACGGCCGTCTGATCCCAAACTAGGCAGAGCCTGTACTATGCTAACCTTACTGTTCTTAAATATACTTATATATTTCTAAACACATACATATTATAGATAAATTATACCCAGACACCGAACAAATAATCGTGCTCATCACACAATTATTTGTCCTGGGTGGAAATCGAACCCGCGACCTATGGCTTAGCAGTCAGGGTCACTAACCACTAGACCAACAGGCCAGTCAAGTCGCCAGCCAGTCAAAATAACAACTAAAGTTCCAGGTTTATTACAAAAAGTAGGCATTAATTTTGTCAAAATTACATCATAATCGTCACCTCAACTTAGATTGATATAAGATGCTTATTACACAAAATCATTAAAAAATATAACAATTATCTTAACAAACACATACATAATAAATTACATGCTAAAATTATGACACGTTACATGCTCTTTTACATTACAAAACCGATTCCGACCTTTTATAAAAATATCTATTTATAATGCAGTGTACTATGTCAAACAGATAAAACATGAAGTTGACATACTTAGAAGTAGAGATGTTCGTAATATATATCTCGTTATTAGCACTACACAGCTGTGTATAACATGATACAGGAGTTGCACAGACTCACTCAGAATTATATAGATATCAATATTCTCTGTCGATACTAAGCACAGCTCTAGGCAACACAGGTGTTCTGTTCGTCGCGATCAATTAGTCGATAAGCGCTATTTACGGCACTATGACCATAATCTGCAGTGCAAAATAAATACCACAGACATTTTACATTTTGTATTTCAATTCTAATATTGACTTGAATTATGAAAATTATAAGTAGAATGAGGAAGACAAATTACGTTCATTTTATTTAAAATAATGACGTCATATGAATAAATTGCTAAGGTCAGCAATATTACATATATAACACCTAGCCATTTCCCTGCAAGTTTCATCTACTCCTACTCCGCTCCTAAAGGATGTCGTGGCGTGATTTTAAACAAATACCTACGTCAAATCCAAAAATATTTATTTAGGTACGCTGATTGGTAGTGGAAGATACGCATAAAAAACTCATTTGCGTCTTTACACATCGCAAGCAGAGGCTACTTTGAAGACAAAATGATCCTATGAGCTAACAGATTGACAGTCAACAACGTCGGACGATCCATGTTCTTTTGTAAGGCTATTTTGTTTAGTTGGGATCCTAAAATGCTAATAATGGATTGAATGTCTTCATTTTAAATGCTGCTTAAATTTTAAATGCACGATAAAACAGTGCTGTATTACATTATTTCACTAAATACATGTAAACTATTTGGTGATTTAAAAGAGTGGCCGTGAGGTTGTTTGCCCGATTTCTTTTCACAAGGCTCAACTATTTAGAAACGGGCGGTTATAGATCGAAACTGGCAGATTTATTTTTATATATTATTCGTTTTACTTTAAATATATTTTTAAATAAAAATATTTGACCTTACATGCTGTTACTTTGTCTATAATCAGAAGATTTAAAACATTGCAACACTAACTTTTAAACTTTCGCGTTCCATGATATAATATTATCTACGTATGAACCGCGAGGTCAGATGGGTCCTTGTCGCACTGTGTGTACCGCAAGCCTACTCATACGGATAGGTACCTACACGCCACGTCTCATCATCATCCCCGACACCTGCAGTCTGTTATGACTTCACTCAAGAACAGAGCATACGATCTTTGTGACCCTGAACATTTGGAGCGAGAGCTGGATCATGTTCAGGAGGTACTTAAAAGTAACGGATATCAGGTGAATGGAACACGGAAGCAACCGACAATGAGACGCAAGCATCCGGAGGTGAACAGACAACCAGCCTACATGCCATATGTGAAAGGAGTAACGGATAAGATCGGCTCCGTATTAAAGAAATACTCCATTCCGACAGTATACACACCAGGCATAAAGGTTCAAAACATCGTGGGTACACCGAAGGACGTCTTGCCGTTACAAACTCCAGGTGTCTACAAAATAAACTGCAGCTGTGGTAGTTCCTACATAGGCCAAACAAAGCGGACCATTGCTGAAAGGGTCAAAGAACACATCGCTGCTGTGAAGAACCGACAGATTAGCAAATCAGCGATTGCAGAACATGCACTCGAAGCGGGCACCAATCACTGGATTGAATTTCACCGTACGCAAGTCCTCTCCACGGAACGTCACTTTTACTCAAGAGTTGTACGTGAAGCGATTGAAATTAAAAAACACAAAACTTTCAATCGGGAAGATGGTTTCAAATTATCTACAGCGTGGAATCCAGTGATAAAAAACATGCCACCTCGCTTTTATGCGCAGTCGGGTGAACACCAGAATAGGGCCACATCGGTTTGCTTACAGAATAGGGACACTGTTAGTATAGTATGTGACGGTACATGGCGAAACGAAAATATCAAAAATATCAAAAAAGTGGAGGTGGATGAAGAACCTTCTACCTCACGATGTCGGCGACGGAGGGCGTGCACCGCTGAGCCAGTCAGCCTGTGACCACGGCCAGTGCAACCTGGTCGAAACGTCAGGCAATTCAGAGGTATGTAATACCTTTTCGTGATCGCGTTAATTCCCGTTCATACGTAGATAATATTATAACATTGCAACAGTCCCATTTTCGTAATCAATTTATTTTTGCTGGTGTGCTCTGTGAATTTAATCGGTACGAGGCCGGTCGCTATGCTAACTTAAGCTTAAGCTGACGCAGTTGCATCGAAATCCAATAAAGCTGGTCAATTTGATGTTATTAAAAATAACTGCAACATATTTGTTTAAGTTTACCTATGTTGCTTATATTGCTTCTTTGTACTTGGGAGCTTTTTGTAAAATCGTCATATTTTTTTGAACTTTTTCATTTGTTAAATTGCGTTTTTACTGGAAATACAACTATGCAGTTGAACTTAATATGCAAAACTGTATCTGTATACAAAATTTCATCAAAATCGGTAAAGATGTTTTGGAGATACCCGAAATATAAATACAGACATAAAAAATGCATGGGTACATAGAAGAATTGCTCTTTTAAAGTAATAAGATTACGTATTGTAATAATGAGACGCGGTAGCATGCTTAATTGCTATAGTGTTGTACTTGGTTGAAATGGTTGCGGTTTCAAATCCCACCCCGTTCACTACCAGGGCAAACGACACCTTACACAAGTTTGTAACATAGCTCTAACCAATGTTACTTGCCAGTATCATATCATTTATATTTATAGTTGAGATAACATGTAAAAGAAAGAAATTATAGATGTAGGAGAAGAATAAGATAGTAAAAAAGAAACATGTTTCTATGTTTCTGAAACTTTTTATAAAGTAATAACTACCTACGTAAGAATCAACACACACACACACACACACACATTCTATTGTCTACATATTTCAATCGATCAGTAAGATTTGGACATTACCAAGTAATCATACACTTCGACTTCAACACACCTATAAGAAAGTAATGCTAGTGAGATTAAATAATAAAATTGGCGCAATTATTCCTTAGCAGAACTGTCTTGTGTCGTGGCCGGAAGAGCGTCCGGGTCCGGAAATAAAAGTTGTGCGGGATGCTGCAAAGTGTGGAGGGGGTGGGGGAGGAGACTTCGTACTAATCCGTGGTAATCCCCGGACTCCGCAGGGAGGCTTAGTCGGTAACGGTCTTTGTAAGTTTGTATTATACGCATAAGATTGTGTTGATATTTATTTCTGCTTGTGGAGGAAATTCAGATATATTTTTTTATCAGGTTTTTATTTCTTTGGTATATATTGTGTTAACGACCGTGTTATATGATAGCGACAAACTTCTTAGCAAAAATTAGAAAATTAACAATGAAAAAATTTAAGTAAGTAAATATCTGCGAAAATATGTCCACTTTGCACGATGTTATAATTATGACTGTATATTTTACGGTAAATTTGGTATAATGTTGTCTGAAATGACAATAGACATGGCATGACGTGTTATGGCGTTATAAACAAAAAACCATGGACGACAATTATCAGAGAACTTCTAGATATTATATTACCAGTATTTCAAGAAACAAAGAAATTTGAGTATTAGGTCTTTTCGAAATCTTTCTTAAAGTAGAGGCCTTATAAAATATTTTGCCAATAGTAGGTATCCTCAATCTACTTATTAAGTCATCCATATATCATGGCTATAACGTTAATTCCTTTGAATCTCTACAACCTGTGGCAGCGTGAGGTCCTCCGTAATCCTTTGTACAACCCATGCGTCTTCAAATACAAGTCGAACAGCATCTGGGCGGAGCACTAACATGGACTGAACTTGAATTTAGTGCTAAACGTAGATTTAATACGAGTGTCGGCATTGGAGTAGCTCTAGCTAATGAATGCCGAAGGACCGATGGCAGTTAAACGGGGCTTAGAGGGAGACTGCGAATCGGTAAACGGAAGGTATGATGACACTCAGCCAAATGGACCGACGAAGGTAGACTGGATGCGGAAGGCAGAGGACCGGGTGCTATGGCGCGCATTGAGAAACACACATACAATAGGCTAATTGACTTGACTTGACTATGTATTTATTACATACATATGTACATAGGCACAGATGGGTAGACAGAGATGATAGACCGCCATTATTTACTAACTTTCTGACGTATAGCTTGCGCCTCTTTCATATTCATCACACCTTTATACACGCTCGCTCGCCTTATACAATAATATAAATAGTTGAGTTATAACTTAAAAAAACCGGAAAAGTGAAAATCGGACTCGCACTCCATACAAACTCAGTAGTTGGTCAATATCGTGAATCAATTTTCAAAGATAAGTCTGTAATCGCAAAAAACTTTTTTTTTAAGTGATATAACAACAAATGACCGACTTCCGGATCTTTCTTTTACTTGTGCTGTGAGATCTAGGTCAATGTGAAGGTACGGTTATAGGTTTTTATATCCTAACGAAATGTTAAAATATATGTCTTAAATGCCTGTATCTTTTGATTGCGTTAACTTGGAAGCTTGATTAATACAGCTTCAAGGTGCCGCAGACATTAGTATTTTTAACTTGATACCTCTACGAGTTCCTGAGAAAAAGGGTATTGACAGACGATCGTATATGGGTTCCATTTTGTTTCTTTTGAGGAACGGAACCTTTTTTTTTATTATTCTCTGAAAAGTAATATCTGGTTTAGTTTCTATTTTTGTACAAAATATGAGTTTTTTTTTATATGGTATAGGGGGCCAACGAGCAGACGGGTCACCTGATGATAAATGACAACCGCCGCCCATGGGCACCTGTAACTCAAGAGTCACAAGTGCGTTGCCGCCCTTTAAGGTGGGAGTAGGGGAAGAGGGGGAAGAGTGGGAAGAGGGGAGAGGGGGATTAGAGGGGAGGCGAGGGGGAGAGGGGAGGGACGGGAATAGGGGAGAAGGAAGGGTTAGGGCCTCCGGTAACCTCACTCACGCAGCGAAATGCAATGCAAGCATTGCTTCACTGCGGGCTTTCTGTGAGGCCGTGGTATCCAGCGGAGTCGAGCCGGATACGTGCCGAAGCATGAGTCGCCCTCGTTAAAAAGAGTATATCTTAAGTATGAGTTTTATTTTATGTAACATTTCTGGACATTCATATACTTATTTGATTCATGTAATTCATGTCAGTCCTATGTCTTACAGAATATTAACCTATCGGTAAATTTTCAAGACTGATTTTTCAGTGACGAAATAAGGTTTCAGTATTTAAATTAATGAATACTCCTGAAATTTTTAATATTTAATAAAATCAGATGTGGTACGGATAAGACCAAGTCTTTGGTCAGTACTAAGTTTGAAAGTCTTTAAGATATGTAAGTTTACCATCAAAATACTCAACATGTTAAACAGTCGCGACTTTGACAGGATCAGGCCGATTATCTAGCAGATAGTTTTCTAACCCTTAAAGTACAGAGTTGTGGCAACCCTCTAAGCCTTCAGCCCTGTTGCTGATGACAAACTTTGTGTTGTATTGAACCTCAAACGGGGATTATGGTGTGGTACAATTTAGAAGAAGTGCGTGAAACAAATTAATGTTTTAACGAACTTACAACATTCAAAATTAAAAGAAAAGAAAAAGAAATTAGCTGAAATGATATAAGCTTAAATCTTTCACATGTTTTAGTTTAACCTAACTGAACAATAAAGAGACTGAGTCAAATTTAATAAGTTTAAAATTGTCACTTTCTCATGTAACTGTAAGAACGATAACGACGACATTGAGTTTAATCCAATGAATTAAACTCAATTTTGTCACATGTGTTACGTAAAACACAGAAACAAGCTCATTTTTATCAACACACATGAGACACATGTTGATATTATTGTCAAAAGAGCGTTGAAAGCACTTGGCTTTATAATGAGACTATCCAATAATTTTACTGAAGCTAAAACACTTAAAATCTTATATTGTACCTTTGTCAGGAGTCACCTGGAATATGCGTGTCAGATATGAAACCCCTGTTATCAAAAATATATCGACCGTATTGAAAATGTTCAAAAGCGCTTTATCAAATACCTCTGCTTCCACCAACATATTCCATATCAGTCTAGTAATTATTATCAACTTTGTCGTAAATTTCATCTCTTACCTCTTCATAATCGTCGCGAGATAGCTGATTTTATCTTCGTCCTTCGAATATTAAATAATAATATTAATAGCGCCGAGCTCTTATCTAAGTTTTCCTTTAAAGTACCCTGTAAGTCAATCCGTTTTAACCCACCGCTGCAAGTACCAAGTGCTACTACAAACTATAGGCAAAATAGTCTTATAGTGAGAGCAAGTAGAAACATTAACAGTGTTGACCCTTTTTAGACCAGTGTGCCCGCGGCAAGAAGGCGTTTGAGTCTAAATTTTTTCAAACCTACTAACTGATGTTATGTTTCATTGCGAAGTGAATTTGTTTTATGCATGTGACGTGTTGTTTTTGTTTAGATAATTGCGTATTTATCTTTCTGGGTGTTACGCGTGATGTGTTTCAATGAGTTTGTTTGCATATTGTTTGTTATTCAATTACTATAAGTGAGGACTTGTTATTGGCTCTCTGAAAACTAAATTCTCCATTTTTATTATATTGTTATATAGCTGTAAGTCTTCCATGCATTAAATAAATAAAAAAAAAAAACTATGACGCTGTAACTTAGTTTATTTAAAAAACAATAAATTCAAAGTTATAAGTTATGTTATTAGTTAAGTATACGTAGTTCTATATATAATAATAGGTAGAAAAAAGTTTTGTTTGTATACTTGCAAAGTAATTAAAGCTAGAGAACGGTGGGTTTATCAATGTAACTGAAAAGTTTACGAAAGGCGAACATTCACAAGTTTCAAAACCGCTGTCGCTTATGTCTTAAACTACACAAACCAACCAATAGCATTCGAGTAAAAGATTAAGAAGTCACCAGACGAACACGCTTCCTTACTTTGTTGCTTTAAGCCAGGGCTGGCACGAACAACTTAACGAACATAACTTTTATTTATTAGTTCCTTTAGTGCCGATTTTATTAGTAAGTATTATTAGTTCAATTTGCTTTTAACATAACGCTTTTGAATATAGTTTGAAGAAATTAGTGTCTTTAGAACTAATGATTCCCATTTTAATTGTTTCTCAAAGTAAGATTCTGTTTGAGAAACGACACTCTGTAGTTTTTCATTATATAATATAATCTATTGCAATATTTGATCTATTTCCTACTTATTTATTTAATTAAGTGTTGTCCATTTCATTTCATATATAAAATAAATCATATGTAAGAGATTGTTTCGTCATATCAATTTCAATAAAACCCTATTACATTAGTACATTTATGAAGCTACACAATTCATCGTAAATTTATCAAAAATAAATTGGATAGGAAAACAGTCTTTGTCATGAATTCCAAGAGTAATTTCTTATGTATATTGTGTTGCTTATATGTTTTTTTGAACTCCAGTTCAACAAAAAATTGCTGCAAATAACACTATCCAATTCGCGACACAGAACTTATTCGTGAATGTTAGACCATTTGTTCACGGAATAAATAAAATCATATCACGTACGTGTCAACCTTGCGTCACGCACACACTTGTATTAAGAGCAGCGATCAATCATATCACAGCCATCGGTTTACACGCACATGGACGCACACATGTACATAAATCCCGTAATAAAACATTAGTGTGCGTAATAAAAGAATAAGGGGTGGTACTTGCTACCCTAATAATATACGCAATGAGATTTTCTTGTAACAGGGCACCATTTTTTGGCCTTTTATTGTAGTTGTGATGTTGCCTTAGAAGTGGTTTTTTACGTTGTAGTCGAGTAGGTTTTGGGCATTTATATGTTTATATTATTATTATAGGTCATGGCTATTACATATTTCATAAATATATCGTGTAATACCATTTATCACTGAGGGCAAAAAAAGAAGGGAAATATTACATTATTGATAAAAAATTTATGTACTTATACACTCCAGGAATTTTTGTATGTCATAATTTTAAAAACTAGATCTATCTAAGAGCATATACCATGACCTACGTGATTATATGTGTCCATTTCTTGCTTGTTTACTTTTCTTTGTTACATATCATATTGTAGCCTAACTAATATTATAAAATGGGAATTCAATGGATCATCATGTTGTACACAGGGAATTTTTTCACATAGGGAAGTACTGTGCCCGTGGAATAGAAAAAACAAAGCGAAGCTGCGAGGAAGCGCTAGTTAATATTATAGTTTTATATTCGCGTGAATCACTATATTTGGTTTCCTTGCATAATGTATGTATATTATGTGTTTATTTATTTTATTAACTAATTAAAAGTTTATCTTCCAATAAGCACCAATTCTCGAACAAAATCACGTGTAATAATTACTCAGCATATTACTAATAACTACAACTTACAACTTAGATTAACTTGAGCAACTATGGCAAAAAAGTTCTCAGGAATTCGCTGAGAGCTGAATCGAAAAATTTAAGGAAAGATCTCTTCGGGAAATTCAATTTAGTTATTTGCAGCTTAAAGTTGAATTTACAACCGGCTTATGTTGTAGTTAGAATAAAAATAAAGCCGTGGTTTAGTTAAACTAATGTAGATGGTTAGTTCTGCATTAGTTAATCAATAAATTACCGGGAAAGAACCAATTAATTATCTGTGAATCACACAAATCTTAACTAATATTATAATTCAGCTTTATACCCAATTTTATACCCTATGATTAATGGGGTTTCCAAGTTTATTGAAATAGGTCGTAAGGTGTACCTGCTGCTGGTGAGTATTGCTTTAAAGATAACTAGCAAAATTTGAATCATATTTTTTTTATTTTTTTTTTTTATTAGAAAAGGACAACTCCCGCATTAGGAAATTACTCCTGTGTCGCGGGGGACTTTACAAACATACAAAGAACTGACACAAAGAACACCCAGACTCGGATGGGAATCGAACCCACGACCTATGGCATAGCAGTCAGGGTCACAAACCACTAGGCCAACAGACCAGTCGAAAGATGCTGCATTTATTTTTGATGGAGGTCCAGTCCAGGCCAATAGGAGTGAAAAATCTACGTCAGATGAAATTTAATGTGGATTTTAATTGGAATTTAATCATGTCTGTCATTCATACCTGTGATATTTTGACCTACATGATTAATATATCTGACTTGGCCTAAAAATTATAGTAAATAGTCGTAAAAAATTTAAATTTTGATTGTTATAAAAAATAAATGGGATATATATAATAATGTACTTCCACACACAAACCGAATATTCGGTGTTGTGGAGTAATATGTAAGCTTATGAAAAGGTATATGAATAAAGACTTTTATCTATCTATCTATATTTAATTGCACAGCATTACTAGAACACTAAGATACATTGTTTTGTAAACACAGTTCAGAGAGTAAAAAAAAAATACATATCAAAATACTTACCAATGCAATTAACCATATTCAAACATACTGATATTTTTTAACACTGTTTGGAAATCGTTGTACCGTCTTGCCAAAAAGGTTATCATATTGCGTTTACCGAGATGATCACTTTTAATCAAAATTTAGGGCTGCTTTAATTCAATGGAACTTATAATACATTGTAAATCCTCGTTAATCAAAATCTCGACTCCTAGGCACATTACTCAAGGGCTCAGGTCCATAATATTATAATTAAGTGCGCATACTAAGAGGCGGTCCGTGCTCTATCATTCGCCCATCTTGGCAGGTGCGCGCTAAAAATAAATAGTTAGGGCAAATTATAACTGCGCAGCAAAATTAGGTGCGTGAGGTATTTTCAAATATAAATGATAACACTGGAACAGGCTTTTGTTATTGGTCTATAATATTGGCAAAATTTATTTATAAATACTGGCTTACCGTGTCGTGGTTTTAACGTGTTATTTCTCAGTATAATATACTCAAAATTTCAACAAATTATACACCTAAACCTTCCTAATGAATCACTCTGTCTATTAGTGAAAACCGCATGAAAATCCGTTGAGTTGTTTTTCAGTTTATGGCGAACAGACAGACAGACGCGGTGGAGGACTTACGCGTTGGCGAAATATAAGATAAAGTCCCACGATGATAATCTTCAGATAAAAGAAAATATATTAATACTATTGTGAAAAGCTATAAACTCGACTACGCTCTATGCACAAAAGCAGAGCTGTATATTTACAGAGCTGTATATTTACAGATCTAGAAAAATTCTCCTCTACAATATTTAAATGTTTTTATGCATTATAATATGTATGTACTTACGAAAAAAAAAACACCTAAGTCTGTTTATCCGTGTTCTAGCAGCCATAGCACATGGTTTGCACATAGCAGCCATAGTTTAGGTCGAAATAGCCCTATTCCGCAAAAAAATGTTATTATTATTGGAGCTTTTATATGCTTCTAGGAGCGACCTTGCACCCGGAAGAATACTTGTGTGGCCACTCGGCCACCTCGCACTCAGGATAACGTGAGCGTGACGTAAAACAGTTGAATAACATAATATGTACCCATTCGTAAGCCTATTGTATACGTTGGGTAAATAATAAAAAATAAACTCTCGAAATGTTAATTCAGTAAACACCATATGTCAAATCCACCGTAAACACCGACAAGAAAGAATAAAAAAATAAATTACCGTCAGCAATACACTTGTACCGTTCATCCGGGCATACGTCCGGATAATCCGGGCGACAGGTTAATCCTTACGTTGCCCGAGTAAACCCTAACAACTATTTTGTAGCCCCTGTCTATTGTGATGTGTATTTTGTCGCGCTAACCCTCGACAGGTATTATTTATTTTCTACCTTTTTGTTTATTTGTTAAAAGGCTGGAGTTACCTTTTTAGGGTTGTTCGTTTTCACTTTTAAAGCAAAATGCAAATAAGGGTCACAAGTGTCGTCTATTGTCTCATAATATTCTCGTAATTTGTACAGGAGTTAATACTTTTTTTACTTTTTAATTACAAATCTCGCACTATAAATAATTCCTGTGTCGCGGGGGGTTTCCAAATATTAAAACAACAGACATAATTATATAACCCCCAGATTCACATCAATCACAACACAAATTTTAGTCCCGTCTCGGAATCAAATCTCCAATACCAGGTGCGGTGTTTTATTTTTGACTCTTGCGACTCAAAAGGTTGTCGACCCCTGCTCTAGACCATCGTGGCGATAGTGTAGCGCGGGCTAAACATTTGTGGTAGTTTGGTTTCAAATATAGAGCTGTTTATAGTCAAGTTAAGAAAACCGAACCCGTTCCAAAATACTCCTAAAACTGAATGTCTCGAAGGGAAAGTACGATGAAAATGTAAAACAAAGATTGTGTTTTAATTTATGTAATGAGTTTTTTATTGAAATGTGGCAAACAAGCACTTCAAGCACCACCACAGACCTCTAGGAGGGAATGGAGTTGCCTTGCCACAACAGGGACAGTAGCCCTGTGTTAACAGCCACCGGTCACCACTTACCATCAGGTGGGCTTGTTAGCCAACTAAGGTATAAATAATTAACTTTTAAAAAAGTATCACCGACTTTAATGCGCCTAAGTCACGATAAACTGTCTCCTTATTTTTTCATCCCTTAATTTTCCAACCTTAGAGGTGGAATATGTTAATAAAATTTAAATACGACCAACCTTGAGTACGTACAACCAATTCATTTAAAAAAGAAATATTAAAATCGGTTTTCAAATGCACAAAAAAATATTTGTCGAATTGAGAACCTCCCCCTTTTCTAAGTCGGTTAAAAATACTTTATTATTGAGGTATTTTTATTTTCGATATTTTACTGAATATGAACTGTAAACAAAACTATCACACTTCGCTTTTAACGTGTAACCGATTTAATTTAATCTCACACAATATCCCGGTAAGTGTAAACAATTCCGCAGATTGGTGGCTACAATTAACACAACGATATGACCCTCATGATCCAACGTGACTTCAGCTTATCGACTTTTATCGCATATTACCGGTAAAAGCGAGTAAAATGCAGTAGGTAATCCTTACTTTATAATATTATGAATGCGAAAGTAACTCTGTCTGCCTGTCGATCTGTCTGTCTGTCTGTCGCCCTTTCACGCCAAAACTACTGAACCGAGTTAAATGAAATTTGGTACACTAGTCTAGAGCCTGAGAAAGGACATTGGCTACTTTTTAATGCGAAAAAGGGGTGTAAGGGGTTGAAAGGTGGGGATGAAAAGTTGGAAGTATCGTCAATTAGCCTAAATAATTAAAAATTCTACCCAAAGACGCTATTCCACGCGGACGAAGTCGCGGACACAGCTAGTTCTTTATATATTGAAAAGTTAAATTCTGGTTTCTATGGAAAATAATAATAATAATGGTGGATTTTTTTTTTGTCTTTGTAAATATTTTGAAATGTTCCTCATGGTGTACAATAAAGAGTATTGTATTGTATTGTATTGTATTGTAATTAGTATTAGTAAGTCGTGGGTAGTCGTAAGTCATTGAGGGAGGCCTAAGGCTATGTCCAGTAGTGGACTTCCTTTAGCTGAAATGATGACGACAATCCTAGTCGTTTATATATATTGTGAACTCCTTAGCAAGTAATCGTTTTCTTGATGTAGAATTGATGTCACAGAAAAGTTACGGCTAAGAATTTTGTGACTCCACTTTAATTTAAAGATTTGCAACGTAAAACCAAAGGGACTGTGGGAGAGCCATGCTTCGGCACGTATGAGCCGGCTCGACCAGACTGATACCACGGCCTCACAGAAAACAGGCAGTTAAGCAATGATTCCATTGTTTTTCGATGAGTGAATGATGTTATCGGAGGCCCTCACCCCTCCCTCTCCTCCTCTTCTCCTCCTCCCTGCACTCTCGCTCTTCCCCCTTTCTCTACTCCCACCTTAAAAGCCAGCAACGCACTTGTGACTCTTGAGTTGCAGGTGCCCATGGGCGGCGGTAGTCACCATCAGGTGACCAATCTGCTCGTTTGCTGCCTATCATAAAAAAATAATATATACCATCGCAAGAGTGTGACAAGTCAAAAAGTTAATAAATTTCTTCTCTTTGTTTTGATGGTTAATGTTTAGGAAAACCAGCTAAGTAAGTGTAAATAATTAAAACAATTAATAAATCTGTCCGTTTGTAAAAGCGGTGTAATAAGTGGATGTAGAGTAGACACACAAATATTTGTGAGAAGTGAGCACAAAGAGGGTTATAAGCGAGCAAACACACAAACACGCATTCAGCGACGTTTATTATAAATGGCGGATTAGTTGGGTCTGCTTGTGTGGTACAAGACGTAAGCGGATAAGTGTATAGTTCGTTTCACTGCCAGTTTCTTATCGATTCATACTGTTAAATACCCGTTAAACATTGCATTTGGTACAAATGAGTAGTTTGCTGTACTTTATTGGTTTCAAATGATTTAACATCAATAGCGTGAATGGATTACCCGTCACTGTTAAGAATATGACTATTAGTCATTAGCAACCTAATGACTAATAGTCATATTCTTGGCATTGGTGAAATGTAAAAATTAATCAATCAATCTCTCGCTTATTCCCTATTCGGGGTTAGCTCTCCTGATACTTTTACGCCATTCTTGGCGATTTGCGTCATTTCTGATGTTAAGCTAATCATCAACATATTATTATTGTGAATTGTTCTTGTCCCTGTAGTCGGTGGGAGTTTTCTGCCTCTTTTGTCTTCGCTTATGGCCAACACCTGTCTGGTCATATGGTCATCACTATTATTAAGTAATGCAACGTATGCGTACGTGGTGCAATGTGAAAATTGAGAAATAAAATATAGGGTACTTACTACTCGGCGTTGATGTAGCTTCCCATTAGTAATTTTTTAAATTAGATCAGTAGTTTTAGGGATTACTCCCAGGATCCAAACTTACAAACTATACCTCTTTGTAATATTAGTATAGTTTTTGATAGGTTTTATTCCTACCGTTCTGCCAGCTCTTTGGAGATGAGAATAAAAAAAACTCTTTCGTTTTTCTATCTTTAAGTGTGAGTAAACATAACCCTTAACACAAATATCAATAGCCCACTTCTTCACATTCATCCCTGTGTAATAAAACGATTAAATAAAAACGCTACAGCTTATGCCTTGTAGCAGCCCAACACCTTAACCTCAGCGGTGTAAACGGGTGCGCTAATGAATTTAATTAAATCTGGTGTGTGTACATTGACTGATTTGTTAGAACAACACACGGAGGCCGTAGGCTTAGGGTTTTAAACATTATGTGGTGATTATGGCTTTCTTCCTGTCAAGTTTGTTAAAGCTACTTAGAATATAAATATCATTAATTTCTTATTGTTTTTAAGACAGTTTATCGGTATTAAACCTAGTGCCTTTCGTATCTAAGTGTCGATCTGAAGCAATATACCAAGAAGCGCCATCTATGTCTAAGATTTCAATTTATGGACTTGATAAAAATATTTCAATAAGGGACACAGAATTCAGAGATCTCCGATTAAAAAGGTACCTCGTTGCTACTTCAAGAAATAATAATAACTCCACACATCTCACATACGGCCGTTTGATCCCAAACTAGGCAGAGCCTGTACTATGGTAACCAGACTGCTCATAAACATACTTATGTATTTCTAAATACATATTATAGATAAATTACACCCAGACACAGAACAAATTATCGTGCTCATCATACAATTATTTGTCCTGGGTTGGAATCGAACCCACGACCTCTGGCTTAGCAGTCCGGGTCACTAACCACTGGACCAACAGGCCAGTCAAATCAATTTAAAAACGTAGTATATATATTGACATAACTCGCTTGTAAAAAACACAATAGGCTACGATAAATTGACCCTTAAGCAGGACATATATGTTTGTATCTCGTCCTAAATGTTTAAATAATCTATCACACATGTTATAGTCTGTGCAAACACACTATAACGTGTAATACAGTACTATTCTTGGCTTCAAAAAGCTTCTTGGCATCCGTTTTTTTTTTAAGTTAAAAGAAGCGTTAAAAAATTTAAAAGGTCCTTTTAAAAAACCATACCGTATTAATGACTTGGTCCCATTGTTAACCACATGGCAACTATTTTTGATTTAGAAATGAGAGTTACCTCGTGAGCGTAAGTAGATATCAGTAACTCACAAAGTAGTGTTATTACCTCTCATTACCTTCAATTGTTCCGTCAGTCTAATAGCAAGGTCGACCGGTACACCTCGCCCTTGTGAACCGATGGTGTATATTTTACTTTCTACTAATTTCATTACAACTTCAATTCATTCGTAAATTATTTTTAATGATATGTAAACTACCTAAAAGGAAGTCGATTTTTCTATAATATGTATGTATTTCACTACATATTTTAAAACAAAGTCCCCCGCCGCGTCTGTCTGTCTATTCGCGATAAACTGAAAAACCACTGAACGGATTTTCTTGCAGTTTTCACTAATAGACAGAGTGATTCATGAGGAAGGTTTAGGTGTATAATTTGTTAAGATTTTGTGTAAATTGTTGTTGAAGATGCCTCTGCTACCCGTGCGAAGTCGGGGCGGATTTGCTAGTCAAAATATAAAAGTATGTTTATCAGCAATCTGGTTGCCATAGTATAGGCTCTGCCTAGTTTGGTTATTATTATTATACCATGACATCGGAGGTTCCATCAATTATTATTTTAATGCTTGAAATAACACTCGTAGCTCTAGGCGTATTAATTAAAGCAATTGGCACGAGTGCATCCTTACACATCCTTTCTTATATTGTAAACACAATATAAGAAGAGTGCATCCTTACACATCCTTTCTTATATTGTAAACACAATATAAGAAGAGTGCATCCTTACACATCCTTTCTTATATTGTAAACACAATATAAGAAGAGTGCATCCTTACACATCCTTTCTTATATTGTAAACACAATATAAGAAGAGTGCATCCTTACACATCCTTTCTTATATTGTAAACACAATATAAGAAGAGTGCATCCTTACACATCCTTTCTTATATTGTAAACACAATATAAGAAGAGTGCATCCTTACACATCCTTTCTTATATTGTACACACAATATAAGAAAAGCCAATTGAAGCCCAGAGATTTTATTTTCGTTATCTTTTCGCTCAGAATGTGTTACTTTGCTACATATATGAATACTTACTATTAATTTCATTTTAATCGGGATATCCTGCTGCAAAGTCGTGTAGCGCAGGTAGGTTACGTTTTCCGTGGTAGAGAAAGAGAAAGGAAGAAATCGGCGATGAAATAGTAATGGAGATAAGTGCGCGCTATGTTTGTTACGTATTATTATAGAAATTTGAAGTATTTCAACGTGTCCAAAACTAAAGACACGAAATAATCAGTTATTTAAGACAGTTTTAAAACTTACTTGATACTATGTTTTGGCAGTGTTGATTACGTAGGTGTATTACACAATTACATGTGATTCTTACAGATTGTTTTAATTACAGATGAACTCGTATTTACCTGTAACAAACAATAAATATTATTTAACATATGAACATACAGTCTAGAATAAAAATAGAAAAGTGCCATCTTAGACGAATAAAACCAATATATTAGCCTACTTTACGTCTTTGAAAGTTTCTACACGAATACCGAAGATATATAATTATGTTAAAATAATATTTTGCTTTTTAGTCCCAACTAATATTATGAATTGGAATGTAAGTTAGTTTGTTTCTTTGTTTCTTATGCTATCATACCTTAACTAAATCGATCACCAGGAAAAAGTAACCAAAAGGATCAATATCCTTTTGGTTACTTTTTCCTACCCAATGGTAGCTTTGTTCTAGAAAAAAACTACTGTGTCCGAGGGCTAAGCAATTTAGTTCAGAAATAAATTCTCAAAAAATTTGAGATACATATGAATATTTGAAGTTAAAGCAAGAATTGTTGAGAATTTCACCGAGTTCTCTACTTACACTATCTCACAAAATGATACCTATCTCAGAATAGACAAGGATATAATGCCGAGATATTCAGGTAAACACTAGATACCTACCCGGCACGCCTGCCCGTCCGACGTCACATTAGCGAACAGGCAGACCAACTACATTTAAAACGGTATATCCTACTTTATTTTGTGTTTTAAATAGCAACTCTTTATAATGTTTGGGGTTTCGTTAGTTTAAATTTAGAATAAAATGAAGTACAAAAAGTGTTTGTAGTAGTGAGAGTATAGTAGGGCATAGCAGATATTTGTGCGGATTGGAGCTGCCTACCTCGTGGCGTATATCTGATCTAAACAAGTTAAGTGCTGTTTTTGTGTAGGTGAGTACAGTCGCCATACTTACATAGGAGCTTAGGCTTGGCTTGGGAGTACCATCCTAACCTAAAAGAAACATCTCTCGATGCCGTCAAACTGAGGACCACTATTTTAGTATCATCCGAATCTATAATGGTGGTCTTCAACCTAATCTAACTTTTAATCAGGCGAGTCGACGTCATTGTAAATGCGAAAAAGTAAGTTTGTTTGTTACGCTTTGCTGCCTTAACTGATCAACCGATTGTCTTGAAATTTTGTATACACGTTTTTAGGGCTAAAAAAGTACTTGGTGTGCATCTACATCTAGAAAAAAAGTAAGGTTCAAAAGTTATAAAAAAAAAAATGTGTGTGTGTACCAGAGTACACAGGTAAGAAGTGAAACTTCTTTACGACATATCATTTTTCTACTATTTGCAACTTCACGAAAATGGGGTAGATAAGGCTTAAGCCTTAAGAAATTATAAAACGAAATATATAATCACTCTCACTTTTCTTGTAAATTCACTTAAATTTGAATAAGTCTTTTTATTTTATCACTTTCAAATTAATATATTGTTATTCTTATTTCAAACCAAACTTCAAAACTAATATATTGTTGTTATTATTATAATATATTACATTATATTCTTTACGTCACTATACTAAACTTTGATAAAAAAAGCAACATGGCGCGTAACCGAAAAACGTGACGATTGCTACAAAATTTCTCCCATACGTCGATAAAGAAGTTTCACTTAAAAAAAAATCACGCTAGTGAAGCCGCGGGTACAAGGTTTTCCCCTCTTACCCGTGGATTCCTTTTAAAAACGCATAGTCTTGCGTTAAGCAGGACATGAATATTGGAGACACATATATAGAAATATACTGAAACCAGGAAGATTTAATCCGTCCGCCATATGAATGCTGATGCAATACAGTTCCTTGACATCACTAAAACCGACAAAGCCAAAAACTAATTTAGGAACAAGTTCTCTGTAGATCGAACACATGAATAAAGTTTCTTCACTTAACATAAAAAATGTGTTAACTAACTGTAATATTATTGGACGCATTCCTAGATTTAAGTATATTACTTATTCATCAATAGACTATTGGAACATAAAGTATTACATTGTTGTCATTAAAAGAAAACTTTATAATATGACCTTAGAGATGTTCACAGGAAAAAAGCCCCATTGGTCAGATACTACCGTACTTTGCACTGATAAATAATTTACAAGTCAACCAATTTATCAATAATCCAGGAGCTACCAGCGTTTCCCAAAATAACAAAATGGCGGAATATTTCTAAATAATCTATAATTACTTTAAGCCTCTTTATAGGCAGCACATTGCTTCAATTTTCAATGCTTCCATTAGGAGTTCGAAGGCCAGTCGGCTTTCATTTAACAAATCCGTCAGTAGGCTTAACTTTGAAACAGAAGCTCGTATTTCATCAGTTTCATACTTTATATAATTTTACATCAGTCTTTCGTTATACTTGAAGCCAAAATATCACAACATAATTAATACAAGAGCAGAATCAGTTATACCGGGCTGGAAGGACCATAATGTACGATGTCCATACCCTGTTTGCTAAATAATAAACGTTAATACTTTCAGAAATTGTTTTAACAGGATATTTACGAGAGGTACAAAATAAATGTACTAGATATATGTTTATAGTAAATGTATAATGCGTTAGTTTAATGTTCTGATTCAGAGTTGAGTAAAAGTCACAGTATAAGGTAAATTAGTTGACCGCGCGAAATGAGTATACGACTAGTAGTGTTAAATAGTAACACAGATAATAATAGTAACACTAGTGCCATGATGGCGGAATAAAAAAAGATCTTAATCATCAGAAATATAACTTTGGCCACTATTTATTATATTGCTATTGAAGCAAGAACTATTAGCTAAATGTTGGACAAACAAAAACTTTCCTATATTGCGATGATTTTATAGCAGGTCAGTGTGTTTGTTGTCGAACTTTCTCGACAGGGTTCACAAAATATGTATTAATATTATTTGTCACTCTTTGAAGAATCTTTAAATGAGTAAATTAAATCATAAACTATTAAATAATACGTCCAGTATATAATTTACAGTTGAATTTGTCAAATAATTATTAACTTATAACAAGAAGATATATGTTCGAGTGTATTTCAGTATGAAGTTTGCAATGAAATCTTATTGCTATTTTCAAGTTAATTTTTTTTACACCACTAGGCTGACAGGCGATAGGTGTTCACGTAAAATATATTTAAGAACTTTGTGAACATCTAAATCAAAACTTGAATTATTGCAGGCCCAAAAATTGTTTTATAAAAAGCAACTGTAACCACAAAGTCACAAATTACGTCCATACTATGGAAGATGCATTTAATTGTCTCTAATTTGCTAAACTCTTTTGCAACCCTATTTACTACAGTATCATCTTCATATTACCCAACCTTTTTCTAAATATTTTTTTTTCGCTACGACACATATTTACAATTCTTATAAAACCACAATTTTCGGTTCCACGAATGAACTCATAAAATGACCATGAAAAATTCTATCCTAGTCAAGCCAAGGAAACCTTCCGTACAAATTTATGTGGGTAAATTGAGAGTAATGTCCTGCAATATTGGGCTACCGAGTTCTGGACAGGCCAAGAATTAGGGACACCAAGTAATATATGCCGGCCAAAGTTGGGTTAGATAACTTTGCTGAGATTAATATAGCAATTTCTGTTGAAGGTTTTAAAATTGACATTCACTTACAATTTTTGAATTTATAATTTACTAACAAAAATAAGTAAAAGCTAGGAGATTGAGAGCCCGCCTAGTCAAATCCACAGTTCTGTCAAGAATCAAATACACTCCTATTTATTTTCGGTCCTGCAAAACGCTTCCTATTTTTTTTAAATGATGTATTCTGTTTCTACTATTTTCTTAGGCATTTCTTAGCATCATAGCTTGATAAGTTACTTGAGCTTTTACATGACTGCTGTTTATTTTAACGTAAACTGTGGCCTACTTTTATCAGAGTAGTGATTCAAGAGTGGAGTCAACTCTTAGGGCTGAGATTTCTATTTCTTAGCATCCCAATTTAAGAAAACTATTTCCATTCGATAAATTACGTAATGATATAAGTGCTTGTAGATGCTTCAGTGAGATAGACTATTATGGACAAATAATTCAAACACTTATGTCTAAAAACTCCAGTTTTCCAACTAAATACTCCTAAAAAAGAAAGACCACAAATTGCACCATCTCTTTTTAATGTGGCAGGTTATTTTAAGCATGTTTAACTTTGATTCAATTGCAAGCGGGCATTTAAAGGCCTTTTGTATTCAATTTCAAGGGCCAAAGTAATTAGTTTCAGCCAAAATCCCGTCACGCCATCAATCCCAGTAAATGTATTATTAATAATGTCGAATTAAAGCATTTAAATAATTCATTTCTTGTTAATTGGTTAAAAAAATTTAAGGCGCCAAGTTACGATAAACGGCTTATGTTAAGTTTGTAGCAGTTTTATTTTCAACATGTTTACATGTTTATTTTAGAGGGGCTCGTGGCTAAGTGGTAACCGAGTAGGTTAGCATATTACAAAGTTAAGTAATACTAGCCAGGTCAGTCTAGGATGGGTGACCATTCTTACCACATTGAAACCCCTCCGTGCCTCGGAGAGCACGTTAAACCGTCGGTCCCGGGTGCCATACAACATCTGTGGCATTCGTTACGGGTAGTTGGAGCCTTAAACAAAGTCCGACAACCTGGTCTAACTACAGAACTTCGATATCGCCTAGTACTTATGTTGTGGAGGTCTGATGGCAGTCGCTTCACGTAAAATATCAAAGTTCGGCCGTATCGTAGTTAGACTGAAAGCCGACCCCAACTTAGTTGGGAAAAGGCGCGGAGGATGATGTTTACATGTTTATTTTAAATAATGGTTTTTTGTTTTGTTGAGTGGTTGAGTGTGGGATAAGTTGATTGTTCACAGACCCCTTCTGGCATTCGGTTTAATAAGGTGTAATTTTTTGAATAGAATCAATGTTTACCACTCACCAGCTTAAGCCTTTCTTAAAGCATAAAAGACTCCGTTGGCCTGGCCATGTACACAGAATATATACAAAGAGACTTCCTCGCCAGGCTGGGACAGAGTGCAGACGCTAAGAGATTGGTTGGATGCCCTTTGTTAATTTTTACTCCTGCAAGCGCTACATGAATAGATTTAACATCCTGGTCAACCACTGGGAGCAGTGCGCTAAAAAGAGTCCAGAATGGTTCCAAGATCTATTAAAGGGAATGGCAAAACATGAAGTCTGGCTAATAAATTTCAAGCAGAAAAGTCAAAGACTTCGCAGGGTTGGTGCGCCACTTCAGGACTCACCACATGTCTCTGGTGAGTCCACAAAATATGGCGGTGTGCTATCGGGTTTTTCAGTCATCGTAGACGGTGTCGACAGACCCCCTTACAACAACATTTTTAAACTCTTAAAAAGTCCAACTGCAAAAGACGCTGTGGCCAATGATGAAGATATTTTAGCCATGTTTAATTTAACAATTTTTTTTACAGGTAAAGAGTGAAAAACAACAAAAACTCATAAAAAAGTAGAAGGATCTTACAAGGAGAAGTATAACAAATTTTAAATGTCATGATATTAAAATTAAATTTCCCACCGTTGGAGTTATTACTGCGTAGATGGCTTCCAGCCGGAGTCTAATTCAATTTCAGAAATCTAGAACTTGTGCGCAAATTAAACGAACCTTATAAAATGTTGCCCAGTTTAATAAACACCCAGACCTATTAAATTTCGTTTTAAGTTTTTTGTTCTTCATTATATACAAGGACTTTCTATATTAGACTTAAACAAGCTAGAATGAGATGGAAACTTCTAGATAAAACTTTTAAACGTTTGTAATAAATATTTTACATCAGACCGCTATAAAATTTTAAAGTTTCTTGGTAGATAAACATATGTCTATATTCAATTCTGTAATTTGAAACGCGCGCATTCAGCCTTTATATAAGTAAAAAGAAAACAAAAATATTAAATTAAACAAATATTAGACTTGAATAGTTTTGACACACTGCACAGGTAAATTCGTTTCTAGAATTTACATGGTTTTTAGGGTTCCGTACCTCGAAAGGAAAAAACGGAACCCTTATAGGATCACTTTGTTGTCCGTCCATCGGAAGGTCTGTCTGTCTGTCAAGACCCTTTTTCTCAGGAGCGCGTGCAGGTATAAAGCTGAAATTTATATCAAATCCTCAAGTTTACTGTCCCTTAGAGCTGTGAAAAAATCAAACTTCTAAGCCAACGCAATCAAAAGATACAGCCGTTTATGCCGCATATTTCCGCAAATTTTCGACACTCGCAAGGGAATCGAAACCTACAGGGTACTTCCTGTGAACTCAGAATCTTGAAATTTGGTGCGAAGCAACGTCTTATAACACAGATAAAGGAAAAATTGCGAAAACCGTAAATTTTTAGTTACATCATATACTAAAAGTATTTTACGGAACCCTCGGTGCGCGAGTCCGACTCGCACTTGGCCGATTTTATTTATTTTATTAAGACCTACAGTTCTGCATGCAAAATGCAAATTGCTAAATTATCTAAGTTCAAGATATGATAATATCTCAGATATTCTCTTTAATTCAATGATTTTTCCTAAAATATTAAGGAAATATTTCCTCATTCTTTCCAGGATGGTGAAATATTTTTTCCTTTGTCATAACCCAATAAACTCTGGAGCAATTACTAAAATTAACACTTAGGCATTCCGCAATCTCGCAAATGATACAAGAACCCCGGGAACTGTTTACTTTATCCCGTGGGATCTGTCCGGTATCCGATTAATTATCCCGGTATTACGCGCGGTCAACTTTCCCCATTATTTGTTAGTTTTTCTTTGTTTCTGGCATTTTGCGGGAACAGGTAAATAAGTGGAATACTTCGTTGATAAAATGACTAACTTTATTTTTAAAACACATTTAATGCTTCTTAATAAAATAAAAAAAACGCAAATGTTGTTTTGGTTTTATTAAAAAAATCGTTAACTCTATATCTATTGGAAAGTATGTAATAATATAAATATATATAGCAGGCTATTCATTACACCATATACATTTAATATATGTTACATATTAGGTTACTCATGTACATATAAATTTATATTATGCTATAGACACATATAATATATATCGGCATGATATTTGTAATATTATATATACAAATATAGCGACTCGACTGAGTCCACAGTCAAACTGTTTAAAACAGTTTTGTGGACCTTTGTACAAGAATAAGGCTTAAAAATTGTCACAACAAAAAAAAACTATAAATAACTAAATTCAAACTATAGACTGTAAAAGCAAAAATCGTTACTTAACCACCAAATTGGCACGACTATTAGTTTTGTTTGCACGTGCTTTCAAAATGAGACCAAACTATTTCGCAGTGTCAACCGAGACAGAAAATTTGGCGTGTTCATTGTTACTACTCTACTACTACTACTGTGCGTAGTGCGTATCGTTTAAGACCTTATGAGACCGAAAGCGCCACATTTTACTTAAATATTCAACTCAAAATGAATATACAAATAAATATAAACATTTTATTATCCGTCACCATAACTACAAACACACGAATCAAATTCAATTTAGGAAAACAGAAAACGTCACGACCTCTCATTTCATCGCTATACCCTGAATACGCCAGATAATCTCCATAACATTTCCCTTGAAACATGGCGAGGGACAAAACAAAATACATATAACCCCACAACACTTAGTCTGAAAAAAAGGCTGAAATCAATAATCCATTGAAGTGACTGTAACGTAAAAATACTGGAAAAAAAATTCTCGTGTTGGAAAACGAACTTTATTTTTTGGATGTTACGATAAAGTTTTGGCTGAAGAAGCAGTAGATTTGACTTTACGCAATGGCATTTTATGCAGATTTCATATTCAATCTGTGATAGTAGAATTTATTGTTGCCGTGATGCGGAGCTGCGGTTGATCTGTTATTTGTTGTTGTGTACGGATGGCTGCCTCGAATATTCGATACCATGTTCTAGTGACATTCTTTTATGATTATTTTTTAGGTATTCAGGGATGGAAAAAGGGATGTAAGAAACCTTTTGTCGTCGTACTTGCAATAGAGATTTCATTAAAATATATCTGTCTTGTCTCTCAGATTTGTACCCAAGTATGAAAAGTAAGATAAATAAATATCTCTGGTGATTTCAATTAGATCACCAGAGGTATTTTTCTTCGGGGTTTTCAGAACTTGTACAATAATCGTCGTTGCACAATTCTTGGTAATGTACAATTTTAACCTCTGTTTAATTAGCAAAAACTTAAATCGAGTCGAGAGGGGCGGTCCACACTGGTTGACTTCTTCAAGGAAGACTCATTTCTTGAAGTGCATGCAAGTCCTATGAAATTGCAAGCGTCCATAGGCTAAGGTAACCGCTTACCACCAGGCGGGCTGTATACTTGTTGGCAACCGAAGTGGTATGAAAAAAAATCCTCAACATAGATGAATTAAATTGTTTTTATTCGATTGCCTTATTTTTACGTGTGTTATGGTATTATAGCTCATGCAAAATTAAACTATACCTGTCGATCTTCTTTTGGAGAAAAGGAAATTCAAATGAAAGGGGCATTATTCTTCTCTGATTGATCTTAGAATTAGATTCTTCAAAGTGACGGCACAACTACAACTTATCAAATCAAGGGCAACATTGTTACCCTTTCTTTGTGAGAAAAGTTTGTAGTCATAAGCTTATCAGATCATCGGGCAGGCAGTATATTTGTTTCCAATTTATGTGTAAAACCTATTCCCGAACTCACTTGATTTATATGCTTGTCGTATATATATGTAGTACATATCGTACGGTATTTTCAACTCCAATCTGGTAAAATAAGTGACAAATCGATAAGGGTCCGGTTAGTCCACATCAACGGTGAATTCACGCTCGGCTCCACAATCTACAAAGCGATGTAACAAATATACAGTGCACAAGTATCCATTTATTATTCAATACTTAAACCCGAGCTTCTGAGGACGTCCCTGGCATGTTAACGACGTATTGATACAAAAATATTTCCTTCGCAAGTAAAAACGATGTCCTTTGAAGTTTGCGTATCTAGCAGAATTAGATTTTTTTCAGTTGAGGTGGTTTTACCTTTTAGTTTAATCTGATTTGTAAATACTAAGGAAGAATTTGCATAAATGTACAAGTCTAATTGTGGGACACATGTTGTATGTGGCGTCTCCGAACCAACTGAATGAAAGATCTAGAAATGTAAGGGAGACTGGCCAGCAGGGATCTGCGGTACACTGATAAGCTTTTGGGCGTGTACAACTAACAGTTTGCTAAATACTGCAGCTGTCGAAATAGTCTTTAAATTTTTCTTTGGGTAGATCCTGACAGGCGTAATTGGATAAATACAACACACTACTGTCAATCATATCATATTGGTAAAAAGGTTAACTAATTCATAAGAATATACCCTTTTTCCTGAATGACGAATGAAGACTGAAATAGTAGAGAAGGTGGAGAAAATGTAGAATAATACGGTAGAGAATGCACAATTGGTATTGGACGCTAACGTTAAAACCGTCGTAAGTCAGCTGCACTACACAGCACCACAGACGTCACGACAACGTACGTGGTGAATTGCTATAACGTACAGAATACTCAAAGATGTTAGAATTCCATTTTTTACTTGTCTGCTGCAGAGCTATATCGATGCCTGTAAACCTTTTCTTTCTCACCCCTAATATTCCTCTAGTGACTGTGTTTGCCGCCTGAAATATTACATAACATTGGACTATAGGAGGTCAAATCTGGCTTTTTTACTTTTTAAATTGGTTCGCTTCTCAAGCATGTTTTTTAGTTTTCTAAACCATTTAATACTTACATAATACATGTATATTTTTAAGCATATGTTAAATGTATTTATATGTACATGATCGTCATCTGACCTGGTTCTCGTAACGTTTTAATACAATAATTGCTGTAACGGTGTCATCAATCGACATCAATACCTTGTCCATATAAGGCTTTAGATATATTGCTCGCGCTCACAGTGAACGACACCCTTATTTAGTAACTGTGTTAATAGTTTATACATCCTGGTTATATTTATTTCTGGGCATACACCTGCCATATTTATATGGTTTAAAGTATAGTCATTAAAATTGGGTCTCTTGTATCTACAATTTGACATATGAATTGTATCGCAGTGTTCTTCATATCTATATCTGGGGGCACGGTAGTGACCCAAGACAAGCCAAGCGAAGCGCAAGGGCACTACCTACCTTTTCTCGAAGCGCTACCTCGATTTTTTTAACGCTCATAAATTAGGTTTGGATTATACCAGATACACAAAATTCTTGGGATATGATGCCAATAGTGGACTTATGAAACATATAAAGTTTCAATTGCATAGCATACTTTAGATTTTATTGATATCTAAAAAACTCTCGATTTCATCACTGACCAGGGACTGGGGGGCAAATTTTCAAAAAAAATTAAAAAACACGAAATCTTCTGCGGGCCTGCTGCGGGCCCGAATTTTTAATATCTTCTTGGTACCAAGTCTTTTGAACGCACAGTCGCCTTAACGATTAATGCATTATCTTCTCTTCTTCCATAGGTCCTCCTAATATTGCAAACAACCATTTCTCACAGCCAAGCCGAATACTTTGTTGGTTGTTATAATAAGGTATTCTATAAAAAAAATATCCTCCATCCAAGCGTAATGACCACAAATCCTTCACCGTCCATTAAGTCAACGTTTATTGACATAATAAGCACATATGAATGTAATAACTTCCGAACAATGCCGTAATGAATTAGCATCCACATATTAATAATAATTCGCATCTAAACAGACAGGCGATAAACTTGAGTGACAGTTACATTAATCGTGTTTATACTTACGTACATATTATGAACGTGTGGAGCTATTTTCCTTAACGAAATGATGATTTAGTTTAAGCTCTATATGACTATATATAAAGATGAAATTACTTTGTAGTTTGTCATTTACATACTTAATTTTACGACGTCGATCACCTAACATTTAGAAGGTCCTGTTGTAATGGTTAGTATTTTGAAAGACAGAGGAATATAGTCTAATATTAAATTATGTTTGTAAGTAAAATGATTATTAGAATCTAGAGTGTATACACATTGTTGTGATTGTTTATATTGACGACCTAGGTTGTGCAGCTGCAGAGCATTCGATTCAACGTCAGAAGCAGGTTCGATTCCCGCTCATTGCACACTTTCGTATGCATGTATATATGCAAATGTCTACTAGCTTTGATCTGGGTGTTTCTATCTATAACAATGTATATAAATAATATACAACATGTTTAGCAAATTATGAAAGTACGTGAACCCATATGGCAAGCTATGCTTACTTTAAGTCTAGATGGCGCTGTATAATATGTCAAAATTGTTATTATATAAAATTATTATTATATTACATGCCTGACTGTTAAAAAGTTTATATACGTACTAAAAATAATAATAACTCAATATATAATAATACTGAATTCGATTAATGACATGCAAAAGTGCCTAATAGTAATGAATTCTATCCAAACATATATTCTATATTGAAATTCATCAAGCTAACCACACATTCCTTGAGCCTATTACACAGCAAACTAATATATTAAACTACCTCGAAAATTAATCAAACCTCTTCAATAGCATGGTGAATTCGTAAACGGATTCCACACGACTAATCATTCACAAGAGACGCTGATAAATAGAGCGGCCTCACTGAGACAGATAACGCGAAGGTAAGAAGGGTTAGTTAGATTAATTTGACGTGTCTGTAAATATGACATTTGTGTAAACGTAATTTGAAATAGGTTATTCGGTGAGGTTTAATAGTGAATGGAAGGTCTTTTTGAGATGTTGTTTTATTGTCAGAGAATAATGATATAGTTAGTAAGACAATGGTAAGTGTTGAGATACTAATTACCAATCGTATTGTCTCTCTACAAAAACGGATTATGTAGAAATTTTGCACCTGTAATGTACTTATTAAAGCGACAAATATATAACTCCAAGCACTGAATATAGAAATGAAATGAAACTTTATTTGCAGGAACAGGATAACAAAAGGTTTTATGTCGTAAAGTAACAAGTTCATGTTCCGCCTTGGTTAAGGCATGCAAATAATAAAAATAACATAATGGTTACCGGTATTTGCATGAAGCCCAGGCAACCAGGATGTAGGATACAAACAATAAGATTATCGGTGGTAAGAAAAGCCGTACGCGAAACTCGGGGAGGACAGCATCGGCAACACAAGACTAGGTCTGATCACTAGGAAGAAAGAAGAGTGCATGTGCTTTTGGGAATACCTTATATAGACGCGAAACTTGATGGGTACCTGCCACTCTTAGTAATCAGATTCTTAATTTATTTATCGACTACGGTAAATAGAAACCCTTTCTTGTCTAAAACTAAAACTAACTTTAACTTACTCGAGAAGTATAGGTAAAAAAAACAATTAAGAGAACGTCAGTGCACATAGGGAAGAAGTGGTGGAAGGCACTAATACTTTTATGGCGTAGTTTTCAGCAGGAAGACTTCAATACTTATGTATGAGTGAGTATGAAATTCCATTTGAAGCATGCTGTAAGCAGCTAAATCTATAAGATTTTCTTTTATCTTCGTGGTTAGATCAGTCAGTTTTATTGACCTATATAAAACGATTATTATTATTATTCTATATTATTATTTATTATTATTCCGAGGAACGAGTCCGCTTTTTTGACGTAGGGGGTCGCTACAATTTTTTTACTTGTAAAGGGGTTGCGTATTCTAAAAGGCTGAAAAACACTGGGGTAGAGTTTTCATTAAGAATGGTTATAGGCTATGTGAATACACGTGATGACGCTTAGAAATAGAGCAGTGACTAATAACGCAGGTGAATCTGCGGGGAACCGTTAGTTATATTATAAGTATTTCACATCGGTAGTGTTTTGTGAGTTTTTCACCCACAATCTTTGACCGCCACTATCTAAACCACCAATATATATTTGCTATTTTCAAACAATAACACAAATCCAACCGTTAACAGTACCATGTGCAGTTGTGCACGCAATCGATACAGTCCGCGACCGGTCCGAAAATACCGCTCGGTCGATCGCCCATAAATAGGAAACCCGATAGTCTCGCGTTACTCGGGAACCGAACCGCACACCACAGTACACGAGCTTTTCCGGTAAAACCACTATTGTAGTGGTGGCATTGTAAGGTATCTGCAAATCACGATAGTGTCGACTTCAACTTATTTGACGGACCTATTGGTCTAGTGGTTAGTGATCCTGACTTCGAGTCAGAGGTTTTGGATTCGATTCCTACCCAGGACGAAAAACTGTGTGAGAAGCACGATCATTTGTTCTGTCTGTGTGTAATTTATCTATAACATGTATGTATTTAGTAATTTATAATATCAGCAGTCTAGTTAACATATTTTTTTTCCACTTTTTTTTTTCAGTATACTAGCACCGTGGGTCACACATTACTAGTATTATTGTTAACCCCTCCAGCTAAGCTAAAAATGCTTGTAATAGACACTCCTGAATTGGTTCAAACTGGTTCACGTCGGTAGTGCACTGGGTGGGGTTCGAACCCGCAACCACTTGATCGCAAGTCCAACACCTTAGCCATTACGGCATTACCATTACGGCCGCTTATAGTTATGCCTAGTTTGGGTCTAGATAGAACTGTGTAATATATTTCAGAATAGTATCATTAGTATCAACTAGCTGTGCCCCGCGCGGCTTCGCTCGTGTGAACCCTAATATTTTTCCAAAATAAAAGTAACCTAAGTTGCTCCTTAAAACAACAGCTATCTGCCAGTGAAAGTCCCGAGGAAATCGGTCCACCCGTTCCGGAGATTACTCGGAACGAACAGACAGACAGACAAAATTTTTAAAATTGATTTTTTGGTATTCATACCGTGTAAACATTTAGAAGCATTTAGGAAAATGCTGTTGTGTACAAACAGATACTTAAATTTTATTTATTTGTAAAGATTTTGTACAGAACCTTCAGAGCTCAAGTACAACTTGCGTTTGTCCAGTTATTTCTTAATTCAATCGTGTTTACTATACTTCTACTGTTCCACCACCTGTGACATATATAACGAAGTCCAAATCAGACTATAAGGTCTCATTAATATTCATGGAATAACACATACTTAAAACTGGGTTAGTGTATTAATGACGGCAGTAAGTACATCTTTAATACCGGCTTGTCCCTAATCAGTTGAAAGCATTGCACTGTTCAATAAAATGCGGAACATCTGCGCTTGCGCAACTCCGACGTAAATGTGCTTTTCATGAATAATAAGAATCTTAATGATCGTGTAACTAATCATATATGTATAAAGTAATGTAAAATTTATGTGTGATCATATAATATGCATTCGTTTGAGGGTATGCGGTGCCAGCTTGTGTTTTAGATCGTTTCCCACTGCGTACCGATTAAAAACTGCCTTACGTTTTGGTGTCCCCATTGGCCTTGTGTATCGACGAACTCCAACTACTACCACTGGTGCACAGAAGTGGTAGCCGAGTGGTATACTTATTGGTGACTCACTTGAGTTCGAGTAGTCCTGCACTTTTGCTTTATCGATGTTTGTGTTGTAAGAAAGAAAGAAAGAAAAGAAAGAAAAATATATTTATTCACAACCCGCAACATTCATAACATAAATAACAAAGAAAAAAGATAAAAAAAATAAAAAAAAACTATAAATTTATACATTTAAAAGGATTTACGCCAATTAGTGCGGGCCTGAAAAGGTCACCATCTCAGCATAATGCTGCACCTAACAACGGGTGCAGCGCTGGTTTTCAGATGGTGCCTCTTAAAAGGGACGTCACGGGCGTTTATACATAATTAAAAAAAAAAAAAAATTACACATTTTGTCACATTTAAAATATATATGCAAATATACACATACATACACACGTGGTTTTCTTTTTTTTCGTTAGCAACTTGCTGACCAGGAGCCGCTACTACTTCTCTTTTATTATACATGAGCTGCGTTTGGGAACCACGTGGATTGAATTCACCCAGAATAACAATTTTTAAATTGGTATTATAAAATTATAAATAAACAAATCGTTTTCTATTCTGTATAGAAAATGATCAAACAAAATCTACTTACAATGTTCTTCATTATTTACGTACATTTTTTTTTTTCTCAGCCATTACAAAAAAGAATTGGTTTTTCTTAAAATAAACTAATGTAATATATATTTCGCGCATCCATCCCTCCAGTATTCAGATGACACTACAACTTCCATTATCCGGCGTCACTTAGGACAGTCCTGTTTACAGTTGTAGGGTGACAACATTGAGAAGGGTCGTGACACACTTACACGTCTTGTCAAAAGTTTTGCCCTCCGGTTGAAGAAAGGCCATTGATTGAGGTGTTATGTTTACGCTTTGTATCACGGTTATATGGGAGAGCATGCTTTACTTCTTGAGGTTAAATAAAATATTCTTCAAGGTTACGGTAGAACTTAAACCTTTGTACTAACTATTTCGGACTTGTTTTTTTTTATTACGTGGATTTTTTTTTATTTTACTAAAATACCACGCGCGTAAGTTGACACGTCATGTTAAAATATCGAGGTAATCTTACTATAGGTATTTCGAAATTTGCGAGCTCAAAACACATATTCATTTTATATAACGATACAACTGACAATACCTGATGACTATTGTCACCTATGACCAAGAGTTTTTGCTATACTACTGAATTTACGAAGAATTTAAAGACTCAACAAAGTCTAGATATTAGGTAGGTAGGTGAACCTGGCTACAGCTTGGAATGATAACGCCAGGCACAAAGAGAAGAAGTCCGGTACGAGTCGTCAGTACGGTAATTGTTTGCTTCTACTAGAATATATGTAATCGCAGCACAAATTATTTGCATAAATATTTGACCCTCTACCACTTTTCTTTTATCTACTCCCACCCCTATTTACTACCGGACCCTAAGTTTAAACTCTTTTAGTTTAAGACTTTGATTATAAAGTTTATCTTTTTATTATTAAACTAAATCGTTAAATAATATAAATAAGCAAGGTTTAAATAAACAAGACGTCTAAGTGGCGATTATTATTTATCAATCTGCAGGCTTACTGCGAAAAATAATTAGATTTTGATTCTGTTTGTCATTCGGACTCAATTTAGATCCCAATTCAATTTATAAGTCATACTGCCGAACCAAATCTAATTCAAACATTATCGAATTACGTTCGAGTATTATCGGCGTCTTCTTTAAGTGGGTCAGTTTGATTACGTTAGAAGTCTATGATTGGGATTTTTATTGGGCTAACATTGATTTTACTTAAAACACGATACACGAACCACAGCTTGAAAGAGCGATTATATATCAAAAGTACAAAGAGAGGAATAAAAGTCAATGCAATTCTCAATTCAAAGCATTCCAGACTGATTTAAATTAAGAATTGAATTGGGTTTTATTCGAATTAGCAAGGCCGCGGTTTGATATATGCTTTTGTCAAATGAATTTATAAGAAACAGTCTTTTGACAGATGCAAGAAGTATTATCTGTGACTCCCAAGGCACAGATAATAAACCCAGTTAGTCAGGGAACAACTTCTATTGTTTACATGAACTACTTCTATTACATTGAGATTTTCCCATGTAATTGTTATAGAATTATTATTTAAAAAAGGTATTTCAAAGGACAAATATCATATTCAAAATTGTAGAACCGGGTTTCTTTAAAGGCAAAGCTGCACAATACATTTAGTAAACAATAGACAATACTTTACATTGATAGTTCATTATTATAGAACGGTACATACCCATAAGGGATATCTTGGGTTTGTTTTAGACATTCTACTTCTCGTATAGATAATGTTGAGAGTAAGTTTCTCGTAATGAGCTAGTATTGTGTGCTCTTTGTGTATTAAAACTATACTAAAGTACGTGAAATTGTAATCTTGTTCTTCTTATGGCAAAAACGAACTTTCTCTCAAGGGAATAAAGCCGCTGTAATATTTATTTATATTACAATCATTATAAGAAACAACTCTATATATGAATCTAAATACACATGTACTTACTAAGGTGTTTTGTAGTTGTCGTGTTTAAAACGAGACTTACCTGCAACAAAAAGGAGATAATAATTAAAGATCTGTAAAACTTTACTGAAATTGTTTTAACGATGTTTGAATAAAATAGGCTTATTAAATATTGATACAAGCAAATTATAGTATATTATTATAAAGTAAAAAAGATTAAACTTTTAATCAACTATAACCTGACTCATTAAAAATTATTCTGATGAAATATCAATAATTCGTAGAGGCCATAGTTGTCTACTTATTTTCCTATTTCTTTTTTTTTGTTATAGGGGGCAAACGAGCAGACGGGTTACCTGATAGTAAGAGACTACCATCCCGCCGCCCATGGGCATCTGCAACTCAAGAGTCACAAGTGCGTTGCCAGCCTTTAAGGTGGGAATAGGGGATGGGAGGGAGGAGAGAGGGGTAAACTCACTCATTCGGTGAAACATAACGAAGTATTGCTTCACGCCGATTTTCTGTGAGGCCGTGATATCACTCCGGTGGAGCCAGCCCATACGTGCCGAAGTATGGCTCTCCCGGTAGTTCCAAGTTATTAATTAAAAAAAATATATATAATAGGTATTGTCAATCGGTGTAAGGATTTTTTGAGATTGAGATTTTCACATTTGGATGTATGGGGTATATGCATCCAAATGTGTTCAGGCATTTAGAAGTTATGGTGGAATAAATAAACTAGCATACATACATGAACTCTGAAACTCCTTTTTTGGGGCAGTCGTGTAAAAACAAACTCTTTAGGTTTTTAATATCAGTATATATATAAATTCTGAAGTTTGAATGAAAGCCTGCCGTTAACCCGCCGGCTCCAAAAAGTTTTGGGAGCTCAAAAATGTGATATTTGTTAAAAAAGAAACTTTGTTTGGATGTAGCGCGAGCTTTGACAAAAGTTTCATAAAATTTCGGCCAGCGTACTTGAGTTGACAGAGGACAGACAAATAATACCCTAGAACTGGACACTAGAAGCTGGTATTGAAATAATAAATGAAATGTGAAAAAATGTATTTTAAAAGGACCTTTAACTAAGATACACAGATATCGCTTTATTATTTTTAGTCATTCTTTATGTATAAAGGTCAATAGCGTAATTCTTATCGGGTGCGAGCCTATTGCCGTTTATCTAACCATTTTCGAGAATGTGCTGCTAATGAGAAATTAATAAGAAAAACACAAAATAGCACAACATTACATTATTAACATTGTCTGACAAGATAATCCAACCTAGGTTTTTTTTTACCTACCTCAGCAAGGTAGTAGAAGCTACTTTAACTTATAAATAGACAACTTAAAAAAATACAGATGTATTGGTTCTGAAACATCCAAAACTTGACATCTTTTTCGACACAGAGCTCTGGCAACCCTTATCATTATCAGAAACATAAAAATATTATTCTAGTTATATTATTTACTATGAGGGCTCGAACTTCCTGTCAACAGCCAGGCTCGAGCTGTTGCTGACACTCCTCAATCCATCCGTAAAAGCAATACCTTTTTCGTTCATTGCCTTCCTTTAAATTTCAATATACTCTAATTTTCATATCTTTAAATCTCAATTGGCAGCAATAAGCTTGCTCCCTATTACGCGAGTGGATCCAAGTTGTATGTATTTGGCAAAATGCGGGTGCTTACTACAACTTTGCCTACCCTTACTTATTCTATGTATGAATGTCTTCTCGTAGTTCTAACAACTATCTTCTGTAGCCTAAAGGTTGCTTTTCCAGTTGCGTGGTACTGATTCCGAGCAGAAATCTGTTTACATTCTTTTACCGGGCTCCTAGAACACACTTTCACTTTCATACTATTTAGATGCAGTCCACCAGATAATAAGCGGTCAACGTACCCTATGGACTTTATTTATCAGGGTTGTCCCAATACCGAACCTGTAAATGCATGGTTCGTAACAATAGAAATAAATATTCAAAATTAAAGATGAATTGTCATGCACAATCACAGTCAGGTACTCTCATATATCACACTACATTAAAATACATTTTAAATGAAACTATCAACATTAAAATAGAGCCAATTACATACCAAACAGGCATAGACCAATAAAATAAATTTTATTGCCACGCACAAAAGGACCATAAATAAATAATAGGACATTATTATCACGACCACTGGTATATTTGTAGTAACAGCAGTTTTATGGGTGCTACTTGATGTATTGACATTAATATTGCATGGGGAAGGAAAGGGGATATTTGCTGTGATTGGTTAGAACACATTGTATTGTGATTTTAACTGTAACGTTTATGATTAAAAGTAAATCTAGTAAATCTTTTTGTTGTGTTTAAATCAGTTTGTCAGTTATATACGTAGAGAAATAAATCAGCTTTAATTTTGATTTGTAACATTGTATCTTTGTGTATGTTCAATGTTCTACATTAATGTATACAAAATTGTGTCATATGTCCATGTGTAATTTCTATATTCTTTAAATATTTTATTTTATTTATTTTAATGAGTCCTTGATGAATATAAGTTTAATACGAGGATACTCTGACATACTACTTAATAGTAGGTACTAGATAATTTGAAGGAATTAAAATTGTTTTTTCATGATTTTTCAAACGATTACAGAGTATTAAAACAGGGTTCAAGGGTTCTTCAAACAGTGTATTGAGTTTTTACAGGGTCCGGGTATGTGCGCGACACCCCTATTTTTGGTAACATTCATATAACGCCCAAAAATAGATACGCTCTTAAAATAAAAGTGACATAATAAATGTAGTTATAACTTTTTTATCTTTTATACCAAAAAAAAACTTCAGTAAAGTTTTAAGTTCAAATTATCACCTATTTTCCCGACAAATTCTATCCGACATTCAGAACCACAAACGTTGTTGGGAGACAAGAAAAAAAATCTTCAAGAATATATTTCAATAGAAAAAAAACACCTAAAATGGATATTAATTTCAAAAGTAACAGCGTCGAAGAAAGCATCCAAAGATACATCCCATAAAAGCTTGAGCAATGGTGTCCATTTCCCATCGGCGCAGAACAATGGGGGACTTAACATAATTGCTTCCCTGCGAACCATTTTAATTTAACATAGGTACACCTTATTAATGCACATTAGAGTTGGTTTTAGAATGAATATAGTATTGAAAAGTCCAAAATCATTGGCTCAAGTATGGCCAGTGGACCACACGTGTGCCCTATTTTTACCTTTTGTGTTATTTTTATTACAGGTACATCCTTACATATTATAATAAAATTGTGAAATTTTTGGGAGGTGAATTATTTTGTTGAATAAAATGCACTTTTTTGGTGAGCTTGTTTATGAAAGACCATTATGAGATATTGAAAACTAAATAAAAAAATCAGAAAATCGGTCGGGTCGGTACAATATATTTGATACCTGTTCAGAGTCCAATCAGCTCTTATCTTGACTGGCCTGTTGGTCTAGTGGTTAGTGATCCCGACTGATGAGCCAGAGGTCGTGGGTTCGATTCCCACCCAGAACAAATCATTGTGCGATGAGCACGATCATTTGTTCTGTGTCTGAGTGTAATTCATCTATAATATGTATGTATTTAGAAATATTTAAGTATGTTTATCAGGTCTCTGGTTACCATAGCACAGGCTCCGTAGTTTGGGATCAACTGCCGTGTGTGAGGCGTTTCAAGATATTTCATGTATAATAAACTCTATTTCATGTATAGTAAACTCTTCGAGGTTTATTGGATTTCCTTTGAACAAAACCGAAATACCAAATGGAAAATGATGTCAATATGATATTAGCATTGAGGTATTCTTACACGCACGTACGTGTTCTTTTACTGTCAGATGGTGTATTTCATATGCAATAAAATATAGATGTCACTAACGGATTATCTTTCTTCAGCTTGACCGCGATTAATGCTGCTTTAAATTGTTAATAGTTTATCGATTAGTGAACGTGGCTGGCTCTGAGCTTAGTAATGGCTGCATTACGGTCACCTTGCAATCAGGTCACTAAAAATATGTGTACTTCAGACCACCTGACTCGGCGATTAAGGCATCAGTTATGCATCAATAGATTATGGTGCAATTATCTATGGATTTATGCGTTTTAATGTTCCTACATTAAGTTCAGATAAAGTATAATCTTACTGTCAATATTTAGAAATCCAACTTTTATTCAATACTAGCTGTTGTCCGCAACTGTGATCGCGTGGAAATTCAAGGAAACCGTACATTTACCGGGATAAAGTAGCCTATGTTTTTACCCAGGATATAATCTATCTCCTTGCCAAATTTCATAACGATCCGTTCAACCGTTTACTCGTGGAAAGATAACAAACTAACAAAGAAAACTTTCGCATTTATAATATTAGTATAGATTTTTTTTAAACTTTCGCGTTCCATGATATAATATTATTTATGTATTATGTAGAAGAACCTTCTACCTCACGGTGTCGACGACGGAGGCCGTGCACCGCTGAGCCAGTCAGCCTGTGACCACGACCAGTGCAACCTGGTCGAAACGTCAGGCAATTCAGAAGTATGTAATACCTTTTCGTGATCGCGTTAATTCCCGTAAATACATAAATAATATAATATTAGTATAGATGTTGTGTAAAACTGACATTCTTTTAGCTGAACATTATATATGTGGAATTGTGTTTGTGTGTATTACCATGTATCAAACCACAAAAAAAGCCAGAAGAGTTTAAGGGCTGGAGAATGGACGTAGGCTAAATAGTGTAATTTGTCTAACAAGTATAAATAAACAAATTTAAACACCCCCGACTCAAAAATACCTTCAGCGATTAAAAAAAAGGGCTGAAGGTCTTTGAAAGGCTGAACAGGTTTTCTTGAATTATATAAAATAACACTTTCGATCAAGACACCTTTCAAACAAACAAAAAACTAAATCAAAATCGATCCATTTAGGAGACACGATGCTACCGACAGACACGCACATAAGCAAACCCAAAGAGGAAAAACAAATCGAAACAAGTAATATCCGTTTTCTAAAGCTCATAGTGCAAGCTATGCTTAGTTTGCGTCTAGATAGCGCTGTTTATTATAAACTAGCAGCGCCTCGGGGTTTCACCCGCGTAAGTCCCGATCCCGTGGAAATGTCGGGATAAAAAGAAGCCTATGCGTTAATCCAGGTCTCCAGCTACCTACATACCAAGTTTCATCGCAATCGGTCTAGTAGTTTTTGTGTGAAAACATTACAAACATACACACAAATGTTTCCTCTTCATAATATTAGTTATGATAATAATAACTTGAATCACCCCACACACGGCCGCCTGATCCCAAACTAAACGGATCCTGTACTATGGTAACCAGACTGCTGATAAACATACTTATATATTAATAAATACAAACATATTATTATAGATCAATTACACTCAGACACAGAACAAATGATCGTGCTCCTCACACAATTATTTGTCCTCAGTAAAAACCGAACCACGACCTCTGACTCAACAGTCAGGATCATTAACTAGTAGACCAAGATGCCAATCATAATAATATGTCCCGATATGTATAAAATATGTCTCTTAGGTATATTATCATCATAATGTCTCAGTAGACACAACCATTAGACAAGTGATAACAATGCCAGAAAGTCATTTTCACCTCGCAATTGGACTTTAAACAGCAACTTTTGAATTATCTACTTTTCAAATAACCGTCAAAAATTGGTCTTTAAATATCACTTTACGGTTTTCTCAATAAAATGTTTACGGTAGTTGAAATACTTGTGTACTGATACTAAGCCTTAGTATTTGAGGAAGTGATAAAACCTCCATATAATGGTTTTACGACAGTTTTTAAAAGCCAACTTTATAGCTTCAGCGGGTAATAAGATGTCGCGGAATAGTTTTCGATATTGGATAAGAGATGGCGCTGTTATAAATATGGCAGTTGAAACGCGTTATTGAAGTTTTCATTGCTTATTTTATAGCATTATCAGAACTGGTAGAACTAGTGTTTACATTTTATACTAAACATTATCGTTTTAGTAAGGATTTTAATATACAGTCAACTCTCGACAATTATTGATATGTAGTACCTGAAGCAAAATGGAATTTAACAAAATCTGTAGTAAGAAAAAATATAGAAAAGATAGGAAAAATATAATTATTTACTATTATTACTAAATGTGAAGTACAGTCAGCATTTAAAATGTATAAAAAATTGTATTCACAAATTAATAAAACTCAAAATAATCTCTCTCTAACTAAAACTCACAAATAAATAATTACTTTTATAGAAAATTTTCCTGATTTTTATAATTTTCATATTTAAAGGATTTAGCTATAGAAATAAAATGCAAAAGATAACGATGTTCGTTTCTGACCATGCATGCACAAACCGTAACAGATGATGTCTAATTATTTATTACTTAGTGGGTACTCAAGCTATTATTGTCCAATTAATTTAGCACCGCTGCTACTTAATCATTCATCACTTAAGACAATCTATTATCACCTTATCACTGTATAAACACCGTCGCTGGTCCGTGACCCAGTTGTAAGTAGCGTGCACGTGCGGGCTTGTTTATGTTTGTACATGTGCAAGAAGACGTAAGTAGCCATTGTGTCAAGCTACCTACTTTTTATTATATTTAAATTAAATAAAAATTATAGATATTACCTTTTGTAATACCTTTTCGTGATCGCGTTAATTCCCGTAAAAAACGTAGATAATAATATATCATGGAACGCGAAAGTTTAAAAGGTATTAACCTATTTCGTGATCGCGTTAATTTCCATAGTATATACATAATTATATGTTAAGGTAGGATATGGTGTATTTCCTTTCGAGGGTGTACCTAAGGCCCTGACGATAAGACTACGGAACCGTGTGTTTTTAGTCGGTTCGATTCTAACATTCCACTTCACCGTTAGCCCCAGTGAAGTGATGACCTGTGGTTTCTACACGTCAAAAAAAAAGCTAGGTTATCGTCAAAGGACAAAAAATACAGTTTAACATCTTTTAAAAATGTACCAATTCTGGAAATAAATGATTTGATTTGAGTTTCACTTCTAACGCGTGTACTGACATGTACCTACTGCTAGCTTATATTTTTTTTATAGTTACTATCTATCCAGTTTGTAAATTAGAGAATATGTACTTTTTATAACCTTAACCCATTATCAGTGTTAACAGTTTGAAAAACATTTCAAAAGTACATTAGTGCCAGTAGTATTAAAATAAGCTGTTAACGATTAGCGTTGGACGGTAGCCTGTTAATGTCGGCCATAACTTGACAACGTACAGCTTGCATGCAGCTTAGAAAATATTTACTTTTGTTAAATTATATGATGTCGTACAGTGCGGAGTTGTAGACCCTAACTTAAAATAAAATATCCCGTAAATCTCTACATGGTATAAAACAAAGTCACTTACACCGTCTGTACGCTTAGATCTTTTAAACTACGCAACGGATTTTAATTCGGTTTTCGCCAATAGATAGAGCAATTCAAGAGGAAGGTTTATACCTATAGTTTCATAATGTTTTGTGTTAATTTGTATAATGATATGACGATAATTGTTCACCACATTAGTTTGCTACATTGCACCCGTTCGAAGCGAAGTATAAACTAAATCAAAATACTCCGGGAGATAATACACAACAGTCTCTAAGCCCAATCTAAGCATAGCTTGTACTATGGGGTCTAAAACACTGATAAACATATAAACTTACAACTTACTTTCTTTTATGCTTAATACATATAAACACCTAGACCAATGTAAATATTAATGTCGCTAAATATCCTCAATCAACACTTGTAATAACCAGCCAATGGACCACTCACTCACTCTTATTAATGATATCCCATAACAATAAAATCACCCAGTAGCACTTATAGGGCAATAGGTGTATATATTATCGATAGTACCTAAACATTAGCTGAACCCATAAACTGTTGATTGACAACACTGATAATTCTAAGGTAAACTAATCGGGATGTTTATGTTTGTATTATGATCAGTTTTATGAGTTTACGTGTCATAAAGTTATTGTTTCAATAATACGACTGTAGCGTCTACTGCATGTGCACTGCCAAGTATTTAATATTATAATCTAGCTTTTGACAGTAACTTCGTTTGAGGTACCTAAAATAGATTTTGCCAAATAGCTCCTTCTTCCAGATTCTTATCACTCTTTTTCAAAATTTATTTGAGGACGTGGCAATGTGTTCTCTTCTTCCATTCTACTCTATCATGTGTAATTTCATTGCTTACTCCCTTTCTAGTCACATTTTCTTTCACGCGGTCCATCTTCATCATACTTTTCATTGGTCGTCCTCAACTTCAATACATATAACTCTCTTCAACACATTTTGCTAATCCCTCCGCATCACACGTCCATACCGCGATAATCTATTGCTCCTTTTTATTTTCATTCACTGTAACTACTTTCAGGCTCTCTCTAAATTATTCATGCCTGATGGATGATTGACGCGAGAAAGTGGGATGTAAATTTGGGATGTCAACCAATTCATATAACCCTTTCCGGACAGTAGGTACTTATGTCTGTCAAACTTTGTCTGAAAAAGTTCATGATGATCTGTTAATTAGTTAATGCTTGAAATCTTAACAAACAAACTCACAATCGCATTTATAATATTACATAAGATGTGAAGTTATGAAAAAGCTCTAAGTCCCTTAACAAGCCCTGAAAAGTCCATGTAAGGCATTTCTCTACGCATTATGAAAATTGTAATATAACTTATTTTTTTTTTTTTTAAAAGACAACTCCCGCATTAGGAATTACTCCTGTGTCGCGGGGACTTTACAAACATACAAACAACGAACACAAAGAACACCCAGACTCAGATGGGAATCGAACCCACGACCTCTGGCTCAGCAGTCAGGGTCACTAACCACTAGACCAACAGGCCAGTCAAACTCTTGAAAAAAAATGAGAATTGGCAGATCAAATAGTCCTGTAGACTGACTTTATAGTCTCACACACTTACGGGAAGCCTTCAATCATAAAACCTTCAAAGTAAGTGTGTTTCAAATAGCAAATACATTCTATGGTATCGTTTACTTTATATTGCAAATAAACTAACATTAATAAATTTGTCAATACTAAGTTAGAATAAGTTAAAATGATTAACAAACAGTATTGAATAACTAAAAACAGTAATAACCTATTCAGTAAACTGTATTTAAACAGCGATACAGTCTCACGTATACTTCGCAGACACCTAGCGCAGAGGAATGCTAGCTGCTTAAAAGCAAGCAGCTAGCATTCCTCTGCGCTAATTGGCTGGCACTTTCAAACTGAGTTATGACCCAAGTGAGCTACAAGTAACGACTGCTATTTCGGCTGTGGTTTTAGTACAGTGGAGCGGGAAGCGGAGCGTTGAGTGTTTTTACCCTCTATATGTTGTCTGTCGTTACTATTTACTAGTGGTCACCGAGAGATCGAAATTCGATCGCAATTTATTTAACTATTAATAATAATAAAGCTCCATCGAAGGTAGGAAAAAAAAACTGTTAGTAACTAGTAGCAGTATTCCAGCTTATAATCTATATCTATGCCGAATTTCATCTAGATCCGTTCAGCCGTCCTGGAGTGATTGAGTTCCAAATATTCATTCAAACTTTCGCATTTATAATAGTTGTAAGGAAGAAGTAAGATAATATTCAACCCTGTATATCTTAAAGATGTAAGGGTTATTACATCAATAATTTGCTAGTCATACTATTACTTGACCAAAAAAGAGGACGAAGCATATCGCAGTCCGGGCGCTATCCTTTTCGAAAAAACCAATAACAATTTGATCGACGTGGAAATCGAACCAAAAACGGAAGCATCGGTTATTATTATGCTGTAATCAGAAGCTGTTGACCTAGTGTTACTATGATCTGTACCTCCCGACTAGCACCCGTGGATAATAACTAGAAAAAAATTAAGAAGTTCTTAATTTAATATGTATAAAATAAAACCGCCTCCATACACGTAACCTAAAAAATCAACAACTAGTTGCCAGTTAGCTAGCAACTAGTTGTTGGCTAGCGAAACGCTTTTCGCTCGTTGCCAATTTTATTCTAATTTCTGTGCATATACTGCCGGGTATGTATGAAAAACGTCCCAGGATTCTGGACTGCAGATTTATTGAATGTATTTGTTCGTTGAGGAAGACAATAAAGAGTAGAATGTATTTACTGGTTTGATTAATTGACTTAAAATGTATTGGCCGTTATTTTGCTCTAAATTTAAATAATGTGACATAAAGTGTATTTTCATAAGGTGGTATAGGTAAATTTTCATAAAGCTCTCCCAAATAGACGCAGGGCCACTTTGAATTATTAGAAAATATTATGCTTACTCGGGGTGGCTACGAGTTGGAGCCAAAATTACGTGTAATGTTTTCAGAAAGTAAGAATACCCAAATAATGCTTTGGAAGCTAACATTTTTATAATGAGGCGGCAAAAGAAGCTACTGCCTTCCCTATCACCGACCATATCGACACTATGGACCCTATATTTTAAGTATATTCATTCCATCTGCATGTCAGAGATAGAAAGATTTTACTTGGAGTATAAAAATAATCCATTATTAATTACTAGTTTGCCATAAAGTACACGGTTTATTCAAAAGCAAACAGTGATCTACCGACCGTTGTAAAAGCAAAAAAAGTTCGGAGATTCTCTGGTAGAAAATCTGACTAAGGACATTTTGGTTGAAAGCTTTTGTAGATATTTGGGTTTAGATATTTTTTAAGGGAAATCGTGTTATTTCTTACCAAACGAGCATGACAAAGAAGTTGTTAACTCCTTTGTCATGCTCGTAGTTAAAACGACAATCGTGGTGATTGCGCGGCCAAAATTTAGAATTCAAGTTTGTTAAAACTTACTAAAGCTAAACAACTAATTAACGTGTCTAGGTTACATAGAAACACTTAACACTCTGAAGCAACATTCACATTTAGCATCGACTTCGCCACGATAGGCAAACTTGCGAGAAAACAGTCGGACAATAAAAACTGAGGGCCGCTCCTTTACGAGTAACAATGTAGTATATTTCGCAACCCATTAAGTTAAATTTACTATATTTCATAGCTTGAGGTCAGCTCAGATGCTTAAGCATTAAAATATTAATTAAAATTCAGCCTTGAAGAAGCTTGAGAACTATCTACCTAATTTTGCATGTTAGAGGCAATGTGTAATCCTCATCAAACTACCTACCATGAATTAATACAAATAAATATATAAGTTTGACACTAAATAAAACAACCATTACAATTTTTCAAAATAGGTTTTATTGCACACCAAAAAGGTTTGATACGGACAAGCAATATAGTACTAAATATCGGTGGTACAATGGGCGGTCTTATCGCAGTCTGCGATCTCTTACAGACAACCTTTGGTAACTTGTGGTCTACTATGGGTTCAAAAAACACGAGTAAGATAGGTACTTAGATACATTTTTTTTTGTATATACATACATATTATGCATAGAAACTACTACTAGGTCTAGTCTAGACCAATGCAAATAGACATATTCATGCAAACAATTTTTTTTATGGGATAGATAGATGGTAAGTGACACCTGCTGCCAAGTATCACAAGTGCCGTTGCCGGCCTTTAAGGTGGGAGTAGGTAGGGGAAGGAGGGTGAGGTTAGGTCCTCTAGTAATGAGGTTACCGGAGGACCTAACCCCTCCCCCCCACGGCCGGCAAGGCACTTATGACTCTTGAGCTGCAGGTATCCATGTGTGGCGGTAGTCACTATCAGGTGCCACTCGGTCTCATTTGATGAAACATAACGAAGTATTACCTCGCGCCGGTTTTCTGTGGTATCACTCCGATCGAGTCAGCCCATACGTGCGAAGCATAGCTCTCCCACGATTACACGATACCACGATTTACAGGTTGTAATCAATTGCTGCGCTGCTCAACATAGATCACCAATTACATACGTGGTTTTTATTAATCACTGCGGTGAGTTCACAGAAGCTGTCAAGAATGTGGTTATCTAAAAACTAGATGAAACTTTTTAGACAATCGTCATATGAATTTGAACTAATTTAATTTGAGAGAGCATACTGACATTTTTATAATTCAAAAGTCAAATTAATGTCAAAAGTTTCTTCAAAATCCATAACTGAACATAAAAGATACGCCACCGCCATAACTGCCCACACAATTTACACAGAATTATGTTTCCATTGCATTAAAAAGTTAAGCGCCATAAAATTGCCATCAACACGCCATAAAACTATGGAACAGGGCCTGCCCTAAAGATGTTCGTGTTATATTTTATGTGCTTTATGATATTTTTGGGTGATTTTAATAGCTGATTAAGAATTCAGATAAAGTTAATGTGTTTATAACAATGAGAAGTAACGAACCGAAGGCGAGTGGGTATGCCTCGTAAACCACTAGGGTTTTACATCATAAATTTTGGAGCCTTTGAAGTAGGCCTCAAATTATGAAATACACGGAACAAATATATGAATTACAAACTCTAAAATAGTTGGAGAAATTAAGCAGTGGGTTTTTCTTCTGTTTCACCAAAGTTCACTTTTGTACTTAGTATTAAACTACTGTCGTGGGCTTTCAAAAACATAATTACGAACAAAAAATATACAGGTAAGTAGATTTCTACGCAAATAAGAGTCACACGACTGACTTCGGTCAAAAATACTTTTAAATTACTTTGTTAGTTAAAAAGTGGTTTTGACTGGTTAAGAGCTTTGCCTGCAACATTTATAACCATCACATCTATAGTCATCTTTGCCTACTCAGTTTCTTCAAAAATGAAGCTTTCAGTCTCATAAATAATTTTTTGAATTAATTATTTTATATTGGAATCGAACCTAAAACGCGTAACACATTATTAAAATGGCGTAACTATTGAAAACATAACCTATCGAAAATCAATAAGTCAAGTACAGTCATAATGATAATTTAATGTACTAAAATCATGACTGTACGTATGAAATGAGTCACCTTACGAGTAACATAAAGGGCCATAGGTCTCTCTTAGGCGAGTCTTAGGGCAATAATTTATCAATACCTTTGAACTTAAGTCGACGCAAATGTAAGTTAAATGGAAATACTGCGGTTATATTCAAGACATTCGATGTAATTGATACTAAGTGCGGATATTTTGTCTGCGACAATTCATAGCTTTCGACTGTACATTATACCATTGCAAATTATAGACAACTACGGTTCTTATTGATACCTAGGTACTTATTTACCTCATATTTGTCAGGTATATTTCAATGTAAGTAATGTTAAGTACGATACCTATAAGTATATATATATATGGTATTCTATACATGAGAAAAATTTATCAGTATGTGAGATTTTATTATTTTCATCAAATAATCCTAAGTACTATGTGCCATGTTTTGTTCTTTGTAGTGATATTAAAAAGCCGGACAAGTGCGAGTGTGATTTTGCACAAAGGGTTTCGTACAAACATGTCACAAGTCGGATTGACACACAATCTTAACTTTGCCGTTCTAAACATACTCCTCCGTAAATCCGTATAAGTTTGTAATCGCAAAATCTTTTTTTTCATGAGATTCAACAACAAATTAATGACTTCCGGATTATTTCTTTTACTTGTCCTGTAAGACCTTGGTTCTCGCCAAATTTCACGATTGTAGGTCAATGGAGAGTACCTTCTAGATTTTGATTTACCGCCGAAGTGTTAAAATTTGTTAAAATATTAGGCTTAAGGGTTTTGTCCTTTTGACGTACGGAACCCTAATAAAAACGGATAAAACTAGTGGACATGTTACATACTCATAAACTAAAAACAATAAAATAATTTCTTTCACAACTAAATGTTGTGTTCTTAAAACCACGGGATAAACTTTTCTACATTTCTCCATAGTTTCCTTCCTGTGGAAGGTATTATTTACATTCATCATGATTCGTTTAGACCAACTTTGGACGTTGTAACTTTTTGACAAAAAAAGGTTGACATAAAAGGAAGTGTCTGTTCTCCCACGCGCCATCAGATAGAAGACCTCAAAATAAAACCCTCGGTTTACTTAGCGTATTAAATTTACGTTTTTGGATTAGCAAAACATGATCAAACAAATAAAGAAATAGTATAGTTATTAAGACGAATATGTAACTAACAAAAAGATAAAAAAAATAATTTCATTGAAATAATTAACATACTAAATCTTAAGATTAAAATCTGGACTGTCAGTTAAGAAGAATAAAACTGATTCATACCTTTGCTAAACTCATACTTTTTTTCTATAGATATTATCTGATCTAAGAATTATATGAATCATTATATCATCTCCATTCGTTCTGGTAATTCCATGGTATAATGACTAACAAACAAAAAAAAAACACATTTTAAACATTTCCGGTTTCCTGTTCAGTAACCGTTGCTTCCACTCTATAAACAATTATCTGATTTAAGCATATTACTATTTCTTCATTTGTTTTAAGGCCAGTATCGTGAGAAGACCTACAAATCTGAGAGTTAAATGAACGTTTGTATAAAAAAGTATTTAAATATACTCGTATTTTGCCGTGTTCTAGAAACTAGTTTGGGTCTAGCAAGTGCTGTGTGATATGTTTCAGAATATCACCATTGTTATTGTTAAATAGAACTTTCATTCACATAATGAACTTTAATAAACGACTATGTGAAATTCCTTCAAGTGAAACCAATACCTGGATTAGGAAGGGGTATGTTTGCGTACTAGAGTCAAAATGCAGAAAAGCATGCAAGCTCCTCTCCTACTGATCAACAGGTTGTAAGTTCGAAGCCCACCCCGTGCACTAACATCACGTACAATTACTAATGGTAATTACAATGAAAAAATCAAAATGTACGAAAAAATGGCAGGGACCCATATTGACTTAAAAAGAAGACATACCCAGACTAAGAAAATAAACGATTGAACTAACTTATACCCAGCAACTTAATATATACATTAAATCATGATAACAATGACTATAAACATTACTGGTGATACTAAATTAATAAATTAATATCATATCTGGTATTTGATAGATTCAAGAGGAGATTGTGTTAAAGCATTCTGATTCCAAACTAATTTGATTGCAAATTAACATAAATTAGACTCTCTAATTTGTAATTACTAAATCCGGTTTAGCAACACGTAAAGCAAACATTGGCAAATAATTAAAACGGTAAGCATTGTGTAGCGCAGTAATGACTGTCAAAACCTTTCAACTGGAAAATTACGATTTTATCGAAAATATGTCAAATTAAACAACAATAGAAACTTTAGGTAAGTTTAACTTTAACTATCATATTTTAAGTCTTTAGCAGATGTATGGAGGGCTCTGGCTTCCAGACAACGGCCAGTTTGAGGTACAGGTATGACCCTACCAGAGTAATTGCTTACATCCCCATACATCCTTATAAGCAATTATTTTCCTTCCCTTCATACCTATCTTTCCCATTCAATATACTCCTAATTTTTCCGTATTTAACTTCCTTGCTTTTTATTACGGAACTGGGACCAAAATTATGATGGGCAAAATGTGGGTGTTCCCTTCGGGGGTAGAGGTGTGAGTGTATTCAAGTGTGTATTATTTTTTCACTACCAACATATTGAAAGAGCACATGGCACGTATAATGCGCAATACTAAAGACAGGTATCTAATTTTCTTTGAAGGTCCATACATTGCTTTGAATAAGCAGATAAGTATCAAAAAGTTAACTCAAAGTGGTCGTTACCGAGTTCAAGCCTTCTAATCGTGCCTCGGAGAGCACGTCACGCCGTCGGTTCTGGATGCCATACGAACATCTGTGGCATTCGTTACGGGTAGTTGGAACCCTAAAAAGTCCGACAACCGGGTCTAACTACAGAACTTCGATATCGCCTAGTACTTGGGTTGTGGAGGTCCGATGGCAGTCGCTTTACGTAAAATATCAAAGTTCGGCCGTATCGTAGTTAGACTGAAAGCCGACCCCAACTTAGTTGGGAAAAGGCGCGGAGGATGAGGATGACGATGTACATACTCGTATATGGTATTTAAACTAACCATATTATTAAGTGTAGACTGACAGGTGTAATGAAAAGAAACAATGTATTTAATGGGCTACGGACCACAATCTATTTAGTTGGACATTGATGTCTCTTTTATTAGTGGGCCGTGAGTGATATTGCTTTGAGATGTGGTTTTGGTTGGATTACCGTTCATTGTATATCTTCAAAAAACTTTAGTTTGTTAGTATATATTTGTATTCATTTGAAATATCTATTGTTAGATATACAATTGAGTTACAAATGCTAATGTAGTATTTACGACTAATTCAGGACTTGGTCAAAGTTCTATATTGAATTTGATTAAATTGAAAGTCTAAATGTATTGTCAAATAATCAATGATCTCCGGTTATTTTTCATGAACGTTGTTACAGAACAAAGGATGAAGTTCGCTCATTTACTATCAAATTGCTACTGAGGATGCCTCGAGTAGAGTCGAAACATATATCGAAGTATCTTTCGTTCCAGCGTAAAATTGATTTGAAGACTTCATAAAATGTTTTTTCTATACCAATTTTGGCTATAATCATCTATATTCTTTTGTCATGAATATCTATTATTTTAATCGCACTAATATCATAAATGTGAAAGTTTGGATGGATGGTCTTTAATTTTACTAAACTTAAATTTATTTATTATAGCAACGCCCCGATCCCCTGTGAATATCAAGATAAATGCCTATGCGTTAATCCAGGTCTCCAGCTATCTACATACAAGGTTTCATCGCAATCGGTTCAGTAGTTTTTGCGTGAAAGAGTGCCAAACATCCATAGATCCATACATTCTCAAAAACTTTTACGTTCATAATATTAGTAGGACTAGCAACCCGCCCCGGCTTCGCGCGGGTAGCAGAGACATCTTCAACAATCTCATCATCAAACCTTAACAAATTAAACACCTAAACCTTCCACATGAATCACTATATTGGTGAAAACCGCATGAAAATCCGTGTAGTAGTTATTCAGTTTATCGCAAATAGAGAGACAGACAGAGGCGGCGGGGGACTTTGTGATATTTTATTTACGAATATTTATAATTGACCCATTGCAAATGAATAATTAGTATTCGTAGACAGTCCCAGTTTCAATGATATTTCAAAAGCTTGTAGTTAAGTAAACATCATCTTCTAAATAAAGACAATGCTATTAAACATTATAAATTACTTTATCCGTAACCAGTTTATTTTCGTCGGTCACGCGGTGGAACAATGCCTTAGTGGGTGGATGGCCAGCAGTGGGCGTGGACTTCAATGAGTTTCTTTGTACAGAGGCCTTTGTTTCTATTATTATTGATTCCTTTTGTTATCCCGTTGGGAAATTATTTAGTAAATTAGGTGTGGGTTTACTGAGCTATTGCTTTATTTGAAAGTGGAATTTAATAAGTTCAAACAACGAACCTGTATCTTCTCTGAAGCGTGGAGAGGTTATGACGTCAATTTCAGGGTCAGGTGTGTCATTTAATGTACAATTGGAGTGAACCCACTCATCAAAACATTGAGTTAATAAGAAAATTAGCAAAGACCAACGCGGAGACGTATTTTTTATAACTTATATTGGTAGACAGCCCACTGATGGAAAAAAGTTGCCACAGCATATAGACGTTTGCAAGACCAGGCCGGTCACGCGTGGAGTGCAGACCTTATCACATTTCAATTTTGCTTTTTTTGGAGAACTCTACTGTAGTCACTTAAAAAAACCATAGCATGCTATATCGAATAGTTTTAAACGTTTACATAATAATTATCATGTAAAAAAAAAGTATCACCGACTTCAATGTGCTTTTTAGTGGAAAGTAGATGTATTTTGTTTAACTATAATATGGGTAGACCAACTAAACGCACTGCTTCAATGAGACAGCGATGTTTCGGAGCAAACGAAAACATCATTGACGTATACAATTTTTAGATATTTAATGATTAGAGAGAAAACCGCTCTATTGATTTCGATAAAATTTAAATGGGACCACCTGGAAAGTATACCTTTTGAAACAAAAAAAGATTTTTTTCAACATTGGTTCAGGCGTCTTCGAGTAATCGGTGAACATACATTAAAAAAAAAAAGATTCCGACGAATTGAGAACCTCCTCCTTTTTGGAAGTCGGTTAAAAAGGCTTTATCGTATCGCATAGTAAACAATATTTCTGTGGCGATGATTAAATGTCATATTTTTAAAGCAGGCAATCTGGGACAACTCACTTGTAAATGAACTTCTATCTATAAACCAGCTATATAACAACAATAAGTGGTAATTTTATTACAGTCCCTTTAGTGTAAATAAATCTATGAACTTATTAAGTTAATCCTGTATCTGGTCTATCCATCACCCTATCAATAAGATCGTGGGACAGCAGACACCGAGCCCAATTGCGCTGTCTGTCTGTCAACCGGATAATGTCAACATCCTGTATAGTTTCAAGTGCAACATCCTGTGATCCAGGGATGTGAATTATTATAGTGGGATTGTGTTGTTAAAATGTTTTGATAGTTATAAGTAGGAAATAGGGTTTAGATACAAACTGATAATTGAACTAATAACGAAGAGAAGTGGAGTTAGCGCAATCTTACACACAATTAAGGCATGCAGTATGGGTTTGGGTTCAGTGTAATACCAGCACTTTATCTTAATTTTTAGTTGCGTTGTCGGGACTTTGACATTCATGTCTTGTCGCTTTACGCTGTCGGAATATTCTTAAGTTTGATGAAAATCTGTTTAGCGGTTTTAGCAGAAAGATTTTGGTCACCTCCGAACTGCTATTATTTAAATATAGTAGTATAATAGCAATGTAACCAGAGACTTATAACAAACATGTTGAAAAAGAGTGTCCTTGGAGTTTCTTGCCTGTTCTTCTCCACAGAATCTACGTATTGGAACAGGCAACTAGCTTCACGACTGATTGACTACTACTGTCGACAATTCAAAAATACCTATAATATAGTTAAATTGAAATACATGATTTTGATTTGATTGATATATATCGTTCTACTGAATTATTTTGATTTATATCATGGAGTTAATATTAATATTACATTTATACGTGTAAAAGCAGTAGAATGTTTTTTATAGAAAACGCATTTACCAAACGCCTATCCCAATACCGGACGCCGAAATACTTTCAATACATCAGTCAGTCAAAATCCGGATACACGGATGAAAGCAATGACTCTGGATCAAAGGTAAAATGAATATCCAAAGTAATGATTTTGTATACATTTCATCTCTCATTTAGAAAACATTAACGAAATTATTATTTTATAAATTTTGAACTTTATTTCTATAAAAATACAGTCTAACAATTTTACAAGAAAAACGCAACGTTCTCAAATGCCTTTGACAGTTTGTTTGAAATTAACTATCTATATCACGCTGAAATGGACTTTATATTAATGCAAGTAAGTTCAAAATTGCTTACGGAGGCCGCAGACAATTTCATTCAAAATTTTACTATTGCTGGTCCTGGGCAAATAAGATAATAGATTTTTCTAAATTTATTACCAAATGAAATTCTACTCAATTGCTACAGCTGAGGTCAATGGGAGGGGGAGGTTTTGCAACGCGAAAGTAAGGAAACTGGTGACGCGAGTGTTTGTAGGCATCGGTCACCACTTACCATCAGGGGGCGTGAGCTAGTTTGCCGCCTTATTAAAATAAATAAAATTTATTGATAATTTTGATAAAATGTGATTAAACGGACAACCCAACCAATTGTTCCTCATGAAATTATTGTAAACATGAATTTTATACTATATATACATATATATATATATATTATACACATATTAATAGATAGCTAAATTAATATATCGTAAGATTCTTCCGCCGTAACCTGCGAGGGAGGAAAATAAACTTGTTGTAACCCCCAATTGCAGAATTGAGGGGTTTATTATTAAATTAACGTGTGTATCTGTCAGTGGATAACGGATGGGCGGATTTTGATTTAGGTTGTGTTTGTTTGAAAGGTGACTTAATCAAAAGTGTTCTTAATACTTATCGTCAGTTTTTTTCTTTTCTTTGAAGACATTTTTGAGTTGAGGGTATTTTAAATTTTTAGTTATACTTGTCCATCCCTATAATGTCGTAGAATGGAGGGCGTTAAATAATTAGTTAGAACATTTGAAAGAAAAATATGAAACGGTTTTTTCCTTTCCATTTAAAATTGCCAATTACCACACATTGTTGTCACATGCAAAAAGGTACAAAATAACCGTAAGCAAAATTGCTTCCAGGGCAAGACATAAAATCGGCAGCACGCTTTCATTACACTGCAGGTATGTAATACCTAGTAAGTACGTATAACACATACATACATTCACCCCTGTATATCCAAAAGGGTAGGCAAAGGTGGATTAAACATTCACATTTTGTCAATTATAATTTAGCCACTCACGTTATTAGGGGCAAGGCTGTTGCCAAAGAATTAATAAGAAGGAACTAAGAGAAGGCAATAGAAATAAAGCGATATACGAATAGATTGGGGAGTGTTGGAAATAGCTCGAAATTTAGGTAGTTAGCTGTAAATTAAAAAAAAAGACTGAAACTGGCTGTTGATGGGATGTCCGGGCTATGGTCCGGTCACTCTAACAAAAAGTGTTTATGTAGGTGATCGCATTAATTCCCGTCAACATAATTATATTGCTTAAAAAGCGAAAGTTAAAAGTATGTGTATGTCTATATGTAGGTATATATGTATTTTTATTTATGTATATAAGAGTACCTGAGTAGGTATAAGTAGGTATAATTATTGAGTATTGTATGTATGTAATAGATGATAAGCATTAACACCCTTTTAATTTAACGTCAACGATTACCACCGGTTTAATAAAATAACTCCAGTCCATCTTAAGGTTGCCTGGAAGAGTTTGCTTTGAGCGATAAGGCGATCGATTTAGGTGAATTGTTATAAAGGTTTTGTCGGTGAGCATCGGAAACCTCACAAAGATCCACACCCGGTCTTACTACGATGATACGTTTATCACATTGCTGTTCTATATAAACATCAAACAGGGGTACCAACTTGTAATATAATACTTGGAATAGCAAAAAGATAACTTTTTGCTCTAAATGTTTTTGCTCGTGAAAAGAATCGGACATTACCGCGGTATCACGTACGGGAGAATGTATCGTGACCGACATACCTCAACAATATTTGCTTAATACTACATAATTGCGTAATCAATTTTCCCCTGCGTTTGTGCAAAATTACCTAATTGGTTCCCTTGCGGTTGATAATTATACGCCAGAATTGACCACCGATGGGCCACACTGGGCATGTTGTATTGAGTAAGGTGACCATAAATCGCTAGTTTCCTTAAACCAAGATTTATTCTTCTTTTATTTCGAACTAGCAACGCCCCGCGGTTTCACCCGCGTAAGTCCCGATCGGGATAAAAAGTGGCCTATATGTTAATCCAGGTCTCCAGCTATCGACATACCAAGTTATATCGCAATCGGTTCAGTACTTTTGGCGTGAAAGAGTAACAAATATCCGTCTATCCATCCAAACTTTCACATTTATAATATTAGTGGGATTGAGTAGTATTAGGTGACATAATTCCTCGTTATTTCATTTAAGCACAAGTCTGGCGTATGTTATTTAAAATATACGGTTTTACTCACGTGTATATTTCGAGGATGCCCGACTAGTTTCGGACCCGACGGGGGCCCTTTATCAAGGGGTGAGGCGTCCTGCCGCGGCGGTTGCAGCTGCCACGGCAGGACGCCTCACCCCTTGATAAGGACCAAGGGCCCCCGTCGGGTCCGAAACTAGTCGGGCATCCCCGAAATATACACGTGAGTAAAACCGTATATTTTAAATAATATGAATACCACTCACAAAAGATTTTATTCTGGCGTATGTGTTTTTTTTTGTTCTTTATGGGTTGTTTTTTATTTTGTTGTTTATTGTTTGTTATTTTTTTTTGTGATTTTTAATTATAAAAAGTTCTTTAATTCATATTTCATTCTTTTAATTTATTAGGCATCAGATACAGCGCTTAATGTTCAATAATCGTAGTAGATGTTTTCAATATTGCCCGAATTTTTTAAATTCAGTACTGAATTGCCTAAGAATTTGGCTTTGATCTTTGACGCAGTACAAAGCGGTAGTAACTGTTCCTGATCAAAGTATTTTATGAACCTTTATTTCAACTGGTTATTTTAAATAGTATTTTGCTTATATCTTTGAACAAATAAATTCCTGCGTTTGTTTCTTAAGTTGTTTTAACGCGTAGTCTTATTTTCCGCCTTTATTTTGCGAGCTGGTCATCCCAAAATTACCATAGATAATGAGGAGTAATGTTTGTAAGTGGTTGTATCCGTAGCTACGGAAGTGCCAACATTATCTTACATGTGAGATCACGTCTTATTTGCTTGTAACATAACATCAGCTTATTGTACATGGTTAGATTGATTGGGATGTTCAAAATTATTGTTGCGGAGTTAAATATCGTATGATTGCGTAACAGAAGATTCAATAGATTAAAAATATTATATTGTTTTATATTTTATGCGGTGATTTGAGTTAAGAAAAGAAATGAAAGAGAGATAAGAAAAAATTAAATGGTACGAAATAAAAAATGGCACAAATCCAATACTCTACCAGCGAGAGCAGTAATTAGAAAACATCAACCAATTTGGTCCACTGAGATACATAAGTATTGTAGATAAGCCGTATACAGTTCAAGTAATATATATGTGTATATATATATATTACATTAACAAGCTTGTAGATTAAAAGGCTCGTAATATTAATGTATATTAACACTCCCCAAAATATGATATTTACCAAAACAATTAGCGCATCTCAGTGTGACGTCACATGTTCGTTGCATTCATACTTGCACTTTCCCGCCATTAACTATAACGGTTGTTACACAGAGAAACAAGCGAATACCTCCGTTCGAATTTCAAAAATGTCGGTATTTTTTTTTACCTTTAAAGTGGAGTCTGAAGAAGGAGGTTGTAGATTCTTTGCGGGTGATGAACTAATGACGTCAGGTTTTTTTTTTAACTACTAGGAACATGAATCGCTCATTACTAGTATTTTTTGTAAACCCCTCCTAAGCTAAATGTTTGCGTTAGGAGTGGGTTATGTCACTAGTGTATTCGGTGAGGATCGAACAACTAACCACCTGATCGCCATTCTGACGTCTAAGCCATATCACCACCGTCTCTTTGTGACTTTACCTCATTGAATGGTTATGAAGATGTGTACAAAGGTCACAGCCAAACAAAGATGAGACAGAAAGGATTTATGTTTATCGTAAAAAACGTCCAAACGTGGCTTCTTCTGATTAGGAAAATGCCTACAAAGCTACGCACGCGATGCGGGTGTTTGAAAATCGGAACTGGTTCTCATTCTCACGAAACTTGTAACATTTCTCGTCTTTGAATATTTACAATTTCATAGTCTTGCTTTCAGTACCCTAGTTATTTGTACTGATTTCATTTATTTCATATTAATTTGTGTTGTAGCCATTCTACGACAATCTAAATCGTTACCAAACAACCAATAAAAAACCTAACAACAAATAAATTTCAAATATTTAAGGTATGTTTTACATTCCATGTTACCTTAAATCCACATTATAATCGTCCTATTTTTTAAAGCGCTTAGTAACTTATTGTCCTACTAAGTGTGGTACTTTTGCATTGTATAATGACAGTTAAGCAGTTAGTGTTCCAATCTAGTGCATACAACCTAATATTGGAACACTAACTGCACTTCCACGTGCTCGTATAGTATAGTACACATATAATAACATACCGCGAACTTAAGTTCTCTTTAAAACCAATATGTAGGTATATAAAAATGTACCTTTCTGCGAAATCAAAGGAGTGCCACTTCTATATTTAGTTCTGTTATGTATTCTGTGTTTTACCTATACTACATGCATGAATAGATAAACCAAGACAAACTTCTCACACAAACTTTTTTTTAATAGACCGTGTCAACGATGTGTAAAAAAAAGTTGAACGCGGACGCCTCTCCTCCATTCAGTGACAACAAAAAACTTAAAGGTTAGTCGAACAAAAAGTTTCGTTCTTTCTTGTTGTTTTTTGCTATAGTGTACCTTACCGCGCAGTGGCTAACATCAACAAATTATTGTTTTGACTATTTATTTGCCAATAAATGTTCGTTGGCCTAATTGAGTTTAATAATCTTTCTTTTTGTTTTTGCACGAATAAAGATTTCCCGAGCGACGGCCCGCGAGAAGTCGAACAGTTTATTTTCATATTTCTAAAGGTAAGCTTTCAGGGATGAAATATCATAATTTTTTCATCTTGCTACGTAGTGATATTACAAAAAGGATTTCTAGTTGATGTTATGCAATAACTTATATTGTACAAAAACATGTAGTAGTGGTGCGTCCGTGCAATTTTCCCACATCATTTTAAATAATAACTTAACACATCTCGTACACGGCTGTCTGATCCTATACTAGGCAGAGCCTGTAGCCCTGTACTATGGAAACCAGACTGCTGACAAACATACTTATATACTTATAAATACACACATATCACTACATATCATAAAACAAAGTCCCCCGCCGCGTCTGTCTGTCTGTCTGTCTGTTCGCGATAAACTGAAAAACTACTGAACTGATTTTCATGCAGTTTTCAATAATAAACAGAGTGATTCATGCATGAGGACGGGTTTGGTGTATAAGCTGCTGTAACCGTGCGAAGCCGGGCGAGTTGCTAGTTATAGATAAATTACACCCAGACACAGAACAAATGATCATGCTTTTCACACAATTATTTGTCCTGGGTGGGAATCAAACCTACGACCTCTGGCTTAACAGTCATGATTACTATCCACTAGACAGTCATGTACCTACCTACCCTGTGGCTAAACTTACCAGTTTACCCAAAAAAAACTTTTAGGCCAGTAATAACCATAAAACCCTACATTTGAATTGAAGAAGTTTTACTACGACTTCACCATCACAAATCGTGACCCGAATCTTAGTGGAATTACTACACAATCTGTTTGTTGGTCCATCTTTCCCACGCGGCACTTTGAACATAAGACAATAGATCCATTTGGAAGAACAGTTTGTTTTCATTTGAATTAAGTGCGGCTGTTGTCGTTGCAAATGTTTTGTTCTTTCTTTTTGTCTTTAAAATAGGATTTACTTATGTTACAATGACTTTTTAAATTATGACAAGTAACAAGCACTATGCATGCCTTGAACACTCAACTGAAAGTTACAATCTAAAGAAAAAATAGATTTTTTGAAACAATTAGAAGAAAGGAGGTATGTATGAAGTATTTATTTATTAGCTACTAGTAGTATTATCATTAGCTTTATTATTATTAGCTAGTACTATACAGAACAGATATCAATATTTCTTTCGTATTGGATAATTATTTATTTATTTAATTTAAAACTTCAAGTAAATTTCAACCTACTTCTAATTGTCATTGTCATATCGAAATGAAACCTTGTATATATATATAGTTTGGATGGCAATACTATAATTTGGCATCTTGGAGCTGATTTGGTGATGGAGCCAGGAGGTGGATAGTGGCACTCTTCAGTAGCTACTAGTAAGCCCCTTGACTTTAGGTTCATAATGATTCGTTTTGACGAATAAACAATTATTAGTTAAGCAATGGCCCCAATTCTGTTACTTCACTCGCTAAATTAAAATTCACTAAATTTTCTTCATATAAGAAGTAAACCTTGTACACTTAGAAAAAAGGTCTTATTTCAAATTGAAACAAGTAGGTAACATATGTCGCTATCGAAATAAGCAATTTATTTGTCGACTAAAGTCTGATACGCTTAAATAAACTTTAATAACACGTCATCCTTGTTCGTTTTGAACAAGTTTTTATACGGCAATTATACAGCGTTTGAATAAATGAAGACTCTCGCTGCGTGGAAATAAAGTTGAGTATACGTTGACAGGTTTTATTGAAATTTAGAGGCGCTGAGAAATAGATGCTAGTAACAAATAGACCTTATTACGAAGAACACTAGGTTTATTTCATATGAAGAAATTAAGTCAGGTTTTAGTTTAGTCGAGTGTACAATAGAATCGGCACCAATATCATAGACCAAATCGTAGGTTGCAACAGACGCCAAAGCTTAGCTTGTTTGGTTTGTATTGGAGCTTTGCCATTTCGTACAAAATTACCTTTTTCTCTGTGGAAGGAATTGACTGATCGATGAAAATTTAGTTTTTTCAGTTATATTTGATAAAGAATGCACAAAGACTACTAATCTTTTTCCATAAATACAACAGTGTATATAAAACCCTCAATCGGAAAAATGTTCAACCTCTTTGAATGGAAAAGAGACCACATGTTTAAATTTGTTTATATCTGAATTTAAATTCTTTGGACCCGTATCATGTGTGTTGTAAACATAGGGAGTGATTTACAATTACATAAATATTTTAAAAAGAACAAAAATTAAACACTCGTTTGAAATTTGAATTTCAATAAATGCAATTGAATATAACCATCTGCTTTTTAAACATCAATAACAGTAACATCCAATTATATAATAAACCTACCCCAACACGCGTTTATTTAATAAATAAAAAAAAAGAATGGCACCGTTACACGCGCTCATTTTGACCCCAACGTCCAAGTAGCACGCACAGGGTATTGGGGTCTAAAGGTCCGTAGCAATTATACGCCTGTTATGACCATAGGGGCTTTAATGAAATATTTATAAAGATATAATTACTGTTGACGTTATGACAGAGGGTCAGTAATGGTTTTATGATAGTTTAATTATTGGTTTGGGAGATAACGGATGTTTCGTTTATTTTTTGGCCCTTAATTATAAGTTTATTGAAATTGTCTATGAGCTGTTTACTTTTTAAGAGTTCAAGTTTCGGAGAAAGTACCTTAACTTTTTTTTAGCAATTTTCAATTTCAAAGATCGGCACGGTAACTAAAAATCTACAACAGTTTTTGACCTTACATTAATATAGATTAGTTATCCTTTATTTAATATAATTTAAACGAGATATGCTGATAGAGACAGAAATGAGTGGAAACAGTTGAAAGAGGCCTATGTGTCACAAGACTCGCTGATCAATAAACCAGAAAACCCGATGTGTAGATTTAAGTTTTGTAATACTATTGGATTATACTTGTGTTTAGTTCTTCAGCAATAAAGGCTTAATAATAAAAAAACGAGGTATCCAGAAACGGAAGGATCGTTTACGATATTCTTTTTATAAGGTCCATAGTGTAGCTGTGTTAGAAAGTTTTTAACCACAAATCAATGAATACAACATATCAATTTTGCAATATCATTTTATGATTAATGATTGTAAAGGTTAGCGGACTACTCACTTCCTCCTTTTGGAAGTTCCATAATTATACTATTGTTTTAGATGTCATTAGTTTAATGCATAAATGAATAGGCACAATACTGGTCAGAATCTTCATTGTTTGAGAATATCAAGAAGCATGATATTTAAATGTGCCTCGCGTATTCCAGAAAAGACCTGCTCTGTTGCTTCCTCACAATCTATGTACGACAAATATAATTGGTTCTTCAATACCAACCAACCAATCGACGTCTAAGGAGCACGCAACGTCTTTCAAGCTCGATCATAAATTACATATTTTTATCCAACTCTTTTTTAAGCGGTATGTCGTTCCTTGATTATAAGAAAAAGCTCAAGAACCGTCTTATGTTTCCTCGGTGACAACAGACATATTCGTTCGTGTCTCATGAAAAAATTTCACATCGCTCCTCGACTGCATTGCCAAATGTTGAAAACATAAATCTGCCGCAGCAATGTTGCTTAACCTCGATGAATTAAATACCATTTTCCGGTTATAATCATCACCACAAGCTATAAAACAAGTATTGCGGGATTTCCTGACTTACTTTCCAGGACTATAAAGACAAGTTACCGATTCTTGGTAAACCAATAATATAAATATGATTGGTATACCGGAAATCGGTTACTAACCAAACTAAACCAGAGTTTATTACTGTTCAGTTTGACATTTAGGACAACGCCTGTTGTTAAGACATCAGATTTTAGCGTAATTCACCATGAAAAAATTAGGACATTGTTTATATCAGTCTTGTGTTTTATTTTGTCAATGCCGGGTGTGTTCAAATCAGTTTCAAACATAGCATAGTCTACCAGGTCTTCAAGTTCTTAGCTTTTTTGAGGTGTCATCAAGGGTACTAGCAATGTATAATCTATATCAGTATTAAGTTTATTAAATAAAGAACAGCTTACCACTTTAATAGTTTATTGAATATGTGTCATAATTATGAAGAAGGAAATTAAAACTAAAAATTAACTTTCTACCTAATTTGAAGTATCAATAACATAAATAATGAGAGGTGCATCGACATGACATGTGGTTAAATACTTTATACTTCGTGGGAGAGTTATGCTTCGGCACGTATGGGCCGGCTCTACCGGAGCGATACCACGCCACGGCGTCACAGAAAACCGGCAGTAAAGCAGTTTGTATTGTTTTTCGCCGAGCAAGTGAGGTTACCGGAGGCCCCAACCCTTCCTCCCCCCCCCTTTTCCCCTCTCCCTCCCTCACTCCCTCTCCCTCTATTCCCTCTTCCCCAACTCCAACCGTAAAGGCCGGCAACGCACTTGTGACTCTTGAGTTGCAGGTGCCCATGGGCTGCAGTTGTCACTTACCATCAAGTGACCCGTCTGCTCGTTTAACCTCTATACCATAAAAAAAAATGTATGTTTTTAAGACAACGCCTGCATTAGAAATAATTCAGGTGTCGCGCGGACAAAAATTAAAAAAACGGACACAAAGAACAACCAGACTCTGGGCAAGTTTTTGTGAACCCGAACCCATAACACTCGGTGCGGCGTAGTAGCGACTACTTTAACTATTGTGCCACCCGTGCAGTCTTTTATATCTTCTATGGAGTGATGTCACTCCCCTACAATGACTTATATCGACGATAAGAGGTCAATGACGTTTATTGTTCTTTTACAGACGCGTTACTATTTAACAGTGTTTGGTTACAAAATGTGTTCAAATAATGTTTATTTGTATTCTACAACCCACAATACAAGCTATGTTTGATTTGGGTCTAGATATCGGTGTTTAACAATATCCCATAATATATTATGTTACATCATCAGGGTATTGTACGCGCGTTTGCAAACCCTATTGCCTCCACGGAAAACAGGTGTCCCTAATCACTTGCAAACACCCAACACTACGCTAACGTAGTGTTGTATTATTCAGTGGTACTGGTAGGTAAAGTTAGAAGAGATAGTACATTAGTATAGAGACTGTTTGTAGATGTGTAAAGCAGGACTTAATCGTGACAATATTTATAAGGTATGGTACCTTTTTGGTCCACCCGTGACCACGATCGGTGCGATTCGGTTGAAACCTCGGTAAACATACGTACAATATATGATTATATTGTACGTATGTTTATCGAGTTTTCAAGGGGTCATCGAGACTGCCATTGATTATAATATTTTTTTGCTGTAAAACTGCACGTTTGATTAGTGGTTTAGTATTTTCCGTAGCCTCAATGACTTCTCAGATAGATAATAAAATAACATTAAGGCATTTGTCTAGTAGAAAATCGTTTCTTTTTAAAGACGAAATAGTCCTCCTAAGTACTTAAGTACCGCCACTGTAATTAACTTAATATTTCATATTAAATTGATTGAATCGTTTGTTCTTAAAAATATATTCTAGCCACGACTGTGCGTGAGACACATTTTTATTTTCTAAAGGAAGTTGTTATCATGAAAAGAGACCCGACTACTTCTGAAATAAAATTATACTGCTATGAAAATTAAGCTATGAGAATTTACAAACGCCGTCCTTGCCTGATGGTTTATCTCTAACCATTTTAAATTTGTACATACTTAGTGCTATTAGATTAAAATATTGGTTTACAAATTTAAAATACAGTTTCATTTCACTTCTATAAACAAAGTTACAAGACAAAACCTGTTAAAATAAATTAGGTATCATCTATCACACGAAAATGGATGCTTCTAAGAAATAACCCCTGAGCTCTTGTCAAACATTTTATCTTTAAATTGCAAAACCTTTTCATTGTCCTCTAACAACAAGCGAAATGAAGTAAGGGAGAAATGTCAGATTGTCAGTCAGAAATAGTAACTCATAAAAAACATGTTTTTTTAATAAAAATATAGACGAAAAGAAGTGAAGCTAATAATATATATATGTATACTATGCTTAGTTCTAACAACTTAAGTATATTTCATTTACTTGACAGCTTTTCTATGTTTTAAAGACTAATTAATGACACGGGTCTGAAAAGTTTGTTTGTTTGGTTGAATGCGCTAATCTCAGACTACTGGTTCGAATTGAAAAATTATTTTAATGTTTATCGAGGTTACCCATTTATCGAGGAAGGTTATAATTTATATATCATCATGCTACAACTAATAGGAGCGTAGCATCAATGAAAAATGTTGCAAAAACGGGGAAAATTTACAAACGCAGACGAAGTTTCGCGGGTCAGCTAGTTAATAATATTCCTGTAAATCCCTCCAACAAAGTTACATGCTTGTGATTGTATATAATGTTAGCAGTATGTTCACGTCGTCGGTAGTGTATTGGATGGCGTTCAAACCGGCAACCACTTGATCGTAAACCCGACGCTTCAATTGTTGCGCTAACTCCGCTTAATTCTCTCAAGTTTTAATTTTTATACGTCTATAACTATCCTACTGAGAAACATGTTGCAGTGCGTTTCATCAGATCAAACCCTTATACAGGACTAAATACTCCTTGATCTATAATCCCACAACTATTATAAATGCGAAAGTTTGTCAGAACGACTGAGTGGATGTGGATGAAATTTAGCACAGAGATAGATTATAGTCTGGAATCTACTTGTTTCCCCGAAAAAATTGACGGTTCTCGTGGGATGTTTCCACGCGTACGAAGTCGCGGGCAACTGCTAGTATTATTTAATCCATAAATTTTGCATGCCAACACAGCAGCCTCAAACATTAATCTTTAAAATTCAATTAAAACCTAAATAAAGTAAATAAAACTATTTCATCTTAACTTATAATCGCTCGTGACTCCGCCCGTTGTTCGCGTGGTTTCCAGTTCATTGCACAAAGACAATGGTTCGTTACAATACGTTGAATTATACATGTTTCCCCATGTTTTTTGTAAGAAAATCGCCGCCATATACGATTTATAATTACATGCATATTTGTAAGGAGGAAAGCAAGTTGAGTGATTTGCGTGACATTGATGTATCAAGCGTGTTTGTGATTGCTTCTTTTGATAAATACGTTGTTGTTGTATTTACAATTGCAATGATGGAATCCAAATGAATTTTAAACCAGGGAATGTATGTATTAAAAGCTTTGATTGATGTCCCAAGTGGGACCTGCCATGCTCGACCTACTAGCAGTTGCGCTGCTGAAGGCAGTCGTTTTTTTATTATTAAGCCTTTAATGCTGAAGAACTAAACACAAATATAATCCAATAGTATTACAAAACTTAAATCTACACATCGGGTTTTCTGGTTTATTGATCAGCGAGTCTTGTGACACATAGGCCTCTTTCAACTGTTTCCACTCATTTCTGTCTCTATCAGCATATCTCGTTTAAAGTATATTAATAAAGGATAACTAATCTCTATTAATGTTGGGTCAAAAACTGTTGTAGATTTTTAGTTACAATTTAAACCACTGAGCGTTACAAGCAGTCAAGTATTTTTAATTAATTTATTTGCTTTTCTTAATCTGCAAATGTTCAAATAAATGATGTGAAATATAATGCTAATGCGACCAATTATATTAAGTAATCTGTAATACTATTGTATAATGATTGGATGTCTGTATCTGTATTACATTTTCCACGAATGGTGTACAATAAACAGATATAGGTAAATAAATAAATATAACCATATAATCGATTCCTATTAACATCCTGTACTGTCTGCAAATATATAATCTTCTTTTCATGTACTCTAGTTGCTAATGTAAGGTATCTTTCAACTTGACTTGCTATTGTAAAATTATGGATATGCCTATTTAATGTGTCTCGTTATAATTCACGAGTTGAAAACTGCGATGTTTGGGAAAAAAACTCTCTTTAAAGTTAACTGAGGCAACATTTATACGGGACAGGCATATAGTCCACCACTGTGAGCCGGTAAACTTCACAAACCTCAATCTCATCATATATAACTTTACTGGTAAAATAATTAGTAATAAATTTCGTAAAACTAAAGTTAGAGTGACTTAGACTGGAAGAGTCCACTAAAAAGCCAATAGTTAAACTTTAAAAAAAATGAATACCCATTTAGGCACGCAGTCTATGACTTATTGTTAACACCTTAGAACTGAGAACCGTGAACACAAACAATAATTTGCTAAGTCAAAATATTTGTATGAAAACCATGAATTACAAGTTTTTTGTAACAAATTGTTAGTCGTAATACACGGATATAGAGACAAGTATAGGCAACTGAAGGCAGTGTACAATTTCGCAGATTATAGAATTGGCAAGGTCATTGTAAAACCTCGTATCTACGGAGATGAAACATTGATCTACAAATGTCTGAAATTGAACAAACATCACAATAACAAGCCATAGCAATCAAATAGTTAACCAGTTGGATTAATATAATTTATCTTGTGATGAGATAAAAATATTTAATTCCGTTTATATTCGTGATGCGTTTTTGAAAAAAAAAACGTGAGTATTTCTTATTTTACTTACTTATTGCCCATCACTCTTCGAGCGTTTTCCCACGTTTCCCTACATTTACGACTATGGCTAAAGTACATCTTGAAAAATACACACTTTTAAATACAGACCTCAAATTGTTTTACTAGTTTCTTGGTGGACCTTCCTAGACCTAGCCTTCATAGAGGCTGATTTTATGCGGTTCCATTAAACCGAAAATGGCGATTTTTTTTTGCTAAAGTTTGATTTTTTAACTTCTTCAGAACTACTCTATGTTGCTTTCTTGTGGTAAACAGCTAAAAGTTTTATCAGTTGAGATGTTATTCATCTTTATTATAATTCAATTTTAATTTAATGACAAATAAAACAAAATTCAAAAACTCAGGGCTTTCCTAGTTTCAAAACCTATTTTACTCTAATATTCTATGCTTACATAAAGAGCAGAACACTCAATTATCATAATAATTAAATCACTTTTAAGACCTCGTATTTTTAATCAATTCGCGTAAAATTATCATCAACTTGCAATACAGCAAACTCAAAACGTGATCAATTTGCTGTCTTAGTAAAAAAAACTAAAGAGCGACAGGAGCAATGCCCTCCACAAGTCCGATGTTAGAATAAAATTACACTATTTAATACTTGTTTTAGTTTTGAACACAGTTTTATTTTTGTGTGCAGTTTCTACTTCACCAGCTGCTTATCGGAATACTTAGTCAAGGTCTGTTGCGCTTCTTCGATATAACGGTGAAGAGAATTTGTTAGTAAATGCAGAAAAACTATAGATAAACATAAATATACTAAAAGTGTAATTTTTAGAGTCACTTCTCGACTTGGGGCTTTGCGACCTTCGCGTGAACCCACGTGCTTCATCTGAACTAATTGTTGTACCAAGAATTGCTTTATCTTTATGATAGTAATGTAGAACGAAGGTTGAATGTTAAAAGTTTTATACACAATCTATATTGTAGCCCAAGTTTTTAGAAAGGTTATAGGCCATTTATTAGCACGCTACCATAGGAGCGCACCAGTGACCATAAACGCAGGTAAAACGGGGAATGAAAAAAAAAAACAAAAAATGCTATGGGATGTTATTATCTGTTTAATATCATCAATAACTTTTTGTCTTCAGTTTAGGTATTAAATTTTTTTTATGATTATAATTTCTCAGACTTAAAAGTTAAACAACAATTAATATTTATGAGCAAGAAAAAAAATATATATCGCTATTGCTATAAAGCAATTGTATAATAGAAAAAATCTTTTGGACTCACCCATAATGATGATATCAGATATTATATCATCAATGACTCAAATCCTTCACTGTACAATTAGCAATACACAAAACCTTTTCCGCTTAACAACAGTACAAAATCAGCTGATTCGTCATGAAAAAAAGACTACGTACCTAACAACGCGGTTGAATGGCTCTATGCGCAAGCGCAACCATTGACACATCTATGAATGACGATCTGATATGCAACGTATACGTCATACGCTGCAGCCTTAACACTCACACACTTAAAAAAACGCCAAATCACAGATTTTCACAAAAAAAAATAACAAATTTGTGATATATCACTCAAATTTTCACAAACAACATTAACTGACACATGCGCACATACCGTTATTTTTTTTAATTCAAAAATGGAATACAGAATACAATATTTTATATTTTGACATCTGTCAATTGCAGTACAGTCGTATAGAGAAGTGATTTTGTTATTTTATTGTGCGTTTTAACGCAGTGTTCGCCGGTGCGGGCACTAGTGACTGACTAACGGCCCGTCCGTCCGTCCGTCCGTCCCGCTCTACGGTTGCGTAACTAACGGGGCATAGAGTAAGTACATTTTTGTGTACAGAACGGCTCTATAAATGAGGTAGGATTAGGTTGGCTTTTGAAAAAAAAAGTTTGTGCGAACTCTCTTGCTATTATAGTCTGGTTAAATAAAAATTACGTAAATATGTGTGATAAACTTTTTTTCATATTATTCTGCAACTCTTCTCATGTATGTATATAGTTATTGAACAATCGTATCTATTTGGGGTTAGCATAAAGCCATAAATAAAGCTGACAGTACCGCGTCTAGAACCATCAATTGTAGAGTAATACGAGTAGTGACAGCATCATATTTTATTCTACTTTCAACAATACAAATATCACAGTTATCATCTAAAAGAGATATTGAATAATACCCTTCATTCATTTCACATTCGTATGTCTCATTTATTTTAGACCACCTAGGCATGTATCAACCGGATTATGGTCTAGATTTTTTTTACGTTTTCACACGTATGTCTGAATAGAATGACGTAATAAATGTTTGTTTGTTTCTTTGTTTACTGTTATTTGGCAGCGAGTAATTATATTGTCATGTTTTGTGATGAGACTATGAGACTATTGTAGTGTGTAACAGTTTTGCAATGGTACATTTTAGTTCCTTTGTTGTTGTTGTATAATTCAAACTAAAGTAGCAGCCTCGTATTGTAATGAACAGGTATATTACGTATGATATGATATTAAGACCTCATTTACAATTTTATATGTTGTAAAGTATTTTCAAACATTCATTTGAATAAGTGAAGTTTATTTTGGTGTAACTTTTTTATAATAATAAGTTGGTAAACAAGAACACAGATAGAGTAGGTATAGTAATTCTAAAAACCTTCTAATTGTTGTATCAAAATAAAACTGTATGTGTTTATGTAATTCGGATGACCATATTAAAACTTGAATCTTGAAGCTGATCTGATGATGGGGCCAGGACGTGCTGCTGTCCTTTAACTAAAAAGCCGTTAACCTTCAAACAATTTGGTCAGCATAACGGCTTTCTAGTTAAAGGAGGGTAGCGTGGTTAGTGGAACTCTTCAGGGGCTACTAGTAAACCCCTCTTATTAGGGCTCATATTATACATTATATTATTATATATATAGAAACGATGATGTGATAATGGAGTCAGGAGATGAATAATGGAAGTTTTTTTTAATTTTAATTCGTTAAAATAGTAGATACTATGTATTCACACTCGTACATAGATATTCAAAAATAGCCCTAAATTTTTTATCACGACACAAAATAATCTATGTTTAACCATTACATGCTGCGCCCACGTATGGTTCAGCCACTAGACAATAGCGCTTTAAATCACTTGCTTTACTGGCTATAAAGTTGAAAAGTTTCAAACTAGTATTTAAGCTGTGGCCTTTTATACGTAGGTGTTGCGGCTTTCATCAAAAGACAAGATCTGCTTACCAATAAATAAAGGTTCTATTGGCAATATTAATTTAATGATAGGTGTTGATGCAAAGACTATAACAATTCAAATTAATTATGTAGCAAAAGTCATGTTTGATGAATAAAATATTGTTGAACAAACGTAAAGAGATGACAGTTACCGTAACTTGATGTATTCACAGAAAAAAAAACAGTGTAGTTGCTTACGGTGATTTTTTTTATATTTTCAAGATTTTTTTACAAACCAAATAGATATTAAAAGTAAAAAATATGATGCTAACAACGTTGACGTCACAAGTGCTATTTCACATAAATTTTCTACAGAACGCTCTCTTTTTGACGATTATTAAAGAGAAACGGATTGGACTTGAATGTCAACTACCAATTATACTTATAAAAAAGTCTCTAAAGTTAATAATTTTACTGGTTTAATATTTCTGATCGAGATTCTGGAATCTCGTCATAATAAAAACGCCAGTACCAAGTCACTCACGTCCGTTATGGTAAAGCCGAACCGGAATTTGAGTACACGATGCGGCAAAGAATTCTAGGTCGGCATCTTTCAATGACAATATTTACCTTTATATAATGTAAACAATATAATAAAACAGAAGAATCTTTTTTTAGGCAATTGATTTCCTAATTCTTCAGAGAGCTAGCTTTAATGACCTTACGAGCGTATTAATACGCATATTTATATTAAGTTGTTGTAATTTCTTCGCATGGGTGTATTTTTGACCTGTATTGTATGTTACAGTATTCTGTATTCTTTTGTTTTTAATTTTTGAGTATTTTATTGACCTTCCCAAATGTCTGGTACAAACCGGTTGGAGTCGTGGAGGTCCCTAAGATGTGATGAGTTCCGTGATTAGCGGCTTATCTAGTCTACTGGATGTCGTGATTGGTCAGCTCAAAACTGAAATGGTTCTTTTATATAAATATCATCCCGGAGGCCTACCTGGCAATTGCACACTTTGAATTTATGTAGACTTGGTCCTTGAGTTAGTTTAGGCGTTTCTTCTCAAGGCTAGTAGTAGTTGTAAAACGACCTATTTGCAAAATAAATTGTATTATTTCTATACGCGGGTAAAACTGCGAGGAACGGCTAGGTATTCATAAAAATCCGATGAAATTTACAACTTTTCCATAAAAAAAAAGGAAAGTCAAGTAAAAGTTTACCCTAAAACCAAATACGACTTTGAAATGATGTATGTTAAAGTTTTACTAGTGATCTAATAAACCGAACTAGAATACCTTAGCAAAGGCCAAGCAGAGCCTTGACACAAAAGGTCACGGTTTTGGCCAACGGCATGTGGTATAACCTCGAAATAGGCTTTGTATATTGTTTTATAGGTACAAGTATACCACCTTGTGGCATTCCGAGCTTGTTAGGATATTAGCAACTGTTGAGACGATCTTGAAAGTATGCTAATTATATTAATAGACATTGTGAAGTACTGCTGTAAGCGCACAGCTTATATTATTGTTATAATTAAAATCTTGAGTTACGTAATGGCTAGGTACTTAATAACTATAAATAATTTGAAATACTACTTACAAAATGTGCAGTTTGAACATTCATAAATTTGATGACGTACATACCTGAAATAAATAAAAAACATGACTTAAAATTTCCGTACCTACTTCTCTTCTCTTTAATAGTTGAGACACTGAATTTCGTGAATGTTTATAAACATATTTGGAGTATATTTTATTATCGAATCCCATAACTTTACAGTTTGCAATGTTCGACAAGTGCCTACATGCCTTTATAGAGGACCTAATTAAATAACTACCATAATTCGTTGCAATGTGTTTCTTGCTTCTATTGTCGTTGTATTTAAACACATATTAGATATTTCTATTTTTGTTACGTATAATAGGCCGGTTGACTGCATAAGTAAGACCAATTATGATTGGTGTGTTAACAGAAGTCACGTCACGTGAAAGAGTTATAAACATCCATTCATCTATCCAGCTATCCTTAGGTTTATAATATTAGCAATATAAGATAAGATAGAAGACAAAAAAGAAAGACAATCGTTTGACATACAGCGGAAAAAGGCCGATAGGGGTACTGAACTATTTTGTTTTTGCCTAATAATGTATATTTGTGAACTGAAATACTTTTTAAATGCAGTCTGTGGTGAATTTACAATTCACGAATGGCATCCGAAAAGGTTTATTTGTCGCTATAGACTACACCGTACAAACAAATGGGTTGGCAGCGGCTTTCAAGCGAATAGTGTCAAGTGCGATCGATGAAGTCACTACCAGTACGAAGGTGTCGATACGTGGAGCGGTGTGAACTCTTGCGTTACGGGGGCGCGTGGTAGCGGGGCAGTGCGGGGCTGAGTGCCAAGTTACGTTGATATTTGTATAGAGATGGAATTTGACTTGGAAGAGTTTGTATAGATCCCAATGTGCTTAGTAGCTTGCTTTTGAACGTTTACAATATTATGATTGATTATTGGAACAAAATTAAAAAAAAAATTACTGAAAATTCTGGTCTTTTTATCATGTTTATACCCCCACGGGTTATCACCGGAGCTAACGGTGGAGTGCTATGTCGCAATCGAACTGACTAAAACGGTGTACAAAAGACACATGGTGTTCAGTTACTAGTTTGTCTATTGCAGGGGAACCGGGCATATCCTAAAAAGGAAGTCTCCGAGATGTAGATACAGAGTGTTACAGAAAGGTGTGGTCATATTTTAGGGTCGTGTAGTACACCCCGTGAATAACGTAAAGCGCTAACAATTTTTTGAAAATTCATAATTTTTAAGACAGAAATCTTAATTTGAAACTGAAAAATTAAATATTAGATGTGTAATTCGGGACTTAGTCGCGAAAATATTTAAAAGGTACAATACCTCTTGGTTACCCGACGTTTCTACGAAGCACCGATCGTGGTCACGAGTGGACTCATACTCTAATATGTTGTATATTTAAATGTTATATGTTTATGTATGTTGTATGTTTAAAAACAATTATTGAAAAATTAAACTTGATAATTGACCGATAAAGCTAATATTTCGTATGAGAGAAGGCTGACATGAATAAAACTACAGGTATTTAATACCAAGCATGTTGATGGAATGTCCAGATTTTTCTGAAAATGTCTGCATAAAAAAAACAATATCATTGAAATTGACATGAAAATTCATAATGTGTGTGTTCGGAAATGTAAACCTAAATCGGAAAAAGCCTATTTTTTTTTATTTTTTTTTTCAAGCTAGATCAACTACTTGTCGGCTTCACATAACGCTCCTAAAATTTGACCACACCTATCTGTAACAGCCTGTATATTAAAAGAAAGTATTTTTATTCAACTGAATTAAAATATAAAAACATGGTACTGTAATACTGATAGAACACGTTGCTTATAAAATACTGAGTATTTCTTTTTATCGGTACGAAGATATTATTATTATGCATTTCCGTGCAATGCATTTTGTGCATAATTGTATTTGTACATTGCTACAATAAGTACTTAACTGTTTAAAATCAAATGATTCAGTACAAAGTGGCTAGCGAAATTAAAAATTAGGCAAAATAAAAGGCTACTCATGTGGTACGGCGGTAAAGCATTCAACTGTAACATCGGGAGCCCCGGGTTCAATTCCCGCTCGGAATGAATATTTGTATTCATAAATATGACTATTTACATTACGCTTCTATGTTTAATTTTCTTAATTTTTGATGGGATAGGGGGAAAATGAGCAAACGCGTCACCTGATGGTAAGTGACTACCGCTGCCCATGTACACCTGCAACTCAAGAGTTACAAGTGGGGGGGGGGGTTAAGGTCTACTTTATCCTCAGTCACTTGGCGAAACACTAGCAAAGCATTACTTCACGCTGGTTTTCTGTGAGCCCGTGGTATCACTTCGGTCGACTCGGCCAATACGTGCCGAAGTATGGCTCTTCCTGTTCTAGAACCTACAGTATTATTTACGCTTAGTTTGGGTGTGGGTATGGGTATTGGATATGGGCGCGGCTTAGTTCAAATAGCCCCGTATAATATAGACCCAGAATAATAATAATACTGTTTTTTATTAAATAGTTTTAATTATTATTAAACGTAAGTAAACCTCAAGCTAGTACGTACCTTGTTTACATATACATATTTACAACAGTTTTCAAGCTCAGAAGCCGCTACATTCTTAAAGTGACAGCGTGTGGGTGCCGATACAGGTTCAATGTGCTTGACCGAATTGAAACCAACTTTTACTTTTCCATAGATGCCCAAGTTCGAGTACCACTGTCATGAGTAACATTGTCATGTTAATAGAGTAATACGAAGGCTGTAGGTTGTTAAAGGGCTAACAGAGACCCCTTCAAAATTGTTAACTGTGAGTTATGTCACTTTACTGTGTACTCTATGTACACATTACAAGAAGTGAACGAGACTATTACAGGTAAGGTACATAAGCGTTTGTCGTAAAGAAAGTTTATATCTGGAAATATATTAAATGTTACAGAAAGGCATGTATATAAAGTCATACTCGTAAATAAGGTGAGAATCAGGCCATTAAAAAAAAGTGATATTTATAGTAACTTAAATTAGAAAATCCTACATTTATACAAATAAATAAAATTTAAGTGTCTGTCTGTAATGTCATAATAACTGTTTTTTAACTGACGAAAAAAAAGGAGGTTGTCAATTCGAACGTATAATATTTTTTTTTGTGTATGTTCAGCCCTCACTCCCTTATTTATGAACCGATTTTGATTATTCTTTTTTTATTAAATAGGTTGTCCCCTTCAAGGGTGGTCCCATGTCAAGGAAGTCAGGATCTGATGATAGGATCGTGATAAAATTGAGAGAAACCCTCGAAAATTGTAGGAACGAATGGTGTTTATGTTTACTTTTCATTACTTTATTAGGTATTTGCGTTTAGAAATTATCACATCCTGTAGCTGAGCTGATGATGAAAAAAAATCATAAAATAAAAATCTTTTTAACAAAAAATTAAACCGGTGAAAAGAACTAAAAAGCAAAAAATAAATAAACTTTAAGTCTTAAGTATTGAGCTTATTTACATAAACTATCAAATTTTATATAAACTTATTTTGAGTCGGTATACCATTCAATATTTGCAAAACAAACCCGCTCTTTATTTATTTTTTTATGGAATCGGGGGCAAGTGAGCAGACTGGTCACCTGATGGTAACTAAATACAGCCGCCAATGGGCACTTGTAACTCAAGAGTCACAAGTGCGTTGCCTGCCTTTAAGGTGGTGGAAGAAGGAAGGTGGAAGGGGGAGGAAGAGGGGGAGAGGGGTCAGGGAAGGGTCAGGGCCTCCAGTAACCTCACTCACTCGGCAAAATACGATGCAAGCATTGCTTAACTGCCGATTTTCTGTGAGGCCGTGGTATCACCCCGGTCAAGCCGGTCCATACATGCCTATATATAAAATTCATTTAAAAATTGTATTGAATATTTTTTACAGAATGTTCAGCGCAGGAATGTCACCTCCAATGTGACAGAGAAACCATAAGCTGTAGTTACCGCCTACCAACAGACTGGCTGAATACTTATTATGCATTATAGTATCAGAATTAAATAAAAATAAAGAGGGACTTGTTTCATGTTCTTTTAATTAAATGTAAATATCACAGCTACCGATATTACATCTATCTCACCTGTCAATTACATAGCCATTTCTATTGCTATTATCTACCAAAAATGTAACCGTCCAGTTCCAAACCAGTACTCGAATGTACCAAATCTCGCCGAATAAGGCTGTTCAATTATCAACGCTTTCAAATTGTGGCCGCGGCTGACAAAGATAATATTGATTTATGATTCTAATTTGTTTTCTTTTTAATAGATTTTGCCGTTGTAGCTCGAAAGTGAATTAAAACTCTTTTCGAATTTACTTTTCGTAAAGAGAATACAGAGGATTACATACTCGTATATATATTTTTTTCCTTTTTGTAAAGAGGATTAATGATAGGAGAAGAATATTATAATATTCTGGGACATATATTTATAGTAGGCATAGAACGCTACTAAATACATATAATATGTACTTACATATTATACACAGGAACAACTAACCCAAATGAAAGAAAGAAAGATTTTTTTTTTTTTATTCCTAAAATGTAAATTCATGCATACAAATATTTGCATTGAGCGGGATTAGATCCCGCGACCCCAACGGAGCAGTTAGTTTGTTTATTTGCGACCTCAAACCCACAGTCCAAGCTTTGCTAAGTTTGGGTCTATAAATAATCTTCGTAAATACGACCATGTGTCCTCTTTCCGTTCTCAGCTTAAGTGGTTGCCTATTCGTCAGCGCCGTATGTTGCGAGCCCTCAATGCCCTGTTTACCATTCTTAATTCCCCATCTTCCCCAACGTATTTAACTTCATATTTCCAATATTTAAGTAGTAATCATGATATAAACCTACGTTCCTTAAATAATCTTCTTCTTCTTTGTCCCTCTCATATGTCATATATATGTATATGTTTGTGTACATATTTGTATGTATGTTTATGATATGTATTTTATCCTATATACTTTGTTTATGTATTTTTGTCTGATATTTAGTTCGCAAATTTATTTAATAAACTGTGATATTTTTAATGCACCTACTTCTTGTTTTCTCTACATCACCCGAAGGTTGACTAGCAGAGAATGCCTATGGTATTAAGTCCGCCTCTGTACTCTTTGTGCATAAAGTTTTAAAGAAATAAATAAATATGTAATATTTCCTAGACAATTATTATAGTGTTATTATTAAACCATTTCGCTGTTACGCGATATGTTATATTAATTTTAATACAATGTAAAAAAATTGTACAACATCAAAACTCTCTCTATAAAAATTTCTTAGTACCTCAAGTGCCCCATCGAAGTCCGATTCTCGCAGCAGGTTCTTACAACACCATCAAAAACTGGTGTGGGTTGACGTACTTCTCGGAGATTTCTCAATAAGTTTGTTTTGGACGTCCTACGTATTGGCTCCATCCAATTATGGTAATAGCAAAACTTCGTATTTATTTGTGGTCTCATTTGGAGCTATATCTTGAGGCTTATCGGGTATTATGTTACTCTTAATAGTTATTGTATAGGAATTTCATATTATATACATACTAGAGATGAATTGTGGTCTAATATCGACCATCCTTCATAAAGTTAAATTTATTTGGTTTATTTTATTGGACAGTATAATTTAAACTGTCATCGTATAGATTTTTCGTACCATGAGCAATCAACATAAATATATAAACATGTGAAGCTTGATGTAGGCGTATTCACGTACTCGTAATTTTTAAATTTGTAACACATGTTGTTTAAAATTTTTAGGTTTCTGTACTTCATTACATACTATAAAACATACTCCCCCGCCGCATCTGTCTGTTCCCGATAAACTGAAAAACTACTGAACGGATTTTCATACGGTTTTCACTAATAGATAGAGTGATTCATGAGGAAGGTTTAAGTGTATAATTTGTAAGGATTTTGTTTAAATTTATTGAAATGTGTTGACGATTCTTGAAGATGGCTCTGATACTCGTGCGAAGACGGGGCGGTTGCTAGTTTTCTATATATATAAACTTTAAATATTCCAAATTCCACGTACCTCCATTTCCAAAATTTTTCGTTTTTCTAGAAAAGGCCACTCTAGAAAATTCTTGGAAATTAGCGTTTATCTAAAAAAAGGTATTTTTTAATTCTGGGGTTCTTCAAGAGGATAACGCGAGCTGTCTTGATGTCACAACCAATACGGTATATGGTATTCGTTGCCGTTAGGCAGGTTGTGTGCTTGTTCATCCTTTCAATGGCTTAAAAATACTTTCCAATACCGGGTCGTACTTTATTTTATGCAGTTTCTATGATTGTGTTGATTGTTGATTTTCTTACGTAGCTAGGAACTAGGAAACAACATTGATCGTAGCCCTTAAGTTTGTTCGTTCTCGAACGCAATGGATATATTTTTTGCTATCGTTCTTAAAACTTAGAATATGAGAACTGAACTGAGAAAAGTCTGTAAGCTGAGCTGTATCTAAAACAGCCTAAGACTTCTCTGTATTTTTCTATTCTATATTCTTCTCTCTATTAGGGAACGCCGGCATGAATTGTGTATCAAATCATATTAGGTATGGTGTGAGTATTTATTATTTTATATTTTTATTTATTTAGGACAAACATGTTTTACAATAAATTGTGTGCTAAGTGTTGTTTTACTTACAAGTTGCCACTGCATGGTTCATCTAATATTTTGTTTTTACTTAATATTAACTAAACCTAAACTTAGAGATTCTTTTACATGTTAATAAAAGAAAACAAATATATAAAAATTAATTGAAAACATTTGTGAGAAATAGCTATATGAGCGCGATATATATATATATTTTTTAACATACCTAAATTTATACAAGTTATATACATCATATAGTGTATTTTGCATTAAGACAAACTTAGGGACATTCAGTACATAATATCGTATTAAATTAATTGTGTTTGGATTGTATGTTGCTTAAAAGGTGTACAATAAATAGATAAATAAATAAATAAGTTACTATTTTCTTCTATGTTACTAACAGGTTCAACGTACCTCACTAAAAACAAGAAGGAGTATTGCATCTAATCTTGAATAAAGTAAAACAAGTTACATGATTATAAAACTCTTCGAAACCTCCGAAAACAGAAATTACTACAAGATAATTAACCTCACACCGTCACACGTAACTTCAAAACAACATTTTATCAATGAAGAAATCGTAAGAAACGAACATGTTTCCACAGGTTGTATCAAAACGCGTGGTCTGGCGCCTTTATCGTTGTATAATCGGAACTAGTTTTAGATAACGGCACCACGCCCACGAACATTGAACATGAATGAAGATGAACTGAAGGTACTAAGATAGCTAGAGACGATTTAAACGAGATTGATGCGAGTTGATGGGGAGAATATAATAATATCTTATAAGGTATATATAATATAATAATATCTTATAAGGTATATATAATATAATAATATCTTATAAGGTATAGATACTATTCTCAATAATATAAGCAAGCTATTACTTGTTTATATTATTAAAACTGACTAGTAACGTAACACAGCATTAATTAGGTACCAGCAGAGGTTGTTCTTTAGATAGAACTCTTTGGTAAACAGGGTTCCCAACTCCCAACTCTATTAGAAGTAATATTGGTAGGATTGGTAAAATGAGTAAAATCGAAACTATTTCAAATTAACGCGAAATATTTTGTCCAATTTCGTAGTAGTTTCCAACGATATCTAAACATAATAATCATTCATTGATAGTAGTGAAGCTACGTTAGTAAACAACCACTTTGATCTTTGTGTGGGAGTCTGTGCTCTTGATAAATACAAGACTTTAAAGGAAAATGTTAGATGAATAATATTATAAACGGTATACTTAATTATAGGTGCCGATGTTTGCTTAACCATAGTTATGATATTAAGATATAAACAGATGAGGGTGATCCCGATGCCAGAGAGAGTCAATAAAATCTAGACTTTCAATTATATAGTAAAATGTAAAGTACACCCTGTACAATAATGATGTTAATAATCTATCTCCTTATCTATACATATCTAAATAATCATACAAATCCCAATATCTATATTATTATTCTCTCGTATTCATTAACAATAGTTTAAAAACAGTTTAAACGCTTTCTCACTGCGGTCATTATAACACTGAGACAAAGCGTTACAAATATATACCTACAAATATGCACACCGCTATTATACTAATGGTAAAAAAAGTAATTTACCAGAAATGACAGTCATAGGTCATTCAGAGAAAGTTAAACTGCCTTAAAATACCAACTTTAATAAGAACTAAAGTGGACATAAAATAAACTAATTGCCAATGTAAATTCCAACCTTCACAGGGGTAATCAATTAATGGTAGATGTAATAAACGACATTATACGACTGACAACTAGATCCATTACTAACTAATAATAAAGTCAGGTACTCGTGTTAATTGATTGTTAGCTTGTCATCTTTCGTCATTTGATTGATTACCATGTTACAGTGTGTGTTGTTCAATGCCGTAATGTGGGTCTCTCTTGCGTATGTAAAATTGTTAGTTAACTGTGAATATGAGATCATATGCTATGATTAATTCTACTACACAAGTGCAAACTCAAGTGGTACATACTTAAGTGTTACGTATAAATACTAATCCATATACATAAAAATTAATCCCTATTTCCCTTGGTCCCCATAACTTGTGAACGACTTAACCGACTTCCTTTATCTTTTTTTTCCAATACTCACTAGAAGGTTCTTAAGGAACGAGAATAAAATACGGAAAGATTCTTTTTTTTGCAGTCGATAAATTTTTAAATTACTGAATTGGTTTTAATAATTATTAATTCATCATTAGAAAGATACTTTACCTAGAAGACATGCAGGCTATATTTTATTTTAGTAATAGGTAAAACAGGCATAGATAAAAGCGGGCAAGGCCAGGAGTAGAGCAAGTTATGGATTATTAACGTCTGTGCCAACACATGGATTTATTTATTTATCTCTATATTCTACACCTTTTAAGTGAAATACAATACAAATATAACTTGAACATTTATTTCCAGACAACCTATGTACGGATATTATCAAATGGAATATAACACATACTTAATATGCTATACTTATATTACCCTAAACATATTACGTACATACATAAATATATATATATATATATATAAGTATATAAAATACGAAAACTGTTTATTGACAAGTAGGTCAATAAACGGTTATCGTATATCAATCAATATTTATTATTATTATTGTTTTGAGTGCCTGGTGCTACCTCGACCATTTCTGGTCTTTTGTAGCGCACTTCTGGTTTACAGTTCACTGCTCAGACTAATGGCTTCGAGAAACCTCCAGATCCTATCAGCAGTGATTGTTTGTATTTCCTGCGGTTGCATGATGTGCAACCCTAGGTAAATACTTCGGTGCCGCATTAGTGGGCCACAAGAGCATAAAATATGTATTGCAGTCTCTTCTGTTTCTTGACAGAATCTGCAAATTGTGTTCTCACCCAATTTTAGGTTGAACATATGTTTGTTTAGTTTGCAGTGTCCGGTGAGGACTCTTGTTACTGCACAGGTTTTGTATCTTTTGAGCTCCAGAAGTTCTTTAGATACTTTATTATCATAGCCCTTTATTATGGCTTTCAATATCTTAAACCAGTCGTGGTCTTCCATCTCTTAATAGCCAATGATGTATATTTGGCGTTTATGATAGAATACGCTCGCTGTTTGCTGATGCCGCAGAATGGTTCTGGGCCATGCTGTCGGTTGTCTGCACCATCTCTGGCGAGTTCATCGGCTTTTTCGTTGCCATCGATACCTATCAATTAATAGTCCTTGACTAGATATTTAAATGCGTGCAAGTCAAATCAGTTGAACTACAGAATACTGAAAATCTGGAAATGCGCTGAGGCTCTCGCTGATTCAAGCAATCTCTGGACATAGAAACAGACACAATTTTTAATATCAGTTTTATGTTACTATACTAGTAGGTTCTAGTGATACCGATATACATACTTTACACTCGCTCTTTCTACATGATAATGGTATGGGCATCTTGTAGGGTGACTAGATATAGATCAAAATCATGGAAAGTCTCGTTAACTACTAGCAATAAATGGATGAATTTTATAACGAGGAGTGTCGTGAATGAAGTTAAACCTAAATTTCTAAGTGGCATGAAATGTTGAAATCCTTGAGTTAATATCTGATTTACTTCTTTACAGGTTTCAAAATAATTCAACGTATTTTAGGCGTCATTGACGTGAGTGAACTCGTAGAACCGTGAACTCACAGCATACTATTTTCAGTGTATTTATAGTTGTTGTGACTAATTCTAATCTAAATTAGATATAATTATGTATTTATACGGGAATTAACGCGATCACAAATAATAAGTATTTCATATCTCTGAATTGCCTGACGTTTGGAAGAGTTTGCACTGGCTGTGATCACAGGATGACTGAACGCAAAAGTTTAAAAACCAAATTAGATAGATTTTTGTACACCATTTTTACAGTAGAAGTATCATACATACATGTATCAGACAGGTAATGTACAAGGGGCTGTACTGCTAAATGTATGTGTACAAAGTCACTACATTTATTTCTTCTTTCTATGTAAATATAATGCCATCAAACAAATAAAACACCACATAAATAAATATACTTTCACCGCATCAGGTACTAAAATCAGTCTCCATTTTCTTTGAAATCTGACACCCCCTATAAAGTGAAGCATATTTCAAGCATCCTCAACTGGTCTGTGCCAACATAATGATACGTGGCACCCTCTTTAAGAGACTCATTTCAATACTATGGAGTTACAAAGTCACCATCGAGAACGCTTTACAGAATCACAGTATTTGGGCACAATTTTACCCGCATTTTATACTTACCATCACTGTGTAGGATAGGTTTTTTTATACAAATGCTCTCTTAAGTAATCATTACGACTACTACAATAAAACCTTTCTTTTTTCTTTTTTTACATTAAGGATAAGGGTAAGGGATTTCGAACGTATGTATGCATGTCTAACTCTTTGGCACGTTCTACAACTTAAACAGTTTGAAAGACTTTCATTTATTTTTATTGATTTATCTCCGTTGTGGGACAAAAATAATAAAAAAATAACTGTACATCACACTGTTTTTTTTTGGGTAATGGAATAGGCTTTTGTCTCCAAACTCATGGAAAGTGGTGATGAAGACGAATGTGGTACACGCCTATCCAAGAGAAACCTTTTCACTCCATTCTTGTTATATGGGAAAACCTAAATGATAAATAAAATAGCGATACACTTATAATAAACCCAAATATGACATTTTCTTTTGCTCTTCAAGAAATCATCAATGAAATACAAAACATCTCTTTGAATAAATCGTAGTGCCCTACTAACCACAATACCAGTGTCGTGTAGAACACACAAATATCAGTTTTGTAAGACTTTTTTATATCAGGTTGTCAATAAATAAAGAAACATTTCTAAAGCTTGTCGTAGGAAATATTTTTTGGCCAAACAATAGCTGACGAAAGAAGAGGACTCCGAATAGCTCCCTCTTAAGTTATGACAGCATTGCTTTACTGATAACTTATCTGTGATATTAAATTCTAAGTAACGGTTGCACAATGTATTGGAAATACGTTCTTGGCTCCATTTTTTGTATCCCTTTAAAAGTGAGGACGAAAAAGGTTGTGATATTTTTGGGTATATTGATTTGAATTTAATTGATTATTATTGAATTTCGGTTACGATAACAGTATATCGGAATTGTATTTATTATTTAGGTTGGCCTATATAGCTACAGACAATTGGAAGACAAAAGTAGTGTTGCTTAACCGCGGTCTGTAGTAGAATAAGGTTCTTCTCAGTCGGGCCTCTTAAATTTAAGCAGAACTCTGTCGTGTTCTATAGCATAGTTTTATAAAGATACATTTGAATAGTTTGTTATACATGTCATTTCTTGATTAGTATTCTGAACTACATTAAAACACATAACAAACACAAGACGCGGTGCATATTAATGTAAATTTAGATGTCAGACTACATTCTTTCTTAATTTCTTGTGTCTGTGGTATAAAAAAAATATCTTATCCGATGATTGTGCGTTCGATTATGGGCGTTTATCATTGTCAGTTATCTTTATTGGCTTTCTTTGTTATTGAACTAGGTAACGAATAGGCACAAAGATTGCCTGCAGGTAAGCGGCTATCAGTGCCTGTAAGTGGTAGTGTTGCTCCACTTACAACTTTCTATTACTCAAACATCTATCGTATTAAATACGATTAAAAATAAAATTATTAAAAAAAAAACACAAATTCATGAAAAGGGTTTTATAGCAGTCACGTTGTTTAGCGATTAAGGAGTGTTGTTTTATTTATAATAATATATAGTTTCCATTTGTATATCTACCTATATTTAGTGGATAGATCAAGTGTACCTATATGTTCTGTTTCACGTTGTCTTATTTACATACACTCGCGCCTTTATGCCCAAAGGGGTAGGCAGACATATTGTCGTATACCGGGCAATTTGGAAATTATATACAACTTTAATTTTATTGGTTAGTGTTTTTAACACGGTCGGGTTTTTCACTTTTTTATTTATACTCGTTGTGTGTTATTGTCTTTTAAAATGGTTAACATATAAATATTTAATAAACAAAACAAAATTAATACTCCCATACTTGGCACTAACGCCAACACATACGAGACTTCAAACACGGTACCAAACTCATTCGACAGATCACTACATGCTTCATAAACAATAATAATATGAGCTCAATGCAATATTTCTTTCTTTCTTTCAATGAGACAAGAAATCCTCGGCTCCCCAGATCTTGCACTGATGAAATGTTATTAGAACAGTGTGTGTTGTTTGTATTTGAACTTCTAGAATCTCTGTTTTGTTAATGGAATATTAACTCAAGTTTGTGTACCGTAAAACAAAATTGTTGTGCAACTTGATGCTAGTGTAGAGAATTTTCTTTGAATGCTGTCAGTAAAGAATCTTATTGAATTAATTTCCCTTATAAAAAAAAAATCTAAACTACATGTAGGTCCACACCTTTCTTACTAGTGCTACTAGTGTATAAGTAGTCGACAAAGCGTGAGTGCCACTTTTGCTACAGTAATCGCCTTACCTGTGCCGTGAAGGTCCAAGATTGTGGTGGTACCGTTCACATAAACTCATGCCTACATTCCTGAATGGGTGAGGCAGAGCCGTGTTAAACGTAAAGACGACAAGGTTTTTGGGAATCGAAAGGGCACGTAACAGAGGGCAAGCCTATTGCTGCATACCGGCCACTTTGGAAATCAAACAAGGGAATATTGAAAGGGGAAGGTAGGCAATAAGGGAAGGTAATAGAATGAAAATGATATTGCTTTTACGGATGGATTGGGAACAATAACTCGAGAAGGTCAGGGTCGCATACCAGTAACTCGAACTCTGGGTTCGATTCCCACTCAGGACAAATAATTGTGTTGTAATTTATCTATAATATGTATCTATTTAGAAATATATAAGTATTTTTATCAGCAGTCTGATTACCACAGTAGGCTCTGCCTAGTTTGGGATCAGACGGCCGTGTGTGTGACGTGTCAAATTATTATATTATTATTATTATAGGTAGCTTTTACCAACAACATTAGATACTTTCAATCGGACAATGAGTTTGTTTACTAATTTAATGTGTATTTTTCTGCTATTCATATATACTACTATTAATTTTACAAACAAGAATACCATCAGTCTGATAGGAAGCGGTTACTGTTAGGTATGCTTATACCTACTGAAATTCAGAGATATAATACTGTCCTAGTGGTCAACACCGCAGTCTTCTTAGAGTGGAAGTACTCTTATTATTCCTTTAAAAGTGCTGACGAGAAAAAGATAGATATCTTAACATGGAAATACCACGTTCATTCACCCAACGACCAACTGTTAATACGATGATCAGAGTAAAAAAGTCACCTGGGTAAAAAGATTCATCGCCCGGAATTAATTATTCATTTAAATAAAAATCGATCTTCAGTTATGTAACATTTCTATGAGTTACAAATCCTAATTTTTTTAAATTAAAATTTTAATATTTTAATATCCGTTAATAACTATTAACGGATATTAATATATTAAAATTCATTACAAAGTAAATATATACCTAACTAGGTATTTATTTACTTTGTAATGAACTGCATGTTCTTGAATCTTTCAGCAGACGCGCTTGCTTGTTACAAGCGTTTGGGAATAAAATCGAGTTTTTATTGCATGATTTTATTTGCGTACGTGTTTTGGTATTACGTGCTCCGATATTGAGAAATTCGAGGTTCAACAAATACGATATCGTAGTATGTTTATTTATTTAAGGTCAATATACTTTCATTCCTAATAAATACGCAAAACGTATACGTATAAGTCATCAGCAGAAAATTTTGGTGTATAATCGCAGTCTTCCGTAGGGTTTCGATACTCTAGCTGGTCTGTTTTATTTCGAGCCGATATCTGTGGTGGAATTAAACGGTTCCTGGTGTCAATAAACACTCTTTATACCAGCCAGGTGCGTCCCTCGTGTGCTGCGAACCCCAGCAGTAGCAGAACACTATGCTAATGGTGGCGTGTACCTAAATGAACGTTACTATTCATCAGAAATTGGACGAAAAAATCCTAGCTTTCTAAAGTCGAAGTCAGAATAAAAAAATTTGGTGATGAAAAAACATGAAATCTGTAACCAATCCGTATGCTTTTCTCCATAGGTTGGTATCCGAGATTTTTTTTACTGAGAAATCTTAGGGTAAAATAGCTTGTATGTAAGGTTTCATGACAGTAGAGGAAGGGTGTTAGGTAAGTAAGCATAGAAGCAAGTGGGGAGCTGTTGTCTCTGCTTACCCCGTGTAACGTGGCATATTTATCTATGCCTCATCTACGGTCAATATCGTTGGTTTACGGTCCTTGGCATAGGGCCAAGTGCCAGAGCGCGAGTTGATTATTTAGTAGGTAGGTCTGAGAGATATTACGCTTCCTTGGAATAAGTATGAAAATGTTGGAATAGAAATACCAAAGTCTTCTGTTGGTGGCAATCGGTCATAACTGTAAAAATATGACGTTGTTGTAAGGAAGGAGTGAGGCGTGGTAAATTCTCCTTTCATTGCTGCTGGGGCGTAAGCTTCAGCACTACCACTTGACAGTACCAGCGGCGCTAAGGGTGCAATCCATCAAGGTTGTGATCACAGAGCAGATACCCACAGTCATCATCACCTTACCTTTGACGCAGAGGCGTCACGTCGGCCTCAATGCAATAGGTGCTAAAAATATGGCGAGCTTTCGGTCCTAGTACCAACCCAGTATATTTTCTTATATCTTAAAATTAAAATGACTCAGGTTACAAAATTTTAAAGAACGAATGTAACCCCGAACCCTTTAGATTAATTAATTCTTTACGTAAATCTACACTACCCTGTAGAAATTATTTTATTCTCATGTTTCTTACCACGTATTTGTATCCTTTGTATGAAAACAAGTTTATGAGAAATTAAACTTGTAGTAGAACTCAGTTCTTTTGATTATTTTTGTAATCCTTTTATTGAAGTAGGGTTTAGTGGTCGAGCCGAGTTAGAATGGCGTGAGTGTATCTTTGTATGTATGAAAAATGTTGGTAGCCCCTGTGATTTTATTTTCCTTGTATTTTATTGATTCGCTACTACTTGCCAAGTGTATACAATAAGGGGTCAATAACATAATTCATGTTTATATCCAACGTGTAGGTAAGTTTAATTATTTAACTACATACATCCGTAGAAGCTGTTTATCTGGTATTCAAAGTTCAAATCTATTTTCTGATTCCATTTGGTATAATTTAATTCAGTTCTATCCAAACACAAAGTATAAATTGGTGAGTTTACGAACAAGTTAGTTGGCGGCACCTGCGAAGACACGGCGTTGCGACCGAGCCGTGGAAACTTTGTATGATGTATACATACCTACTGTTAGAGGGTGTGAGAGTATTTTGGGATTCATACAATGACAGAGCTATGTGGACTTTCACAATTTTAATAAGACACCGAGTTCTTTCGGAATCCTCCAAAAATAAACATGTTTGGAGTAAGTAGGTACACGTCGGTAGTATACTAGATGGGTTTGGAACACGCAACCACTCGGTCGTAAGTATGATGTGGTGGCCTTTGTCCCATCCTCATTTGTAACAAAATTGTAGTTACGTATAAACAATTTTTCTTAATACACTTTGGCTCGGTACATGTTTACACGATTTATACAATGTTAGCTGAAATAATTGAAAAGTGTTTCGCAGTCCAGACACTTTTGAAATACTAGAAGTTTATCTAAAACTACTCACGCCCCTTTAACAAAACCAATGGATGTGCCAGTTTCAACAACAAGAATGATTACTCATCTATAACAAATATAATAAAGAATTCCACAATGATTGCGCTTTCCAAGCACAATTTATGAAACACAATCAAAGATAGCAAGCAATTTCTCCTTGATAAAACAATGAAAAAATGAGAAGTACCAGAGTTATTCCTACGGAACGCGAAGCAAAGGCGTTCTTGAAATATTTCACAGCTTCCGGAAGGAAGCAAAAGAAATTTCTAGAAATAATGCACATGTCTCACTGAGAGCGGGTGAAGATTATGCAGTTTGTATGTTTCGTTAGTGTTATGAGTTGTTTGTTATTTTAATATGTTATTTCCATCAAATCATTTCGCATAATTTTCCAGCATTAGATGTGCAGTTTAAAGTATCAAGAGTAGAGTTTAGTTAGTGGTATGTAGTAACGTGAGACGAATACCTACGCTGGAAGTAAGTCAACAATAAATACTTTTTTTAATACCTTGATATAAGGAAATATAAACCTTTTTATACATATAGTAATACATTTCGTAGCCGAGAAATCGCTTCCCGCTCAATAGTTTGCGATGAGACCTACAGGACATGACTTTGCCTTATTAAAACTTGAGAAAGTTTCACTAATTCTGCCCACAGTACATTACAGTGCTGCTGCACTTTTCACTTTTTCTTTTTTTTAATTAAAAGTATTGTATTTGAGTCGTGGTCTTTGTAAATCACACTAATTGTAAAGAAAGTTTTGATTGCCAGTGGTTTATGCGCCTTTGTTTAAACGTGGACATTCACTTATACCATTCCATCTAGGGTTTTATTGTTAGGTTTTTCTGTAGTTTCTATTTGCTTATTTTATATATTATTGGATATTAATACGATGCTTTGTGCATGTTTAAAGACCTAAGGTATAGCAATTTCTGCTTGGACTAGAACCATCCCACTGGTCCAGTTAGGTACTTCATGACTTGACTGAGTAAAAGGTCGCGTCGCAGACGTACGGATCTTGCCAGTTTTAGTCAATTCGAATGGTAAGTTCACACACGTAGTACAAAATATTTTTTTGTAATAGGGTTTTTTTTTATATTCAGCAGAGGAACACATTCGTGGCGTTTAAAGGTAAATCATACAAGGGATAAGAATATGGTCTGTTCAATCTATACCCATGAAAGTAGTCAATTGGGCACCACCAACACACAAATTGTTAGTGGTAGCAATGTGCGTCGTCACCACTCTCCCTACCGCTACACAATACTACCTGTAGTTATCCAGCAGTTACAGATGCTGGTTAACAGTAGTGCGCTACAGAGAAGGCTTGCTTTTCAGTCAATTAGTACGGAAGTACTGCTAATTCTAACTTAAAACTTTTTGTTTGTTTAAACGCCTTTCTCTAGAACTATCAATCAGATTTAAATAATTATTTTTGTATTGGACAGAGTATTCATTGAGGAAGGTTATAGGCTATATAACATCACGCTACAACCCTTAGAAGCGGAGCATTGGCCATAAACTGAATGAATGTATTTATAAAAGTATAATCATAAGGTTATAGATACATGTTTGCAAAGAATTTATTTAAAAAAGGGTGTTCTATGCAAAAGTTTCGACCCTAACCCTCGGGCTTCGGGTTTTCCGGCGCAACAATTGGGTTAAACACCATAATAGGATATCCAAACACCTTTACACGAAATGAACTGAAGACCAACCTTTCGGAAGCCTTCCTAATGAGGGTCCACCACCTTCGGACCTTTCCAATATTTGTATAGACATTATTAATCGCATTCATATAAGCAATTTTGTACGATTTCTTATATACGGAAACATTCTTACATATTTCATTGTTAAAGTCGAAATTCGTAATACTGGCTTTGATTTTTGGAACTTTAGCCAAGTTCAAAATTGGGCTACATTAGAGTTCGGTCTCTTTAAAACCCCAGACGCTAACGACAGCATGCGGTGACCTAAAGGCAGACGACCAATCCCCCCGCCTGATGCGTGTTCTAAGTTTTCTTTTGAGATAGCACGTTTTCTGTGTTAGTTTGTGTTTGAATATTCGACGAAATAAAACCTCAAGCATTTATGTTTTTGAAGTAGAAAAATTTGAGTCCGCACTGAGTCGTAGGGACTTTACAAACATTCAAACAACGGTCAAAAATAACGCCGAAACTCGGCACAACTATTTGTCAGACACACAAATTTTTGTGTGTCTGACATTTGATAAATAAATTTCTAAATTATAACAGAAGTAGCAGTAAACTCGCTAAGCTCTTTCAAACCGAGTTTACATTATATAAAGACAATACCACTTTAACAAGTAATCCTTGTAAAAATAGAGGCAAGCCTAGCGATTGTTTAGCTCGCCGCGTCTCCCGGGGAAACTTTTCTCTCAGGACTTACACACAGATAATGGATTTGGCGAATATAGGAGATGACTCTTGTCTTACACAACTTGGAAATAGAAATGACAACGGGCCCTCAAATAAATACTTGAGGTTTATTTTTGTGTTTGCTGGACTCTTTGAGACTTATTCTGCACAGAGAATCAGAACATCCTGGCTTAATAATCGTACTACATAATAATATATCGGAATAAATCAAAAATAAGTATACATATAATTTCTAAAGTATCATCATTAAGAACTGAAGGAAATAAAATCGACAAAAAATGCAATTAAAACTGGACACCATGTTCTGCTTGTCCTGTCCCTCATGTATTTGCACTTTTCAATTTTTTTTTTGACATGATGTCCGGGAGCGTATGAAAAAAAAAATGTTTTTAGTAATGAATACCTATAGTTTCATTGGTGTTAGCTTCTTCAATTACAAAATATTAGTTTGTAAGTGAAGATGCTGATGACGATGCATGAAGCATGGGCTCATTTGTTATGAAACGTTTGCAAACATTTAAAAAATTGTATATTCTATTCTATATACGGGTAAATACCCAAGTACAAAATACCCTCTTATTAAGAGTTGTCTAAACATATCAGCCTTTATTTCCACTGACAGTTACCAATTAAATTCCAAGTCCTGTGGCAGACATTGTTTCAGAAATAAGTTCTCCCTGTACAGTAATTAAGAGTAGGTACCATCTGCAGCATCTGGAGTGTCAGGACTTAAACCTTCCGAGGAAGTGATTAAAACTGTCTCGACTCTCATGTTTCTACAATCTGAAAATTTCAAAAACTAATTTACGTGTTTTAAGACCGTAAAGGATTTTAATAGGTTTTTTTAATTGAAATAAATGTTATAGGACCTAGTGGTATACATCCAAACACTAATATTTAAATGAGGGATCTATTAATAATAATCTTAATATTAATGTTTTAGCACTGCGGTATGAATGGTGATTAAGTACCAAAACATCCGTTGCTGATTTTAATTGATGAAAACATTATGTATGTAAACAGATGGAAAACACTTTGTTAGAACTAAGGTCGTACAAAAAAAAAAAAGGAACAGCAGATTACAAAATTTGCGGGGAATTAAGCATATTTCTACTCGAAATGGTGTAAGTAGAGGTAGGGAAGTCTTTTGGCGAGTCATTTAACTCATACTTCTCGCGATACTGCAGTCTCTTTAAAAACCTTCACATATATACATTACATACGAGTAGGTTTAGTTTGTTAAAAGGTTTGATAAAATACTCTACAGAATGCCTTATGAAAAATAACTTTTCCAGCGTATTATCTATAGTCAAGAAGCTACTGGCGCATAATTTAAGCCAGCACCCTCTTACGTATAATAACAATTCCTCATTAAGGCATTTCCGGCGTCTCAAAGGCTCTGTTGCTAAAAGCGCAGGTACTACTATACAGACAGAATTTCCGCGGTAAGTAACACGCACACCTACCAGTTTAAAATGATACTCACGACAGGGTTGCTACTAAATGGTACAAACATAGTTTTTTTGCTATTTATTTATCATAATTAGTTATACATTAGACATTATGGTAGTTTTTAATACATGCTATGTTTATTCATTAAACAAATTAAAACTAATTAAATAGTTGTCACTCCTTCGTTTACATATCGGAACAAATGAATCGCGTACAAAAATATACAAAATCATGCACGTTTAGCACGTAATATAAACATGTGTACACTTACAATGTACATTACTGTACATGTAATGTGACCAAGCTAATTGCCCATAACAACAAATTTCTTAAATAAACGTTTTTGTTTCAAATTCAGTATGTTTAGTGTGACTTTAACGTAAGTAATTAGTTTTAGTTATAAAAAGACAACTCCCGCATTAGGAATATTCCTGTGTCGCGGGGGGCTTCACAAACATTCAACGGACACAAAGAACACCCAGACTCGGGACAAATATTTGTGGATTACACAAATTTTTGTCCTGTGTGGGATTCGAACCCACAACACTCGGCGAGGTGACCACTTAAACCATTGCGCCATCCGTGCAGTCATAATTGATGTATTCAAAGGTCTGCGTTTATTATAATAATAAAACGGGCCTGTTGGTCTAGTGTTAGTGATCCTGACTGCTGAGCCAGCGGTCGTGGGTTTGATTTCTACCTAGGACAAATAATTGTATCATGAGCACGATCATTTGTTGTGTCTTGGGGTAATTTATCTATGATTCGATGCTACTCACCAGCCAAAAGCAATATCATGCAAGTGCTAGTTAGCTGTGACTTTCTCTGATGAATTTCATCATTCGGGAAGCACTGAATTCGCAATCTCATCAAACTTTACCTCCATAAATTAAAAAAAGAATACGTCTTCAACTTTTTCATATCTATTGACAATTTTGATGACCGTGACTGCCGAAACGATTGCATTGCATGCTTCGATTACATACAAATATCGTGAAGCACTTATGAAAGTATTAGGTTTTCCCATAATCATTGTAATATGACGCATCGACATGCCTGCCGAGCATGCAGTCCAATATACATATTTGTATTAATCTTACCTATATATTTATTTCAACCTTGAATAGAAATATGTAGTGTAAGCGTTTCTCACGAAGTGATCAAAGATTCAGAATTCAAAATTTTATGTTATACTTAATACATAGTGGGTTAAGATTCGTCTTAAATTTACTTTCACAATTTGAGTATATTTATTTTACACACATTGCTTGGCAAGATTCAGAAAAAAATATTTTTGGAATACTATTTGAAGTCAAGACATATGTTTTAGTAGTATATATTGATAAAGAAAAATTACACAATGATGTTTTCACACCTGGTTTTAATGACTTAATTCATTGTTGTATAATAACAATATATAACACGCATTGGTTTCAACTCAACAACAACGAGATAAAACTCAGATCGTTTTTCATTGAGCATTATTTTTTTCAGAGAGAAAAATATCACATTAATATTAAAATGAAGTATGTGCCAGCCCTATAGTTCGCGTGTTCCAAGCGAAGTAGCAACAAATGACGCGCCGCATCCATGCGACACACCCGTTGCTGCAAGAATTCTCGCACGATGAAGAATAATTATGAATATATTCGTACATTTACTTAATTTCCATTGTATTCTAACAATAAAACTAAAATCTGAGTTACTTAGAATGTGAATTACAGGGTGATCAACTAATAACATATTAAATTCGAATCTCACCTATATATATATATATATATTAATATTATAAATGCGAAAGTAACTCTGTCTGTTGGTTACGCTTTCAAGCTCTAACTGCTCAACCGATCATAATGAAGTTTTTCATAGTCGTTATCAGGGATACAGAGGCCCTTCTCTGTTCCATTTTGAACAGATTTTAACGATAGTTGGTTTGTTACAGAATTTAATTGTTTTTCCTTATTTTAAAACTACCCCCCTGGTGAAAAATAGCAAATGAGAGTTTCGTGTTTAGTGGCGTGATTTAGACACAGAGCATTCGGGTGTAGGTTATTTCGTAACGATGATATTAAATAAAAAAAGAAATATTGTATAAAAATATACATATAGACCTTAAATATTAAGTAAATTTATCTTCAAAAGTCTATAATAGATAATATACTTTGTAAAGCTTCAGATAAACGCCAACCATTAGAACCTGTTAATTAAAACCATTCTAGTATATGTATAACAATGTTGCCAGGAAGAAATTGCTTTAAGCGATAATACCGCCCTCTGTTCATTACCATTTCAAGACTCATATTATTTGTAAAACAAATAATGTATTATTTATGTATTCTATAGCCCTGGAAACAATAATGCATTATACATTACATAAAAAGTAAAATATTCATTGTTCCACCAACACTCATGATATTCAATACCTCTCTATAGTTTTATTGGTAAATATTCAAGTTCGTTTTGTCAACTTTCGCGTTTCATGATATAATTATGTATTTATACGGAAATTAACGCAATCACCAAATAGGTTTTACATACTGTTCTTACTTTAACTTTAATTTTCTTTCCAAGGGAACAGTGCATTTATTCTGGATTTTCTAAAAAGTGCGAAGATGCGGGGAAAAGCTAGTTTCAAATATTTTTAATCAGTATCCTTAAAGGAGTAGTGAAGTGAATATTAAGGCGAAAGTTGCTATTAATACATTGTATTAGTTAATGCGATGGGAATTATCGAGGGTTCATGTTTGAAGGCTTACCGATTTCATGTCCCATGAATATGAATACAGATAAATTAAATTGTAATTCTCGACTGCGTGTCCCATAGTGTCACACAGGGGTAAAAGTAAAACCTAATGTTAACATGAATTATATTGTTTGTTTTGTTTCCTCTATCATGAATATACTATATAAATAGATGTTTAATTAGAGATAAATAAATAAATAAATACTTAGAAGTTTATTGTAAGATTACTACACTTGATCACAGAGGGACGTAAAAAGATCCACAATTTCAGCTAGATGGTACTGGAACTAGAAATAACATAATAATTATAATAACTCCACACATCTCACACACAGCCTAGCCACAACTAGGCAGAGCCTGTACTATGGTAACCAGACTGCTGATAAACACTTATATATTTCTAAATACATACATATTATAGATAAATTACACCCAGACACGGAACAAATTATAGTGCTCATCACACAATTATTTGTCCTGGGTGGGAATCGAACCCATGACCTCTGGCTTAGCAGTCAGGGTCACTAACCACTAGACCAACAGGCCAGTCCAGAAATACTTTCAAGACATAATAAAATTACCATAACAGTAACTTTTCTTATTTTATAAAATCTACAGTGAAATAAAGCCTCAAGAATAAGTTTTAACACAACCTCACCAGTAACCCACAAGGATCTAAAATGAAAACCAAATCCACATCCGCCTTAATTCCGACAGCTTCCATTATCATCCGGCAGATGGCGCCTGTGATGTATAACTCCGTATTTTAGAGACAAAACTTTAAAGTTTCCGATAATAGTTACGTTTCCCGTAAAAATCTTGAATGCGTTTGAAATATAGTTATTGACATGACAGCGATTGTTGACTGATAATAAGTTAAGTTAAACCATCTTCTCACATTATCAAAGAGCACCTTTCTATCATAAACATATTATCACAACATATATTCTCTGAGGCATCTTAAAAAAAAATTAACTTATCAAGAAGTTACATATTAATGATATTCTAACATGACTTAGTGTAGTACAATCCTTTATACGCGGCGGTAGCGTAATGGCTAAGGCGTCGGACTTGTCTTGTCAAGTGGTTGCGGGTTCGAACCCTACCCAGTGCACTACCGTCGTGAACCTACTCCTAACACAATCGTTAAGCTTAGCTAGAGGGGTTAACAAGAATACTAGTAATGTGTGACCCACGTTACTAGTAATCTTTAAAAAAAAAAAAAAAACAAAATTGTATTTTTTCTTCAGAGTCCGGTGGCATCAAAAATGCGTATGATTTACTACTACAAAAATATAAAACAAAAATAATGTACCTGACGAAATACGTTTGTGTAATATATCCATACCTACCCTTTCAGGAATATACAGCCATAGGTATAACAAAAACATATATTATTCACAAAGTACAAAGAAGATTTACTTCAACCGTGTGACAGTGTAGCCAAAAATTAATCATTTACATTAGTTCAGTTATTCAGCTCAATTGACTGAACACATGGGAATTATTTCCCAGGAGCTCAGTTGGTTGCACTATTACTTTATTATTATTATTCCTCTTTATTTATCTTAATACTTATAAATTACATTTTTAAATATGTACAAAACAATATATATATATTTAAAAATATAAAAAACAGTAGACCACCGACATCGGGTACAGGGACCAAGACACCGGTGGTTAGGGCTCCAAAGACAGGAACCTCCTCACTATACGGGCCGTGTCAAGGAGAACGGCCTTCTGCATCAGTCCCTTGATCCAGCCGTCTAACGCGAGCCTCTTAAGGTGTTGATCGAGGCTCTTGGCTATTAATCCATGTGCAGATATGACAATCGGAACAATGATTGCCGAATCGATATTCCACATATCGACAATCTCGTGAGACAAATCCAAGTATTTTATTTGTTTTTCTTTTTCAACTTTCACGAGGTTCTCGTCATGAGGAACAGCGATATCGACAATCATTGCGCGGCGCTCTAATCGGTCTATCAGCACTAAATCAGGTTTATTAGCAACAATAGTTCTGTCAGTGATGATAGATCGATCCCAATACAATGTGGCACGACCATTTTCGAGAACTGGGTCGGGCACATACCTGTAATATGGCACCTCTGAATGCACAAGATTGTATTTAAGGGCAAGTTGTTGATGTACAATCCTGGCTACTTGATTGTGCCTATGCAAATATTCCCCGTTGGCAAGACGAGAACAACCAGAAATAATATGCCTGATAGATTCACCGGGACGGTGGCACGCCCGACAGATGTCCACCGTACCATCTTTCAGGATATATTTCCGATAGTTATTCGTCATAACAACTTCGTCCATAATTGCAAAGACAAAACCTTCGGTTTCTCCGAAAAGATCACCAAACCGTAGCCAAGATGTAGAAGCTTTAAATTCTATATCAGGCCCATTTAGGGCTCGATAAAAACGACCATGAAGTTCTTTGCCCTTCCATACCTCCCTGCGATCATTAGTACTAAGTACTACAGGCTTGCGCCAGTTCTCTTTAGCCAGAGCGAGCGGAGTGAGTCCGTTGTCCACTGCTACCACACTACGATGCACTCCCACGTCAGTATGAAGAAAATATTCTCTAAGGTTGTATATCTCGCGATTGTGTAGGGTCTTAATGTTTAAGAGTCCACGACCCCCAAACTTTCGCGGGATATACAACCTCATTACCGATGAACGTGGGTGGTGCATTCGGAATGCAGTCAGCAGTGTACGGACTCTCCTGTCAAGGGCATCCAATTCGGTCTGAGTCCATCTAAGTATACCAAAGGAATACATCAGAACCGGCATGACCCAACCGTTGCAGGCACGCATTTTGTTACCCCCTGATAAAAGACTTTTAAGTACTTTTTTCAGGCGGCCAAAAAAGCGCTCCTGCAGCGTTTGTTTCATATGAGATTCAGGTATTCCCAATGACTGTGATATACCTAGATACTTGTAGCTTTCAGTTGCAGACAGAGATCTGAGTTTTGTTGAATCTGAAAGTTCGACTCCTTCAGATTCTACTATCACGCCGTTCTTTACATGCATGACTGCACACTTGTCCACACCAAATTCCATCTTGATAGAATTACTAAAGTTTTCAGTCACCTTCAGTAACGCTGTCAATTGCAAATTAGTGGGGGCAATAAGTTTCAAATCGTCCATGTACAGAAGGTGAGATATAACTCGATCGTCTTTCTGCAACCTATAGCCTAGTCCTGAACCCTCTAACAGCGTACTGAGAGGATTCAAAGCTAGGCAGAACCACAAGGGACTCAAACTATCACCTTGAAATATACCCCGCTCGATCTTTATTGGTGCATCGTTTGTCGCAATCTGCTGACATCCTGGATAGCGAAGTGCCGTTCTCCACTGCCCCATACATGACTTCAAAAAAGTGCAAAGAGTTGTATCAATTTTATACAACTCCAGCACTCTCAAAAGCCATGTATGTGGAACCGAATCAAAGGCCTTCTTATAGTCTATCCAACATGTCACCAGATTCTTACGGTGACGACGCACCTGTTGGCTAATGGCCATATCCATGATGAGGAGCTCTTTAGTGCCACGGGTCCCACTTCTACATCCATTCTGAGAAATAGATATGATCGAATTTTTATTTAAATGTGTAGTAATTTTGAGTCTCAGAATAGATGTTAGAAGCTTATACATAGTTGGTAGGCATGTAATTGGTCTATAATTTTTGGGATCCATGGCACTACCAGATTTATAGAGTAAGTGGGTTACGCCAGTTGTTAAAAAATGGGGTAATGAACCGGAATCCAATGCTGCTTGGAACTGAGATGCCAAACGAGCATGCGAGCTTCGGAACCATTTCAGCCAAAAGTTGTGCAGTCCGTCTGGTCCAGCCGATTTCCAGTTTGATAATGACTGAACTGCACTACTTACGTCACCTGTGGCTATGGAAATTGGTTCCATTGCTTGTATAGACTCGCATGAGCACCCGACATCTCGTATCCAATCACCTTCTGAATGAGTGACAGGCACCGACCAGATATTACGCCAAAATTCATGTGTAGCATCATCATCTGGGAAATGCCCGTCACTCACACAGGGATCCGATTGTTCCCATTTTCGGTAAACCCACCTCTCATTTCTGTGGAACATACGATTCTGATTATACCGATCTGTTCGCTTTTTGTATCTTCGAATCCTATTTGCCCATGCATAAACTTTCTGCTTTAGAAAGTCTATGCGCTCTGTGACACATGACATATATTGTTGAGTACTAATGTCAGTCCCCAAGAATGCCTGTTTCACAAAGCGCATCACTCTCGGCCGCGTGTTACCCGATCTAAAGCAGATTAGCTTACCGATGAGTGTCCTGGCCTCAGCAATACGACGCTCGATTCTACACTGCCAGGCTGGCACAGCAGGCTTGGGTCGAGTAGTAGCGGTATTTACAGAGAAATGTACTCCTGCTACTCGACATGCTGCGACAGCCGCACAGTAGAGAATAGAGTGTGTATCACTAAGATCTTCGCTATTGTCTAAATAATCAGACAATAACGAATCCAGGGCACACACCAGCGCTATATTTCGTCTATGAATAGGCAAACGGGATAAACGTGGTCTATTAATGTGGTTCACAAACCGGTATTTCAGAATCGCATCCTCCAAGGCGCTCCTTAACCTTTCGTTGCATTTGGTACTTACAGATATAGCTTCACTATCCACAATTTCATCAACATGTAACTGTGTTACCAATTGCGGTGTGCGATTGGCCACCGAACCCACAACTTGCGATGAAGAAGGGATAACCAAGCTATTCCGTACGTCAGAGCGTAGCCTCTCAAGTACGGTATCATCCAGCAGGTGACAGCGCTGTATAGCCCGTACCTGATCCGACAGTCTTTGTGCTGACACGTTGACAGCTGGTTCAAGCTCCTGAAACAGAGACAGTAATCGAACACGGCACGCAGTAAGGTTAGTTCCCAACTCTGTAGCCCAATAATATGCCCGCATGACGTTTTCATTAATTGAATAAGTCCATTTCATGCGGCGCACATCACCACCGGCAGCGGGGGCCCTATTCGAGGTCAGTGTTCCTCGGGGTCCTAAGCAGGTCGGTGGCCGGCCTCTCCCCTGCCGACGCACAGGTGTTGGCGACGTCGGCGGAGAGAAATACTCGTCGCTGGAGCTTGAGCTCGACGCCTCACTGTTTGCCGATCTCACCGAGGAGTGCATTGGCAGCTGTGGGGCGGAGCTTTGCGACGAGTCCGGGGATGTTTGCTGTGCAATTCTCTGTCTAGCTTGATACCTTGTAAGCATTTTATTTCATTATATTCCATGTTGTTGGGCTATTGTCTTATATGACATCTGTCATTTTCTTCGAATTTTTTTCTTTTGAACTTTTGCATGTTGTTTCTGTGTTTTTTTTTATATATTTTATGAATCTGTTTCCAAATATTTGTTTTGTATTTATTTTGCAATTTATCTCGATGTATACAATAAGTTAATAGGTATAATATTTTCTGTGAGATAATATGACGCTTACAGGTTGGTGTTGCCAGTTTTATTTAATATTATTATTGTTAAAGTGCTTACTGCCACCTCGACCATTTCTGGTCTTTTGTAGCGCACTTTTTGCTTTACAGTTCACTGCTAAGACTTATGGCTTCGAGAAACCTCCAGATCCTTTCAGCAGTGATTGTTTGTATTTCCTGCGGTTGCATGATGTGTAACCCTAGGTTAATACTTCGGTGCCGCATTAGTGGGCCACAAGAGCATAGAATATGCATTGCAGTTTCTTCTGCCTCTTGACAGAATCTGCATATTGTGTTCATGCCCAACTTTAGGGTGAACATATGTTTGTTCAGTTTGCAGTGTCCGGTGAGGACTCTTGTAACTGCACAGATTTTGTATCTTTTACACTATTACTTAGTACCCACTTGTTCAAATTTGATTATTTATTTACTATGTTTTACTCTTTGTAACTCTTAATATACAAACGTAATTACTTCAACATCAGTTTAGAGATACGTAGTTGTCAACTTTAAAATACAAATATCAAAGCTGTTAGCCGTATAAACGCAAAGTTTAAATTGCATGGCAGAATTGACCAGCAGCACCTGCAGTATAGCCCCTAAGGACATAAAGATGTTTACTGACAAACGAGGGTTTGGGGACCTGGAGAATAGGACATAATATAAGCTATTTAATATTTAATGAAGTTTGATATAAAGTAGACTTGATATTTTTTTGTGATTTTGGCACTTTGCGAAGGAGTCGGAAATATAAAGTGTTGTTATTATGCAATAATATATTTACATTATAAAGGTATGCAAGTTGAATCACAACGTTTTCTACTACCATTGAAACAAATTTCAATTTCAATCTTCATTGCAACTATAAAAGGTCTTAAAAACTAGGTATAGTGACAATTGTAAACCCTGTCGAGCACGGTGATTATACAGCTTTCGCCTCTTCCACATTCATCAGACCTTTCATACACGCTCGCCGGTTACGAGTGCTTTAAACTTGGCCCTTCTTCAGTATACTGCCGATCTGGTCAATATTTCTACCTACCTCCGGTCCTACTCGCACCGATCTGCCCATTCACAGGAGCCTTATAACTTCTTTTAGACACTCGCCCTTTACGCATCAATCAAAATCAAAACCATTTATTTCAATTAAACCAATAATAGGTACTTTTCAGTTGTCAGGAGTAGGAGTCAGTTAGACTAAGTCAGTCGTGAAGCTAGTTGCCTGTTCCAATACGTAGATTCTATGGAGAAGAACAGGCAAGAAACTCCAAGGACACTCTTTTCATAAACGTTTTTTAGAAATTTCTGGTTACATTGCTTATAAGCGTAAATGAAATGTGAGGATAATGTAACATACCTATTATTCTAAAATATAAATAGACGCGCTAATTACTACTATACATATTTAAGTAATCGCAGTCCGGAGATGACCAGCCCCGACCAACGGCATCCGTTCACGAGCATGACGCACACGCCAGCCATCGTACAGATCAACCATATTGAAGGGAGCCGAACGACTCGACATTTACGATTTTGGAAAGTCAAGGTTGCGTGACCGGGAATACTCGAGTCTCGAACCGCTGCTGACACCAATTCGGCAATCACTACTCCTACACGCACTGAAGGAATTAAACATTCAGTTTTAAAATATATAATTCTTCATTTGCAATGCCATTGTCGAGTATAAATTATAATAAATCAAAATGTTGACATTACCTTATCAATGCTAAGCGATGATTCAACGTATCCGTAAATAACTTATTTACCTGAAACAATAACAATACAAAATTAAATATAGCTATGGAATATTTAGTTACGCAAATGAAAGCACGTAATGCATTATTTTTCAGAAAAATAGCATGCATTTAAACATTAAATAATAGACTTAGTGATTAAACTATTAAGATTCATTAGGACTTTTTTTATTGGTAGCAAGTCAGGTTAATAATGCTTATAAGACTCCGAGCAACTATTACGAAAAGATTAATATCTCCAAATTAAATTAAATCATTACAAATAATTATTTGGTTGAAAAATCAACGAAAATCAAAAAACTCCTGGAAAAGCTATGTGTCAACTTATAGAACTTTCTTTCCAAAGTGGTTACTCTCAAATAAGTAAAAAACCTAGAAAGTTGTTGATCAAACCAGAATTCCTTGTATACATACTAAATGTAGATACGATAGTTAGGAACTAGTTAGTGAAAAGTTCGCGAAAGGGAAAGCTCAGTAAAATCTCTTAATCATTAAGTGGGACAAGCTCAGTAATGACATGACATTATCCTTTTGCAAAGACTACATACATATGCGCCAAATGTCACGTTCGTTATTTTCGAACAAGTTAGATACACGAGAACTGAGAAAAAAATGTGTTTCAGAGGAAAATATTAAATCCCACAGGGGACTCAATATTTTTAAGGGAGCATACATACATCGTGATTTTAAATGTTCCAGTATGGAGAGAGGAACTTGGTTCAATATTAGAGTGACTTCTCTAGGGAATTCTCCACCCTAGAAAAGTCTCTTTAGCACTCAGCCAAGGCGGCACGGGATCAAGAAGTTGGGGTACATCAGATTGCTGGTCGATCAGACCCGTCGATATGGAAAGTAGCCGCACCCTATAGAATACTAGTAAAGAGTATGGCTACTGTCATATGAGTTTATGGTGTCTATAATCGATAACCATTAACCGTTTACCATCAGGAAATTATTTGTTAACTTGATTGTATAAATAAGGCTAAATCATACCTATCAAAAATTTGTTTTAAGGGCAAATCTAAAAATTCCAAAACACAAAGTACCTACCAATTAGTTATAAGTTACAACAGTACTTTTATTATGGATGAATGCGTTTAACGTGTAATGCAAAACTTCAAGATGATTTGTTTAATTGTAATTTTTAAAATTGTAAGAAACAAACAAACACGCTCACTTTCGCAGATTTATAACTTTAGCTAGCCTTATGATATTAATGTAATAAAGCACAAGAGTTTTTTTATTGAACGCTCTAATCTCAAGAATAAAGAAATCGGATTTAAAAAAATATTTTTGCGTCTAAAACCCAATTCTTGGAAGGTTTTAGGCTATATCAACATCACGCTACCGCCCTTAAGAGCGAAGCAGTAATCACAAACAGGGATAAAACTACGCGGAATCCATAGGAAAACAAATATTTACGCAATACGCTCTGACATCGGTTGTCAATTTCATTGTCGGCCATTTTGTTTTAATCAATCATGTGCCTGTGTGCCAAACAGGAATTATTCTTTTTGAAATAGATTTTGCTGTTATTCTGGTATTCAATTGTACTGTGTCTACACTGCGACACATATTCCTAATCAATTACTCATCAGAGTTCTGGAGACTAGTTTCGAACCACAATATTTCTTCTTTCTGTGTAACTAAGTTTGCACACACAAACAAGCACGAAGTCGGTCTTGGGCAAGCGGTATAAACAAAACGCCAATGGTGTTATTGCGCTTTGACAACCCTATGATGTATGGTACACAGGGGACTTGAATAGACACCAGGACAAGGGACGGAATAATACAAACCCCCTTGAAATAAGATTTAAAGAGCTCTGAGAAAGCACAGTATAAAATTACTTGAGTAAGTTAAAATTCATGGAAATATTTTAGTGTCATGCTCGGTGCTTTCATGCACCAGTGGGAATGTCGGTAGGATAAGTCACAAGCCTGTTAAAGATATAGCTTTATTTAATACTAGCAGCGCCCCACGGTTTTACCCGCGTAAGTCCCAATCCCGTGGGAATATCGGGATAAAAATTTGCCTATGCGTTAATCCAGGTTTCCAGCTATCTACATACCAAGTTTCATCGCAATCACGGTTTTACCCGCGTAAGTCCCAATCCCGTGGGAATATCGGGATAAAAATTTGCCTATGCGTTAATCCAGGTTTCCAGCTATCTACATACATAGTTTCATCGCAATCGGTTCAGTGGTTTTTGCGTAAAATAGTAACAAACATCCATCCATCCATCCAAACTTTCACATTTATAATATTAGTAGGATAAGACAAAGACTCCTCATGGAAGTCTTCTCAAATCATAGCGTGCCAAGCTGGAATTCAGAGAAAAGCTTTTGTCCTCAGCCTTTCTAAAAGGGAGTTAGTTTTTACTGTAATCACTGCTAAGTAAGTAGAAATTATGTTTTTTTAAATCAGTTTGTAACATGGGTCGACAACAACGCTGCCTTTGTTAGGAGTCAGTTTACATTGAAATGCAAAATCACAATAAGTGCTACTAGTTTATTAAAAAAGGAGTGCCTGTATGTACATATGAGTGTACAACATACTCCACTTAGACCACGTACGTACATACTCCAAACAGATCCAAGAGAATCAGAACATTTGAAGTAGCTGTAAAGATTAAATAACCAGGCATAATTTTAGACTTATGTTAACAAACAAACAGATTACTTGTAAATAAAATAAAAATGTAGTAATTAAAAAGAGACTTTTCTAAAATCAAGTTGGCAAAAAATATTTGGAAAGTTTCATTTGAACAATAATCATAGCGTTATGCGGGGCCTGCACGTAGATGGCGCCACGGCGCGTCATTAGTGGGTCACACTTCCGCTTCCGGTGGGTCCCACCCCGCTTCCGACCGCTCGCCCCATTGCGGCGATGCGCCCCGATTGTTGCTCCTTGTTTTTCAGACATTTTAATTGTAATTTTATAACATCATGATTTTAAATACTTCAAATGTGGTAGGGTCAATGTCAAAATAGTATCTACACACTATTTTTATACGTCGTACCTCGTTCATCTATGACTAATTTTTGTAATAAGCTAATCAGTTGATTAAAATAAGTAGACATTTAATATCATCACCATCATCAGCAACAGGAAGGACAACGTTGAACACAGGCGTCTCCTACAAACTTCCAGAAAGAGTAATCCAATGTCTCCCTGACATCTTAATCAGGTCGTTAGACGATCTTTTGGGAAAACCTTCCACATTGCGTTTTCCAGACCGTGGTCGGTCCTCAAAAGCTTTTCCAAAAAGATAAATATATATACTGGGGAATTATTAATACTATATTTTAAATACATAATATAATATAAGCGGATTTAAAGAACACATACTAACCTGAACCTAAAGGCGCGACTAAACTCAATAGCTTATGACGGCCAAAATTGCACGTTGCAAAGTGATTATATAAAAAAACAATTACCTTAATTGATTTCCATATTATGTTCACGGCTCGTTTAAATATATTAAAAATGAGATTAAATCAATATATTGCACAGAATTTAATAACGAAATTGATTTTTTACACGTTTCAATGCGTAGAAGCCGAAAAGGTTTAAATACAGGATTTCACGAAATCACAATCATCTTCGGTGAGTTGCCTGCAGCTCACTGTTGGGTCCAAAGTTCAGGGTCCAAAGACAATGATGAAGATCAACGGGAGCCTATGGCTTCTATGCCTGTTGGCCGTTGGGATCAGGGCCCGCCCCGAAAGCGGTAAGATATACGCCAAGGTTCACTTCGGTCGACCTCAGTGTTTAAGCTGTGAATATTTAGATGATAATGGTGTTATGTACTGTAAGTTAACATTGCTTAAACATTGCGCGGTGACAGCTGAGCTGCTAGCAAGCAGTTCGGAGTACCGGGCATCACCGGTGAGCGCCGAACTCCGTGCTTCAAGCTCAGAACACAAACCATACGTCGAACGCCGGGCCCATGATGACTCCGCCGAATCACGAGTGTCGAGTGCAGAGTCTCTCCTCTCTGAACAGCGATCGGATGATGGTAATTTCTGCCATGTTACTTTTAGCTTTTTCTTTTCATTAAAAGTGCAAAGTATTTGCTTCATATGCTTTATAAGAACACTGTTTAGATGATGAGATGGTCAACATTATTTTTATTATTTAGTTCATATTTGCTGTGGTGAAAGTGCATATTATTATATTAAATACTTTATGATTTCTTTTGACAATAGCCAAAACATATTTATATCAGCTCATCATCAATTTGTTATCCGGAATTGTGTTTAAATCCAGAACTTAAATGGGTTATGATAATCTTGGAATACGAATATGTGAAGTATCTCTATTTGTATCATCTGCAGAATCACGAGAATTCGCAGAAGAAGACGCACGTTCTGAGGAATCTCGTATGTTCAATCCTGCTGAACTATTCACGTACAATGCTCCGTCCCTAATCAGCCCTGCTCCTCTCAATTCAGGTAATATATGAACATGTGATATTGTAACTAAAGAACTCCAACTAAATAGTACTAGGGTAAATACATTCCAGGGTGTATTTACCCTGATTAAGATTCTCCTGAAAGTTAAAGTGTATGAGAAAATGTCATAAATAAATCATTTTCAGCACCTATAACAACTGGAGCTGTGCTCAACAAATGTACTGCTGAAGGTGACATGTTCTACGAAACTAGAGGAGACAGCTGCTGGGTCTGTGGATGTTTCACCGGTTTTGGCGGACTATTCCCGAAATGCGCACCGTGCACTTGCTCAGGAAGCCTGCCAGTGCCAATGCCTAGACCTCTGCCAGGTACAAATTTAACAACATTATTTATTTCAAGCGGTTTATTCTCGGTTAAGTCTCGTTTTCACGTTATAGGGTCGGTAAATTTTGCATGGAAATTTTGACATCTTAACATTCACATGTACCCGACGTTGCGATCCACCCGTGATTCCTATCGGTGCAATCCGATCAAAACGTCGGTTAAAAAGAAAAGGTCATTCTAAAAATACTACCGCGATTTAATAAAACCCTGATTTGAACCCAAACTCTGATTTGGAGCGCTGGGTGAATTTACAGGAGCTTAATTCATTAGTGATATTGCTAACTTTATATTTAAGGATTAACGCCTTGGAGATATGAAGATCTACGCCTATCCTTCAGATATCCAAATTTGGATGTATATACTTCACTTTACAAGTTTCAAGAACTAACCGCATTCGCTAAGTAAATTTTTAAAGTGTTGAAAATTTATTTAGATATTTGTACATTTATTTTCAGAACAATTACTGAATCTACTACCAGGTAAAATTTATTTATGTCTTAATTATTTTACGTTAAAATTTATTTGTTCCCCTTGTGTTTCTATCCAGTCATTAATTGTTCCTGTTATTTTATTTTGTAAGTATTTGTTAGTAGTAGTAATAAGTTTGTACACTTAAGGAGTACAATTTTGCTTTTGGTCTACAAGTGACGTTCCTAACCACATTGCGTTGCCCAATCCTTGTTCTCTTAGCAACTAAAAAATAAATTAAATTTCTTCGTGTCGTCGAATTAGGTATATAGATATTTCTGTATTATTAAGAGGACTCTCATTTAAGAAACCAGACTAATTTGAATCACAACCTCCAGTTCTTTATCTGTTCACAGCAGGATCTTACAGTCCATTCTCAGGTACAAAGATTATAGATTTTAGATTATAGATAGCTTAAAAGGAATACATACTCGTAAAGATCAAATGGATATTAATGCTATTTTGGAGTATCTTTAAAATTAAGTAAAAACTTATCAGTATTACATATTAATATCGGATATAACTATAGTAAATAAGTCAAAACACTTACTTTTAGTGATGTGCTATCCATTGTTTTAGGTATATTTTCCACAGACTTAAACCCACTTCTAGGTCCACAAGGTATTTTCTTTTCTTTCGTTATTATCGATATTTACCTATTGAAGCACGGGAAAAGCAAAAAACAATTCTTACTGAAATATCAAATATACTACGCCCCGCGCCGGGTCTACTAAAAGCTTATTTTAAAAATAAATTAAAAACAATATGAGGAACGATTAATATTACCATTAAGGGGATTAAATTCATATATTATGGTTTAAAATAATTTATAAACACATTAAAATCCAAGTATTTCGTAGGGCATATCCAGGCTACAATAGTTAATATAAAGTATTTCAGAACGTACTTAGTCATTGACACTTTTTTATACAATATAATATAATTTAATATAATTAAAAATAAATGTATAAATTTAGATTTTCTAGTAACGCACACGTTTTTGATCTAGTGTTTTTATATTACATCATGTCCAAAAATCACATAAAATGTTGAGATATATTGTTTAAGTAAGAATATCTATTGACTGTTGACTGACATAAAAGATCTAGCGGTTTAGATCACGATTAGGACCTGTGTTAAGTCCTGAACTACATCTCTAGGAAAGTTCTTCACCTTTGCCTTTATCTTTTGAACTTAACGTACATTACATTATTTTTTACAGCGAGACCATTTTCATTCTCTCTAGGTTATCTACCAGGTATAAGATTTGTTAAATTCAATTGTCTAATGGTTGTGAAAGTCGCTACAGACTAAGCAACAAATTAATATGCATAAAGTTTTAACCTTCTAAATGATCAAAGACAACTAACTAATTTTTCAGACGGCTCTGACCAATTAGGTCCTCAACATGGTCTTGTACCAGGATCCCAACCAGGTATTTTGACTTGACTATATCAATCTTTGTTAACTTTCCTAAAAGCTATATATTTTACATAGACTTCGAATTCCCATCAGGTTTAAACCCATGTCCAAGTCCAGTTCCAGGTACTTACAAAAATAAAATTTAACTGTCAATAAATATTTAGACTTTTTAAGTTTGGAAATTCAGTTTTATGCTACAGTAGAGATCAATCGATAGTAAATGTGATAGTTAATCACAATTTATAATTCATCTTAAGTATGATGGGTAATCACAATTAGCAGCCCCTTAGTAATGTGACTTATGCATGAAACCAAGCAAAGTCCTTAACTGGATATAGTAAATTATCTTTTAACAAGAGATTTCTAATAAGTAAAATAGTAAAGTTCTTACGATATAACTTGACCTATTTGACAAAATATACATGAATTAATGAATAAAACCAATCACATTAATATTTGTTTAATACAATATCTAACAATAAACTTTTACAGAAGGAGCTGCACTACATCCATATGGGCTCCAACCAGGTCTATACCAAGGTTAATACTAAAAACCAATAACATGATAAACGTTCCTTCAAGATAATGTACAAAATAGTACACGACCATATATAATAGTTAGGAGTTAATTTGTAAAATATTTTTTCAGACTTCTATTATCCGTCACCTTTAGGTCCAGGCCAAAGACCATCAGGTAGATAAATATTTTCAAACTTAACTTTTAAACTCACCTTGGAAATTACTTAAAAACAGTAAAAAGCAAGTAGTCTACTGTTACGGTTAAATCTTTAACTGAAAACATTAGATAAATATTTACATACAAGATGAAAACCCGGCTTCGCTCGGGTGAAATGTGACTCATAATACACAATCTTTTACAAAATTTAGGTAGATATTTTACGTGTGAATCGGCCTTAACGAACTCAAGATTGCATCCGAGTGGCTAATATGGTGACTGGCATTTGCACCATTAGAATTTAACAAAATACTCGACAATCAGAATTTTGCGGATATAAATCATTATTTTTTTTATGTTTTATTATTTAGGTAAGGTTTCGACCGAGTCTACCGTACCTGTTGACCGAATTATTAATATAGATATCAAACAAAATCCAAAATATAATAATTTTTACCGAATCATATTTCCCCTCGCTTACAGGTCTGGGACAAGTTTGGGGTCCACAAGGTACCTACAGAAATACATTATCATAATAATATATATATTTAACGATTCAAACATTTGAAAATTTAAAAAAGAATACTGGTCCATCTCGTTCTATTCGTTACTTAAATTTTGTCCTAAGCTGAATTTAGGAGTTAGGATTTAAGCTAAACAAATTTGGATTTACTTAAACGAGTTATAGGACCGATCCTACCTTTAGCAGAACAAAAAGAATTTTCCGTTCTAGCAATAACAAGCATAAAATAATAGAAATATAGTAACTTAAGGATCCTGTATCAATTTTATAATATACTTACTCATACAGAGTGCCAATATTCCTCATATTTAGGTCCAGGTCAAGGTCCACAAGGTACTTACAGTTTTAATTTATAGCAATCACAATCATATCGATCATAAAAAAATGCGTCTAAATCGCTTAATAATAAGAAATATTAAATATAAAGGTACAATTTTCAATATTCATTAATATATCTATATATCTTTATTTATTATAATAACTAGTCGTGAAATCTGTTACAAGTTTAGAAATAATTTCAATTTTAACATATTATAATTCAAATTGCCTTTGGGTCCAGGATCAGGTTTAGGTCCAAAAGGTACCTCCACAAATATTTTTAAAATCATTTTATGAATAAATCAAAATACAATAAAATTATAAATAATAATTATTATAATTAATTAAATGACGAAATTCATTAAAATTTTGGTTTAGAACTGAATTATTTTTTTTATAAATTGAATTAATTTATTGACATATACGGTACATATTATAAATAAATTTTGCAGGTCCACTTCAACCTTCATTAGGTCCTGTCTATGGTCCTCACCCAGGTACTGCTACCACTTTTTATACCGGTAGAAAATTAGGGACCTTACGTTATTTTTCTTGCTATGTAACTATTACATATTTTACTTCATTAGTGATCTAAATAAAAACTTTGACAAAAGTACTTACGAAAATTGATCTAAATCAAACACATTTTTTTCACAGAATCCCAATACCCATCGTCTTTAGGTCCAGGATCAGGTTTAAGTCTACAAGGTACCTGCACTATTATTAAAAAAAAATAACAATTTTGAAATCTATTAAAGTTAATATTACAACATCAAGGCTTTATGTAAATTAAATTAAGTAATAACAAAGTTACAAGTAAAATATTATTAACCGTTAATTATCATCGGGCTTTGGTCCAGGATCAGGTTTAGGTCCACAATGTACCTACAACATTATTAAAAAAATACAATTTTGAAATAACAAACCTAAAAGTTAAATTTTCATTATTAACTTGTAATTCCCGTCGCATTTAGGTCCAGGATCCGGTTCAGGTCCACAAGGTACTTATGATTTAATTTATACAAATCATAGTTATATTAGTCTTAAAAAACTGTGTTTAAGCCGCTTTATAAAAAACTATTAATCTTAAAAATTTAATTTCCAATTTTAACTTCTAATTTCCATCGTCTTTAGATCCAGGATCAGGCTTCGGTCCGCAAGGTACCTGCACAATTACTTCTATAAAACTATCAAAATCACAGTAAAATTAATATTTATAATACAATGAAATGAGTTACGAAAATCATTAAGATATTGGTATTATTTCAATTAAGTTAAGGAGAAATACGCCATAATAAATATATAATTTACAGGTCCACTTTAAACTTCATTGGGTTCTGACTATGGTCCTCACCCAGGCACTGCTACCTTTTAAACCGATGGAAAATAGGGAGCTCCCGCTCTTTTTCTTACCGTATAACTATTACATATTTTTACTTCATTAGTGATCTAAATAAAAACATTGACATAAAACCTTTACAAATATGTATCTTTATCTTTTTATCTTTTTTTAAAAAGACAACTCCCGCATTAGGAAATTAATCCTGTGTCGCGGGGGACTTTACAAACATACAAAGAACGGACACAAAGAACACCCAGACTCGGATGGGAATCGAACCCACGACCTATGGCATAGCAGTCAGGGTCACTAACCACTAGGCCAAAAGGCCTAGTGGTTATCTAAATCAAATACAATTTGCTCACAGAATCCCAATACAAGGTACCTGCACCATTATTTGAAGAAAACCAAGTTTGAAATTAATCTAAGTAAATATTATAATTTAAAGGCTAAGTAGCTGAATTATAAAATAATATGTTTAAAAGTTAAATAATTAATATTAACTTATAATTTCGTTCGCCTTTAGGACCAGGATCAGGTTTAGGTCCGCAAGGTATATGCAAGAATTAAAAAGATTACTTTCATAAAAATATCAAAACTACACTAAACAATAATAATATGATTAATTTATTTATGAAAATTATAAACATACTGGTATTCAATCAATTCAGTTTATGAGTAATACGTATATATAATAAATATATGTATTTCCTAGGTCCACTTCAACTGTAGAAATGTACCTTTCATACCTTTTTTTAATATTTCACTACAGTATATTTTACGTCATTACTGATCTAATTGAAAACATTAAAAACAATTTACAGAATCCCAATTCCCCTCGCTGTTTGGTCCAGGATCAGGTTTAGGTCCACAAGGTACCTTCGCCATTATTTTAATAAAACTAATTTTGAAATCTAACAAACTAAATGTTGAAACGTCAAGATTAAGAAGCGTAATATTTAATAAATAACAAATTTAAAAGTAAATTTTAAACATTAACTTAGAATTCCCTTCGCATGTAGGTCCAGGATCCGGTTTCGGTTCGCAAGGTACTTACAGCTTTAATTTATAGTAATTTTAATAATATCAATTATAAAAAATAATCAATATTTAGACATAAACACATACAAAAATGTATCTAAATAAAAAACATTTTTTCACAGAATCTCAATACCCATCGCTTTTAGGTCCAGGATCAGGTGTAGGTCTACAAGGTAATGCACTATTTTTTTAAGAAAACGAATTTTAAAATCTATTAAAGTTAATATTAGAACGTCAAGGCTAAGATGCTCAATTTTGAAATAACAATTTCAAAAATATGGTGTTTCAATGTTGACTTATAATTCCCATCGCATTTAGGTCCAGGATCCAGTTTAGGACCACAAGGTACTAATTGTTCTATTTTAATATAACCATAAATTTATCATGTTAAAAAAACGGTGTTAAAGCCGCTTTATTAAAAATTTATAAATTTATAAGAAAACATTTCAATATAAACTGATAATTCTCGGCGCCTTTAGGTCCAGGGTCCGGTTTAGGTCCAGGATCTGGTTTAGGTCCACAAGGTTCTCATAATTTTAAATAATAGTAATTTTATTAATATTAGTAGTGAAACATTGTGTTTAAATCGCTTTATAGAAAAATATTAATTTTAAAATTAAAATTTACAAATTTAACTTCTGATTCACATCCTTTAGGTCCAGGATCAGGTTTAAGTCCGCAAGGAACCTGCACCATACTTTAATAACATATCGAAATCACATTAACATAAATTATAATTTAATTAATACTAAGATGAAATGAGTTCCGAAAATCACTAAGATACTGGTATTATTTGAATTAAGTTTAAGAAAAATACGAAATTGCATATTTTAATTCATTACTGATCTAAATATAAACACTTACATTTTTTTTTATCGAAATTAAACACAATTATTTTACAGACTCTCAATACCCATCGCCTTTAGGTCCAGGATCAGGTTTAGGTTCACTAGGTACCTGCACCATACTTTAATAACATATCAAAATCACATTAACATAAATAATAATTTAATTAATAATAAGATGAAATGAGTTCCGAAAATCACTAAGATACTGGTATTATTTCCATTAAGTTTAATAGAAATATGGAATTGCATATTTCAATTCATTACTGATCTAAATATAAACACTTACATTTTTGTTATCGAAATAAAACACAATTATTTCACAGACTCTCAATACCCATCGCCTTTAGGTCCAGGATCAGGTTTAGGCCCACAAGGTACCTGCACCATTATTTCAAGAAAACCAATTTTGAAATGAATCTAAGTAAATATTATAATTTAAAGGCTAAGACGCTGAATCATAAAATAATACATTTAAAAGTTAAATAATTAATATTAACTTATAATTTCGTTCACCTTTAGGACCAGGATCAGGTTTAGGTCCGCAAGGTATCTGCAAGATTACTTTAATAAAAACATCAAGACTACACTAAACAATTATCATATGATTAATTTAATTATGAAAATTATAAACATACTGGTATTCATTCAATTCAGTTTATGAGAAATACGTATATATAATAAATTTATGTGTTTCCTAAGTCCACTTCAACTGTAGAAATGAACCTTTAATACCTTTTTTTTATATTTCACTACGGTATCTTTTAGGTCATTACCGATCTAATTGAAAACATTAAAAACAATTCACAGGATCCCAATTCCCCTCGCTGTTTGGTCCAGGATCAGGTTTAAGTCCACAAGGTACCTTCGCCATTATTTTAATAAAACTAATTTTGAAATCTAACAAACTAAATGTTGAAACATCAAGACTAAGAAGCGTAATAATTAATAAATAACAAACTTAAAAAGTTAATTTTTAAGATTAACTTAGAATTCCCTTCGCATGTAGGTCCAGGATCCGGTTTAGATCCACAAGGTACTTATAGTTTTAATTTATAGTAATTATAATAATATCAATTATGAAAAATAATCAATGTTTTGACATAAACACATACAAAAATGTATCCAAATCAAACACAATATTTCACAGAATCTCAATACCTATCGCTTTCAGGTCCAGGATCAGGTTTAGGTCTACAAGGTAAATTCACTATTATTTTAAGAAAACGAATTTTAAAGTCTATTAAAGTTAATATAAGAACGTCAAGGCTAAGATGCTCAATTCAGAAATAACAATTAAAAAAACAATGTGTTTCAATGTTAACTTATAATACCCAACGCTTTTAGGTCCAGGATCCGGTTTAGTTCCAGGATCCGGTTTAGGTCCACAAGGTTCTTATAATTTTATATAATACTAATATTAATCATATCAGTAGTGAAGCATTGTGTTTAAATTACTTTATAGAAAAATATTAGTTTAAAAATTAAAATTTACAAATTTAACTTCCGATTCACATCCTTTAAGTCGAGGATCAGGTTTAAGTCCGCAAGGTACCAAATAATAATTTAATTAATAATAAGATGAAATGAGTTCAGAAAATAACTAAGATACTGGTATTATTTTAATTAAATTTCAGAGAAATACTTAGTTGCATATTTTACTTCATTACTGATCTAAATATAAACACTTACTTTTTTTTTATCGAAATTAAACACAATTATTTCACAGACTCTCAATACTTATCGCCTTTAGGTCCAGGATCAGGTTTAGGTCCACAAGGTACCTGCACCATTATTTCAAGAAAACCAAGTTTGAAATTAATCCAAGTAAATATTATAATTTAAAGGCTAAGACGCTGAATTATAAAATAATATGTTTAAAAGTAAAATAATTAATATTAAATTATAATTCCGTTCGCCTTTAGGACCAGGATCAGGTTTAGGTCCGCAAGGTATATGCAAGAATTAAAAAGATTACTTTAATAAAAATATCAAAACTACACTAAACAATAATAATATGATTAATTTAATTATAAAAATTATAAATATACTGGTATTCATTCAATTCAGTTTATGAGTAATACGTATATATAATAAATATATATGTTTCCTAGGTCCACTTCAACTGTAGAAATGTACCTTTCGTACCTTTTTTTAATATTTCACTACAGTATATTTTACGTCATTACCGATCTAATTGAAAACATTAAAAAAAATTCACAGGATCCCAATTCCCCTCGCTGTTTGGTCCAGGATCAGGTTTAGGTCCACAAGGTACCTTCGCCATTATTTTAATAAAACTAATTTTGAAATCTAACAAACTAAATGTTGAAACGTCAAGACTAAGAAGCGTAATATTTAATAAATAACAAATTTAAAAATAATTTTTTAACATTAACTTAGAATTCCCTTCGCATGTAGGTCCAGGATCCGGTTTCGGTTCACAAGGTACTTACAGCTTTAATTTATAGTAATTTTAATAATATCAATTATAAAAAATAATCAATATTTAGACATAAACACATACAAAAATGTATCTAAATAAAAATAAATTTTTCACAGAATCTCAATACCCATCGCTTTTAGGTCCAGGATCAGGTGTAGGTCTACAAGGTAATGCACTATTATTTTAAGAAAACGAATTTTAAAATCTATTAAAGTTAATATTAGAACGTCAAAGCTAAGATGCTTAATTTTGAAACAACTGTTTATAAAATAATGTGTTCCAATATTAACGTATAATTCCCATCTCATTTAGGTCCAGGATCCAGTTTTGGACCAGAAGGTACTTATGGTTCTAATTTAATGTAACCATAACTATATCATGTTAAAAAACGGTGTTAAGGCCGCTTTATTAAAAATTAATAAATTTATAAGAAAACATTGCAATATAAACTGATAATTCTCGGCGCCTTTAGGTCCAGGGTCCGGTTTAGGTCCAGGATCCGGTTTAGGTCCACAAGGTTCTCATAATTTTAAATAATAGTAATTTTAATCATATTAGTAGTGAAACATTGTGTTTAAATCGCTTTATAGAAAAATAATAATTTTGAAATTAAAATTTTGAAATTTAACTTTTGATTCACATCCTTTAGGTCCAGGATCAGGTTTAAGTCCGCAAGGTACCTGCACCATACTTTAATAACATATCAAAATCACATTAACATAAATAATAATTTAATTAATAATAAGATGAAATAAGTTCCGAAAATCACTAAGATACTGGTATTATTACAATTAAGTTTAAGAGAAATACGGAGTTGCATATTTTTATTCATTACTGATCTAAATATAAACACTTACATTTATTTTATCCAAATTAAACACAATTATTTCACAGACTCTCAATACCCATCGCCTTTAGGTCCAGGATCAGGTTTAGGTCTACAAGGTAATAGCACTATTATTTTAAGAAAGCGAATTTTAAAATGTATTAAAGTTAATACTAGAACGTCGCGGCTAAGATACTCAATTTTGAAATAACAATTAAAAAAAATAATGTGTTTCAATGTTAACTTATAATTCCTATCGCATTTAGATCCAGGATCCAGTTTAGGACCACAAGGTACTTATTGTTCTAATTTAATGTAACCATAACTTTATCACGTTGAAAAAGCTGTGTTTAAGCTGCTTTATTAAAAATTAATTCATTTTTAAGTAAAAATTTCAATATAAACTCTGAATTCCCAGCGCCTTTAGGTGCAGGATCCGGTTTAGGTCCAGAATCCGGTTTAGGTCCACAAGGTTCTCATAATTCTAAATAATAATATTTTAATCATATTAGTAGTGAAACATTGTGTTTAAATAGCTTTATAGAAAAATATTACTTTTAAAATTAAAATTTACAAATTTGACTTCTGATTTACATCCTTTAGGTTCAGAATCAGGTTTAGGTCCGCAAGGTACCTGCACCATACTTTAATAAAATATCGAAATCACATTAACATAAATAATAATAACACGATGAAATAAGTTACGAAAATAATTAAGATACTGGTATTATAGCAATTAAGTTAAAGGGAAATATGGAATAATAAATATATTTCACAGGGACACTTCAAACTTTATTAGGTCCTAACTATAGTCCTCAATCAGGTACTGCTACCACTTATTATACCGGTAGAAAAGTGAGCACCTTTAATCTGTTCTTTTTCTTACTATTGCATACTTTACTTAATTACTGATCTAAATCAATATATTGACATTAACACTTACAAAAATTGATCTAAATCAAATGCAATTTTTCACAGAATCTCAATACCCAACGCCTTTAGGGCCAGGATCCGGTTTAGGTCCAGGATCCGGTTTAGGTCCACAAGGTTCTCATAATTTTATATGATAGTAATTTTAATCATATTAGTAGTGAAACATTGTGTTTAAATCGCTTTGTAGAAAAATATTAATTTTAAAACTAAAATTTAACTTCCGATTTACATCCTTTAGGGCCAGGATCAAGTTTAAGTCCTCAAGGTACCTGCACAATACTTTAATAAAATATCGAAATCACATTAACATCAATAATAATTAATAATGCGATGAAATGAGTTGCGAAAATGACTAAGATACTGGTATTATTTCAATTAAGTTTAAGAGAAATACGAATTGCATATTTTACTTCATTACTGATCTAAATATAAACATTGACATAAACACTTACAACTTTTTTTATCTAAATTAAACACAATTATTTCACAGACTCTCAATACCCATCGCCTTTAGGTCCAGGATCAGGTTTAGGTCCACAAGGTACCTGCACCATTATTTCAAGAAAATCAATTTTGAAATTAATCTAAGTATATATTATAATTAAAAGGCTAAGACGCTGAATTACAAAATAATACATTTAAAAGTAAAATAATTAATATTAACTTATGATTTCATTCACCTTTAGGACCAGGATCAGGTTTAGGTCCACAAGGTACCTTCACCATTATTTTTTAAGAAAATCAATTTTGAAATCTAACAAACTAAATCTTGACACGTCAAGACTAAGAAGCGTAATAATTAATAAATAACAAATTTAAAAGTAAATTTTTAACATTAACTTTTAACCCTCTTCGCATGTAGGTCCAGGATCCGGTTTAGGTCCACAAGGTACTTAAAGCTTTAATTTATAGTAATTATAATAATATCCATTATAAAAAAATGTGTTTCAGACGATTATTTAAAAACCATTTAATTTAAAAATTCATTATGCAAACTGATCTCAAATTCCTACGGCCTTAGGTCCAGGATCCGGTTTAGGTCAACATGGTACTTTAACTTTTAAATTTATCATCATCTCAATCACATCAGTCATAAAACAATATAATTCAACTACTTTATTAGGAAATAATAAATTCAACTTTTCAATATTAAATTATTATTTCTATCGCCTTTAGGACCAGGAACAGGTTTTGGTCCACAAGGTATCTGCTAGATTAACTTAATAAAAATATCAAAATAATAATATGATTAATTGAATTAAGAAAATTATATATATACTCGTATTAATTCAATTCAGTTTACGAGTAATATAGTTAAATAAAAATATGTGTTTTACAGGCCCACTTCAATCTTCATTAGGTCCTGACTATGGTACTCACCCAGGTACTGTCACCACTTTTTATACCGGTAGAAAAGTATGGACCTTCCATGATTTCGAGATATATGGTATAATAAATATAATTTACAGGTGCACTTCAATCGTCATTAGGTCCCGACCATGCTACTCACCCAGGTACTTCTACCACTATTTACACTAGCAGAAACCTTCAACTGCATTACTAATCTACTAGAAAACATTGATATAAATAACTAAAAAATGTAAAAAATTGAACACAATTTTCTCACAGAATTCCAATACCCAACACCTTTAGGTCCAGGATCAGGTTTAGGTCCACAAGGTACCTGCACCATACCAAAAAAAAACATTTCTAAAATAAATCAAAGTAATGATAGTAAGTCTTAAACGCTTTGTACATTACAAAGGAATAAAATGTAACATTTATTATTTAGTCATATAATATTGTAAATATTAAAATAAATGTTAAAATCTTTACGCCCATAGGTCCAGGATCAGGGTTAAGTCCACAAGGTACCTGTAATATTATTTTATGTAAAATATTTTAAAATTAAACGCAAGTTAAATAAATAATAATAACATAAATAAATAAAGTAAGAAAATCATTAAGAGTATTGTCGTATAAATTTATTTCAGTTTTATAGAAATACGCCATACTAAATATATTTCACAGATGCACTTCAACCTTCATTAGGTCCTCATGATGGTACTCAAGAAGGTACTGGTACAATTTTTTCATACTGGCAGAATCATAGGAACGCTCCGTGCGATAGTTATTTTACCAAAAAACTATTGTTTTCTCTATTTAATTACTGATCTAATTGATAACATTGATATTAACATTTACAAAAAAATATTTTAATCCGACACAAAACATTTACAGAATATCAACTCCCATCGCCTTTTGGTCCAGGATCAGATTCAGGTCCACAAGGTACTTAAAGCATATTTTTAATATAATTACTTTTAAAATAAATCAAACATCGCATCAACGAATCCTGAAGTCTATATTTAAGTTGAAATATCAATGCTAAACCGCTTTATACGTAAAAATGTATTATCTTGTTTAATATTGTAAATGTTTAACACTAGTATGATATGATTTCATTGCGATGTTGTAAAGTTGTACTAATTTAACCAGTCTTGAGGGATGCCTGATCCCACTTGTAGGGCCATAACTGTGCCCATAGTGCCCATGACAATGGTTAAACGTTTTTAGTTTTTTTTAATGGTATCTCTATCGGTAAACATTTTAAACCAAGATTGAATCCTCTTTGTAATGAATTAAATTTGAGCATTGATCTATTTTCTTAGCAAATATATAAGCTACTTTAAAAGACCTTTCTCGCCTTCCGTAGAAACTAGAGAAGTTCCCGAACTAAGTTAATAACGATCATATAGTAATAGGAAGGTGTTTAGTATCGTGTCTTAATTTAATAATATATACTTATTCCAGACTTCCAACATTCCTTACTTTTAGGTCCCGCTCAAGGTCCACAAGGTACTTATAGTATTCATTTATAGTAATCATAATCATATTAATCGTAAAAACTTTTTTTAAATCGATATATCGATCAGAAACAAATAAATTTAAAAGTTGTTTATATTTTAATATTACTTATACTTGTAACTCCCATCGCCTTTAGGTCCAGGATCAGGTTTAGGTCCGCAAGGTACCTGCACCATTATTTTAACAAAATAGTTTTCGAAATAAATCATCAAAGTTGAAACGTCAAAACTTTCATGAACAAAAAAAAAACAACGCTTTAATATAACGTTAACCACTACAACGCTTTTTAATGTGATTTTTTTTTTCTATTACTATAATATTGCGACTGTTAAAAACATTATTATCTTTTACGCCCCTAGGTCCAGGATCAGGGTTAGGTCCACAAGGTACCTACAATACTTTCTTGAGTAAAAAAAAAATAATATAAACTCAAGTATATTAAAAAAATGATAATAATATCATTAATAAAGTTATTTAGGGTTTGGTATAAATTTATTTCAGTTTAATAAAAATACGCCATACTAAAACTTTACAGATGCACTTCAACCTTCATTACGTCCTCATTATGATACTCAAGAAGGCACTGCTATAACTTTTTATACCGGTAGAAACATAGCAACGTTGCGCACGTTTTTAACTAAATATCGTTTTATAATTCATCATAATCCGCCCAAATATTTTACAGATACTCAATTCTTTATTTTCCCAATTTTTTAATTCTTTTAGGTTCAGGTTCAGGTTTAGGTCCAGCATCAGATTTAGGTCCAGGTTCAGACTTGGGTCCAGAAGGTAAATAATTTTTGAAATAAATCAAACTTCGAATCAACGAATCTTGAAATCAAACTAAAGTTGAAATATCAATGCTAAACCTTTTAGCCTTTAGGTTCATGATCAGATTTAGGTCCACGAGTTACTTGCACCATTATTTTAACAAAAACAGTTTTAAATTAATTCAAGTAAAGTAAAATATATAATAATATTATAATTAAATAAATTACCAAAAGTAATTAAGATTCTAGTTTATAATTCTAGTTTGCATGTGGTATTGATTCCATTCAGGTTTATAATACTATCCACGCATCAACGGGAATTAACGCGATCACGAAAAGATATTACATACCTCTGAATTGCCTGACGTTTCGACCAGGTTGCACTGGCCGGGGTCACAGGCTGACTGGCTCAGCGGTGCACGCCCTCCGTCGTCGATATCGTGAGGTAGAAGGTTCTTCATCCACCTCCACTTTTTTTATAAAATATAATATTTTCGTTATATAGATGATATTTTCGTTTCGCCATGTACCGTCACATACTATACTAATAGTGTCCCTATTCTGTAAGCAAACCGATGTGGCCCTATTCTGGTGTTCACCCGACTGCGCATAAAAGCGAGGTGGCATGTTTTTTATGACTGGATTCCACGCTGTAGATAATTTGAAACCATCTTCCCGATTGAATGTTTTGTGTTTTTTAATTTCAATCGCTTCACGTACAACTCTTGAGTAAAAGTGACGTTCCGTGGAGAGGACGTGCGTACCGTGAAATTCAATCCAGTGATTGGTGCCCGCTTCGAGTGCATGTTCTGCAATCGCTGATTTGCTAATCTGTCGGTTCTTTACAGCAGCGATGTGTTCTTTGATCCTTTCAGCAATAGTCCGCTTTGTTTGGCCTATGTAGGAACTACCACAGCTGCAGTTTATTTTGTAGACACCTGGAGTTTGTAACGGCAAGACATCCTTCGGTGTACCCACGATGTTTTCACTGTCCCACTTCAACCTTTATTAGGTCCTTATTATGGTACTCAAGAAGGTACTGCTATAACTTTTTATACCGATAGAAACAAAGGACGATTGTTATCGCATTCTTCTTTTACATTACCGATCTTATTGTAAACATTAATACAAATATTTGCATATATTTATTTCAATTTGACACAACATTTTTAAATCTCAACTCCCTTCTCCTTTCGGTTCAGGATCAGATTCAGGTACTCATAGGACCTGTATATTTATTAACAAGATGATTTTTAAAATAAATCAAATTTAAGTTGAAAAATCTATACTAAAACGCTTACATAACGTGGTATTTAATTTTCAAATAATATTATAAATTACGGTAATATTTTACGAATTCAATACTAAAAGTGTGTAGGGTTAAATTAAACCATACAGAATTTAGGGAGATATGGTCCACATTTAGGGCCATAATCGTCCTCATACTAAGAGTATATTTTAAACCTAGATGGTTTCATCATTTAAATAAAGCTGAATCGTCGGTACATTTTGATAGGAAATTTTTAAACGATTGAATGATCGAAAGCTTTAGAATCGTGTCTCAATTTTATAAAAATGCTTAAACAGACTTCTAACATTTCTCACTTTTAGGTCCAGGTCAAGGTTCAGAAGGTACTTATAGTTTTGATATATGGCCTTAATATAAGTGATCAAGTCAAGTCTGTAAATTGAGACATTCATTTATAAAAAAAAAAAAACAACTTTTTACAGTTATCTAAATCCAAACGCCTTTAAAACCTGTCCTAAGTAAACCAGGAACCTCAATAGTTTACTGAACTGATAAATTTTGATTATTTTACGATTATTTTTTCAGATTATTACCTAATTTAAGGTTTCCCTAGTTATTCAAAAGATTTAAAAAATACATTTTCCACAGAAACTTCTCCAGATCAGGAAAGGCCTCAGCCAGGCTCTTCTCAAGGTTAATCAAAAGATATCGATTTACTTACTTGTTTAATTTAAAATATTACGTTAAAGGCAAACCAAAATAATTTACACTTAACGTTTTATTAAACTGTTTTGCTTAATGAGAAAAAAAAAATTATTATAGCTAATATGTATACTCGTATATATACCCACATGAAGATAAATAGGTTGCTTAAAATTGTATCATATGATGTCATCAGTTATGTTTAATGGAAACCATTTCTTACTTAAAAAAATACTCCAATTCCAAATAGAGGCCGAGAGTTCGCATCGCTGTGTTAATTGCTAACAAAGGATCAGTTGTGTTTTAGTGCTAAATACCATTGCGGTTTCTAACTTTAGTGGGTGTTATGTCTTTGAGATTTGAAGCTTTAAGATTTTTTCAAAATTTTAATTTAGGTATACCTAATAACATTATAATAATTTACCACACATAATTATATAAAACAAACATATCAACTAAGTGTGAAAGTTACTGCTGGATACTCCATAGGTTAATTTAAAATTCCTTTGTTTGTTTTAATGCAAAAATGAAAATGTTACACTTTTGCAAAATTAAGTACAGTTCCATGAAGTGTTCAACAAGGTGAATGTTAATGTTAAACCATGTTAATTTAAAAATTTCAGGAAGTTCCTTAGTTGTCTATTGGCAATAAGAATCTTTGTCGATTTTTTTTTAATTTTTTTTTACAGAAATATCTCCCGTTCCTCTAGGCCCACAACCAAGCTTGTATCCAGGTTAATCTTGACATTATATTTATTGCTTTTGATAAAAAGAAAACTATTCATGCAATTACTAGTTTTTTTCAGCATTTTGAGAACACTTTTTTTCAAAAAACACAACATAAAAAAGAATATACTTTTCACAGACTTGTCACCAGTTCTACTGGGTCCACAACCAGAACCATATCCAGGTCAATATTGATATAATACTACTACTAGCTACACTCATATTTTTTTTAATTATATTATATACCTTTTCATATTTTTCCCTTTTTACAAGAGAAAATAAAATATGTACAACATATTTCTTTACAGACTTGTCTCCGATTCCACTCGGTCCTCAACCAGGTCTGTACTCAGAATTAATACTGATACGTTCATTTATTATTATTATTAAAGGCGGAAATGTAGTAATAAGCTGCTAGTTTATTATTATATATGTACAACTGAATATAGATTCCATTTTAAACTTATTTTCGTTTGGATACCAGAATTAAATACAATACATTTTTTACAGATTTGTCTCCAATACATCTAGGTCCACAACCAGGTCGGTACTTAGATTAATAAAGAGTATTTTTAAAACACGACCGATAATGCTAGTAATATCAATGTTGAATACAAAGTATCGAACTGTCTGTCTGTATATGTCACGAACATTCTCCCGTTATGAGACGGTTTACGTTGGCCCAAGGATTTCAAACAGAGTCTAACATTCGAGGTTATTTCTTTTTTTTCAAATTAATACATGAGTCGTGAAAATAACAAATTCCACATTTTTTACAAAACTGTCTCCAGCTTCTCTAGGTCCTCAACCAAGTTTATATCCAGGTTAATACTATGTTCATTTGATGTTTAATTTTCAAAAACGAGATAAAAAACCTATACTTAATACATTTATAACCCACCAAGTCAATTATTCAATTCTGATTTGATTTTGCAGTTTGGTAAACGCAAAATTAAACTGGTTTGCCAAGTATTTGAAATGTAAAAATAAAGTTATTCTAATTATCTTTTATTAGAATTTATTATACAATTTATTTACAGAAGGAGTAACACCTTTCATACACGGTCCGGTAATTCATTCAGGTTAATATTTTAGTACAACGTCTTTGTTTTGTATTTCATTGAAATTCCAGTTTTAGAAATTTATATTTACGTTATTTTGATAGATGCTGGTGCAACGGCCATTATTCAGAGACCACCTTCAGAGACAGGTCTACACAAAAAACATTTTTCTTTATTTTTACATGATTGCATTAAGTCATCAAATGGTTGCCTCGGTACTTTAATTGCTTTTAATGATAAGGGATATAATATTCTTGAATCATTTTTATCTGACTACGAGTAATGTATTTATTTTCACGTTAAAAATATATTTTTACAGCTGGATTTTCACCTTTACCTTTTACTTTAAAATTGTAACATGTTTCTTTAATTTGAACTTTTTTAAATAATTGTATCTGTAAAGGCACCTTACACACATAATGCACTAGATATTAAATGCAACATAAAGTGAATGGTGCATTATTTGCAGGCAGTGTTAGACAATACAGTTCGTCTCTACATAATATGTTTTATATAACGCAGAAGAATAAGTACGTATGTACGTACGCACGTACGTACGTAACACAATATATGGTATTGTAATAATATAGAAATACCATGTACACAACTTTGGTCCTAATTGGCCAAAATTACAAAATTTTTGTCATCGTATTATGAGCCAAATAATAAGTTTTTTACGGGATACACTAAATTGTATGTGTCTCTATGTGTCACTAAATTGTATGTGTCTCTATGTGTCACTAAATTGTATGTGTCTCTATGTGTCACTAAATTGTATGTGTGTGTATTCGTGTCTATTCTAGAAAAGTTTCCAGTTTTAAAAGAAATCGAAAACAACAATTGAACTAAAACGCTCCTAGATAGTTTCTGAGACAATATAATTCAATCCAAATCAGACTATACAATTATAGTTTTAATCAAAACTAAGAGTAGTGCACCTAAACACTTATTACGGCTAATAACGTTATGAAGGGAAACGTCGTTATGATGCTTGTAATAACATAACATTATAAAATGGAATGGAATGAATAATATCAGGCTTATATTTTTGCAGGACCTCAAATCAGTCCTTTACCAGGCTCAGGTATATACCTAGTTTTTTTATTTAAATTCTTTAAAATAATATTTGAAAAAAGTCTTTTTTGGTCCAACTGTTTTAAATAGTCGACTTTGTCGGGATGTCTGGCTTATAATGTCTTAAATCTAGATTCTTAATAATTATGTCTGTGTGGGTGGTCTTCCGATCTAATATAAAGTTTATTTAAAATTGTTACAATAGTATCACCAATTCCGACACAACATTTTTTTATTATCTAATGTGGTAGGTAGTCGATATTTAAACACAAAGAAAAATATGACTTCACACCCTCTGCATTTCCGACTTTTACCTTTTATTTCTAATAATAAATACCGTGTCACTAATCAATTGTGAATCTCTCTCTTATATGTAATTTCGTAGGTTTCAAAATAATCTTTCCTATTTGTTTTTAACGGAGATTAATTCTGATACTAACTTAAAGATAAAAAGGTTATATTGTTATATTATAACAATATAACCTTTTAGTATGTAACAGATACCAAAGAAAATAACGATTAAAAATAAATAAAATAAAAATCGATTACAAAGAAGTCCACCTACATATACATTTAAGAAACCAAAATAAATAATTATTTATTTAGGAATATTTTTAAGAATTTAGGAATTTTAGTTAACGAAATAAATATTGAGTTGAGAGAACAAATTTAGTATCAATATAAAAGGCATCCCTTCCAAAACTATTGATTTTTGATATCAAACACACAACTACCCATTAATTAATTTTATCGATATATCGATCGATATTCGCCCTATCTATGAACTGTCTCATTTCTGGACCTACGCCTACTTTAAGCATAAACGTTCGAAAACATTTCGGAAACTCTCAAGTATGCAGATTTTCTCAAGATATATATATTTTTTTCAATTTGTAATATGCGTTATGAAAAGTCAGAGCCAAATGGGGTTTGAAGTCGGATCAACCATTCCCCTTTTAGAGCTAAACGATATACTTTTGTATCTGTAACCTGTAGCCTAAATTTTGTATTTGTAACCAATTATTAATTTTTGTTTTACTCTAACATTGACAGAACAACCACCGGGACCAGGTAACTAATCGATTGATTTACTTTACTTTTATAACAAAATCGTATTTCATTAAGAAATAATTTACGAATCAAAACTATAATAATAATATACGCCTTTATTGTACACCAAAAACATTTCAGAGAGTAAGAGTAAAGCAATGTTCGGTAGGTGGCTTATACATAACATCGGTGGCCTTATCGCACTATGGCAATCTCTTACAGGTAACCATGACGTATAATATTTATAAATCATGGTTCATATCATATATGATGAAAGTAACGTCTTTACGAATGTAATATTAGTGTACGTAACATTTTCTTCATTCGGTTAAAGGTTATTTTTTCTTTCCAGGTCCTCTGCCCATACCGTACCCACTGCAACCAGAGGCCTTGCCGATAATCAGACCGGAACCATCCCCAATACCAGTTCCATTCCCACACCCAACCCCGATACCATCACCGCAGTACCCACCATACTGTGAGTACATTTTACTTTTTTTATATAAATGTCTTTTATGTAATGTTAAAAAGTCATTGTTGGTTTGTTCTTAACTAAACCAATTTAATGTTTTCCTTAATTTGTCAAAACCAGAGTTTACTTCAATAACATTTTTATTTTCAGGTCCTCCTCCCATGTACATTCCTGGACCTCCTCGCCCATACCCAGTGCCTGTGCCGGTGCCTGGAAAACCTGTGTACATCCGTATACCAGTTCCCGTACCTTCGCCGCCTGAAAAGATCTACATCCGAGGACCTTCTATTCCCGTTCCAGTACCAGTAACAAATAACGTCCCGGTTCCGTACCCAGTAAACAGGTGAGACTAAGAAACCACCAGTTGCCAGTAAACATGTAAACACTTGCTTTTTTCCGCGGATCCCTTCCTTGCAATTTGGATTTTGTCAAACCGGACGACCGTCTAGAAGTTATTTTTCTATTATTCGTATACAGTTATTTTATTTCAAGGTGAAAATTACCCGGAGTCACTACAACAGCATTAATATTTTTAAAATCAAACCAAATTTTCAGGCCTGTACCTGTGCCGGTACCATCCCCACCAGTGACCATACCAATAAATCATTACATACCAATTAAAGGAAAGGACATATTAGTCCCAGTGCCAGTGCCAGTCAGCAGTAAGTTACAATCAGTTGTATGTTATAGCTACAGATATAAATGTGTACACTCACTAAATCAATGTTATTGCTTTTGCAGATACTAAATATTACCCTGTACCAGTCATCATGTACGTAAGTAAGTATCGTAAACATGCAATAGTACATAATGTTTTATGAAAAGCGTATATACGAGTGTTATATCAGATGCAAGTTCATAGTCAAGAAATGGTTGCAAAGCCTTGACTACAAAACTACAGAAAGCTTATTGCATGAATAGGAATACATACACCCACAGGCACACACACATTCTCGCACACACACACACACAAAAAAAAATTCCCACACACAGGCACACGCGCACCTACACACACACGCACCTACACACACACGCACCCACACAATCGCGCACACACACACACACTCACTCACATACACATAGAGACACGAGCTTTAAATACTTACCTCGATAAACTCCTCCAATCAAATAATTGTGGTGTTATCTTATAGTATTTTTTTGTATTGAAAATGTTAATGTTGATCTTTCACTCTGGGGCGGGGACCTGGTGATCTGTAGTACAGGATTCGACGTATTTCAGACACCAGCTCCTCACATGTACCTACTAGACAGCACTAAAAACTTAGTTATAGATTGTATGTAACTGTAAAGAGTTTTATGTGAGGAAAATAAATGAAAATATTATTATTATTATTATTATCAAAATATTATAGATCCTGACTGCAGACACCACCAGCCATTAGTGCCTTTCCGATCTCCAAGTGAACCATGCAAGATACTTGTTTGCAAAATCAAATACAACTACGTGTACCTTGAAGCCTCTCCTGACAGTTCGTGCGCAATTTCAGGTAATTTGAACCAGAATAATAAAAAATCATTCGCTGTATGACGAGGAAGCTACAAAAATAAACATGTTAAAAGTAATCGAATTAGGACATATAATATTGACAGAAAATTGGTTTTCTTTCAGCTAATCCATCATCAATTGGTCCCGGCTGGGGATCAGCAGCTTCAGCAGCAGCCAATGCTGCTGCATCCACTTATGGACCAGGTTCCTCAAGTGCTATTGCCAACGCTAATGCTAACTCTGGATCTTATGGACCTCTAGGCCCGCTGGGACCTGGCGGCTTTCCAGGATACCCCGGTGGTTCCAGTTCTTTGGCTGATGCTTCAGCAAATGCCATATCTGGTGGAGGCTTCCCAGGTTTGATTGGCGGCGGAGGATTTGACTGGACAGGTGCAAACGCAGCAGCAAATGCTGTTGCCAATACTGGAGGTTATGGTGATTGGTCAAACGCGAATGCCAATGCTCTAGCAAATGCTGCCACTAGCGGCTACGGTGGCGGTTTTTCAAGCGCCGATGCTCTAGCTAACGCTGTATCGTCCGGCTATGGTGGATATGGTGGTTATGACGCAAGTGCCAATGCCGCAGCCAACGCTGCAGCCAATTTTGGCGGCTATGGTAACTTTGGAGGTTATAGTACTGCAGACGCCGCAGCAAATGCTGCTGCCAACCTAGGTGGTTACGGCGGTTTTGGACCTGGTGGCTACTCAAGTGCCGATGCAGCGGCAAGTGCGGCAAGTGCTGCTGCCGCAGGTAGTGCTGCAGCAGCAGCTGCTGCAGCAAGTGCTGCTGCAGCTTCCGGCCTAAATGGTTATGGCGGTTATGGACCAGGTGGATTTTCAAGTGCCGATGCAGCAGCAAATGCTGCAGCTTCTACCCTAGGCGGTTATGGTGGTTATTCAAATGCAAATGCGGCAGCCAACGCTGCAGCGAACACCCTTAGTGGATATGGCGGTTTTGGAGGAAGCTTATCAAGTGCCGAAGCAGCAGCAAATGCTGCAGCTTCAACCCTAAGCGGTTATGGTGGATATGGCTCAGGTGGATTTTCAAGTGCAGATGCTGCAGCCAACGCCGCAGCAAGTAACCTTGGTGGATATGGTGGCTTTGGAGGAAGCTTATCAAGTGCCGAAGCAGCAGCAAATGCTGCAGCTTCTACCCTAGGCGGTTATGGTGGTTATTCAAATGCAAATGCGGCAGCCAACGCTGCAGCGAACACCCTTGGTGGATATGGCGGTTTCGGCGGAAGCTCATCAAGTGCCGAAGCAGCAGCAAATGCTGCAGCTAATCTAGGTGGATATGGAGGATACGGAGGTTACTCAAATGCCGATGCAACTGCACATGCTGCTTCTAACTTAGGTGGCTACGGTGGTGGATATTCTGCTGCTAATGCAGCAGCGAATGCTGCAGCTCATCTCGGCAACAGTTACGGATTCATTCGAAGTGGAGCCGGTGAAGAATCTAGAAGTGACGATAGTGCCGATTCCCGAGCTGATTCTGACTCAGCGGACACCAGAAGAAAACGTAATGCTGTACATAGAATGAAAGCATAAAAAAATTGTAAGTATTTATTTTTTTGTTTATAGGCGATGATAAGTAAGATCCAAAATATTAAAAGCACTAATAATGAATAATTAAATATTATCACTAATGAAGTATTTCTTTGTTACAGAACACCACGAAGCCAATTACATGATCTCTCGACAAATATCGCAAGAATCCGGATTTGATTTAATTTAGTTTTAATGACAAGCATGTAAAGTGACAGTAAACTAAACACTCATATTGTATTTATTAAAGCATTTAGTGGGATACGTGTTGTTTTATTTTGAACTTGTTCTATCTGTAGATGTATAAACTTTGAACTATAACTGTGTTCAGACTACAATATTTTAGGCATTTGTTGTGTTTTACAACACGTAACCTTTGATAGAATATATATACTGCAGCGATATTAGAATGGTCAATCAATGCGCCATACCTATATAAAACTGTATACTATATGAATACTATAAGCGGAAACAGCTCAGAAACATTACGCATTATTCGGAACTAGCAGCGCCCTGTGCTTTTACCCGCTTAAGTCCCGGTACCGTAGGAATATCGGTATAAAAAGTAGCCTATGTTGTATACCAAGTTTCGTCGCAATCGGATCAGTAATTTTTGCGTGAAAGAGTAACAAACATCTATATATCCATACATCCACACATCCATACATCCATACATCCTCACAAACTTTCACGTTTATAATATTAGTAGGATATTGACATTTTTCACACACTTTACATGATTACGAATAATCATAAATCACGATTAAACACCAACCAATAAAAGTACCTCCATAAAAAAAATAAGCAGGATGTTTAAGTCGAAAATTTTGTTAGAAAAGTCTGCATAAAAGCTGAATACACAATTACCAAATGAATTTTTTGCACAATACGCAATGCGTTAAATAAATAAACAGAACTAGATTTGACATTTGTAGCTATAAATTACAGTGGAACTAATGAAATCACATGCGAATATACTAATTACATCATAAATCAAGCTTCACTCCTCTCAAACTGTCAAACGGGTGTCAAATACAATTACAAGGTTAACCTATAAATACATCTGAAAAAAATCTTGAGTATATATTCTTTGTGGTTAGGCTTCATGTTGAATCAAATTAAAAAATAAGGCAAGATGCAGAGAGGGGTGATTGGAGGTATCTGCCTCCTTGCCTTCCTGTTATCTGTGGGTCGGGGTGAGGAACCGGATGCTTCAAAGCAACTAGAGGACTCAAATGTAGAATCAATAAAAGGAACGGAGTTTTTAACAGAAGATGTTCGGCAATCGGCTGAGGATACGAAAAATTTAAAAGAAATTTCTAATGATCTCAATAATACCAGTAAGTATTTTTCCCATCTCAAAATATTTTAATACGCAGGAACAGTTTAACAAGTTTTGATAAAAATTATGCAAGTATATGGTCACGCAGGCACTTTTTGATATAAATTATGGAAGTGTTTGGAAATCAATTTTGTTTTGACAAATACATTACATCAAGTGTTAAACATAAACAAGTTTATTTGAAAACAAGGTTAAGGTTAGAGGTCTTTCTAATATTAGAGATATAAAAATAAAGGAAAATATTACACAGATTGTTACTTATTGTTTCTCCATGGTAGATAAATTGTCATAATATTTGATTTGCCGACAATAACATTCTCTCTGAGCTAAGTGACAGATGGTCTCTTTGCTATTTACAATTATTTAAGAGTTTAAACATCTCAATATCACCCTTGTGAACGAAGATAACCAAATAATAATTGAAGACTTAATACTAAAATATTGATTTATCGTCTCGCATACCACCACAATCAAGACTTTACTTTACGAGATACAGTTATTTCATTGTTTGCCGCCCTGGTAGAGGACAAAATGTTCACATCACTACATATTATAAAACAAAGTCCCCCGCCGCTGTCTATCTATCTGTTTGTTCGCAATGACCATAAAAACTACTGAACGGATTTTCATGCAGTTTTTACCAATAGACAGAGTGATTCATGAGAAAAGTTCGGGTGTATAATTTGTTAATGATGATTATTGAAGATGTCTCTACTACCCGTGCGAAGCCGGGGCGGGTTGCTAGTATCTAATAAAATGATCGTTTTTGACTTTATGAAATTAAATTAAGGAGATGTGTTGTTTGATTTAATAAAATTCTAAACGCTTTCTTTTCTGTATATTTAATATTAATATTTTTAAGAATGATGTAACCTACGTTTGCAGATGTTAGTGTAGGTGTCAAGGAAACAAATTCAATAGCAGAAGAATCGAGACCGGGTCTAGAGACACAACCATTTGTAGGAGGTACAAATCACAAGTATTCTTTATGAAAAAAAAAAATCTTCATACTGTGAACTTTCTTTTCTAATATGGTTCTAGAATCATCAACGTCATCGGAAACTTATAAAAACGAATTACCAGAGCTTCCGGCTGAATCAAGCAACGGGTCACAATCCAAAGAAAGAAATTTGCCAACAGACACTCAAATACCATTGAAAAATTCGGGGCCTTACTTTATGGATGCACAATTCAATGTACAAGAGACACTGCCAGCAGTTAGATTTAGTGATCGAAGTAATAGTGTAGACAAGAAGCTATATTTAGCTCCCGAAATTATTCCTTCGTCGTCCCCTAATACTGAGACAAAATCCGCAAAAGAAGGTATACAAATGAGAACGGGTAAGAATGAAAGCCCTTTTTATGCAGGACTGGATATTTTACCGCCCTTATATTCTACTCATCTTGCATCTACATCCAATATAGCAGTTCAAAAGGATACAAGCGCCTCGCTTTTTAGTCCTGTTTTCTCAGGAGATGCTAATCACTATCCCGCACTTGGGTCCGTTGCTCCATCTGATCAAGCTGCAAATGCTAAAACATTGCCAGCGTACTCATATATTTCTAAGGCAGCTTTTGAGGAGTCTCGACGCGACCTCAAAAAAGATGACATACAAGCAAGAAACGTGGCTGAAAGTGAATACAGTGAAAATATGAACTCTTACCCGTATAGTCCACCCAGCAAACCAGATTCTACTCTCAATATTAGCGAAACTAACGAGTTGCGTAGTGGAGCCCCTAGTTACCCTTTTTATCAAGATATAGGAATGAGTTCTGCTCAAGCGTACGCTGGAGCTATTACTGACAGTTTATCTCAAAACAATCAAGGATCTAATCCCTACTCTTTTGGTTATCCTCCTGGAGCAGGTGCTATTTCTGGAAACGCGGTTTCGGCAAATGCATTCGCACAGGTGTTGTCTGGTGGGACAGCCAGTAAGTCAAGTTTCACTTCAGTTTTATATTTAAGTAAAATTTGACGAAATCTCAATTTAAATCATGAACACAATCCTAAAAATAACTATTATTTATTTTGATGAGGATTATTTCTTATATTGTTATTATATTATAAATTCCAATCGAGAACATTTTGCAAAGATCATTAAACTCAAAATAAGTTACTCAGTTATTCATTTCTCATTATGAAAGTTTCCCTTTGTTTACTGAAATATTTCGTATTTCAGGCGCACAAAGTTCAGCGATTGTAATCGAAGGTAATAATTTCATTTACAATAATTAATAACGACAGTTATTATAGAATAAAAGTTAAATCATTTTAAATGGTTCCAGGTGCAAAATCAAGAGTAATATGGCCAAATGAATTAATATTTCCAAGTAAAATACCCGGTAAGATTGATTTAATATACAAAGTAATATACAAATACTCGGTAAGATTGATTTAATATACAAAGTATATCATACAATGATAAGTATAAAATACCCGGTAAGATTGATTTAATATACAAAGTATATCATACAATGATAAGTATAAAATACCCGGTAAGATTGATTTAATATACAAAGTATATCATACAATGATAAGTATAAAATACCCGGTAAGATTGATTTAATATACAAAGTATATCATACAATGATAAGTATAAAATACCCGGTAAGATTGATTTAATATACAAAGTATATCATACAATGATAAGTATAAAATACCCGGTAAGATTGATTTAATATACAAAGTATATCATACAATGATAAGTATAAAGATATGATCGTATATAAATATTGTTGGTTTTAATTGTCATAACTTAATATTTATTGGAAATCGCACTTAATTTTTAATAGATATATTAATCCTCCTCTTAACATATTATCATTTCTCCGTTTTTCCTAAATAAAAAGGTTTAATACAGTAAATATTGAAATTTTTATAGTGATATATCTGTTTATTAAAATTAATTCCTATTTCCCTGGGTCACGCCTTAGCTTGGGAACGACTAAGCCGATGTTGTTCATATTTGCTTTATGTTTTCTAATAAATTGTAGAAGATTCTTACGGAACAAAAAATTCTAAAATTTAACGAATATTTTAATTTCGAGCGTTTGACAGTTTGCGTTCAAATGGAATATTAGTAGCTAAAACAGGACAACGTCTATTGGGTCAGCTAATTATTAATAATTAAAACAGTAAAGATTATTTCAATTCGGTTTGGCATTTCATTTCAGGAGGTGAAAATGCAATACAATGCACCAAAGAGAACGAGATGTACCACTTCTGGTCTACTTCCTTCGACTGCCTAGTGTGCGTGTGTCTCAATGTTTATGGTCTCCTTGAACCAGTATGCGGCAAATGCTCAGGGTGTCGGAAATCTATACCTTTGGAGCCTCCAACCTTTACCACCGAACAATCACCTCCTGTTCCTGATTCTTACATCCCTCTTTCTCTACCTGAGTCTTACGTGCCTTTACCTATACCGATTCTTGAGCCTTATTCACCATCTGCATCAGCACCATCACTTGTAGTAGAACCTATTGGTGAACAAGATATACAGCCTACAACGCCACCGCCAGTACGAGAAGGTATACTTTTTTGTAAATAAAAATCATCATACTACTAATAAGCAATCATTATTCATCCAGCTAAATAGCAATACTCTTTTAAAAAAAAAAAATTCTAACTAGAGTGAAATCAGAATTTTGAAATAATATTTCAAATAGAAAGATTAATGAAATGTCGAGAACTGCTGTCTTTTAGACTGACAATTTGATTAATAACTGTTATGAAGCGTGCTTTCAACTGAAACCTCAATTTCATCAAGTTCATATTGCGATTAGATTTGCGATCTTTGAAATAATATTATGTACAGGCGTCTGTCACTTGCGCGCGCTAAATACCTACCCATCGCTGGTCTGCCGGCTAGTCACGTGCAGTCGGTTGTCGACAGCTGTATCGCGCGCGCACGCTTTTATTTTTATAGTTCAACAAACGTAATTCGAGATCGTATTGATATAATCCTCAAATACTGTAAAATTCACACTTAAAATTTACATACTTAGTTGTTTATGTGCAGTATACGACCGTAGATAAAATAAGAGAAATATTTATGAAATTAAAAAAAATATATCCTTTGCCCTTGTTGCCCTCAAATTATTTTATAAAACTTTTTGTAAGACTTAAAATATTTTCCACCATATAGTTTAATAATCGAGGTTTTAGAGAAGGGAAGATGTTTACTATATTAATCTTTATATAAAATAAAACACATGTAGAATTTTTGTATACTAAAATATTTGAAATGAAAAATAAACGTTAAGTACTCAAATTACGAATCAATTTCTTTTATATAAAAAAATATATATATATATATTGAAGAGGTAACCCTGCACACTTACGGCCACGTGATCGTGCGCTATTGCAGGGCAATAATAATCGTGCTTACGAACATTTAAGTTCTTTTTGGCAAGCAGCGGTCGGTGACCGGAGAGAGTAGGCATTTTAGACGGTTAGTGATAGTGATAGTTCCAGAAGTTAACTTAAAAAAGTCTTGTTCTAAGACTTGTAAATAGCTAAGGATATTTGGTAAAGTGTAACATGTTTCAATGTTTTAGTTCCACCGTCTTGCAGTCCACTGCCAATTGACCAGACATATACAAACCCCTTGCATCCTTGCCAGCTTTGCACATGCAAGGAGATCGTTACAGCATCTGGTACAATTGATGTCCGGATTGAGTGTCAAGACAATCATGAATGTGGTAAGTTATCAGGACCTTTTAAATTTATTTTCCTAAGCAACAGAAACCCTATAAAAACTATAACTTGCCGATCCCAGCAGTGTCACCCGCTTTCATGGTCACTGCGCAGCTGCTCCACTAACTCCTTTAATATATTTTTTAAACCCACGGGCAGTTAGCGCGTTAAAACAAAACACAAACAAACTCTTTACTTCATTATATTAGTAAATGTAGATTGTAAACAACATTTTGAAATAAAAGCTTTCTTTTACTTACAGTTTTGCCTCCAGATGTCACCACTTTACGTAAGTTCTTACAATGTACCGTTTGAATTGAAATTTAAGTACTTATACACTAATGAATGTTTTTTTATTTTCTTTTAGCGCCCATACCGGATATACCAGTTCCAGTGCCACGTAAGTCTCCGTAATCGTGTAGTCCTTTACACGTTGTCAATATTTCAATTTCATTGTTCGAGGGAGCTGGTTAAATTAAACAGTTTTTATGACTTCCATGTTCGCCATGAAACACCATAGCAGATGAAATATGTGACAACTGTTCGCGACGAACATTACTCAGTTAGTATACAAATCTATCTGAAAGGACATCCTGCCCTCTTAAGCTAAATATTAATAACCATTAATCATATTTATGGATGGAAGCTATTATAAACAAACCACAAAGTAATCCTTAATTGGTACATGTGATAAAAATCTTAAAGATATTTTTTTCAAAGATTATCTTGACTAGCACAGTCACACAATTAGCACACAGTTAATAAATCATGGCAATGTTCCTAGCATTCTACCGAAATTCTTTAGTATTACTTTTTATACTACTTATTTTTTTTTCTAATTATTCATTTAGGTTTGCAACGTAGTCAATAGACTATGAATATTGACCATAGTCTACAGAGGCTAACAAAGACCGAGAAAGAGCACTCATGTGCTATCAAGCTAACTAAACAAAAGATTTAAGCTTATTTGAAACTGTAAATATGTTTACAGTTTATTTGAATGTTACAAAGCTCAAACAATTCTGTAACATTTTGGTTTAATTGATCAGGATTATTTTTGTAATGTTCTTCCATGTAAGCCATGAGAACTGCGGCGATATTTGTAGAATAGAATTAAATTTATTATACTTAACCTTTTTTAATGTTGGATTTTTACAGTACCTGTCTGTGAAAAGTTTCCACCGCATGTAACGTTTGCACATCCGACGGATAGTTGCAGAGTGTGTAAATGTTCTTTGGAACTATCACAAGTTGGTGTACCAGAACAGCAGATTACCTGCTTCCACGACACGGAATGTGGTGAGTGTTAATTTTTTTCCTTAGAAGAATAATAATTGTCTTATCCTTCACACAGATTCATAAAATATAAGGTTAATAAGGGTTTGCTCGTTCCGTTTATAAGGTACTAGCTACGCGAGTGATCGACACTTATCGCGATCAGAAGGCGGGCCTTTTTCTTGCACAGAGAATTAGCATTGCCATTCAACATGGCAATGCTGACAGCCTTCTGGAAACGCTAGTAAATGACAATAGCGAACTATCACAAGTTATTATTTTCTAGTAGTGTTTACTTGTTTACTATAGAATTTAAAGTTTTGTAAAAAGAATCTGATCTGAAATTCTACTACTGTATTCCTATACTGCTCTTAAATGTTTATAAATGAAAAAAAAATATATATTTTACAGCTAAAAAAATTGAAACTACTACAGAACCTGTAACCCCCACTCCACCAGCCCCGCCTATACCGATACCAGTAGAACCCTATGCTGGGCCTATTCCTGAACGAGAAGTTGAACTGATACCTGAAAACATCCCACTTCCAATTAAGCCCCCAAACGCCGTAACATCGGAAGAGCCCAGTAAGTGTTGTTATAGAATATAAAATAACTTCAGATACTTAAATAATTAGAGACTGTAATTATTGTCTATTACCTCTCTACTTTTATAATATTAGAATTTTCTTTGTTTGATTTAAAGTAAAATCAAAAATAGCATTTAATATTCCGTACCCATAAAAAGTTATGGAACAAAAATAATCGTACGCTACACTTTCACCTGCGTCTATGATAACCGCTCCACTCGTAAAGGTCATCGAGGGTCTTCCTTAAAAATTAGGCCATAAAATGCAACAAGAATATTTCAGTTTACAAATTTACTTCTGTTCTATTATATTAATATAGATATCAGCTGTAAAGTGATAGGGTTTGGAAATTAAATAGCATTTGTTCTTAAAAGTAATGAAAAACTTTTTGTCGAAGATGTAACGGATATTTAACATGTTAATTATCTATGTTTTTTTCAGTTCCATGGCCACCTATATCAACACCTGCTCCTCCGCCGATACCCTTTTTACCTAAAAAAGGGCCATTGCCGGGACCACCTCCACGTAAGTTACTTATAAATTGTCCTTTTATTTTTCAGTTATTACGGCAAAACTTACATTGTCAAAACTTACCAAATGTTTTTTCACAATTATTGTTGTCCATATTCTACTTGCTGATAATATTGGTACAAATGTAATTTAGATGATTCCTGTCGGCCTTATCCGCCGGACCAACCGTTCCAGCATCCTTGGGATGATTGTCAAATATGCGAATGTTCTGTAATTCAATCTATTGGGATTGTGAACGTTGAAATCACCTGTTATACGAAGCTATCTTGCTGTAAGTACATTATGCATTTATTAAATACTAGATGAAAACCCGGATTTTTTAAGTTTTATTATTCAGGTAAGGTTTCAATCGAGTCTACCGTACCCCTTGAGCGAATTATTAATATAGATTTATTATTTTGATAATAATGAAGTAATAACATATTAAATATTGTAGGCATCGAGTCACCGGAACACGCGATTACGGGTAAGATCTGCAATAATTTAATGTATTGAAGTTTATATGGCATCTGTATTTAACATAAAACATCTCAATTACAGCCATTGCAGGTAAAAGCAATTAAGGTAAGCAATAATATTATCAAGCTCGCCACACTATGTAAAATAATTCTTAAAGTTATTTTTTTGCTAACAGTAAATTGTATCATTGCAGATTTATTGAAGACTCATTGAGTTCAAGAGAAACTTAGTATGATAACTGATGGATTTGCATCCCTGGCTAGCAAATGCTCATTTACACCCCGGTGTGAAAATAGGGGTGGCTAACAGACTGTAGCAATAGGTGCTATAAAAACCCCTATCAACTAGAACATTAAAAGCACGCAAAGTAAAAATTTACGACCAGTAGAGACATGCCACCGAAATTGCAGATACAGGTGGCATAAAAAGATAGCTCTTTGCTGTTATGTAAAAGGGCTAAAACTTAGATCTATAGAATTGTTGTTTCTATATTTCAATAATCGCGTAGCTATTTAAAATTAAGCTATATTATAGTTAAATAACACAACCTTCTAACAAATACCTTTACCAACAATAATCTAATAATAAATATGGGTGTTGATGTAGCCAAATAATTTTCCCAAAAGTATTGATACAATACATCTTATTACTAGTATCATTAAACATCAGATTTAAATGAAAATGGTTGGTCAATCGCTCAGAAAAGTCCTAATTAGAAAGCATTGAGGAAAATCAATAGGGTGAATCGTTTTGGAAACACAATGAAGGCCAGCAATAAACAATAATCGAAATAACTGGCGCGCTGTAGATTGGTCCTTAAGTGTATTGACACTCTGATGTCCATTTACTGGAACCACACACCCCTGAATGTGATAGCGAGGGTTATTGTATTTTCCATTCAGATAGCACTCCTGTTAACGTATTTTTATGAAAACATATAAAAAAAAACTATGTTATGATAGAGGTCTAAATGTAATATTTAAATAAGCCTTGTATTTATTTATTTTCTGTTTTCATACAACTAAGTTCGCGAAGAATTACAGGCCCTGATGATAAGCGGTTACTGGTGTATGTAAGGGTTGAAAACAATAGTAGTGTCACTTCTGGTAGTAGAGGTATATAGCTACGCTAGTGGTGATATCTAATCGCGATATTCTATAAGGTGAAGATTCGTTTCTATTCGGGCGGCAAAAATTAGACTATCAATCAATTAGCCTATCGTAGTCCACTGCTGGACATAGGCCTCTCCTAATGCGCGCCACAGCACTCGGTCCTCGGTCTTCCACGTCCAGTCTATCCCTGTTACCTTCTTCTCTGGTGGAGGGGCGTCCTACCTTCCGTTTACCGATTCGCGGTCTCCACGTCTATAGCGGCCATCGGCCCTTTGGCATACGGCCAGCCATGCCGAGTTTAGCCATAGCCATTTTATCCTTCAAAAAGACTCCAAGCATAGCTCGCTCCATAGCACGCTACGTAATTTTTGATTTGTAGACTAGCTCCACCGTTAGTGTCCACGTCTCGGTACCGTATATCATAACAAGTTTCATTTTGAGGCATTGCGGTAATGGCGAAAAATCTCGACGTAGTTTGAGAGCCGCCTCTAGATTGAGATAGATAGCTAGAAATTAGACTACTACCATCTATTATTTAAATACGAAAAGTAGATTTTCATACGCGTCATGTATTTATAAAAGAAGTCAAACTTTATTTTTTGTGTGTGTATTTTGTATATCATGCATTTAATGATAATTTTGAGTTTTGTTTTCACAAAGAAAGCGGCGTAGTCAACAATGAAGAGAGTCAGGCGATGCAAAATAGACTTCTGAGTAACACTGTTAAACCACCACTGCCAATAAATACTTACAACCCAGGTAATATCCAAAATCAAGACTACAAGGCCAAGCCAACTCAAATTTCTGATTTATACAATCAAGACAGTACCCAAAATCAATATGCTGCAGCTAATGCCATATCACAAAATTTAGGAGATTCACAAAGCCAAGGGATTGCTCAAGCTAATGCCATAGTCCTTAACACAGCTGAATACAATCCACAAGGTTTTCAAAATCAAGGATATGCTGCAGCAAATACCATAGTGCAAAATCAAGGAATGCTGGAAACTGCAGAGGCCAATAGCATTGTTTATAATGCAGGTGAATACAATTCAAAAGATCTGCAAAGTCAAGGGTATGCTGCAGCTAATGCTATTACCCAGAATTCAGGCCCCTACAATTCAAAAGGTCTTATGAGTCAAGGTATGGCTGAAGCTAGTGCCATAGCTCAAAGCGAATCAAATCAGTTATATGGGCCAAACCTATCGTTACAAGGGAGTGGACAATCACTAGCCGAAGCAAATGCGGCGTACGGTGGTTTACAAGGATCCTTCAAGCCTTATACAGCAGGAATTTCTCAAAATCAAGGATATGCCGAAGGCAATGCATTATCACAAAACTCCATGAACAATCCCCTTTACCCTGGATCATATCAGTCAGCTAATGCATTAGGTAGTGTTAATGGACAGACGTCAGCTGAAGCAGGTGCAGAATATATTAGCCTACCATTAATTAGTCCACATAACACAGGAGCTCCTCAAAATCAAGCTTACGTTGAAGACAACCCTGGTGCACCTACTTTGTTAAGTAGTTCTTCTGCCTATCAACCACCTGGCTCATTTCAATCTGCAAAAGTCGTTGGTAGTGTAAATAATGGTGAAACTGGCGGTGAAGAATACGTACCTCTTACAGTCCCATATAAGGATCCATTACAGACACAATATGATCCAAGAATACCTCAAAATCCAGGATACCTTGGTACAATCGTAACAAACGAAAAGTTTGTATCAACCACATATAAACCCCCACTACAATATGGTTCATATAATCTAGATAATACACAAAACAAAGCTTACTCTGAGGCTGTTGCTCAGTACAATGATCGTAGAACTAATACTCAAAAACCTCTGTTGGTCGGACAATATAGTCCTGGATTTACACAAAATCAAGCTTCAGCTCAAGCAAATGCACAATACAGTAGCATTTTGACCAGCACGTACAAACCTCCAGCATTATATAGCCAATACAATCCAGCAATTTCACAAAATCTGGTGCATGCTACTCCTAATGCTTTGTATAAAGGAACTCTATCGATAACTGACAAACCGCCACCATTATACAACCCTTACAATTCAGGCGGATCTCAAATCTATCCATACTCTGGAGCTAACGCTATAGCCCAAAATTCAGTAACCAATCAAGGCTATTATCTCTCTGGGCAGTACCCATCGGCCAAAGCCGTAGGCAGTGTTAATGGTGGAGATCAATCGTCAGCCAAGGCTGAAACAATAGCTAAATCACAAGATTATTCACCGTATTACCAGCCAGGACCTAAAGTTGGGGCAAATTCGATATCTAACCCTTCGCTTGGATTTCCTTATCAATCAAACTATTACTACCAAAATCCACAGTACCCATCCTACTCAAGTAAAGCTAATACTGGATTAAATGGTCAATACAAAGCAAGCCCGGTAAAATATGTTGGAAATTATGACTTTAATGGGCAGGCAGATGCTATGAGTATCTACAGCCCTCAAAGCAGTTACAACCCCTACCCAGGATACTCTCAGAGTTTAGCATCTTCAAATTTGTACTCTCCTCTTTATCCAAACAAATATAATTATGAGATAACTCCTTTATACCGTCCTGGACAGTACGGGACTCCAAGTAAGTTCATTTTTAATTCTGATTACATAAGTTAATTAGTTAACCAACTAATTTCATGTAAATAAATTATTTTACAGATGTACAGAGTACTGCAGAAGCATTTGCTGGTTCCAAATTGCAAGTTAAATCTGGTGAAGGTACTTTAAAACATATATATTTTTAAATAAAAAACGTTTCGAATATGTATTTGGGCAAAAGTTCCTGGTATTTAAAAAGCGGATACTTTTGGCCTATACAAGGGATCTCATAATTGTTTACTTAAGAAACTCTAAACTTCGGTATAATTTTTAACAAGCATAACCTCGGAATCCCGTGCGTATCCCTCAACTTTTTGGACATAAATTAAAAATATATTAGTCGGCCAGATGGCGTAGCGGCTGCCATGCAAATTATATTTAATCAAACTTTGAACCATCACTACTTATTGGATTTCTCTAGTACTTTCTTTGAGAGAGGTTTGGAGTTGCTAGTTTTTAATTTGGGTTAGTTGGTTCCAAGTTTTCGGACCCAAAAGTTAAGGTTTGCATTAATTTCGCAGGTTACAAGGAAGATTCAGACGAGTCCAAGTAATGGAACGTAAACGATATATTATGTGTAAGTAATATAGGTATTTATAATTTTAGTAGAAGTTGAATTGGATGCCAGTACAGGCTTATTTTACAAGAAATCTTCAATTGTCTGCTAACATTATACTATTGAGAAAAATATTGTCTGTCACGGACATACTCACATGTATTTAACTGTTTCAGGATATGTATAGACAAGAAGGACGACGACGCCGCTCGGACATGGAATACACGAGTAGATATTAAAAGTGTGCTTAGCAAAGGTGCTTTAAACTCTGTTCATATTATACAAGAAAAGCATCGTTACTTTTTGTTTTATTTGATTTCCTAGTTTTAATTCTGAAGCCTATCGATCAAATTAATAACTTTCTAGGGCTTGACAACGTTTGTCTACGTCAATGCGTGATATTTCTGCTATTGCTACACGTCGATTCTGCCAGATTTTTCCTAAATCTAACATGGTTTTGTGAATAAAATGATATACGAACATATAACATGCAGATTCCTAACGTGAAAACTGTTCATAAAAATTGTAAATACAAAAGTTTCATAATTTATAGGTAGTAAAATATAAAGCGAAAAATAAATACACCGTGGAGTATTGTTTCCATTTACATGTAACTGTTCAATGTGAAAACTTACTGAAATATTTAAATAATGGATAAATAATGTTACTCAATTTCTTTATCTTGTTGTTGATACATGGTAAGTATTTATTTGGTATATTTAAGATCTATTTTTTTTAGATAAAATAGCTTATTTTAATGGTAACAGAATTATTAAAATTGGTTCAGTAGTTTCGGAGCTTATCGACTATAACAAACAAATATATATTCATACAAAATCACACAAAATAAGTTTAAAACTGTTGAGCGGTAAGCAAAGTGATGGAAGTTCCGGCTGCTATGTCTTAAATAAAATAACACAAGCCTTTTTGAAACGTTACTTGAATACGAAACTTAATATTGAAGGAAGAACTTCTAAGTGCATCTCGACTTTCAGTCTTGAAAACTCTGAATTTAATTTAATCATCTCTTGTATTTGGCTTTAACTGTTTTTTAATTATGACAAAGGAACATTTCGTAAACTTTTATTAGAATATAAAATTCATACGGCGTGCTGTTGGGGCAACCGGGGCTAAGATACATCCCTGGATCATCTAATGACCAATGGCCTCATTGAGCACTGGTCCGAGGGAGCCGGCAAGAGTAATTAAGCTGAAGTAGGTCCAAAATCGTAGCGCAAAGTGTGCGACGCATCTTTCCGAGACTCTTTCTCGTACCGTCAGGAAGTCAAGTCTGTCGGGGTATAAGGAGTTATTACCTAGGTCATAACAAAGCCCCAGCTATAGACACCCGTGATTGAGCATCATGTTTGGTTAGTTCGACTCCGACATTACAACTTCGCCGTGCGCTCGGTAAAATTGCTTAGCTTGGTTTATGTTTAGGTTTTGACGAACTGGCGTTTATTTTTGGCAGGTCCAAAGCAAAAGAAAATTTATTGGGATTGTTTTTTTGTTATCTGCTCAATCAATGATCAACTTTATGTTTTATGAAAGCATCGATGAATCATCAGTCACTCAGATAATAAATGAGTAGTTTCTTTAACCTGCATTGTCTTCTTAAACTTTGAGTAGTTCTCTAAAATATTTTTTTTTTTTTTCCTTATTGACCGAAACGTTTACAATGTTTTATTATTTAAAATACTAAGCCACTCGCTTAAACCATGTATTAATATGCGAGCGTAAGTTTGCATGATAATCATTAAAAAGTATTTAGTATTGCAGCGGCGAGCAATCCGCATTGTCGGCAGTCCGGAAGCCACCGAGTCCCTTGAGCCTCTGCAGATACGTAGAGATATCGCCTCTTTGGCAGTCCTCTATTGCCATTATCATGGGGAGTGTTCTGAAGAGCTCTTCCAACTGGTCCCCCCTTCTCCCTTCCTCTACAGGACAACACGTGCCGGCCTCGGAAGTCACCCCTTCAGAGTGGTAGGCATACGCTCTCGCACTCATCGATTCGGGTCTTCCTTCCTGTGAGCAGTTAAAACCTGGAACTCACTACCAGCGCACGTGTTTCCGTCCCACTATGATCCCGGGTCCTTTAAGCGGGGCGTGAAAAAGCATCTCACTAGCCCGCCATAGTGCTGGTCACCATGCTTCACTGTCCTTGTTCGCAGTGAGGATGGTGACCACCACTCTTGGATTCTGCTTGTGCTTTCCATCAGGCGGAGCAGAGTCATTTTGGCAGCTCAAATATAAAAAAAATTAATGTGAATGCTAAAAATACTAAATAAAAATCTTAAACAAAATATAATTTGAGGAACGTATGATGTCAAGTGACGGAGTCAACGTTGGAGCAATCTGGACCATGAGAACCTGTTCACTTGTCTTTTGCAGTAACATACTTAGATTACAGTTTTAGTGACAGACATTTGGAACTCGTTGATCTAATTATTATTCACTCAAAAAGAGATGATATTTTACTGGATACATATTGTAAGAGACCTGATCGAAATTTATTTACAATCTGACTAAAAATAAACTTCCAAATGAAGACTTACCCTTACTGCCTTTTGATTATATTACTTACCTGTGAAACAAAGGAAAAGTTATTACTATTGTTATTGTAACTACACTTAATAACTATTCTTTATTCGCCACCAATAGAAACATATTGTTCCCTAATTACAAGTGTAATAACCTAATATTTTCGAACATATGCAAGCCCTAAAACTATATTTTAATCACAATTTTTTTTTTTATGGGTTAGGGGGCAAACGAGCAGAAGAGTCACCTGATGGTAAATGACTACCGCTGCCCATGGGCACCTGTAACTCAAGAATCACAAGTGCGTTGCCACCCTTTAAGGTGGGAGTAGGGGAAGAGGGGAAGAGCGGGAAGACGGGAGAGGGGGATTAGAGGGGGGGAAAGGAGAAGGATGGGTACAGTGGAAACGGAAGGGATAGGGCTTCCGGTAACCTCACTTACGCGGCGAAAAGCAATGCAAGCATTGTTTACTGCCGGTTTTCTGTGAGGCCGTGGTATCGAGCGGAGTCGAGCCGGCCCATACGTGCCGAAGCATGGCTCTCCCACGTATCACGTGTATAATGAATTAAGTTTAATTCAAAGTCTACACAAATTCAGTTATCTGCTAATAATATAATCTTTCCAAACTTAAGCTCAATGATTGACACTGTCCTTATCTAGCGTCAAGAGGCCATGACAGCTTTGAGGTTTCCAAATTGGCAGCCCTTACTCCTTATCTGATGCATATCAACGATCTACCAAATGTAGCTCACTTCCAAGACGCAGAACATCGAGGGCCAGCTTGGTATGATTACTCCTTGAGATCGAAGGAGTCAGCAAGTGACTTGGAGAGTGGTATCAGTTCTATCAGGTATCAATGTGGTAATCCGTTTTTAGTCATTTCAATTTCTCCTCAGTGATTTAGGATGTTCTACAGAAAATTATTTACATGACAAAGGATTGGAATTATACAAATATTATCACCAGCTCAAGATATTAAAAGAACCCTACCTAATTTGTTATTTTACTTCTTACATTTAGCTTATGAATCAATCAAATTAATTATACATATAAGCACGAAATGAATGAAATGCTTTATTATTTCAGTGATGCTTCAGATACAAAAGAATCTACTGATAGTCAGACTTCGAGTTTTGCTTCGTCCAAAGACACAAAAGAAAGGAGAAGAGTGTAAGAACTCAACACAATTATAACTCACTTGTTATGTACACATATAAAAACAAAACTATTGAACACACAGCCACATTCTTTGTCTGTAAACTATGTGTGTATCGTTGTAATTTCCACGTTTTATATTGATGACCTCCGTGGCGCTGCGGTAGTGCATTCGACTGCCACGTCTAGGTTCGCGGGTTCGATTCCTGCTCAATAACAATATGTGTATTTGCATTGGTGTGGGTGTTACCTTGTATAATAGTTATGTATTTACAGGTAAAAACAAAAGTATCTAAGTATGTTTACCCGTGTTCTAGAACCTATAGTAAAAACTATGCTTAGTTTGAATCTAAATGGCGGGTTATACGTCCCAGATTAATATTATTTATCAGTCTTATTTATCAGGCTTGCAACGTACGTAGCCAGAAATCGTTGCCACGCACGCACGCTTTGCAATGCTAGCCTTGCGCATTGTGGTTCCGGCGACAAGACTGATTTATGGAAATAAATTTATGGTAAAGTCGCACTCAGTCTCCCTTTATCTTCATTCATATGAGTATTTGTGACTAAAAGACGTCGTCGTTTTGTGTAGTATGTTATTATTATCCAATACAATGATTTCAAGATTCCCTCTAGCTTTCGCCCTCTTATCATCCATATCTGACTGATAAATAAAAATTGGTTATAACAGTACTGACATGCATCGCGCTTGCACTCCATGTCCCCACGAGATGATGAAGAACTTTAAAAATATAGGTATCAAGTGGATCTGTGGTGCCTATCAGAGAGCCAGACGCAGTTTCAAGAGTGTTTGCATGATGCGTTTTCGAAACTGCCAGGACGGAACTAGTAAGTACTGAATCTCTTTTAAGCTTCATAAATAAAAATTCTGTTGCTTTAAAAAAGATTTGTTACATATAACTTTTTAACAAAATCAAGTTTTTTTATTGTTATAACATACCTACATTATTATTAATAGACTAGCGGCCTCTAGCGGTGGTCTAGCCGTTTTGGAGTCTATAGAGAAATACATAAGTACATATCGATTCTTATAAAAAGAAGAGAATTCTCACTTTACCATACTATGTACCTATTATATATCTACGTATATGATTTTACTAAATACGATTGTTATCGGCTATTATAAAAAAGGGAAATATGGCAAATATGAAAGTTATTGACCATCTTCTCTATGAATAAAATTATTTGTTTTCAGTGTTCGTGAAGATAGCTGATCATAAGTGTGGAATTGGAGGTAACAAATTGGGCAATGCTACATTAGCATACCATGGCAAGCATTGGTTCTATGATTATAAAGTCTGATATTAACAATTGAGTTTTATTTATTTTTAACTTTATACACAATGAATACAAAGGTGATATTGGTGTTTAAGATATTATCTAACAGTCGACCTTTTGGTCTGGTAGAAAAATAATAGAGTAAGTCTTTTAAAGAAGTTGAAGAAGATTGTTTTACTAGATAATACATAGACATACTTTACACGTCTATAATATACTTTTAATGATGAACTATGGACGGTTGAAGTTGCTTTCTCGTTTTCTATTTTAGCTTCTTGTTGCTGCAACTTGGCAATTCGTTAAATTGCCAAGTTGCAGCTTTTACCTAAGATATGTAAATTTAGAGATATAACTAGTAGGAGTAGGAGGCAAGGCAAGGTGGCTTCGTTCTACTTACATTAAGAACGCTTGAGTGGGAAAGAACGTTTCAGCTGATGAATAAGGTTACCAAAGCGCCCTTAGAAACATACCCTAGGTCATAGCTCATGACAGGAGGCCAATAGTTTTCCGTAGTGGTATTGTTGACCTTGGAACAGACTCAAGGTCGACAAAACTACTACAGGTGTTACCATTAAAAAAAAGAACGTGATTACAATACAGACTTAGCTTGTTTGTTTCTTAAAACGCTACCAATGACGTAGATCTCTCACTTAGCAACATCTTGGCATCCCGTCATCAGCAAATGCTATGTCTTCGAATACACACTCGACAGCATTCAACGGACGTTGACGGCCCGAGGGGGTTTCCACACGCACAAAAAAAAAGAGGTTGGTTCACTTCGGTGGTGAAATGGGTGGGGTTCAAACCTGGAACAACTCGATCGCAAGTTTAACTATCTAAAATTAATAAGTTTCTAACCATACCTGAATTTAATCAGGTACAAAAATCTGAACAAGTACTAGTATTATAAATGCGAAAGTAACTCTGTTTGTTTGTTGGTTACCTTTTCACGACTAAACGGCTAAACGGATCGTAATGAAATTTGGCAAGATGATATAATATATTATAATGTATCCTAAGGAAGGGCATAAATGTACGGTTCCCGTGGGATCCCGAATCGGAAGTCGCGGCCAAAAGCTAGTCCTATTATCACTACATATTATAAAACAAAGTCCCTCGCCGCGTCCGTCTGTCTATCTGTTCGCAATAAACTGAAAAACTACTGCACGGATTTTCATGCGGTTTTCACTAATAGACAGAGTGATTCATGAGGAAGGTTTAGGTGTATGATTTGTTAAAATTTTGTATAAATTGATATGTTGATGATTGTTGAAGATGTCCCTGCTACCCGTGCGAAGCCGGGGCGGGTTGCTAGTATTATTTAAAATGGCTATTATCCCTAAATATTAATGTAATTGAATGTGAAGTTTAGGGGGCTCTCCATAAATTACGTCATACGTTAAGGGGGGGCGTCAACGAAGTAAGACATTGTGTGATAAGGGGTGGGGGGTCATAAGCTTCGTGACGTCGAAATCTAAAGTATTAAACACAAAATATTACCTGTAAACGAAAGACTAGACACGTTACGATACCTTTATTAAAAAAAAAATAGAACTGCTCTTTTCAGATCTTTGCGTAGAATTGAAAAACATGTGACGTCACACCAGGGAAGGGGGGATGTCCTACAATTGTGGCCGCCTGCAACAAGGACGTGGGGGGGGGGGTGCAAAAACATAAAATTCGTGTGACATAATTTATGGATGGTCCCTAACGAAATGGTATTACAAAATATAGCTGTGTGAAATGATGCAAGCCAATGCAAAGTAATACGATAAATATAAATAGTGCTCCGCAAATCATACATATCGAATCGTAAAAATCAAATTGAATCGCCATCAATTTCACATGGTTTACAATTTATGGGTTTTTATAAAGCAAAGGAATAAAGTGATGGATGCAAGCCATGGTGTACATGCTAAGGATAATTATATTATTCCTTTTGGGTGAGTTAAGTGTGGCTAACTTGATGCGTGAGTCGTTTAAGTCCGCTATCCTGCATCACTGGTTTATTAGGGTATGGAATCATGTGTTTAGGTACTCCAGATTCATGTTAGGAGATGCGGTAGGATCTTATTTATCTTTGTGAACATGGATGGATGGATCAATATTTGTTACTCTTTCACGCAAAAACGGCGGACAGGATCTCAAGAGAAGCATAGTAGTATAAGTGTATTCTACGCTTTGATTACAATGTACCACTTAGAAGTAAGCAAAGATCCAACAGTTGAGTATCTCTTACTGCTCTGTTTAAGAATCGATTTTATTTTTTTGTCTCATCAAAATAAACATTTTGGAAACAGTTTGGCCCTGCCATTGAATAAATGTCGACTTTACACCTCTGGGTGGTCAATACAATAATTTATTTTATGATAACGATTCTTGACGATATGTTATAAGGCATGTTATAATCCTGTAAGAAATACCTTAACAAACAACGGGTGATAATATTTATTTTCATTTTTAAATTATTTATGTATATCTCTTTATTGTACATCATTCGAGGAAACTATAATACAGACATGTTATGTGTATACAGGCATGACAATAGGAGGTCTTATCACTCACGGTGATTTCTGCCGACAATCTTTATACGGATATTTACAAAATTAATTCCTTGTAGTATGTGGTGTACTGTTATAGGGTGAAGAATATACGTTTTAAATAAAATACTGTGTTTACATAACTTATACAACTATTTAATTACACACACCTACGACTGCCATAAATATATAAAATATATATTCACATGATATACATACATACATATAAATACACTTTACAGTACTTTATTAAATAAAAATAAAGTAAATCAGCATTCATAATGACAAAAAAATTATATTACTGATCATAATTATATTACTGATCATAATTATATTACTGATCATAATTTCAGTGGATGTTGCGATAATTGAAAGCAAACGGAGTGAAGGATCCAAAGAAGCTGAAACCACAACAAAAAAAAAAGTCAAAAAGGACAGATCCACGTCATCATCATCAAATGAGAAGAAGGGTGAACCAAATATACACTATTACACTGAGACTTGTTCTCTTATAATCAATTTTATTGGTTAAATAATTAATGTACTTGCAAATTTCATTTAAATTGATTGCAAAATTTTCGAATTATAACTAAATAATAATAATAATAACTCCACACACCTCACACATGGCCGTCTGATACCAAACTAGGCAGAGCCTGTACTATGGCAACCAGACTGCTGATAAACATACTTATATATTTCTAAATACATACATATTATAGATAAATTACACCCAGACACAGAACAAATGATCGTGCTCATCACACAATTGTTTGTCCTGGGTGGGAACCGAAATAATATGAGTATGTTGACGGGAATTAACGTGATCACGTTTTTAAAAGGTATTACATACCTTTGATTTGAAGTGCACTCGATGCAGAAACTAATCATTGGATTGAATTGCACCATACGCAAGTCACCTCTACCCAACGTCACTTTTACTCAAGAGTTGTACGTGACGCTTCACGCACAACTCTTGAGTAAAAAAAAATTGTATTAAAAAGCATAAAAGTTTCAATCAGGAAATAATCTCATCATCGTCCGCGCCTTTTCCCAACTAAGTTGGGGTCGGCTTTCAGTATAACTACGATACGGCTGAACTTCAATATTTTACGTAAAGCGACTGCCATCAGACCTCCACAACCCAAGTAATAGCCGATATCGAAAATCTGTGGTTAGACCAGGTTGTCGGACTTTTTAAGGCTCCAACTACCCGTAACAAATGCCACAGATGTTCGTATGGCAACCGGGAACGATAGCTTAACGTGCTCTCCGAGGCACGAAGGGGTCTTAATGTGTTAAGAAATGGTCACTCATCCTAAGACTGACTTGGATAGGGTTACTTAACCTTGTAATGTGCGAACCTACTCGGTTACCACTTAGCCATGGGCCCACCTTTTACGGGAAAATGGTTTTAAATTATCTACAGCGTTGAATAAATCCAGTGATAAAAACACACCACCTCGCTTTTATGCGCAGTCGGATTAGATTTTGGTGTTTACCAGAATAGGGATACTGGTAGTATAGTGCCGGTACATGGCAAAACAAATTTAACAAAAATTTGTAAAATGCGCGGGTACGATGAAGAACCTTCTACCTCACGGATTCGACGACAGAGGGCGTGCACAGCCAGTTCAAACTGCAACCAAAACCTTTTAAATACGTGATCGCGTTAATTCCCAACAGCATAATTACCTTATTCATAAATAATTAATTTTAGGTAACATAATTAATTATACGAGCGAACGCGAAAGTTAGTTTTAACTAAATTTTGGTATTTCTCGAAACATATTTTGTGATGACGAATAAATAAAATAAGAAAGTTAAATTAGACGAAATCAGTTGTTTAATAATTATTAAACAGAAAAAACATAAAACTTAGGCTTGGTTTGTAACTTTGTAACCCCCAACGGTGACAACAGCCAAGGATAAAGCTCAACGTATTTCTATAGGCAGATAAGACAAAACGATCCCCTGAGATCTAGGTATGGCAGGTTAAAAGCTATAATGTGCAATCTTCCGTTAGCACGAAGTGAGACTTCGACACGTATTTTGGTTATAAATACAGATGAGACCTTAGATATATAATAATATTATTATCACATACTTTATATTCATTATAAAAATCTATGTAGTGTACGCCTGAGTACTCTATCTAACGGAACTTCACACAAAAATAATCTGAATCGTATGTAACAAAATTCGGTTCCCAGTATCGCCTACTCCAAAATATTTAATTGCAAGAACATAAATTATATCAATTATAATATCGGTGCTAATTAATAGCCATTTCTGTTGTGTATTATACTTCCATAGTTTACTAACCTATAAGTTTCCACTAAACTACATATAAATTAAAATTCGTTGATTAACACCCAGACCAGTCCAAACAAGATAATATTAGAAGCCACTATTTATAACCAATTTATTATAATAAATTAAATCTAAATATCATAAACATTAATCTTTACTTGTTATTCCGTCTTATTTTTAATAAGACTCAATAGGTTATTGATCCTGATATCTAATTCATCTCACACAGTATTTCCACGCGACCATTAAAATATGTATAATTTTAAAACTAAAATTCTGGACCACAGTAACTGTACCGAACTTTACTAATTCTATTTTAACTAAAATTATAGCAGTATTCATTAACATTACCTGTTAAAGAACTAATTTATTACACAAGGGTGTATTATGTTTTTGTGTATTAGTCTAAATGGAATCATAAAACAGGCATCAGAGCGAAACATTTGCTAAAAATGTATATTTAAAACTCAAAGAAATTTTCCACAAAGGTCATACTCAGAAACCGCTAAGAAAGGTTTTCTTATTAGAAGCTACGCAACAATAGCTTTATGACACATCCAGACTATTCTATGAGCAGTTTGCTTCTAAGTACTACTTTTACAGAATTAATAGGTGTTTCGTAAAAACGCCCTGCATCATATTTTATTATGTTACTCTTAAGAGTAATAACTGTTGCAACACCTAGTACTGTTTATTTGTGATACACAATTCAAGTTTGAAGTTTTCAACTTTAAAATGCACCAATCTTTAGCTTGCATCCTTAAAATGTGCGGTTCTATATTTCGCATCCTTAACATGGATAAATCACTTCAACAAGTTAATAAAAAAAAAAAAACACTTTCCGTCAGAAGTAAACCAAGCTAAGCTATCGTATTGGTCGGTTTAAAATTAATTTTCGTAACACTTATAGGTAATAATTTCATTTCTTTATTGCCTTCAAATATTTTTTACTGTTTTAAATAAAAGATCAAGCCTAAATAAATATTTAAATACGTCCTCTGACTACATTTTATAACATGAAATTTTTGGAGGAAATGGTTATAATTAAGTAGAAACTTTTTGTTGTTTCCCTTCAAGTCCGGAAGACTTAAGGCTTTTTTACCAGAAGATGTAATTAGATCGTAAAAATACTCAACGGCAAAGGAACTTAATTTAATGATTTGTGATATTTTAATACTTTTTTAAAGTAGTTATTTTTTTTTTTGTGCAACTAAATTAGCAAGACGACGATTTAGTAGCCAGAGATAACTAGTCTGTACACAAATATACAAAAACTTTAAAACAATAACACGCAAACAATGATGGTGGCAAATCATAAGTACCACAAGGCAATACAAGTATGCTTTCGGCCATTTCTGGTCATTTGTAGTGCTTTCTTGAACTAAAATCTTCTATGAGAACGGAAAAAAACGTCCCAAACTTCACCCATGACGAAACACAATAGATATCTTACAAAAAATATACTTTATTTTATTAGTTTGTCATTAGTGTATTGAAATAAACAACCACATGATCGACATACAAGTTTTCACACCAGTGAGAGACATAATTAAAAGTTTTTCTTTTCATATTACATCGACGTTCATGAAATAAGCATCCGATAGCAGCGGCGATAGTCTCGACTTGAGTTTGTCGGAGTCGTCTGGAAGTGGGATATTTAAGAAGAAGAAGAAGAAACCTAAAGATTACAAACCAAAGTCCAGCAATGAAAGATTTGGATGGTAAATAGCATATAAATTTTAATATGACCATTCATTTTTAAATCCAAAATCACAGAGAACAAAAAGTTAGAGTTGGTGCTTTTAACCCTTATGTGATTTTGTTACCAAAATAAAAGATATCAATTGAGTAAGCTATCAGATAGCTAGTACAAGAAACGATTATTAGTAAGACCATTACAAACATTTATTTGTTTCCCTCGTTAAAAGATCGTGAATGAATTGTTTCTAAAAAGAGTGGTGAAATATGGAATTTCATAGATAATTAAAATGTACACTGGAACAACGCACTAGAACTGTAACTTTTTTTTATAGACTGGAACAAATTAAATATTACGTTATTAGTCTGTCTGAAGTCTGACTCTGAATTTTAGCAATTAGCAAAACAATAGTTAAACCTGGCAATAAAAAAACGTGGCTACACTATTTCGATTGTCATTAAATTTTTTATTTGAAAAAAAATCATACCAAAAATCAAAGAAAATAAATAATAATAAAATATAGAAAGCAGAAAGTTATAAATCAAGTCGTAATTCTACCTAATATTATTTTTTTCATCCAGAAAAACAATACTGTTCCCGTGGAATAAAAAAAAAAATTACGCGAGCGGAGCCACGAGCGAAAGCTAGTTTTATATAAGTCTAGTCTAAATGCCATTTCATTGAATTCTGCAAAAATATAATAATAAAAATCACTTCACACATCTCACACACGGCCGTCTGATCCCAAGCTAATCCTAAATATACTTATATATTTCTAAATACATACATATTATAAATAAACTACACCCAGGCACAGAACAAATTTAATGATCATGTTCATAACACAATTATTAGTCCTAGGTGGAAATCAAACCCACAAAGTTGAAAAATGTATTTGATTATTATCATTATAGTGTCGCAATAGTTATATTTGTTATGTCTATACACGTTATACTGCATGGTCATAGGAGAAAATGGCACCGCAAATGCCAACAATGTCCAGAAGATATGCGCAAGAAGTGGCGAGAGCCTGACATCAAATGGATATGTGGTGGGTACCAACGAGCCAGGAGGACTTTCAAAAGTCTCTGCATGATGCACTTTAGGAACTGTCAAGATGGAACCAGTAAGTCATAAACTTTTCTATATGCCAGCATATCCAAGTAGAAGTATGCAGCATTGTATTTAACGAATATTTACTCAGCTTTGTTCAGAAATAATAATAGGGGAGAATGTATTGCTTGGACTTATTGGATTATTTGGACTCGTTGTCAGATTGCTCAATTTTTTTTCTTGCACATCACTTCATGAAAATCCGGGAATCGAATCCAGGATGGATAGCTCACCTAAAAATATAGTTGGCAAATTTGTAGCTATATTATAATATTTTCATAAACGTAATGAATTTATTCATGGTGCTAATGTGTTTTGTTTTTTTTTTGTTTAACAGTGTTCACAAAGATAGCAGACCACCGCTGCCCAAACGATACAAGTTCATCGCTTAACTATATACATGGTGATCACTTTTTCTACGACTACTCAGTAGCACTCAGCATGGATTCGTCAAAATCAGATAAAAGTTCTAGTAGTGAAACCGTATCTATATCAAAAGAAATGAAATCTTGGGATTCGAGCAAGATGGCAAGCTTCGAAAGAAATGCTATAAATGACTTAGCCTTTATTTAAAAATATATATAAAAAAAATCTTTCTGCCTTTTTATTTCTTTAAAGTTATTGTGTAAAGGCAAAATGTTGCTGGCTAACTACTGCAGGTAATGATATATTTTATGCCAAATCTTGGTTTCGTCTTTTTGTTTACTGGAAGCTATGGAATATATTAATTTTACACCTATTGTCACAATGACCATTCCAGTGGTTCTTTTATTACTAAGGGATGGTTTCAAAGATGAAGAACAGCAGCGCACCCGAAGTATTGGGTGTAGTGCTTGTTTGCGTAGCAGAAGTTATCGTCAGAGCACTTTCCGAGCTCGGTTATCTACACAATGTCGCAGAATTTTTATTACAGAAATCCTGTTTCCAAAGTGACAAGGAGAAGAGGGGGCCGGTGGGAAGAGGGGAGAGGAGAAGAACGGGAATAGGGGAGAGGGAAGGGTTAGGGCCTCCGGTAACCTCACTCACGCGGCGAAATGCAATGAAAGTATTGCTTCACTACCGGTTTTCTGTGAGGCCATGGTATCGAGCGGAGTCGAGCCGGCCCATACGTGCCGAAGCATGGCTCTTCCACGTAAAGTGACTTGTGACTCTTGAGTTGCAGGTGCCCATGGGTGACGGTAGTCACTTACCATCAAGTGACCCGTCTGCTCCTTTGCCTCATATAAAATAAAAACTTTCATCCAGAAAAAAATGTTCCCGAGGAAAGAAAAAATACTTTTACGGGAGCAAAGCCGCGGGGTAAGCCTAGTAATACTTGCAGGTTGTGTCTATTTACTAGCGAATACATCGCTTAAATGTTGTAACATTTCTAACTAACATGACCAATTTTTTTCTTCATCTATGTATGTAAAAATAAAACAGAGTAGTCTTGGTCTCCCCGATGTGTCACGAGATTTTCTTATGCTTAGCTTTTCTAGCTTTAATATTATTAAAAAATATTATGAAACGAAGACGACAATAACTTACCCATGCAAGTGAGACTTTTAATAAACTAAGGTGACAATAACTCTTTATTTACAAGTGAGACTTTTAATAAACTAAGGTGACAATAACTATTTATTTACAAGTGAGACTTTTAATAAACTAAGGTGACAATAACTCTTTATTTACAAGTGAGACTTTCAATAAACTAAGGTGACAATAACTATTTATTTACAAGTGAGACTTTCAATAAACTAAGGTGACTATAACTATTTGTTTGCAAGTGAGACTTTCAATAAACTAAGGTGACAATAACTATTTATTTGCAAGTGAGACTTTCAATAAACTAAGGTGACAATAACTATATATTTGCAAGTGAGACTTTCAATAAACTAAGGTGACAATAACTATTTATTTGCAAGTGAGACTTTCAATAAACTAAGGTGACAATAACTATTTGTTTGCAAGTGAGGAATAAGATTGTATTAGGGACTATCTTTTAATTTATCCTCCATCGTCTCCCAAACTCAGAATACAGAAAGAATTCAGAAAACAGAGTTCTTTCTGTATTTTAAGCTCCCAAACTTCCCAAAGCAGAGGGTAGTTTATCATACTCATATCTATCTTGGAAAAATATTGTGATATACTCGTAGATTGGACGAAAAATATACCACATAAGTTACATAAATCAAGTTCCATTATCTTACATCGGATCATAAATCCACATTCCGTCATACAACCATTAATCGTTTGCTCAAAGCAATTTGTCATGCAGACAGACAGACAGACAAGTGCGTGATGAGACACTATTGCAGTCTACTTCTACATCGCATAGAATATCTTATGTCTTACACGCTTTAGTCCACATTCGCTTAAATGAAATGCATTTACAATTTTGTACGTAATGTCACATACAGGGAGAACTTTGCAGTTATTTAGAACTTTAAGACATCTAGTGATGGGTGATTTTTGTTCGAGGTCTGTGGATGTACCAAAAGGTGCAAATGCATTTGTAATGGAGCAGTTACAAGTGTTACATTTGGCGTCATTGTTTTTGCATTGAGTTTTTTGCTGCTACTTCCAAGTTATTTTCTCTTTCATTAATTGACATTCGTTTAAATGATCATATATTATTGAGAGTTTCTATTGATTCGTGTATTGGTAGTTTGAACCCCAAATTACATATTTGCTTGTGACTTTCAGTCAGAGTCTAATTTATACATACTTCGTGTCCATTCATATTAAAGATATATATATAGCTTTAGAACAATTTATCTTAGAACTTATTTTCTCGATATTGGTACCTACATAATACATAAATAACATGAATAAGCGTGAGTTTTTGACTTACGCTTATTACTTTGCCATATTCTCACAATTATTTCATTGCGCATCTGGCGCTAATTATAATTGTTTGTAAAATCTAAATGACACATTAAATTAGAAAAACAATAATTGGTGCAGTCCTTCTGATCACAAATCATTTTTGCTTAAACAAACCACTGTTTGTGGTTTGTTGTGAATGGCGAACGCCCTAATTTCTTTAAGTTTATCTCAATCCTAGAATGACTACTTACAGTGAAGTTTGAGTTACTTAGAGTGAAAGTTTTGCGAACGTGAAATAAATTAGGTAAATGTTGTCTCCATATCATATGTTTCGCTATAGACATCCTAATAATTTGCCACTGTACCGAGAGAGTAGTTTACTTATCGCTCTCCAGTCACCAGTAAGTAGAGATCGAAAAGAAAATCAAGGCAATAGTTGACTCCTAATTTGAACTTCCACAATCTATTTTTGTGCCGCATTACCAGCTGTTATCAAAGTTCTCAGTATACATATGCTGCTCATTGCGTGTAATCATGTATTTACATAATGTACAGTTTACCCAACAAAAGATGGTAGGTGAAAAAATTGCCAGTACCGTCAGAAAAAGAAGCGGAATAGATGTTAAATATGTAATCAGCATATTTACGATTTAATGCATAAAGAATGGTGGCCAAAAAGCGTAAAGATAAAAAAATAAATTGGAAATAAATTATTTTTACAGTGCTGGTAAATTGGAAATGTATCAGTTTGAAGTGGATACAAGTTATTTAAAACACGTATCGAAACCCCACGGTTTTAACTACGATAAATTGGCATAGTTATATTGGACGTATCAAATCAAATCAAATCAGTCTTTATTTCCTGAAGAGTATGGTATCAATAGGTTTTACATTAATATTAAGTGCCACATATTCTGCCATGTATGGCGTGGAAATATATCTCAACGGTTATAAGGTACATGAATTTATAATGACTATACATGAATAAAAAAATGTCACAAGATTAATTAATTCTATTAAGATGTCAGCAAAATTATATTAAATATTAAGTGAATGTCAGTAGTCAATTAGAATGTTGAATAAACCAGAATTTTAGATAATTTCATATTAAAATGCATTAAAGTTAGATTTCATAGATTACTTTATCTTCCAAATAGTCATTAACCTTATAGTAATTTTTTTCACTTAAGATTTCAAACAATTTCTTACGGAACAATGATCCTTCTAGTTCCTTTATACAATCTGGCAGATGATTAAATAGTGTTATGCACATACAGTATGAGTTTTTTTTGCACACCCCCAGGGTTACCTTTGGGACTTGCAGTCTATTTTTATTCCTTGTTCGGCTGTTTGGCATATCCCCCAATTTTTTAAATAAATGAGAATGTTTTTTTACAAAGACGCATATTTCTAGGATGTATAAACATGGTAAGGGTAAGATTTTGTGTCGTTTAAAGAGAGGCTTGCAACTGGTTAAGCTATCAACCCCACACATTGCACGAATACATTTTTTTTGGGCTATGACCTTATCCGCATCCACTGCATGTATATCGACATCTAACAGAAACTATATAAAATTTCAATCTATTCGTGATAATTATGAAGATATTTGCCGTCGTTACCACTGCCGGACTGGCTGATAATATTATTTAGATGGGGTATAAAATATAATTTAAGAATTATTATACTATCCGTTGCGTTGTTACAAGAGGGAATTTTTAGGCGTCGATAATGTGATTTTGATATTACATAATTTGATTTACAATATTTACATATAATTTCGTGTCAATAAGGTAACTGCATATAATCCAGTAGGTTTAGTATAATACTTTTTAAACAGTGGCATAAAAAATTAAACCACAAGAAAATAAATCATAGAACACAAAATTGTTGAAATTATTTATCAGACTGACATCAAAAGTTACATTATTGAATATCGATTTCCATTTTTTACACACGAAGGCATGATTAAGAAAGAAAAAACTAAATATTTAATTCTCTAACTTTTTTGCTGCCTCTCCGTATTTATTTTTTCACGTATCACAGGTGACAACTCTCATTTGTGGCTCGCTTCAGAGTAGGGTCTAAACAAAAATATTATTTCAACGCAAATTCATTAAAAACATCTTAAGTACTAAGCCTTAAAGGTGAAAATTGTATGACATAATATAAAATAGCTGTAAAAGAATTTCTGTGTATATTTTACAATGATAAGTAAGAATAATGTGATATAATGTTTTGACGTCATATTTCATAGTGTAAGAGAATTTTAAGAATATTTAGGTATTTTTAAATTTTTGTTTCGTACGCGGGGGCACATTAAAACAAATATAGAGTGGAATATCGTCGTTGCCCGCGACTTCGTTCGCGTGGAAATTTTTGTGAAATCTATCCTGTGGTTAACATACATTTTTCCAGGATGAAAAGTAGTCTATGTGCTACTCCACTACAGTAATCTATCTCTGTGTCTAATTTCATCTAGATTCGTTGAGCCGTTCTGATGTAATTGATACACCAGAACGGCTAAACGAATCTAGATGACAAAGTAGTAGTAAGATAAACCGACTAAGCTATTTTGCCGGCTGCCGTTTGTAATCATGGCAATACCAAATCTATGACAAGAGGTATTCACAGTGGTTTCTACTCCTAATAGAGCAGTCCAATTAATATACTAATAATGTCACTATAGGGGTAGGGGGCGGCCCCAATACGTCAGTGGTTAATCAGCGATCCCTGGTGACTACATGTGACTTGATTGAGCCATCATACGACATGTATTTGTAAATGACTGACACAATAGCTAACAATGTTTAGGAGAAATGTTATTGGCATTTGTTCCTTACGCACGTTACATTTTTTACATTTTTTTCCAGACGCTCGGCGGCCGACAGGCTAGCCGGAAAAAGTGTTAGCGTAACGAAAAATGCTGACCACGAGTTGATTTGTTTTACTTTTACGCCATCTGTGGGTTCTGCACGATACTACTGTAGTATATTGTATACTAATTATGCGTATATTAGTTAGGGCAACTTTCACAGATGGCTGAAGTTTAATTTCAAGTTTTTACAATATTTTGATACAATTTATTCAACTCATCAAATATATATATATTTAGCGAAAGCGCGAAAGGAACGCTCTAACCGGATGTCCTAAAGACACCTAACGCGTTTTATTTTCGGCGGTCAGACAGCCTGTGACCACGGCCAGTGCAACCTGGTCGAAACGTCAGGCAACTCAGAGGTATGTAATACCTATTGGTGATCGCGTTAATTCCTGTAAATACTTAAATATTAGTATATCAGGGAACGCGAAAGTTTAAAAGTCAGGCAAGCTTGTTTACATCCGCACGTGTCTTTAAAATAATAATTATAGAAAGAGCTTGCAGATGTCTGCGAGGGGTCAAATTTACGTTATTTAAACATAAACACACATAAAAAAGAGGAGATACACCTTCAAAGTTTTTTAGTGTGTTTAGTAATTCACTAGCGGCACCCAGCGGTTTCACCCGCGTAAGTCCCGATCCCGTGGGAATATCAGGATAAAAAGTAGCCTATGTGTTAATCCAGGTCTCCAGCTATCTACATACTATGTTTCATTGCAATCGATTCAGTAGTTTTTGTATGGAAGAGTAACAAACACCCATACATCCTCACAAACTTTCACGTTCATAATATTAGTAGGATTCTCATAATATTAGTAGGATACTTTACAAGATATACAACTTCATTTTAAAAAATGAGCCCCAAAATGAGCTCCAAAGAAATAATCTACATCTACAACTATTTGAATCTCGCTTGCTCACATCAATAAGTGGTTAAAAACCTTTTGGAAAAAAAAAATATATAGATGTCGTTGCACAACCCTTGTGTCAGGCACAGGCGTGGAGATATTCTATATTGCTCTGTAGTAGTCAGCCATCATCAAAACTCAACACAAAATAGCCCCTTCGTAATGAACTCGTGTCAGCTAACCAAGCTAGCTCCTCTACATGACGCCATTTCGCAACCATAATAGGCATACTGTGCTAATGAAATTTGCGTTGTCATCATAGGATTAAACAAAATATGTACGAAAGGTTCACTTACATGTGTTTTAGAAGACTAGGGGTGAACATTCAATAATTAAATCGTCACCCGTCGACGGGTGACGATCGTTGAAAATGTTTGTTTTATTGTTAGTAGATAGAACAATTATATTTATATTGCTTGGTATATGTAATTGTTCATTACATATTGTTAAAATTTCAGAAATAATTATCAATTTCAGTGTGTATAATATTATAGAGAAAAATATTTGTGTTATGCACGATCAATATTGTTCAGAGTCTGGTCGAATTTATCTATAATGGTGCCGATTCTATTGTACACTCGACTAAACTAAAACCTGACTGAATTTCTTCATATGAAATCAATCTAGTGTCCTTCGTAATAAGGTCTATTTGTTACTAGCAGCTATTTCTCAGCGCCGCTAAATTTCACTAAAACCTGTCAACGTATACTCAACTTTATTTCTACGCATCGAGAGTCTCCATTTATTCAAACGCTGTATAATTGCCGTATAAAAACTTGTTCAAAACGAACAAGGATGATGTGTTTTTAATCTACACCTACGAAGACGCTTACTAAAAACACAGAGCAAAAGAGATGGTATTCAACGGATAGCGGCTGTTGCTACGTGGTATTAAAGTTTATTTAAGCGTATCAGACTTTAGTCGACAAATAAATTGCTTATTTCGATAGCGACATATGTTACCCACTTGTTTCAATTTGAAATAAGACCTTGTTTGAAGTATACAAGGTTTACATCTTATATGAAGAAAATTTTGTGAATTTAAATTTAGCGAGTGAAGTAACAGAATTGGGACCAATATGTAGGTATTTAGTAATATATAAGTACGTTTATCAGAAGTCTGATTGCCATAGTACAGGCTCTGCCTAGTTCGGGATCAGACGGCCGTATGTGAGGTGTGTGAAGTTATTATTATTAATCGGAATAAAATATAAGGTTAACTGCGATACTTTATGTTGCAGTCAATTGAATTCATAAAATTAATATTCTCGTTTTGTAAATTGTAAAGTAAATCTGCCAGAAGAAGAACCATCTGTCATTATTAATATACAAGCAAAATCTATAATTCGACTAGGTAATTAATATACAAGCAAAATCTATAATTCGACTAGGTAATTAATATACAAGCAAAATCTATAATTCGACTAGGTAATTAATATACAAGCAAAATCTATAATTCGACTAGGTAATTAATATACAAGCAAAATCTATAATTCGACTAGGTAATTAATATACAAGCAAAATCTATAATTCGACTAGGTAATTAATATACAAGCAAAATCTATAATTCGACTAGGTAATTAAGAAAAATAATTAATAAATAGCTCTTTAAGCTTACTTCAACTGTCTCGGTACAACATAGAACTTGAAATACGTTACCTGTAACAACAAAAAAGAATTCATTAATTTCTTAATATCATAACTATGTTTTTATATTTCCTAAAAATAATGTTTTTGAGTTAGTATCGTATTTTATAAATATTAAAAGTCACGATAAAATGGTGAAAAAACCACTGTGTGTTTTATGAAATATACATATAAAATCAATTGGTGTCGATAAACGTCGCCAAACCTAGACGCCAGACACGGACTTAATTGGAAGCTATATCGGTAATCGTTTTGATCTATGTTAACTCGATTTTATTGCTTATTTAAAGACAAATGCTGGAGAAGTTTTTATGAGATTAGTAGCTTTCGGTCGCGGCTTCTTTTGCGTGAATGTACATTTTACTAAATATTATAAAACAAAGTCCCCCGCCGCGTCTGTCTGTCTGTTCGCGATAAACTGAAAAACTGAACTGATCGGATTTTCATGCGATTTTCAGCAATAGACAGAGTGATTCATGAGGAAGGTTTAGGTGTATAATTAGTTTTGTGTAACTTGTTTGAAATATGATGATGATTGTTGAAGATGTCTCTACTACTCGTGTGAAGCTGGGGTGGGTTGCTAGTTGTCAATAAATACAGATATCCCACGGAACTAGGACTTTTTTCCGGTACTCTCTGTCCTTTTCTGTACCCCTGACAAGTACTTTCGCATTTCTAATATTAGTTACAATGTAAGATGATTTTTTATTAACACGCTTTTATTAGCTTGGTATGTATGTATGTATGTAACGGAATCTTTTAACGTGATTTTCACCCCCTTCAATACGTCGGATTAATTTAAAACTTTGCACACTTATTAAGGACCGATGACGATGCAATAATTTCAATAGTTTGTTCCATTATCCTCCATTATCTTCAGGATTAGAATTTAAATTTATTGAAAATTATTTTCTACATTTTAGTTTGGTTTTTAATAAAGCGTGTTTTCTAGTTTTTTTAATCTGTTAATTTTTTTAAAGCTGTAAAATCAACCATACAACCAACACACGACGCTGACTGTGATCAGTTTCTAAGTAAATGGTACTTTGTATATATAAAAGCCAACGTTTCGATTCACAATCCTCTAAATTGTTGTTACAAAAAGCTCTTGCGCAAAATAAATTATTTGAGATTTTCTTACACTAGTCCAAAGATAGCCCTAGATCTTTACTGCACGGCACTCTATTTTCTTACACTAGCCCAAAGATAGCCCTAGATCTTTACTGCACGGCACTCTATTTTCTTACACTAGCCCAAAGATAGCCCTAGATCTTTACTGCACGGCACTCTATTTTCTTACACTAGCCCAAAGATAGCCCTAGATCTTTACTGCACGGCACTCTATTTTCTTACACTAGCCCAAAGATAGCCCTAGATCTTTACTGCACGGCACTCTATTTTCTTACACTAGCCCAAAGATAGCCCTAGATCTTTACTGCACGGCACTCTATTTTCTTACACTAGCCCAAAGATAGCCCTAGATCTTTACTGCACGGCACTCTAATTTCTTACACTAGCCCAAAGATAGCCCTAGATCTTTACTGCACGGCACTCTATTTTCTTACACTAGCCCAAAGATAGCCCTAGATCTTTACTGCACGGCACTCTATTTTCTTACACTAGCCCAAAGATAGCCCTAGATCTTTACTGCACGGCACTCTATTTTCTTACACTAGCCCAAAGATAGCCCTAGATCTTTACTGCACGGCACTCTATTTTCTTACACTAGCCCAAAGATAGCCCTAGATCTTTACTGCACGGCACTCTAATTTCTTACACTAGCCCAAAGATAGCCCTAGATCTTTACTGCACGGCACTCTATTTTCTTACACTAGCCCAAAGATAGCCCTAGATCTTTACTGCACGGCACTCTATTTTCTTACACTAGCCCAAAGATAGCCCTAGATCTTTACTGCATGGCACTCTATTTTCTCAAATTTATTATGCAAAAACGTTAGGCGAATAGAGAAAATACATTGTCAAACGCGCCACTAATAAGAAAAAAGCTATTATGTCTATGAAAAATTATTTTCATTTAGGTATAGAGACGACTTATGTGCGTTCGACTGTAATGTCAAAGGTCGCTGGTTCGATTCCTGCAAACTTTTGTATCTCTCTTGTGCATTAGTCTGGGTATTTCCATATCTAACATTTAAAAATAAATATTGTAGTACAAGTTATGCTTTTTTTGGATATAATTAGCGCTTTGCAATATAGCCCAAATTACTTTTAATTACTTCAAACGATTCAGTTGACACATTTGTTGCTTTCCATAACATTTTCTCTTTATTTTATAGGCATATTATCGCAACTTAATTTTCTACACGCTGCGTCAAAAAAATCTCATAAAATAACCAAGTACCCAGTTATGTTGGAACTTGGAGCGGGTTTTCGTGAAACAGTTATTTTTTATCGACGCCATGCAGGCAGTAACAGGCCATAACGGAGGACATCTGGACGTAAAATACGAGGCGCGATACATAGCTGCGGTTATACCGACGCGTAATGGAGTGTTACTATTAATGCATGAAATGGAAATTTTGGCAAGCGATTGTGCAAATGATAGATGTGTGGTTTTGTATATGATATAAGAACTCGTTTGATTCTATGTATTTTGATGTGAGGAAATACTACAATTTTAAATTAATTAAGCACAAGGAACAATAATTAATGTGGGTAGTTTTGTGATCTTTGACGATAACGAAAACATGGTTAGAGCAGTAGCAATCAACTACCTCTACCGTTCAAAAGGTTGATTAGTCTTATGGCTTAGGTTCTACTGCAAAGGGGACAGGCCACAATGCACGAGTGATATCACTAGTGTTACGTACATTCATTGAGAGTTGTTTGTGAATACTGGTTTGTCTCGTTTCACGATTGTTTATTGCAAATTACATAATTTTAAGTATTTTTATTTTATGGTATAGAGGCAAACGAGCAGACGGGTCACCTGATGGTAAATGACTGGCGCAGCCCATGGACACCTGTAACTCAAGAGTCACAAGGGAGTTGCCAGACTTAAAGGTGGGAGTAGGGGAAAGGGGAGAGGGGGAAGAGCGGGGAGAGAGGCAGTTGGAAGGATTATTGTCTCCGGTAACCTCACTCACGCAGCGAAAACCAATGCAAGCCAATGCTTGCATTGGTTTTCACTGCGTGAGTCACAGCCTCACAGAAAACTGGCAGTGACGCAATCGTCACTGCCAGTTTTCTGTGAGGCTGTGGTATTACTCCGGTCGAGCCGGCCTATACGTGCCGAAGCATGGCTCTCCCACGAACAAATGCAATGCAATGCAGAAACAAATGTTAAGCATTATATAAATCAGCTTCAAATGAGCTAAAGCTAATTCATATCACTCAAAAAACGTAATAACATTTATAGGAAAAATACATAATATTTACCTTAACATGAGAAAGAAACGAGATGGAAGATCACGGTACGCAAAACCACGAACCATTGAAAGTTGCGCAAACGCTTACATAAAAGTAATATTTTTAAAAAACAATTGAATTTTACACCATTCGCTATTCGCTCCTTCATCATCATTAGACAACATTTACCCCAGTAAGTAAAAAAAATCTTTTACATTGCTACTGTAACACAAGAAAATAACAAACAATAATTTCGTTATGTTTCGGTGTGACGGCCAGCTTCAGTCAGGACCATAACATTAATACGTCCCGTACCCTTTCCGTTATTCCATAGACCCCCACTTTGTTAATTTTTTGCCCTACGCACCTCTATATCTCAAAACTGGAAGGTGTGCAAACAAAACATTATTAAGCGCTACAATAATTTATGATTTCCTTGTTGTTTTTTAGGGTTTCTTACTTAACTACCCGAAAATAAAGAACCTCTATTTTTGTATTGGGTTGTTTTGGCATTTGTTTTGTATTTATTTGGTGGAGTGATATCTAGGAGGTAGGCAATTTAAATATAATCTGAGTTTATTTTACTTTTTTTTTAGTATAAGTTGCTGTTTTATGAGTGTAAAAACAGAAGCCGTGTAAGGTCTGAATATTTGACAACAGAAAGTAACTCTAAAATGTTTAATTTTAGCGTATGTATGAACTTGTCTCTGTTGTGAAGGAAAGTGCTTGGCAAGACGTGCAATAGTTGGAATACCAGTTATGAATCTGACGATGGTACCAAAAATGCCAGATATGATATTAGTTAAGAGACTTTTTTTACAAAAAAGAAAAAAACGCGTGAGGTGTCTTTGGGACACTCGGTTGAAATGAAGTTCCTTTCGATATATATAAATATATTAAATGAATTAAATAGATTGTATCAAAATATATAGTAAATATTGTAAAAACTAAAAATTTAAATTGGGCCATCTGTGAAAGTAGACTCCACAGAAGGCGTAAATAAAATAAATCAACTCACGGTCAGCATTTTTCGTTACGCTAACAGATTATTCCGTCTCGCCGGCGGTGGCTATATATATATGTATGTATGTATATATATTAAGTAAGTATCTGTGGTAGCTGTTATATAAAGGTGAGAGACCTGTTAATACAGTATCTCTTCATATAAAAGTTGACCACCTAAAATTATAAAGAAAGTATCATTAAATATTAACAAAATCTTAGAACCTTCAGTAAGTTTCTCGTCTCAGTCCACCAAGTGGTTGAATAATTAATAAACACTGCTTTAAAATATTATACAATTAAGTGTCAAAACTTGACACTAAAAATCTAGGGTTCTGACAAGGACGGCAGTTTTCATTGAAGTTTCCCGGGATGGATCGTGTCCGAGCTTGACTGTAATCTAAGAGTTCTTTAGATAGAAAGGGTCTCAAGTGAAGAAATTACAGCGATTTGAATGAAATGGAGTAGTGTTATTAATTTCATATTAAGTTGATTTGAAAGTTGTGAAAGTATTTGTTCACTATGCTCTCACAGCCCAAATGATCAAATAAACATTGTAGCATAGGCACTGCGAAAGTGTATGGCGCTTCTAGTGTTATATGTAACAACGCAAGAAAAATGTAGGCCATAGCTGTACATACTAATTCAGGCATAAGCATATGTCTTATTATTCATTCGGACACGTTCGGATAGTAAGGGTATTAACTGTTTAAGTATAGAGCTTACATAATATTAAAATGTTACTAATATATTGTCTTGTATTTTTATTGTATAAATCTCGTTCAATAATATTGTAATAAAAAAATATATAAGAGGCTCGCCACCGCTCATGGCTTGCGCCGGCTGCTCGTAAGGCCAGCAGGATATCTCATAAATAAGGTAAGCGATACACGCCGGGCACTTTTTGTGGTTAATAGATTGCGCGCACATGATGGACGTACCCGACATGGTAATAACAGCCTTATTATAAACATTCAAACATAATTGGACATTACATTTGTTTTATTATTATTTATCATAATTTAAAATTATGTTGAGAGGTTTAAAAAAATGATAATATTTAGAGACACAGTGATATCTAGAGCGAGCCAAAGTAAGGATAGCTTGTACTATGGACTCTAGACCACGATAAATATTTAACAGTGTCTCTCTCTGTGGCATCATTGCTCCTAAATGGATAGACCGATTTTGATTTCGTTTTTTTGTTTGAAAGGTGATTTGATGGAGAGTGTTCCTAGCTAGAATTCAAGAAAATCTGTTTAACCATTCGAAGATCATTAGCTCTTTTCTAGTCCTCGTGGAATTTTAAACTTTAATTTATACTTGTATTAACAACTGACATACACATTAACACATCCAGACCACATGCATATAGACTATAGATAGACATATATCTTGAAATATTTGCACTCAGCGGGAACCAAAACCTAACTCTGACATTGCATTATGCAGTACCGCCACGCTAAATAGATCAGCACAAAATATGGCATAATATACATTAAGGAGCTTCAGGGATCATACCCAATAAGAACTAACCACTATGCAAGTGTTGGTTTTTAAATTCTATTTTATTCCTGTCGCATAGCTTAATATTTACATTCCAATTAACCAACCAAGCAACCACATAATTATTCGAAGTATTTACCGTTGAAGCTGCGAGACTAGAACGTGTGCTCTATTCGCTTTTCGCTCTCCCATAAATATTAAATAGCGAAGCTTGAAGCCGACAGTCTCGCGGCCCGGACTAGATGCAGACATAAATAGGTTACCCTGTAAAGGTTTGTCCGTCACCGGAAAACGCTATACTTTAATCCACAATAATATGTTGTCGATGGGCTTAACGACAAAAATTAAACTAAAGATTCGATTTGAGGCAATAATTATAATTCTAACCAAGAATTTTGTAGTTGAGGCTGCAATTCAGCTTGGCTATTATTTTGTCTCTGCTTTAAAAACGTTTTATGTACTAAAAACTGATACTCTACTGCTTACTGTTAAAATACCTACTTGTATTTATTTCTATCATTTCATACAGATAAGACACAATGTACATTCTTAGGCTTCTTCTAAAACCCCATAATATTTCAACTCAATTTCTAAAATAAAACTGGAACAATCTCACTATGCCATTATGGTAATATACATACCACCGACAATATCTCTCACCTAGTTTACGATGTGGAATCGAATCTTCCCACTAGTGGGCTTATTTACAGATAGATGAACGCTCGATGGTGGGACAAATCTAATAAGTGCTATGTCACCGAAAGAAATCTGATATTTTCGCACTTTATTCTTATAATAGGATAGAGTATTAGCGGGGGAGATATTGACTTGCGGTGGGCGGCTGATAGAGTAAATAATAGGTATAAAAATTTACTACGTTGCCGAAAAGAATGAAAAATAGATAACTGCGCCTAATTTAGGGGGATGGGGGTTCATTTGGACAAAGAGGGAAACAAGTGAGAAGGTATTATATTTAATAGTTGACGAGTAGAGTTAAAAATAGCATAGTATAGCATATGATATTCCACTAAAACGATATGGTAAAGTATTTTAAGACTAATATAGAAAAAAAAGGGAATTTGAGAAGGGTTGACCGAAGAACAAGTGAAAGGCAAATTGTATGTAGGGGAAAAAATTAAATAATATAATGTAATGATGATGTATACAATATAATGTAAAATAATAATCCATTTATTTCAGAATATATCCATAATTCGTTAGTATACAATTGACCTAAATAGCTATGATAGTACATGTAATTGGCATAAATAATTAATTATAGGACTGTCATGTCTGTCCGCAATGACACTCATTAGACGGTTAGGGCTACCACGTATCCTCTCCAGCAGTGAAGCCGCTCGCTTTCGCCTTATTGCTACGAAACCGTCTGTGTGAGCATCGGCGAACATGCCAGAGGCACTGCACCACCGTGGCAGCCCCAACAGCATCCTGAATGCATTGTTGTACTGGACCCGAAGAGCACTAATGGTCTTTTGCGTACAACTGGTCCAAAGACTGCACGTGTAAAATGTCTGACAATACGCTTTAAAAAGCGTCAATTTTACTTCACACGTGAAACGTGCAAACCTTCGGACCAGCATGTTGCTTCTAACCGCCAGTGCTCTTCGTTCCCGTTCGACATCTACATCGTCCTTCATATTTGACGTTACTATATGTCCAAGATATTTAAACTGTTGAACACGATTTAAGATCCCGCCAGCTAATGTAAACGAAGGTAAATGAACTGACGATTTATCACCGAAAACAAGAACTTCACTTTTCTTCGCATTGTATCTTAAACCGTGCTCAACAACATATCTCTCACACACCTGTATTAGGTTTCTCAGACCATTGACTGAAGGGCTTAGTAAAGCCATATCATCCGCGTAGCTTATGTTGTTAAAGGCTACTCCATCTATATAACAACCTGAATTCATACAGCTAAGTTCACAAATAAGCGCATCAATATATAAATTGAATAATATTGGGGAAGTTAACCCACCCTGTCTGACCCCACATTGCAATCTATATTCATCTGATAGCTCATCTGACCATCTTACATCATTTACTTGGTGCTGATACCAATATTTAAAAATGTTAATTATCCCTAAGGAGTTATTTCAATTTAACATTTTCGACATAGCTTTTCGTAATTTACCATGTCGAAAGCTTTGGACATATCAAGAAAACAAGCATACACAGGAGTTTGCCTGTTTGTGTAGTATTTCACTGTCTCTTTTAAACATAAGATTGCCGTTTCGGTCGACAGTTCCTGTCGAAAACCATGCTGTGCATCGTGCAACGTGATACGCTTTTGAAGGAAAGAGTTCAGAAGACTATAAATATAAAAAAATTTAGCTATTATAGTGGCCAGTGATATTGACCTGTAATTTAATTTATCAGATATGTCACCTGTTTTATTTTTAGTGATAGGCACAACAATTGTTTTCATCATATCACTGGGCAAGTATGAATGCGAAATACATAAATTATACAATAACGCCAAGACTCGAGGTAGATGTCTACCAGCATATGTTAAATGTTCCACACTGAGCCCATCATGACCCGGAGACTTGCCACGCTTCATCTGAGATATGGCATTTTAAATCTCCCTGGCAGTAAGCAGGCGAAAGAGATCTGTGGTAAATGTTTTTCCAGTAACAGGTCAACTGTTAATTAGAATAACATAAAGTCCATAAGTTTTTCCAAACTTGGAGCTTCAACAAAAAAATGATACAATGTTCTTTTTTATTTACTCCAATCACATAAACTAACAGCGAGGTAGGACGCCACAAAATCAAATCTTATAGTCAGTTGCTAAAGCTTCAATCAAAAAATTCGGTAACAAATCTTGAGCCAAACTTCATAAAATTTGATAGGACCAATATTTTTTTGAACCAAAGCGAACCCATCTCAACTTTGCAGCTACATCCATCAGCTGGATGAAGACGTTATTAGCGTCGCTTTTCGTTTTCGTATTATTTTAATCAACGCTACGCTACAAAAATGTTCAATAACGTAGCTCCACACAGAGCTTTGACAGCGTTCACGCATAGCTGGGGTTTTTGTTATGTCTGTGGTACAAGTTGTGAGCGGATACGGTGGCGAAAGAAATAAGTCAATTAAAGCAAATACACGTATAAAAATACTATTCTTTGACCTATTTTTTACATTGGCATTCAAAAAGATGTTATGAAAATATATTTTAAACTAACAAAATTATAAGAATAACCTTTCTTTACAAAATCGTACATTGTTTGTCTGTCTGGTACGACGCTATAGTATCATCTACCCCAAAATAAGAGGCTTCTTATACAGTAAAATGTTCTGAATTGAACTCAGCGCTAGCTATCATCATCAGTGACAGTTACGTTGATTATCTTATGTCCAATATAAAACATATTTTGTTCTGTAGATGAGCTTGGGTATGATTGAGTTTTTAAGTAAGAGCATAAAGTCTAGTATAGTTATGACATAAAATTATAATGTTTTATTCTGTAAGAATGTTGAATTACTACTGCCGCTAAATCGGCTCCGCTGTTGCTTGTACATTGGCATCTTAACCGCTACACGTTTACGCGTTTAAAACGCTTTTACATCTGAGTTATTTTTTAATAAATACCCCGTCCCTCTGGCACCCCAGCCATAATCATTGCTAATATTAAAAACATCTGCTTATACAAAAATGTTGAGTTTTTTTTCGTTCTGGCATGAGCTAGTGCGTATATTCAGTAAATATAATGAAGCTTAGTAAAAGAGTTTCAAGTGTCCATCTTAAACATATTTATATAAAAATCAATGTCTGTTTATAATTATGTATTTACACGGGAATTAACGCGATCACGAAATAGGTAATAATAATATTTTATATTTGAGCTGCCAAAATGACTCTGCCCCGCCTGATGGAAAGCACAAGCAGAATCCAAGAGTGGTGGTCACTATCCTCACTGCAAACAAGGACAGTGCAGCATGGTGACCAGCACAATGGCGGCCTAGTGAGATGCTTTTCACGCCCCGCTTAAAGGGGCTTATTACATATTAGATGTGTAACTCGGGACTGTCGCGATAATATTTATAAGACGAATCGCGATAATATTTAAAAGGTACAATACCTCTTGACCTGACGTTTCACTCGAATTGTACCGATCGTGGTCAACAGTATACCTATGAATTGCCTGACGTTTCGATCAGGTTGCATTGGCCGTGGTCACAGGCTGACTCAGCGGCGGAGTCAGCCAGCGCGTTAATTCCCGTGTAAATACATAATTATATCATGGAACGCGAAAGATTCACAGTCAATGTCTGTTTGTTCGTAATGCGCTGCCGTACCGTTCATCTGATCATCATGAATTTCTGCAAACTCGTTGCCAGGGATACAGTGAAGGAGATCAGGTACCTTCCATATAGAAAAAAAAGGTTTCCGAGAAATGAAAAATTGTGCTTGCGATTATTCCTTTTTAAAATGCCTCTTGAAAAACACACACATACACACAAATATGTTTAGAATTCAACAATTCCTTACTTTGAACGAGTTTCCTGAGTTTAAACGCAAAAAAGATTTTGAATAGAAACTTCTTTAGAATCGTTGTGATTTCAAAATTCGATGAAACGAAAAACTCATACTGAACAGGGGTCGTCCATTAATCACGTGAAGCTCGCAAGGGGGGTGGAGTTCCGAAAAAATCACGAAATATCACAAGTGGGAAGGGGGGGGGGGGGGTGGTAGGTTAGTGAGATATCACGTGTATTTATCTTTTCGTTGAACGCGCGATTTCTAAACCGAAAAGCAGTGCGTGACTGTAACTCACAGTTGCCATGCAGTGATTTCCCCAGTCTCCGCTCATTAGTCGCCAGTAAGCCTTAATTTTCACCTGATTACCTTCCTTTATTATTTTTAGGTCAGTCAGAAACAATCTTCAACCGTAATGTCTGTTTACCGTAGTGTATTTATCACGGTGCTTAATTTCCCAGCATTAGATTATAATATGTTTATTTAAAGATAATATTCTGTGATTTTAAAGACACTTTGTACTAAAAAAAATACACGTGATTTTGGGAAGTATCACCAGGGTCCAAAAAGATGATAAAAAACATCACGTGATTAATGGACGACCCCAAAGAGACAAACATATTCATAAAAAAGATTTAGCCTGCGAGAGAACGAGATAGAATACAAGTATACAGTGTTTCCTATAACCTTCGTATGCTAGCACGTGTCTTAATGCCTGCGTACTACGAAGCTTTAGCAAGCAAAAGTAAGCAACATTTTTTTCTGATGCCCCAATTTTATAAACATCGTGAAATACTATACAACATTTTAAATTTTATTAAAATCGTCTAACGCTCTCCATGTGGCCTTATACATTGTCGTGAGATATTTTGGCGTCATTTTGGCAAGTGTGCGGGATTTCAGAAACTTACTTTTAGAAACACGGAATTGTGCCGAAAAGATTTGAGTACCGTTTTTGTAAATAATATGTAGGGACGGTATAATCAATCACGTTATTGAAATTTTGTACCCATAGTTTTTTTTTGTGGTAGGTAATAAGTATTTGGAAAAGATAAATAAGTGTTTGGATTCATCATAGAAATTTGTCTTGTATGACATTTTTAACGAACAAAAAAAAAGGAGAATCTCAATTCGACCGTATGTATATTTTTTTATGTAGGTTCAGTCCTCACTCCGTTATTTATGAACCTATTTTGATGATTCTCAAGGGTAGTCCCATGTCAAGGAAATCAGGATCTGATGATGGGATCCTGATAAAATTGAGAGAAACCCTCGAAAATTGAAGGAACGAATAGTGTTTGGGTATTTGCGTTTAGGAATCATGAAGCTGAGCTGATGATGGAAACCATTTTTTTCCTAAACAATCAGAAGTTAGATATAAAAACTGTAGTTTTAGGGACAGAAACCACTTTATGCTTTAAAGAAAAGATATTTGATAGCCTTTTAAAGTATTGAGTATTAAATATATTAAAATATAGTAGTTGTCAGAGTAATAAAAGATGACGCAAGCCACAAAAGATCATAAAATAATAATCTTTTTAACAAAAAATTCAACAGATGAAAAGAACTAGAAAGCAAACAATAAATATTACATAAACTATCAAATTTTATCTAAACTAATTTTGAGTCGGCGCCAAATAATAAAATCATAAATTACCTGCGTAGAGCTTTTTCTAAGTACATATAATATTTAGATAATTAATCAGTTTTGTCATCTATTATAGTTTACCCCTATTTTTTATGAATTAAATACGAGTTTTGGTGTGGCGACAACAGGTAGGCATTTAACGAATCTCGAATATAGCAACAGCACCACCTATAAATTTTAATATGGTATCTAAACAATTATTTCGATAACATTGCCTGAATTTACAATCGCAATGAAACTCTTCAAACAGTCTCTAAGTTCCACTACATTACCCCCAACTAAAAAGTTAAAGCTACAATTTGAAGTACGTTCCCAAGGAGCATTGGCGCGAACACGTCTTCCTATCAGCTCATAATAGAAGGATTTATTGAACGCAAATTGCCGGAGCGACATCCACGAGATTGTCTTACGCGACTCTCAAAGTTTAAAGGCAAATTTTCAGCTATTTCTAGCGCTGCGAAATGTTGATGGAGCGGGGAAGAAGAAACCTATTGATCGTTTAGAATTGGGTGAACGATACTTTGTGACATGGATGTTACTTTTTAAACGGATACAAATGGAAAGGGCTTTTTAATTCGGTTGATATGTTTTGAATGCGATCAGATGTTCTTGACGATAGGAGTAAGAAATAAAATGAACTGCCGCTCAAGGATACATAATGAAACACGCTTAGTGGTTATTCACAGACATTATATACATAAGAGATGGCGCTAGTAGTATTTGAAATTCATTATTTTGATATTAATTCTAACAATACATACATAATATTAATGGTTTATATCTTCTAGATATCTTCTCGATTCCGGGAAGCCCGACTGAAGTAGTATCAGTGGCATCTCAAATTACTGTTTGAGATGCTCAAGCAAACAAATTCTAAGCAGATATACATACTCATACTTAAAATTTGTTTGCTTGAGCTCCATGGAGGCCTCTCCATGAATGGGATTGGCAATACGTGAATAACACCATACCACTATAGCCGTGACTTGTGTGATCTCTCTTAAGTACATTTCACGTGTTTTAAGAAGATCATTGCATCTACGCATAAGAACTGGACATTACTGGACAATCAGTCCGGATGGGAGCACTTGGTTACTTGGTGGTATAAAAAAACAGTGACAAAAGATTTTGGAGCCATAAATAGACGTATCAATCGCGCCTTGGCTCTTAACTGAATAAAAATTTTTTACTCATAATAACCAAAAAGTAAGGTAGGGGCCTATTATATAAATTATATCACCCTACAGGAAACATGGTAAATCCATTCCACATAAAATATTGAATAATCTGTAAAATCCCGTTGGCGAAGGCATCGCATCATTTGACGTTTCCCGATGCCGGGAATGCCCGTTTCCCCCGGGACGGGGTAAGCCCGTATTCTTCTATTTGCATAGATGAATATTGTCGCGCACAAATGTGTTTGTGCGAGTACGCGTGTGTTGATTCCTTAGATGGATGATATTTTCGTTTCTTGGGGCATTTACGAGGGTTTTTCTCGTAAATGTTTTATTTTTATGGAAATTCTGTGGTCCATTGTTATTCAACGCGTATGCTTTATTACTTTTAATGGTATGTTTGTTGCTATTTTTATTTTTCGTCATAGGATTGTAAGAGTAGTTTTTTTGGTGTTGGTAGGTCACTGATGAACGAATAACAGTTAATCTGCACCCACACGAATTGGAATAAAGTGCCATGTTATAGTAGTAGAGTTATAGATTCGAATTCAGTACGAGGTATGTTTTTTTCGCAAGTCAGATGTAGCTGAACATTTATTATGTGAATGTAAGATTTAACACACACACACGACACGGCACAGAATGAACCTTTTAATGCGGGAGGTGTACTAAAAAAAAACTAGAATTGACTGAGAGAAGAATACAAAAGCATTTGAAATATTGTTTAATATTATTTTTAAAGGTCTGAAAATATTTGAAAAGGCATGAAAGTTACAAGACGAACTGACTGATAGATAGACTTTTAATAGCTTAATAATCGCATCGCTTTTGATACCAACATAGGTCGTTCTCCTAGATGTTGTCTTACATGTGTTGTAAGTTCAACCCGAACGGTCTGATGTGTTCTCCATCTTGTCAAGCCCTTGACGTGTATCAACCATAAACATAGTATGTAGTATGTTTATGGTCTCAACTAACTCATCCAGACCTAGTGAATAACGGGTTTGTTCTGTTTGCTATATGTATATACAAAAATACCTAATTTTAGAAGATATATCTTAATATCTCACATGCGAGTCCCGTAGAGTTGCAAACGTCCATAGGATACGGTAACCGCTTATTATCAGGCAGGCCAGTTGCTTGTTTGCCACCGACGTGGTATAAAAAAAAACCTATCAGCCTATCTCTGCTGGTGTCAGCTTACCAACTTGAAAGTATATAAAACTGTAGCCCGTGGCTTCACTCGTGTAATACCTAGTTATTTTGTCTATCCCTCGGGAACAATACTTATGTCCTTTTATGTTCTTTTGACAACGTGTATGAAAACTTCATGATGATCGGTTCAGTAGTTACGGCGTGAAAGCGTAACAAAGAAACAAATATGTACTTTAAATTATAAAAATTAGGTATGTTCGTGGAAGAGTCATGCTTCGGCACGTATGGGCTGGGCCGACCGGAGTGATACCACGGGCGCAGAAAACCGGCAGTGAAGCAATGGTTTCATTGCTTTTCGCCGTGTGAGTGAGGTTAAAGAAGGTCCTCACCCTTCCCTCTCCCCCTTTCCCACTCTTCCCCTACTCCCACCTTAAAGGCCGGCAAGGCACTTGTAACTCTTGAATTGCAGGGGCTTATGGGCCGCGGTAGGCATTTACCATCAGGTGACCCGTCTGCTCGTTTGCCCCTATACCATAAAAAAAAAAAAAATTTGATATGCTGTACGTGTATTCATTATTAAAAATCGTAGTAAACAAGTTTAATTTGACCCTGCAAATGAAACTTTATTTTTAAACATAACCGGACGCATTTTTTCTCTAAAAATTGAAATCTTTACACCTCTTTTATGCAAGTACTTGAAAAGCGGTTTCATCTGAACTTGTTACACCGAAAATAGAAAAAAAAAATCTTCATTTCTAAGTTACAAAGCAAGTCAAGGTCACCATTTAAAAGTACCCGTGAAATGTAAGAGGCACCCTTTGTGGCAAGTGTCATTCAGAAAATACCACTTTAAAACCACAGCTCAAAATAAAATATTAAGCGATTTTGAACTTTAAGATTTATGGGGTAAGATAGTGGTTAGTTTATTAGGTGCCATAGTGACGTGGTAGGGGTCATTTTAATGCGAAAGTAGGGTAAGATTAAGTCGCAGGTTTTTATGTATTACCTTACCTTTGAATTTCCTTTGATTAAGGCTGGAATTTCAATGTTTTAGATTTAACAATTCATAGGATTTCTCCACAAAATAAAACTTATTTGTGCATACGTTAGAGATAGAAGTTACACTGTGACTGTGTTTTACTATAGCCTTAAGGTCGATTTTTCAATGCTCAGATAAACGGGATAAAACTATACCACGTATAAATGAATTAGACTGTTTAACGGTCTTGATATTTAAGGATCTATTTTTCAATCGATATTTATTCCATGGATAGCTATCTGGCCGAATAATACCAACCACGCGTTAGGTGCCCATTACACGGTAGGTTTTGCTGTCAGTTTTGCCACAATCAAAACAGTGATTAACGAATAATCTATCGTCAAATGCAGTGATTGACGGTTGCATAATGAGAATTTAATGTCGATATTATTTCATCAATCATTAACGAACATCCGTCAATCATGACTTTTGGTAATGATTGACCTTTGCATGAGCGGCTAATGGACGCCTTACTAACTTTAGAGAGGTGAAACAAATATTTTGAAAACACGAGTGTTAGAGCAGGACATTATTTTTTCTTTCAAGCAGATGTCATTCTTTTGTTTGTTTATTCCTTTTTTTACTTAGAGTTTATGTTTGGCTGTTCTGGTTATGTAACAGCAGGTATTATATACATCCTAATGCATACAGTGTAATAAAGGCCCTATAGGTATAGTACAATTAGCAGTAATCAAGATGCAATTCGTTCGAAATTTCAGACAAACAAAAATGTATCCAATACCTACTAATCTATAGGTACTAATATAATAAAGCTGAAGGGAATTTTGTTTGATTATGTGTTTCAACGTGCTAATCTCTGGAACTACCAGTCGGAGGTTATAGGCTATATAACATCATAGTAAGCCCCTCAGTAGCAGAGCAGTTTCCATACACGTGGGTGAATTCTGCGTGAAACGGCTTCATATTAATCTTAATAATATTATAAAGGTTTGTGAAAATGGATGTTTGTTTCTCTTTCACGCGTAAACGGTTGAACGGATCCGGATGAAGTTTGGTACAGAGATAGATTATAGCACATAGGCTAAAAAATGTCTTATTCCGAAAAAAATTACTATTCCCGTGGGATAGATGTCACCAAGTTTTCCACGCGATCGAAATTTTACAAAGACGACAGTGAGTTTGTTTGTTTGTCTATTACTTCACGCTATAACGACTTAACAGACTATCATGTACTTTTTCACAAATGTTGTAAGGGTCACATAAAAGGACAGGCAATATAGGACAGTCTTCCACCCAGAAAAAGAATTATTTTCGCGGGAAAGAAAAATGACTTTTACGCGAGCGGAGCCGCAGGAGAAAGCTAATTGGGTTATGGGTTCTAAAACGATATCACACACATTTTAAACAATTAAACTAGTATTTGTTTTAAAAGGCCACATACATCAGTCAATAGGGGAGATGACTCATGGCTTAACGGCGGCAGTGATGGAGCATTAACTGGCCTGTTGTTCTGGTGGTTAGTGACCCTGACTGCTAAGCCAGAGAACGTGGGTTCGATTCCCACCCAGGACAAATAATTGTGTGATGAACATGACCATTTGTTCTGTGTCTGGGTATTATTATTTAGAAATATATAAGTATGTTTATCAGCAGTCTGGTTACCATAGTACAGGCTCGGCCTAGTTTAGGATCAGACGGCCGTGTGTGAGATGTGTTAATTTATTATTATTATTATCTGGATGCAAATTGTCATGGGTTCACTTCCCGCTTGGTGCAAATATTTGTATGCATGAATATATCTATCTACATTGATCTGGTTATTTCTATGTATGCTTGTATTGACTGAAAATGAGAAGAAAGAAAGAAAAAAAAATCCTAGACACTTAAGGCACAATAATTATAGTATAACAAACTTACGCCTAAAAACAATAACCAAACTATAAGATGTGTACCTCACGTGCCTAACGAATAGAATCTGGTTCAGCATTAATACAACAAAATAAAGGTTTTACATATGGTATGTTTAAGACTGTTCTAGAATTCATAGTATAAAAACTATGGCTTACCCTAATCAATTAATAAATTTGTTAATTTCAGTTTTATTATAATATTGCAATGAAATGAACTCTGTCATAGTTGCCTTAATAAAAGATTAGTACCAATATACCACATTATTTTTATTACGATCATAACATTTACAAACAAAGCCGTTCTAATAAAACACATTAGCGAAAACACATAAACATAAACTTTTAATTAAAACGCACAATCACACCAACACCAAATCTAATTACCAGCTAGAGAATAAACTTCGGGTATTTCCGTAAAACTTCGTGACATCTCGGGCCGAATAATCACACGAACAGCAATAAAAATTAACCGATATAAATTGGAAGGGTTAAAAAAATACCTGCGGTATTAGAAAGGGTTGGAACCGAAAGGGCTATTACAACGGGCAGCTCTGGCGTGTTCTCTTTAAATTGGTCAGGGTGACCGATGCGGATTAGCTATGGTAAATAAATACTGAGGGTAAAAAGCCTCCCTTTGGTTATGGCCTATTGTTATTCGAGATTACACGATGTTTACAGTTCACGTTTTGTTTTCTGTTTAAATGCGTCGTGTGGTATGTAAAAAAAAACCAGATTGTCTTACACACGATCTATAATCGTGTGTAATTAAGACAATCTGCATATTTTTTTTAAGCACACGACTTTCCGCCAGTTGGTGAACGGTTACCGATGCTTTTAACTTTTCGCAATACGAAAGAAAGAAAGGATTTATTCGACAATATTCAATATACATTATAATACCAGTGGTAGAACTCTTCCTCCGCGTCTATAGAACTCTTATGATCCTACTCAAGAGCCAACAATTTGTAGTGTGCTACTAGTGCAGTCTTATTGCGCCATTCAAGCAATTTTTTTTTTTTGTGCCCTTTTACTTTATAATAATTTTCGATTTTTTTTGTAATCAAATTTATTTGTAAAATTATTTTAACATATACTCAATCCTTTGAAGATTTCAGAAAGGTTCTGGTTGCGTTGGTTTTGGTTCTGGTTGGTTCAAGGTTACTTGGCCCATACTATTGGCCATTTCGTTACCATACTTTTATGTCAAAACGCATCGAAGTTTCAAGTGTTACCATGCAGTTGACGTAGTTCTTATATCAGACAGACTAAAAGAACAGTCTATAGCAGATAGGGTCTAGAAACATAATTATTGCGTCCATCAAGAATGCAACCGAAATCAAGTTCATTTAGATAGATAGATAGATAACACTAGATTTGTACATTTGCACTTTACAGTGGAAGATACATATACATAATAATGTTAAACAGATAATGTACAAAGGGCGGCAAAATCGCAAAACTAAATTAAGTTACTAACTGATAGCAAATCTTACTAACGATAATGTAAGATCGGTTAGGTAGGTATACAATATTTCTTGTCCATGTTATTAAATACCACAGTCGCTACTTGCTAAGACGAGATACCGCACCCCTAGTATTTCATAAATACTTATTGCAAACATTTTACTTTTGAAAAGGAGTATAAATTTATTATTATATTAATTTTACACTCTACTTATTCTACTTATTCTACTTATTCTACTTATTCTACTTATTCTACTTATTCTACTTATTCTACTTATTCTACTTATTCTACTTATTCTACTTATTCTACAAGGGTAGCCAAGCTCTTTTTTGCGTAGCATCATTTTACAAGAAAATGCTTGCTTTGATGAAAACAGGGCGCTTATGAACTAAATTTGAGGTGTTGACACGATCAATTAATAATGGCTTTATATATTACTAGCCGATGCCCGCGACTTCGTTCGCGTGGAAATTTAGGTGAAATCTATCCCACGGGAACTGTACATTTTCCGGGATAAAAGTAGCCTATGTCCTATTCCAGACTATAATCCATATCTGTGCCAAATTATATCAGGGTCGTTAAGCAGTAATTACAACTAACAAACATCCATCCTCACAAACATTCGCCTTTATAATATTAATATGATTATGATCTAGAATTTTAATAATAATACTACTCATAGAGAAATGTAGTCTTTCTGCGCCGGGGTCACTAGAATTTGAAGGTATAAGCATCGGTACCATAAGAGGGGGAGTGGGGGGGAGGTGTGTTGCCACTCATTTGTGAATTCAAATCAGTGCATTTAGTTAAATAAAAATTGAAACCTCCCGAAAACACATTTTAACACGTAATATCGATTAACTCTAGGTCTCACTCTAAAATATAGTAAGCATTTATTTTATCTAATTATTTAAAACCCGAGTTTTGAATTGCTGCTTCACTCCTGTGTTACTTCACGCGAACCAGGTATATTTTTTCCTATACAAGTTAACCTAGGTCAGACTCTAGTACATCAACTATTAACTATGCAAACAAATTGCACTCCGTTGCTCATTTGCTGTATAAAAGAAGAAAAAACAATCAAACAAACTTTCGCTTTTATAATATTCGTGTTTTATACTTACTTTTCCAAAAAACTAACTACTCACAATTACTCGTTGAAGAATATAATTTTAATAAAAGCAAGAACAATTATTTGATTCCGAGTATGAAGTCTAACAAGAGCACAAAATGTACAACTAAGCATTAAAATGTAATAATAATTAATATTATAGTACGGGTAGGTAACGAGCATATAGTGTTGTAGATACACGGGATTAGAACCTTAACACATTGTTTCAGATCTGGTTAGTATATTTATTTATTAGGATCTCCACCAAAAGATTTACACAATTAATGACAATAATTGACAACAAGGGGTATTGAGTTGGTGTACTCCTTTACTTACAGGAGACCACAGCTAGCACAATGGAAAATATATAAGAAAATATAATAAATCAACCAAGCGAACAAAGTTCCAAGTTATAAAAACAATTTAAATATTGACAACTCCCGCATTAGGAATACTCCTGTGTCACGGGGGGCTTCACAAACATTCAAACAACGGACACAAAGGACACCAGACTCGGGACAACTATTTGTGGATCACACAAATTTTTGTCCCGTGTGGGATTTGAACCCACAACACTCGGGGCAGCGTAGTGGCGAGGTGACCACTTAAACAATTGCGCCATCCGTGAAGTCAAATATTTTAGAAATAAATAAGTTATATAAAAGTAACAAAAAATAAAATTAAAATTTTAACAATTAAAACAAACTTAGTAAAATGTTCATAATTGTGTACAAAATTATGTACATATTGTATACATGTGTACATGCGCTTTAAGAAATTTCCAAGGTAAAGTTTTGAACGGGGCCGTGTTTACTCAAACTGTAAAGAATTTACCCATACTGTTTAAGTTGCAGACAAGCAAACAGCTTATTCCACGGTAATCATCATTGGTAGTCTAAGGACAAGAAGGCTGTTTGTAATCCTGTAAAAAAGTTATAAAAAAGTTTGTTGCATTGGAAGCAGGAGAACATTTTGAATTTGTTGTCATTTTAGTAGTACCTTTAGTTCTAGCCTCTGTAGAAGAATTTACTCGTAATTATAAACCTACATAAGTTGTAGTAGTTATAAAACCCGACATAATTTTTAGTTTATTCTTAGGGATTAGCTGTCATTTTGGAATACTCGATATTTCACTTGGAATTGATTTACAATAGGTTTAGAAGCTTGTAAAGAAATGCCAACGCAATACCTGTTTACCATGAAATATATATATTTTTTTTTTTATGGTATCGGGGGCAAACGAGCAGACGGGTCACTTGATGGTAAATGACTACCGCCGCCCATGGGCATCAACAACTCAAAGAGTCACAAGTGCGTTGCTGCCCTTTAAGGTGGGAATAGGGGAAGAGGGGGAGAGGGGGTAAAAGCGGGAAGACGGGAGAGGGGGAGGAGAGGGGGAGAGGGGAAGGAGAGGGGGAGAGGGGAAGGACGGAAATAAGGGAGAGGGAAGGGTTAGGGCTTCCGGTAACCTCACTCACGGGGCGAAAAGCAATGCAAGCGTTGTTTCACTGCCGCTTTTCTGTGAGGCCGTGGTATCGAGCGGAGTCGAGCCGGCCCATACGTGCCGAAGCATGGCTCTCCCACGTAAATTATTAAAGAGATGACATCTACTGTAACATTTTTGTTTAACAATGTTACCGGACTTTTATAATAATAATATCTTAACAAATAAAAGGCATATTCTTTGTACTATTTTATAAGAAAGTATATAATATACGTATGAATTATAAGATAACAAAGGCGCCAAAGAACACATTGAATATGATAAAGCAAAAATTGTGACAGTTTAACTATAGATAATATTACCACGGTTTAACCGTACGCCCCGGGATTAAAGTCCCGGAAAATCGGAGAGCACGTGAGGGTACAGAAGCCTGTTCACATCACTAGCTCTGACCTTTTACTTTAATATTCATATTATTTGGGGGAGGGCAATGAAAATTTAACGCGGAGAAGTAATTATGAAACCGAATGAGATGAGGGTTCCACTGCCCAACACGTTACGCTTGTTACACCAATCGATATTTTAGCGTTTTGATATTGATATTGTATGAATACTTGGTATTTAGTACTATACTGTTTTATAATTTAAATTGTTAGCTTAAGATTATCATAATGAGTAGTGTTTATGGAAAAATTATCACAACATAATATACTAACGAAATTAATAAAATTGATGCAAAATTAAAGGAACATTGTGAGCTGTGCTTAGGTCGTACCTAGATAATAATATTTTTTTCTTCGGATAGCCGAAGTCGTCCACGTAACACAAAAATAGGTTTGAATTATTAATAGTCAAAAATATTATTTTATCTTTTCATGTGTTTCATAAAACGAATTAATAAACAGTATAGGACTACGGAAAAGGTTTCAGGAACTATCTTTTTAGATAGTTTAATAATTAACTTAGGGAATCAATTTTATTATCAACAACAATCAACTAATTCAAGCAAATTACTAATAAATTATTTATTAACATCAATTAATTTCATGCTACCTCATTCTTAATTCAGGAGACCGATACTGAATTTACGCCTGAAAATGATTACCCTTGGACCATAACCGACACTCGTTGCTATGAGAAAATTATCAGGCGTTGGATCAAATTGTACTCGAGCCACTAAAATTTTTATGCTAAGATTACTTTTGCAGCTCTAGAGAATTAAATTAAATATATATTATTTAACTTTATAATTTTATATACTGTAAATTAAACAGATGGTAAATTAAACTGTTTCAAATATGAGTGAATTGACGTTGAATATGTATAATATTTGAACAACTAGTCGTTTTGTTGTTTCTTCGTTTGTATGTGAATATTTCACATACAAAAAGTATTATAATATAAAAAAATCATAATACGGACACTTTTTGAAAGCAAAGTGATAATGACGCATACAATTCGAATTACACAGAATACACAGGTTTAGGTCATCTTCTTAAAACCTACATGGGTATACTTACTACTACAGAAGTATACTTCTAGATCATTTGTAGATTGTGTTTTATTTTATTCAAAGGCTTATAATTTTTAAATAAATTTTAAAACATCTGTTACCGCGGTTAGCAACGATCGTGCCAGGTATTTTCTTATGTGACAAGTGAGTTTATATCATTAGTACAGGGTTCGAATCCGCAAACTGTTGACTGCATGTCTAATGCCTTGGCTATTTCAATCATTTTCACTCTTTATCCACTTCTTTCTAACTGACAAGAATTCGCGAATGTGATTGCCAGATGTGGCAATATTGCATTCGATGTAGCTCACATGTTAGTTTACAGAATGGCAATTTAGGACACAAAATAGGTACCTAAATATTTTAAAAGTATAATTCAGCAGGCATTAGACTGCAAAGAAAACCGCGGACAAAAGCTCGCCTAAAGAGGAGCCGCGCAGTAACAAAATCCATCATCCTATAATGAAATTAAGCGAGTGAAAAATGTTGAAATGTAAAAGGTGACTGCTGGCTTCAGCTGTTAATTCTTCTTTGAAGCGCATCCTGGACAAAGTAAGTTGCAAATCGCATTATACGGCCTTTGTTGAGGCTGCCTCTAAGTTATATACCTACCTGCCTTGTACGGACACGTTTGATTTTGTTAGCTCGACGTTAGTTTTTGACCGGTTCGGTTTTTAAGTGGATTTTAACCTACCTCCACTCCTGGGTGTCGAATTTCAACATAAATAGTCTTTATAATGTATGTAGAAGGGATAAGGTTACACTGTAGTAATTTATTTATCTCACACGTTACCAGTGTTCACAACAACGTCTATCTTTTATTGTTAAATAATTATCTTTATTATGGTTGTAATTTAATGTGGGGTTGGGAGAAGTTAACTCCGAAACTAGTCAGTAAGTGTTTTTGAGTTTTAATGAAACATGCGGTTTTTTTTTTGGTTCTATATTTGTAATGATATATGAACTTGAGGGGTAACTCAAGGAAGTTAATTTTCTACGAACGGTTATGTTATATAATCATAATTTAGTCTTTGTTCTCAGGTTTGGGTTCTCATGACATTATTTCTGAATATTTTAATTGTAAATGATATTATTTAAACTGTTGAATAATTACATTAACTTATTATACCTATCTGGAGATTTTTTTGCAGGTTTTGTCACGCGTCCTTTACTAGTTATTTACAGCCGAAGTTGGATTGAAATCGTACTTAATATCGTTTCTATGTCGGCTAATAACTTTTATATCGCTATTCTGCTTTGGAAAATAAATTTATACAAATTAGACAAATTTTCAGTCGCATTATGATCATAAACATAATATTCACCTTGAAAAAGGTTTTTATGGAAACTACTTCGTAAAATTTGTAGGTTTGGATGTTTTTTGGTCTGACACTATTCCTTTCTGTTGCAATAACTCCACGTACGGCAAGGCACAGCATTCGTTATACAATAAAATAAAAAGTTTCCTACCCCTGATAAACGGACAGTGGTACAGAATACATTAATATAATTTATATGTCCCGATAAGGGGCGAGACTGTAAGTTATGGCGCCGAGTCACTAATTATGAGTTGAAAATTTAATAAAAAACACAGTTTTATTAATGTTTCGGTTTTATTGTATGTTATCTGTGTGTAAAATTGTCGTTAATCTTGTCAGTAAAGAGAATTTTCAGATATGCGAATGTTAGGGACTTGTAAAATTTTTTCTCCAAATTCTTGAAAGTCCGTTCGAAAAAAACGCATTTACTACATCATAACTACTAAACCTTTCAAACTTTTTAAAATGTAAAAAAAATAAGCTATTAATAGTGGTTCATTCATTTGGGGTTCTCGTACTTTTTATTTTCCTGGTGTTTCATATTTAATAATAAAGCTGGTCTAATTTGAGCCGTCACAACCAAGTAGGCAACCAACTAATCCTCGGCAATGGTCCCAATTCTGTTACTTCACTCGCTAAATTAAAATTCACTAAATTTTCTTCATATAAGATGTAAACCTTGTACTCTTCAAAACAAGGTCTTATTTCAAATTGAAACAAGTAGATAACATATGTCGCTATCGAAATAAGCATTTTATTTTTCGACTAAAGTCTGATACGCTTAAATAAACTTTAATACCACGTAGCGAGAGCCGCTATCCGTTGAATGCCATCTCTTTTGCTCTGTGTTTTTAGTAAGCGTCTTCGTAGGTGTAGATTAATAACACGTCATCCTTGTTCGTTTTGAACAAGTTTATATACGGCAATTATACAGCGTTTAAATAAATGAAGACTCTCGCTGCGTGGAAATAAAGTTGAGTATACGTTGACAGGTGTTAGTGAAATTTAGCGGCGCTGAGAAATAGATGCTAGTAACAAATGTACCTTATTACGAAGAACACAAGGTTGATTTCATATGAAGAAATTAAGTCAGGTTTTAGTTTAGTCGAGTGTACAATAGAATCGGCACCAATAAGACGGAACATGGCGTGTTTTTAGTCCGTTCAAATCCGACAGAACACCTTTCGTTAGCTCCGGTGAGGCGATGACCGGTGAGGGTTTCCAAATATCAAAAGAAAGGGGTTATAAATATGGATGAGATACCTGCTACTCCATCCATATATTTACTCATCCTTCTCTGTGTTTTTTACAAAGATAACTCCCGAACTAGGAATGTTACCTACTATGTCGCGGGAACTTTACAAACATTTAAACAACAAGCACAAAGTACACCCAGACTCAGGATAAACATTTGTGGATCACACAATTTTTTGTCCCGTGTGGGAATCGAACCCGCAACACTCGGCGGGCATAGTGACGAGGCGACCACTTTTAACCTTTGCGCCACCCGTGACTGCGCGTCTGTGATTCGATAATTTTACTCTGGTGATATATAATATCCTTCGTTATGGCCTTCATGGAAAGCTTTAGTAACTATAAATTACCAGCAAACAAAATACCATTTTCGCACAAAATAAATGAACTCAAACATTTCCTTTTGCGTGCATAGACTTCAAATCAAGTTACACTTGCTAGAAAGCTCTATAAACGAGCGCCACCTAGCGAAAACAATTACCAATTAAAATAAACAGAAAGCACATTCGGTGTGTCAGCACTCCACTGCGCGCCAAATTTGTTTGTCAAACTGATTTTGTACAAACCAAAGTATACCGTAATGCCTAATGAAACAGTCCATTTTACTTCAGCACAAATTAAATGGTCCAGATAACTTGAAAACCTCCTTAACTTGTCGAACTAATACTCTCTTCTTACCTCAAAATGGCTAAAGTTTCGCTTGATTCCCGAAAGACGTAAACCGCTTAATGTGGCGCAAGGAAATACCAACTTTACGTCGCATGTCTTTAAGGCAAAATGTTACTTGCTGTGCCAAGTATACAGGTTGATATTAAATAATGGAGTAAGTTTGTAAGAGGGTGTTTTTGAAGTGCCAAGAGACCTGTTGAAAGGTTTGTTGAATTATTTTTTTTATGTTGAGTAAATCGTTTGTTATAATGTTCTTGTGAATGGTGTGAAAATTGATTTCCTTCGCAGAAATAAACGTTTTTTTTATGTAAACTCTCTAAATGTTTACTCTCTAAAAACGTATTAATGTTCACGAATATTTCTGGTACTGGCAATACGAAAGTACAGAAATAACCGGTTTCTTTTCTGGAGTCCTTTTATCGGGAGTATATCAGTCTATTCGTCAGCGCTATCCGGTAGCGCGGTCCAATAGTTTTGAAAGTGCGTTTCCAAACACCGCAACAACAGACAAACTTCGTTTAAACTTAGGTTAACTTAACTGACCAATGTGTACCATTTATCAGTTCCATAACTTTATTTTACTGTACCTATTTTAAGCAAAGTGAGAATCACTTACGCTCGCTTATTTTCAAAAAAGAATTTGTCAACGAATGAGCATAATATATTAATAAAACAGCACCAGGTCATCTAGTTTTATTAAACAATAACTATATTGTAAATAAATCTATTATTTATAACGGATTAAAAGTAATGGAATATATGTATTTAGAAACTCTCAAACTTAACAAGATCCATCTAGTGGCGGGTTTTGCAACTGTTCATCGATCGTATAGTTATTAAATGGCCCGTTGCTTATTCAAAAACGCAATGACAGTTAACTGAAGGTTATCTAAAACATCTTTATTAAACCAATTGTTAACTGGAATTTAACTCAGAACTTCAGAAATAAATCAATAACAAATAGTGCATTTAACTTGTTTGTATTCAAAACTATGTTTCAGAAATAATATAATGGACGGATACAGTTCTCTTTACCCTTAACTTAACACGTATCCGTAACAATGAGAGACTTTACAGACATAAAAAAACGTATATTCGATGAACCGTAAAAAGCGTTTTGTCGACAAACGGCTGTCTGTTGTCGGCAAGTGAAAAAAACTGGATGGCTAAGTAAGCATGCCATTTGTCTAGCAGCCGACAACCCCCTCTGCAACCCCCACCGCTCACGACACGAACCCTGTTTTTGTCTGATTTCACGCGACATTGCTCTAGATGTGAAAGGTGATAATACTTATTTTTGAGAGTAGAGATATGTGCCTAAACTGAAAAATCTTATTTCAAGTGGGTATAGGTATTTATAATTTGATTAATATTATAGAAGGCAGGCATTCACTCGACCTTATCAATAAAAAGGGTTCTTTTAACATATGTAGCATGCGACATCTTTCTTTTTTCTTACTTTTGTATGCTAAACGACATGTAGATACGGAGAGATATCAGAATAAAATATTAGATACGGCTTTGGCTTCGGAATTGAAAGGTTTTGACTTCAATCCTCACCTCATACACTACAGAATATTTTTGGTGTTTATATAATAGCGATAAAAGGAGCCTATGAAGACATGTAACATAATTTATAATTGTAATATAAATTCAGTTCTGATTCCTATTTTACAAAACCTTTATTATTTATTTCAAGCACTTCTAGTAACAATAGTCACACATTACTTGTATTCTTCGCAACTCCTCTAACAAGCTATATCATTACGCTACCGCTATTGTGACTATACTTACTGTACTAGAAATGTAAACAAAATTACATGTTTGACGACCTACATTATGTGGCGTGGCAGTAAAGCAATCGATTGCAAAGTTAGAGATCAGGGTTCAAATCCCGCTTAGTGCAATTATTTGTATACATGTATTGATCTGTGTGATTCTATGAATATAAAAAAAATCTAAGTATGTCTATTTGTGTTATAAAACGCATATAAGGTACAATCTATGCTTAGTTTGCGTCTATATAGCATTGTTGATAAATGTCCTACTTGATAATACTGTTTGGTCAGCATTTAATAGACAATAATATTGTCCAGTATTTCCTCAGTGAGGTCGTAAGCAAAACCCGCGTTCAGCATTCAAATAGTAGCTGTAAAATCTTATTATTATAACGCTGATTCAGGCATAGGGGGAGTCCGTAAGCAGCTTATATCTTCTAGTGGGCAAAGGGTTTGGCTTCGCCAAATATTATTGTACGCATATTATATGACCCTCTGAAACGTTCTTGAAAGTGTTTATAAACAGTACACGTATAAATACGAAGAGATCTTAAAGGAATACTAAAAGGATATTCTTTATTTACAGTGATTTGACTAATATGTATTAATTTTATTAAAGTAAAGGTCTCATTATTTTTAGACAATATTCATTCTTTTTTATTACATACAGCACTATTTAACTTAAGTAACGTACATGGCTTAAACGGTATTTTTTTACTCGAATCGGCAATTAATATTGAATGCCTCATAACTTAAGTAAACCTAAGTTAAAAACCCCTCTAAGTAACCTAACAAAACTTTTGAATTTCAAACCACAAATTACAGTGCGCTCCATGTTTTAGTGTTGCATTAATATAAGTAGTAGTTAAAAACCATGAGGTGATTTTTACTATATTAATTATACAATAATTCAACTTTTAATATATTCCAAAAAACTATATGTAACGTTTGATATCAACTAACCAACACTTTTTTACAATCAAGTGGACTTTATATCGCTATAAAACAAACTCTTACAAATTTAAATACTTTTTAGTTCGGTTTGCTATTTAAGCGCGTGTTTTTTCTTAATATTTTTATAATATAATTTATTTACCTACGTTTTTATCTTGTCCTTGGCTTTGTATTATCATCGGTCCTTGACACGTACAAAACTTAGATACAGAACAAGCTAATATAAAACATATAATAAGTTTATTAGAGAAAAAAACAATTTCATCTCAAGCATCATTTCCATAAAGATTTAAAATTCAGAAAACTGTCTGGTTATATATTATGTAAACGAGAGCTACCAATCCAAAATCAAATTATACCGGGTTTTTAATCACACAAATCTTATATCGAATGACGAATGTTCACGTGATTCGAACGGGAACGTAGGAGCAGGATAGTTTATACATATATTAGAAATCAGACCAAGTTATAACAATAATTCAAAGCCGGTTCGGTAGATCAGTATCAGTGACAGCTCGTTAGGTAACGCAGAGGAACAGGGAGGAACGGAATCATTGCCACCACCCTCTCTCTTCATCATATTATACTGAAGGCATTAGATGCTAGTTACAATATAATGTGGTGATTTCAAGACACTATTTTCTGACACACTTGTAATTAGCTTAATTTCTGATTGAGTTCCCATCACTTATCATCAAATTACTGATTGATTCAGAGCCCTACTGATGCAATAACTACACGGTACAACTAACATCGATTAAATAGCGCTATCAGCTTATTGCCAATACGTCCCGTAGGTCGATGCTAACCATCAAAGAGCGCATGCTGGAATATCTCGGCCAGGTTTAAATCACGATAGATGTCACAGACGAACAAATCAATATCTATTTGAACGTCTAGCCTTTATCACCCGCTAATTGTAAGACAGACCAATGGCGTTGCGTCACCGGTATAACTAGTCATAACAACGTCTATTAATTTATTATATATATTAAATAGTTCACTGTTTTATTATCTACTATAGTTCACCCCTATTTTTAATACAATAATACAAGTTTTTTGAAGTGGCAATGACAAGCACTTGTAACAATGCATTTCTGCCTTTGAATAAGGTGATGAAGGCTGGTAACAAGTGAGTGTCTTTACAAGCATGTGTTGTTACACAGCTTACCTTCAGATCACCGTGGTTATTTATCTCCTTTAAATGCAAAAAGAAACAGGTAGGAATAAATAAGTCAACATGCAAACAAACAACAAACGTAGATAAAACACTCGAAATCTACATTCAACATTGGCAACCGCAATAAAAATAGCACAATTTACCCGATTTCAATAAATAAACCCACACTCTAATGGCCTGAAAACGTACTGAAGACGTCTTTTAGGGATAATTTCGTACTCGTAAGTATTCGCAAAAAGCATATATCGTGGGGAGGCACACGTTGACTTTTTATGCGAATCAATAGCAATAAAAACCTTCGAATTGTATTAATGTTATGGAAATTTCAATTTGAAAGAACGCCAGAGCGGTTTTAACCGTGCGTTAAAATATGTGACGTAGCTTGTATTTATAATGCAAATACTTTGCGGCATATTGTTCGTTTCTTTTTTAAGATTGCACTACATGTTTATTAGGTTTCTTATAATTTCATAACAATTTAAACTTCACACGCCACGAGAAAGGTCTATCTACATATATCTCAAAATTAAATATTGAGTCTTAAATCTGCATTCACGACATATTATTATTATTATTTTAATCGATCCTATCTAAGTTTCTTATTACCGCTTGAGGCTACAATAATAGGTGAATGACACGACTAAATACAAGTACTTGATGTAAGTACTAAGTATTCGTTATATCTTCAGATACTTTTTTTATACGCATCCGTGTACTAAAATTTAAATGTTATTTATAATACATCATTGAATTAGATAGATAGAATATTCTTAATTGTACACCATTAATAACATACAATTGAAAGAGAAGTCACCTTAAAAATTAGAGTACAATGGGCGGTCTTATCGCTAATAGCGATCTCTACCAGACAACTTTAGATGGAGATAATAACACAAAAATTAAGAGCAGAAGCTGCAAAAGCCCCATAATAAAAAATATATGAATTATGTGCATACTTTTTTTTTTTAAAAGACAACTCCCGCATTAGGAATACTCCTGTGTCGCGGGGTGCTTCACAATCATTCAAACAACGGACACAAAGAACACCCCGACTCGGGACTACCATTTGTGGATCACACAAATTTTTGTCCCGTGTGGGATTCGAACCCACAACACTCGGCGCGGCGTAGTGGCGAGGTGACCACTTAAACCATTGCGCCATCCGTGCAGTACGTACTTATGTATACATATATAGTTATGTTTAAACGGGCTAATCTCTGGAACAAACAGTCGGATCTGAAAAAATCTTTGTGTATTGGATAGCATATTCATTGAGTAAGGTTATAGGCTATGTAACATCACGCTACGACCCTTAGGAGAGGAGCAGTAACCATAAACGCAGGTGAAATTGCGAGAAAAGGCTAATGTATGATATAGGGCTGTATGAAATGAAATCGACTTAAATACAGTAATAAGTGTTTTCCTTGATATCTAACAAGACAACGGTAAGCAACAAAAATACAAATTGTTTGCTAAATAGGTCTGAATTGTTACGGCTACGTCTGAAAATACTTTATTCCGTATGGTTGAGCACGTAATATCCATTGTTTTGTATTCAAAAAGGGTATCTTACAAAGTAAATAATTGGACGTACGTAAAGGTTATACTATTTGTGAATGTTTTGTTGTATTAAATTAAAGTACACCCATTTCCTGAATTCTTTCTTATAGTTAAATAAACATTTCGGTTAATTAATTTGACACCAATCTTAAGATGCCTCTAGTACAAAACACCGCTTTCTCTAGTTTACGAAACAATTCTAAACCTTTTTCATTGCATTACACGGTTGGTTTTATAAATAGTTTTCGGTATTTTTGTTGCTTCGAGTGTAGTGATCACCGCTTCCGTCTTTGCTGAACAGTAAGCAATACGTGTGTACTGTGGAGTGTAAATAAAAACTATCGCTATCTACTTAAACTCTCCGCTTACTTCTGAGCACTGTCGTTAATTATTTTTGTTGTATATATTCTGCAGTCTCGTACACTCGTAAACGATCGTATTTTTTTCAAGATGTACAGTACAAACAAACAAAAGTCATTTAACTAGTATTTTAATATTTATAACTATAGGACTTCAAAACAGAATTCACCAGAAATCTTTTTAAAATTCACGAGATAGGTGTCTTTATATAATTTACCTAGATTTGACACACATATTTTTTAAGGGATTTTTTCTGCATAGTTTTAAAATATAATTTTTATCATAATAATAAATACTTTGCGTAGCTTTTCAAAAGACTCAAAGTATCGCGTTGAGCACTGTTGTTAATCCCGACGGTTTTAAGATTAATTTACTTCTGTTTTAAGCACATATTTGAGATTAAGAAAGCCGAAGGCAAGCGGAAGCAATCAAACAAAAAACGCACCAATAAAACAAATATATATAGATTTTTTTAAAGAAACTTCATAGATACTTATATTAGAAAATAATTAAGAATTTAAGCGTGCTCTTCCTCCGAAACGCAGCTACTGAACGGCCACGGCTGCTTCGTAGGTACTCTAGTCCAAACTCCAAAGTCCATGGTCCAAAATCAGAGGGCGTAGGTTAATTTTAATTTTGTGACGAAGTGATGTCCGCTAAAGAGGCGGCGGAAAGGCAACGGAAGGGTGCTAGTTCTCTCCTGTCCTCACGAAAAGGCACGAGGCACCGGAGAGCGTAGAATTATCTCCCTAGCAGAAGCAGACCTGTGCCGCGCGTGCCTTTCTGAATCGTAAGGGGGGCAAGGACCTCCACCCGCAATGGTGTGGCCAAGTTCTCGGGGACTTTCTACCAAGAGTAAACTTAAGTACCTTGCAATAGACCCACTTTTGACGGAACACGGTGCGGTTTTAGCTGGTTCGATTCCAACATACCATTTCACCGATAGCACCGGTGAACCCCTTTAAGGGTTTTCAAATGACAACAAAAAAAAAGCTATCTATAATAATCTTCCGTTAGTGAGTTCTATACAAGTCGGACGAATCCGCATTAACTTCCTAAAGTCGTAAATTATGGGATGGAAAGTCTCATTGGGCACATGGAAACTTCCCACATATCATTTAATAAAACCGTTCTAAATTTAACGCATTCCCGAAAACATTATTCAAATACATTTTATGAAATCAACAGACCGTAATTGTAATTGTAATATTATAGAAGCATAAAGCGAATACAACAATTTCAGCGCTCAAAAATAAATTTATTACACGAAAGAATAATTAATGTTTGAATAGTAATTCAGCCAATCTTACGAAAACCGGTTTCAAAGTAATAAAAACTCAGCTTCACAACAAAACTTCCTTATTTTTTTTGCCGACAAATCTCATAAAAAATGAAAAAAATATAGCATTTTATAACACTTGAAGCTGCGCGCAAGTTGCGCCGTAATTAGTTCGTTTGGTAACCGACAGGTGTCGCCGGGGGCGCTTCGAGTAAACAAGTTTCATTAGCAATTCTGCAGGGGGCGCCACTGCCGGGTCTCACCCTTGATGTCCATGATTTGCGAAAAAGTGCCAAATTACTTCGTCGTGTTAAAGCCTTGTCCAAGACAGGTTTACGTACTACACAGGCGAGCTACTTGTTGTGTACGTGTGTTTATTATTCACGTCAATTGAATTGAGAAAATAAAATCAATTATATTATTAATAGCTAAGCCGCCAGGGTCACTTGCTTGATTCTAAAGGACAACAGCTATCTCTCAGGGCCAGGAAGTTCTTCTGTTATAAAAATAAGTCTATGTCAATCTCCGGCCAATGAACAAGTCTGTTAGTTGCGTTTCTGCGAAAGGTAGGTCAAATCAACCAATTCCCTGTCGCTGTTATATTGTTTTAGCTGTTTTATTCAAATGTTATTTTTGATTATGAAACCGGTATTAAACAAATGTGACTAGATTTTTAACTCATTTATTATATGCAATAAAAATCAATCAAAATTCCCAGTTCACAGAACTTTTCTCCGATTATCCAACCAGCAACAATAAGTTGCCGGTCTGTGCAGTCTCCCGAAAAAATCTCGTGAGCAAGCGTTTTTAGTCCCCCAAGTATTTAGACAGAAAACATAGCTGTTCGGATAACGATGGAACTTTGGCAAATTAAGTGAGAAACAACTCTCATTGGAAGTTTCCGTGTAAATGTGGACAAGTTTGAACTACCAAACAATTGTAGCCGAAATATAACAAGGAATATATTTTAAGAATATTCTTCTTCTTCCACCGTCGATAAATTCAAATTGTGTATAAGTTAAGAGCGTTTATTTTCCGCTAGTGTCTGTAAATTTCTAGGGCACGGGTATTAAAATATAGCAGTAACAGTTTATTTTTTATTTTATTTATTTGGTTTACTCACAGCATATATATGTAACATTTATAATAAAATTTTGATATTAAGGTTCTGATATACTTATGAGCTAACACAACATTCATAGTTTAGACAACATATTAAAACAAAATCATATGGTCACATAGATATTAACTAAGTTAAGAAAGAAAGATAAAAACATTATACTTCTATATAAGATCCAAAACGTATATTAGTTTATATATAATAATAATAATATATAATATTTAAGATACATATTAAGTTAAAGGTAGCATAAAAATGTCGTATGTCCCAAATTTACCTCCAAAAATGCCTTTAAAATGAGGCTACAAGGCTTAATTTGAAGCAGCCATGTTCCAAAGATTGAGGAATCTTGTTAACTCGTAAGAGGACATAATTTCAGGGGTAGTAAGAGGGGTGGTGGGAGGGAACTGGTGGATTCCTCTCAACGTATGTATTGTTAATATGTTCGTTTACTGACTCAGCACCGGATTGTGCGCTCAGGTATGTTGTAGCTTAATTTTAGTTGTGCTAACCACGTTATTCTGCTGTTCTCTGTACTGCATTTTTACTTTGCGTCTAATGCAATCTTACTACGGAACATGGACAAAACCAGTCCTCAGTGAGAGGCTTGCTGCAACGAGAACAGCTGTGAGGTTGCAGTGTTGGTGGTCACAGGCTGACTGGCTCAGCGGTGCACGTCCTCCGTCGTCGAGATCGTGAGGTAGAAGGTTCTTCACCCACCCGCACATTTTCGATATTTTTGATAATTTGGTTTTGCCATGTACCGTCACATACTATACTAACAGTGGCCCTATTCTGTAAGCAAAGTGCAACCTGGTTGAAACGTCAGGCAATTCAGAGGTATGTAATACCTTTTCGTGATCGCGTTAGTTCCCGTTTGTATACATAATTATACTATTGATAGTGTATTTAAACTTCTGAAATTAAAAATTATATTTTTTTTAATTTTTAGACAAATTTTAAAACATTCCACTAAAAGAGGACAGAACAATATGAAAAACCTCATGATTCAAATATCTAAAATATATTAATTCAAAATATATTACTATACGGGTTTATCATTATTACTCTAGTGATTTTAGCGTACCTAAAACCTCTTTCTTATAAAAAAATATTAAATAACCACCTTATCGCTACAATTACCTACTAAAAGGTCAACATTGCGATGCGAAACAAATCGGCGAACCTAATGTCGCTGTAATTTAGCGGAGGGACATAAAACGGCTACAATAAGGCTCGCATTAAGCCTACTGGACGATTGCGACACTCATTGTCACGCAGTGTTCTCAAAATATTTGGGGCCCTTAGGTCTAAAACTGGGGCCCCACCTCATAGCTCGCGGCTCTACCGAACTTCAAAGCAATTTTAAAGAAATAATGAGATGTTCAAATTAAAAGGTGTTGCAATTCACTCCCTTGTCGAGTTTGTTATTAATATGTAATGGGTTGGAATATTTAGATGTTTTAGAATGAAAGTCATTGTGTAACAAGCTGCTTTGTATTCCCTTTGTAAGATATCTTTGATTTCTGTAATATTTTGAACAGATTTCGTCTTTATAATTTGATTTGGGAAGCTATTCGGCTATAATACTGGTTATCTTTACTTTGGAAGATAATTTTCTGAGGACGCGACAATGCTAAAAATAGATTTTCAGATAGATAAGCAATACTGGAATTTCAGATGACACTTGAATTACTGGAAAAATTATATATGCTTAATATCTGTTCTGTGTAAGTCTTAGTTCACAGTAATATGACTTTTTCCTGATCTCATTAATCGTAGTTGACAGTGAATTAGACCGGCCCACTGTCAAAGACCGGCTTACTCTACAGCAACGGACTCCCCAAAATATTTAATTTATCTCAGGTACTAATCGATAGTATATATTTTTTGTATCAAATGCATTGATAACTTATGATATTCCTAACTGCTTATTAACAAGAAGATCTATAGTAGATTTTAATGATGAAAAAAATTGCATAAAAACTACAAAGTTGAAGACAATAAAGAAGCAAAGTTCCCTCAATCAGGTAACAATAACGACAAGCAGGTTTTTTAATGTTACTGTTTAGACATTATGACACAGACATACACACAGCCAAATATAGGCCCGCTTCTTTTTGCGATAAGTTGTAAGGCCAACAGTTGTTTTTTTTTGGTATAATTACTAATTTGACTCATAAATTCATAATTAATGAAATAGTTGAGTGGTTTAAAAAAATTTAATACTACGGTAAGGAATAGGTACTGTCTACTATTATGTAACGAGTTATGCCTTCCAACGGACGGGCAAAGCTTAGAAAAATACAATTGTAGTTATTTTAGTGACAATAAAGCCCTATATTTTTTTATCACCACTTCTGGGACAAGATCATAAAATCAGTGGCACAAATTACAACTACTAAAACACATACGAAATACTGTGACACTGCTTTGGAATTCATGAGAAAGCCTCACCGAGTGTCATTACGCAGCGCTGTACGTTTTTATTGAACCATAACAGTTTGTACGTACTGGCAACAGGTGACTGTGTGTAAAAGCCTTTACCCAACCTCCTTTTGACCTAGCCTACACCAAACAAATTTCAACTCTGTAATCAGAACAGCATAGAACACTTTACAAGTGGGGCCACACCTGACCTTAGGTTAGCAACAAACAAGTGCCAACTCTGTCTATAAGAGAATAAGGTTTGTGTATCAAAAGTGGGGCCTCGAGTTGATTAAATAGCGGAAATAAAATCTGTTGTTGTTTAGTGTCTTCAAGTCTTAATGTAATGAAAAAATCTTCAGTCGATATTTTCTCTCAACACAATGGTTGTTTATACAGGCTAAAGTAATAGTAATTATAATAATGGACTATGGTTAGCCAAGGCGAGCGTGAAGTGGGTTATGAACATAATTTCTTAACGTTGGTGTACTGAAAATGTACCTCATAACTTTTCTTTACCATGTATATTACACAAAGTGAAAATTATGGGAAGGAAAATCTTCATGTTGGTAGAAAAGTTCAAAGTATTAGTAATCTCTTAAAGTAAGTAATTAGTAAACTTTATAATAAATATATAAATTTAAACAGCGAAAGCGGTGACAAGGACAGGACGGGTCATATCATTGAGATATACGGGTTGCATTTCTGTAACAAAGGAGTTAAGTACTACTATACTCTGTACATTCATTATTTTGTTTTTAACAGTTCGATTAGTAGTCAACTACTGATGACCTACCCCGTTGCCGATTTATTTAAAACTAGTAATTAATTTTAATTAAGAATAAGTTTTTAATCAAATTAAAAAAAGTTAAAAGTAAATTTTAGCATAAAATACTGAACTCGTTTCATAAATTATATAGATAGACTAGCTGACCCGCGCAACTTCGTCCGGGTTATATAGCCTTTCTCGATAAATGGGCTATCCAACACTAAAATAATTTTTCAATTCGAACCAGTAGCTCCTGAGATGCGCGCGTTTCACCAAACAAACTCTTCAGCTTTATAATATTAGTATAGATAATAAGAATATGAGATAGAATATTAAATAAGAAGGTGATTATTAAACACAATAAAACGACAACCATGCCTTAAGGAATATTAATCAGTAATGGATTATATACAGGATAACGTTTAAGATTGAATTGTTTTATTTCATATACTTAATAGAAATGTAATATGAACTAATATGTTTCTTATTAAAATTATTCTTCTGTTAATCTTCGTAAATTTATATAGGTACTTAGTATTATTTATGAATTAAAAACTCTCAATAATAGTTATACTATTCTGAAAAATAGGCTTTAATGTTACGGGGTAAACTTGACATGAGTGACACAGTTTATAGCTATAGACAGTAATTAGAGGCTGGCAACACCACTGAATTACTCACGACGACGCGGCGGCACTAAAATAATCTTTTAAAAAATTCACAACAACCCATTTGTTTACGTTTCGACCTAATGTTGAGAACACCTGGTTTCAAACCCCAAGCAAAAAAGGTATCTACGTAGTAAAGTTAAGTATTCATTTTGATTGCACCATTTGCTTCCATTTTTTTATTTAAAACTTTATGGTCATGGTCAATGGTAAATGGGACAGGTAGTTAATTGTTTTTTTCTTTAAAGTATTCTTAAGGGTTGATAATTATTTTAGATAATAGGCATTAAAATATGTTTTTATATTATTTTTGCTTTAATTTCAAATCAAAATTAAAAGACGTCAAAGTCTATTAACACGCTCTTTTTAAATTACTTCCTCCAATCCTCTGTACCTGCTATTGTGTACTCTTACTGAGGTATCTCACTAAAAAGCAGCAACTTTATCAAACCTTATTAAAACCAGGGCATCACACAAATATTCTGGTACGTTCATTTACCAATTAGCGCAATTAAGGTCAGCGCAATATCGATTTTTAATCAACTAACATTCGGCGACGAATATTGTTGAAATAATTTATTTAACGTCACGGGTGGTGACGTCACCGTGAGGAAAGGTTCCCTTGTGTTATTATTACGTAATACGCTAGTGATGTAGCATCCGTTGTAGCTGGAATATGAGGAGAATAAATAGTTTGGTTTTTGTCCGCCAGGTGGCGTGTATAACACATATTAACTTCTCAGGCTTTTATACGCTTATAATAGCGTGTGTGGACGACTTTTTACATCTACACACATAAAAACTTCTTGTCAAGTTGTTTGTTCATGATGAACTCCATAACTAATGAACCGATTTTAATGAAATTTTGCACAATATGTGCAGTTTGGTCCAAGTTGAAAAATAGGATAGATTTTTTTTTTGGCAAATTATCTAGCCAGAGCAACGCGTGGCCGGGTAGCTAGGGGTTTATATAATAGATAATGTTACATTTCCATTTAAATGGAGTTGCAAACGCATGACTGTTGTTTGTGAATAATATCATACAGACTAATAGCCCTTCACAACTGATGGTGCGCGATGATCGTTTGTAAAGAGTTAATCTTATTAATGTCTAAGCGTTATAGACACTCGTAACTTTTTTTAAATTTATAGTTATTAAGTATTTTGATAGTTATTTTATAACCAAGAATAATTAAACTACCAAACTGGAACATGGAGGATCTCATCTCTATTACCTTAGTTGGTAGAATATATTCGCGTCCCCTCCGAGAAAGAATTTATACCTACTTTATTTTTTATCGCACACAGTTTGCTTTAGTTTTCAGTCAGTGAATTAGGTCATTAATGACAATTGCATAGACTGATACACAGACAGAACAAACTTCTCTGACCAGATACATATATACGGTATGAATAACTAACATGTCAAATGCATAATCACGATAGCTTTCATAAAAAAAAAATTAAGAAAATTTACCATTGTCGGCAACAGCTTTATTAACCAAATTACCTGAAATAAAAAACAAAACACAATTAACAAACATTGCAATATCACACCATTTTAACAAAGAGATACCTAAATGCAACCAGTTGTGAACTTGTGAGTAATTATTAAAGGGTTGCCATAGCAACCACTTAAGCCTACAGCTATTAATCAAAGGAACTGAGCCAAAAATTTCAAATCTTAAGATAGTTAATTGGTACTCAGTGAACATCAACTGGAGAGAAAGGAAGCTTTTTTAATATATTATTTACTTCCTTGAAAAATCTCTTTTTTTGTGTGTATGTTAACGCGATGTGAATAATGTGAAAATTTAAGTGAACTCAAGGTCGATTATATACTTTTGCAAGTTAATTGTATGCAAGTTTTTCGAAATGCTTGGCGACTGTAAAATTCAAAAGCTGAAGGGACTTTCAGAGGAATAACAATAGTAAGATATTGTCGTGGTAGTCATACACAGAACATAAACTGACTGACTGAGATGATCTGAAGTCACTATCGTGATAGGATGGGGACTCGCTCTTAATACGTATATTATATCAAATGTATTAATTACAAATTACGCATGTTATTTATTCAAATGGTATTCATATATAACCTCAAACTATATTATATCCATATCAATTTGTAGTGTATTTTCTTTCATTAACTTCACTACGCAGTGAAGCTTCTTCAATGTATTGTGTAGTAGTAGGTAGTAGTTCAGTGGTAGTTATGGTTCATTTGGTCTGTTTTCAACGGGCTAGGTATGCCCGTTGAAAACATTCAAATAAAAAAATTCTGTACTCAATCTCGTTAACCGTTCATGTCATGGGTCACTTAAGCTAAAAAAATTAAATTACAGGTAATATCTAATTTGTTAAGCAATAAGTAGCATATGAAAAAAGAGACCAACAATAAAAAAATACGAACACTCTTCTCTAGGCCCCTATTTACAGTGTGCGGCAATTATATACATACTAGATGTAAACCCGGCTTCGCTCGGGTGAAATGTGACTCAAGTCATAATACACAATCTTTTACAAAATGTAGACTATTGTAGACAGATATTACGTGTAAATCGGCCTTAACGAACTCGACTGCCATTTGCACCAGTAGAATTAAACAAAATACTCGAAATCATTATTTTGTTGTTTTATTATGCAGGTAAGGCTTCAATGGAGTCTACCGTACACCCTGACCGAATTATTAATATAGAAATATAGATGTACATACGCAATAGGGTAACAACAGAAAATATAAATATGAAATTAGCCCAATAAGTTAGAAATATAATATCGCAAACATTTATATCTCTATCTGGACTGTGTATCAGTATGTAGTTCTGTTTTTATCCAATCCACTATTCACTACAAATACGGCTTCAATAATGAAATGACATAGACTATTATAATTATAAGTACGAGTTTTGTAATAGTTATTACAGAAACCGGCATGAGTATCTTGTTTTTAGTATTTTTTTGCACATGACCCATTAAACTATCGGAATAATCATAAAGAAACAAATTTCTCAGCTTGATGAATATGTATGGGTATACACAGATCGACATAAAGAATTTAGTCCTACACTCAAAAATGTTTATTAAAATCACTAAATCTGCACAATCCGGAGTACAAGCTAACCCTTTCGATGGTACGTCAGTAAACTATTTGAAATACAAACAGCGGAGGCCTATCAGACCGTAATCGAATGGACCACATTCGCATGCGGAGGCGTGCGGATATTTTACTTTTTTGTTTATTTTTAGAATATTGAAATCTGTTGACGGTAGACAAGTTAATAGTAATTTAATAGTAAGAGGTCATAAAAAGGTTCTTGGCTTTAGTCATGTAAATTTTGACTTGAACTTGGGAGAGGACGGTCAGGAAGATGACGAACTGCCAAACGTGATCTTTTTTTTTAAACGTGTTTTAATGCACTATTGAAACAGTATTGTAAAAATTTACCTCATTCATCATTTAAAAATAAAATTTCTAATATTCACTGTCCTCGAAAATAGTGATCAATGAAATAAAACTAAAAAATGAAAATAATTTCAAGATGCATTTTGATAAGTTTCCTACTACAATATAAATTAAATTGAATAATCACTTTTAGTGTTAACCGAAATATAGGTGAAAACTAGGTACTAGCGTCTTGGTGTATGTTTTATAACGTGTATAGTATTACTTGTATTATGTAATACTTACTTCAAAATGCAATATGTAACATTAAAGACTGGATTTTGTTGTGAAAGTAACTATTTGTTGTTCTGACTATAATTTCTACCGCGAGTTTTTTTTATACAATTTATTGGTGCAATTCATGGTAGCTTATCTTTCATGATATTTATAATACAGATATTCTACAATCTTAATACTGGTGGTGTCTAGTTTCACCAGAACATACAACCCTTACAAAAAGCGGTCGGGTCTGTGAGACCTACCACGCGTAATTAACCGACAATTGCTCCATTACACAGACCCTTTTAGGTATGGCTCGGTTATTATGTGTTGCTTGTCGATTACCAATGTAAGCGCGATAATGTTTTAGGGCCCAAGTGACCCTGTTTAACGGATTCGGTCATGTCATGTAAGTGTATACATTAAAAGCATGAATTCCGCTAAGATTTTTTAGTATTATAAGTTCAATGAAGATTTAGCGATGTGAAAATATTAATGTTTAATATTGTGTTATAATTAATATGAGAGGGTTATAATTCAATATTCATTTTACATAAAATATTCAAATCTAATATAACTGTGTTTGGGCAGACAAATTATATATGAATTTATTTTGCAAATAGATATTTTACACGTTCTTTAAAGGATTCTCCTAGGACTATCAGGGGGGAAGAGAGGGAAAGGGAAGGATTAGGGCCTCCGTAATCGTTGCTTTACTGCCGGCTTTAACATAGCCACATACGTGCCGAAGCATGGCTCTCCCACAGTCATTTATACCTAGTAATGGAAAAGTGTATCGTCTTGGTGACTTAAAAAAAATGACTTACAGATTTAAACGAATAGCAATAAAAAACAAGTTGCCATGGTTGATAATCATTACAAATATTTAATAATGTCTTTAGCAAACGTTACTAAGGTTACAAATATGGAATTTTAACCTAAATAAAGTAAACAACGCGTGTATTATATACATGAAGTTTCCATTCAATATTTTCTTTCAAAGAAAGCATGAGCTTTTTTCAAATGTAATTGGTAGGCTTAAAAAATACATAACAGAGAACTACTGGATACCAAGACACAAATAATTAATCTGTCCATTGCAAATATAAATCAATTCCCCAAAACCTTTCTAAAACAACACAAATGTTCTTCACCAGGCTGCGAGCACCAGTGGTTCATGCAATTTATGCGTGATTATAATTCTGTTGGTGTATCGTTGTACCGGTATTGAATGCAGCTGTTGCATTTCGTTTTGAGATGTTGCTGTTGGTTCAATTAAAGATAGCAACGTGTTTTGAATGAATTTTCCACAAATCTCTATCCGGACATATTTAGCTTGACCTTAATAGTAAATGGCTTTTGTGTTTCGATGGCCGATTGCAACAAAACCAAAAGAAACATGGAACAAGTAATATATTTGTTTTAGTTAGAGCTGATGTAGTTGTTTTAGTTTATACAATTCTTAAAGGATACAACAAGTACAAGAAAATATTGACTTTTGTTTAACACCCTTGATGTTTATGACAATTTCTCATTCCTGTCGAAATAACACAACTTCATCCTATCTTACACTTAACTAACAATGAAATATGAATAACAGTTTTAATTAAGCAATTTGAACATAAATTAAAACTTAGCAATGCAAAAGTCTATTTAACCCTAAAATAGTGCCAGTAAATATAAAGTTAATAATTAGAATTGTCGTCCGCAAAACTCGGTGAACAGAAAATTAAAATGAATTAAATGCAAGCTGGGCTTGTATGAATAAAATCAACCAGTGGATGGTATAATGCGGCCACTTTGTATGCAACACGTCCGCGGAGATAGCACTGCGGGGGATATTGTTAGCTTTTGTTGGACTTATACATATCTGATATTAGCGGTATTTAGGTTTAATCAGTAACTATTAATGTATAGTTTGGGGTGAGCGGTGATGGGTGCAAGTGGCAAAATCTGTCATATTTTCTCTAAATACCAATAAATCAATAATTTGTTAAATGTGTCATCATCAATAATGTAAGTACCTATTTAAGAAAATAATGTTGAACGACAACAAACAATGCGTTTTAAGTTATGACCATATTCAGTTTTAATGAACTTTTTTCACTCCGACTCAAAATTTGTTACCTATTAAGATTTTTCTTCACATTTCAGTTTATATTTTTGTGGGCTCAAGTTTTGGTTTAATGTTTGTCACATTGTGTGCTAACGTTTCCGTATTTTTTCCTTATTTATTTTCTGAAAAACCTGCTTTCATCGGTTGAAAATATGATTAACTGGTATTTCAAATGATTTAATATTTATTTTCAAAACAACCCGAACACGAGGCAATCCTTTCTGTATCAGGCTGACTGTACAAACAAATCGCATCAGACTACCTACCAATCAACTAGGATCAGAACAGGTATTGCAAAATGTAAAAAAACAAAATATTATATATTTTGCCCTGGAGAAGTCTACACTTTATTTGTAGACATTTTTCAAACAACAATATTTAGTAGAATTGTCGAAGCACTGCCGTACAATATTCATTTAAATTCATCCACTTGTTTCCCGCCATGAATTATAATTCGCAGCACTGAGGGGCACCGTAATTAAAATCATACGATTGTTCCACAATTTATTCTGAGCTTTATATAATTATTTCTATAATATGATTAACTCATGTTCAACTAGGTCTCTTCATCCGCAATTTAAATGTATATTCTCAGTAGAAGTCATTTGTTTACTGGAATAAATGGATTAGAGATAATTGTGTAAGTTACGGCAACATGCTTAGCAAATGTCTACCCATACGTTTTCAACGACGGCAAACAAACGAACAGCATTAAGGTGCCCTAAATAGACTCGATAAGGTGCCTTACTCCTTGAAAAAGGGCCTGAGTTAGGTCCGTAACTATTACGTATGTTTTTACTAGTTATGAAATATACTCACTACGAGTATAGCTACTAAACCCTTGTAAACCAGAAAACCTATGATATATTTTCTCACACCATACTTTAAATTATTGTTTGAGGTACTTACACAAGCAGAGTTCTGTTGTACTGTTAGCTGAACTAACTAAGAGTACACTAATTTATACAGTTTTGTTGTCCTCCAGTCGCCGCACTGTTTCCACGTTGTCAAGTGGCGGAATCACGGTCGCCATTTCCATAACGGTAAAGTTTAATGTGATAGGATCTGTGAGCTTTATTCTTTCTTGTTTTATCTATGACATTGAAATGGTAATCCAGAGACCATTTTACCATAGGTATGACTGACGTTCTGAAGCACATATTTGCTTGTAAAGCGTAATCTTAGCCATGATAGAAACTTCTATATCGGCAATGTGATTATCTGCTGTAATAATTTAAGACAACTGAATCCCTTTTGGATGCTGACTATCCTTTATATGACATTTACTGAGAGCCCATATTATGGATTCTGCAACAGCTGTGGACGGTCCAATAATGCTTCAGGTTCAACGTAACGGAATCAAGGTCTGTATGAGCCACTTACCTCTTTGTCATATATCAATAAAATCGGACATTTAAAACAGAGAGATATTTCCTTTTCGAAATATGAATATGTGTCAAGTCAGACAAATGGGCGGCCTTTCTAATCAAATAAGTCATGTATCACAGTGCAAAAATCTAAAACAATACATTATTTTTTACATTGCTAGAATATTCTGCATCATCCTAACATTGAAGTTAACATTGTTAGGTTTGTGGAAGAACAGGTTGTTATATCTTTCTACAATAAAGCACAAGCCTACTTCTTCGACTACGTCAAAACCGTGCGAACTTTCACTCTGCGATGCAGGAGCCATAGTTACGAAGTTGTTCGATTATTTCATCAATAGGTGGCTCTATATATATGTCAATACTGTCCATCGTGCTAAATAACCATGTGACTTAAAAGATCACATTAATATTTCAAATAAAAAACTTTTACTTACTTACATACTTTAGATAAAGAAAGAATGGAATTCAAAAAGATAAAGGCACTTACACAACCAGTTAAAATTTTGATCGTTATAATAACTTTATGATCCCTTATACAATTAAAAGCTGAGAAAGCGAATGAAGGTATAATAATACTAATTTAAACCTAATTCATAATAAAGCTCACAATAAAATGTTAGCCTGAAATAAAATGGCGTGTTTTATTATAAAAGTTGAATAAAATCAACGGGAGATGCGGCGGTGAGTAATGGGGACCTTTTGTTTGTGGTTAATTAGCGAACGGTCGTTGCGGCTCGCGGGCCGATACGCGGTTGCGGTGAGGCCCACCCGCTTTAGGAGGGTTGACGTGGCACTAGTGTACCGGGGATTAAAAGACCTGATAGTTTGTGGTGTTACATAGATACTTTGCGAGTATTCTGGAGTACCTGCTAATTATTACTGCTTTTCAAATGCTCGTTAACCGCTAGGAAATCACATTTTTTAAGTGAGCACATTTAGCGCTAAACATAGACATTGGTATACAATATTGCGTTCCTAACGAATGTACGCTGTTTACTTAACATAGTGGGTATTATTTTTTGAAGCGAAAACTTTCTTACGTACGTTGGGCACATTTGGTATGGGGATAAAGCACGCAGCTCGCCAGCTCGCGTGACCGTCACACTCAGATACATATTATATACAGACAGTGTATATATATATATATATACAGTGCAGTCCTACGACTGACAGTTGTTTTTTTTTTAAATAATACACAGTAAACCGAAATGTTTGTACCGTACTAGCGAGCTACCTCCTAGAAAATGTTCTTTATATAATAGGACATCCTATGTGTTAAAATTTAAAAAGTGGGAGAGCCATGCTTAGACACGTATGGGCCGGCTCGACGGAATGTGATACCACGGCCTCACAGAAAACCGGTAGCTAAGCAATGCTTGCTTTGTTCTTCCCTCTCTCCCTTTCCCGCCTCTCCCATTCTTCCCACCTTAAAGACCGGCAACGCACTTGTGACTCGAGTTGCAGGTGCCCTGGGCGGCGGTAACCCATAAAAAAAGAGGGTAGGAGTAATCTTCTTAAGCCACTAAAATAAGTATTAAAAAGATCTTGAAATTATACTCAATTCGAAAATATAAAAAGGGAGACATGATCTATCTGGAGATGTAGATGTAAAGGTCATTCATCTCATCTTCGTATCACTCATTTAAAGTTATAGGTACGTTAATCCACCTTTAAAAGATTATTGAAGTGGAATCAATTATTGCAATCAGAAATACAACTTCTTGTACGCTATGTGATCTCAAACACTGGAGTTCTAGTGCAACCGGTCTCGAATCTAAAGATTATATTCAGCTGAGAACAAGGACTTTTATTCTGAAAACGCTGAACTGTGAATTTGAAAGCTTTTTGTATTAAATAAAAGCTGGGACACGATTTTATAGAATAAACGATATAGTATATGTATGTTTAAAACATCGAATGGTCAACGTTTCATATTTCAATACAGTTATCATGTTAGCGGTTTTCTTAAATTTCAAGATGAATTTTGGCACGTTCAGTCGACCCCGCCGTTTACTTGCAGCTTTATACTTACTCTGCGGAGTGGACCTGGCTTGTTTTGCTTTTATTTTGATATTTTGATTTAGTGGAAATGAAAACCAATCATCGGCATACTAAAGTTTTAAAGTATTTGTAAAATGCCTCAACAAACAACGAAAGCTGTAGTGAGGTGCACTAGAAAACATGTTCATGTCTATCCCATAGTGATAATGGCAAAACCCCTGGAAGACCTTGGCATAATACTGAAAGTTAAAAAACTCAAAATAAATGTACGGGAGAATACGATCCAACTAGTATTGAAGAGGCATATACACACCGGTTACTGATTAATATCAGAAGGACCTTGTGTCCATTTGTCAATTTAGTCGTATATACATTATTTTATTAAAAAAGAGTACAAAAAATTATTATTTGTATTAAAATGCTAAATAGCAGTTCACTTCAATCGCTGAAAAAGATAAATTTTAAAGCTCGCATACGAACCCACAACAAGTTAATAACTTGAACGCACTTAATTTTTCCATACCACTAGTCGCCGGTATTCGTTAAACGCTGTGTATGGTATAAATACGGCGTGATTACGGCCTCACATTGGTGAGTTCATTAGAGTGCGGTCTGTGCAGCCCGTTTCGTCGGTGTGCGACATGCGCAGGGTTATTTCATACTTATCAAAGTACTACAGTTTCATTTGGGTTCTTATTTTAATTTTTTTTTCATTTTTTTATACTTTATGTTACATTTGACTATTATTCATACATTATTAAATTTTTTTTTTTTTTTAGTAATATATATGTCTACTGCTACTTCTAAATCTGCTTTAAGAAGGAGTTTTACCAGTTATAAGATCACACAGGGTTGAAAACGCGGGATACTTGTGAGAGTTGTGAGTGACACCGAAGCGTTATGTTTTCTTTAAACTAAAAATAAAATAGCGTTGCGAAATAAATTGGAGAACTACATTAAAGAACAATTTATCAAACTAACATGAAATGTAAATATCGTAATAGTTTTTGTAGTGCAAATATTTTTGTCGTTTGAATAAATTCCATGTAAGTTTAAAGTATAAAAATTCATGTAGGTTTTGCGTGCATTACAGCTGAAACTTTGAGGTCGGTCGCGCTTCAAGTATTTTGGAAACATACCAAAATGTCCGCGAGTTTTAACATTGAACTGCGATTGCTGTATCCAGCTTTTATATTCTCATTGTTGCTTAAAATAAACTAGTTTCATAGAAATGCATAAAAATTATATTTATAGTTCTGCAATCATGGTGTAAAAGATTATTGTTACGAGCCCCTTAAACATTTAGTGGCCGCTCTTCGCAGTTTCACCCGCGTTTATCGTTACTGCTTTGCTGCTAAGGGTGGTAGCGTGATGTTACATAGCCTATAACCTTCCTAGAGAATTTGGATATTAAATGAAAAAACTATTTTTCAAACCCGACTCGTAGTTCATGACATTAATGGGTTTGTTGTGACTTCTACATTTAAAAACATACCTACTTCAACTTCACCTGGTAAAGACAAGCCAAACTACGTAGTATCTAACTACTGATCCTACATAGCGCAATTAAAGTTTTCGCTCCAATTATTTTATAGATTATATATACAACTGTCTAACGTCAAACACAGGCCGCGCTCCACTGGACATGTTCTGGTCCTGGTCGGAGAATATTCCCTATGAGTTAGAGGGACATAACACCTATGCCTCCACCAAACCGAATCTACCAAAAAAAGTCTTCAACTTTAATATTTTAGTGTAGATTTAGATATTATGAATAATAATTTTATAATAGATTATCAGCACAGAAAATATTAATGTCAAATTTGATCAAATATTTAAATACTTACAGAATAACATCAAAATGTATTTAACAAAATACGTTCGTCTATAAGCAGAAATATTTAAAACGTTATGGAATAGAAACTGCCTTTTCACTTTTCCTTATCGTTTTAATGGCAGTCATAATATTTAAAACCAAGTAACCAGATATTCCAGCAGCCGCGCGTTTACACGCGGACACTTTCCGAATTTTTTTTTTTTAATTTTCCTCCAAAGACTCGGTTGTCAGTGATTACTTACTCATTCGGCCTCTTTTTGGGACGTTTCAGAAACTTCGACAACCACCACTTTTATATTTCTTGTTTTCATTTTTGTGATGAATTTTTTTTTCCGAGTCTCGAAATTACTTTGATATTTGATGAGAGTAGCATTGCGGTTTGGAAGTTTAATCAAGATTTGGGACAAAATGGCGACTACATAGTCTTAATAATTTCATATTTTGATATGAAGGAACTTTTCGGTTAAGTGTTTAAAGTGTAGGTATTAAACACAAGAGTCTGACCTTGTGGCGTCCTATAGCCCTGTTACTTGAGATTTTAATGCGTTATTATTTCAAAGAGTCTTCGTTACTAACGACACGCCAAATGAAATGAATTGAATCCTTGGGGAGAACGTTTCTTTTTATGATACATAATTGTGTATAAGTGTTACGTAATTTTGCATTGATATAATTTATTTAGAACATTTTGATTGTAAGACTAGAGAGAATATTCTCATTCTGCGGTATTTTGTCTTTCTTTAAACAAACCCTTTCGTTTTTGTTAAAAAAAATTGCATAAGAAATGAAAATGTTAGTCTTCAAATCAGATGAAAGTGATTAGTGTTTTATAATATACACATAAACCAGGGATGTAATGAAGCTCCGTAACCGAAACTATCGGATATCCGAGATAAAAATCTATCCGAAACCGTAACCGAATAAAATTTTGTGTTTGCATTACTAAGTAAACCACACTTAAAAATGAGCAGCTATAATAATCACTTATAAGACTAATTGTTTGTAGTAAAAAAATATAGCTAAGAAATAAAGTCAAATCATTACCTATATACATATATTTCTATGTCTTTTTTTGTAACAATTAATATTAAATCTAATAGCCGTAACTAATACTATCCGAAATTATCGGATAATCCGATATAATTTCATATCCGTAACCGTATCTGAAACTGGTATAATGTTATTCATATATCTGTATGAATATCCAGATCCGAAATTTCATATCCATAACCCCTGATAAACCTCAGATACGTTTCAGATTAACATAACCCTGTGGATCAAGTGTTCATCTGTTACCTGCTAATGTGTAGTGTTTTGGATTCAATCGTTTAAATTGCGGATAACAAATATCAATAGATGTTTCCAGGCCCCTGGAGTGTTGGCATCTTGGAGCTGATCTGACGATGGAGGCTGGAGCTGAATAGGCGGTGGATAGTGGAAGCCTTTGTTAACTTTTTAATTTTGTACCCTACAACATTTTTTTGTTAGTATTTCTAAACTATAATTCGTTATTCAAAATTAAATAGATAAACAACATGGCCAAATGGGAATTGGGCAGAAAGCTAAGTGACATAACACTGGTGGCAGTTGCCTCAGAAAAAGAAACTATCATTGCGGTTCTGCTCTAACGCGAGTAGACTCGAAAGACTAGTTTAGTAAAGCAAAATATGAAGCTTATTCCAATTGTTTTAACACCGCTGCATGGCCGAGTGTCCGGAATGTCCGGAATGTCCGGAATGTCCGGAATGTATAATTTATTACCACATTATTCAGCTTTCGCTACTTTACTTTATTTAGTACATCCAAGGCGAGCAGCTGTGTTGTGAATTTTTGATTTTATTGAGTGTTATCTAGGATGTTTATAGCAGGTTTATATTATATTTAAAAACCAGCACAAAACAAATGCACTTAGTTGCTAAATCTTGGCTGACTAACAGCCGCAGTACAATTGGTAACTGTACAGGTTTGGTTTGTGAAGTATCTACTGATTGCGTATTTTCTGCAGATACTATTGACGCATCCTTAGAATGGAATCAGGAGTCGTGTGTTATTTTATAGAAACGATACCGTGTCGGTACACAATGGTCATCAGACGCATGACCTGATTCGAGACAATTAAAGCATACTCCGTTCGATTGGACGAAATTACGACGCATGGTGACATTTTCACTACAGTTTTTTTTAAGTTGCCAAGTTTATGATCACACTTACAAAACACACAAGACTCTGTGGCAACGTGTAAACTTTGGAACTGGACATTTCTATTGACATTGCTTAGAAGACCTTTGTTGTCTGGAAATTCTAGTGATCGAAAACGTTGTACTAGAAACTTTTTAATTGATCTAAGGTGGGAAATTCTTCTCAAAATTACTAATTCTGGCTTCTCATAATTTCCTAGATTCAAAGTCTTATTTTAAAATTAATATATGAATGACAATTATTTCCCACGAATGCACATTCATTTCTAAACTAAAAGCGTTTAATCAATCGGTTTAAGCGATTGGCTTAGTTTTTTAAATAATAATACATTGTTAACGTTTTGGTCAATAAAGAAAAGAAAAAAAAAAATCTAACAATAAAACCTTTTGTGACCCTCCTAACATTAATAACTGTCGTGGTAACGAAACCATAGCGAGATTTACAAAACAGGAAAAAAGTCATTTGTTGAAAATCAAGTCAATAATAACTTTTGTTTCACCTCACTATTACCCGCCATTTTTCAGACGGACTTATGGCGTGGCGCCACCGGTATAACTAGTCATAATAACGTCTATTAACTATTTTTTATTAAATAATGAATTGTTTTATCTTCTACTATAGTTTCCCTCTATATTTAATAAAATAAATATGAGTTTATTTTATTAAATATAGATATATTACAACCCTCTCTATCTGTCGCCTCTATCCACGGCGGTCCCTCTAAGTTTATCCATAAATCTAATACTATATACCCTATTGTACTCTGATGGATCACGTCCGACTCTTTCTACAGTATTGGACCCGTAGCCCACATTCTCTAACATACAATATCATAAAGGTCATCTTTGGAATAAGGGCCGCGCGGTTTCGAGATAAGGTCGGTTTTCCGTTGAAAGTGCATTGGTGGTTATACAGTTTTAGAAATAGTGTTATGGTATAAATCCTGTATATTATTGCTGCGATGTTTTAAGAGATTTGAAAATTTTCTGAGGCTTTTAAGGATGGGGGATGTTCTATATCAAGTTTAATTTATATCTTAAACATTTTTACTTGTCTTTAGAGCCTCCTCCAAAGACAAGTAGGTATGTATGTTGCTGGTTCCAGAGCAGAGCAAGCGAATGGTATATATTTAGTCCAGAGACCATGCGTAAAAAAGGAATTACATAAAATAATTATTTCCTTAAAGAGAAAACCTTGTATCCTTTTTGAAGCATATTGCGCGTATCTCATCCGTGAGAGACGTCACCGCGTGAAATGAAGAAAAAAAGAAAGTTAAAACTCATGTAAAAATATGTGTTAAAGAAAAGCATTACCTGTTAACGTTCATATTACGAATAGGTAACTTAAATCAAATAGCGAACAGAAAAATCCTTGTTAAATAAAACTAAAATGTTGCCAACAAATAATATTGACTGACTGAATTACTTTCAAGCTGAAGTGAATTTTGTGTGATTTTAAAAAATCTTTTCTGAATAGTCTGTATCATATTATATCAAAGTAAATATATTGTTTAATTGTTAGATTTTATACTAAATATTGTGTAACAGGTACACTTTTATAATAAAACCGCAACAACGTTCAAATGTAATGAATTATATTCAGTTTCGATGACTGTGTGATAACAAGTGAGAATAATAATATCGTCTGTGCCATGGCGGTAAAAGCATATCAGGCAGAAACTAATAATTATTACGCCCATGAGTTCACATTTATAGTTTGAGTGCACATTCATGCACATTCATTCAATCCCGGTAATATATATAATGTACCATGAAAGCAAATATTAATTATGGGCGAAGAGTTCCAACAAATTATTAAGGCATGAAGTATTACTGCATCAACTAAAAGCCACTGTTTAAACTAAAAATATATCTAGCATCTTTTAAGTTTCATAAAGATAGCCATTTGCTTATAGTGGTAGAGAAATAGCAAGACAAGAGAAAAAAAGGACTTATTTTTTTTTATACAAGGATATTATTGGACAATATTTAAATCAGAGTGTCTTACTATTAAGTAGCATATTATGTTTTTTATGATACTTTCGAAAAATGTTAAATTTAAATTTACTATTGTAAAAAAAAAGTCTTTAAAGACTTGTTAGAGATATTAGTTTGGTTTTCACGTAGATTTAGCTGAAAACGGGACTAATCTTATTAAAAAAGTACGTGTCAAATGGAGATGTGTTTCGGCGAATTTATAAAGACATTATCAATAAGCTTTTCGTAATTTTAAAGGAGTCGAATGTCTTATTCTGTTAAAGACTAAAACCTGCACTGAATATAACTCAAAACTCTAGACACCTCAGGAAACTATTTTCTCCCACAAAATAACATGACACAGGTAAGGGCAATAAAGTGTCAAGCTACATAATGTATCATACGTACAGTTAGCTCGACCAGTTGTATCGTTCCAAGTTTTTCAGCTCAAGATAACATTAAGACGAAAAATAAATTAAGTACCTACGTATGCGACGGTATTGCAATTCTATTCTCGTTCAGTACAAATATTTGTATGCATGAAATTATTCATTTGCAGTGTATACTTTTAGTTAGAAGAAGAAGTATCTGAGTATATTTATAGATAGGTGTTCCGGAATCCATAGTTTATGCAACATTTAGTTTGGTCCGTTAACAACACTAAGTTAATTTATTTAACAGTTGAAATCGTTTTTTTTTCGCTTAAATTATGTTCAAACATATTTTCATTAAAAGCTCTCAAACAAAGAGTAATTTATGTTTTTAAGTAAAATGACACTAACTACACAAGAATGCACAACACATAACAAATATAATACCATTGTTTTATAAAAATATGTCATTGCATTTCATTGCAATGTCAGGGAAGCTAAAGCGGAAATACATAAGCATACCCGTAGCACCCTTATACTCGTAAATAAACATTTGGTAGATATATGTAAGTAACGCCATTCCTAAGGCTTGGCATTGAGAGTCACAAACGGAAGGAAATAAATTTCAGTATCATGGTTGTCGATGATCCAAATGACAGCTGCAATTGACAAGGTCAATGGATATCAGCAGTTTCAGTCATAGCTGTTGAACAACAGGAAGACACGGTTGATTAGGCATGAATACCGAGCGGTGTGGCTTTAATCTACCTTACGTGAAAATAAGCCGTAATTTCAAGATTTTACATCGAAGAAAGCAATTTTTTACAACTAAGAATACAAATGCTAAATAAATTTTATTACACTATTATTGAACAAATCTTTTTACATTCCTAACTATATCTATACTTATATTATAAATGTGAAAGTGACTCTGTCTGTCTGTAACGTTTCCACGCTTTAACTACTAATGCCGCGTTCCAATAAACAAAAACCGATTCGTTTTGCTACGGACGGTAAGTTTTTCTTTGAAAATTCAACGAAATTTTACCGTTCGTAAGAAAAACCAATGTTTTTTGTTTATTGGAACGCGGCATTAATCAATAATCATGAAATTTTGCAAACTCTTTGTAGAGGTAAGGAAGAAAAGAGGGTTTAAAAAAAAAAGTGCTGTTTTCGAGAATTTCACGCGAGCAAAAAATCAACCGTGAGTTTGTTCATTTATTTCTTTGTTAGTTACGCTTTCATGCCTTAACTACAAAACTGATTATTATGAAGTTTTACATAGGGGGGCAAGGGTACAGGAAATAACTAATAACAACTTGACACATCTCCCACACGGCCGTCTGATCCCAAACTAGGCAGAGCCTGGACTATGATAACTAGACTGCTGATAGACATACTCATATATTACTAAATTCATAAATATTAATAATAATAATAAAAACCTCTGGCTCAGCAGTCAGGATCACTAACCACTAGACCAACATCGCAGGCGGTCAGGGTAGGACATGGGGTATCCTATATCTAGAAAAAAGTATTGTACCTGAGGGATAGACTGATTGTCCAAATGCGAGCGAAGCTGCGGCCAAAAGCTAGTAATATTATTAATGCAAATTTGAGTAGCTTTGTCATGCTTTCATGCCATAATTTCTTAAACGAACGAAACCACATGCAAAAGCAAGTACCTATGTAATAAAATGTATCAATAATTCAGAAACAAATTAAAAATAGGGTTATTAATCTTGTCAAATTCTTAACACACTCCATCGCCGCCTTTACAAACTTATAATACAACCATAATAATATATAACTCTTTCAATATCACTAGAGAAAGAGAACATTTTCTTTATAATCCTCTCACAAAGGTTTGGCAGTTCACATTCGTCACGTTGGCACCTCAATGGAGCCCACAATTATTTACTCAAAGGTTGTGTGTAGCATAATATTTGAACAAGAAAACCAGAGTTTATTCAATACTTTATACCTTTATTTGTTTTTTTCTCATGTTTAGTATTGAACAGGTATTTTTTATGGAGTAGGTAGTTAATAAACGATTTTATTCTATATCGTTAGGTTTGGGGTACCGTGTGAATACGATTATATTAATTGGAATCAACGTGATGGTTTTGTGAATGTGCACACGACATCAGTATAATCTAGTTAAAACGGTAGGGAGATCAAAGCTAGGTCATTATTATAATCGCATAAAATGAAGCGCGGAAATTTGAATCTTCTAATTTACAAAAAAAAGGCGATGGACTTCAGGTGACGAAGTTGGAGTCTTCGGATGTCAGATTACATTGAGCTACACGAGAATTTTGCGTGCAATCTTCCGAGATTCAGATATCGAGGCCAAGACGTGCTACATTTTATCCTTGTGGTAATTATGATGTGATAAATATACTATTCTGATCTTGGTGTTTTGGATAACTATGATAAGTGATCGCACCTCCCACTCTTTTTCAGCCATGGAGGTCCATGGGCTCTACTCACCAACAGAGAAAGAAGATCAACATTATAACTAGTTACCAGGATCTTCTGCTGTCAATCGGCTATTTCTTGAGGAGAATGTTGCTGTACCCTACCTCCTGTAGTGTTACTTAAAACCAAGGCACCAAGCCTTATAGATACAGTAGTTGCCAACATTCCGCTAACCGCAGAACTTGCATCCCTACTTGTGCCAGCAGCTAATCTCGTTTAAGTTGTTACATAACACACTGACCGTTAAATTGTCCAACTTGAAGCCACAAAGACGTGCCAATTCTGGGCAATCTATTTTGCATTATGTAGCAGCAACTCTAATATACAGTTGGTTCCAGATAAGTAGAATCTACGAGTATTCTAACAAAGTGACAATGGTCATTTAGTAACTTTGTATTAATTCTATGACCGGCGGAACGCATAATCGACGTTAGACGTGGACTGCATCGAGATTGCTTCTTTTTACCTTTATTTCTTATTGAATCTTTTTAGAGTTCCGTTCCTCAAAAGGAAAAAAAGGAACCCTTATAGGATCACTTTGTTGTCCGCCTGTCTGTCTATCTGTCAAGACCCTTTTTCTCAGGAAAGCATGGACGCATCAAGTTGAAATTAAATAATAAATAAAATTAATACCAAATACATAAGTCTGCGGTCCCTTGAAGCTGTAAATAAATCAAGCTTCTAACTCAACGCAGTCAAAAGATATGACCATTTAAACCTTATATTTTACCGAATTTTAACATTTTGGTAAATCAAAACCTATAGGGTACTTCCCATTGGTATAGCATAGTATACCCATCAGTATAGCATGATTCTAGGTCAATACCTAGAATCATGAAATTAGGTAAGAAAGAAGTTCTGACAGCACAAGTGAAGTAAAAAAATCTGAAAGTCGTTAATTTGTTGTCATATCACATAAAACAATAGTTTTTGTGACACAATAGTAGTTGTACAAACTTATATTTTGCGGTTGGATTGTTGACTTTGTGGTACATCGCAACCGCAATGTTAAGTTTGTCTTTAGAAAAAAACGGGCTAAAGTCTTCGAAAATTGATTCCCATTGATTGGACGTACTATGTACATACAATTTTGTTTGCTTTCAGAACCTTCGGTGCGCGAGGCAGGCTCGCACTTGTCTGGTTTTTTATTTAAAGTTCAACCGACTTTAAAGTGTTCATGGTGTGTAGCAAGTGTATAATATTATGTACATATTAACGCGATCACGTAATAGGTTACCGTTTGGAACCTTAAGGGGTTGGATTTTTTTTCAAATTACATGTTATGGGAAGACTTGGTAGATTTAACCTATTCAATAAAATAAAAATTAAAGTTATATGCACAAAAAAAGTACAGTCGAATTAAGAATCTTCTTTTATTAAGTCGGTAAATAAAAATCATTTGATTTTGTGTGAGAGCTATGCCCGTATACGCACGAATTATGTTTTGAGATGCAGCCAATTTTCATACAGATATTAAGGAAAAACTTTCCCGGCAATTGTCAACTGAGTCCACAGTCAAACTGTTTAAAGCAGTTTTGTGGACCTTGTTACTAAAATAAGGATTTTAAAAAAAAGTCAAAAAAAAAATCCGAATAAGCAATATCCCTTAACTTCCATTGCCCTCCCTCCTTACCTACCTATCCTTTCAATATACTCCTGACTTTCTTATTTTTAATTCCCAAATTGCCCGGTTGACAATAGGCTTGCCCCCATTACGTGAGTTGAACCCCATTATATGTAGTTGGCAAAATGTGGGTGTTGTGCTTACCCCCTAATACAGGCATGAGTGTATATACGTACATTTGAAAAGTGCTCGACCATTTGGCACTCAATCTGATTTGACCCTAAGTCGTTGAAATATCAAATATAACGTAATAGTGTAAATCAATTCATAACATAATATTACTATTGCAAATATAACCCAAATAGCACGAGTAGTAGGAGTAATCTCACTCATAAATAAACTATTATATTACCCTAAATAATATTATAAATGTGAATGTGACTATGTTTGTTTCCTTTTAACGCCTTAACTACTGAACCGATCATCATGAAACTTTGAATACATTTTAGGGGTAGTTACAGAAAAAAAGGCTTTTCAACGAGAAAAAAATACTGTCCACGAGGAATAGAAAAATAACTTGTAAATACTTCAAACCTAGTGCTTTATACAGACAAAATACATTCTGATGAACAACTGAATATACTTTTTTCAGTGTGCCGAGAGTAACGTGCAATTTCTGTTTCTTATATTTTTTAATAATAAATCTTTGAAAGTGAAGCTTTTTATCTTTTGACACGACTGCTTGAATAAAGAGTGTAACAGTGGAGTATGGAGTATCATAAGAATCCTTACATCATCCCGAGTGACACGGGCTTGATAAAAATAAACATGGCGGCTCTTGGCCCACTTAAAAAAAAATCTTCAATTAGTTTTTTTGGCAAGGCATTCAAGGGTTTTTTATTTTCTTTAAATTAGTAACCTGTTACAGGCTTTATATTAATTTGAACTGTACCTATGGCAGTGTGTAACGGATTCTTTTAACGTAGTTTTTTTTAGCAACAAATTGTCATCGAACGTTTCTTTACAAAAAAAAAAAAAATTTCTTCTTTTTAGTTTAGTTTGCTATTAAAGCGATAGTTTTTACAAACTATAATTTATTTACTATTACAATGGTTGAACTCTTGTATTATAAATGTTGGTCTGTATATAACACACAGACGGCAACAACGCCTAACTCAATTACAAGTTGTGCAAGCAAGTAGTGACTACAACATGTATATGTATAAGTTCTACAGCAACACTGTTTGGGATATTAATCACGTTATAAAGTTATCATTCTCGCTCTGGGACACGTGTACATTGTTTGGACAACGTTTTGTTCTTCTAAGTTCCAACTTAGGGTTAGAAGACAAAAGTTTGCAAAGAAAATATTGTTATAATCATTGATGAATGGAATTATTTCAAGATAAAGGACAAACATTCATTTGTACACAAACAGTGATGATAAAAAATATTGTTATAATCATTGATGAATGGAATTATTTCAAGATAAAGGACAAACATTCATTTGTACACAAACAGTGATGATAAAAAATATTGTTATAATCATTGATGAATGGAATTATTTCAAGATAAAGGACAAACATTCATTTGTACACAAACAGTGATTATAAAAAATATTGTTATAATCATTGATGAATGGAATTATTTCAAGATAAAGGACAAACATTCATTTGTACACAAACAGTGATGATAAAAAATATTGTTATAATCATTGATGAATGGAATTATTTCAAGATAAAGGACAAACATTCATTTGTACACAAACAGTGATGATAAAAAATGAGAAAAATACAACACATAATATGTGGAGTCGCAGCTTTGATTAACATTCAGTGCAATTAATATGAATGCATAAATACGTTCATTTTAATTAGTCTCGGTGATTCTGTGTATTATATAAATATATATCTAAGTATGTATACATTTATATTCTTGTTCTACAAAGTTTAATAAAAGGTTTCCTATAGAAATTTTCACCATGTTAATTTTTAGTTTATATTCTATAAACCTAGCATATGTTTTTCAAGGTTACATATCAATAGAACTGATGCGGAAATATGCATTTAACATATATATATATGTTCATCGTTAGATCTTTCTAGTGCAAATCATTATTTTTTTAAATTTTCATTATAACATTAAATTTGAAAATTACTACTTATGAAAAGAAGAATTAGAATTTCATTTATTATCACAGTTTAGTCGATTGTTAAAAATAAATAATCTACATATTTTTTTTACCAATACAATGTCTTATAAGTATCTAGTAATCATTTATAGTTTCGAGCCTGTTGTGTAGTACCTACATATTCATATTAATCTTGTCATGTGTTAGTTAATAAAAAAATCTTAAAGTGCAATGACATGAATGTCGAAGAATTCATGGCGATCAAATAAAAAATACCTACACATCTATAAGGGGAGAGATATGTATATGCGAGAAAGAGAGAAATGTGCTAAGATCTTTGAAGACCCGGTGTAAGAAGAGTAGAAATCTAGCGAGACTGAGACTTGAAAAATTGTTTTTCGCCGTGCCAGTTCAACAATAGCACTGGTGAGGAGACGATCCGTAGGTATTAATGCACTTTAAAAAAAGTTGAAATTAATTATGGTAGGTAACGACAGTTAATGTGCATTAGTACATTGCAAGTAATCAGTCCTTTCCTTCCGTGTGTCTCATGAAAGCGGGTATTATTGATGGCCAGCATTATCTGCCTCCTGGAGACCAGCAGTTGTTTGTGCCCGTACTACAATCCCGTTTCTTACTATAACGATGGCGGTGTGCGCTGAACTGAAATGTACTTCATTTTATACAACAGCCTCAAAGCAAATGGTTCTGTAGTTAATTGCTTTGCTCGCGAACCTTTAATGTGGCAAACAATTATACAGGCAACTGTTTCATTAGAAATAGAGTATTAACATCTGTAATAATAACCAGAATCGTACGTCCAATTTTGTTAAATATATATTTTATATATTTTTTTTAAATATCGTAAAATCTACATTATTTTTACGTGGGAGAGCCATGCTTCGGCACGTATGGGCCGGCTCGACTCCGCTCGATACCACGGCCTCACAGAAAACCTGTAGTGAAGTAATGCTTGCATTGCATTTCGCCGCGTGAGTGAGATTACCGGAGGCCCTAACCCTCCCCTTTTCCCTATTCCCGTCCTTCCCCTCTCCCCCTCTCCCCTCTTCCCACTCTTTCCCCCGTCCCCCTCTTCTCCTACTCCCACCTTAGGGGCGGCAACGCACTTGTGACTCATGAGTTACAGGTGCCCATGGGCGGCAGTAGTCATTTACCATCAGGTGACCCGTCTGCTCGTTTGCCCCCTATACCATAAAAAAAAAATATCGTAATAATATTCTGAAATTTATTTACAGAGCTGTCTAGATCCAAACTAAGCATATCTTGTAGGTATAATGGGGTCTAGAACTTATCTTTTTTTGTGTAAATACACATTATACATAGACATATCCGTACCCCCTCCAAATATAAATTTTCTTGTTTACAAATAATTACACGGAGCGGAAAATGAACCGGGTCCCCTGGTATTGAAGTCGAAATCTCTACCATCGCGACACATAAGTACTCAAATAAATCTTAAATTCAAAACTCAAAATTCAAAATTCTAGCCAAAATTTTTTTGTTGTTGTTGTAAACCCTAATTTTTATTTTCCTTCATGCAAATAAGAGTTACTAAACTAGAGAAAAAAGATTTCATTTAAACTGTTTTAATTTCACATTTTAAAACAAAAACTTTTACAAAAATGTTCTTGTATTCATTGAAACATTCACCTAATTTACATCAGACATAAATAGGTTCAGTAAAACAACATTAATTTTTGAAACAATAGGCGGTGTCGCTCGGCGCGCACCCTGCGTCCCTGCGCCGGCGGGCGCGGAAATTGAAAATAAAGCACACAACGCAGGATGAACGCAGGGAGACAGTTCCTCTATCAATTAAAATGGTTATTGAAAGAGTTAACTGGGTCATTGAAGGCAAGTGTCCTTTTGTATTTGAAGGAAGCTCAATAGATTGGCCTCTATCCATAACCAAGGTGCAAATTGTTTGGTGGAACATTTGTAGTCTACAGCTATTGTGTTGAAGTGCTGGGTTTACTTTGCCATGTAGGCCAAGAAATACGAAGCCTGGAACTCCAATTCCTAGAAAGCTGTCTCATAAATGACAATAGACTTCCCATTATTAGGTTAATGTAACACTCAACTGTTTATAAATACTTTAGTTTTCTTTTTGAGAATATTCAATGTAGTTATCGGGACTATCGCGTGTTCGAGTCCCGTCTTTAATTTAAAGTTGTCCATTTAATCGACATTTAAAAACGTGGCGGTTCTCAGTTCGTCTAAAATATATTGTTTTTTTTGTGTGTATGTTACGCGATTTCTCCGCTATTTGTGAAATTGAATTGGTAATTGTGTGGTCACTCGAGGTTATAAAAAATCCACCAAATTCACAAAGGTGGAATATAACTAATTACAATTTATCATGGTATAGGCGCATTGAAATTGGTGATACTTTTTTCCTAAGTGAATAATAAATTAAATACAAGGCACACATACAAACATACACTTCCGCATATATATTCGAAGGGGTATACAGACGATGTTAAACACCCACAATCTGCCAACAATAATTTGTTCCGATTCACCACAAATATGCTAAGTCTGTGTTCTTATTCAAACTTTTTCTTAAAATTCGAACAATGGCCACTCCATCCACACACTCGTCATCCACGATCTTAACTCACTATTTAAAGATAGCCTATATATCTAAATAAAAATAAACAAACTAATCTCCATCCCAATGTACTTATGAAATATTTACATCAATAGTATAAACTCCCGCTATTGCATTTAGCTATTATATCTGCGGCAACAAAAAAGTGTACAAGAGTACATCGTCGCCTGCAGAAGACAGTTTCACCCCCTTCTCGTACCGTTACACCCCTCGGGGATGAAAATAAACTGTGTCAGTACTTATTGTTTACTTACCGGCTGTCGTTGAAATGCGGTTTAATATCTATTGGCTGTATTGAGGCGACGATACTCGGATATTTCAATCACCCTACACTTTTCTATCATTAGATCGAACTTTTTCCCCGTTATTTTTTATCCCTCTATATTTTTTTATTTCAGGATACACGTCTGATTTAGTATTAAGTGTAATCTACCCGTATACTAGAGTTAAACAGAGCCAAAGCTATAGCATTAAAACACCCATCTAAACTGTTATGTGTCAACAAAATGTACAAGTTCATGTCTACGATGTCCTTTTCAACGCCATTATATAGAAAACAGTATAAAATTAAATTTAATAGCGACACAAAGGAATAAGTAGAACAACATAGTCACACGCTCAATTACAAAGAGCAAGCAAATATGGCCGAAATATTAAAATATAATGAGCAGGCGGCCTGTGGCGCGTGAATTGTATACGTCTTTGAGATGAGGGCTACTACGAGTACGTGCTGTCGTATGGAAAACTTTAGTAAACAATAAAATGGTAGCACTCCTATATGTATCATAGAATATATTTGCATTGGCCTGGATGTTTAAAAAAATGTATTTAAGTATGTTTATCCGTTCTCTAAAATCCACAGTATAACCTACGTTTAGGATGTTGTGTAATATGCCCAAAAAACCTTGAACACAGCTTAAACTTGAAACAACATAACCTACAAATTACCAAAATGTTACTCACTTTCACATTTCTTGAGATCACTATCAATTTGAAGTGAGTCTCGTTTACATTTTATTAATAAAGAAATCTTACGGAGTAATCAAAACAGGAATATTTTTCCAAAGTCATAGGGCGTCTGGAATAACTGTAGAGCTAAGAGTTCGAAGATGTTAACCAATACTAAGCAGGCTTGTGGTTGTTTCTTAAAGTATTTTAAAATGAAGAACGGGAAGTATAAGGGATACCAATAGACATTCAAGAAAATAGATATTGCAAAATATTATGTTCCGGAAACGGATTTCCATTGGCAAGATAAGAACTGGCAATCCCTGTATCGTCGCAACCATTCAACGTCGCAACCACTCAACCTAACGTTCTTCAATACTCGTTCAGTTGATTACATGGAATGATATTTATAGTATTATAAACATCTATATAGTTTGGCCATACTTATCAACAAGCACGCTATGATATGTTATATCGGATCTCAGTAAGGTTCAATAGCTTAATGAATTATGGTTCAAATTCAAACACCAGGCGATCTCTTGTTTAGATATATGTTTTATAAAACTGCATATATAAATATAGGCACAAAAAAGAAGCATTGAAGTATTTTCTGAGCGTTTTAAGAAATATATTGGATTACTAAATAGCATTCAAAGAAGATGAACGCTTTTAAGAAAAAAACTTACGAGTGTGGTAGTAATATATGTGTGGGTTAATAAGGTCTGCAGGGGTTTCCGGAGGCTTCCTTTTTATAGTATACCCGGCATTGTCCCTTGCCATAGACCCACTGGTGACGGAACACCGTGTAGTTTAAGTCAGTTCGATTCCGACACACCAATTCACCGTTAGCTCCGGTGATAACCCGTTGGTGTTTCTAAACGATAAAATAAAAAAATAAACATACCGTAACCGTGCCGTACAGGTTCTATGTATTCCTCCATATGATTAAATCAGGCCTTACCTGCAAAGAAATAAAATAAAATTAGGACAGATTTTAACATTACACAACTTATCACTAATAACTTGATATTATGTATACAATTTAGTTGGCATACAAGCTCACGATCGGCGTGATTGTAAACGGTTCACTTTATAATCACTTGAGTGCTTCTGTAGTCTGCCTAGCCTGAGTCTTTCTGTAGGGCAGAGGTACTGCTCCAATCAGACGGTACTAATTTGAGAGCTGTGATTCTTTCACTAATTATATGTGAGCTAAAGTCTTAGTAACTTGGTGTTCAAACTATTACAAGTAACTAATTTTGTGTGGACCAAACCAAGAAATGCATAAAGCGTAGAATGTGAAACGGTTATTTCACCGTAATAGAGGTTAGTAGGTAGTTCTTTTTATGTTAAACTAATAAAAGTAATTCGTATGTGAATTATTGAGTGTTATTAATTTGAGCTTTCCGATTTTGTTTCAAATCAGTTCACTTTTTATTCCTTATTTTCGATACTAAGTTAAAATTACATATTATCTAAACTAATATTATAAAAAAGAAACATTTGTGTATGTTTGTAAAGTTTTCACACAAAAACTACTGGACAGATTGCTATGAAACTTGGTATGTAGAAAGCTGGAGACTTGGATCAACGCATAGGCTACTTTTTATCCCGACATTCCCACGGGATCGGGACTTACGCGGGTGAAACCGCCAGGCACTGCTGGTGTGTACTAAGTTTCCAAAAAATAAATGCTGGTAGAGGACCAGTATTTTTTTTTTTGGAAATTTGCTATACATTAAAAAAAATACAATCAAAAGTAAACAAATCTCTTTAATTTATTTTTTTTTAATTATATGGGAGCAACTTTAAGTTATACCATGTTCTATATCTACGCCTCGAAACTAAAAGCTCTTTTCACTTTTATTAGCAACTCTTTAAATATCTTGTGGAAGAAGCCAGGCGTTGAGAGTCAGTGATAACTGAACACTATACGACTATACGTCCTTATTGACTGATGACCAAACGAATATTCATTAAAACAGTTTGTCTCAATGAAGGTCTTACTTCAGTCCGAAATAACCAAAATTCAAAGATGGAAAGCAAAACAGTCACAATGGTAATTACATTACAAATCGAGATGGTTCGTTCATTCGCTCGAGAACCATTCATCAATTTGATTCGAGAACCGTTGGTACCCCTCGCTGTAATGAAAGGCCTAAACAAATTAAAGGCAGCCCACCCGTGAATAAGTGATGAACGTTTTGTAGCCCTTCATCAAATATTAGATAAACAAATAGTAGGAGTTGCATCTCGCAAATGTGCTGTAAACCCTCTGTTGGTTTAGGGTTTAAGCCTTTTAACAAAGTTCATTATTAGCGCAAAGATGTAATTGGGTGTTGTTACGCGAAATGGGTTGTGTCATTTAAACACTTTATAAGTATCTTGCTATATCGGTTAGTTTACGTTCTAATATACAAGAATCGTTTGTGAAGGTACTCGTATGTGCCATTGAATCGAATGCGCTAATCACAAGAACGCGGTCAATGATGACTTAAAAAGATATGAATGAATGGTTAGTCTAAAAAAATACAAAGATTTCTTTGACAATAGTTTGAACATGAGTAGGTACCACTATTGTGAAGTTATGAATACTTATGAATTTGCGATATCGGTGATCAGGTTGTATCTATAGTTCTACTAAATAGATTTTCATGAACGTTCTAGCATTCTGTAAGTTAAGTATTAAAAGTAATATATTTATTAGTTTTGCGTGCCTGAATTTTTAACAAAAGTAACATTGATATACCTACTTATTTATTGTAAATATACCGAAGTGAAAAAATACATAACCAAAAAATAATAAAATTCTAAACTACATTTAGTTAACTAGGTTTTAACCTTAACTAAATGCCCTACTAGTTTATTTGTTTAGTGTTTTTTTAACCTACACGGTTTTGTAACAATCTAAATACAAAAAAAAAACAAGAACAAAAAATAAAATGTAGATCTCGTATCAAGCTACACAAAACAAAGCAAAATGAAATAACAAAACATATAAAAACAAAGAAACTTCAGCGCGATCCTTTTTATGAAAATTATGAACGAAGTTAAATTTCATTGCGCAAATAATCTATTCCAAGACACTCCCCGTTATTTTGAACACTTCAAAAATATTTAATCAAAAAATTGTAAAATTCTACTTGTCTGAGCTACTATTAAAAAGTCTAGATTCAATACGCTCTTATCTGTAACCGCAATGTTTCTTGCTAACAAAATTACCTCTAAATTCAATTGGTTCTAATCTGTACAACATCACAAAGTTCACTGCAAAAATTTAAATTCCTGAACCTATTCAAATAACCACATAAAACGCTCGTATAAAAATTAAATAATTTCCCTTACACAAGCACTGCTAAAATTTAAAAATGTAATTTTTAAAACTATTTTCACGATGTTTTAATTGGGTCAATTGCGTCAAATCGCAGCGGAAACGAGTGCCGTTGAAAAATCGCGCGACTTTTTCGCAAGTGTGTGCCTAGGTCGCAGACTGAAGAATAGACGATTTTTTTATTTAATGACGTTTTTGGTTTCAACGCGAAAATGTTGGAATGTTTTTTTTTTCTTTCTTTTTAAAAAGACAACTACCGCATTAGGGATTTCTCCTGTGTCACGAGGGACATACAAACATACAAACAACAGACACAAAGAACACCCAGACTCAGATGGGAATCGAACCCACGACCTCTGGCTCAGCAGTCAGGGTCACTAACCACTAGAACAACAGGCCAGTCTGTCTTGAATATAGTGTTTGAAACGTTTTATTGATAGTGTCATTAATTCTTATTAATGACACTATCATTAAATAGTTTCATGCGAATGTCATGATTTTGGTTCGAAGACCCTGACTACTTGGTAACAGCCAGTTCGAGCTTTAGGTATGCGACCGGCGACGGCGGTGCGAGCTATTACTTACACATAGCTGATCCCCCCTAAAGAATGAAAATTTCCACTCCAAAAGATAATCAGTATACAGCACTGCTAACAGTATTTATTTGAATAAATGGGATTGCCAGAGGTTCATAGATAAGGTGTATTTCATTGTTTGTATAAAAGAACATGTAAAACGAAGTGAATGAATGTGTAGAATTTTTATATGTCGTCCAGAAAGGACTGACCAATATTTAGTCAAATCTGAATTTGTTTTTTAGTAGAAAAGAACATCAGTATTCACAAAACGTTGGAAGTGCAGTGGTGTCATCGTTCGCTGACATCCTCTACTATAATTTGTCAAAATAGTCGTCTATATAATACTAAGATGCTTGGCACTGAGCTACTTTGAGCGGGTATTATTACTCTACGTCTCCTACATACGTATGTTTGAGTTACTTAGGTGATATGACAGAACACATTTGAGAGCAGGGATGTTATGGAGCTTCGTAAACGTAACCGAAACTATCGGATATCCAAAACTGAAACATAATCTGATATAAAAGTTTCGAATAATTTCATATAGGGGCGCAATCTAAATGAGGTACGTTATAACAGGTTTTTAAAGTTATAACTTCTTATGGGAGGGTAAACCGCTTCGTTACGTAACGCGTTACGGCGCCAGTCTGTCTGGCGTTTAAGTGCATCTCAATTTTTTATTATTTTTTATGTATAGCTAAAATGGTTGTATAATGTTGGTTTTTGTTTTAATAATATCTACGTATTTACGGGAATTAACACGATCACGAAAAGGTATTACATACCTCTGAATTGCCTGACGTTTCGACCAGGTTGACTCAGCCTGTGACCACGGCCAGTGCAACCTGGTCGAAACGTCAGGCAATTCAGAGGTATGTAATACCTTTCCGTGATCGCGTTAATTCCCGTAAATACGTAGATAATATTAAATCATGGAACGCTAAAGTTTAAAAGTTGGTTTTTGTCAATTATAATTTCGGTTTAGAATTTATAAGTAGATAACATTAAAAAAACAGCTATAATCCTCACCGATAGTGCTCATTTTTTTTATTTTACTGCCAAATGAAAACCTAGCAATAAAGCCAAATAAATCTACCTATATTTTCCTATTACACTTTAAAAACTCTAATGTCCGTAATTGAAACTAACCAAAACTTTCGGATAATCCGAAACGATTTCATATCGGTAACCGTATCCGAAACCAGTATTAATCGTGTTTAAACTTTCGCGGCTTATGTACATACTAGCTGTTGCTCGCGACTTCGTTCGCGTGGAAATTTTGGTGAAATCTATTCCACGGGAACCGTACATTTTGTGCTATGTGCTATTCCAGACTATAATCTATCTCTGTGCCAAAGTGATCTAGATTCATTCAGCCGTTTTTGTGTGAAAGAGTAAAAAACATCCATACATACATCCATCCATCCTCACAATCTTTCACCTTTATAATATTAGTAAAATTAGATGTACAGGTAGTTCAAAAAAACATTTATAAATACAAATATTTTTATGCAATCTGTTTTTTTTGTTACTATTGAAACTAAACTTCTTGACCAATTTAGTTCCCAATATTCAAACAGTTAATTAAAAACAGTAATGGGTAAACACTATCAGCAAAATATCAAAGGTAAACTATTAGAAGTGAAGTATTGCATCTAACTTATGAAAATCTGTTTCGTTGGTTCGATTCCCACCCTGGAAAAATAATTGTGTGATGAGCATGGTAATTTGTTCCGTGTCTGGGTTTAATTCATCTATAATATGTATGTATTTAGTAGTCTGGCTACCATGCCTAGTACATAGTACAGACTCGGTCTAGTTTGGGATCAGACGGCCGTGTGTGAGTTACGTCAAGTTACTATTATTCTCTTTATTCATCTTGAAACCACATAAATTACATTTCTAAATATGTACAAAAAAATATATATATTTAAAAAACTAAAAAAATAGTAGACCACCGACATCGGGTACAGCGAGCAAGATACCGGTAGTTGGGGCTCCAAGGACAGGAACCTCCTCACGATACGGGCCGTGACAAGAAGAACTGCTTTCTGCATCATTCCTTTGATCAAGCTGCCTAACGCGAGCCTCATAAGGTGTTGATCGAGGCTCTCGGCTATCAAACCATGAACTGATATGACAAACGCAAAAATGATCACCGAATCGACATTATTACATTTATTATTATTACTATACATTTAGGTATTTCACCTATTTAATAATGGCTAAAGGCTTGGTAAATATGTATAAAGTCCGATGACAGCAAGCAATTACCGACACTCATAAAGACTTGCAGTACAGAATAAAAGAAAAACAAAAGTAGCAGCTCCTATGCTAGTTATACAAGTATCCATGAAATACCTTGACCGAGGGAAAATAATTCTGAATATTGTTTACTGCGATATTGGTGCCGATTCTATTGTAAACTCGACTAAACTAAAACCTGACTTAATTTCTTCATATGAAATCAACCTTGTGTTCTTCGTAATAAGGTCTATTTGTTACTGGCATCTTTTTCTCAGCCCCACTAAATTTCACTAACACCTCGTCAACGTATACTCAAATTTATTTCCACGCAACGAGAGTCTCCATTTATTCAAATGCTGTATAATTGCCGTATAAAAACTTGTTTAAAACGAACTAAGATGACCTTATTTTAATCGACACCTACGAAGACGCTTACTAAAATCACAGAGCAAAAGAGATGGCATTCAACGGATAGCGGCTCTCGCTACGTGGTATTAAAGTTTATTTAAGCGTATCAGACTTTAGTCGACAAATGAATTGCTTATTTCGATAGCGACATATTATGTTACCTACTCAATTCAATTTGAAATAAGACCTTGTGATGATGTACAAGGTTTACATCTTATATGAAGAAAATTTGGTGAATTTTAATTTAACGAGTGAAGTAACAGAATTGGGACCATTGTCAAACCTCCTTAGTCGAGCTCTTCATAGTCTGAGTGGGAATTTAAGTTTACAATGCAACGTTTAATCATTATCAAGTCTCTAATTCCGAACGTTTTTTTTTTTCTATTTAATGTTAAGCAAGCACATGTCATGTTCATTATAGATGTTTTTAGCGCGTTACAGGCAACTCTGCGTATCATCAATCCTCCCCATCAGCCGCAACCAATCGCTATTAAAATACTTATCGTTTGATATCCAAGTTAAAAGTTCATCAGTCTTATTTTGACAGGCCCACTAAAGTTGTTTACCAATCTGTTATATACCAACCACTATAAGATGGTCCTCAGCCACAGGGTAGGTTCCCCGTTCTAGTACAAAATTTTCTTAACTGAAAAGGGATCGGGAGGTGTAGAAGGTCTTGTATAGTTGGTAACATAGAGATGAGTAAACAGAATCATTGGACGCACCATTACTTTCGTGTATATGTTATACAATTTTTTACGCCGAAAAAAATGTTTCGAGGCGTCTAAATTATCTTCGAATTTGTTCGCCGTTTAGGCGTGGTAAAAAGTTCGTTTTTTGTTTGTAATATACAGAAAATGTTATTGGAATATCTTGTGTGAGAACTGATGTAATGTATTGCTTTAAAATTTATCTTTTCACGATATTAACTAACCAGAACTACAAAACATAAAAGACTTATGATAAAGATAAAAAGGAAAGCAGTAATGATTTTAATGGTTATGTATTTAACATATAAAATATAAATAATAAACTACACAACACTTAGAAAGTGGTATTCAGATTCATTAAAGATGTCATTCATATAAGTATTTGTATCATTCACGTGTGTTTTTCGAGGACACTTAAGAATCGGGCTCTACAGTCACCCTTTCAAAAAGTTATTGCGAAAAGACTATTACATTTCTCGTTTTTCACACATAAATCCAATAGTAGACCCGCACTGTCATTTTCAAAATGCTGTCGTATCTTATGTTGAAGTATGAGAACTAGCATTTAGTTACTGTTTACATATGATTCCCAGATACAAACGCTTTTAAAACACTGTAACACTAAATAACGTATATTCTAAAGCAAGCTTAAATCTATACTGAAAATAAATCTTAGACAAGTCGGATTAACATCACGCCACGTACCGTTAGGGGTAGAGCAGTGACCATAAGGTCGGGTGAAACAGTAAGAATCAGCCAGTGTTTTTTTTAATGTTAGTTGGGATAGCAGACGGACCACTGCAATGCCGTCCATCCCCGAGACACGATAATAGTTTCAGCTGCCAGTACGTGAACAAGGCATGAGTCATCTGTGTCTAAGGGATATTTGATTCTTGAGATTTATCCGACTCCTTACACATAAAATAGTAGTAATGTAATAGTACAGAAGTAAATGTATCTACAAGTATATAACATTTTGGCGTGCTCTGATCATATATTTTAAAAACAAGATTTCTCTTATGTAATTTATTGCCTACAATATACAAACTCGACTTGTGACTTGAAAAAAATTATAACAGTCATTAATTATTCGTCAGCAAATTTTCGGCATCATAATTGGCTAGGATCGCGAACTTGTAATCAAATGGCCACCACAACAACACTGGGTTCAGAACCATCAGTACAACACTGATATAAACCCACTCCTAACACAAAGCTCTCACTTAGCTGGAAGGTTTATAATACAACGTTACTGTTAGTATTTATTTATAAAAAAAAAGATACTCCTCAGAGCTCGGACTTCAAGGCACTAGCCACTGCGAGTGCCAGGTATGCGACCCTAAAAACCCCCATCCATTCGTATAAAGAATATCCCTTTCTTTCCATTGCCTTCCCTTCATAGCTACCTTTCCCTTTCAATATACTTACTCTCAATTTTCCCATCTTGAATTCCCAAATTGCTCGATTGAAGGCAATAGGATTGCCACAATTGCGTAAGTGCCACAAAATTATACCCCTTCGGAGACGCAGGCGTCAGTGTATGTGTGTATCTTATATTTTTATAATAGCTAATAGAACTGTATTTTTTGAGAGTATCACAAGTGCTAATAATAGTACACAACTTTCAACTAAGGCGTAAAAAAAATATTTGGAATGGATTTTATATCGAAAAAAATCCAATTAATGGAATTTAATTTACTTGCACAGAGACAATGTTCAATACCCCCACTTACAAAGACTCATCTCATTAACATCCAATATTTTTTATTCCCTCTTAATCAAACGATTTGAACAAGGGTACCGTATTATTTTTTAATTCGACCCTCACAAAGGAATTAGGAGCAGAGAAGATGTAGGGACACCCTTAATTCTAAATAATTTTGGTAGACTATACTTTAGGCGAGCAAGTTCAACTTAATCTACTTCAAGGTAAAATATGTCTTATGGAGTCGGTGTAAGGCTGTTCTTTCATTGAACGAACGTATTGTAACATTGGTAGAAAGAGATGTATGGGTGGAATGCGCTCTTTGAAGTCGGTCTTTGTACAATTTGAAACGAAAACACATCGGGTTTTGTTCTGTGATCGTTATTAAAGGTCTTACGCTTTACTTTTGAATTAAATACTATTGTGTTAGAACAAGCGGGGTATCTACATGGTGTATCGAAAACATGCGTCTTCTAAAGCAAACACATACTTTGTTGTAATAAAGGCAATTATACATAGCTGACACCGCTTAATATATCATATTCATAGAACTTAAACTTGGTTATTTATACTACAGTATATTTATTTTTATTGTTAAAATTTTTTTTTGTTCGTTAGTTAGGTGTTGGCTAAGGCCCATTTACTAATATCAATAAACACTATGAAGCCTTGAAGTCATTACTGTCGTGTTTGTGTTGAAAAGGTGTATGTTTTTGTATAAAATAAAATTCAAGAATTCGTCGAAAGAGGTATCGGTTTTATTCAAGGCTAGTCTAAAATAAAATATGATAAATAAACATTATGAAGACAGCTGGCTACAGGTAATTGAAGCTGAATAACCTCCTTGTCAACGTGGGTTTTTGGCAACATCACCATCTCTATTTTGTTAGGATTTTATGATTTTAGAAAAGTACAGCAATATCTCTGGTAACCGCTGACTACAAATCGGACTCCTTTGCTAATTTACACGTATAATAATAATAATAGATTAGAAAAAAACTAAAACTAATAACACGCTTGGTGGCCACTATCGACCTCCTGGCTCCATCATCAGGTCTACTTCAAGATGCCAAATTATAGTTTTGTCATCCAAACTACATACTCGTAAAGTTTGATTTCGATACGTCAACAGGCCAGTATCACTCCGCAGAGTAGGTATAAAGCTACAAGTACACGGCGGGATCTACTATTACTAAACGTGTCAAAATTCAGTGGGCTGCAGCGCCCCGGCCGTGCCGCACGTTCGTTCGATGTTCACTCACGCACTACGTCGCTTCATTCGTTCGTATCTAGACTATCGAGTTATTAGTACCTAGCCTAAGTTTATTTGTTCACAAAAATTTAGTAATAGGCACATAACTGACTAGTAATTAAATATTTATATTAATTAATTCTTTAAATAATACAACCCTAACGTCGCGGCGTCGTCAGAACAGATAAGAGTTACGCCATAGAAAGAGAGGCAACTTGTAGGTGAATACAACTGTAGTAATTAGCGCTGAGTGACCTAAATTGCGATATTATTCTGTTGGAACAAGAGTCGCTATTCATTTATTTATTTAACTCTTTGTTGTACACCTTTTAAGTGAGATACAATCCAAAAACAATGTAAACATTCAGGTATATCAATCGGCGGTCTTATCGCTCACGGCGATCTCTTACAGACAACCTTTGTACGGATATTATCGAATATATTTCAGGGTAGCCTGTGGTGTTCTGAGGTAGGTTATAATTATTAAAGTAAAAAGCGGCGGTAGCGTAATGGCTACGGACTTGCGATCAAGTGGTTGCGGGTTCGAACCCCACCAAGTGCCCTACCGTCGTGAACCCACTCCTAACACAAGCGTTAAGCTTAGCTGGAGGGGTTAACAGGAATACTAGTAATGTGTGACCCATGTCAATAGTAATATTTAAAAAAAAAAAAAATTATATTAATATAAACTTAGTATACACACTTATATTACCATAAACATACTTCATAAATACATAAATATATATATACAGGTATATAAAATAAGATAACCGCGTATAATGGCAATGTCCTTGACAAGTTCTTTAAATGCCTGCAAGGTTTTGGCTTGTCGAATTGACACAGGCAAGTTATTCCATAGTCTAACCACTTGCCGAAGTTTTATGAAAAAAAACTATTATTTGATGGGTAAACAAACACGTAATGATTTAATAATACGGTGGAATTAATGGTTCAATTGTGTTGCCAAGAGAATGTCTATTTCAACTGGTTATTTATAGATTTTATAGCTTAGAGTATATATTTTATTGAGCTAAATGAAAACACAAATTAAGAAACAAGACGACAGCCTCTGATATGTAAATAGGTGAATATTTTTCAATAAAACCTCATTCGTAAACTAACCAACCAATAACATCAAAAATTCATGTATTTCTATGCAATAACTATTGCCAATATCAAACTTATATTAAGTTTCTATTTATAATGATATTTTATTTTTTCACTACTAACCATCAGATAGATTATGTTACTTGTTTACTATATTTGTCGCTTAAATAAAACTAAAAAGCTTCACAAATCATTACTAGAGAGAAAAAATGTCAAAGCATCGCACACGATTAAATCCGTCGGCTTTAGTTCTCGTTCAGTTCACATAACCGCGTATAATGACAATGTCCTTGACAAGTTATTTAAATGCCTGCAAGGTTTTGGCTTGTCGAATTGACACAGGCAAGTTATTCCATAGTCTAACCGCTTGCACCGAAAATGACTTGTCTTTGAAATTTGTGGTATGTCTAGACATTTTTTAGTTAAATGATTTGGCGGAGTGGGAGTTCTGTACATGTACTATTAGGTATTCTGTGACGTCAATCAAAAAGAGGTTAAAATTGATTTCTAAGATATGTTTACATAGTTACTTACAAATAAAAACGTGTTATAAAGAAACAAATGTCTTACGTGTTACATCACTATTGCTCAGTAGATTTGTGTATTTCTTTCAAACAAAACGCACTCCATATCGACGTCAAACCATACCCTCCTAAAGTTTATTTTTGTTTCAACGAAAACAACGATACATTAAATAAATTTTAGTGGAAAAAAACCGTAAAGTAAGTTCTCACGTATACAATAAGTGTCTATAATGTTATTACTGCTCGGCCCGGGGGTGCCCTTGTAATAAATAATAAAACGTAACAAAGTGAGAAGTATCGAAACGTGTTAAGGGATCTGTACGTATCGCGCTTATTAATGTATGTAGGTATTACCAACTGTGGGTTTGTAAAAGCAAAGATAGAGAGTGGTTATAGGAACCGCGGGAGAGCCATGCTTCGGCACGTATGGGCCGGGTCAACCAGAGTTTCGCCGAGGGACAGGTTACCGGAGATCTATATCCTGGGAGGCTGCAATTAGATATAATAGCACTACTCGTTTAGGCTTTATTAACTACTTGCCTTTGCACGCGGCTTCGCTCGCGTTAAAGTTATTTTTCCATCCCTCGGGAACATTTTTTTTTTCTGGATGAAAGGTAGGTACCCTATATCCTTTGCTACACCCCTGGCAATGTTTATGCAAATTTATTATAAAATGAAAAAATAAATAAAATAAATGCACTGCGTTAGAATTCAAACAAACAAACATTATTTTTTTGTATTCATTGACCGCTCCTATTTTTAAATATATGTTTATGATAGGTTTGTGCTAAACAAATAGATTATATTGTTTTATCTTATCGCATATATATTTTGTATAATCCTTTTCGTTTCTTTACAAACCTCAAATGTCGAGAGCTTTTACGACGTCTTTAAATGTGAGCCCAGGGCTTAGGGCTGACAAGCATAAAGAAACTGCCGGCAATAGGACGAAACAATAGGTTTTCGTCGTCTCAATTCCGACACATAATTCTTGTGAGGTGATTGTGACATGGGAGTAAAGAGTCTGTTATTATTTTTTTCTGTACTCCGGAATTTGATTCGTGTTAGGTTTGTACGGGATCCTAACCCGCCTGTTGGTTATAGCACGCTACTTGTTAACAATTTGATTCGTGTTAGGTTTGTACTGGGTCCTAACCCGCCTGTTGGTTATAGCACGCTACTTGTTAACAATTTGATTCGTGTTAGGTTTGTACGGGGTCCTAACCCGCCTGTTGGTTATAGCACGCTACTTGTTAACAATTTGATTCGTGTTAGGTTTGTACGGGATCCTAACCCGCCTGTTGGTTATAGCACGCTACTTGTTAACAATTTGATTCGTGTTAGGTTTGTACGGGGTCCTAACCCGCCTGTTGGTTATAGCACGCTACTTGTTAACAATTTTATACAGACTGTCAACTCAAATATTTTTTTTTCAAATTAACTCTATAAATGTGTAATGTATACTATGTACATAAAAGTAGTTGAAAAGATATTGTTCTAAACGTTTATTTTGAGATAGCAATTAATATATTTATTCTAAATATGTAAAAAACTGCTGTATTTGTCCTATAGATGCATTAATTACAATTGTAGGTAGATACATGGTATTGTGTTGTAGTTCGCGTTAATTTTAACATAACATTTAATCATGCCGTTAGCTAATTCAAATTGTTTTCCGTAATAGACACGGTGACGGTTTAGATAGTTGTACTATTGATATATGAATATCCCTAAATAACAACGTACGATTATCATAAAGCCAGGATTTCAATTTCAATATTTACACAGCAGATTCTAAATTGTGTACAAATATAGTCCACATATTAACTACAAACAACTACATATAATTGTTTAGCGGAGATGGTTTATGTTTAGCTCAAGATGAAAGAATGGCTTCCTGCCAGCAACAAATACACGAAGTTTTATGGAAAAAACTATTATTTGATGGGTAAACAAACACGTAATGATTTATCAATATGGTGGAATTAATGGTTTCATTGTGTTGCCAAGAGAATGTCTATTTCAACTTGTTATTTATAGATTTTATAGCTTAGAGTATATATTTTACTAAGCTAAATGAAAACACAAATTAAGAAACAAGACGACAGCCTCTGATATGTAAATAGGTGAATATTTTTCAATAAAACCTCATTCGTAAACTAACCAACCAATAACATCAAAAATTCATGTATTTCTATGCAATAACTATTGCCAATATCAAACTTATATTAAGTTTCTATTTATAATGATATTTAATTTTTTCACTACTAACCATCAGATAGATTATGTTTACTATATTTGTCGCTTAAATAAAACTAAAAAGCTTCACAAATCATTACTAGAGAGAAAAAATGTCAAAGCATCGCACACGATTAAATCCGTCGGCTTTAGTTCTCGTTCAGTTCACATAAGCATGAAGATTCTTTTTCATCCGTTTTATCAAAAAATGAAACCCAGTGCATGGATAATTTCCAATCTCCCGCAATAAACTTGAAACAACCCAACGGAACTAAAAGAAATGTTTTTAATGAAAGAAATAAGAACTGTAATAAAGATTTGAGTCGGTACAGTATAAATTGTGTTCTTAAGAAATTCATTTAAAGCCTAAAAGGAATTACAAATGTGCTTCGTAAATATTAAAGTTCTAGAGCTTTCTTTTATAACTGTGAGGCAGCAAGCCAAGATAACGGTCCATCCGGCCACTAGGTACATTACTCAATGTGGCTTAGTCACATGGGAACCTTAGCCTTAGTCTGTAGATAGTTTTAGTTCCAGGAATGTCTGTGTGAGCCATATAGAAACAAATGTTTTATTAACATTTTAACCGTTGAAGTCACAGGAATGCTAATTAAAACTTTGACAGATGGTAAAGGTCTCCTTCTTTAGAAAAGCAGTTAGGTATATATATATTTCGTCGGTTTCGCAGAAGTCGTGGGTTCAATTTTTACCTAAGACATATAATTGTGTGATGAGCATGATCATTTGTTTGTCATGGTCAAACGGCCGTGTGTGAGTTGGGCCAAATTAATATTATTATTATTATGTTCGTCAGAGTTAAGACATTTTTTAATAGTCAGATGGCAGATGAGGCAGGTAATTATAAACATATTTTTTCTTTCTTTCGGTGTTTGTGGAGGAACGGGTGTTATGTCCTACCAACACAAAAGGAGGAACCTCCGACCAGGCGAGGTGATCATGCCTGGCGGGCGGCGGCCTAACGATTGATGTTGGGAAGTTGTATATATACTAATAGGCGCGAGAACTCTCATAGCGCGATACAGGATTACTATAGTAATAGTAGTTCATCTCGTCTTCGCTAGATAATGTTGGAGTATGGTTTTGCTGTATGTGGAAGTCGCCACAATGTGTTAGGGTGATGGTAGAATAGACTGGACCAAGTTATTAATATGATAGTTAAATTATCGAAATAACTTGTTATCTAACACCACATTTATTTATTGTGAGGAAACAATCGGTCAGGAATTATCCCTCTAAATTGTTAAAATGGAACTCCCATCACGAAAACCCAGATATCCATACCAAGACCAGAAAACAATTGTTCATCCTCCAACCGCCTTACAGCCCCGATCATCCTATCCCCTGCTGGCCAGATACATACCTAAACTTGCACACTGTTTATTCATAACATAAATTTAGTGGTCAACTTGTTACCAAACAAAATAGCCTCCGGCCACATCGATAAATTCTATATAAGGTACAAATATCCCAAAACTTTGTTTCAAATAGTTGAAGGCTATTCAAATAAACAAACTAGAACCTAGTGCGTGATACAACGATATTAAATTATTGGAATATTCTAACATTGACGGCGATCTTTATTGCATTCTCTGTATGATAAGATATTATAAAATACTCAACACATGAGATGTTATTATAATCCTACTAATATTATAAATGTGAAAGTTTGGAAGGATGGATGAATGGATGTTTGTTACTCTTTCACGCAAAAATCACTGAACCGATTGCAATGAAACCTAGTATGTAGATAGCTGGAGACCTAGATTAACGCATAGGCTACTTTTTTTCGGATATTCCTATGGGATCGGGACTTACGCGGTTGAAACCGCGGGGCGCTGCTAGTATTATTATAAAGTTTGTGGGGACTGTTAGTCTTTTGTCTAACAGGAATCCTTTATCAATGATCTCATGGGCTATATTAATCTTACTAATATTATAAAGGCGAATGTTTGTGAGGATGGATGGATATCCATCCATCCATCCTCACAAAAATTGATAGATTATATTCCCGTAGCATAGATTTTAATAAAACTTTCACAGAACGAAGTCGCGGGCAACATCTAGTCATCAATAAATTATCAAAATGAAATGCCAAAAAAATATTCCTTAATTTTTTTTCTAAACCACTTTCTGTCAATGTCCGAACCGAAGTTTGTGTCGAACCAATATTTACGAATGTAAAAATAATCCCGGCAATCCTAATATAAGTGAAGTTCCACCTGTGTGCGGGTAGATAGAAAAACTCAATATTATGTTGGGAGCATTCTGTTTGTCCGTCTAGTAAGAAGGAAAACACACCGAGTGCGGTGTCCACTGCAATTAGCGAACTGAATGGGAACATTACAGTACACGACGCAGACTAATGACTGTATTGTGGAGAGTTTAAAATATATTTATTGTTTTTAAAGTACTGGGACTCTTAACACAAGTATTTTTTATAAATAACATGTTTTGGTTAAACATGTTGCAACCCTTAATGGTGTATGCAAGTACATGCCGTCTACTGAAATAATGTAAAATTTATTTGAACTGATTGGTTCTGTATCTCGCAAGTGAAGTTTACAAGTGTAAGAAACAGTCCCGAAACCACTGATATAAACTATGAAAATCACTAACTAACAGTAACTGCTAAGTTGTTCGTACCTCCGCTCGCACTCAAGTCAATCGTTCTAAACATACTCGTATACCGTTTTATAATCCCACTATTTGTTAATATTTCTCAATCGACCAATAGTATTGCGTTACCGGTATAACCGGTCAAAATAATATCTATTAACTTATTTTTATTAAATAGTGAACTGTGTTATCATCTATTATAGTTTGTCCCTATTTTTAATAACATAAATAAGAGTTTTTGATCTGTCGACAACACAAGGCTAATAACCGCACAGTGATAAACGTTATAAGCAGCTTTCTGCTACTTCCATCTAGTCAACATTTAGCACTGTCTATGGTGCACCCGGTATTTTTTATTTACCTACATTATAATACATCTTTTATATTAACTGCAGCGGATGCAATATGTAAGTTATTCAATTGTTTATAGTAATAACATAAATAAGCATCAAAGTCTAACAAATATCGCGTAACTTCAATATCTCACCTTCCAATATATGTACCATAGAAAAATCTAGTTTAAAACTGAAATATCGGAGTGTCGTCCCCGTATCGCGATCGTTCCGCATGCCATAAAAGTCAAGCTTTCCCGCTAAAAGCAAACCGGGCTTTTTCTATTTTGTTTTGTTTCAAGTTAAAATTAGTGGGAGCGTGCGTTTTAGTCTGGCAACACATGCTACCGAAGTGTATAGACATGTTGCTTTTAACAGCACGTGTTAAATGTTCCTAGATAAAATTTTAGTAATATTTCATTTTTACTCTCTCTTTCATTTTCCAGCTACGTGGTCTTCTTTACATTTTCCAACTAAATTACATTTTAAGTGTACTCATGTTAGACCATGGACATTGTAGCCTGTATGGCTTGTTTAGATTACTCAAATGACATTAAGGTCTATATAGTTCAGACAGCAAAAAAGGCAAATCGACATTTTCAAAAAACTGGTGAACAGTTTAGTGGTATTTGTTATTATTGTAACTTTTGAAAGAAAACTTTTTAGTCACGTGAGTATTTCGGTGACGCCCGACTTGTTTCAAACCCGACTTTTTATCAATTAGTGAAGCGAGACCTACTTATATTTTCAAGACTTCGGCTAGTTTGGCAGTGAGCAATTGACACTTGTTTAATAATTATAAGAATTAAAAAAATGTTATTGTTAGCCGGATATCAGACACAAAAAAATATCTTTTGTTAACCACTTAGGGTGTAGATCTTTGTTGAGCGAGTTCATTTGGCTTCCAAGTCTATACGATGAGGTTTATGCTTTTCTGATGCCATGCCAGAAGAATGGTGGATTCCCTTTCTTAAGTACTACGTTACAAAATATATCATGCTTTAAAGATTCATGAATGGCTAACAAGTGACCTCAATTCACGTCAGTTTTGTTATAACATCGACATAACTATTTTATTGCATCTGAAACTAGATAAAGTATACAAATTGGGTCCCGATAGAGACATACAGACTTACTTGTAATATAGATGGAGTTATATTACATGCACTCACTAGCGGCAACTGTGCAAAAGTTAACTATTTAGAAATCATTATATTTAATATACTACTACGTTTAAGATCTTCAAGAATATTTGATAGATATTAATATTTACAACTTTCTTTTTTATTGGATTGCAAAACGCTTCTGTTAGTGGAAGTCAAACTTTTTTTGTTAATAAAATTGTTCGTGGGAGAGTCATGCTTTGGCACGTATGGGCCGGCTCGACGGAGTGATACCACCGTTTACCCTTTATAATATAAAAAAAAAAACTCTTTTTTATTTCTGTATTCAGATCAATAGCACGGAATTCATATTTATTCTAAAAAACAGACGTAAAAGGACCCAAAGACAAATGGAAACTTATTAAAAATATTTAACCTAAATACGCAATGTGAACTAAAAGAAGTATCCGACCAGCCTCGCCGATGCTTCAGATATATTATTAAAACTCATCAAACACTCAAGATCTTATTCTTAGCCAGAAACCCTGACTCCGCATTTTAATTTTATTAAAAATACATTTTTTCATTCGTTCTTAGCACTGCGCACCAAGTCACCAAAAATCGTCAGTCCTTACTTCCTTACTAATGTTATAAATGGGAATGTGACTTTTTGTTTATTTGTTTGTGAATCATCGTTATGAAATTTTGGTTTCACATTGCCATTTGAATCAGAGAAAAGTCCTGTTCCCGAGAGATTGCTGAATAACTAAGTAAGTAATTAAGTCGCATGTTTTATACGACAATATACTCAACTTCTTATCACCGCTATAAAAATGTTCTAAATGGTTTCAGAATAATGTTACGTCTGTTTGTTCTTTAAAGTTATGTTATTACATAGGCCACAATAACGAGGTATTTAAAATTACTTTGATTAATATAATGACCCAACGCGCAACGTAAGGAAAAATCAGGTATGTTTTTTTTTTTAATATAATGTTTGTGTTTATTAATAAAAATGAACTAATCCCAATGTAATATTCAACCGGCTTGAGTTTCATCGAATATATTTTACATTTTTTTTTTTTAATTCTATGGCATAGCACCTTGCAATACACCATAGACAAGTTACATGCTAGAATAGAAGACTTAGTTTGACATTCAAAGGTAAGTTACAGAACACATCGTTAATCCCGCTATCCCACTAATCCCACTAATATTGTAAATGTGAAAGTTTAGATGGATGGATGGATGGATGTTTGGATGTTTGTTACTCTTTCACGCCAAAACTACTGAACCGATTGCGATGAAACGTAGTTCGGATCGAACATCAAGAAAGGATCGGGACTTACGCGGGTGAAACCGCGGGACGCTGCTAGTTATTTATACGTTAGAAGGGTCGCACTACCTGGCAACAACCAGTCCAAGGTCCAGGTACGCGACCCTGACGTGCTATCACTTAAACTCCCTGATTCATCTGTATTAGCAATATCCGTTTCCTTCTATTGCCTACCTAATTAGCAGTATCCCTTTCAATATACTCCCAATTTTCCCATCTTTAATTCTCAAAGTGGGAGTGGTACCAAATTATAATTGTGGTAGTAATTTTTTTTTTTTTTTCATTTTGATGTACTCGTAATTAAACGGTTACTCATAACTATTACAGTCTAGACCTTGAGGCTAATAAGTATTTAAATTAAACTTAATTTGCTAAAAACTTAGAAACTTAAGAATGTGTCCATTGGTACTTTTCTTATGGTCTCTATTATCAAGGAAAGACACTTTGTTCTTGTGTTCTTTAAGAGTAACACTCACTGCACTACTTAACACTAACTTCACTAGTGGTAGTAAAATGTGGTTATTTGATACACCTCTGCCTAGTACTAGCAGTGAAACCCCTGCTTAAGGCACCTAATTATAAATGACTGGGATTTTCCAGAACTATTAGTTTTGTATCTCTTCCGAGTAAAGTCACCAGAGCTCATGGGATAGGATCTAACTAGTAACGACAGTAATTGGCAGCGTGCTTCTAATACCATCTGGGGTTTATAATTTCTAGAGTATACCCGAGTCCAATAGACACACTTATAACGGAACACCGTGTAGTTTTAGTTGGTTTGATTCCGATATACAATTTCACCGCTAGCCCCGGTGAGGCGGTGACCTGTGGGTGGTGGTAGGTGGTTTGCACACAAAAAACCGTGCGTGTAAAAGTGAGTGGTCATAGATACCGATTATTGCTTATCTTTAGAGACACGGGTACTTGTATTCTAACATAATTGCCAAACTATAGATAAAGGTTCAGTGAATCTGAAGAAATGAGGCAATATAATAACCCGGACTACGCCAAGAGGAAAACGTAACTCATTAGCGAAAACAGGTCAGTATAATAATTCTTAGTCTTGCACTATTGTTCTGGAATATTGCGATACAGAGACAATGTTGAACATTTAAGAACGTATGTGTGTTGTATTACGCGAACAAGGTCTGAAGAGAAAATCGTTTGCTTTCCTAACAAATATAAGTTATTTAAGAGTAACTTTTGGGCGCGATTTAGCTCGCGTTAACATAAATTTAGTTAGTCAATTCAGGTTCACCACCAGGTCACCACCAGGTCACCTTACCACCAAGGTATCCTTACAACATGTAAAATCTTATGATGATCGGTTAAGTAGTTAAGACATAAAGCGTAACAAACAAACTCACTTTCGCATTTATAATATTAGTTAGGATCTGCCAGCACATAAGGGTCTGCTCTTGTGCAGTCGTCTATGTACAAACAATACCTAATGTAACATATAAATATCATTTTTTTTTTTTTTATTATATGATATTTATTGATGTATATAATTACAAGCAGTCCGTATCGACATTCAATTATGCTTTTACGAAACTTCACAGCTTCGTATCAAAGTATCAAAATAATATCGCGTAAAATTCCATTTCAAATATGTTTTTATACAAGATTTTAAAATTCTAACAAAAAAAACTACATTTTAAAACTTGTTTTGTACATTTATATATTAAATGTAGATAAATATTAATTCAAATGCGCCATAGTGTAACTTAAATTGAGTTGAATGAAATATTTCAATTAAAATACTTGAAGATGTTTCCTTTTCCATCTCGTTCGTGAATCGGAAACTACATACTTTTAGAACTTTCTTTTCTTAAATATAACTACCTACATTCGGAAATGGTGCAGCAACAACACATAAACATACGTAAACTAATAAATATTTGATATACATACAGAATTCCCAACCGTACGAGAATTCGAAATACATTAAAGCCGAGTGAAATAGTTATAGCCTATTCGTAGCACTTGCTACGCGTCTACGTCGTAGTAACGTCTACAGTTACTACGATTTACAGAGCTGGTCTCGGTAGGTATATTAAAATCATGAATATAATAATGTTATTCATATCAAATCCATAGCTTTATGGGTTAAGTTAGTTTGGAAACTTACGTCTCAATTTTATGTTCACGACTTAGTACGTTTATCTTAGTTCACTCTCCTCGGTTTTCAACATAATATCAGTTTTATATATCGGGTAGATCATTTTGATAGGGAATCTTTAAATGACTGAGAGTATTGAGAAAAGTGATAGGAGCTTCCTTTTTGCCTACCGTTGCTTTTAGATTTGTGACTCTTGCTGCGCGCTCGAATTACTTACTTTACCAATAAAATTAATATTCCGTAAGAGAAAAACATCCGGAATTCGACTGTAGGTTACCAATTCTAAGGATATTGATGGAATATCTGGATTTATTTCCGGACATATCCGGACTTAAAAATCATGAAACAATTTTTTTAAATATGCATCTACACGAGGAAAAACAATAAAAAAAATATTGTTCAGGCTAATTTCAATATTCATTAACTAAACTTAACTATCCTAAAATACGTTAACACCTTTCTCTAATGTGTTAAATAATATATACTTATTATATAATATAAGAGCCTTCAAATTCTCAATCTCAATCCCGCGTAATGAACACCTCAAAACCCAAAGATGTAATTCTTTTCAGCGGTTTTCAGTTTCAGTAATATTTCATATCGAAACAAAAGACCCTTAAAAAAGAGGTCGAGTGAGGGCGGTATGAAATTCACTCCGCGATTGTAGGCTTGCGGTCCTCTTGTTTGAAATCATACTTTTTTAATTGAATCTGGATTTGGTTACCATACGTTTGTAGGACGAGGGTGGCTCTCATATTTTAAATGTTAATATACTCGCATTATTCTCCTTCTGTCGATTCTTTTGCTAGATATTTCACTACTTTTAAACAACGCAGATGCGTAAGGTTGTTTAAAAGTGGTGCAAAATTTTGGAAAATAAAAAAAGATTTAAAAATTACCCAATTGGTTCTGTATAAAATTACCCATTCTATAATTAGAAGTCTTTTTGTCTTGTTATAGGAGGAAGAAGATTAAGAACAGGAGGTTTCAAGGATAAGATGCTTTAGTAGTTAAGAGAATTCGTGTTCTGAAATGTTATCATTGTTTATAGAATAACTTATCCAGGTATCTTTAAAATAATCTAGTATTAGGTAATACAACAGTTCAGTTGTTTAAATTAAAATGGAGGAAAATGTAAAAACCAATAATATGACCAATGTTATTAGACGTGTATCGGAATGTACTCGCAGAAATATTTTTAGAAAAGGTAAATTTCTATTTCAGGTGTCTGACGTTACGATCAAATATTGCCGCGATTAAACCCAACTTAGACATATATACATAAAATGAATCCCTATTTCATTTGGTCACGGCATCACGCGTGAACGGCTGGACCGATTTTGAAATTTTTATTGTGTTTGTTATTGTCAGGAGAAGGTTCTTATGAAAGAATAATTAAGAAAGCAGCGCGGAAAAATAGAATATTTAAGAAAACTTAGCAAGGGACCTACGCGGGTGAAACCGCGGGACGCATCTAGTCTATTACACAAGTCGCAAAAGTTTCGAAACAATTAAGATTAAAGATCCCTACATAATAATTACAAGTTATTGTCCTAATAACTTGTAATTATTATTATTATATTTTGATTAACGTTATAAAGTCAAATGAAAACTGTATCCAGCATTCCGTTTATTTATCGACGCTTACAAAAATATATCTTTTTTTTTCCTTTTTAATTCACTAAAGTAACAAAAATGTTCCACCAAAAATAAATAAAACGCACTCCGCTGAAATAGCTCTCAATATTTTAGGCGCTGTTACATCCAACACAATCTATACAGCCAGGGAAAGCCACACGCTGTAAACTGAACACACAAACTTGACTACAGTTTGTTAGATATCAGTGTTACCAACTTGGAGGTGCTACCATAAATTTAAGGATGAACAAGGGTATACAGGGTTTTTTGGTGGGTAGAAATATTTAGGGGTTTATACAATTTTGCGCATATTTACACGACTGGGTTAAGTTTTCAGGGTTTCTTTATTCCACCATAACTTCTAAATACCTGAACAGATTTGGATATACGAGTATATAGACACTGGATATAAATTAAAAAAAAAACAAAATCAGTATGGCGGCTGTATGGCTCGTAATTAATTTTTTGGCAAGACAGTAATGAATGTACGTAGCTGATATGATGACACAAATTGGGGTTCAAATAAAAATGTTTTTGTTGTAAATATTAACCGTCCCCCAATCAATCATTACGAGATTATCTGACTGTGTGTGAGTTTAGACGGCTTTTTTATATTTTTAAATCCAATTCCGGAGGTGAAAATTTTAGTCAATTTCCACACTTTTACTTATCAATATTGCGCTAGAATATTATACTTTTATTACAATTTGTATCAAAAGTTATGTTTAAAACGAGTGCAAACAATTTTGGTATGTTTCCATTCAAAATATGGAAATTTATCGTAAATTGAAATATAGTGGTTATCGTATTTTCCGGTTTCTGAACGCAAAAATTAATTAATCGTATGTCAAATCTCTTTGTAATAATATTGAGTTGCTGAAAGGATGATTAGGCACTTTGATTTGATCATCGGGCTAGGTACTTACTTTTTTAACAATTTTGTAGAATGAATTCTCTTTATAGTCCCTAAGTTTTGAACTTTCGCCACTTAGTATAGTTACTTAAAATACTTTTAAAAACTTTTGCGAGGAAAGTCAGTTGATTTCAATTTAATCTGTCAAATTTTATTGCTCCTTCTTATAATTAACTAATAACTAGACGTAGTAGAAGTTGTAACAAATTCTCATATTAGAAGTGATGAAATTTTAATGTTGTTATTGTCGATGATGAAAAGAACACCCTAGGAATAAGCAAGGATCAAACAGCGAGTGTAGTCAAACAGTAAGTGTATTAAATCACTTTGAAGAATACACCCTCAGATGTGTACACTTCATAATTTCAACTTTGTACTTATCTGCTTTCATACACTTTAAAACATAATATCGCAAGTCTCTCAAAACAGAACACTTCGAAATTTCACAATTTTCAGCGATGCTTTTAAAAAGTTGAAAGTGTTGACTCAGAGTTGGGACGACAGCCACCTCGCACGAACTCCACGTATTGGATTATTCAATAAAACCTTGTAAACATTATAAATTCCTGAACAGACGGCCGCATGATTGAGACAGGCGCGAACTTATCCCGACACTTACGAACTTAAGTCGCGCTAACACGACTCGAGTTTACATTATCTCTTATAACAATCGATGTGACGTTTTAAATATAATCATATTTGGAACAATCAATTTTAGCGAGATATCATTAAAATACTTACCGCCATTTCATTCCAATATATTTCGATATTAACACTACCAAAACAGTTTAAAACAACTCTGTTTAATTCTTAATTTATACAATAATTCGAGTACTCCGGATGTGTAAATAAATATATTTATCGTTACATACGTAGGTGTAACTAAAACGGCTCATGATTTCGTAGAACATGTTCAACCTATAAACTTTTATATTGATATAATATTATTATAATAGTTGAACTGACTGCAACACTTGCCTGGCATACCTGTGAGAAGCGCTCCTGGGCGTCAAGGATCTCGATAAACAGGGATAACTTTTGATCCATGATTGGAAATCCATTTCGAGGCTGCATAAGGAGATGTCGCACAGCTTCGCGTACAGCTGCGGGCGTGCTTGGGGTGGCGGGGGTACCCAAAGTTGGGTACGGCCCCACCAACCCCGATAAACCATGGAACGTCGCGGAAGTCTTCGGTGGATTATTAACCCCACCTGGCAGCGACAAACGGCGCGACGTCGACGGTGGCACCGCGCCATAACCGTTCGTCATAATCGCCGGCCTTTGCAACTGGTAATCACTTCTCGAGGACGGTAGAAGGGAAGCACGCGGAAGCGTGGCCATGCTTGGTGGCGGGACTCCAGGTCGAGGACGGCGTGGCACCGGAACCAGAAGAGGCACGGGTCCCCACTCATCATCAACAGCACCAATGGAGTGCGGTCGTCTAGTGAGCTGGTTTACCACGGGCCGCGGCGATATCGCACTGGCCGGACGACGCGGCCGTCGTTCGCCATGTATCGGGTTTGGTGGGGTATACGGACTGAAACCATCGAAGTCTTTAAGTTGCTGCGGCTGTTGGCGAGAGTCTGGCGCGGGCGGTGGTGGGTCATCCCAGCGCGGCCAGGCTAGCGCCAGCGAGTCAGGCTTGCGGGGCGGCGGCGGCCGTGGCCTGGCCGCCCCCTCGGTCATGGCGGCCTGCGCCGGCAGCGCGTCACATGGCGTAGCGTCCGTCGCGCGCGGCGTCCGCCGGTCGACTGCCGTCGCGACGCCTGCATCTCATCCCGCCGCTCTGCATCGACGCACTCTCTGTTTTGGTTTGGACACAATTTTTCACAGCTTCTCGTTTGTTTGGGGACGTGCGTGAGTTACACGATGCTTGTTGTTATTTATTCATTAGTTAAGTACTTGATTATACAGAACAACTATATGTGAAATGTTTGATAGTATCCTATATTACTTTGTTTATTGAACCTTAGTGTAATAAGCGCATGGATACTCAATTTTTTTTTTAAGTACAAGGTAAATAAAAACTAAATAATTTATCCTCAAATGTTTTTTATGCAATATTTCAAGTAGCTAGGTTTACAAGTTTTTTTTAGCAATATGTTAATATTAATTCTTAGTGCTACGATAAAATTACCATCAAATATCTCAACTGTGCCGCTGCGATAACGGGTCCCTAACACCTCACCGACGATGCTGAAGTATAGTTCCCTTCCGCCACCCCGCTACACTCGCCGCGCTGTACCGAACGCTTTCAAACTTATGATTTACTTCCATTATACCTGTTCACGCGCTATTAAAACTTTTATAAAAATGCTCATAAGAGAAACTTGCCGTTGAGCTATGCTTAACGACGCCATGGCTATTGTAGTTTTATCGACACCGCATTTCTGTTACTATTATAATCGCCACACATTGGAATGTTCAAGTAACAATGCAGGCAAAAATAGTCAAGCATTTGCACCGGCATTTGTTTTAACAACGAGTGTTTGGCGACGACAATTACAATCTTTTACTATAATGTTACTGAAAAGACACTTTGTAAGAAAGAAAATGATTCCCTTGAAAAATAAATCTACAACTTATTTGCCATGTTTCAGACTGTGAAAATAATATTGTTTTTTTTTTATAGCAGCAGACAATAAAAATAAAACAGATACTAAGTTAAACACTACTTAACTACCCCTAAAGTCACGTATATCTTTATGCATGGAAGCTGCGAGCAGATAAAACGTCGCACAAGTGATCATCATCAATCAATTTTCATGGAAATGTACAGTGTACATAATTATTTAGTTTCTAAGCTATCTTACTCTTCCAATACTAAGTAACTTTTATATGAGTATATACAATACATACATATAGGTATAAACCCACTTAGCATAGTCATATATTAAATCTTTCACACAAGGCCACATACATAGAGGGATAGAAAAATAACTTTGACGCGAGTGAAGCCACGCGTAAAAATTAGTGACAAGTAACTCGTACTTATTCGTGAAGTGGATGCAACGAACTTTAAACATCTCTAATGTACCTCAAGTGGTGTTATTTCAGTTCGTTCGTCGGCTGCGGCCCGTGCGGCCGATACCCATTCTTATTTAAGGGTATTTTATTAATAGCTCGCGTATTCAAAGGGTTATTTATAGAGAATAATGTGGTGTATGTTAAAGAAATACGATTTGAGTATGGTTATGGGTTGTGTTTGTACCGATTTAAAATATTTTAGTCATCGTTTTAGGGTTAAATTTTGAGTACCATTTGAATTCATATCTCGATATCTAAACTAATATTTTAAGAGTGCTATTAATCAGATAGTATTCTGAATTGATTACAATGTATTGTTTTATTCTTCCATATAAGCAATATCTGCCTTTCCCTTTAGCAGCAATCCTTCTTTCTTACTTACCTTTCCCTTTCAGTTTTCTGCCAACTTTAATTCCCAAAGTGCCAGGTTGACGGGAATAGGCTTGCCCCCCTATTACTTAGTGGCATAATGTAGGTGTTTAATACGCCTCTGCCTAACCCTTCGGGGATACAGGCGTGAGTGTATGCATGTAAAAAAAAGTTTTAAAGAGCACAATTGTAACGCTTGTGGTGTCACTTTTGCGTTGCTAACCCTATCTCTTCTCCAGTGGAGCTATGGTGACCGTGCTTATGAGCAGATGATAATAACACTTCGCCATAGCGGACATACTTGACCAGTTAAATTATTAATAAAATCAATAAAATATTAGTCCGGGATATTAGCAGACTAGACTGCACTGATGATTTATGTGGTCGCCTCCACACGGGACAAATATTTGTGTGATCCACGAATAGTTTTCCCGATTCTGGGTGTTCTTTGTGTCCGTTCTTTAAGTGTTTCTGAAGCCTCCCGTGACACAGGAATATTCCTAATGCGGGAGTTGCCTTTGAAAAACCAAACTTAAACTAGCTAATGATTTCATGATACGTCGTATATAGATAACAGTCATGTAGTGACGAACTCGTAATTAGTTAAAAACTTCTATCCTAAACAGAGCAAGGTTGTCTCTTGAGTATACCTTATCCGATATTTCCTTATATTATTGATCACACAATAACAGTATAATAAGGAGAATAACCAAATCATTATATTCAAGTATCAATAACAACCCTTCCAACGGTTAATAAAGGTCATTACGCCAAAGCAGGTAACGGGGAGGCACGACATTAACCCGTCGGCTGCCCATAGTGGACGTTAACGGGTTGTGAATGGGGTACCTCTCTCGATAATGGCGCCTACATGTTGAAATGGTTATTATTGTATGTTACAGTTTGTGCTTTTAATTTAATATAGTTTAGTAAAACAAAAAATAAACGTTTTAATAGCGAACCAAGTAAAAAAGCGTTCCACTGTCCACCTCCGTCATCATCAGATCACCTCCGTCATCATCAGATCACCTCCGTCATCATCAGATCAGCTCCAAAATCTCCAATTATAGTATTGTCGTCCGAACCACAAATAAATACAAAGTTTTATTATCGATACGACAATAAGAAGTAGGTTAAAATTTACTTCCAAGATTTCCTTACATATTAACTTCTACATGAAGCTAATAAAAACGTGTTAAGAAATATAAATGTTCATAAGATAATGTAGGAAGAGTAGTTTCAATCTCTATACTGGCAAGGAATCGGCAATACCACCGATGGTGGATGTCATCACATGTTGATAGTGGCAGAATCAATGGGGAACCTCGCTCACTCACGTCGAAGCACAATGAAATCATTGCTTTACGCCCGTTTTCTGTGCCCCTTCGTGCCGAAGCATGGCTTTCCAAAGGTAAAATATTAAAAAGTTATAAATGGGTATTAAAAGGCTATAGAAAACTTAGACAAGTCGAAGATTACGATTAATGATGAAAGAAAAAAGATTATTTATCAAGATGGGCTTGTATCAACCGGTTAAGTCACGTTCTCAATCTTATCAAAAGTACAAAAAGATTTATTTAATCCTCAGTTACGGATTTATTTCAACTATTCGCCAAAAAACGATTTACATTAATATTTCAAGAGAATATATCCATAAGCTCTCTCGTATTATATTTCGTATATTAAGCCGCCAAGCATGAACTCAAGGCCTTTATCCCTCCCGCTCTAAAAGCCTACTCGGTACTAAGCCCTATATTTTCATACATTTTATTAAACATCTTGCCGGATAAACACAACATCCATATCCCTTACTACGTTCTGAGTAAAAAAAAGTCTCAAAAGAAAATCCCTTTTTAATCCCGCTATAAACAAAATCAAGGGAGAGGGTATTCTAGAGATCAAAGGGCAAGAGCCAAAAACGACCGAGGCCCGTATACGTAATTCCTTAATACGATATTAGGAATGCGTGAGACGCAATTTTCATATGAAACTATAAATCAATTTAGCTTCGAGAAAAGGGATAATCGGCCCACTGGGCAGAATTCCTGTCTGTATAGGGCGGGGAAACAACTGAAAACTTTTTACGTATTTATCGATACTTTTGAAGGGAGAATTTTTTAATATTACAAGTTGAGCAAAATGTTTGCTAAAGTGGAATAATTGCCTTCGGAGACGGTTTGTTGTTTTCTTTTTTTTGCTTAAGCTTTATAAATGACACAAGTTATGGCTGTACATAATAAATTTTCGGTTGGAAACCTCAGCTTGGGAAGTTTGAAACTTACAAATTTAATAGAACGCATAAAATAAATGGATCTTAAATGTATACCCATTCTTGAGTGGAATTAGTAAGAGAACTTTTATCTGTATAAACTGATCGTATAAATGAAATGGTTGACGTCTTATGTAGTTGTTATGCATTGACAGGAGCGTCAAAGGTGTTCGATTCCCGCTAAGTACAAATATTTGTATGCATTAATGTGTCTATTTGCATTGATCTGCTTATTAACGTAGTTACATACGATATACATACATGTATCTAAGTATGTTTATGAGTATTCTAGAACTCAAAGTACAAGTTATACTTACTTTAGATCTAGTGCTGTCAAATATGTTCCCTAATATCACAGAATATTAATAAACCTTTAATGACTACCAAGTATAAGTCTAAGCTGCAATTATAACTTTATGTTTTAAAATAAATAAATCAGAGAAATTATTCTTCTGTTATATCGAAGTTTCACTAATGTATTGGAAAGTGAAGGACGTCCCTAAAATAGATGAGCCGACAAGTTGGTCAAAGTGGCTCCAACCGTTGGATAGACGTGGCGTTAGACCGTTTATTGTGGGTGAAATTCCAACGTCAACCGGATATACTTTATTTCGTAAACACACATCAATTCCTTGTTACAATGACAAACTTATAAGGATCTATTTGCGAGTTTCAAATCATAAGCTCACACAAAAGGTCTCACACTCTTTTTAGGGTTCCGTTGCTCAAAAGGAAAAAAGGACCCTTATATTATCACTTCGTTGTACGTCAAGTTCAAATTTACTTCAAATATTTGTTTGTGTAATTGTTATGACGTTCTGTAAGTACATCAAAACTTATAGGGTACTTCCCATTGACCTAGAATTCTGAAATTAAGTAAGACGCAAGGTCCTCACATTACAAGTAGGTAAAGGAAATAATCCGAAAGTCGTTAATTTGTAATCCCACTAGTCCCAACTAGTGGGATTACAAATTAACGACTTTCGGATTCCCACTAATATTATAAATGTGAAAGTTTGGATGGACGGATGGATGGACGTTTGTTAGTCTTTCACGCAAAAACCGATTGCGATGAAACTTGGTATGTAGATAGCTGGAGACCTTGATTTACCATAGGCTACTTGCTATCACTATATTTCCACGTTATCGGGACTTACGCGGGTCAAACCGCGAGGCGCTGCTAGTATCACACAAAAAATGTTTTATTTGCGATTACAAACTTATATTTTGCGCTTGGGAAATTGACTGTGGCGTATATCGATGTATGTATATATTTTAGAACGGCAAACTTAGGTTGGTCACTCGGAAAAGACGGGCAATAATTCAAGAATCGATTCCCTAAATGGATGAACTTTGTACGAAGTACGAAGTTAGTTTGTACGAAACCCTCGCAAGTCAGACTCGCACTTGATCGGTTTTAAAAAAAAAGTGTATGTAGCTTATTATTTTATTAAAGGTTTAGTTGTGTTTCGACAAGTTATGAGGTTAAACAGGGTCTCTTAGTCAAGGAGTGAGCTAAACTGACATGTTAGGCGTTGAGGCCGTGAATGATGACTGATAATTATTATTCAAAATTAGTTGTTAAAAGTATCTTACTATAAAATCCACCGAGACTGGGCCCTGTTGAACAATTATCTGTAATGTCTAATGTCCATTCTTCATCTAACGTATGTCCATCTAGAAGAATGTAAGTTTGCTTAAGTGGGAGAGCCATGCTTTGCACGTATGGGCCGGCTCGACCGGAGTGATACCACGGCCTCACAGAAAACCGGTCGTGAAGTAATGCTTGCATTGTGTTTCGCTGAGTGAGTGAGGGTACTGGAGGCCTAAACCCGCATCCACTTCTTCCCCTACTCCCACCTTAAAGGCAGGCAACTTGGGACTCTTGAGTTGCAAGTGTCCTTGGGCGGTGGTAGTCATTTACCATGAAGTGACGCGTCTGCTCGTTTGCCACCTAACCCATCAAAAAAATGTACTTTTGCGAATTGTAAAATAGTTTTTAGTATAGGTCCGTCATTTCCGGACTTTCTCAACATATTTTTTTTCAAGTAAAGGCAGTTGCTCAAAACATAAGTTAAAACCAAGTAAATATAACTTTAAAACAAAACCACGTTAATTAGTCATTTCGTGGAAATGTTCAAGTAATGAAAAGGGCTTTCTTCTATCGTGGAATTTGAGATAATTATACTTTGTTTAAGTTAGAAATATCATCAACATCTATCCAATTCTGTACAGATGACGTTATAAATTACGAGTAACATGAGAATTTATATAAAATATCGAGTTAAGAATATCTATTATGAACGTATCTGAAGAAACAGGTATTAAATATAATTGAGTACAGTATCTAAGTATTGGGCTAGGAATTGAGTTTGGTAAAACTCATAAATGAATTGATAGTACCACTAAGTTGGCAAATAATTACACGATTTTACTACTGAGACAGTGGTGTCGATTAAGCGTTACATATAACAATAGAGCTATAGTTATCCTACGCATTATCAAAAAATGATAATAGTACATTTTAATTGCTTTGGATCTTATCTAGAAAGATTAATACACCAGTCAGTTGACACTCCCATATGAGCAAAAATCGACTGTTTTCTACTCTCTCACTCATAGATAGATAGATACTCTTTATTACACATAAAATAGGATACAAACAAGGAATCCTTACTGATATTACAAATGCGAATGTGAAATTGTTTATTTGTTATGTTTTTACACCTTAACGACTCAACAGGTCATTATGAACTTTTACATACTCATTGTGAAGGGTACAGAAGAGGACGTAGGGTACGTAAAAGGTATCCAGAAGAAAAGCACTATTCTTGAAGCAAAAGCAAGAATAAAATCAAGTAAATCGTCACTTTCCGTCAGATCAGTTGAAAGACAAATATAATAAAAAAATGTAGTACAGCGGTGCAATGGGAGATCTTATTTATCGCAGTCTGCGACCCCTTTTACTCAATCTTTGGTTACACTCTACACCTACTAAATAGTCATGATTTGCCATTTTCTTAAGCCTGCTTTTATACAACTAAGATGGAACACAAATATTCAGGCCTGCTAAGAGAATACAACTAACGATGATGTACAGGCACTCGTAACCAAGAAGAGTGGCATCGCAAGAAATCCAAGGTGGATCTCTGCTGATGGTAAGGCACACACAGAAATATAATTCAAGCAGGAATAATCTGTGCTCTCTTTGTTTAGATAACTATACAATCTACATCTTAATAGAATAATATAATTTAGACTTCAATTCACTACAATACTTCTCATTCCAAAACTATCTTACGTATATATTATTACATCTTATCACTAAGTAATTCAGTAACAAAGAGCCACATAATATTATTAGACAGCCGTCCTTAAGTGCCACCGCGGAATGTACGTCACTACCCTTGACAAATAGTTGCGCGAATGTTGATTTAATATTTTAATACCTAAGACCCTCTAAATCCACCATCAAAAAACTCTATTTCCACTTCACATTACTCTAAATTTGTAGTAGTAAGTCAATTATGTTTATTAAAATAAGTACTCTTTGAAATTGACTCTGTCAGATATGAGAAAGTTCTTAATAGGTACTTTGAATATTATTATATTATGGAGGAGTTACAATACGTTGAACTTTAATTATAGTTTTGAACTAATCTACACGAATAATAGTAAAAAGATATTAAATTTGTTTGATTGTGAGAGGTACTCTTTGTAATTACTGAACCTGTTTCAAATATTCTTTCAGTAATATAAAGCTACATTTTATATGTATGACTAGCTGACCTCGTCTGTAAATTTTCACCTTTTTTGCAACATTTTTCATTGATGCTCCGCTCCTATTGGTCGTAGCGTAATTTTATATACCCTATAGCTTTTCTCGATAAATGGGATATCCAACGCTTAAAGAATTTTCAAAATTGGATCAGTAGTACCGGAGATTATACCAAACATCCAAACTCACAAACTTTACCTCTTTATAATTTTAATATAGACTACGTAGTAAGTAGGTTATATTTTTTATGTGACTAATTGTTGGTTTAGTGGTTTGTGATCCTGATTGCTGAGCCAGAGGTCGTGGGTTTTTTTTTTACACCCAGAACAAATAATTGTTTGATACACACGCTCATTTCTTCTGTGTCTGTGTTTCATTTATCTATTGTATTGTATTTCGTAATATATAAGTATGTTTATCAGCAGTCTGGATACCATAGCACAGGCTCTGCCTAATTTGGGATCAGACAGCCGCGTGTCAGGCATTATTTTAAATAAATAGAAGACTTACAGAGGAAAATAAGCAGATGCTATCGGTGGTGGTGGTGTTAAAAAAAAGTTCAAAGAAGCCTTGTCAGCACGGCCAGTGTAAGTCTATACTTTGTCCGAATATCTATAATTTTTTTTCTTAATGTAACCCTTTTTTTTTTTTCGTGTGGGAACCCCGACGGGTCATCACCTCACCGGAGCTAACGGTGAAGTGGTATGTCGGAATCGAACCGACTAAAACCACACGGTGTTCCGTCACAAGTGGGTATATTGCAAGGGACCCGGGATACCCTAAGAAGGAAGCCTCCGGGAATCCCTGCAGACCTTGGCCGCCTCTTGAATCTTAATGTAACGTTATTCAGCATTGTCTTGGAAAAAAAATATTTATTTTGTTTTATTTAAATTTTATTTTTTATTTAAAAAAGACAACTCCCGCATTAGGAATTGCTCCTGTGTCGCGGGGGACTTTACAAACATACAAAGAACGGAAAAAACACCCAGACTCGGGTGGGAATCGAACCCATGACCTATGGCATAGCAGTCAGGGTCACTAACCACTAGACCAACAGGCCAGTCAATTGTGAATATGGTTAATAACCTAGAAATCACATCAGTGATAATGCATTTGTTTACTACTAATACTTATAATATGTCCTTCCCATAAACATATTACATACTAAGTTTATGGTCCTTCCTTAGTTTTATTGTAGGTGTGAGTAGACTTACAAAACTCCTTTATTTCGTTTCTTGAGCGCTTTACTCAAGTATTTTATTTACAGGGTATTGTTAGACAGATGCACTTGAACCATTTCTCTGTAAATGGGAAGCACAATTACATGTCGGCGTTGGATTGATTACGCGCGGCTCTCGAGGACGAGGCGATACGCACGGAATCGGGGTATTTGGGATGAATGGAGGGGAATTATTTTATGTTAAATCGAATGGATTACACGTGACAAGGTAATCAATAATTTTGAAGCATTTAAATTTGTCTTTTAATATTACAAATCGGTATTTTTAAATTAATTAGCAATGAGTAGTGGTTTCTCGGTTGTAAATAACACAAAGTTTACGCTTGTACTCGTAGGCCTTAACTGCTTTACCGATCATCATGACATGTTACATACAAGTCTCCAGGGGTACATAGAAGGGCAACTTTCATCGAGAAAAAAGCTCCTGAAGGACAGCAAAATAACTTTAAAGCCGTTGGGAAAAGCTACTTAATTAAATGTAAATTAAATGTGAAACTTCGAGCTTAGACATTCGGTGCATATAAACTAAATTATCTGGGTGAACACAACTAACTATAAAAAGGGCGAATACAGCGGAAAACCGTAGTCTTCTGTCTCTCAAAGCCAAGGTGGCCAATATTTGAGCTTAGCATTGTGCATATATCTTATTCTCTTACTTAATTCGCTTAATTCTGTATTGCGTTAAGCGACTTTACCGATTATCAACTATATTTAAATGTTGATTTACTTTTGAAGAAGTCGTTATACCATTTCCTCTATTTGTAACGTCTTTAATAACCAAAATAACATAAAGTAATTCTTCATCAATAGATATACTGTTGTTTGACTTGCTACAGTTTTTAAAAAACAAACTTTACAATTAATTTTTGTGAAAAAAATTACCGCGATAAAAATGTAAAACGGTCGACATTTATCACAGAAATTAACGTTACATCTCAATAGACAGGCAGACGCCATTTGAAATTAAAAATAATATTTCTTCCTCTAAGACATTGTGACCATTTATCACGGACTTATTTATTTTCCCTTCGTAAAAGTGCCTTCTTCTTGTGCTAATAATGTAAATGCGAGACCCTGGATCGATGTTCTCACTCAATCACTTCCGAAGGTAATCGTGAAACAGAACGCTATATGGATCTCTTTCTAATTCCTTTACAAGAGATGAAGCTGAAGCTTTAAAATTAATGTACTGATAAATTCATACATATGTAAATCGATGTTTAATTTGGCGCCGTTTTAGAGCATCAGCGGCTGGGGGTTCGATTCTCGCTGTGTACAAATGTTCGTATGCATGAATATGGTCTAGATGTATCTATGTATAATGTGTACATGTCTATTCAAAAACCACAATGGTTTTAAGTATCCAGAAATATAGTACAAGCCATGCTTAGTTTGTCTCTAGAGAGCAGTGTAAAATGTTCCAGGATATAATTTGTTTTTAAAGGCAACAGCTTTTAATAAGACTTTGACGTTGAAGTAAACACTTTCAAGTTGCAGTTTATAGTTATTCTTGTCACAATTTATATTAAAATGGGTGTAAAGTTGTTTTTTTAATAAATAAACTACAAAACTTTTGATTCGATAGTCCAGAACCTTATCTGTACCGTCATATATAATTGAACGGACTCACTAAACAAAAAAGTACTTTCCCCAAAAGAAAACCTTGAATTGGTTAACAAAATCAACGTTAAGGCAAGCGAACCTGATGCCACAAGCTGATATATATAATAACTTTCTATTACCCGCGACTTCGTTCGCGTGGAAACATTTCACGGCCTAGCATATGTGCTATTCCAGACTATAATCTGTGGCTATCCCAAATTTTATCCAGATCTGTTCAGCCGTTTTTGCGTGAAAGAGTAACAAACATCCATCCATCCTCACAAATTTTCACCTTTATAATATTGGTAAGAAAAAAATATTTTATAAATTTTCGGGGGGACAATTAAACGATAAATTTGGCTTAGCGTCTTCCGACAACCAGGTAATGATTACCGCTTAAACTACGAACAATATAATTACCCACTTTTTAAACTTACACGTTCCATGATAGTAATAAGTTAACGGGAATTAAAGCGATCGCGTATTTAAAAGGTATTACATACCTTTGATTTGCCTGACGTTTCACGTGGTCACAGGTTAACTGGTATGTAATGCCTATGAAATATGTGATCGCGTTAAATCCCGTCATCATATCTTTTCGACTGGCCTGTTGGTCTAGTGGTTAGTGACCCTGACTGCTAAGCCAGAGGTCGTGGGTTCGATTCCCACCCAGAACAAATAATTGTGTAATGAGCATGATCATTTGTTCTGTGTCTGGGTGTAATTTATCTATAATATGTATGTATATAGAAATATATAAGTATGTTTATCAGCAGTCTGGTTACCAGAGTACAGGCTCTGCCTAGTTTGGGATCAGACGGCCGTGTGTGAGATGTGTGGAGTTATTATTATTATTATATAACCCCGTTTTATTTCTTTCTCGGTCTCTTAAACTATTTTTGTTATCTTCTTCAAAGCGAATAAAAGTAACGTATCTGATATCACAGTGAGTACACATTCTACTTAATGTTTGATTCAGATATGAACATCTCCGAGAAGTTGGCATACATTTTATATTTGAAACTAAAGTGTTCCGTATGAATTCATCTAGATATAGGAACAAACATTTCTTCAAATATTTACCAACATTTTATAGAAAAATGTGCCTTAAAATCTAGCACAGATTTTAGATGCAAGATTCCTTTATTTAGTGTGCATTACTGTAAGATTTAAATTTATGTGTACATTGATGGCTGGATGTAATATAACATTTATTTGCACGTTTTGAGCACGAGATGGAATCTACTTGATATAGAATTACTACTGTATATCAATTCGTGTATCCCTCGGGAACAGTTGAGGTACCCTATGTCCCTTCCTGTACCTTGACGTACATACAAAAATTTCAAGACACAAACAAACAGCATGTGAATTTGTTTGTTCACTTTTATAATAAATATTACCAGCTAGAGCCCGTGACTTCGTGTGCGTAAAATCGCTATCGTATGTCCAAGCTCACCTCTATTTCTACACCAAAATTCATCAACATTAGTTCAGCTGTTTCGGCAAACAGAGTTGCTTTAGTATTATAGTTAGAATGACATCCAAAAGTTATAAATACAGCTCTGTTATTACATTTACTTTAAATGTACTTGAATATAATTATATAGAGTCGTCTCTACAATCCCGATACAATAACATTATAATGTTTGAAACAAAAGCCTTAAAAGCCCAAACTATTGGCGACAAAGTCTCTACTATTCTATTAAAGAGAGTGATAGAGCTCTAAAACAATACAAGTCGAACAATAATGCAAATAGTTTTCCATTAGCAGCGATAAACAGTGTCCGGTAGAGATGTAGAGTCGGTTGCTATGGCAACTGGGACAATTAGATGCTGTACAACAAAAGATGCGCTCTCGCTTAACGTCTTTTAATATGCCATTTGGTGTTGCATTTTTGTTGCTCTACATTTAATTGGTGGCTACAATTTATGTGTTTTATAGAGTAGTTGAATATTTGCTTAGTAGAGTCTTTCTCTATGGATTTTTTGATTACTATTCCTTGGGAACAGTTCTTTTTTTCTGGGTATTATACAAAATTTCATGATAATCGGTTAAGTATTTAAGGTGTGAAAGCGTTACAAACAAATAAACAGTTTTGCATTTATGATATTAGTTAGGATTGCAATATTACAGAATATCGCAATCAAAGTAACTGTAGGTCGGTGTATTTTTTGTCAATTGATGGCGTGTTTAAAATACCCCATACTATTTAATGGGGTTGCCAATAAAAAATTGACTGAAGGTGTTTAAAGCTCTCATAACGACACTTTGATGTGTAAAGTTGATACTTTGATGTAGAGTGGGTAGAGTAACTCTACGTAGAGTTACTTGAGTGTAAACGACACGTGCCAATTTTAAATTAAAAACTTTATTTAAAAGTTTTGCCGAGCAGCGAGCGATGGGAAAAGGTTTATAAAAGGGAAGCAGACAAACTCGCATACGCCTATTGGTTGCTATTGTCTCACCTTATTTAATCAAGATTTTTTTGTTAGTGATACCACCGCCTTACAGAAAACCGGCAGTGAAGCAATGCTTGCATCGAGGGAGAGAGACTTAGGGCCTCCGGTAACCTTAAACACTCGGCGAAATACAACACAAACATTGCTTCACTGCCGGTTTTCTGCGAGGCCGTGGTATCACTCCGGTCAAACCGGCCCATGCGTGCCGAAGCATGGCTCTGTAAAAAGTTTGAATATAAATGAAGTTGCTCGCAAAAGTTGTCGGCAACAAAAGTCGTCGGCAACAATGGTTGTGTTTGAGCACAGATGACACACATCGTGTATTTGCGGAACTTTGCACAAGCGCAACATTCAACTTCGCACGGCTTGTTGCGTCTGTTTGCCCCTTTCCAATGCGACATCTCTTCCGACTCTTGTTAAACATTTTCAAATCAAATAACTTTTCAATGTTGACTTTGTTGTAATGTATTTGGTTATTCAAAGTCTAGTTTTTAGTTATAGATATGAATAATAATAATAATAGGCAGTTGGATTAGGGGCCTGATGCAGAAGGCGGTCCTTTTAGATACGGCACGTATTTTGAGGAGGTTTCTGTCTCTGGAACCCTAACCACCGGTAGCTTGGTCCCTGTACCCGATACCGGTGGGGCACTATTTGTTATATTTTTACATGTATTTTTGATATAATCTGAATGTATTTAAAAATGTAATTTATATGTATATTTAAGTGAATAAAGAAAATAATAATAACTCCACACATCTTTCACACGGCCGTGTGATCCCAAAATAGGCAGAGCCTGTACTATGGTAACCGGACTGCTGATAAACATACTTACATATTTCTAAATACATACATATTATAGATAAATTACACCCAGACCGAGAACAAATTATGGTGCTCATTACACAATTATTTGTCCTGGGTGGGAGTCGAACTCACGACCTCTGGCTTAGCAGTCAGGGTCATTAACCACTAGACCAACAGGCCGGTCGAAAGTCTTAATATTGGGTCATACAACTATTATTGTTTGTACGTAGGAGTACATACAAACTTAACTGAGCAACTTCTATGTGTTAATGAAAATTTTTACCTACTTATAATTGCTGTACTGAAATAGAACTTTGTATGTATATATAAGTAGTTTGGATGACAATACCATCACTTTTTCATCTTAGAGCTGATCTGATGATGGATCCAGGAGGTGGCTACTAGTAAATCTTCTTTGAAGCGGCGGTAGCGTAATGGCTAAGGCGTCGGACTTGCGATCAAGTGGTTGCGGGTTCGAACCCCACGCGGTGCACTACCGTCGTGAACTCACTCCTAACACAAGCATTTAGCTTAGCTGGAGAGGTTAACAAGAATACTAGTAATGTGTGACCCACGTTACTAGTAGTCTTTTAAAAAAAATAATCCTTCGAGTTTGGACTCATATAATTAATTTTGACGAGAGCTTGGTAACAATGGTCTGATGATGAAGCCAGGAGTTGTACTGGAACTCTTTGTTACTTTTTACCTCGGTTCGCCATTAAATCGTGTTTTGCTAAACCATTATTATTACATTATTATAGATAACGGTTACACGTGTGCATGATGAGTAGCGGCATTTAACACGCAAAGAAGACTTCAGTTCCATCTTGCGGAGTCAAGCCGAACTACGCAGGAACTGCTCATCCTACATCGCGCAATAAAAAATAATAATGAAACTTCTCGTGTTGCATGATTGATATTACAATATTTTATCATCTTTGGTGTATGTATGTTTTTGTATGAGTCAAAGGTAAGAGAAAATATGTATAAAAATACAATAAGTTTACATAATAAATATAGGAAGAAACTCAATTTTTTTCTTAAGTTTGACTAAACTTGACACAATGACTAAACTTATTTAGACACTCATAACATACATATTTTTTTTATGGTATAGGGGGCAAACGAGCAGGCGGGTCACCTGATGGTAAATGAGTACCGCCGCCCACGGGCACCTGTAACTCAAGCTCACAAGTGCGTTGCCCCCCTCTAAGGTGGGAGTAAGCTCTCATGGCTCTCCCACGTACAGTATTAGAAAAGTTCGTGTCAAATCGATGATCAAGATCTTCAATCTAATTAAATTTGTCTGAACTATTTTGAACAAAACCAAAGTCCAAAAATGAAATAAGCTCAAAACTTGTTAAGAGGGCGTTAAATTAAAAGGTTCAAACGAAGGCTGCGTTAATTGTGCTGAGTTGGAGGCAGTAATTTGAGTCGATGAGAGGCCTCTTATTATCGACGACTTGGGTTTACTCCCTCCATGACCCTCCCTGGCACTCTTAAAAATATTCCAACTTTTACTGTGAATCAACAAAGGCGAAGGCTTACCCGAATTGATGTATTTAAAGTACAAAAAGTGTGTATGACAGACTTTTTATTTTAGGAGACGGACGTCGTCATAGAGTCAGGCCAAATGTGTGTTGATGATCTGAAGGATTTGGGATTTTTTTTTTATAGTGGTATCATATAATATATATAAATTTTCCCTTTTTTAATTATCATATAATAATAATGATTATTATAGGATTAACTGATGTGACTAAACTGAACTGACATGTTCATGTTTTCCCGCCACGACGCGACGTCCGATTAAATTTATCGCGTCAAAAAAGCAAACAGCAAAAAACAAACGAAAGAAACAATACACTTTGTTATTAAGAGGCCGTATACGAAATTTTGTGAATTTCGCTGATTTACGTGGTTTTACAGTTATAATACTATATTTCTATAAGTTTTTATGAACAACATAAAAGATCATTTTAATTTAGATCTAATGTATGAGCCACTCTTTTACCTTTATTATTTAATTTCGATTAATCGACCTCAAACCGGTGACTGTTTTGTGAATTTTAGCTGTAAGAGGTTTAGAATATCACATATTTACGAACTGTTTTGAAGTATCAACGGTATGAAAAAATTACAATGTATTGCTGTAAAAGTCGTCTATACAATGTATGAAACACTTTTTACCACTTTAATATAAAAAAATTAAGTAAAAAAATGTTTAACTTAGTCAAATTTTACAGAAAATGGACAAAGTTTTGCTTTTTATTTCGGCTGCGTGGAACTCTCATTCATAAAATTACAACAACAGAAATAAACTTCAATTCAAAATCAACCCATTTTCTGCAAAACTATTGCAAAAAATTAAAAAAATATGTTAATAAAAAATGTTTTAATACAACCTAAATCTCGCATTATAATTTATAATAAAAGTAAAAAAGTGGTTTATCTATTAGATCTAAATTGAAGTGATATTTTATGATGTTCATAAAAACTTATAGAAGTCTAGTATTTTAACTGTAACATCACGTCTGTAAAACAACATAAATCAGCGAAATTGGCAAAATTTCGTATACGGCCTCTTAATGCTGGGTACAATGTATGCAGTGTTTTATTTTGGGTTGGCTTAAAATGTGTGGTATGTGTTTTATAGTTTTAATAGTTTAACAAATTTTTGCTCTCATATCCGAATTTACGTAATATTGTGCATTAGTTTATCATCGCCCATATTAATAGGTAATTATTTTACCTTTTAAATAAATATTAGTTTGCAATGCTCACGGGTGCCAATACTTGTGAAGGCTCTAATATTGCACACCTACTAGCTTCATTCTATCCCTTTTTAAAGTGCATAAAGTTTTTTTACATGACATTATTTATAAACTAATATTTCTTTAAAAGTGTTCGAGTACATTATATAACAAAGTATTACTACGCTCTGGCACTATCTGCTACGAATACAAATCGTAGTTCGCTACGGCGTAGACGTCTACACGTCTATCACATTACGCTCCGTAGCTGATCCCAAAAACAAACCAAATAAGAATGTGTAAAGGTTCGATACACACTGAGGTAGTTGTACTTTATTTATTTTTATTGACTATCTATATTATTTACTTTCTATATACAGTGCTAGGCTGGCCAGGGCTATTGATTACTCTTTTTAATGCCTACAACAATCCAGTTTTGTCAACCCTATTTCTCTCCACAACCACTTATGACAATTTTATTATTTGCGATGCTTAAACGCTACCAAGGTGGAGATAATTTCCAGAAATCTGCGATATCCCTCAGATAAGAATAAGTCCTAATAAATCTTTTAACACCTTCAACGATCAACTTGAATAAATTTATATACCCAGTGTACATCACGCCTAAACTCGATCATCTTAAATATTTTTCGACCTCATTTTCTCGGCAGTAAACATTTGTAAAACAAGAAAAAATATTACTCAAATTTCAGCAGGCCTACTTTGAGCAACGGGCGGTAAGTTTTAGGCTTACATTTTTTAGGGTTCCGTAACAGAAAGGACTGTCTTTCATTTATCCATCGTCTATCAAGACAAAGTCTGACTTACGAGATTGTACCTTGTTGTGATACTCTGAGTCACTGCCGAGACTGCCGAGCCAACTCCTCCTCCATAGCGCGATCATATGCTCCGCCGTAGCAACATCATTAAAAAATTATTCTTACTTTCCATAAACAGACGACTTCGGTTAAAAGAGAGTATCCCTGTGCTGCGGTTGACTTTGTAAGTACAAAGTCAACCGCCATGTCCGCATGACCGCATGTCATACTTATACAATTAACGGACATAAGGTACACACAGACCCTGAGCCTGTTAATCACAGAATTGCTGTGAGCGGGATGATTACTTAAACCACTGCACCACCCATGCATCCCACCAATATTATAAATGTGAAAGTTTAGATGGATGGATGGATGGATGGATGTTTGTTACTCTTTCACGCCAAAACTACTAAACCGATTGCGACGAAACTTGTTATGTAGATAGCTGGAGACCTGGAATAACATATAGGCTACTTTTTATCCCGATATTCCCACGGGATCGGGACTTACGCGGGTGAAATCGCGGGCCGCTGCTGGTTTAAAATAAATAAATATCGGTTACTATCGGGTTCGCTTACGAGTTTTCATGTATAACTAGCTCTTCCCCATGCGGCTTTGCTCACGTATGTTTAACCATGTTCCAGAACCCATCGTACGAGTTATACTTAGTTTGGGTTGAGATAGCAATGTATAAAGTCCTCGAAACTAGTTAAAATTGATCTCAAAACATTACTCACACTTGTCCGTTTTCCGTTTGTTTCTCACCCGTAGAGAGACTTATTACTTGGAGAGATATGATTTTCTTTCAGTATTGTCGTTCATTACGTCCGAAATGTATTTGCGAGAGAGCAAAGAGCTTTTTGTAAGGAATATACTTTTATTAGGCTTCGATTATGACTTCGCGCTTGTGATTGGTAACACGTTTCCATTGTCTGGATTGGCGCCAAAATATTGTGTAGTAATAACTTGGTATTGCGTTGTAAATTTGATTTCACTATTGAGTAAGTGGAGGTTTGTATAACACTCCTGCAGGTCTCAAATGCGCCGCTGGCGTGGGATTACAAGTGGAAATAGGCTGGTAACATGGTATTGTAGGACGAAAAGCAAAGCAGCTCAAATGTAGGAATAAAATACTATACTGCTACTATACTGTTCTGCATAGTTTTAAAGGGCGGATAGGATGAATGCTACCTTTAAACATAACAGTCTAAGGGATGACGTTAGTTTTTATTACCCCTTTACTACCCCTGCTGTAACTGATTCTTCATCTAATCTAGCACAGAGTTAGCACTCGACTAGGTTGTATTGAAGGTTTAAAAACTAAATTAAAAAATGTCGACGTTTTGATTTACTTAGTTACTAGGTACATTGGAATTAAATGCGATTAAGACACGAAATTTAATCAAGTGAAAGCTAAGTCTTCGATTTTTTAACATTTAAAATGGTAAACAAATTAATTTTGATGTCAATTATTTTCTTTTCATTTACTGTAAATCATTTCTCAAACCAAGCACAGCTTGTACTAATGGGTCAATCTACGACACGGACAAACATACATAGATATCATAAACACCCAGACAATGCAAATATACATATTTATGCTTACAAATATTTCCATTGAGCGGGAATCGAACCTGCGACCCCCGGCGTGGCAATGGAATGCTCTACCGCCGCAACACAGAGCAGAGTGGAACTATCTTTGGCAGCCAGTTCTGGCTCAAGATATTAGTTACATAGCAGGATGAGGATGCAACTGTACATGCTTCTCCAGAATCCGTTGCAATGCGCCAACTTAAAACTTATTCTTGTTCCGGAAGGTCTAACTTTATTAAACCCGATATTTACGACTGAACGATTTAAATTTAATGTCGCCAAATATACTTTATAACATATAATATATATTAAACAGTGTATAAAGTTGTATTAAATCTGTATTTGTATGTTGTTTCTGTATTTTTCCAGTTAAAACAATACAATACAATTAGTCATACGCTTTCAATGTAGAAATAAAGGAAAAATCTTAAATTGTTGATCTCTTGCTATATAACAGAGTGATTTATTGAGATTACAATCTTACCTTTGTTATCGGAGAACTAACCGTAACGCAGATTTATCTTTATATAACATTTTTCCACTTAACTCAAGTTAACCTAAGATTTAGTAGTAGTAGGCTCACCTCCCCACCCTCACTCGCCAGTCCTAGTCGCCTTGTAGGGTTTTTATTAAATCTCCATTTAGGTACAGCCTATTGAGAAAAAATGCGTTGTTAGCGGGACATTACACACACATGCTATGCCACAGCTAAGACTGATTGTACGTCTGCTTCATCCTGGATATGGAGAACTCAATACTCCAATGTATGTTGAAAGAAAATAAAGTAAAACACGTGCAGGGTGGGCAAAGTTTATGTCGCTACATAACACGACTTATAGGTTACTTATAGCAATAATCTCAATCGTTACTAAATCAAATATTATAATATCGAATAGGTAACTCTATCGAATATATCTCATTATGAACTTACTTACTCCTATCAGCGATTAAACGCACGCTAATGGAACAGCACCCTTACAATATAAATAAAACATAAACAGGTAGTATTATAAGGCGGCGTTTGCACGTGCTGCTTGTCGTGCGTGCGTCAAATAGCGGACGTTCATGCATAATGCGCATATTAGTCGCACGGTAGCACAATATTAATATCGGTGAGCACCTGCGTTGCGTATTGACGTGACACCTTATTGCGTTACGTATTTCATTCAAAGTAAGCTTAGAGGAATGTTTGTGTGAAGAATTTATGAAGTTGTTGACGCATTGTAGCTACGAACGAAATGTACAGAAAAAGTTAACAACGTTATTAAGAAACCTTTATATTTTGCTTAAACACACGCTAGTCCACTATTATGTTTAGTACGTTTTATTAGCTAAACCAAACAGTGTTCTGTTTACTGTAACTCCACTCCAGTCAGTCGTAAATTACTTTGAGACTCGCGCACTAGCAAAGTGAAGTATCTATTTTTTTCTAAAGCTCAGCTCCAGATAGGGTGTCCAGCGCCTTTTGGGGAAAGAGAAAGGGTTGGCAATACACAAGTGACTCTAGTGGCCTAATATACACTTAGCTTATATATTACATACACTTTATTATACCATTAAATAGCGTATACTGGCTACTAATGCTGTCTAACTACAGCTATGGTTACAGAACCGGTGGTTGCAGTTCGAACAAAATTTTATTTTGCTATACTTCTTGCAAACCTATTAAACTACTAAACCCCTGATCATATTATAATGGAATTCCACAAATATGTAGTCTGAGATTTACCACGCGCACGATAAACAAATATAATTTAAATCGAAGAAAGGTTTTCACTCAACCGAACTCCGAAGTACGTCTTTACTTTTCAGTGTCGTTATAAACATTAAGCATAAGCTTAAGTAATTACTCACCAGTCCGTTGCAAATCTATAACTTCACTTACCTAAAACAAAAACCAAGTATTACATTCAGAAACAAAATATAAGAATTCATATACAAAGTATTAATTATTTAATATCTAATCTCATCTACATGTTTTCTAAGCGAATGGAAAGTTGTGGCCTAATTCACAAATTCTTTTATCAGAGAATATCTCCGTGAATTCACCTGACAGAAGCAAAATGAAAGCATAACACTTGCTGAGTTTATTAAAAATTTCAAGGATGTTATTACTCAGCCGCAAAATGTATGAACTTTCAGTTGAGCTACATCAACGGTTCTTGCATACACAATATATGAACATACTTAATAATCAACTACCATTTATTATTAGACTGCACGGCGTAATCGTTAAAGTGGTCGCCTTGCAACTAAACCGCGCCGATTGTTGTGGATTCGATTCCCACACAATTGTTACCCCGAGTTTGGGTGTTCTTTGTGTCTGTTGTTACACACAAATCATTCCTTGTTCGGGAGTAGTCTTAAAAAAACATCTACTAGGTATAACTATGAGATATACGAGTATACTTAGTGCTTCACGAAACCATACGTTGCCAAACAGGGTATGCCGCTCTAGAAACTGGAGAAGCAAATGTGCTCGCATTGGAGTCACCTGTACCTGCACTGCAGACCAAAGCTAGACTGAGGGATGACAAAGGAAGGGTAAGGTGGACATTGCACTACTACGCCCCTGAAAGATTACCATCAAGCTGGAGGTCTGATTGTTTGTCAACACTCTGTATTAAAAGTAATATGATCCTTTACACATTTACTGCAGTGAAGATTTATTTTTACTACGAACCAAGGTATACCTAAATATTAAATATAGTGGTAATTTTATGTTTAACTAACTAAAACCTTGAAAAATATAAGACATACAGGTCGCCTAAAACATGGACTAGTTGGTAAAAAGTAATACAAGATAGAAAACAATAGCATCAAATAAATTATGTCAAAAGAAAAACACAACAATTACGTAAGGAAATCCTCAATCTTCAAATAAAATTCCCATTGCCATTAATAAAATGCCATTCTATCCAAACTTTAGTCATTCACAATAGCTTGCGCAATCCAAGAAAACAACAATTAACAAAGAAACAATTACTGTAATTTAAGGCAGGGGGAGAGTTACTATCACGGTGTTATATTAAACACACGGATCTCAGATTCCAGGACCAAGTTCTGGGAACTGAGAGAAAGTTCGCTCATCCTCTTCACGACACATTCCGTAAATTCTCGACACTAGACGGATGACTAACAGTATTTCAACTGTTAGCATTAGTTTTAACACGTTCACTGCGTTACGAGATCTTACGAATCTCGTATGAGACTTTCGTTCAGTGCGTCAGTACTTTACATTTCCACTCTTCAAACTACCCTCATTTGGCTAGTACAAGCAATAGTAATGCAGAGTCGTCACCATTTCAGCCACCTCGTACACTTACTTCTACTACGGTTAACGAGTGTGTGGATTTACGGACTAGTAAGATTAAAATCCAAGAAGAAATCATAATTTCAGCACCAAACAACGAGACTATTTGTTCTAATATCTCTAGTACACCCAAGCTCAATGATATATCATTCAAACCCCTGAATGAAAGTAACTCTGCTTTTGGTTCCCTTAGCAATATTTCAGTATCGACTATGCTTGCCTTTGAAGAATCATTTAACGAACAAAATTGGCATTAAATATTTGAGCAATTTGTTAATACCTATAAAAAATAAATGTGTCTTTCGATATTTTTGAAATTTTCTTTCATTCCCATCACTATTTTTTTATCGATATTTAACAATGTGTGCGTTACGAGATCCAAATGAACTCGTATATTTTTTTCAAATAGTGCATTTACGAGATCCTAAAGTTCTCGTAAATTTCTTTTGGCAATTTATCAATTAAATATTTCTGCTATCTCCGGGCGGGACCATATACTACAAGATACATTCATTATTTACCGTAATATTTACCATAAAAAAAAACCACAAAATTTAGCAATTTTCAGAAAAATATTAAGATTTAAAGGGAACAGGATCGTACGAGATCCAAAGAGTCTCGTTGCGTCATTACGGAAAGAACAATACGAATACTTTTCGGTCTCGTAATGCCATAGTGACAGGTAGTACCGATTTGCTTTCGCAGTGAACGTGTTAAAGATGTGTTAGGTATTTTGTTTCTCTTTTATAGTAATTGTATAATATTTATAGTAATCTTTTATGACTGGCCTGTTGGTGTAGTGGTTAGTGACCCTGACTGCTAAGCCAGAGGTCGTGGGTTCGATTCCCACCCAGGATAAATAATTGTGTGATGAGCACGATCATTTGTTCTGTGTCTGGGTGTAATTTATCTATAATTTGTATGTATTTAGAAATATATAAGTATGTTTATCAGCAGTCTGGTTACCATAGTACAGGCTCTGCCTAGTTTGGGATCAGACGGTCGTGTGTGAGATGTGTTGAGTTATTATTATTATTAATTATCGCAGTCTTTAGTATGCAAGCACACGGCCCGACAGTGAGCGCTCACCTTAACCCCCAAAATAAACTAAATGATTAATGCCGTGAGTACGATATCATTAATAACTATTTCTTACTCTTAACTCTTAAACTCTTAAAAGTATTTTAAAACTAGGGGTGTCACGCATAAATGGCCGAACCGTTGAAAACCCTTTACTGCCCTTTTTGAAAAATCTATTTCCAGTAAAACTTTTCTATGTTTTGAAGAACCGCTTTCTAGAGCTATTTGGTGCAACCATGACCAGAAAGTCATTACATTATTAGAGCATCCGCAAAAGAAACTTACTTTCAAATAACAAAATATTCTTTGCTTTAAAAAAGAGGGTCGTGAAAAGTGTGTCGAAACAATACGAGAGTCTTGTGGCTGTAAAAGGTACCTATAAACATTATTCCAAGTTCAACGGTTTAGCCAATCACAACATTTTTTTGGAATGAAGTTCCTTAACACACGTTACACTTCAGATGCTTGGCTAGCCGGAAAAAGTGTAAGCGCAACGAAAAATGATGACCTCGAGTTGATTTTTTTTATTTACGCCATTTGTGGATTTTGCGCGATACTACTGTAATATCTTGTATACTAATTATTCATATATTAGTTAAGGCAACTTTCACAGATGGCGCAATTTTAATTTCGAGTCTTTACAATATTTCCTATATTTTGATACAATTTATTGAATCCATCAAATATATATATATATAACGAAAGGAACTGCGTTCCAACCTGGTGTCCTAAAGACACCTCACGAAGTCTGACAGAAGTCAGAATATTCAGAGTTTCTTAGTACTAATGTGGGATGCTTACGACTTATGTAGTATTCCCCAGAACGCGCAATGGGCGGTTCAGAATAATATGTAAATGTGTGCAGCCATGCGTTGTTCCTCTTATCTTATATTACTTTATATATTTAAGACTTGAATATCCCCAGAGAGCTTCATATTGTTATCCTTACTTTAATTTTAACCTTCATGTTTCTGTATATACTGTTTATTATTTTATACCAACAGATACGTCGGATGGTAAGTGTATACCAGTTGACTAGTAACAGTTCAATATAATAATACTATCAGGATATTGTTGCGACTACCTCGATTCGGTAACTGGAAGATGTTTGCTCAGGCGTGTAAAGACAGCTTCCAAGCGATTATTCGCAAGAAAACAGCTTCTTTACTGAGCAGAGTGCGGGGCAGTCGGAACTATATCTTGAAAACTGTGCGGAGAATTGTGTTTCTCCTATTATTAGGCATTTTGTGCGGACGCTGATCAGGTAAGGTATATATATTTCCACACTCGTCGTCCTCCGCATATAATGTAACAAAGTCTTTAAATTTATTTAGTTTATTAATCCCTAGTATATACGTGCCAAAGCATGGTTCTCACACGATTAATCCTATCTGTTAATAACAATCATATGGATCAAGTTGTCCGAAATAAATAATTAGAATTTGAATTAGAATTTAAAAAAAAAGGAGAGAAAATTATGAAACCACTAGATGGGTTTCCACCTTATAAAACTCCAGACAGATAGATATATACTGATAAAAGTGGGAAATCAATACATAAACTTTGTTTTTTAAACGGCTTTGAGTAAAGCAAACTCTCTTCTGCAAAAGTTTAAAATCAACAAATTTAACAATCTTAACTTGCTTATCCACCCTCAAAAACAAAATTCTAAAAACGAAACAAAGTTATGCTTCTGATATGTTCTTGTTCAAGCATATATTGCCGCCTAAGTGAGTTACATGTTTTCTTAAAATATTGCTAAGACAATTATTTCTCCGTGATTTGCAAAGAGTAAACTTGAGTACAATGAAATTGAATTAAAATTTTGCTTTTGTCATTCCAGATTGGATTAATCTTTGTGGTACATGTTCCTAGATTAAATTACGCGAGCATTTATTAGACGAAATTGTTAAATCTAACTACTTTATTAAATTTCGTTTGATATTAATCGAAATGGCACAGTTTATCACTTGGTTTTTAGGTAAATATTCATAAGTTTAAAAGTAGGAAACTCCCCCTGTAGTAAACTCCCCCTGTTGGACATAAACAGAAACTAAACTAAGTCCAAAAAGAACATTCTCCAAGGGATTTGTGTACGTCAGCAAAACTGTGAGGTAAAGAGTCACGTAGTATGTAAACCCTTACAGAGATGGCGCTACAAAAAAGTTTGAAGCGACATCTCCTTTCAAGTGCTTTCAACTTAGTTGGTACGTGCTCTTGTGGAAACCACGGTATTTCACTTAGGTACTCCGGCTTTTGTTGGTCTCGACAGTAAAATAATACCTGTATCATTTCATAGATGTCGCTTTATACAATTTTTTTTTAGAGGACCATATAAATATTGATCACGTGTTTGTGCGTGTCCGAAGTATAGGGAAGCGTTTGTTATGATAAATACCTTTAACAGATGCGGGTCTCGCTCAGCAGCATCCAGCAAAGACTCTGCCTCACTCAGCCACGCGACGAAATTCTCCAACGAACGATCGAAGTTCTGCAGCGATGAGACAGCTGAATGCAGTGCCTTTCCGCGAGCTACAATACTGTGGACGAAAAGAAGCTTAAATATTGTATCAACATACATCAAACTGCAGTTTGCTTTATTTAAAATAAATGAGAAGAAAACAAATTAGAGGCTAAGATATCACGTACCTACTCATATTTAAGGATGCCTAGTTTATTTAATTACTGTTAACATGTTAGGCCATTTGTCATTATAAATATTTGTGCTTAGATAAAATAGGTGTTGATTATACTTCGTTACTATGTGTGCAATATAATTATTAAAAACAATTTTGGGTTACATATTATTAAATTTTTGATAAGCTAGACTAGAAAAGGGTGAGATTAAATTAAAATATCAGGTATATTTTGGTATGCTACTATGCAGGTTGAAATAACAGAGTTGAAAATTCTATGGGTTCCGGTGTTTTAATTAACGTTGTTATTTTTAATAAGCAGTTTCCTTGTGAATTATTCATGATTTGTTTTCCCTCAAGGTTACATTTCTAAGTTCATTTATACGAAACCCTGTTGAATATTAAGTGTTTGATTAACTAAAACACAACACCGTAATATAAACAAAATAACAATGCTACTAACGTCATTCTAAATTGTTCATACTAATTTTAAGAGATGGCACTACATTCCAAATATGATAGATAAATTAAAAAATAATGACAGGCGTACGTTGGGATTTTTTTTTGTTGCTTTACACCAAGAAATTAAGAATATTTTATATGAAGAATACCTTAGAATATTTTAATTTGGTACCTACTTAAACTTAATAGTTTTAATTTGCCTTAGATTGATGTTATATCGCCCAAAATTACTCACCTATTATTGAGCTCATTATATCTGTGGTTAATGGCCTCTGTTGAGCGCTTGATGCGTGTAGTATCATCGTTGCGATACACTGCAATCAGTCGCTGCGTCAACTGGCCAAACAGCTCGATTTGGTGTTTGTATTGATGAACTTCTGCGTGGAATGACTGAAACAAGAGAAAAAATAACAGATGAAATTAATAATTATCATTATTTTATTACAAAAAAACAGACATGCCTGTCCTTAAAATGTGTAAAAATAAATACAAATGTGTTAAAAATTGGATACAGCGCCATCTAGTTTTAAGGTAAGGAACTTATCTTTCATTGAAGATATCAAATTCTAGCCCTAGGTGGTATTGAGCTTAAACACAGCTAGAAAAGCTACTAATTGTTAAATCGGTACTTCGGATAAGATAGTAATTGCATTATTATGTATGTGATCAAATATCAATTCAAATCAATTGAATGTAATTTACTTTTAATTAGTTATTTCATAACAGTCCAGTGCACCGGTCCCTATCAACAAATTCAGTGAATATTTCGCTCATAATATTTATCACTTAAGAAAATTGAAATGTATAAAAACTGTCATAGAAATATATTATGTGAAAACTCAAAACAAGTCGAAATCAGAAATGTCAAACATTTAATAGTAAATGGTATTGCCCATCAAATAAAATTTCCGTTAAGTGGTTTGCTATCAGCCAGTTTACTTCAGTAATTAAAAAAGTTCCTAGTTCTTAACAATCAATTAAAGCTTATGGACTTCGGTCGGGACATACAGATTGAATGAAAAATCAATATTTGCTCTCGTACACTGAAATTACGTTCGATGGAATTACCTTGTATAAACACTTTTCTGTGTAGTATTGGAGTGTTTAATTTCTATACTCCTAGTTGAAGTGTGAGTTAAACCCTCTAATAAAATATTTAATAATACGGTACTTGACTATCGAGTCAAACGAGTTACTCTTTATTTAAAGTCAAAACGGTGCGTTCGCATTCTATAGAAATTTGTATGAAATAAAACTTTTGACGTCATACTTAGCTGTCGTCGAATCATTTTTTTTTATTCTTTGGGTTTACATTTAAAAATAATAACAAACCTGAAAATAATAACAAATAACATTGTTAAAATTCTTGTATAAGACTTAATTTCATGATGTCTTTGAAACAATTTAATTTAACATCGACAAATTGTAGTTAATAACTGGTTAGCGTGAAAAGGTAGAGATTCATCTCTGCTTACCTCTTCCCTAAAATAGCTAGTTGCATACATTTATTGAGTATTTTGGTTTGTGTTTTCATCCCGGGAATCAAACCCAGCCATATACTACATACTGGGACGCAGAATTTTAAATAACCAATACCAGAACTCATTTCACTGGAACAACGATAAATAATCGATCTGAAAATATAGTAAAAGTGTTGACAGATCTCAACCAGGCAACATAATCAACACCCATTGTTCACAAAATATAAATATACAGAGAATAGATTATTCGTTCATAGCAAATGTGAAAGCTTTTTATGTGAAAAATAATCCAATAAACCTACTACTCTACAACAAAATAAGAACACAGAAAACGTACAACGGTAAAACAGCGCCAAGTTCGCTTAAGTATGCGAAGCGGAATTTGAAAGGTCCTGGCGGGGCCCCAATTAACTTGGATTTATAGCACATACGGGCCCCTAACTTGGACTAACTTATCTAAGTAATATCGTCGGGAGGACACTGTCTCCGTTAATATGGTCCTTGAAGGAGGAGAGATTAAAAGTTTGTGACGTTGAGGTTCGGTTTCAATTTGCGCAAGTACAAATAATAGTTAGTTTCGCCCTCGTGGGAGAATTCAACTATCATCAATTTACCTTATAGGTAGGTTCTCTTCTTATCATAAGATTAGTGAAAATATATTTATTATTTTATAGTGCCAACAGAAATACTGCCTCTGGATTTACTGAGGAGGGAAAACATTTCAGCGTTGCTTAAAAACAATTCCATAAATGCACGTATTATCGTCGCTTAGGTTCTAACACCGTAAATGTCAAAATTGACGACTTTTCACGAGAGTCAAAAAAAAAATTACGTTTTGTAGCAAAAAACTGTGGCCTTTTTTTGGCCAAAAAATAACTTCGTACTTCGACTTCAAAGCGAAGATGTGTGATATAAAAATTAAGAATACATATATTTTACAAAGCGCGCAATTGTCTGCATAACGGATTGATTAGTATATATACTAGGTCCCAGCGTCAATCATTGGACCGACATCAGCCTGGTCTGATCGTTTTTCTCTTTTCTCTCCTTAAGCGTATGCCATAAATGTACTTTTAACCCCAAAGCGACCTCTAAAATTCAAAATTTAGTTTCTTTTATATATTAAAGAGAGTAAACGAGCAGACGGGTCACCTGATGGTGACTACCGTCGCCCATGAACACCAGCAAAGCAAGAGTCCAAACTTGGTAGGTACAATAGATCTTACGTGCTAAAAACATTTTAGTGCAAACAACTTTAGTCAAAATTGATTTGACATGCTAATGTAATCCGTTGTAAACTAATTACACTTACAGGAATACCATCTAACACTATAAATGGTGCACAACTCTCTCACGTTGTGCAATAGACTTCATAATAAGTAACTCCACTAAAATGTCTTACTAATTATTATAGTTATATCACTATATATGTGTATGTGTGTATATGTATATATATGTATGTGTTTATATGTACGTATGTGTAGAAGATACTTCACATATTCCTTTTCACCTAATTTCCTTTATTATTATTTGATTGTTACAGTTCTAAATATTTTTGGTACGCCACCAGCTACCGATTATCTTCCTCTGTTGTTTCCATACAAAGGTTGTCTGGAAGACATCGTTGCTACTAAACTGGGTTAATTTCTGTCTAACTGTGGTGTACAATAAAGAATGTTCTATCTATCTACACTTACATATAATCTTATTGTTATTATTAATAATAATAACTCTATTGTTTTATGAAACATCAAAATATTTAAATGTCACAATTTTCTCAGTAGTCAGATAGGTACATTACAATTTTATAATATAATTATGTAGATTTGGCTAATAATAAACTACGTCAAAATATTATTATTATCTCTGACATTTAGGATTATGAGAACTTAATCTTTGACAAGACGCAAAGATAAATAGCCAGAAGTGAAATCCAAATTGAAAGGACCCAATATACGACATATGTATGTATGAGGATGATACATAAACATTAGCTCATATGATGTGAAGACAGTGAGATTCAGTGGCGCGGAATAACTCCCTGTGACAGGATACGTAATGTTATACACTCGTACAAGGGAGAATATTTCTCTCGACACGAATGAGAGGCTTCTGATTATCGTTTTGAAGATTTGGGATCACCCATGTGATCTATTATGTATAATTTTATATCTTTAATAAAAAGCGCATTAAATCAGTTCAAACAACTATCGATTTCTGTCATTTTGCAATCAATGTACATACATACATCGCATATTATGGTCTTTCGAGCCGGACATAAACTTCGGATCTAAGGATACCCGTACAACAAGTACCTACCTACCATACTAGTTCATATATTAATGTAAAAACCTATAAAGAATATACGGATTAATTAGATGAGAACTCTTTGCGACACATAAATATAACTACGTAATCACCAAACAAGGAAAATACGAGACGCGTACTGCGTCTTAATAACGAGAAAAACTTCCTCCAATATGGTTAATGAAAGCAATTCAAAGCTTCAGCTCGGTTACAACGGAGATCTGTATGTATGGTGGGTGCATATAGTTTTGGTTCGACTTTTTTGTTCAATTGTTGACTAAAGGAATCAGAGAAACAACGACTGTGTATATAGAATATTGCAGTTTGGTTAGCCGTATGTTGACTCGAGGCATTAAGCTGCCGCTTTTTAGGGTTTTGAATGGCTGATGGCTGAGCGACAGCAACTTGTCCAGGGTTGTTATAGAACACAGCGCTTAAATCAATCGTATTAGCAGGAATCTCTTTTGCAACATTTTTTGTCGGTTGGTCATAGGTCGTAGCGTGATGTCATATAGCCTACAGCCTTCCTCGATAAATGGGCTACCCAACACTAAAATAATTTTTCAGTTCAAACGAGTAGTTCCTGAGATTATCTCGTTCAACCAAACAAACTCTTCAGCTTTATAATATTATAGTATAGATTTAAATCCTATAATACAGTATAGGTACTAATAACTTAGTAATAGACAAAAAGATAATTATGTTTTCCTTTATGGAAATTAAAGCAATCACGTTACCTACATACCTTTGCATTGCCTGACAAGGTGGCACTGGCCGTGGTCACACGCCCTATTCCGACGTGTCCCTATTCTGTAAGTCAACCGGCGTGTCTCTATTTTGGTATTACAGAATAGGGGGACGGTTAGTGTAGTATGAGACGTACAATGCGAAAAGAAAATGTCAAGAATATCGAAAATGTGCTTGTGAAGGAAGAAGCTTCTACCTCACGGAGTACACCACTGAGCCCGTCAGTCGAGACCACGGCCAGTGCAACCTGGTCGAAACGTGAATACGTGATCGCGTAAGTTCCCGTGTAATTATGTATCATGGAAATCGAAAATAAAAAAAATTAGTATATGTACCTTCTGTTCACGCAGTTGCATCTCTAGTACATCGGCGGTATTAGCGGGAGGCTGCATGGCGGCGAGGCGCGCCTCCATGCGCGACAGCCACGCGTCCGCGTCGCGCCGCCGCGCCTCGTAGCGCTGCGAGTCGCCCAACATCGCGTCCAGTTGCGCCTTGCGTTGTAGCACGCGAGCGTTCGCTTCATCCCAGTGCTCGCGTAGCGCTGTCACTGTAGACAAGAAAAAATTTACGTAAGCAAATTGTCTACAATATTAGCTACGAAACTTGCTACGAAATTTGTAGACCGTTCTACGCAAGTGAAGTCTTCCTACAAACGAGTACAAATTAACATATCTGCATGATTTAAACTCACGTAGTCTGGTTATTTACATATTACATATTGTGTACGAAGTTGTTAATTATATTACTTGAAGCACGAAAACTACAGCTTTATGTATGGACAATCATTAGTAGTAGTAAGTAGACATTTAAACAACAGCTATACATTCAGTAAACACTGAGTAATACACATTTCACAAACACAGTTTGACAAACATTAGATGTACTCATCATACTTTCAAGGTAAATACTGCACAACATTCGTCTCTCTACAGAATTCGAGGGTTAATCAACAACAACAACAAGCGATATTGAGCCTTTCAGCCTCACGAGTGAGTCTATCTCCTTGTACGTATTCTACCGCTTGTAGGTATAACGGGTTGCGCTTCGAGGACCTGTTTGACATGATGCCCACGGCCCCATTCTACCACCACACCGCTCACTAGCTAAAATACGTACGGTACTGTTCAAGAAGAATTTCCTCCCCCGAGTGTTCCTTGCTTTTTCCCGAAACGCTACAATATGGGGTTTCTTTAAGAAAGGAGTGTATAGGTTTAATAGGGGTTGGCAACGCACTTGCAAGTCCCCTGGAGTCCATAGGTTACGGTAACCTCTTACCATCAGACGGGCCGTATGCTTGTTTGCCACACACGTTTTATATTAAAATAATCCTACTGGGTATATGCTGGTAAGAAGGATTGCCAGGTCTCGGAGCTCTGTTGCGAGTTTTTATTAATGTCGGTAACCGCTTAAGTACTGTTATGCGCTAAGCAAGTGTAAGACTTGCAACCTCAGTCGTTTAAAACAGTTCATTCGTAAGTATTAATGTATAAACAAAATAAACACAGCATAACCGCTCATTAATTTCTGTATTTTAGCAAACTCTGTTAGAAGACAAATATAATGAGAAACCTCAAACAAATAAGTCCCAAACGTACAGCTGAAAACAAATTATTTATGCGAACAAAAATATATTATGTAAAGTTCCCCAGCGAGCGATTCGCTAAACTAAGCCATGTGAAATAATTCCAGCAGTTATTCAAATGAGACATAATATCTGTACCAATATATAATCCAACCAGAGCGTAAAACACGCCCGTCATTTTCGTTAAATTTGATGTAAATTGTGAGGTTACTATCGCTCCTTCATTATCAAAGTGGAAGAAATACAGCAATGTATTTCTAAGTCAGTGTTATTGATGATTGTATCACTAATTCTAGATACTATGAGTAACTCAGTAATATTCAGTTTTGAACAAATACGACGTGTAAGCAAATACAATGTGGTTTCATGCCAAATGGGTTCCCAAAGAGAAAACACTGAATCTATCAATTTTATTTGCCCAATGTTTCATAATGAATTAGACCCTAAAATTAAGACCATGTAAAAAAAATATTACAATTGTACCTATAATGACTTTATATATAGTTTTGATAGTCATGACACATTGTGGGACCTAACAAGGAAGTTAAAAAACAAGTACATAGAGCTGGATTGAATAATGACTATTCAACGATTGATTTGAATTTATTTTATAAAAAAAAATGCATAAACACGTTTATTTTTTTTCCAAAGGGGTAGGCAGAGGCGTATTGAATACTCACATTTTGGCTACTATATATTAATTTTTTTATGGTATTGGGAGCAAAGGAGCAGACGGGTCACCTGATGGTGAATGATTACCACCGTCCATGGGCATCTGCAACTCAAGAGTCACAAGTACGTTGCCGGCCTTTAAGGTAGGAGTATGGGAAAGGGGGAAGAAGGGGGAGAGGAAAGGATTAGGGTCTCCGGTAACATCACTCACTCGGCGAAAAGCAATGCAACTATTGCCTCACTGCCAGTTTCCTATAAGGCCGTGGTATCACTCCGGTCGAGCCGGCAAGAAGGGAAGGCAATGGAGGGAAAATGATAAATATTGCTAATACATATGGATTGAGGAGTGTAAGCAATAGCTAGAGAAGGTCAGGGTCACATGTCTGTATCTGACTCGAACTAGCTTCTTATACATAACGGGATCAATTCGAATTTTACCGTAATATCCCCTCCTTCATTTGGAGTTTTTCCCACTATGTGGGGTCGGGATGGTGAGTAACTAAACACAACATTTACTTGTAGTGCCAATAAGTTTTGTTCTGTAGTCTATCTTAACCTCTTTAGCCGGGCTACTAATTCGGGCTCTACCGTCTTCAATAGAGTTTGTATCATTTAGGCGTAATGTAATTTAAGGCGAATCTAACCATGAATGTAATATGCATGAAGAAATTATATATTTCAGTATTGTACAAGTTATTAGTGAAAGCTCGCAAAGAGAATCATTAATAAGGTCAAGCAGTAATTAAGAATATTCACGGAAAGAATAATTGCAACTAGATTATATTTAATACTAGCTGCTGCACGCGACTTTGTTCGCGTGAAAATTTTAGTGATATCTATCTTATCAGGAACCGTACATTTTTGCAGGATAAAAGCATATTTAATCTGTCTCTGTGCCAAATTTCATCTAGATCCGTTCAGCCGTTTTTGCGTGAAAGAGTAACCAACATCCATTCTCAGAAACTTTCGCCTTTGTTAGTAAGATTAACTGAGACAGTATAAAAAGGGCAAGAAAGAATTTATTTAGATTAGGATAACATATAAAAAGGTTAAAATTTTGATTTACATTCCTCCTTACTGTCAGATTCGTAATGCAATATACATAAATCAGATCAAAAACATAAAGGCAAGTTCTTTGTCACTAAAAAGAAAACAAATTACACTTCAGATACAAGCTCCATGTTACAATGGAAATCTTAAAATATAAACTAGACGACTAGTTGAATATATATTTTCTCTATTTTTCTATTTGACTAATGACGACTTGACAAGTTTTTTTCTTTAAGTTTGCAAAGTGCCCTTAAAGCGTATACAAGATTTTATTTCAATAGATTTATCCGATCTTGATCCGACATTAGAGGGCACCTTTGGGCTCAAGAACTTGCCCGCCCACTCCCGATTACAATGCTCAGTCGACATCAATACTATTATTTAAGAACAGATCCTTTTATTCTTACTTGATACGAGGGAAGAAGAAAAGATAAATAAAAATAGAATAAGAATAAATATAAGGGAATTGCCATGACACATTATTTAGCTACCCTATTATAGATGAAGTGGTCCATATATGGACCGAAACTCCTGGCAAACGATGTGTAAATGTTGGGAATCGTGATTATATATGCACGGCGATTGAGTAAATGTTTATATTCTCTAGAGTTGATAACACTTTTATGTGCATTTAAAAATGCAACTTATTTATATGTTACTGTGACTGTTCGATATTAGTGAATGTTAAGATGCACCGGTGTATGTCGACCAATTGTTTAAATTTATTTGAATCGAACATACGCTGGTTAATGTTAACACAGTGATTCTGTGAATTTTAGATTCAGCGATTATTTTAGATTCAGCGATTTACAATATACGCGAATGTTAGAGATAGTCATACTCTTTTGTACTCACATTCGACTGTTTCGTTCTGCAAAATATTACGGTAGTAGAAGATCGGAGTATTAAGGAGGATTCACTCAACAGTTTATGATTTTACAATAGAATTCGGTTCTGGCACTCGACTGTCGCTGCCGCGGCACGCTCCCCGCTTCGCTCACTCGGCTCGTGCGTTGTGGTCGCAGTTCTAATCTAACCTAAACCTAGCCATTTCATCATATCGTATCATTCGCTCGTAAATAACGGACATTCACTAGCTAGCTTGGTCACGCTTGGTGGGTGTTAACAGACACCAGTGTATCTTAAAATACACTGCACTTTGGACAATCACGGTAACAGAATATACATAAATAGGTAAAACAAAACTGTTCAGTACCTTATTTTCTGTTTGTCCGTGTGTTTTTGTGTTTAGTAGCTGTTAAAGAGCTTATCGTGAGGGCGACCACTACTTACTTTTAAAAGCCGAATTTTAATTTAATAGGTATACTATTACTACTGAATTATAAAAGAAATGCCATCAAAAACAAAACTTGTAAAAAAAACCAAGTCTCGCCACTCAGTTCTTCTACCGTAAAAAGTTGTGAGATCCATGTAATACCAAGTCGGTTAATTTATTCGTTCCCTACTTAAGGCACCTTTTGTCTTAAGTTATTACGTAATTTAGTTAACTTAACACCATCTTTAAGTGACCATATCAATATGAAAAATCTTTTATGTTTTAAATAAAATAGATTGACTTGGCCATCGCATGAAAACACAATGACTAGTTATAATTCTTAAGCTACTGGTACAAATTGAATGAAATTTGAAACATACCATGTTTATACGATGCCTGCTTGGTTATTGAAAATTCAGGCTTCTAGTTTTATCCACAACCAAGTTATAGGGGGTCGAAAATGGCCTGAATTGCTTCGAGAAAAGTATAGTATGGCTGTGCGTTTTTTTTGCTGGACTTGGCGGGGGACTGCCGTGCCCCCAGATAGTGAACTATAAATACAATAAAATTTGATTTTTTATTTCCAATTCACATTTAGCCGTGACAAATTGATTTTATTCAAAATAAATACTTTTATCGCTTCTGATATTCAAAGTAGATAAACTTTGTCATTTAAAGTACATAATTTGGTCATATATTTTAAAAGTTACGACTATATAAAATTGTGCGGTTGGGCGCACTGCGGGCGAAAACACCGTTCATCGCCGTGTTGCGTGAGCCACCCGAACGTGGGCAGACACGTGAGCTCAGACGTTGTTGACGGTTGTGTCCGTAATGGGAAATTTCAAGACACTAGCGATTTGTTAAAAGGCTCTGTATACATACATTTATATAATACTAGCAACCCGCCCGGCTTCGCACGAGTACAAATTATACACCAATAGTGGAAATCGCATGAAATTCCGTTCAGTAGTTTTTTAGTTTATCGCGAACAGACAGACAGACAGATGCGGCGGGGGACTTTGTTTTATAATATGTAATGAAGATATTGAATGCGAAAAAAAAATTTGATAGTTTGTGAGGATGTATGGATGTTTGTAACTCTTTCACGCAAAAACTACTGAACCCATTGCGAAATATTGACGTGAGTCTTGGTTTAGTTAATGGTTCTATCGGTATAGTGCAAAGTGTAAAGGTTGATCCCGAAAATACAAAAAGAAAGTTAAGAAAATATACATTACATTTAATAAAGAACATGTTTACGAGCTTGGTCCGGTCAAAACTAAATTTGAAATTATTAATAGGGCTTATGTTCATCGCGAACAGTTTCCCGTATGTATAGCTTACGCTACAGCTATACACAAAAGTCAGGGCCTAAGTCTAAATAATGCGCTGATGGATATCGGTTCTGCAGTATTCACATCCGGTCAAGCTTACGTGGCACTTTCGATAGTTACAAGTCTGGGCGGATTACATCTAATTAATGTCGACTTTGGAAGTATTAAAGCGCAGGAATCCTCAATTTGTGAATACAATAGACTAAGAATCATTTACCGTCCAGACTTGTCAAAAGTTGTAGCATCAAAGCCTCCAAGAAAAACCAATAGAGACAGGGTGGGCTTTGAGAAAAACTGTAACTGAAGCTGAAGAAGTACTACCGGAAAATAAAAAGCGGAAGACTGCCTACAAAAAGAAATGAGATGCCATCAAAAACAAAACTTGTAAAAAAAAACCAAGTCTCGCCACTCAGTTCTTCTACCGTAAAAAGTTGTGAGATCCATGTAATACCAAGTCGGTTAATTTATTCGTTCCCTACTTAAGGGACCTTTTGTCTTAAGTTATAACGTAATTTAGTTAACTTAACAACATCTTTAAGTGACCATATCAATATGAAAAATCTTTTATGTTTTAAATAAAATAGATTGACTTGGCAATCGCACTAAACAATCTTATTTAATATAATAGGTATGTATTACTTGTGAGTTACATTGTGTTTTCATGCGATGGCCAAGCCAATCTATTTTATTTAAAACATAACTAATAAACTAAATTTAACACTTCAAGTTTTATTTCTTATTTCATCGTGGGAACCCAAACAGACGCCATTTCTCTCATTTTCAACTGGCAGTCTCAGACAACAGAAAACAATATTTCTCAGAACATCTCTTCATTAGGTTCCTCTCCCCGCGGAGCAATAACCACTGTGTGTTCATCTTGCGCTGCTCCATAATTTCACTAACAGTTTGAGCAAACAATTGTAATGCAAACACAACAGAGAAAATTTACGAAACAAATAATAATTTTATACAAACATTTGAACCAATCCCGAACAACCAATATACGACTATTATGAATTATATATCAAACAATCAAAGTTCTACATCATTTGGAATTTCAAGTTTAAGGCTTTAAAAATAAAGTTGGAAATTGTCTAACATAGTTTATGTATAAGTAAGCATTCCATCCAAGCATAAATATGGACGATTTTTATGTCATACAAATGCTCCGATCTTCTTCATTTAGAAGGCCTTGCAGTAGTCATTTTACTGACTATCATTCAAAAGTCCTACAAAAGTAACATGTTTGGTATAATTGTTACATTAGATCCATAATGTTACTTTAATCTTGACTATTTTTAGACTGCGAAGGTAGCAAGCGCGGCCGGAATGAATTTAAAAGGCTAACGGCGGTTGTAAAAAGTCACGCGTTGCTCACTCTCTTCCCTCTCTGTTTATCTTTAGGAACCCTACTCAGAAACTCAAATACTCTTCTAATTTTATCTCTTACCTATTAACATGATGATGAAAGAAAAGATGAATGGTAAAAGAAAACATTCTAAGGGGTCAATCATTTTCAATCTACGGCCTCTATGATCGCTTGCCTGGGGGGACAGGGTTATCCGGCGCCCTAGCAGAAGCAGGCCCGAGACGGTGGCGCCGGGTTTAATAAAATCCCCCACAACACAGTGGAGTCGCCTGTTATTTAACAGGCGGCCAAGTCTGCCAGGGTTCACAAGGATTTCCTTGCAAGGGTACACCTGAGGCTCTGGCAATGTGGACTGTAACGCAACATCGTGTGGTTTTAGTCGGTTCGAGTCCACATTCCACCCTACCGCTTAGCCCCGGTGGGGTGACGACCCGTGGAGGTTTCCGCAAGTTAAATTATATATTTTTATAACTTACAACCCATTCTTTAGATTTAACATTGTTCAGTGTCATTGAAGTATTTGTCAAGAAAAATTGACTATCAAATTAACTAACGTTTTCTGGTACGAAAAAAGCTTACTCTATGATAATTCTAGACTTGTTAAGTAGTAGCGAAATGCCCGGCATAAAACATACATACATTAGAGATTTAAAAAATGTCCTCATAACATAGATATAAAAGTAACGTTTGAATTGCTGCATAAAATCAATATCAAATCAAACTGATTTATTCAATTTATTCAATTATAAGTATTTTTAAATTGTCAGGAGTAGGAGTCAGTCAGAATAAGTCAGTCGTGAAGATAGTCGTGTGTATATGAAGGATCGAGGATGTGTTTATTTAAATGCACATCTTATTGCTTAATATTATTTTAATTTGTAGAAAATCTCATTAAGCAATGGGCAAGTGCAATGTGAAAGGGGCGCAAGTGCATTACATTTATGCATCAACTACATGGATTTTAGTTTTAGTAAACTGAGTTACTTCGTATAAAAAAGTGTTTTCTTCTGTGTAGTCTTTAATCTGTTTCATTTATTACTCGATTGCCCAAAGGTTTTCGATTGATCTAGATGTTCGATGAACCTATGGATCCTGCCAGACTGTCTGGCACCTGCAACCGGCGCGGCAGAACGCCTCCCCCCTTGATAAAGGGCCCCCGTCGGGTCCGAAACTAGTCGGGCATCCCCGAAATATACACGTGACTAAAACCGTATATTTTAACTAAAATCTCATTTCACCTTTTCATAACAACCGTAATGATATTCTACCTATCTGACAGTAAATATGTAATTTTACACACGAGTATAAGGTTTAGCCTCAACGTTATTCACAAACTTTCTCTTTAATCAGTAAGTTGAAATAACTCGTTAATAACAGGCACGTTTAGTTAAGCTAACATAAATTTACCGACGCGTCGACATGGTCAACTTCATCTTGAGGTCAGCAATATCACACTGACCATTAGATAAGGGTTTTTTTTTAAATGAGCGATTTAAAGCAATAGGCTGGCTTAGCTAGCTTATCTACAACAGTTAACAAGCGATTGATACTGTCAACACACTATTTTGTTTAAATAGTTACTCATTTCTCGCAAAAACTAACATAATATTTTTTTACGGCTTATTCATATAAAAAATCTTTCTTGTGGTTAGTTGTAAAATATCAATATATACAATAAAATAGCAAAAAAAAAACGTTCCAAAGCATAAGTTTGTCGGAATAGTCGTGTATTAAATAAACTTAAATCAACAATGAAAATGTTTAGAAAATCATGTATAATTATTTAGTATTGAGTTTGGTTAATAAGTATTAACTCAATCACACCGATTGAGGTAAAAATGATTAAAGCATAAATTGACATTCATGTGAAATCAGCTGAAACAATCAACTCAAATGTTTATTCATTTCTCTACTGACTTTAATTAACAATGTTAATTGTTACTGAAATAATTTATTACTATTTACAGAAAAATAAACGTTTAATACGTTATGACAGTTAATAGCGTTACAAAATAACAGGCAACAAAGATGTACCGAACCTTTCAAGAGGGACCGCAAGTGTAACAGTGGAGCACTAGTTTTTGACACCGGGAAACCGGTTATGTCCGCTGAAATAGAAATATACTACATATACTACACATATATATGGTTTATCTGTATACATATATACTACACATATATAGGATGAATTTGTCATCACCATCCAAATTTTTGCTATACCTGTTTACATATATAACACTCTTGTATAATTAACTTTAAAAAAAAGTATCGCCGACTTCAGTGCCGCTAAATCATGATATATTGTAATAAGCTGTATTCTTCGTTCCTCAATTTTCCACCCTTAGAGGTGGAATTTTTATGACAATTTTAAATGAGATCAGCCTCGAGTACAACCAATTCTATTAAAAAGATAATGATTGAAATCTTCGTTTTCATGTAAGAGTAAACTCAATACACTGAAAGGATTGAAAATAATATACCTATCTGTATATTTTTTCCATATTAAATATTAAGAAAACTGATTGTCTATGAAGGTGGCGTAGCCAAGTCATAGGGCCGTAATAAAACTTACACTATATTTTTTTGCTAATTATTTGCTATTTTTTTGCCAAAGAATTAATTTTTTTGCTATAGCCATTTCCGAAAAACAATGGTCCTGCTGACTTGAGACTTAAGCCAGCGTAGCCAACCCTATATCTCCGGATCTCTTACACTTATCAAAACAGGCGTCACGGCATATTTTATTGCTAATTATTTGCTATTGTTTGCTAAAGAATTATTTTTTATACGCACGTACGCTTGTTTGAGGGAAAAGTAGGTATAGCACACCTTACGCTAGACATGGCGACTAATCACCAAAGTATCGTAAAACTGATTCGTACGTATTACTTTTAGTTTATTTATGTTGCATAATTATATATTCAGAAGAGCATTTAGTAAGCGCAATACCCAAATTATTTAATAATTACTTATTTACGATAAAAATATAGGTTCTGTAAACTTCTTTGCTCATACCGGTAAAACCAGAAGATAAAATTCCGCTTTCATTTCCATTTTTATGGTAATTCTTACGTGAGAGAGCAATGCTTGGGCACGTACGGGCCGGCTCGACTCCGCTCGATACCACGGCCTCATAGAAAACGCGTCGAAAAGCAATGCAAGCATTACTTCACTGCGTAAGTCTCAAGTAGCAAAAAAATAAATTCTTTGTGCAAAAAAATAGCAAATAATTAGCAAAAAAATATAGTGTAAGTTTTATTACGGCCCTATGACTTAGCTACGCCAGCTTCATAGACACGAAAACTGCCATTATCTACTAACTGTTACATTACAACATTTACAACAATATGAGATGATTTTTACTGTAAAAATCTTTTTTTGACTGTACTTATCTCGCAAAAAATGTTTGGGGATCTGGATTTACAAATTATTATACAATAGATCGGTTAGGAATTAAATAATTGTAATATTTACCAATGGATCCTATTTGGGGATGGGTCGGAATAACTCGAATTGAGAATCTCCTTCTTTTTGAAGTCGGTAAAAATGTGAAACGTCATTTCTTAGGTATATTATATAAATTAATACTTCTAGAGTTTATGATTGTAAAGGGTCTTTCAACAAGGACGGGTCAATGTTAAAATTGAATAAAACAAGATGTGTGTGAGATATTAACGAAATTCATTTTTTATTTGAAAGGCTCATTTATGCCATTATGGATGGAATATGACATCGTTCAAATGTCCGAATGGTGGCGGCTTCGTATGGTGGCACGAATCCGAGAGGTCCAATTTTTACTGCTGCATAGATCCGGCTGAATCTGAGCGATAGCCTGCGTTATGTTGGCGTTCAGGGCAACGGTCAATTGTGGCTTATTGGCATAGACCTGCGACTTCAGAAAACCCTACAAGAAAAATTCTATCGGAGTCAAGTCACACGATCTTGGTGGCCAATTCACGTCACCTCTGCGAAAGATAACCCTACCCTCAAACCGTTCATGCAGAATGTCCATTGTGTCGTTCGCTGTGTGGCAAGTAGCGCCATCTTGCTGGAACCACATGTCGTTCACGTCCATATTGTTTAATTTAAGCCAAAAGAAATTGTTTATCATTGATCTGTAGCGCTCGCCGTTGACGGTCATGGCCTCGCCAACGTCGTTTTCGAAGAAGTACGGACCAATGACGCCGCCAGACCAAAATCCGCACCAAACAGTAACTTTTTGTGGATGCATTGTCACCTGGTGAACCTCATGTGGGTTGTGGTCATCCCATATACCAATTTTGCTTATTAACAAAACCATTCATCCAAAAATGTGCCTCGTCGCTACAGATTATTTTCGGCCAAAATCGGAGGACCCCGATTTCCAAGCGTTCCGAAGCCCATTAAGCGAACACACGGCGTTGTCTATGGTCATTAACTTTGAGCTCTTAGGTCAGTTGGATCTTGTACGGATGCAGGCCTAAGTCCCGACGCAAAATTTTCCAAGTTGAAGTCTGCGAAAGGCCGAGTTCTTGTGCACGGCGAGAAATCGACTGCCTCGGAGTCTCCTGAACACTCTCACGTACAGCAGCGATGTTCTCTGCCGATCTGGCGTTCCTTTGATGTAAAGGGTTTGGTTGGTTGTTTACCGAACCGGTCGTCTCAAATTTGGTCACCAATCGTTGGAGAGTAGACTTTGAAGGGCCACCGCGTCTGCCGTAAAATGGGCGCAATGCGCGCAATGTTTGCACTAACGAACACTAATTTTGATATTAAAGTTTTATCATTTGCACATGCTGCTCAACCGTGTAACTTGCCATGGTGATTTGGCATCAGTGACTGAATAAGAAAAAACAGATTTGACAGATGCCGCCAAAACAGATTGGCCGCCACAGATTATTAACATCGACCCGCTTTATTTGAAAGACCCTTTATATGAGATGTATAACTATGTTCTTAATGAGGACACCCATGCGGTTACATAAATTATTTAAAAACCATTACTAATAATAAAGTAACAATGAATATTCATGTCCAATAATTATACCTTCGTGATAAATATGTAATTTATATCATAATACATTTAAATGACATCAAAGAGAATGTTTCAGTCTCTGACTCCCCGTAGCTTAAAGCCTTCTCAGATAATTCATTTAAGAAATTAGAAGGTAGTTGCTAAGTTGAAGATTTTGGGTGTGTTATCATCTGAATTTAAAATCTCGTTATCGTCTGCCAACTACGAGCTTTCTAAAGTAAACCTTTTGAGGCCTCGCTGCTCAAACTACTCGATTAGCTTATTTTTATACTTTATAGATTTAATTATTATATTTATTTACATATTTAATACGAGTTCCTTATCTATGGAGGTATGAGTCTTTCAATCTATCTTCGTCGCTTGGCTGGTTGTTTAAACATGAATGAGAAAGTGAGTCTGTTTGTTTGTTAAGCTTTAACGCCTCAACTACTCAACCAATCTTCATGAAATTTTGCAAATACCTTATCAGGGATACAGAAAGGACATTATGGTACGTTTATATGGGAACTGATTTACAAAACCCACATAATACGAGCGAAGGCACTAGCAAAAGCAAGTATTAAATAGCTTTGAACCACAGTCAGATACCTGAAGAAAAAAATCCAGTCTTGTAAATTACCTAAATATATAACTAAAGATATCAAATGGGAATCTTATTTTCGGTGACAATTGTACTCTAATAAATTCAACAAATGCAATTAATAACTCGTTCCATCGACTTCGGAGCCGTTATTCACGACACGCCGAATGTCACAGCGTTGTAGAAACATCGAACGCTACGCGTTAATTAGCAAATTACAATTAGCTCTGCCACCCTTTTAATTAGGCCCTTATGAACGGAAAATTTACATACTGTTTGTGTTGGCTTATTTGTGGAACGAGACTGAAATACGCCTTGGTGAACAGACATTTTAACATTTTGTTATATATAGGAGCGTATTAAAACATCAATCAAAATGATATAATCTGTTCCCAGCTTGAGACACATTCTTGAGTAAACAGAATTTTTGCTAAAATAACTCTAAAGATATCTTGCAAAGATATTATAATTATCTTCAAAGGTTCTTTAAGCTAAAAGTAACAATTGGCATTTTAGTCTAATTACTACGTATTTAACTACAGACCAATGCTATTAATATACTCTTTACTAAAACTTGGTGTGTTTGCCTTTATAAACAATACTGTTGGGCATAAGGGACTTGGTTTAGTTTATCTATTTCGTCTATAGGTATTTCAATGTACAGTCGCGTTCAAATTACAAAATGTCAAAATATATTATTATAGAAATGTTCAAATATATAAAAACTAAAAAATATTGTAAGAGCCAACCTGATTTCTTCATACTGCTGATAAAATAAATTCATTGATAGTGTAGAGACGAAAAGCGTGTGGGAGTGTAAATACTCGTATGTGTCTGCCATAGCCACAAAACGGATTGGGGATGTATTTTTTTTCTAACACTGATTTAATTGGGATCGCTCTATTTTTGATTTAAGTAAAAATATCAATGAATGGGCACACTAACTTGATAATTATAACGGTGTACATTTTCTTAACGAACTACTTTAAAGAATTACCTAGGAGATAATTTTCTTTAAAATCTTTGTGCGCCAAATTGTTTCTGGCAATTAATTTAAATCAAGACACATACTTCACTACAAAGCCTTTCTAATTTAATTGAATTGGCTAAGAGGGGTAAGTGTTAAAAAGACAGCGAGACGAACAAGTGGAGACGAACACGGAGGGAAGGAGTGTGAGGTCGCAGGACACAAACATTTTCGACAAACGAACTACGAATATCTAATTTCGGTAAACGCAATGGAAATAAAATGAAATAAAAATACTTCGTTGAATGTTAATTGCTTTTAAAAAGATAAAAGGAAGTGGGGCACTGTTTGGTACATTGTGACGGGGTTCTTTTGGGTGTTTTTAACATAAAGAAAAGCTTTAATCTACGAGTGGGTAATCGGAGTAACTGTACGGCAAAGACTGTTTATACTCGTAGTTAGGGTCTCAATACTTATAACAAGATTCTTTTGAATAAGAATTTATACGGGTTGTACGGCCGCCTTACTTTATTTTTGTTATATCAGTTAAAATGAGTGACAGTAGTAAAAATTATATAAATTAAGGGTTTATCGTTTCAGTTATTGCCGAAAGCATACACATTACCTAGTTTTCTTTGAAAAAACAGTTTGGCACCAAAAAACGCGCTAAAAACATTAGTTAAAAAAATATACCTACACTGAACGCTATACCTGGCTTGCGTTAACTAAGTGTATATTTAAGAGTTAACATAGGAATAACTTTACTTGAAGGTTGGAAGCAAAAACCAAGTGTACAAACGAATAATAATCACTGAAAATTTTACGTGAATACATAATTATGCAACTTCAATGTTGATTCAGCAGAAACAGACATTTATATTAAATTAAATACATTTTGGATTGTATGTACTGAGAGTGGAAGATTTTGACTAAACGGAAATGACTTATTTTACCGTTCACCAGATAAGAAGCCATTTTAGTCATATCGCCCAACAGTTCTTAGTATTTATTTTTCAATAATAACTTGAGACACACATGGCCTGATTCCAAACATACTTATATATTACTAAATACATATATATTATAGATAAATTACACGCAGATACAGAACAAATGGTCGAGCTAATCACAAAATATTTGTCTTGGATAGAAATCAAACTCACGACCTCTGGCTCAGCAGTCAGAATCACTAACAAATAGACTAACCGGCTTGCACATATTACCTACAAAAAAATCTATCATGCTGCCATCTTGTAGTGCATTTATCAAGTTCGTGATTACCTCGTAAGCATTAATAACAGACTTATTTTAATTTTGATGCTCTGTCTCATTACTTGTGTCTTGTGTGGCGTGATATCGCCTCATTATGGCCAACGACAGGCTTATTACTAAGTCAAGTACTAATATGCCCCGACATTGCCGATCCTTTGGCGTTTGCTGCTGCTCGCTCTGGCACAGGCGTGCCGTAGAGATGAAAGCTATTAGTACTTTGATAGCACACATTTTGGAAAATTTTATTTGTTTTTTGTTTAGTTCGCTGTTCAATAATATACTATTTAAGGACTGAAGTTGCTCTAATCTAGTTCACAGCGTGTAACTGAAAAGTTTGATCTTATATTTGGGATGATTATCGACTCCTTTAATAACTATCATCGCAAGGTGATGAGCTTGTTTATCAACGTATGTATGTGATGATATGAAGGATCACCAGATTTTAGCATTGTTTTAATGTTTTACAAACTACACGCACGGGTAAACGACAAACAAGAAATAATATTATAGTAATTGTTGAAAATGAAATTATTAGTATTCTCGTTATAGTATTAATTCATTTGAAATTGATTTTAAGCAACAACAGTTCAATATTTTCCATGGTGTATCATCAAACACATTATACATATACATTTAACAACAATGTTATTACCTGATCGGATAATATCAAAACAGACAACAAATAGTTATGACACTTTGCAAATAGTGATTAGCGCTGAGTGATATTTATACCTAACGATATCATTCCAACACTATGTCAATTTCGTTTCGGAACCATCGTGTATACCTGCTAAATAGTAGCAAATCACTAAGTTGGCCCAGGAATTTGAAACAAATATTCATATTCTATTATTTATTTAAAAACTAAATAGAGAGCAAAAGAAAGCGTAGGACAGCGCGACTGTACATCCATCTAAATTAAACATATATTATTCCATTACAAAGTCACAATTCACAATGCATACGTAAAAAAGGGCTTATCCCTGTATATTTGTCATACTCAACCTGGCAACACTGGTCCGGTGACGTCAGAACCCCTGAATACAAATTCATTATTCATAAGTCTTTCTTCGGATTATATTTTATCCCGTTTCTTTGGCCATTGTGTTTTTCTTTAGATATAAAATATAATTTTTTATGTAGTTTACGAGTTCATAGCGTTTTTATTTGCTTTAGCACAAAAATATCCTTTTCTCTTTGATCACAAGTTTACAAACGTTTCGTTTGTCGAAGGGGGGAGTGAATGAGTGAATTAGACGGTCATAAAATATAAGTTGGTTATTCTGTGGGATGAAAGGGACCACGGCACGCTTCGTCATTTCAATATTAAATGAAGGTCTTAAACTGGCCAGTATTTTTTGGAAATATCTTTTATTCGTTAAGATTGTGTTAGTTACCAGTAATAGTTAAATAAAAACGTTCATTGTTGGATTGGTAATTACAAGACATTAAAGACTGGACTAGACCTTGGCATTTGCCCAGAGATAAGACAAGACCGGACCAGAGCAAAAACGATGACAAGTAGGTAGAATTTTTTTTTATAACTTAGGGGGCAAACGAGCAGACGGGTCACCTGATGGTAAGTGACTACCGTCGCCCATGGACACCTGCATATGATTACGAGATTAAATAAATATGTAAAATAAATGCGATAGTTTGAATCAGAGATGATGTTTAATTTAAACTTTAATGACGCAAGAGTGTCCTGGAGGCCTGAAATACAGGGTTTCGATAGTTCAGGCTCCAGTCCACCCTCACAATCTACTAAATATTTTGTAGAAACTGTTACACTTTATCTGTGTATAATTGTAATGTACTCTGTTGTTGTTGTGTTCTCTGATGAAAGAGCTCATAAGACTTCATGGTGGCTCTAATGTGAAAATATTTGTAACATCGATATGTTACACTACAACAAATAAATAATATCTCCTTCTGATTAATAGTCATGTCACGTATATTCGTAAGATAGAATCAATAGCATTTGGACGTTATTGGGATATTTTCTCTGTTCGCATAGAAAGTATTTATTATTCATTTAAAAGCAATATGTGACAGCATGTGTGTAATGTGACAGCAGCCTAGCTATTGGAACCTTAGATTGGAACCGATATTTTTTTGTGCGGATTTTCCTTTGTCTGAGTTAGGTATTAGATTAAAAACTATGTTTACTAAGTTGAAAAATGTTGGTCCTGTATGTTTTTTTACAAACGGTAGCTAGACTCCTGCAAAAAGTAATGACTGCTTAACGGGATACCTATTTCAATATGCTGACAAACATTTGTATGCCAGACAATCTGCTATGACTAGAGATCGGATAATCGGATGCATATTTACCTAAGTTATTTTTATGATAACAAATTATGGAAGCGGCTTCTAAGTATATTTTTATTTACGAATGCAGTTGTATTGTCGCGTCGCTACTTGCGCACAAGCAAGTATAATTTGCCGTCTCACTTGCACTCTTACAAAATGCTTACATTTCCTGGGGTTTAATAGGCCCGATTTGACACTTGTTACAACGTAATAAGGTTGTTTTTGCTTCGTCAAAAATCACTGACAATAAAAGTAGGGAAAAGCAACCATTATACGTTGTAACAGAGCAAGTGTCATTTGTGTCAAACTGGGGTTTATTACATCTCACGGAGTATAGGTACACTTAAATTTGAATTTCCTGGAATCGCGGGGTTCTTGCGATAAAAAAATGCTTTCCATAATAGCCAACATCTCAACTTTAGGTAAATATGCATCCGAATATCCGATCTCTAGCTATGACACATGGATGATGTAATGTAAGTGATACAAAGCCAAACCAACATGGCATAATCCAGTTTTGCTCGTTTTCAAAGCCTCCAAACTAATATGGAAAGTTCACTCAAAAATAATTGAATGAACTATTCCTCAGGATGCTCTTACACTTCCGATTTCAGAGTCCATCAAGTTTATTTTTTTTATTTACGCTTCATAGAAATTTATTGTAACCCTTTTGTGTTTATTGTGTTCTTTTTATTCGATGAATACTTTTCGTTATTCGCGAGGCGCTGTATAAACCGAAAACTAAATAAAGCTGGAGAACATGATGAAGTCAAAAACAAAAAAGAGTTTTTAAACACTTCTTTTTTGTATCCATTACTCATATCTATGTAAATATTGTTCTGATTAAGGAGATAAATAACGAATAATAAGTAAAAAAAATAAAAATCCTGAAATAATATTTGTCCGTAATATCTACTGAGAGACAAACACGTCGTTAATTTTATTTCATTGGTTTTATTCAAAGATAAGGAAACTTGAGGATGTGTGTGCGATCGCTCATTACTCATTAGACTTGGTTTATAATAAGATTTTAAGTGTTTTTAGATGATTTTTATCTTTCCTTTTTGTAATGTACATAATTATACTCATAACCAGGGAGGTTATAACAGATGCTCTATGTAACGCATAAACATTCACGGAAAACGGACCGCTATAGCACAGTATAATGTATATACAGCGGCTAAAGCGTGGTATTAGCGTTAGAAAACAAATGAAAATAGCTCAATATGGAAACATTATAAGCCAAAATTCTGTATCAAGAAACAAAGGTACTGTTATAACCTCATCTAGCCATAATGATTCACCAAGAGAGGGGATCTGGGGCTCGGCGGCCGCTGCCGATTCAATACCAGTAGATGGTGCCTGGCGCTTCTATATTATACGAGTATGAAACGTTACTTATACATTTTGAATATTATAGTAATTGAATATTATACTAATTGAATATTAATTCCAAATTGCATTTTAGAAAATATTCATTAATAGGTAAAATGAAATGATGTCAACAATTCATTACATCATGTGATCGTTATATTTAAAAAAAAGTTATATTTAAAAAAAAATTAGGTCACATGATGACACACCCCTTACTAACTACGCTGATTGGTTATTATTTTTTGTCTAATATTGTATTTTTCTCTGTAAATAATTATTGTAATCTTTTGTAAAGAATAAAAGTCTTTAACCGTAATACATTACAACTGGTACAATTGGGTAGTTAAACTACGATTTAACTAGACTAGATTATGTTTACTGTGTCATGAAAAATATATGGCAGCAGCTCGTAATCCAACTTAAGCTGCTCTTGAGAAATCAATGAATGAATGGATGAATTATAGGAAAAAAAAATATGAAAATAAAAACAAAATATAACGAAAAAGAGGATCTACCTCCGTTTTGAAATCGCTTTGTTCAAAAACTCTTACGTTATCTAACATTTTCAGTTGACAAAGATGTTTTGCAAAACAACTCTTAATACATACAAATATATGTTAAATTCTTGTTCAATATAACTAACAGGATTTCTCACACGTAACAAACGCACGGTTCGAATGTCATTCTTCAATCCAACAAAGCTCACTAATGAGTTAAAAAAATACACGTCTCCCAAAGTGTCGTAATTTCATTTCAAATAGAATTACTCGTGTCACACGTCTTTTAGACTTATTGATTTTGTTCCCTGTTCCGTAAGCGTTAGGATCTCAGTGTGACAGTAAACGATTTACACTGTCTTAGAAACTAAATACCTCCATACTTAATATGTACCTTCTGAAATTTATTTAAGCTGTTGAGCATGCCAAAATTTTTAGATAAAAACACATAACAATAACAACCTTGTTAGGTATTTTTATTTAAATACTTTCAATTAAACAATCTTTTTAAGAATGAGTTTGCCGACTATATTATGTACTGCAGCAGTATCAATAAATAATGTATTACATTTTTAAAAATTTAGTAGTCTTAGAGAAAGACTTAAAATAAACGACGGTATCGTCACTTTTGGAAAGAGAAAGGACTTAAAATAAGACTATTTGTTCCAATAAATAATAAGCACATCCATGATTTCAAACAGAACGATGCGAATGGAAGGAGAACATAGCTTTTCTTTTAAAGGACGCGTTTTAAAGCATTGCAACCGAAAACATAAGTATAACATTTTATTAGCAAGTACATCACTAATGTCTCAAATGCGTGACAACGTGAACGAACTCAACTCAACCACAAGTACCAGTTCACTAACAACGTATACAAAAAAACACCCACATAAAAAAACTGCATTCACAACACTATTCACAATAAAGCTTGCCAGTGAAAAGGCTTGTTAAAATTTCCATAACGTGTTCCGAGCGAAACAGTGAATCATTTACAGTTCAACAAGGGGAACGACTCGGAGTGCTGGGGCAAAAAGTGCGAACGGTGTAAAACATCGTACAGCGGATGAAGCCGCCACCGGGAGTGGCATAAACTGGTCTGTGTTATAGCCTGGTTTCTCAATGGGATAAGACCCATATTATTACAAAAGCCAGTAGACTTCTAAGGGGTCAGTGCAAAATACTATTTAGGTATTTCAACAAATTAAGGGGAATATAAGTGGTACATTTGTAGGCAGATAAAATATTTAAAATTTCTAAAGAGCTAAATGAATTAGATGGACGTTATAATAATAAACACTAATTTTTTGCTGATTTTAAAAGCTTGTAACAATGTTGTACCTGGCAAGTAGCCCATCTTACCCTAACTACTAGGAACTTGCAAAAACTTATTCAAAAGCAGGAATATAACAACATATGTATATTATGTTTTTAATTTTCAAATTGTTCTTGTTTTTGATATCACTGCCTAAAACTAAGGTTTTAGGCCTATCTCTAAATTAGATATTCTCTCTAAATATACTTTTTGAATTCCAGTACTATCTTCAAAATAATTTACATAGTATGAAATCCGTCATACAAAGATATATCTTATTGCATCTGGAACAATTTGATTTTAATGAAAACACGAGACGTACAGCCTTAAAAAAGTAGGTACTAATGTAAATGCTAAATACATTTACATTAGTACCTACTTTTGTTGTAGACGCTCATTTTACAAGCCTCATGCCTTTTTCCAAGTTTTTAATTAGTGTCTCTCATAAGGTACTTGTCCTTGGTTGAACGTATTTTTATTTTCCTAGTAAGCTCGTAAATGCATGTCGTTTCAAAGAGATACACTCATTGGCGAGATTTTCTTTTGTTATTTATTTTGTGATATTCGTCAGATTTACAGGTTAACAATGCGATTGCAAGAGGTTTTACATTAATTTTAACTTTGTATTTCAAGATAAATTAATTAAAAACCGCTTCCTTTAACAGCTGTAACAGTAAGAGTGGATCTTTAAAAAAATAATACCGATTGTGGAAACAGCTTTCGAAATTGTTTGTACTTGTAGTGGCAGTATTTATGTTTCTTGAGGTTTGTTTTCCTTTTATTATTATAGTTAGGTATAGGTACGGTGCATATTGTAAATAGTTATTTAATTCCGGAATCCTAGATAGTTCCTAAAATCTGAACCTTTTTTTGTCTCCACTCACAATAAATGTTGCTGAAAAACTACAGTTGTAGAGAAAGATTAGGCTAATACAGAACTTATTTATGTAAATCTTGACAATATCCTAAAAAAATAATGATAAACAACATAACTCTGATATGTATTGACATAATTTTTTACGAAAGTCTACGTTATTTCCTGTTCTATTAACGAGTATCTGTCACAGCCCATTGCAAGGAGCCGCGGGACGGGCGAGGCGCACGTCACGCCCGCGCCACAATCCCGCAAGACGTGCACAGCTGACAAATTGAATTCTACGCAGTAGGGTGACAGTGGCGTATCCTTTGTGTGGGATAAACTAAAAAGAGTACGTTATGTCTTCAATCTTTAAATAAACTAGTAGCAGGCTGGACAGTCGCACATGGCCTATAGGTCATTACGCCAATTAAAATATAAATGATAGGCGAAGTAAAGATTTTCACAAATCTTATTTAATTACAAAAGAAATTACGTTGAAATTCTCACTGTCTAAGAAGTCTTCGCCTTCGCGAGTGCGCCTCGAATTGACATCGCAAACAAATATCGTAATTAAAATATCGTTGTGTTGATCATGAAGTGAATACAATTAAAAAAAAATCCTAAAGAGTTGTCATTCTATTTTAGGAATATTTGCTTTTAAAATAAAATGTCTTTCTTCTGCCAATCGGGCGGAAATAACATTTTGTTCGGTACAAATGGTACGTAAAATGCTATCAATAATACTCGTAGTAGCTTATTCAATGTTTTGCATGCTTAACTTTTTTGTTACATTATTTTAATATTATTTACTTAAAAGGATAACTGAGTAGTGCAAATCAAAATCCCTATATAATTTCCTTTATATCATATGAACAATAGTCTTATATAAGAATTCAACCAAGAGTACGCGATGGAAATGCAATTATCAGCCATGCTGTAGCCATGTATCCTGGTTTAGTTAATACATACCTTATTACGTTAATTTTAATAATAGAAAATCCGGCTTACTTAGAGGTGTTGTCCTAAAAATATACCTACGTCGAATGGATAATGAAATTTCGATATGTTGTTCATATTTGCAGCGACTTACTAACTACTTGCCAACTTTCTTGAAAATCCGCAATGTTATATTATCGTTTGGTCACCTTGATTCTCTGATTGGTTTGTTGTGCAGGCCATGTAGAGTGAATCAAACGGCTCAACGCTCGCTTGATTGATTGCCTGATGCATGAGTAGGGTTGACGTAAAACCTCGTTTACCTTGCATTTATTAGTTTTTTATTTAGAATTAGATTTTTTGTTCTTAGTGGGTAATGAGGGTCTAGTGTCGGCATTTTATTCAAAAGTATTACGTGTAAAATAGTTCTAAACTTGCATGATGTACTGAAGGCAGCGGTTTTCGCATTGAGTACTTGAAGTACATAAATACCATTAATTTCCCCTGCCAGGAAGCAATCAACTACGGGGAGTCATGATCTTAATTTTGACAGACTCGTTGAAGGATCGTCTCAGACCTTTTCCCGCGGGGAAGACGAACTGCCCTTCCTTTTGGCCTCGAGCCCGTGTACTTCAGAGATTGTTTAATCAGAGCCCATTGCGTTATTTACGTGCGAGGGAATGCAACTCTTCCCTCGTTCCCACTGCTATTGCATCTGAATATAATACTATTGGAAAAAGCTTTGAATGTAAGTCAGATTGTTTTAGTCGGAAGTGATCCTTTCGGACTAAAATGCGTAAATTATCGAAAAATGCGAATTTGACTTCTGACGCCAGAACTAATAATTTGCTCTTTAAACTTCACATTATTGAATCTAGCTTTTGGCCCGCGAAATCGTTAGCGTGGAAATTTTGTAGCTCAAATCCTATTCCAGACTATAATCTATCTCTGTGCCAAATATCATCCAGATCCGTTTAGCCGTTTTGCATCAAAGAGTAATAAACATACATCCATCCATCCATCAATCCATCGATCCATCCATTCATGCCGTTATAATATTATTAAGATTTGTCACATATAGTCATAATAGTGAACATAGGTGATGAGTTGATGACGTTACAATAGTTGTATAACGTACGTATATGTAACACTAAATGGGAGCAAGGAATGTTGTTGAAAGCACATTATAAAAATTCAAACAAAAAAAGTTCTTGCAATGTGTCACCCAGTGGTTCAGCGGCGTGAGTGTGGAGCCTGATTAACTTTCTTATGAGAACCCTCCGTGCGACACACAATATTTAGGGTGATGGATTGAATTTTTTCATTTATGATATAAAAAATACATTCTGTGGAGCGCAGCAGATTAACCAACACACGTAAACTGCTTGGTTACAACACATGAATATTTGCTATACATTTATTATACACGACGTGTTATGACTTGACGCTTGGTGAGCGGTCAACAGGGTCACACGCTCGGAAAAATCACTCGCGCTTTGTCAACCCCAGTAGTTGGTTTTTGTTAGTTTAGTGGTGTTTATTAATGTACACTTAGGTTTGTTTGTTTATATTTCTTTAGAAATAAACTTCTGCAGAATTTTTACTTCTGCAAAAATAAATCGAAGTGAATATTTACACACACAGAGCGACTATATAATATATGTAAGGTCCTTTAAAATAAATTAATTTTTTTCTTTGAAACTATCTTCCCTAAAGAATTCTACTTATGAAATGGAAAATCCAATAAAACACTGTTATTTTTTTAGGTCACAAGTCAATAAAACCTATAATATGAACATCTTACTCTTCAAAATGCACACGCTATTATGACGTAACAAACACGCCACCGCTGACCGGTCGCCCAAGGCCCTCGGTCCCTCGTGCTCAATGAAGCGCGAATATCGCTCCAAGTAACACTCTTTTTGAAGTAGACTAATACGAGGATTGTCCTATCTATTGTTGTTGGCACTCGATACGTCCCTCACTTTTGTTTGGGTAACAAGAAAATGGCCGAAATGGGTCCCGGAAGATATTTAAGAACATGTTTTGGTTTTTGGTAGATGTTTTGTTTTTTCTGTTCTTAAAAGTTGTAATATTTGTTACAACCTTGGAATCGCAAAGTGAGAAACGCCTTATAAGATATATTCTAAACAATTTATTTTGTACATTAGTTAGTAGGTTCAAGAATTATATTTTAGTTACTTCCCGACTACACACCGACTGCTGTAAGCGTAATGGTATTTGAGCGTATGTATGTATGTGGGCATTTCTAAGGGCGCGTTTCCACTGCGTCGTAACGATCTTTTTCTGTTAAAAACCTGTTATGTCTAGCTATTCTCATTATAACGACTATCTGTCATCCCTATTCTTCCGCAGACAATTAAAGTCAAACACGGCAACCCTCGATGCTTTTAACTAACAAATAAAACATGTCGGCTAACTTTTTAGCGTGGGTGAGGTCATAAATTTAGCACACCACTTTAAGTGGCTATTAATGGACTCTGTTATTATGAAATTCAGTCGTGTGAAATAAATTACCCCTGGGATGTCAGTTATAAAAGTCCTTTAGTGAGTTTAGTATTTATATACATACGCCGGATATGACCACTTTATGAATACATAACGCGCTTACAAAGAAGAAGATATTTTATAAAGATAACGTGTTGATTGATACAAAACAAAACACTGTGAATTTTACCACGAAATTTGAATGTAATCCATTACATTTTTAACATTGAACGTTAGCTCTTTTATCGAAAAGTATACCTGAGTGAACATTGATAATTAATCATTAGCTATTTTAAAAATTTGTGATTTATTTCATTATACAAAATTCATAAAATGAAACCCATGCAGTCATATTGTGTTTGACCTTTTCAATATATGTATTTAACTTCACTTATTTAATGTATTTGTAACACACATTAAATAACTAAATTAAATGTTGAATTAATGAAAACTAATGTTATGTATTAAGTAAAGACAATTGTTTTAAATAAACCTACCTATTTACCTAGTTTTTAAAAAAGACGTTTCAAAAAAAAATAAAAGGAATTTTAATTTTATAAAAAATATTAGATGTGTAATTCGGGACTTAATCGCGATAATATTTAAAAGTTACAATACCTCTTGGTTACCTGACGTTTCGATCGAATTGCACCGATCGTGGTCACAATCGTGACCACGATCATCTAATATGTATCAAAGTCGCGAAAGTTTAAAAACAATTTATAAAAGATATTTGACTTTTAAGCAAACAAAGATTCACTATTCACTATTGTCAAATTACTTACTTCTTGGTATTGCTTGATCAGTATATTACGATCAGATCACATACATACACTCACGACTTTATCCCAGATGGAGTGTTAAACACCTACATTTTGTCGAATATAATTCCTACTCACGTAATAAAGGGCAAACCTATTGCCGTCAACCGGGCACTTTGGTTATTAAAAATAGGGAAGATTGGTATTATATTGAAAGGGAAAGGTAGTTAAGCAAAACTACCATCCCATCCCGGTAATGGAAGGAAAGGCACATTGCTTTACGGATGGATTAAGAAGCGTAAACCATAGCTGGAGCATGTCAAGGTCGCGTATTTGTAACTTGAACCGACAACCGCCGGGAAGGCCGAGCCCTGTATTATATCTCGTATTCTTGGTAAACCGACAACCCCTACACTGGATGAGGTTCAAACCCGTAACTACTCGATCGCATGTTACGACACATAAATTATGCACTCCTGCCAATTTATGATTAGAACATAATAATAAAAACGTAAGATAGCAAGAAATTTATTTGAACTATATATTTTTATGAAATTACCTTAATCCCATATTTATAATAGAAAAGTAACGACATTGTACTACATAAATTTTAGAACCCTAGAAGCCAGCGCGATCTATATTTACTTAAACCTTACTTAATAATAGCCTACGTAGGCAGATTCTTAAGTTTTAGAAATTTTAGCTAAAAGAACAACAAGTTTCGTTCAAAGCAATTACTTAAAGTAGTTCAAGTCCCTGAGCTTACACAAATTCATAACGATTCTTTGATTTTAGATTGTGTTCTAAGTGCTCGTAACTTTTTAAATGTAGACGTAATAAACTTCAAACACAATGGCCAAGTGGGAGTTTGTAGTTGGAAAAAATGTAAAACGTTTCGCTTCAAATTAAAAACTAATAATTAAAACGTAGGGTACAACGGCCTTGCCCACTGGCAACTTCTCGAGGACTTTCTTCTGAGGCTAGGTATACTGAGGGATCAAATCTAAACTAATCTAACATTGTTATAACTTTAAAACGAAGTCACCGCAAGTGTTACAATCAATTTAGATCTGGGACGACCAATGGAACCGATACATCTTTATGATTCTATTGATCATACACACGTTTACGTGGCTTCGTTACACATACTCTTATGTGCACACCAGTTCATAACGAAGGAATACTGATATTTTGAATTCATTCCTAAGATACATACTTGAGTTCATTTCCTAATTTATTGTCGTTATTTCGTACCTCTACCTTTCAAAATTGTACTAATGGTTATGACTTACATACGGACAGACAGAGCAAAATTAGATAGGTTCGCCCATTCTTTACTTTTTAGAGTACAAGTAAGTTAAAGAATTCTTCGTTTAATGATTGATGGTAGGCTTGTACTCATAGACTTTCCCAACACCAATAATATACTCTTGGAGATCTGCTGACCCTCCTCACCGCCACATAACCAACACGCTAGTAGTTTGATTGATTTGGCTGTCATTAAAGTAAAGCCTGCAAAGAAACGGGTGGCGCAATGGTTAAAGTGGTCGCCTAGCCATTAAGCCGCGCCGAGTGTTGTGGGTTCGATTCCCACACGGGACAAAAAAATGTATGATCCACAAATAGTTATCCCGAGTCTGGATTTGTAAAGTCAAATTCTCAAGTTAGCTTCTGACCATATGTTTCATCGTTCATCGTCCATACCTACAAGATTAAAACCAATAATGTTTAACTAAAAAAACATGTGATATATATCTCCCACATTTACCCCTACGCGATGAATGGAGGTATGCCTGATTTACGGTGAGCGCACAATGGCAGCCTCACGCAGCCCGTAGCGGAGACAGCGAGGGTTATATATGGCCAATATAGGGCCAGATGATGAACGCAGATGATCCACGATTATGGGAACCAGGTTTTGTTAAATATACCCGTTTTGATGCTAAATTTCTTACAATATTGAAGTTAAAAGTGTAATAGCTGTCTCATTAAGCCTTTAGTATAAGCCTGCAAGTATGTTTGTGAAATCCTAGGTTCGAAATCCAGGTCACCATTGTTTTGGGTTTGGTACAAAGAGCAGTATGAAATTTAAAACACGTGAGACGTAGAGGGGCAGTACACTCGTTCTGCATTATGTGGCATGTAATATACCTCTGCATATCCCTTCAGGGAAATGCCTACAGATATGAGTCACTAAGCTATTAAATAATGCATTTCAGAATTAATAATGATTCACTGCAAATCAGACGTACCGAATAATCTATTTAAAATATTCTGTATTGTTTTGTTTTTAATCTGTGGCATGTTATTTACTATTTGCTAAATATTTTTAAATAAAATATAAATGCCATTTCAGAGAGTAATTTCAAGCGTAGGCGTAGACTTTATAATAGGCTGGCAGTTTTCAGTGTTTACATTGGCTTCCCCAAATGTCTGAATGGCGCAGTGGCGAACCGGTGGGAGTCTTGAAGCTTTCTAAGATGTGATTGAGTTCCATGATTACCGACTTATCTAGCTACTGAGTGTCGTGTCGGCACCATTTATTGTCGAGTAGAGGAAGTCTCAAAACTTATACTACACTATATTAGAAAACTCCAGAATGGTTTCGAGTTTTCGGGTAAGATCACGATCTTTCCACGAAATAATTTTCCGAGTGTATAAGACTCATGCATTGCGTAATGAAATGAGTTTTAGTTCAGAGATAGTGCGAGAAACAACGAATAATACGAGTGCGAAGTGCAAGTGATATTTAAATAGTGAGAATTAATTGTAATTGTGTAAATTGCGAACTACTTAAATAAATCGTGTCTATTTTGGTAATAAATTGATGTAACTTTTTAATCCCGAACCTCAGCTGGTAACAATATTTTTTTTTAAAACCACACTGGGATACCTACATGACACTTGCACATATAGAATTATGTTGACTTGGATCCTTTAGTTTGTTTCGGCGTTTTCTCTCCATAGTCATGAAAACTGCCGGCTCTATCTAGTTTTATAAAAAGAAATTGACGCTTCGAAATATATTTAAAGATCTTTTTACAAAAAAGGTACATTGTAGTCATTCTTCAAATAATTTTAACATGAATAAATAACACCTGCCTTTGAAGATTGATTGACGAAATGAATGATAATACCCTCCATATTTTCTCTTTATATAAAATTATATCAATGTTATAAACGGATAGGTAGCTTATGGTATTTCGAAATAAAATACATGTAATAAAAAATAAACAGACTTAGTTGCCTAGGGTAAAGAGAGTACAAAACATTGTCATAATAAAAGCTTAACTGTTATTTAAATGTACACAAATTTATTGATAGACGATGTTTACTTTATCCTTTGAGAACTGTTCGTATAATGGAAAAATAACATTTTATTACTTCATTATAATACATATTGATGTTGAATAAGTTAAATAAAATAAAAGTTATATACGTATTGTATTAAATGTTTACTCTAAGGTTATGATTGGTTAAAATAAAAATAAAAAAGAAACATTTTACAGTACAATATTGCTTTTAAGTGGCGCGGCGGGAACGTATGGGTTCAGGCGGAGGACTTGAGTCCGAGTAGTTATGGGTTCGAAACTAACTCATTACAATACTCGTGAATTAGTTCTAACCCAAGAGCTTAGTTGGTGAGGTAACAAAATGCTAGTAAAGTTTGACCTACATTACCTACTATTATTCTTTACAAAAATAAATGTAAAACTCAATATATGTATGAGGAGACAGTTAAAAATTAAAATTTATGAAAAATTTTAGCACTGAAAATGCGGAAAATATATACTTAGAGATACCGGTTCACCGGTACCTTTCTAAAAGTACTTAGGTATTTAAAAAAGCATTATCGTTACATATTTAGTACAAATATTTATTAAGTATTGCTAACTGTTCAACGAAATCTGTTAGTTCCCCTTGTCAATAACACTGTTTAGTAAAACTGTGTAATGGGAGTTTCGTTCTCCAACAATATAATCAACACGAACGTTCCACTCACAAAGCAATTACATAGAAAACCGTAAGCTATTAAAAGTTTGCTACAACGACGAAGGAGAAAGTTCACAACTCGTCCCAAGTTCAGCGTCAATTTTTATATAGGTTTCAATACAGAAAAGTGACGAACACAAATTCAAACATCAATTTGCATCGGAAATTTGGGGCACTTTACAAATAAGAAAGTGGAGGACATAAATTGCCTCTCAGGAATTAGACTGAACAGTGTAACAATTATTTAGGTGTCCATAAGACATAATATACTATAAGACATGACTGTATTACGAGAGATTACAGATTCTAGTACAGATATTATAAGAAGAATCAATAATTAGGACATACCAAAAAAAGTCCGAATTTAAGAAAAGGAAATACCTTTTTGTAAAGTCGATTAAACATCTATAATATTATATATATATTATAAAGCTGAAGAGTTTGTTCCTTTGGTTGAACGCGCTAATCCCAGGAACTACTGGTTAGTATTAAAAAAAACATTTTAGTGTTGGATAGCCCATTTATCGGGGAAAATTATAGACTATATAACATCACACTACGGCCAATACGAGTGGAGCATCAATGAAAAATTTGGCAAAAACGGGGAAAATTTACAAACGCGCAAATTTTGAATTATGTCGATGTTCTCGCAAATAAGCGATATGTATGAATTTTATCAAGTTCTTGTGAACGTCATCGTAATAGTCGAACTTGATCATGATTGACAGCACGTTGATAAGGGTTTTGACGTTTCCGTTAGAGAAATAACTAGTTTATTACATAGTTTGTGACATTCGGATAAACATGACTTTGACTGCAATTTATAAAACACTTATTGTCACGGATATGAAAAGGCAGATGAGCTTAATATAAAAAAGTTTTTGCATGGCAGGGTTCTAGAAATTTCTTTGCCTCGCATTTGATTTTCACTTATAAGCAATCATCCTACGCGCCTTTTTCAAACTAACTTGGGGTCGACTTTCAGGCTAACTACGATACGGCCAAACCTCGATATTTTACGTGAAGTGACTGCCCATCAGACCTCCACAACCCAAGTACTAGGTGATATCGAAGTACTGTAGTTAGACCAGGTTGTCCGACTTTTTAGGGCTTCAACTACCCACCCGTAACGAATTCCACAGATGTTGGTATGGCAACCGGGACTGACGGCTTAACGTGCTCTCCGAGATCACCCATCCTAAAACTGACCTAAGTATTACTTAACTTTGTAATGTGCTGACCTACTCGATTAATTATGTAATCAGACATTTGTTAAATAGGTACATATTGAAAAATAGTATCCTTGGAGTTTCTTGCCTGTTCTTCTTCATTGGATCTACATATTTGTACAGGCAACTAGCTTCACAACTGACTGATTCTGACCGACTCCAAATAATGACAAAAATCAAAAATACCTATAATTTGTTTAATTGAAATAACTGATTTGATAAATAGATAGATAATACTTTATTTGTACACCAAGTTTTACAAAAAATATGATACATAGTAAGTGTAGCATTGAAAATAAATATGATAACAAGCAGTAAATGTTAATTTCTAGTCGTTACTGTGCTGAGTATTTCTACAAAAAGAGTCTATGTAGCGGACGGACAACAAGCGCTTCTTTATCACATATATATTAGTTTAAATATCTATATTTTTTTTTATATTAAAAAAATAAGAAAATTCTTCTAAATCATTATTTTTTTATATATTCTCCTACGCATGCATATATGCCTTAATACGTATAAGGCATACAGCCTTTGTATCTGCTCCGTGCACACAGCCCGTCAGCCTGTTCCAAAAACCCCTTACGCAATCTAAGCTGTCATTCTTGGTTATTTAGTTTTATGTTTATATCACTTTTATTTAAACAAAATGGTCTCCGTTGGAAATCTTCCGTGTAATAAATTTCCATGAGAATGCATGAATAGTGAAACAGCCGCTAGGGTGACCATATATTAAAGCTTTAAAAAGAAATGTCCATTTCAAACAATTTATAAACAATTATATGAAATAGAGGTTATGATACTTCCTTTTAGATACTGCTTCTAAATTAAATGTCACGTTAACTGAACGTTAAATTGTAGCCAAGGAAGCGCCACATTTGATCTTTACAGAATCCCAGGAAAGTCAACGTACTGATTTATTATTTTTACAAAGAAATATGTCAAAGCATACGAAGACAATTAACATATTATAGAACAATAAATAGGTAGTTAGGAAAAATAAATAAACATACAGCGGTGAAATACTAAGCTATCCTCATACCTTCATAAACAGATGACACATAAAATTTTGGGTCAATGTTTGTATGAAAATACATTATTACTTAATAAAAATATGTCAATATCTCTACAGCATTTAAACCAAGACATCGTATAGTAATAACTCTATTTTAGTGTGGGTTTTCATGTTTATGAGACCAAAATTCTGAATCCTAACAAGTCACAGTTTTGGATGCATACATATACAAACTTTTAGAAGCTAAGGCTGAGAGAAATATCTCTTAAAATTCAAAAGTTTGGCCACCAAATAGAGCTAGAAACGTATTTATATAACAAGAATTAGTTGGTGTAAAATGGAGGATCGAGACATAAAAGCAACCCGAGAAGAAGCGAGAAAGGGTCGGATAGTCTCTGGTTTCTGTCGGACGCACACCGCCATTATTGGGGAGTTACACGCTGTTTCATAAACATTTTTATTTTTAATTAGGATCTTATTAACCCTGTCATTTTAGGGTGTAATGGAAAGAAAATAGATATCGTTTACTTTTTAAAATTTATCAGTACCTAATTTTATTTTAAGGTTAATGAAGTTTAATATACGAGTATGTGTATTTATTTTGGTTTTGTATTTAACCGATTAATGTGCGTGTGTTATATTATTTATTTTTATTTGAATTAGGGATTGAATTTGGAGATGTTTTACATCTACAATTATATTATTATACTAGTTAGAATGAGATATGTCTATTAATATATATTTTTTTCATGAAACAAATTAAGCACAAAAGTCTCGGCATTACAAAACGTAGCATACCTAAAACATAATATAGTAATAAAAGTGAATCTACAGAATAATCCCTTGAAATATTTGGCTGCGTATTGTCGGGATAACTCCTCCCCTTCCCCCTCTACCGCTCTCTCTCTGTACGTGACTTGCTTTCGGGAAGTCGCTGAACGCACTTGCTAATATCATTTGTGAAAAAAAGAAAGCTCTTATGGTTTTCATATTCGAACTTCAGGCTGGGTTTTTAGGGGGCACTCGAGGACTGAATTCAGCATGTTTTGTGTGTTACTTATTTTAAGTTATAATTTAAGCAAGTTTCGTGAGCGTGTTCGTATGAAAATATCTGTAAAGTTATTGTCTGTAACTATAATATATGTATTTTATTTATTTTAGTGTTACCCAGTTCGTTTTATTATGAAATTTTTGAGATGGCTACCATTTCTACTAATGTAGTCTGTCGAATTCTGCAGAACAGCGCAGCAATATTAGAAGAACAGCTATACTACTAAGCTAATAAACAAATACTCGGTCTTTTCGAGGGCAGTGCCCATTACTACTCAACCATATTACGTGCTATACACTAGTATCGTGCGATTAAAACTAGATATTACTCGCACGATACCAGTTCTATCCCCTTCGACCTCTTAGACCCCTGGAAACCCTATACAACAGCAGAAACCCAACATTATACAAGTTTCAGCAATCGTCTCTGAGTCGAGAAATACACTGTTATTTTGAATTTCAACGCTTTTATTATTTCAAGTACATAGTGCCCCATACACAACAGTAGTAACTCCGACGTTATTGTGTGCAAAAGAGAAATAATAGCAATTGGTGACGTCACATTACAAATCCAAGCACGCGCTCTGCGCCATACGTGGCCATGTAGTACATACTTGCTTGTGCTGAGCGTCTGAACGCGATTCTTTCACTTTAAAAATTCAAAATACCCGTTTTAAAATTATCGAAATCTTTTCACTTCCCATTAATTTGTAAACAATGTCGTTCCATGTTACCATGTTTCAACCCTGACATTATCAACTTCAATCTCGCGTCAGTATTCTTGCGTATACAGCGTGTTCATAAAATGACAGTTGCAAACCGTACCGTGGGCTGTTATTAGCGATGTAAAGTTTAAATTGGACGGTACGCGGGATACACAGTCACGGTTTAGTGAATATTACTATATGGAGTACTAATTGGAATACAAGTAGTTTTAGTCATTTCGTCGACGGTTCTGTATGACGTTGTGTGTGATGTTCTGATGTAACTAAAATTTAAGTACGTCAGTCGTATGATCTGCCTAAATCATACATACATACAGTCCTTTACTATTTGGAGTATTCAGGTAATAGTGACTAACACCAAATTAATACTCGCAGGTTAGAAAATATTCATAGAAATGAAAAACATTCCTACGTGTTTTTATCGCGCTCAACGGGCCGGACTCCTTGAGTTGTATAAAAAACGACCACTGCAATACACTGAGCTACGTGCTATTTTGGACAAAACTCTTTTACATTGAATCTTCATTAAATTTAAACATGTAGGTATCCTTCAATTATCCTGAAGGAACAAGTTTATAATTTAAAAAAATTAAAAACACAACTACCCAGCCAAAAAGGAATTACGCGCCGTACAACCGCCATATGGATTTTATTTTTTAATTTATAGCTTCGGGATGATATAAAGATTTTAACGATACCCACCCAATTCATACAAATCTCAATCTGTTCAGACATTTAGAAGTTACATTTAAATAAAGAAACTCGCATAAATACATGTACGAAAACATCAAACTTCATTTTTTAGCAGTCGTGTAAAAACTATTGACCTTGGTTACGAGTCTTCTAAATAAACACTTCACTAGGAGATCGTCACAGAGGAAATGTGGTTCTCAACTCCTCCTTTAAATTACCTCGTTAGCAAGTGAACATATTTTGTTTTATCTCGCTCATTTCTTTAAAACCATCCTGTCATACATTCAAAGTTTAAATATCCTTCTTTACAATATTTAATTTCGCAGCCATCATCAATCTGCGGGTCTAACAATCTAATTGATCAAACTCCCGTACCGCGAGTTTCATCAATCATGTGCGTACAGCGCCCTCTATAAGGAAATATTAGGGGACGTTTAATGTCTATCAATGAGTACGTCGTATTTCAGGGTACGGTTAGCTGAGTAGTTAATCTTTTGTTGTAGTGAGTTTGCGTGATATATAATAAGTTACAAATACTTATCTTGGGTTTAATCACTTATGTAAATACTAAATAGTAATGAATGAGTGGTCACTATAGTCTAATGACTAATAAATGTAGGCCTGTCTCTAAAACTTCTTTAATGTGACTTCCGACGCCTCAATCCGCCACCGGCTCCTGTCCTTTTAATACCAATAATTTGAGCTATCTCAATTATATATATTTTCGTTTGAAGGCTAGGTTGAACGTGTGGTTTTAGTCCGTTGGAGCCCGACTTTATAAAGAGGCAATAAAAATTCAACACAGTTTGAAAAGTATAACATAGTAAAAACCTATAAGTAAAATATGGATGGTTAATCTTAAATAGACTTACAACTTATTAGCATAATTCTGTTATGAAGAATTTTAGTGTTACCTGTAACAAAAAAGTTAAAAATATTAATGAAAATAAGTTTCTACATGTAATTAATTGTGTTTTATGTTAACAGGTTGAAGCAGTTACTTCAAACTGTTTATTGTGGATAAACATATTTTACCTGTACCTGTAGTACATGTAAAATATGTTTATATTATGTTTAGATCAGCTATTTCCTGCCATTTGGCATAAATAGATCCCTGAATGCCAAATCTCAAGCGTATTCATGAAGACGTTTCGTCACAGCATACCATGTTAATATACAACATACTATTTTCATTCTGTTATCCACTCTCATGGGGTTTAAATGAAAATATTGTTTCTTTCGCCTAAACTTAGACGACTGGCTTAGATTATGTAGAAAACACATTACTTTAGTATAATCTCAAATATCTAAACTTATGAGTAAAGTTGCTTCACATTATACCATAAACGGCATTAGTTCTCAACGCTCACGTTCCCACAAGAGTAATAAAACTTCCTTAAATTGTACTTGAGCTTCAGTTTGTCATACACATACGAACATACGTCAGAACAAACACTCCTTTTTCAATGTTACCGTCAGTATAACTACACGAGGTTCGCTAAATGAGAGTGCGCGCTACGCAGCTTTGAGGACGGGGCGCATTGTGGGCTCGCAAACGAACGCTGCTAGCCGCTGTTGTTCGTACCGCGGCTTGCAAAATTCTCTTTAAACACCGCGAGATTGTCGCCACGGCGGAGAGAAGGAGAGAAGAGCGTTCTTTTTTTAAAGAAAATTGCGTAGTTAAGTTCTGCGATTCTAGGTATTTAGGCACTTAACAGTGTAGAAAGCTATCTAAAAAGTCTGAAGATTTAAAAAAAATAAGCAAGTAGCACAAATTAATTCCATAGCTGTTCGAATTAATTACCAACTTCATTCGGGCAATTAATGTTGCTTATATTGAGGTAAATAAATACCTTTAAATTTCTGTAGTATTCTGTAATTGCTATAGTATTTGTATGAAATATATACAAATCTAGAATATACTCAGATACAATCAATTATGTACACAAATGGTCCAATACATGTCGCGTACATTATAATAAATACGAGTAGGTACATAATTATACTAAAGGTCTTTAGTAAATCACGGGTTACATAACCACTATAATAGGGTAAACACTGTATTGAAACAAAATGTAAACAACCTCCATGCACACTTAAATAACAACAAAACAATGTTATTGTATTTTAAGCCTTTGTTATAGAACGATCAGATAAAAGGATATTTTGTGTTTACCATACGTCTAAAATTTCCACAAACAAGATATAGTTGAACAACACACCATTTAACTTCTTAAATCTATCACTGAATCCTCTGTAAATAGAAATACATTGTAACAGTATGAACTTTTGCGCTTTGCTAACGAGAAACGGAAATAAAGCGGTGGAACATTTCGCGATGAATCACGCGGCTGTCCGACAGAGGGCGTTATCTTTAATAATTACCGGTGCCCCAAAACCGCCTGTGTCCAGACAAAAATGCATTAATATTGCACTCTTATGACGTATGGACTATATAGGTAGTGTTTATTTTTAATGGGGTGACAAATGGTTGCTGTATCTATGCATATTAATGGGTGTATTTTATATCGATTTGAATTCTGTAATTTTTTTATTACTATTAATTGACAATGAACCCCAACTTATATAAACGTGACGTGATTCCGCTCGCAACTTATAAGGAGAAATTTGTCAATGATAATGTTTCCTTACACATTTACGGTGGTAAACAAGTAGACGGCCCCACTGATAGTTAGAAATTTATAATGCTTATGGCGTAGTCGCGTCACCAGTAAACTCATTTGTGCATTTGCAAGAATCTAAAGCAGAAACACAATACTGTTTCACAGCAGTTTTCTATCGAATGGAGGCTAGATTGCTTAACCAATCTGGACTATTCATCAAGCTTAAATCTAAGAAGATGAAGAGGAGAGTTTGTCAGATCATGAGTGATTTAAAGACCAAAAGCATAAAATGTAATTTTCCTGCTCTGAACGGTTACTCTAACGAGACGGATTGGTTATTTTAACGAGAGACACTACACGGACGGCCGTCTGATCCCAAACTAGTCAGAGATTGTGCTATGGTAACCAGGCTGCTGATAAACATACTTACATATTTCTAAATACATACACATGATAAATAAATTACACCTAGACACCGAACAAAATGATCATGCTCATCACTTATTTGTCCTGGGTGGGAATCGAACCCACGACCTCTGGCTCAGCAGTCAAGATCACTAACCACTAGACCAACAGGCCCGTCAATTTTGACGCCACATTTTTCTGTCAGCAATCATTACTTTCTCTTTCGGGTCTTTCTCTTTAGCAAGTCCATCTCCACTCATAATGTCTCGCATCCAAACTAACATAATATTTAAGTAGGTACTTCATGGGGCAGCATGGGGCGGGTCATTTCTTTCCATCTGATATGGCGAAGGAGATGATGGCTGGTCCATGCGTCATACTCGTGAACGGGTGCTGCTTGGGGTGACTGGTCGGCCTAGTCAGCGATGCTTTAGCCTATACTATTATTTTGGTTCGTTCAACTGCAACTCTAGCCTCTTAATCCAGTCACGAATTATTTTTAACTGTAGCGTATATTATTATTAGCGTATGTAATTGAATGAAGGTAGATGTGCACCTTGAATGATTTCTATGTTTAATAAGTTCAAACCTTCAACGGTATCACTGAGTGATTTATATTTTTTAGTTAGCTTTTGGAGCATTTCAATAAATTAAAATTCAGGTGGCATCAGCTTGCATCCTGTTTACCTTTCGTGTAACACTAACACTATTGTACCTGAAGATCTGACTTTTAAAAAGAGTGGCCATGAGTTTCTTTGCCAGTATTCTTCTCATAAGGCTCTACGCATTTTGGAAACTGGAAGTTATAGATCGACACAAGCAGGCAGTAGATTTTGGTGTTTTCACCTAATTTACCTCGACAATCCAGCACATGCTGTGGCGTCTGTTTGCGCCGATCTATGATTTTAACTCTAGCTTCAATTTAACGTTCATAAATGTCACTTAGTGTCTTAAATGAATAAACGATTTTTGAATTTGAATTTGAATACTTACTATTTCTCATTTTTTTATGTTAATCTCTTTGATAAGCTAACCTGTCATCATAGAAGAAGATCTGTGTGATTATAATTAATTAAATACGTAGCTACGCTTTGAAGTATCCATTAGGTACCTAAACATACAACAATGTTGATATTCTACAAAAAAAAACAAAAATATACAACCTTCATAAGCTTAACGACGTATCATAAAACCTACAAAAAACCCCTAATGTTATTTTGAAGAATTACATAATAAAGGACAAGCATAAAGACGGACGCAAATTGGCCCTCGGCGTACAAGCATTACAACCGCAAAACATTCATTTACATTTGACTTTGTAGAATCGACGATTGTAAATTTAGTTTTTTGTTTTAATTAAACCGGCTTTTCTAAAGGGTGGGTACCTATACAGTAGAATGTTATTTCCAAATGATTATGTTATTGAATTCTGGTTTGAATCAAATTGTTGTCTTCTAAGTTGCTAGACGTATTCCCCTTCATATTAACAATAATTTTTATACTAAGATGCACTAATTTTTAAAGTTACAAAATTCGGCCAAATGGATACTAGAAATGTTTAATTTATTATAGATAAAGCTTCGCCGCCTGCCAGATGAATTGACTACCTGAAGAAGGTAGCAGGGATGGACTGGATGCGGAAGGCGGAAGATCGAAGAAGCCCTATGTCCAGCAGTGGACTACGATAAGCTGATTGACTGATTAAAAGCTTCGCCCTCTTCATATAGTTATCAGAAAAAGAACTAAAAAGCAAAAAATAAATAAACCTTAACTCTTAAGTATTGAGCTTATTTACATAAACTATCTAATTTTATATAAACTTATTTTGAGTCGGCGCCAAACAACAAACAGATTAATTATCAAATTTCATTTGGCGCCGACTCAAAATAAGCTTATATAAAATTAGATAGTTTATGTAAATAAGCTCAATACTTAAGACTTAAGGTTTATTTATTTTTTGCTTTTTAGTTCTTTTCATCGGTTTAATTTTTTGTTAAAAAGATTTTATTTTATGGTTTTTTTCATCATCATGATGATGATGATGATTTCTAAACGCAATACCTGATAAAGTAATGAAAAGTAAACAGAAACACTATTCGTTCCTACAATTTTCAAGGGTTTCTCTCAATTTTTTCAGGATCCCATCATCAGATCCTGACTTCCTTGACATGGGACCACCCTTGAGGTATACCCTATCTAACAAAAGAAGAATAATTAAAATCGGTTCATAAATAACGGAGTGAGGGCTGAACAGACATAAAAAAAAAAATATTATACGGTCGAATTGAGAACCTCCTTTTTTTTGTCGGTTAAAAACATAGACTAATAAGTATTTTCACTCAAAAACTATAAAAATTACAATGTTCTGATCAAGTTCGTACTAGACATTTTTAATTAATTAAAGTTTCGTGCATGAAATCTTTATCATCTTATTGTAATTACCAGAAAACATGGATTAGTTACTATTGTCACTCCTTAGCAGTACACTTCCTAATTTGTAACCAAGGTCTTAGGAACCTGAAATTTAGGTTGCTTATAAGCCAAAATGAATGAGCATGTCTGTTTTTTCATACAGTTCTAAAATACAAACATACACACATAAATATAATCACACCTGTACCCCCGTAGGGGTAGGCAGAGACGTTTTAAACATTCACGTTTTGCCAACTGTAACTTGGTCCCAAGGGCCAAGCATATTGCCCTTTTTAGGCCTAATTCAATATGGGAAAATTTTGGAGTATATTGAAAAGGTAGGCAAGAAGGGAATGCAATTGGAGAAATAGGATTTTCTTAATTCTAAAACTTTAGTGAATTTTTTTCTCACTGAAGAGAAATAAACTCGACAACATCTAGACAATTATACCTATTACTGCTTTTCTACCTCTTCTTTATGATAGGATTCACAGTCCATTATTTACTTTCACCTACCCTTCGATTTAATGGATCACCAATAATCCGCAATGTATCACTTGACGAGCACAATAATCATGTTAGCCATTATTTGAAACAATTCAGAGTAGGTACGTCCCTAGGTCGAACCACACGGGAGGGTTTGGGTACAAACATACTGAATGTTTATATTTGGACGCAAGCACCCCCTGTGACCCGTGTCAACATGTGTATATACACAGCGGCCATTTTTTTTATAGCTTTTCAAATATAGATGTGACGCTTTTTTTTATATGTCCGAACTTGTATAATAAAATATAGAAGTGCTTTTGAACGTGTTTATTATTTTTTTATGAATAAACCTCTGAAACAATGGTAATGACGATGTGTGTAGTGATGTGCTACTATTATTATACCACTAAGTTAGCAAAAAATCCTATATAAAAGCATCCCTACATTAGAAGTACTATATTACCGCGGTTTGCTTTAAGTCCGTCATAGTCTCTACTATGCTTGTAATTCTCCAGTTCCAGGCTTCTTATTCCGAACAAAGAGTCTCTAACCTCGACTGCCATTTAATTGCTGTCGATCATAATTTCCTTTTAATAAAAAATTACAAATACATTGTGTGAGCGACCCCAAAACCATTTAACTGGAGCAGGCTTCCCCACAGAGGGGCGCAACCACCCCCGTCCACATTAGATACTGTCAGATAAAAATCACGGCCGCTGGTCCCTTGTCCTGTCTGTCAGATTGACGGGCAAAGCTGAATTATTCAGCGATCAACGTCAAAGGCCCAGTAATTCGTTTATACCTTTATTTTTGTTATTTATGAAAAAAATCATTTGAGTACTTGTGTTTTTTTTTAAAGAAATCTACCGACCTGTACGTGTTGTGTGTCACGGCAAACATTATAAATGTATGATTATCGAGTCAGCTAGCTTCAGAAACTTAAGGGCGGCATCATAAACGGCTCTCTATCTGAAATTATTGTTTGACATAAAACAAACATTACAGTTTTGTACCGGCGATACCCTAACTAATGTTCGCAGTCGCAGTGAGCGAATGTAAGTTTGTTTGTTTGATTGTTTTGTGTTCTCGCCTTAAGTCGACCGATCATAGTGAAATTTTGCATACTCAGTCAGTCAGGGGTACATATTACTACATATATTGAACATGTCTCTCATCGGGGGCAAAGTACTGTTCCCGACAATTCATAGTCAAGTAGAAGAACAAGGAACTCACTCATTCAAATGACAATGATCCTGACCTATTTTACTTTCAATGTTATGCGTAAAGTAATGAGATGTTCGCATGATTTTTAGGGGCGACAAGTACTCTGGCGTCATTAAAAGCTAAAGCTGCTTCAAAAATTCTAAACCTTCAGTTACAAAAGAAATCTGAACACCGTCTAATACGCTATTAACGTTCTACTTAGTCTTTCTCAAAACACAATAAATTAGAAGTAAATCAATAGCCTTACTAGCTTTTAAACTTTCGCATTCCATGATATATAATTATATATACCTACGGGAATTAACGTGTTCAGGTCATATGTATTACATTCCTTTGAATTGCCTGACGTTTTGATCAGGTTGCCATGCCATGGTTGGACAAGCCGTGGTCTCAGGCTAACTCAGGGAAAGGTATGTAATACTTATTACGTGATCGCGTAAATTCCCATACATAATTATTAAAGCACAACACGTACTAAAAATACTGTGTATACCTATTAAATACCCATAGAGCTACGATTTATTCCGCAACATAATCGTAAATTAAGACTACCACATCCACAAGCATCTTCATTATTCTGTTTAGCTTTACGCCTCATAAAAGTTGTCGACAACACTCGAAATTGTTCGAGTCGAGTCGAACAACAGTCTTACCTCGCACTACGACGTACGTGCTAACTCTACGCAGAACAAATAGAAGACGCTTCATGAATAAGTGAGCGCTCGGCAGAGGGAGCCACGAACTACAGACCTATCTGTGTTCTACGTGCACTTGCAACACATATATATATATATATATATATAATATATATATATATATAATATATAATATATATATATATATATATATATATATATATATATATATATATATATATATATATATATATATATATATATATAATATATATGTATATATATATAGCAATAGAAAACAAATTTTAGTTTTTGAAGCTATGTGCAACAACTGAACGTCTGGAATAGTGGGTAGTTTACCTAAAATGCGTTGTCAACTTTTCAAGAAGCTAAAAATAACAAAAGGCATTATTGCATTGACGGCGCAGCTTACTATGAGAATGTTAATATTTGTTTTCCGAATGACTCATAGACGGTTTCTAAAGTTTTAAGTTAAACTCCAGTTAACTATTGGTTCAATAAAGATATGTATTATATAAACATCGGTTAACTGTCATTGCGTTTCTGAATACGCAACCATCAAAAACTATACGACCCATGTATAATTGCAAAAGCTACCACTAGATGGATCTGTTCAACTTTGAGAATTTTTAAATTTATTTTACTTTAATTCGTTATAAATAATAGATTTATTTAATTATTGTTTAATAAAATTATGTATATTATGCTCATTTGTAAACAATTTGTCTTTGTTTATTAGCGAGCGTCAGTGATTGTCAGTTTGCTTGAAATAAAACATCAAATAAAATTATGGAACCGATAAATGCCACACATTGTCAATTAAGTTAACCGAAGTTTTAACGAAGTTTGTTGTCCGGACCAGCACTTTCACAAGTTATCGAACCCATAGCTGACGTATAGAGAGAAACCTCCAACTTACGAATAAACTTTTCATCAGACAGGCTGTCTGTTTATTTGTAACCTTAGTGGTAAAACAGTAGCGTCTTTTTAAAAATAAATTTCACATTAGGTGTCGAGTGGCGTTGATGAACAATATAATTAATTAGCAGGTACCCGCAGCTCAACCCACGATTCCAACTAATGTATGAGCAAACTCCATCAATTTCACAAATAAATTTACACATGTCTAGCGAGCACTTCAGTGAAAATGCAGTGATGGACCCTATTTGATCATCCTATTAAATGCGCTAGGTAGACCTGTTCAAAAGTGGCAAGAAGCTGCTGTATTAAATCAAAACCGCTCCTTATAGAATTCTTTGAACAATATGTACTTTCGTTCATATATTACAGTATACATACATCATATAAACAGTGGACGTTTCACGACTAATGTGCTGAAGACGAGAATTTTTTAATAAAGCTAAATAGATTTTTTGTTAGATTGTTTGTTTGTTTAAATGCGCTAATCTCTAGAACTAGATTTAAAATTTACTTAGGTATTGAATAGAGTATTCATTGAAGAATCATCATGTTAGGTAACATCACGCTACGACCCTTAGGAATAGTGACCGCAAACGCAAATATTGATAGGTTGGGTACTATTTATTTATTTTTATATATTTATTTGTTTCAACAACAATTATTTACTGCAACATGAACTTGTACAAAGAGAACATCGGACAATGTAGTAATTACATAGAGGTGTTACACTAGATAGATTTATATTAAGACATTTGTTAACTTACACATATATCATCAAAGGAAGAGATGTACTCCCTAATGTAAGCGAAATATTTGCTTAAACGGGGGAAATTATCTAATGTAAACTCTGTATTTGTTGCAGGAAATATTTTGATTAAAATAAAACTTTGATTATGAAAATAGCCCCATTAGTGATGCTTTCACAAAACATCATTAAATAGCCAAAGCGTATAACACAAAAAGAAATGACACAACCATTTTCTGCAGTATATAAGCGATAGTGGAAGCTTTTATGGGCTAATCACACCATGAATTGATAGCCCGTCCCTGTTGACCGTGCTGCCCATCTTGCTCCCGCCCGACAAATGGATGTCGATGACCATCTATCGACTGCGGTTGTATCAAATGGTTTGTTGATTGATGTTATTTTATATGTAAATTTGTAGCTCAAATAATAAAGTACTAGCAGTGGTTGAAATTCGACATTAATTCATAATTATTTATGTTTCAAAGTTACTAAGAGCCTCATTGCACAAAATGTTAGTGACTATTGTTTTATAGTTGCGAGGGTGTAGAAATGCAAACTACAGACTTAGTTTGACATTGGCAGTGTGATTGTATGGAACGCAAGCAAAATATCTAATTTTATTTTATAAATTTGTGATACATGTTATATGTATATGGGTGTGTATGTATGTATATATATATATATATAATAATTTTATTTAATGGTGTACAATAAAGAATATTCTATCTATCTATTTAAACAGGAATTACCGCGATCAATAGGTATTACATACCATTGGACCGCCTGACATTTTAACCAGGTTGCATTGGCCGTGATCACAGGCTGAGTCAGTGTAATAAATGATCGCGTTAATTCCCGTTTAAATTATTATATACTAGCAACCCACCCCGGCTTCGCACGGGTAGCAGAGATATGTTCAACAATCGTCATCATATTTCAATCAACTTACACAATATCTTCACAAATTAACACCTAAACCTTCCTCATGAATTTATTTTGAGAAATCTTTCTATCGGTTACAGATAGCCAGTTCCCAAAACTAACACAAATTTTAAAAGCATTTATTTGAAACATATTTTTCTCAAACGAATTTTCTATTTAAGAATAACACTGCCATTGATATAGTGCCAATTTCGACCATCTTAGTATTATTTTGATTCATCAATGCATCGACGTTGCCGCATCTCTATCGGGCGTGCACACAGTCAGCACAGGGCGAAGGGGTAAAAGCAGATACTCCATCATCGAGGAGACAGGAAAAACGCCATATTTCCACGTCGGAAGCAAAACGGCGTTCTACCCACTGGCATAAATGACAGTATGGAAGTTAGCCTTTAGGCAAATTAAAGGGTGGTTTTAACCGGTGCAAAGAGAATCTGTGAGGATATTTATCATAACACTGTTTAGAACTTGATAGATAACAACATATGTAGCGCGGCGGGTTCAATTCAAACCTGCAACGGTCTGTTTCTATAAATATGTATTTTCAAAAAATATATATTTTAGATTTTATTTTTGTTCTAGAACCTCTTGTTCTTGATAATAATAAGCTATGGATATCATTGGAAGCGGTGCTATTCCAGTGTGGTGCCTACGCGAAAAGACGCTTCACTCCTTGCTTGATAAAGGGCCACCATCGGGTCCGAAACTAGTCGGGGTATCCGCGAAATACACACGTGAGTAAACCGTATCTTTAATGAAGCTGTGATTAGTTGGGGGTCTCTAGAGCTGCGCAATATGTCTAGGAATATTGGAACTATGTTCCTTATCGCACGTTACACTGCAGACGCTCGGCGGCGGCCGGCTAGCCAGAAAAGGTGTTAACGGAACGAAAAATGCTGACCGCAAGATGCCTTATTTGATTTTTACGCCATCTATGGATTCTGCCCAATACTACTGTAATATATTGTATACAAATTATCTGTGTATTAGAAAGGCCAATTTTCACAGACAACGCAATTTTAATTTCAAGTATTTATAAAATTTACTATATTTTTAACCGACGAAAAAAAAAGGAGGTTCTCAATTCGACCATATAATTTTTTTTTTTTTTTATGGCTGTTCAGCCCTCACTCCGTTATTTATGAACCAATTTGGATTATTCTTTTTTTGTTAGATAGGGTATACCTCAAGGGTGGTCCCATGTCAAGGAAGTCAGGATCTGATGATGGAATCCTGAAAAAATTGAGAGAAACCCTCGAAAATTGTAGGAACGAATAGTGTTTCTGTTTACTTTTCATTACTTTATCAGGTATTGCGTTTAGAAATCATCATCATTTTTCATCATCATCATGATGATGATGAAATAAAAAACCATAAAATAAAATCTTTTTAACAAAAAATTAAACCGACGAAAAGAACTAAAAAGCAAAAAACAAATAAACCTTAAGTCTTTTAAGTATTGAGCTTATTTACATAAACTATCTAATTTTATAAAAACTTATTTTGAGTCGGCGCCATACAACAAACTGATTAATTATCAAAATTTTATTTGGCGCCGACTCAAAATAACTTTATATAAAATTAGATAGTTTATGTAAATAAGCTCAATACTTAAAAGACTTAAGGTTTATTTGTTTTTTGCTTTTTAGTTCTTTTCGTCGGTTTAATTTTTTGTTAAAAAGATTTTGATACAATTTGTTCAATCCATCCGGGTGTCCCAAAGACACGTCACACGTTTTTTATGTCATTATACAAATTTTAGTATATTTCAATATACCTACATAGGAATCAAGATCCATATAGGCAAACCCGCAGACATAATCTAGGTTCGTAAAAATTGTGAGTCGCATAATTAATTTTATTAAATTTTATTTCGTTTCGCCGTCCAAATGGAACAAAACGTAATAACTGAAAATTATAAAAATGTGAACAATTGCCTCGAAGTACGTACAAAGGTACTGTTGAGCAACTCCGCAGGTCCCACTGCCGCGCTCCATAATTAAATACCTCAAGGCACTCATAATTCTCATTCTGCAATGTCGACTTCATTTACGCTGACAATTTCTTACAAATAGAGTAAACGAGAGAGGCGGAACACGAAAGCTATTTCTCAAGACCTTGAATCACTTTTAAAGAGCTCGGATGTTTGTTAGAACTCTGACTAGCTGAACTTAGAGATGGGTAATTTCTAATTTGCTACTCAGTCACATATTTCGTAAACATGCAGATGTTTTCTCAAAATAGCTCAAACATTAATTTTCTAACTCCTCCATAAATCATCTGTTCTGACTTCCAGTTTGATGTCATATCTACAGAACGACTGTATTGTATAGCTTTTGTTCTAGACATATCACTGGTTGCGGGTAGTTGAACACATAAAATGGAGATGTTCAGCTTTTGGGCTGAGAGTCCGGCTACATATTATACAAGTGCGTCGCCCAATATCAAATCCCAGAGTGTATTCTTAAGGTTTAATAACAAGTATGCTATTCTTTTGAGAGCAGTTATCAGTAATATTTGATGGGTCTTTCGTTGTTGTTAACATAAACTAGAAAACATTTGTCAATGCTTAAACTCTAAATTTCTTTTTGAAGGCGGATGGATTGCCTTCGTAAAATGATATATTTTAATAAAATTATTTAGAATATAATTTCATTACCTATTTTGGTTTTCAAAAGTCACTTGTCAAGAGGAGTACTAATATTTTTTGACTCAAAAAATAATGAAAAATTTATTTTAAATAAAATAGGTACCAATGTTCCTAGTTATTATTATATTATCTTATGGCACCTTTAATCTTAAACTGAATTTATTCTAAATTTACGTTCTTCTAGTTTTTAACAAAACTTTTAAATTAACTTCGTCAGTAGAATACGTACAATCCCACAGCCGACTCGATATAATGAAAATGACAGAGATAAAAGATCGTTGTTCTCTTTTTGATTACCTCGCGCGTACATTGACGTACATGTCGATACCGGTAAGTGAGCTAATTCAGTAATGAGCCATTCAAGACCTCTACATAATAAAAGAAGTTAAATAAAACTAAATAATTTGTTACTTAGAATTAAAATTAAGAAAGTATTAATTAGGAATATTTCAACGATTTTACAAGATAATTTTAATATAAAACTGCATCTTCACACACTTTTCCTTTATAAAAATACTAACCCGTGGTACTTTACTAACTTTTAAACTTTCGCAGTCCATGATATAATTATGTATTTATACAGGAATTATATAAGCAGTCGGATAAACACCTAAATAAGAACAAATCGGTTGGCTTACAAAATAGGGACACTGTTAGTACCTATAGTAAGTACCGGTACATGGCGAAACAAAAACATTAAAAATATCGAATATGTGACTTTCATTTAATATAAATAACAAAAGTTTCCGAGCTTCCAATTACAGTTAACAGTTCCAGCGGAAACAGCACCGCACCGCACCCATTTTTATAGGGAATATCGGATGCAAACCAAAGCCACCCATACTCCTAATATGTATGAATTACTTACACAAACAGCATTAGATTTAGGCATTTTAGATTAGTGTCAACTTTAATTACTGTACTGCCTCTTTTCATTTTGCTTTGCTGAATATTCTGTGAATACTGATTTATGTGTTCAACAAAACACAAACTATAAACACTACATTTAGAAGTCATCAGCATAAAGGGAACTTATCAATTTATTACTATAACTATTACAACGGACAGAGCTTAAAAACTCCTGAGATAACAATATTAACCTTCCCCTAGGTACACAAATCGTCTAAGCGTTTAATCCGACCAACGCCGTTCCAACGTAGCGTCTAGATCAGCAATAATTGTGCGTACGTCTGATATTATCGGATGCTGCGCCAATTAGTGAGAGCTGACGGAGACGTCTACAAGACGGAGATTAATGTGGAAATGTAGTACTTAGATCTGTCAGATACTTTAGTATGCTCTATCATAAACTATGAAGAAATGTGTTTCACATAAGAGAGTGTAATAAACACTTAAAAAAGTTAAGTTAGGAAATTAAAAATAATTGATCGGGTGCAAACTTAATTGAAAAGACTACAATACATGTGACACTTTTAATATAATAGGTAATATTAATAATACTTGGGTATATTATCTAAATATCTTGTTAATGATATTACAAAAGACCAACCGATAAACTTACTAGTACTTATATGCAATAGTCAAATTATGCAAATTTATCAACGACGCAATAAAACATTTAAAATTCATTCATTTGTGGTCGACGACGTCTGCCGGTTTGGCTTGTTTTGCTCAGCATGAAAGCCGTCGAAGCTGCCGCGGTGCACCTAGCCTATTTATCGGGTACCTATTGGGCTTGGCACCACCACACCTATTTGTCTTCAAACAGACCAGTAGTTAACAAAAAATACATACAGTTGAACATAGACACTCCTTCTTTTTTGAAGTCAGACATTCAACAGTTTGTAGCTATGTTTGTGTGTACCTATTATATCAAACGAAAACGTATTGATATGCTTGTTACTGTTTAATTCTATGAAATATGATTTTAATTTCGAATATGTAAACTACATATACATATGCTCTTGAATTTCATAAAAAAAAAATATTTTATGTTTTCAACAAGAGATCCTGACACCTACTAGACATTCCATTTCATACGTGAATGGTAGGTATTCAATTTCACTCTTCAAAATATCTAACGCCCTAAAATACCTTCTCAAAATTCGTAATGAGCTCTTGCTCTATACTTATATTCTAAAATATGTGAAGGCCTCACTCTGGGCATTGCTACTTTTCAACATCACAAAGGGAACATACTATTACCACTGTTGTTCTCCTGTTCCGTATAATAAAGTGGCTGTTTGTAAACACTAACTAACCCTTGATTTCGATGACGCCTTTGAAGTCAGAATTGTAATACTTCTAAACATTGTAATACAAAAACAACATTACTCATAGCTTGTACTTTGGATTCGAGGCCACGGATAAACCTACTTTAACATTTTTTTATGGTTAATAGATACACAATGCTAATAGATTGACTATTCATGCATCTAAGTTATTTCCACCACACATATGCACCACCGCCACGCTTTTATTCACGCTTTTCATTCGTTTATCTTGTTAAAACGATTTCTAACACACTATCAACAAAATACTTGTACAAATTTTCCATAAATTTACATACATTTAATTATATTCGACACCCTATTATACCTACTACACACCGTTCAATCACAGACATGGACCTAATTAGTGGTAAATCGTGCATACCCCGTGATGGGGGTTTAGCTGAGCTTAACGGGGGTGGTTGCGTGACCGAAGCTATAAACACTAGATTAGCATATCTATCGCTTGCAGTACTGCACCAGTATATTAATCGTTTCGTATTAAACTGCACCGAAAATAACACTTAAATACTGTTATTGCCGCGTCTAAAGAATGTTAACTGCAAGTTTTGTACGTTCGCATGGCGCAGTTAAAAAAAAGCACGATATAATGCGACATGACACGTAGGCATATTGTATAATCTAAATATGTATTTCCGTGTTTTAGAACCCAAAGTGTCCAATAAATATCTTAACATGAAACAGAAAACCAGCAGTGAAGCAATGCTTGCATTGCTTTTCGCTGAATGATGTTACCGGAGGCCCTAACCCTCCCCCCCTCCACCCCTCTTCCACCCTGCCCCTACTCCCACCTTAAAGGCCGGCAACGCACTTGTGACCCTTGAGTTGCAGATGCCCATGGGCGGCGGTAGTCATGTACCATCAGGTGACCCGTCTGCTTGTATGCCTCCATTACGAAAAAAAAAAATATCAAAACCCAAGTCTCGCAAGTCGCAAAAAGTTGTGAGATCTAATTGTTTCTTCATTTGTTTACTAACAACATTTTAAGAACCTTTGTCTGGCAATGGATTTTAAACTACATATTAAAATTGAATGTAATTTAGAAGTATATCTTGTTACATTTACAGTGGAAAAGCCATGCTTAGGCACGTATAGGCCAGCTCAACCGGAGTGATACCACGGCCTCATAGAAAACGCCAGTGAAGCAATGATTGCATTGCTTTTCACCGAGTGAGGGAGGTTACCGGAGGCCCTAACCCTTCTCTCCCTCCTCCCGTCCCCCTCTTGCACCCTTCTTATACTCCCCCCTTAAAAGCCGGCAACGCACTTGTGACTCTTGAGTTGCAATGCAGAGCTCGCTGGAGCAAGAGATAGGGCTGGGTATGATACTGTTATTAGGATTTAAATTCCACCAATCGGTTCCTGTGTTTGTTTGCCACCTTGGTTGTTTAAAATGTAAAAGTGGTATTAAATTGTGCGTACAATATACATTGGCGTTTGTCTGTTAGTACGGTGCAAGAAGACGTCCAATTTACTGGTTCGCCGGAGTCGGTTAATTATTTTTGGTATTTCTTGTTGTACTTCAGACTTAGAAGAAATGTTGCCTTTCTTTTGTTCCCGTACTGCGATTGTGCTTCTGCGTAGTGAACTGCTCAAGGCAATTGGGAGCCTGACGAATGAAAAAGTTTTCTAATACCTTGTTTATACTTTCATGTTCCTGGATAAACAATCCGATAAGAGTTATTGATAAGAGTAGTTTGACTGTGAGACATGGTCGAAACGTCAGGCAGTTCAGAGGAATATTGATACCCGTTTTTTATTATCGGCATACAAAACATGAGCTCTTAGTGCTGATAGTCTGTAGGTTACTTTAACGGAGAAGAGTTTTCAGCGTTACTGACGATCATGTAGTCGGAGAGCTGGTGAACAATTTAGGGTAGGTTCTTGAGGCACTCCGAAAATTTTTGTAATAGTCCTCCAAAACCCCTGAATAATAAAGTCGAGGTCTGGCTAAAGAGTAGGCGCCCCCTACCAAACCTAGATTTTTTTTTAAAAGGGTTATTTTCTTTATTAAACATATGTTCTTCAGGCATTTCGAAATTTATACATCTTTAATTTAAATATTTAAGGAACTGCAAAATAAAAAGGCAAAACAATTAGACGGGTCTAAATGTTAACCAGATTCTTGCTAAATGTTTTTTTTTTTATTAAAAAAATATTCTTGAGGTACTTTGATATTTTGGGAGATTAACGGTACATAAAAACAAATAATCCCAAAAAGCCAGATCAATATGGTGGATTTTTTTTTATAATTAAATAATAAATTAAAGGAGATTGAATTAAAAAGGATATAAGAAGTAAATAGAATATTTAAAAAAAGTAAAAATTACATCTTATTATAGGCATTCGGGTAAAAGTACATTCACTTGCAAAGCTTTAAACAAACCAGTATCTCACAATATATAGTGTTAATAAAAATCCAATAATACGCTGCGTTATCACGCGGCCCCGCCCGGCGGTGCAAGTTCAGGGTAGACGAGGCTATTTCGGGCCCAGACAGAAAATGGCGGCGGTTTTGTAGGGTGGGGGGTTGCGTGGAATACAGGGGTGAAATGGGAATTGGGATTATACTTGAGGTCAAGGTGATATAATAGTTACTATAAAAATACATAAAAAAAATTAGAACGTGACTGGATTGACAATTGATGAATTCATTGGGTTATTAAACATATTACCTAATAATAAAACTATTTTTTCTCTTAGGAATTAATTTCTTGATTTTTACTAATCAGAGGTAAGAAAGTTCCAATGATGTTAAGTTTTTAAATCTTAAGATAGCAGACAGTCAAATCAATTTTAGAATGACAACTTGTAAATTAAATATTTCCCTAGGTGCGGAATGAAACCACGATTGCTCTATCCGTCAATCTGCTTTCACATTGCAATATTAATTAATATCATTGTTAATCTAAACCAATATTATAATTAGGAAACATGTGTGTGTATGTTTGTAATGTTTTCACATAAAAACTACTGGACCGATTCTGATGAAACTTGCTATGTAGGTAGCTGGAGACCTGGATTAACGCATAGGCTACTTTTTATCCCGACATTCCCACGGGATCGGGATTAACGCAGATGAAACCGCAAGCCGCTGCTAGTCCAAGACAAAATCTATTTGTGTGCCTACGTTCGACGCTGGATTCTTGTATTTTATTTACTCTTCGATTTGTTAGAGGGCTTATCCATCCGTATAAGCGTATCGTTGTATAACCGTATCGGGCTTGTCCATCCGTAATCCGTATAATATCCTTTCCTTCCATTGCCTTCTCTTCTTAACCACTTTTGCCATCTATATACTCTTAATTTTCCCATCTTTAATTCCCAAAGCGCCCGGCTGGCGGCAATAGGCTTGCCCCGTACTACGTGAGTGAGGCCAAATGATAGTTAGCAAAATGTAGTTGATTTATACGCCTCTGCCTACCCCTGGATACACAGGCATGAGTGGTATGTATTTACAAAACCAATGTATTTAGGTATGTTTATCCATTGCTCTAGAACCCATGGTACAAGCTATGCTTAGTTTGAGTCTAGATAGCGCGGTATAATAATGGCACAGAGTATTATTATTTATTAGAATAAAATTAGTGATAAGATTAAAACAATGTTTCATTATTTAAAACATGAAAACATTCACTGAATAGTGAATAGCTTAATTTCATCCATCATTGATGAGTGTGTAGGGGAGCACCGGTATAAAAAAGCCGGTGTAGGTGTAGTGTACGTAAGCCGCGGGTGTGAAGTATTGCACTACAGTTAATTGCACCACGGCTGCGGCTCACACTCGAGGTGCGGTTCACTGCGGTTTTTTATTGTAAAATATATCATGTAAGAGGTATTTATTTTTAAGATGTTCTTTTCTCGTAAATATTTCAGTTTTAAACCAACCTTAATTTTAAGAATTTCGAGCTTTAGAGATAAATAGGAAAACATTGTTTTTTGTCACTGTAATGCCTTTAGAAAAAGTAAGTAGAAAGTGCTAGTGCACAAAATACTGTTACGGTACGGCACTGTACTGTGTTAGTACCGTGTTCTTAATATTAAACTGTATGTATAAGAGTCCGTAGAACAAGTGTTCCAATCCCGCAAAAAAGAAAACTGTTTAAATCTGCTTGTTTTACTGTTAGTAAGTCTCGTATAGGTTGCAATAACATTTGTAATATACAACTAGAATATGATGACGGCACATCATCAATTATTTTACACTATAGGTACGTATTTGATATAACTGAAATTAATGTCTGTGCCAAATAATGATTTAAATCAATTTCAATCAAAACAAAACAACATATAGAACATATTTTCAGTTAGCGTTACACAGAAGAATATTGACTACTACATCAACATTGTAAAAAACACATTAACTTCGGTAGAAACTTACCAAAAAGAAAGCTTTAAGAGTCTCCCCACGCAAACTTCGTTCCTTTATCTTAGTTAAACAAAGTTACTAAACTCCTGTATAATAAATGATTCGGATACTCACTAGTTTAACCACAAAGCTACAGAAGCAAATACCGACTATCATAACACAACTGACGGTGTCTGTAAATAAACGAAGGCTCGCCTTGTTTGGTCATAACATCCCCATATTGTCCTTTCGGTATTTGGCGCTGGTGGATTAATTGGTGGAGTGCCAACATTTGTATATGATGCACTGATATCATGACCCTAGGCCCTTTCGCCACCGGTGTATAATGCTTTTATAAAATTAAGAATGCAGACAATTATTTAAACGGTAAATATGTTTTTGAGCAGTTTGGGGTCAAAACGTTAGGGTGGTTCGAGTGCTTGTTCCGTTTACAAGGAAGTAGCTCTGAGCGACCGATCGACACTGCTCGTGACCAGAAGGCGCGGTTTTCTCTTATACAGAGAATTAGCATTGGCATTCAACGTGGCAATGCTGCCAGCCAACTGGGAACGCTAACAGTAAGCTATGCACGGTTCCCTAAATAGTCCGTATTTTTATTTTAGTATGTATAGTATGTGTATGTAAATATTTTAAAGTTTAAATAAATAAATAGCCACGTTAATTAGTGAGAATGCAGACAGTTATGTATAGCCAAAGCTATTCCCATCGTCTATGGAGCCCTGAAGACGGTCCTTACAAGTATAAATAAACAACAGTACCAAGTAGGTACACGAGAAAACACTAGTAGTCGTGTTTAACGACAGTATCCAGTAGGGGAGATACGAAACCAGTCGGGAGAGCAATTATAACAGGAACCTGTGTATACTGCGTCCTACATATATTATAACAGGAACCTGTGTATACTGCGTCCTACATATATTATAACAGGAACCTGTGTATACTGCGTCCTACATATATTATAACAGGAACCTGTGTATACTGCGTCCTACATATATTATAACAGGAACCTGTGTATACTGCGTCCTACATATATTATAACAGGAACCTGTGTATACTGCGTCCTACATATATTATAACAGGAACCTGTGTATACTGCGTCCTACATATATTATAACAGGAACCTGTGTATACTGCGTCCTACATATATTATAACAGGAACCTGTGTATACTGCGTCCTACATATATTATAACAGGAACCTGTGTATACTGCGTCCTACATATATTATAACAGGAACCTGTGTATACTGCGTCCTACATATATTATAACAGGAACCTGTGTATACTGCGTCCTACATATATTATAACAGGAACCTGTGTATACTGCGTCCTACATAATGTATATTATCTCTTGTCATAATTAGTCTTATTTAGATTTTCTTTGTTATATAAACTCTTGATTTAATAAGGTAAGAGCGACGTGTAACGTGGTTGAATATAACAATTAGTATGCATACCTACGTATTTACGTATCTATCTTAGTTTATAGTTACAACTCTTGGTTGGTAGTTTAATATAGTTTTACTACTGGTTGGAGATTTAAAATTTTGTGATAAATCACCTAATAAGGACTTGTGTCTGTAGCTTTTTTAGCAAGATTTTAGTGAATTAGTATCAAATGGATTAGTATCGTATAGTAGATTCGTATCATATTGTTGGATATTCATAGCAAGTAGTAAAATTGATCTACGCTTGTAAGCTGATTCCCACCGGGTGACAGTACACTAAGTTGTATTGGAATTTCCAAAATCACGATTACAAATCCGATTTCTTAAGACACACCACTACTAGCAATATTTCATGAAAATTAAATGATGTCTAAGAGTTAATCTAAGTTCAATTCTATTGATGAAAACGCAACTTTCTGTCTTTAAACTAAATATATTCTATAATTCGTAAAGCGCATGTCTCGGTGTGAAAGCCTTTGGCGGGTCTGTCGGCGTTTCGCCACAGACACAGCTCGATTGTAATACCGCCCCGGCACCGATAAGCCCCAGCGTTCACAAAATTGTTTTGTATAGCCGAAATAACTAATACTTTATGTATGCTTTCACGGGTTAAAAATATATACCACAATAATTAGGAAAAAAATCTATAAATTACTTAATTGTTTTAGGGTTCTAACGGCACCCTCATAGGATCACTCGTCGCCTCACAATCGTTTTATACACATATTTTTTATAATTTTAAGACTAAAAGTTTAAAGTTTTCTAATATAAATTAAAAATATAAAAGATATACCAAAGACTCAAAAAATCCTATCAATGAATAGAAAAGAGCTGATGATCTTCAAACGGTTGAACAGATTTTCTTGAATTATAGCTAAGAACAATTCCAGACCAGCGACTGACTGACTGTCAACTCGGTCAAGTCACCTTTCAAACAAAATAAAAGTAAATCAAAACCGGTCCATCCGTCTAGGAGCTATAATGCCACAGACAGACAGAAATACACAGATACACATGTTAAACTTATAGCACCCCTCGTTTTTGCGTCGGGGGTTAAAAGTAGATGAAAATTAACCCTTCCCCCCCCCCGACCCCCCCAATTATCTCCGGAAATAGGTACTGAGCCTAAAATTTTGAAAGAAATACAGAAACAGTTATTTACTTATAAATTACAGTTAATCTTATAAGAAGTCTAAATATCACAATATTGCGCGTACCATGTTAGGTTTGTTTAAAAAAACATGGTAGAAAATACTTATTCATCGTACGGGGTACCGTATAATAATTACAGGGTAACGAATAAGTATTTATTTATTCTCGACGCGTTTTTTTTTAACTAGATGGTACTATAACGACGGATCTGATAGCTAACTAGTAATCAATGTTAATAAAATAGTCATTTCTAATGACCATGACATTATTAATAGATTATTGTATTTATAGGCGCGACTATTTCTGGCTTAGAAATCAGATAAGAAAAAAACATATTAGATAGATTTTTACACACTTTCCTATACTTTATCATATATTTTCTTTAACTGTATTCTCAAAGACTCAGAGAAATTGTTAAGCAAAGTAGCAATTACATTTAAGTTGGTAACACTGATTAATACTTTATAAGTTCTTTGAAAGTTTAACATTGGCAACACCATATAAAGAAAATATGTTAGTTGTGCAATTGTGTGTTAGCTCGAAATAAATTTAAATATTTTGGCTAAAGTATCAACTTTCAATAATTACATCTCAACAAAATGTTATGTGCTAAAAAATCATGTAATTTAAATTTGTTTTGAGTAGACATGCTTGAAAAGGAGCGGTCACCACGCACGGAAGGTTCATAGAAGACAAAGGGGAAACTCTGTCCCCACACCGTCACTGTAAATGCACCTAGGATACATTTTCAAGTTCTCATAGGTATAGCAATACGGGATCTCTTACTTATTTAAAGTCATCTCGATGGTACTAATATTATACATTATTTATTTAACATTCAAGGTACAAGCATTTTTTTGCCACCTGAATCTAAAACTTTGAAGGAGTGAGAAGACCATCACTTTTATAGTAGTTGGTATAATTATGTTATCGGGAATTAACGTGTTCACGCATTTAAAACGTATTACATACCTTTGATTTGCCTGACGTTCCGACCAGGTTGCAGACAATGCAATTAACATGGAACCCAAAACTATAAAAGGTTCATGTGGTAGTTTTGTGTTTTCTGCTAGTAAGGAGGGTCAGCAGAGCTTCATGGGAGGTAGGGACAAGGGTTGGCAACACACAACTGATCTGACGATCCTATCAAGCGACCAGTGCGCTCAAGTGCCTTCTTAGCTGCATAAAAAAACTTGACTTAACTTGCTACATCAGTACTTTTTTTTATTCTGCACTACCCCAACGTATACCCCTAAAGTGATAAATGTAGTTACTATCCGCTATTATTTTCAGTGAAGGGGCTGAGTAGCAATATGGGATTCATGCCAGAATAAATCCAACCCCTCGCGGATGTCTGTTGGGGTGAATATATAACCTTTTTCACATTTAATCTTTACAAAAAACCTTTAAAAAACACATTTTTATCAACCTTGCCTCATTACTTTTTTCATATAAGAATCCTAACCCTTAAAGCTATCCGTCTTGGTACGTCTTATAGATAGCAAAAAGCATACATCAAAACTGAGTCCACAAAACTAATATTATCATCTGTTCGAGATTTCTTATATTTTCAATTCAAAACAGTTATATGAAATGAAAATAAATAAGTATCACACAATATATCACTACATATTATTATCAATGGTCTCTCACCGCATCTGTTAGTCTTTCTGTCTATCTGTCCGTCTGCTTGAATGTGATAAACTCTAAAGTACTTAACGAATTATCCGACGGTTTTCACATGTCGTGTTAGAAATATAATCAGGTACTTAGTAAAAAAATAATTCCGCATCTTCGATAGAGACAAACAACAAAAGTTCTATAGAACATGGAATGAATTAAGAAACAGTAATATCATACTTCATTTTTACACGCTTTACATATATCTTCACTATAGCTTCACTTGTATGTTTAACAAAGTAATTTCAGATAAGAAGAAACGAAAATTGAGATTTAACAGCTCATGTAAATTCTCTAAAGTGTTCTGATAAATAAATCAATTGAACCGTAAACCCAATTCCGCAAATACTGAATCAATATACAACTCGTCGTATTCTTGACAAACAAAAATGCGATCAATGTTACGGTTTGCGCGTACCGTGACCTTGTATGTTTTTCAAACGTTTTTAACTGTCAAAACAACAGCCGGTTATAAATGAATCGCACTTATCAACTATTATTGATCGAGGCCGGGACTAAATGATAAACAACACGAAAAATCTTCAGAACACTAAACTAGTATTAAGGGGTTGCGCGCATTGGACGTTCGCATTTTAATTTAGTGCGTGTTTTGGGGAAATCCGACTAGGTTTAGGCTTGATAGGTGCCCTTTTTCAAGGGGTGAAGCGACCTAAACTGATTCAGGTGTGAGTACGGCGTCCGACATCTTCAGGCTTCTCCGAAATACTCACGTGAGTGCAGCTGTATACCTAGAATATTTATAGATAAATAAAGAAGAATCCAAGAGCGTAAGTTAGCTTGTGTGAAGTCATTCTACATCTGAACTATAAATAAATTTAAAACCTTTGCTTCTGTAATTTTCAGTAACAGTATAATTAGAAGTAAATTTATAAAATTATAAATTTATTTTCCATCAACTTAGGTTCCCAAAAATGCTTTGTATTTGCCGTTATTTCCTTTTTCCTAGCTCCCTAAAAATCAAATAATGTAGACTACAATCAGAACGACAGTGGAGTATCATGAGAAATGCTATAGAATTCAATAGTTTATTCGTAGAATGCAATGTTTATGCAACCTTATTTACGAATAAGGTTAATAGATAGATAGATAAAGAAATAGATAAAATATTTATTTTTTTATCAACGTACTGTCAGTCGGAGCTACAAACACGAGTAAATAGAAGTTTTGTAATGTTTCTTTCAATTGATAAAACGCAGAGATGTAGATTATTTGGTGGTTAAACTTAAATATATTTTTTGTTGATCTACATTCTACTTAATACATTCTAGACAATAAAACGCCTTCACAATACTAAAACGGGGAGACTAACGAATCATTACTCATTTAGCAGCTGTTTAAGAAGGGAGCTGAGAGCCTATTCACTACGAAGATTTGAACAAGAAGTCTTGAAAAGAGTAGTTCTTCTCATTCCGGAGCCTATCGACTGGTGTTATACTTCTACATTAGAGAAGACCAGAGTCAAGTATCACTAAAGAGCTTCTAGTGAGAAAGCCGATGTTGTAATTATTCAAAAGTGCCGAAAATCGCTTGCCATCAGGTGGACCGCGTCTTAGCTACCTTGATTATCTGATAAATAAAATTTTACACGATCCTTTCAATTTCAAAAGCTGACATTTGTGTACTAGAAGGTGACGGCTATATTAAATTACTATTAATCGAATTTCATCCCTTGACCCGTACAAACGGAATCGTCCCTTAAAATCGTCACATATTCCCGGGGCATAAATCTAATAATGACATCACACCCTAACACACTGACGTTAAACCAACAACCTACAGTTACCTGTTCGTAGGGCTGTTCACAACCCTTAGCCTTATGAAGAACATATTCTTATTTGAATAACTTGTAATGTGAGAAAACAATGTCCTAACTGATTTAACAATTGAGAATGTGTTCGAGAGTTCGTTTGTGACGTTTTAATGACTCCTTAACTACTCAACCGATAGTCACGAAATTTTACATCCACGTTATCAGGGGTCAAGAAAATGATATAGTTATATGTTTCTGACAGATGCCTGAATCGAATGTCAAAACCTCCATTAACGCGAGCGAAGCCGCTGGCAAAAGCTGCTGTAAAATAAAGTAAATAAAACAAAATGTTCTAAACAAACACTCCGTTCAATATCTACCAACAACAAACCATTTCATCCTTACCAAATAAGCAACACGACGTAATATCATTTTACGGAATCCCCTTGTACCCTAAAAGAGAATCCTCGAAATTTTACAGTAATAATACCTTTGATAGGCCAGAAGGTGTCGCCGAAAATAAAATCGCCTCGCCATTCGCCGAATTAGTTGTAAAACAAAGTTGTCTGTGACGTCGCCATGGGCCCCGCCAGGTGGCTGGCGTCGGCTCCGTCAATAACAGCTCGCAATCAAATTAATGAAAGTACCTGCTAGTGTTGACAGATGGCCCGATGTCCCGTTACAAAAGCCTCCGTTACTAGTGAAATGGGCCTTTACTTTCTTTTAAGGTAGGGCCCAGCAATAGTTAGTAAGTTCCATGGGGAGGAGGATAAACAGTTTTTGAATCTTTTTTCTCTGATAAAAAAAAATCATAATCAAGGCATGACGTTTTTGAAATGCCCCAAAAACGTGGCAAAATTGTTATTTAGTTACATGTATAAATCGGCAGATACTAATTCTGACAGCTCTACTAAACAAACTAACTTTCCCGTAAAAGACCCCTTACAAGGTAGAAATATATTTAAAAAGGTCGCAACGCTTTTTATCTCAGGAATACATACAACATAAAATATTTTTTTTGGAATCTAAAATACAATCAGTTTGTGGATTGTCCTATTTGGAGTTGTGTGTGTGGTTTACTGGAAAATAGTTTTTTTAAATTATATTATTAAAATCTCCCTCCATAATGAGTAGAGAATAAGATTAAATATTTCATATTTATTTCCCAGTAAACAATTTTACACGTACTGATTTTTATTAATTTTGAAAGAATCCAAATTTTGCAATATTTGATCTCACATCACTAGCACGTTCAAAAAGTAGGGTTGGCAAAAATGTGATATGTATATAACATTTCAACGTTGTCTACTAATTACATGTAAGAACTCGGTACCTGAAACTCATTCACCAACAATATTGTCAAGGCAAAAACATCGGTCTGATTAATTAGCATAATTGGAGGTAAACAGTAAAATAGCCACACTATGGAGCGGTTCATTTCCATTGGTCTTCGCACACAAAACTTCTAACGCAGTAGAATAGTATGAAAAAATGTCATGTCTGCGTGTTTAAAATTTTCTTTTTATGGAAAGACTAAAACAAGTAGAAAATTATTTCTAATCTTAACACGTCATCAAGAAGTCGGTACGTGACTTGGAAAAAATCTTGATCCGTTACCCGTTGACCGAGCCGAGAATGTTTCAATTATCTACCTTATTTTCAGTAACTACGAGTATATATTATAGTGTGGGCTTAGGGGAATATTTTGAACTGTAAAACAAGCTTTACACCCATTCATACAAACGCAAACATTTTATGAAAAACAGGTTTACATTGAGGGCTAAAATACAACAAGGGCTTTAAAATAATGTAGAAGTAGATGTAGGTGACAAGTGTAGTTCGCTTGATCTTGTTATAATCACAGTTATGGTACAAATATTAAGTAATAAACTTTTAAATAGAACCATTAAAACTAGAGCACTACTCAAACCGGCAGCACCAAAGTGAAGTTAAGCCATTTTGTTTTGTTAGTGAGGTTAGAAAGTTTTTTGACACAATGATCTAGACACTCACAGCTCATTCAAAGTCTTCATGTCGAAAATTCCGATGCACGGGAATTTAGGATTGTTATAAACTGGACTTGTAATTTCATTTATTTCCAAAATGCTTACATTTTCTTTGCGCTTTACAATAATGTCAGTAAGTACAATACAAGAGAATTTGGCAGTCCAAATACAAGGTCTCATCATTATAGGTACCACAAATGCTTACGGCTTAAGCGCGATGAATATTTTAAGTTGAGAACTTGGCCAGTTTAGTGTGAATACTTAACGATCCCACAAAACTTTACCTTCGTCATGTTTGTTGTCAAACCACCCAGGGCTCATTGAACAATTCGTACTGTATTTTCAAAGTAAAATTTTTGCAAAATGGAACGGATGTGAACAAATGCACAAAACTATGTTGATAGTCACCCCACCCTACAACGCAAGACGCATTTTTAACACAACACTGCTTTTCATTGGAATAATTTATGACATTCTAATATAATTATGCCCCAGTACCCTGATTTTATCAAAACCTGCGTACGGTTCGGGTATGGGTACCTGTGTAAAGTGAATAACAATAAATACAAACAAAAAAATCTAAAATAATTTTGTTGTGGGACAACCCTGTTGATACTTTCCTAACAGTCGTAACGACTAACTCGATTGTTTCAGCTCACAGCCCAATACTCCCGCTGTCTTTTTAATAATACCGGGATTCGTCGACAACGGCCGAATTTTGCCGAAGTGCTTTTCATTAGTTTAAGGGGTTGCTTGTTCGCTCTCGCGTAATATTTGCGTCTCTCGGCAAACACGGAAAAGTATGCCACAATATTCTGGAAAAGAAAATCTAAGCCACTCAGTTGTACGTTTTATTTTGTATGTTTATCTTGTAATGTCCTAATATTCAAAAAATATTTTTTTGGAGATGGACCGCCGCTATACAAACGGTTACCGACTCTTGTAAACATTCAGAGGACATTCTCTGGTGTCACTTGTCCTTCTCATTGGATTGCAAAAAATGTGTGGTGCTTTTTACTATATTATATATATATACACTTGCGGCGAAATGCAATGGAAGCATTGCTTCACTGCCGGTTTTCTGTGAGGCCGTGGTATCAGAGCGGAGCGGAGTCGAGCCGGCCCATACGTGCCGAGGCATATCTCTCCCACGTTAAGGTGTTTCATTTAACCATTATCTTCCATCGTCACACATTCAAAAGAAGAAAGTACAATGATTTAGACGAAAATATTTTACAAGTTTTAAAGCTACGTAATACGGAACAAGACCTTTGAGTATTTGACCGTTGTCCTGTACCAAACCAAATTACCCAAAAATTCTAAATTAATGAATTTGAATTTTTAAAGTTTTTTTAAGAACAATTTTAAATATTTCGTTGTATGATGTGGTATCCCTGTGGTAAAACGGGAACTCAGCAACGGGATTTGCGAGCCGTGATTATAACCTAAGATCTATCGAGTATTTATTATAAATACTCGATAGATCTTAGGTTATAATCACGGCTTTACAAGACAAACCCTATTAACAAAATAAAAAGTATTGTTGTTAGTTAACCTTTATGTTCAGGTAACAAAAATACCAACCTCATATCACATATTAACTGACGCTTAACTCGGTGTCGGTTCGGAATATTACTTGCCACATTATCACGACATTCCCTGCATTAAACTCTATTAAAAGTTTGTTACAAACTCCTGGCGTTCGTGGAACACTGCAGACACACTTTTAACTAGTACATATATCCTTCAAGTCTATGAAGATAAGAACTCTGCTTTCTATTTGTTGAAACCTATAAGGTGTAGTAGGAACAAACCATTTTATTTCAAATATATTTATCTTATATAAATCTTACAATTGCGGAAAAATAATTTGAAATTTCTATAGCCATACTAAACGGTGTTCCAGACTAGCGCAAGGACAAGGACTTACAAATAATCACTTGGATTGACTGACTATGACACAAAGGACGGTGAATGATCACTGTAGGCTAGAGGTAGACGTAAAACTATAAGTATTTCATTTATAGGAGTCAACAAGTAATGTTCTCACGTTTATGGTAACATATTTTTTGTGAGACAATGATTTTTATAATTTTGCTTTTTTTGTTTGCTACTATGAGTGCATTCAACCCTTTTGTAAGCACAAGAGTAACGTTCTGTTGAGAATGAAATATCTGGCACAAATATTAAGACCGCCTACCCAAATCCGCCACACAATAGAATTTAAACATTCATGAAGAATAATCCTCGGTATACTCAAATTTAACACAAACACTCGCTTAGGAAAGCATTTATTTATCTTTGTTCCTTATTCGTAGTATTCAAGAGTGTGCTCAACTGAAATGTAAATATATGAAATGCCCAGTACTTAAATGTAGCTTTAGTATTAGCTGAGATTAAATACGGTAGCGGACCTGCGGAAACTGTAGATTTTATTCTACCGTGCGAGAATAATTAGAGATATATGCCCGTAAATATTAAAAAAAAAACTAAAGAAATCCGATTAAATCTACCTATACAAGAGTCATATTTTGAAGGCAACCAAGGTGGCAATAACCATTTGTGTATGATAGTAAGGCTTAACAATGCTTACAAACATCCACAACATCGGCACGTTGAAAAAACTACGTATATAATATAAATATTAAACAAAAAACACAACCACCAACAAACATATTCAAACTTAGAAATATGTGTTTGTACTGAGCGGGTATCGAACCAGCGACAGTAAGATCGTAATGAGCTCCAGTTTGGTTCATTGCGTTCTTACTGACTGAAGGCTGATGTTTATAATTTCGCTCTGTGCGTACTACATATAGTAAGAAAGAAAGAAAGAAAATATTTATTTTGCTAGCACACAAAGTTAATACACATTAGTAAAAACAAAAATAAATGCTAATAAGGTTATCATACCTCTTGTGATGCAAAAACGGTCCTTAGCTCAGCATGGTGATATTCTGCTAAGGCCAAAAATGATGTGCACGGGCTATAAGCCACCACTAAGGAACTGGGGTCAATTTTCGGGTCCTGTAAATTGTTTATTGGGTATTTCTGCTAGGAAGTTTGAAAATGTCAGTCCCACAGCAATAAGATCGCTCCCAAATATGCAGGACGAAATAATATAGCTAGATAGTTCTTTAGTATTTAAATAAATTCATAATTAGATGCAGACGTCGTCGGACATATTTGCACATAAAGTTAATTAGTTATTTTCCTTTGCTTTTATAGACCGTAAACTAACTCGTATACCGTTATAAGTTTACAAAAAAGCTAAGTCACAGCATACTTGTACATAACTTCAAATTGATCCATTTGATTTAGCTATTTGCAACTTTTCAACAAACAAACACGCATAGAAAGCGTTAACACAAAAATACTTTAAGTCCCTAAGTAAATAACCAAATGCAGCGTAAATAGTATCGTCATCACCAACGCGTTGTAACCAATTTTCTTGCGACTTTCACCAACTTTTCCAACTGCCTTTCACGATCCCGAGTTCCCGTCCCAACGGGTTCTGCAGACGATTAATTATTAACTAAGGAGCTCTAAGTCCCCTCGCTGTTGGATGATTCCATTGCAACATGGCGGAGCGACCCTTTGTAAGTATTCTGATGATAAATACTAGTAAGGGCTGTACATTCTTCGTTGTTTAAGCAAAAGGTAATCGCTTAAAGAAGTCGCATTATGGCGCATTTACCTGTGTTTAATCTGGCTTTGATTTCATTTAAAACAGTCTTTATTATCGTAAAAGATATACAAGTGATTTCTTAATCACTGTTGTACAAATAAGTTTTAGTTTTTTATAGACTAAATTAGAAGTATTTTTTAAACATTGCACATGATGCCATAATATAAAGATAAACATTTATTTCCAAAAATTGTTTACAAGTTCTTATGGCTAATCATAATCGAACATATTGCAAAACATACTTTACATTTTTAGATACCTAGTACATTATTAGTACACAACTTACGAGTAATAAGAACCTGTTGATGTCAGGTTTTTCAAGGGTTTCCTACACTAGGCTTAGCCTGTCACGTAGGAAAACTCAAAATTATCGATTACCACTAATAGAAATTGACAGTATTCGAACAAAATAATTTAAAATATATTTTTAATAATACTGTAACAAAAGACTACATTGAGAAAATTAAATAACCTAAACATTATGAATATTGTTTTTAGATACTTGTTTAAAAAAATACAATTCTTAACTCGTAACAAGAATGTAGCTACTGATATATTGTGTAGCTATAACCGTGTTTATTCGTATTATAGCAACAAGTATACATTTGAAATAGACCGATGGTAACAAAGAACTGATGATCTTCGAACGGCCGAATAGTTTGCTAAGAACACTCTCGATCAACTCACCTCTCAAACGAAACAAACTAAATCAAAATCAGCATATCAGAGTTTATGGCTATAATTCCACAAACATAAACACAGATACTCATGTTAAACTACGTCACGTACAACATCTCTGTTTTTTGCATTTGGGAGTTAAAAACCGTTTGATAATTACATTTTAAATTAATAAAAGTAAAATCGGATAAATAAATGTATATTCGTCTCTAAGTAATTGTATTTTGTTATTTTAGGATGAGTATCGCGTTATACTCGAATGAAAACAATAAAACCTTTTTTAAGTAGGTTATATTATTATATCTGACCCTAATTTTATGATTGACTAGGCACAGCAAAGAAAATTAGAACTCTGGGAATGTAGCAAAGCCCATTCTTACTAACCATTAGCAAAATTTTACCCTACCAGAATATGCCAACACAGTAAATCAAAAACTTCAGGTTTATAATAAAAAAAAAAGTGTTTTATAAATGAACATTGTTGTTGATTACCTAAAAGCACGAATTGGTGTTTCTATACATTATAAAACAAATATTGTTAAAAAGGGGTTGAAGGGACTTTGTTAAGCTTAAAATAATAAAAAAAATTAACGTGTGTTTCTTTTGTAAACTGAAAAGGTCTGTAAATGTAATTATTGTCAAGGGTGGCTCGGCTTCCGTGCCTATATCGAAATATTGTTCTGATTGATAATGGTTCGGGATTATTTTTGAATCGTTAGTATTGATGAATTAAAGGGGTTGTAATAGGGGAGGGTATTGTTATTTTTACGGGAAGATTATGTTGCTAATGGCCTTGGAATAACTATCTATCTAGTTTTTTATATAAATATTGTGACTAGCACTCAAGTCCCTGTTATGTGTTACCTCTGAAAAAATTGAAATCTGAACAATTTTAAATTCATTCCTGGATTTACCGTTTCATTCACTTCGCTCCTGTTGGCCACCCAGGTGTTCTGCTACCTCTTAACCTTTAACCCCTGCAGTGACACGTCTTTAAAACTTTTAACTGTGAAATTTTTAGTGGCGTGATAGTGGGCCACTAACTTCAAAATAGTTTTGTTTTGTTTTAGGAAAGTCATTTATTTGTTTCCGAGCTCTGTATATATAGTCTTCCTCTTATTACCAACACTTTTTACGTAAACGTTTATAAAAACAGGGTGAGTTTGTATTTAACCTTACGTCTTAATACGTACATTATCTCTTTATTGTCAATAACATTGCAAGTAACCATATAAACCATCATAAGATGGGTAAGTGACTACTGCAACCTGTGGTTCGGTTTGTAAAACCTAAATAAGTCCATATGAAAATTTGTTTCTACACGAGATCCCTGCTTTAAGAGACTCTTTCGTATATTATTGTTAACCCCCGACGCAAAAAGAGGGGTGTTATAAGTTTGACGTGTCTGTGTGTCTGTCTGTGGCATCGTAGCTCCTGAACGAACGGACGATCATCAGCTCTTTTCTAATTGTTGAAGTGATTTTCGAGTCAGGGGTATTTTCAATTTTAAATTTATTTATTAAACCCTTGGTCATATTAGTCAATTAAAATGTAATATTAGCTCTAATCCTGTGCACGAGTGGCGATGATCTTCCCATACGTCATCGTATCATACCAGAGTATCTGGTTCACCATAAATAATAAACACGCTCATAAAAACAGAAACACATAAACTGCGATATATTTTATTTGCTTGTTATTATTTTAAACAAATATGTGTCATATCATAACTTTTGGTATAAATAAACAATTATTGGATGTAAATCAGAATTCAATTTAGATGCCACTGTGCATGCACTGGACAAGGTCACCGTTAACATAGAAGGTGTTGCTGTTTTTCTATGTATTATTTGTATTATTATGTATGTATTTACAAACAAAATATTATCTAAGTATGTTTATCCGTATTTTAAGGTCAAGCTCTACTTGGTTGTGTCTAGAAAGCGATGTGTATAAAGTCTCAGGGTTTTATGATTACTTTTCGCTTTAGTGACGTTATTCCGTTCCCCAATGAGTTTTGGTAAACTTATTCACAACCAGAACACTGCACTATGCAAGTTATATTTATGTAATCTATTATGTTACAAGATCAGATAAGATGTAACATGGCGATCGGTAGAGTAGTTCAGGTGTGAAGCGTAACAAACAAACTCACTTTCGCACTTATAATATTAACTAGCTGACCCGGCAAACTTCGTACCGCCATATTTTATTTCTCTAATCGCAACTAAGGAAATAAAACCCTTCCGGTAAAATCTAATTAGCTAAATTAAAACTAAAATAAAACTAAAGTACTCAATTGAAAAATTCATATTGTTGTACAAAATGACTCGTCCATCAGATGTTAAATCGCAAATAACAGACAAATAATTAGCTGAATTATACGGTATTTCGTTCACTACAAAATAAATTTAATTAATTTTATAGCGTCAACAACACGTGGTAATTATGCTGTTAAAATGTAGCTTATATGACACGTTCGTAGATTTACCATAGCAGCGCCATCTATTGATTACTTACTCAACCCAGTCGAAAGGTATCGACATCTGTTAGAATCATTTGGAGTTAACAGATAATTGTGACTGTCAAATAATAACAGACAAATAATTAGCAATAAATTAAAATTGCGACTATAATTTGAGATTTAAACTATCCTATCTCTCAAGTTGGATCGAACGTTAGGAGTCCATTGAGGACAAACATTGTGACACGAGATTTATATATATTAGAGCTAGAGAAGATTAGGATTCTGGGACATCGGCGCTATTTAATCCCAAACTAAGTATAGTTTGTATTTGTACCATGGGTCATAAAAACAAGGTAAACATACTAAGAGATATATTTTTTGTGGTTCGTGGCTAAGTGGTAACCGACTAGGCTAACACATTACAAAGTTAAGGAATATTACCCAGGTCAGTTTAGGATGGGTGACCAGTTTTAACACATTTTGTGACAGAGAGCACGTTAAGCCGTCGGTCCCGGGTACCATACAAACATCTGTGGCATTCGTTACGGGTAGTGGGAGCCCTAAAAAGTCTGACAACCTGGTCTAACTACAAAACTTCGATATCGCCTAATACTTGTGTTGTGGAGGTCTGATGGCAGTCGCTTCACGTAAAATATCGAAGTTCGGCAGTGTCGTAGTTAGATTAAAAGCCGACCCAAACTTAGTTGGTAAAAGGCGCGGAGGATGATGACATTATATAGAAACACCCAGACCAATTTATGATCATTACACTGAGCGAATCGAAGCAGCGACCTCTGAAATTGCATTTGTAAATTTATTTAAAAATTTACTGTTTACAATTATATGCAAATAATATCCTAGCCATTTATTTAAAAACTTAAATTTACATTTTTACATTTACATTTGGTCTTAAATTAAAAAATTAAAACAAGACCAAATGTTTTCAATGCATTTTCATACTCTTTTTTCCTCTATTACGTTTTATGACAATTTGTTTCCAATTTGTTAACAAAGGCACTGTATTGCTCTGGTCATTTCATCAGCTTCCTCTCCTAAAATAGTCAACAATGTACAAATACTTTGCGAAACTCTTTCTGGTAACAGCATTTTTAAGGTTTTAAAATTGCCCAATAACTTCTTATAAACTTTCATTACTTAATTTAGAAGTAATTTATTTGTATATCAAGTGCTTAAAGGTAACGATGTTGATTTAAGCGAAAAAAAAGCAAAAATAATTATTTCTTCAACAAATCTTAGGTAGGCATCAAGATATTTTATTTATCTTGTACATTTTAAAAGGCAGCAGTCAAGATTCATGGTCTAGATATGACTTAAGTGGTCTGGTTTCAAAGAATTGCACAAAGTCTGAAAAATTGGGTCGGAAAATTATAATGAGTTGTTTTCTGTTAAAAGGAAAGGTAAAGATTTTGTTGAGAGATGCGACAGTTATTGTAAGACGCCAGTCTTAATGTTTACGATAATTATATTATTAACTTTAATGTTAGTTTTGCAACAAGAGTAATAATAATTAACTTTAAAAAAGCAACAGTAGATAAAGTAGTAGCAGATTGTAATTATCACACACTCGATTCTTTTGTGTTTGTCGTTTATTGTGTTCAATTTCAGTACTCGGTTTTGAAATATTTAGCTAACGAAAATCTACACGTCATAACAAAACCCATACCACACTATAACCATACGATACACCAACGTTGGCAATCGAATCACTAAGAGTAAGTGGTATATCCGAACATTGAGAGCCACGTAGTATCTATCAATCTCGGATAGTTTTGGTACATTGAGAGCCACGTAGTATCTATCAATCTCGGATAGTTTTGGTACATTGAGAGCCACGTAGTATCTATCAATCTCGGATAGTTTTGGTACATTGAGAGCCACGTAGTATCTATCAATCTCGGATAGTTTTGGTACATTGAGAGCCACGTAGTATCTATCAATCTCGGATAGTTTTGGTACATTGAGAGCCACGTAGTATCTATCAATCTCGGATAGTTTTGGTACATTGAGAGCCACGTAGTATCTATCAATCTCGGATAGTTTTGGTACATTGAGAGCCACGTAGTATCTATCAATCTCGGATAGTTTTGGTACATTGAGAGCCACGTAGTATTTATCAATCTCGGATAGTTTTGGTAAATTTTATCAAACCAATGCTAGTTTCTGTAAAATACACTATTGCACAACATTGCACAAAATGTGGGTGTTTAATCACCTCTGCCTACCTCTTTGCGATCGAGGAGTAAGCGTATGTATGCATGGTACTTATATTTGCTAAACTTTCGGCGTATATTTGATAAATAAAGCAGTGTTAATTAAGTCATAAATTACTTTTCCTATATCTATACCTACTTACTACCTATTTTTCTTTTTAAAACAACTTTCGTTTACCGTAAACAGAAAACAATAATGAAATATGTGTAGTTTGATATTTCTAGAACTGCTAACATAGGAGGCAAATGTCAGCACCACGTTTCATCTTATAGTAGATTTCACAAAGAAAACTGATTTATTGTTTTCCACATTTTATAAATTACTAACTGCGCCCTGCGGTTTCATCCGTGTAAGTCCCATTCTGTGGAAATGTCGGAATAAAAAGTAGCCTATGTGTTAATCCAGTTTTTCAGCTATCTACGGGTTAGGTCAGTAGTTTTTGATACATCCTCACAAACTTTCACGTTTATAGTACTAGTAGGATTCAATATTATTTGTGTATGAACTTTTACTTTTAACAGTATTTATACACTTGTAGAGAGATACAATCAGTGCTTTTGGAAGTTCTCATTCAACAATAGATTATTCTCGTTCGTTTAAAAATCGGTTTCAAACGCGTGGGGCAAGTATTTCGGATGTTTATGCCGCTATTCAGTCGTCGGGCGGCCGGTCCACCTAATTCAGTAGAATAATAAAACTAAAAATGCTGTAAAAACAGGTTACGATGCATGCTTTATGATCGTCACGACATAGTGGCAGCTAGATTTATTAACACAGCATTGTGTTTATATAAACATTATGATTTAAAAGCTCTCTGAAAGTTTGGCAAGCATATTGTAAAAGAGAACAAAGAATCACAAAAGTACTTATGATATATTCATTTAAAGAGCTCACATTCACTATAAGAATATAAAAACCAGATCTACAATGTCTGTTTTTATAATTTCTCATGGGAACAACTTGCCATGGTTTTAACTGTGGTGGCTGTAGAAGGAGCTTTACACATAAGTACATATAATATATATATCGTCACACTATACGTAACTACACACATTGGACATTAATTGCACGACATACCTAGATTTTCAATGCTCTCAAAACTAAATTCTTCAGGAGCCCTAACATGTACGTGGCGAAAAAGAACTAAGAACCCATTGCTAAATTAATAAACTTGTAAGACTTGGTACTTTCAAATACATTTTTAATACGACATGATGATGAGTTGTTGCTAATCTGTTATGATTATACTGTGGTTTCAGTTATTGGCAGCTATATTCTATAATGCATGTTTGTTTTAAAATTATGGCAGTAGGTACTGCCGCGATATCAAGTTTAGAATTTTTTGACTATTTATTTACAACGAATTCTCAGTGCATTGAGGTAGCTAACATATATAAAAAAAGAAAAAGGGGACTTGAAGGCTATAAAAAGTTATGGGCTTGGTGCATTTATAGTCTACATTGTATATCTAGCGAATCTGGAAGTACCTGAGTATATTTATTTAAAATAAAGTGCAAGCATTATATTTCTTTCTATGATATCTACAGCAAAAGGGGCTTCTTTAGGGTATAGAGAACACTCGTTAATTGGTTTAATGTCTCGGTTGATTTTATTTTGCGTAGGACATGTTACAATAGGGACTCGTGATTGTTAATAAAGGGAAGGAACTTTTTATTTTTCAAGTTCCTATTACATTATTACCAAAGTACCTTTAGAAATGCTTTTCTTTCAAGTTTAATTGGAAGACTTGAAAGTTTTCATTAGACAACATAATGGATTTAAGGACAGGAGAATGACGCTTTAAATAAGAAATATCTTAAGAACAAAGATCCAAACTGACGCAAATGACGTTAGAAAGAAAATTTAGAAAAACTGCCAATAAGGTTCACCAAAGCACTTAGCCCAATGTAATATCAACTTTCTCTCTCGGGAATAAAGCTCAACATTTTATATAACAGTAAGCGTTGGAAAGCTTCTATAAGTAATATCCAGATATAAATATTAGAGGTTATACTAAAATCAAAGGTCGACTGAAACATGGCAGATTGTTTTGCCCTAGAATTATTTAGTTTCTAGATTTGTACGAGTTAAACATCAGACATACAATGTGCTAGATATATTTTTGTTACCATTTTTTTAAACATTAATAATTATACATGGCCATTTAAAGTTGACCAAAACTTGGGTAAAAGGTAATTTAATGGTAGGTTTGGTGGTCATGGGCCGTCTGCTTCCTGGCCTACGACATTATCACCTTCAGGTAATGTAAGACTTACACTTGTTATATGTGCTCTTTCTTTCATTAAAATATTCAGGTTTTTATTTAAATCATATTTTCATTATAAAGAACGTTCTCGGATTAAACAAGCTCCGTATTATTCATTACTACATTGCCAAAGAGGCGTGTTCCAGTTAATGCCAGAAAGTGCAATTAGCAGCCATTAAAAGAAGATACTTTTACATTTATTATAGCGCGTACAATTCAGACTCCACTGTATTATTATCTTTTTCACATATTTTTTAAAGAAAGGCTATCTTTGTGCAGAACTTAAATAGTATACCAACCTACATTTACCTGACAATGGAACACTTACTAAATCACTTACTAGATCACTGTTCTTATAATCAAGGAACGATTCGTTTTGCTTACGAACGGTAAAATTTTCGTTAAAAATTTCAACGAAAAGAATTAAGAAAAAAACTATCCGTTATCCACCCTTTTAGTGATTTAGGTAAGTTTTTCTTTGTCAGATACATTCTGTATAAGCGTGACCAAAAATTTTCAGAGCCGGATTCAAATATTACGCGAATATTTTATTTTTAATTTTACTCTTCAGTACATAATAACAAAAAGATAAAACGACCGATAAAATTTGACACCGCAGTAAATCAACGCGGCCCACAAAATTACCCTCTCCTTTCAGAGGAATAATAATTTGATAACAGAAGCTTTGTTTTACCGGCGCAATATCCATTACCGGTTAATATTCGGTAAAACCTGTAACAATACCGGAGCAAAATCGCAATGGTTTGGGGGATGGGTGAGTGATCGTTACATTAAACATGTTTTATCGCTTGTTATCAGAAGCCCTTTTATAACTGGTCCATGGTACTGGGGTTAAATCAATTAGTATTAGTAATATACATTTATGTATTTAACAGATACAGAGCCTCATTGATTAAAAAAAAATATTGACGTATTGCGTAAACGGCATCGGTAAAGGTATTTAAGTTACCGGTAAAATAAATATAGTTATAGTGACGTTATTATGTATAAGGAAATTACGCAATAATCAAAACAAGTTGTTCTGCGTCAAAGATTACTTACATTACTAGCACTTAATAATACTTACGATTTGTGTTGCGTGGATGTTATCGACATTGTACGTACCTGAAATTAAATAAATTTCATTATTTTCTATTCTGTTATACACTACACTAATGACATATTCACATTTATATACTCAAGATTATGTGTAATATCGTAGATTTTTTTTTAGGTATAATAAGCGTAAATGGTAGAAGAGTTAATAAAGGGGTGGCGGCGTTTACCAAAGAAACGACGAACGGTAGCGGGCCGTATTGCTCTTGGAATCGAGTCGTGGGTGCCACACAAGCATATAGTTTTGGTGGAAGTATTCACAAGAATACTAGTAACGTGTGTCCTATGTTACTAGTAGACTTTTTATGTATTCTTGGACATAATCGGATTCTTTTCATTTCATTTCATAACAAATATTTATATACATATTTGTGTCGCAAAAACAGCCATCAAAATCATTGCACTTATGTTCTAATGAACAATAAATAATCCTATCACACATGGACAAAAATTCATTACTGTAGTCAGACCAGACCAAACATTAAAACTATTGAGAGTCAATTACCAATTAAACATCAAATTCATAACTATTATCATGTCAATAAAACTGACTGTAAACTGCTTTCCTCCTTTCCCAGATCAAGTCTCTTTTGTACTTTAATATCTTAAGTGGCATGAGTTACGTTAATCTACTCAGAATACATATATTAGGTCCATTAAATCGCCCCCACGGACAAAGTATACAATATGAGATGCTACTACACCTTGCTAATAACTCAAAGGCGACAAAGCCGTCACCGGAATAATATTTTTCACTCAAAATAAGGCACCGCCATTTACTTTCTATTCATACTCTTCCGTTCAAAGATTTTTATTATTTCTCTTAGTTTCTTCGAAGAAACTTAGTGGTACAATCAGTGACAAAAGCAATACTAATAAAGTGTAGGAACCCTAGTACTAACCATAAAATGTTAACTTCATTATGAACCAATACATCAATGACTCTTATTTGCTGACAAGCAGCGCTTATCCAATCATATTCATTATTTTCCTCAAAATATAGGATAAAATTTCATAATAGCTTGGTTTATTGGTCGAGTATTAAAGAAAGCAAACAGAGGTTTTTTATCGAATCTTAAAGATATGCACTCAACGTACTAAAACCATACTAATGTGAGTGAGTTCATTTAGACCGTATTGGCTCATAGAAAGAAGTACGTACCTATGTAGCAGACACACTAATGACACTAGTTTAAAAAATAAATGGATCATAAATATCTGGTAAAAAAAAAATACAAACAAAATAACTAGGTAAATTTTCTAAGAGGCAAAGCACATCTAACAAATTAAATATGTACTTGACAACAAAGCGATACTAAATAGTATCATTCGCTTTAAATATCACATAATGGTGCCGATTCTATTGCACACTCACTTACTCACTCACTACTAAAAATACAGAGCAAAAGAGATTGCATTCAACGGATAGAGGCTCTTGCTACTTAGTAATAAAGTTTATTTAAGCGTGTCAGTGTTTAGTCGACAAATAAATTACTTATTTAGATAGCGACATATGCTACCCACTTATGGCTTTTGTTTGCCCAGCAATATGGCAAATACCAAAAAAAAAACCCCTTTTTGTAACTAAATTATTGCTTTTACTAAAAAGGTCGTAAAACTACGAAGTTTAAACGATACGAAGTCAATAAAAATAAAATCCTCTCCATCGAGGCTTGAATTCTTAACATCCTTCTCATTTTTCTCTCAGTATTTAAGCGAAGTGGCGGGCGATAGCGTGCTGTTTAAGGCGTTGGGCTTGGGACCAAAAGTACACCTTCCCTATCCTATCCCACTCCTAATAAAAACATGGTTAGAGTATTTGGAGAGATATAATACTTAATCATTTTGTAAGTTTTCACTTCCGCTGCTGACTGTACCAGGGTTTTTATGGCTTGGAATTCAGAAGTTGGGTAAAGTAATATCTTAGTAGGGGTTCTTATTATTTCCTTCAAATATTTTTAAAGTGTGTTAGGTACTCGTAACCGAATTAATTAATGAAATGAAATGTTAGGTGTAAAAATGCGATAATCAATTCTGCACCTTATAATATAGTTGATGAAAGTCTATCGACTAAATTTCCCGAAGTAATAAGATGACCTAATTAATTATCAACGCAAACATATACCGTTCAGATAATTATGTGACAATATATACATACATACATTACTCACGCCTATATCCCCGAAGGAGTAAGCAGAGGTGTATTAAACACCCACATTTTGCCCAACATAATTTAGTCCCACTCACGTAATAGGGGGCAAGCCGTCCACCTGGCTTTCGGAATTAATAATGGGCAAATTAGGAGTGTATTAATAGGAAAAGGTAGTTTAGAGGGGAAGGTAAGTGAAGAAAAATGATAATACTTATACAGGTGGTTCGGGGAGTGTACTGCTAGAGCAGGCCAGGGTGTAATTTATCTATAATATAATAATAATAATTTATTTTCAAAATGTTTACATTGTCTTTCAACCTTTTACAATTTGAGTAGGAAGAACATAACACATGTTACAAGCATCCAAAGTTGCGGTCGCGCCGCTGTTCTACTGGCTAGACTGCGGAGTAGTCTGTATTCAGGAGAAACAGTGTCAACCCCCAGTTGTTTTATAAAGTGGGTCATTGTGTGCAGCTTTACTATGACTTAGGTAAGTATAATATGTATGTATTTAGTATGTTTATTAGCAGTTTAGTTACCATAGTACATGTTCTGCCAAGATTGGGATCAGACGGCCGTGTGTACCTCACACACGGCCGTCTGATCCCAATCTTACTATTAAGTTTTTTTTTTTTTTGGAATACAAATACAAACGAGCAGACGGGTCACCTGATGGTAAATGACTACCGCCGCCCATGGGCACCTGCAACTCAAGAGTCACAAGTGGGTTACCGGCCTTTAATTTGGGAGTAAGAGAAAGGTGGAAGAGGAGGAGAGGGGGGAAGGGTGGAAGAGGGGGGTAGGTTTAGGGCCTCCGGGAACCTCACTCACTCGGCGAAAAGCAAATTGCTTTACTACCGGTTTTCTGTGAGGCCGTGGTATCACACCGGTCGAGCCGGCCCATACGTGCCGAAGTATGGCTCTAACACTATTAGCTAGTTATTACTATTATCATTATAAATACCACCTTCCTTCGCAACATATATATCCTAAGCCATACGACTCGATTCTCTTATCTAAGTTTTTATTATCTCATATCATCTCTCTCAATAAACATTTTTAAAAGGATCGGCTAAGGGCGATAAGTTATTGTAATCACATTCCATTAGTCGAATTATAGACTTATGATTCTTATCTCATGCTTGCCCGTTTTATATTTACTGATATATAAAATTCAGACAAAATTCACGGCTTGCAACTGTGTACAGTTAATAATTTGTATGTTTACTATAAATATTGATTAATGGAGGCACGGGAGAACGACCTGTTTGTAATCAACTACAGGCCAGAGCTGTGTCAATGTTTTTATAATAAATTGTAATTGCTTGCAGTGCACTTACCGAGTTGGTTAAGCAGACCAACCAGCTCACTGTTTGCTATTGACGAAGTATTGTGGTAAACCTTCTCCCCTTCCTACCAGTGACTATTATATTGTTATAAAATCGCACTACCTCAAAGAAAAATCAATCGCAAGATAATTAATTGCTTCAAAGAAATTTGTATTTTAGTTTTTGTAGTAGTTATGAATTGAAGAGATAATTAATATACTTTTCCGTTTCTATCATTCATATGTAACGAGATTGATGGAACGGCCTTATGGTCTCATGGCCTCAAGAGATACACTGGACTGCACACAACGCAGATAGTGCATGGCACCTATCATGTCATATGATGTGGATGAGCGTAGAAGGTTCTAAAAGTAGATTTAAAAAATGTTTTTATTTATAGCTAACACTTTAAAGACCCTGACTTAAATAAAGATTTATTAGTACAAAGTCATAAAATATTGTGACGGCGTTCGAAGGAAATTTCCTTGTAATGTGGACCTATGACACAGACATATCCATTAATAGACCTAATATTAGACTTAGAACTGCCTGTCGATCGGTAATAAAACCAAAGTAACCGATATACCACATTGTATCAGTAAGTTAAAACCGCAATGGCCAGCTCATATAGTGTGGATATCCCACAACCGCTGGAGAAGAACAACTTCGAGTGGTAAAAAATAAAATCGTAGCAAGGAATGACAAAAGATACGGGACGACGTAGTACAATTTGGTCTTTGAAAAGGGGCCGATATCAGTCAGTGAATGTCCCATTTCAGAAATGTAGTGATGATAATAAAAGACTTCTAGTCTACAACATACTGTTCACTTTAAACTAGAACACTGTTGCGACACTGAGAACAATCATTAATGAACTGTTTTGTGAGCTGTAGTAGACCCTTACTTTGATGCAGCTCAGTTTGATGCTTTAATATAGTTAGCACGACGTGGGACACTAATGGCACTTGAGTATAGTTTTATGTGTACCACACATCATTAACGGGCTGTTTCTATTTCAGCAGAGGGATTAACACACGCGTTAGGTGTCTTTAGAATACCACGGGGTCTAGAAAGAAGACGGAGAAAGATTACCAAGACTCTTTTTTTTGTAAATACTTACTGATACATATTACATACAGATTATTATACTAAGAAAAACCCGATTCAATGCAAATCGACGTGACATGATACAAATTAAAGTATAGTCATTGGTGAAAAAGTACGTGTGTGTACATATTTGATAAGATAGAGACATGTAATATAAAACTTCCTTTAATGAAAAAGTACGTGTGTGTACATATTTGATAAGATAGAGACATGTAATATAAAACTTCCTTTAATGAAAAAGTACGTGTGTGTACATATTTGATAAGATAGAGACATGTAATATAAAACTTCCTTTAATGAAAAAGTACGTGTGTGTACATATTTGATAAGATAGAGACATGTAATATAAAACTTCCTTTAATGAAAAAGTACGTGTGTGTACATATTTGATAAGATAGAGACATGTAATATAAAACTTCCTTTAATGAAAAAGTACGTGTGTGTACATATTTGATAAGATAGAGACATGTAATATAAAACTTCCTTTAATGAAAAAGTACGTGTGTGTACATATTTGATAAGATAGAGACATGTAATATAAAACTTCCTTTAATGAAAAAGTACGTGTGTGTACATATTTGATAAGATAGAGACATGTAATATAAAACTTCCTTTAATGAAAAAGTACGTGTGTGTACATATTTGATAAGATAGAGACATGTAATATAAAACTTCCTTTAATGAAAAAGTACGTGTGTGTACATATTTGATAAGATAGAGACATGTAATATAAAACTTCCTTTAATGAAAAAGTACGTGTGTGTACATATTTGATAAGATAGAGACATGTAATATAAAACTTCCTTTAATGAAAAAGTACGTGTGTGTACATATTTGATAAGATAGAGACATGTAATATAAAACTTCCTTTAATGAAAAAGTACGTGTGTGTACATATTTGATAAGATAGAGACATGTAATATAAAACTTCCTTTAATGAAAAAGTACGTGTGTGTACATATTTGATAAGATAGAGACATGTAATATAAAACTTCCTTTAATGAAAAAGTACGTGTGTGTACATATTTGATAAGATAGAGACATGTAATATAAAACTTCCTTTAATGAAAAAGTAAGTAAGTAACATACATATATGGAATATTCTTCTAGAGCTAGACAGAAAATTATCTTCTAATAACCAATATCAGATTATACATAAAGTATGTTATATATACTATTTACATGTAAATAATTATATTGCAAAAAATATATCAGATAAACAAATTACTTGTTTCTGAAACTCAAACTATGTTTACTTTTCTATTCTATTTGTTTCTTATTGTTAGATATTTTACTTGAATTCTGCTGTAAGATTAATCAAAATCGCTTTAGCCAAACTTTATAATCAGCCGGCTTTCCATTGTAACCTACTTCAGGGCACAGCGAACACTTTAGAAGCGAATGTTAAATTATTTTAGACTTAGTAATACTGGAAGTAACTCTGAAGCACGTGCTACGAAACTAAAGGCATACCTACTCAGTCCAAAATTTCAATCGCTCTTGTTGTTGAGACTAAAACCATCCCCATTTGCCATTATGACTGTTGCTATTGCTGCCTGAATCAACAGAAATTAGTCACAAATGAAGCTGGGAACGCCAATCGATACTCGGTCCGAAAATCGATTACTCTAGGAGGACAGATAAGTTTCGAATTGTAGCTGAATCTTTAGTGATTGAATCTCTGATTGCATTAAATATTATGTATTTCATTAGATTCTAAAACTGCACCACAGAGCTTCCATTTAAAGTCTTAAAACGCTAAAATTATTATAAACAACAATAGGTTTCATCAAATCCTCTTAGATCAACTAACTAACCTTAAATTACAAAATATAATCCTCTCATTTTAACGCTCTTACCCGATGCTTTCCGATTTCGTTTGCACGCGGCAGATGGTGTAACGATCGCCTACAGCTACGTAATATTAGATTATTATTATTTTCTCATCTAGCGAGTGTTATCAAAGTGTAACGATATCAAAACGAGAGTCTGTTTCCAGCTTCGCTAAAGCTGAGAGTGTCTAATGCAGTTATAATTTTTAATGTAGCCATTTTTTCTTCATTGTACTTATACGATAATTAAAATATTGTTTATGGCTTTATTTAAGTGTGGAGAAACGTATTGATAATTATTACGCCTGTTATGTATTTTTCTATACGTTATTATTCTATCAAACCAAATCAAATTCAATCAAAATTATTTGTTTCAACTAAACAATTATGGGTATTTTTGAATTGTCAGGAGTAGTAGTCAGTCAGACTAAGTCAGTCGTGAAGCTAGTGAAGCTAGAGATTACTGGATCTACAAATTGGAACAGGCATCCAATTCGTAGATCCAGTAATCTCTAATCTCGATAACAACCTAATCGATTTTAGTTTTTGTAGTACTGACTAGTAAATTTCAATATTACCTATATATTATGTTGATGCGTTTTACGATCACGAAGAAACTATGACTTGGCACATCAAAGACACAATTTTTGATAAAGCCTTTACTTCTAAAGGCTGTCGTTTCTGCAACACGAGTACCTTGCCTACTTTGCTGACATTATAATTTGTATTCAGTAACATTGTACACGTCGCGTTGTGCGCAAATCCCTTCAAACAAGTCAAGCAACTAATGTTATGCGCATTAAAACCATTTTAGCTATATTAACTAAATATTTCAAATTAACTTATTGGGAAGTATAACAAACCTACGGACAAAGAATTGACTTCACGTCAGAAGTGAAAACACATACACATATATATATATATATATACACACAGACACATCTATATGCCATCATGAGAATATATGTCATCTAAGCGTGACGGTCACGCGAGTTCAGTGCTTTTTCCCCATACCAAAAGTGCCTGACGTGCCTAAAGAAGTTTTTATTTCCAAAAGTGATGCCATCTACTAGTGACATCATCATAAGTACATACAGATACCGGTATCGCTGGATATTTCGTGTCCTTAATTTTGTCACTACCTATTTACTTAACAAGTTTATTAAAGTAAAGATAACACTTTCACAGACAAATTAGTATTTTGTTTCCACTTTTATTAAACTAATTATATTTTTAAAGTGAAAACTTCTTTAGGCACGTTTGTGCACTTTTGCTATGGAGAAAAAGCAGAGAACTGGTTACCGTTACGATAATAATACATATATAGATCCACTAGAGGGCGCTAATCTAAACATTGAGTTTTGTGAGCTCCTTATTAGGTATATATGTGTGTGTGTATGTGTTTTCACTTCTGATGTGCAGTCCTACGACTGACAGTTTTTTAAAGATTAATTAATAAGGAGCTGACAAAATTCAATGTTTAGATTAGCACCCTCTAGTGGATCTATATATGTATTATTAGCGTGACGGTAACGAGTTCGGTGCTTTTTCCCTATAGCAAAAGTGCACAAACTTTTCACTTCAAAAATATTAAGCACGGTCAGCCGTACGCTTCGAGCTATTGAAGTTCAAATGAAACTGTGTAAACTAAAGTAGAATGAATGTATAAAATAAAAGAACATTCCGCCAAGTTCTAGCAGTTCGCTCGATGCGGTACAAAAGTGCGCTTGGCCGCCGACCAAGTTGCTCGCATTGATACTACAACTTCGCGATGCAGTTCGATAGCCTCTGTCTGTGGGGTGACCATGCGTTACGGATTGTAATACCGAATTGTCACATAATTAATGTATTGGAAGGTAACAATTACAAAAATACTGGCCTGTTGGTCTAGTGGTTAGTGATCCTGACTGCTAAGCCAGAGGTCGTGGGTTCGGTTCCCATCCCGAACAAATAATTGTGTGATGAACATGATCATTTGTTCTGTGTCTGGGTGTAATTTATCTATAATATGTATGTATTTAGAAATATATAAGTTTGTTTATCAGCAGTCTGGTTACACAGTAGACAGCCGTGTGTGAGACGTGTCAAGCTATAAGCTATTGAAAACATAATAACATGACAATAGAATCCGACAGTGTCTAATTAACAACTCTCAATGTCGTACTCATGTGAGATAATTAACTGAAAAATTGAATGCTTATGATGTATGTTATTTCAGCCAATTGCAAAGGCCATATTGTAAATATACAAAGGTTGACTATTTTCGGTGTTATATGCGAAAAGAGTCACTAAGATGTTCTTCAAAGCATGTAAAATTTGTCTCAGGATGATCATACCTGTAAGGTTTCCGATACTGTATAGTAAACAACAACAAAACACACCACATTTGTGTTTATATACACCAATAACAACTCCAAGGTGTTCAAGTGACGATGACTAAGTGTTCCGCCAGTCGCCACCCCCGAATGTCGCGCAAGGCGAGCCGGTCGATGGGTGATAAGATCGCTAACGAGGAAACTTGGGCCGTTACTGTTCCTCTAATGAGCGCCCAAAGCATAGGTCCTTATAGACTTGAACCCACAGCACCATTAGTACGCACAGCTATAGTCCACTGGATGATAAATGAAATTCGAGTATTAATTATTTGTGATTAAGTGTTGGTAATCTTAGAACAGAAAAAAGAATAGAGTGTGCAGTCAATTAAATGGGATTAATATTGGAATAAAGGTTTATTTTTAATGTTTCTAATAACATTTCTCTTACCAATACTTTTTTATTTATTTAACGAAAATGGCTATTCTGGTTGGTACTTATTTCGCATCTTCGATTGCTACTAACTTTATCACCATCTTCATGTGCTTAAAATTGAATCCAAATCTGTTTAGCATGCTGTTTGCATACATGTTTAGCATGCTGTTTGCATACATGTTTAGCATGCTGTTTGCATACATGTTTACATACAAACATGTTGACGAACTTTTAAATTATTTAGATTAGTATGAGAGTTATTAAGCAATTAACTTTTGAAATCTATACTAATATTATAAAGCTGAAGAGTTTGTTTGTTTGGTTGGTTGAGCGAGCTAATCTCAGGAGCTCCTGGTTCGAATTGAAAAGTTATTTGAGTGTTGGATAGCCCATTTATCGAGGAAGGCTATAGGCTATATGACAGCACGCAACCAATAAGAGCGTAGCATCAATGAAGAATGACGGAGAAAATTTACAAACGCAGACGAAGTTGCGCGGGTCAGCTAGTTAATAATAAATGGTAATCCAAAGCATTAATAAAATATGATTCTCCCTGAACTCCCAAGTTTGTCGAAAAAAATTAGAAAAGCTTTTTATAATGAATGTAGGTGTAGGTACTGATAATATAATAACAGTCGTTATGAAATGGGAAGTACATTTTAGGGTATTAAAAGTTAATTATAAGGTAGCACACAATAATTATACTTTTTTCATTAGAAAATAACAGGCATCCATCCAAATAATTGGTCCTTGCACGTTAACATTTTCCCAACACGCAAGTTTTAAAAACGTTCCGCAGTTTTTCAATCGTGAGCCTTGTCTCCCTAGAGCCTCGGAAGACAGAGACTTTACGACTTTTAGATCAGGCGTGGTTATTGTATTATATTGTTATCAGTATTCTGATTTTAATTATGAGTTTAACGTGTGTATCTGTGTATCTGTCTGTAGATTATAGCTCCTAAACGGATAGACCGATTTTGATTTAGTTTTCTCTTGTTTAAAATGTGAATTGATCGAGAATATTCTTAGCTATAATTCAGGCATTGAAGGGGTTTTTTGTGTCGGGGTATTTTAAAATTTCAATTTGTACTTGTTATCGTTCTTTATAATTATGTTGTTTTTTTAATAGAACATAGCCAATTTCACTATGGCCTTATGCTGTTTTACTTTTATTGAGTGATTATTCCGGTTCATAATTGTATGCTTCTATCTTCTACAAACCAGAAGAATAAAACTGTGTTTACAGTTTAATTGGTATATTTTATTTATCTCTTTTCCACACAGTAATTGTGTGAATTACAGATACTCTGAGTGTAATCACTCTGTTAATCGTAAAACTGAAAAAACGATATCTCACTAAGTACTCAATATTTTTTATCAAATTCCTCATGAAGCGTAACGAAAAGCAATAGAAATAAAAAACTTAATATTGCCGAGAAGTGAAACATCCACATGTTTCATTCAAGGCATTCTCAAGAGGTTTGCAAGTCAAACACGCCAATATAATTATACAACTCTGTCGGCAACTTTACTTCAATAATGCCTACAACTCATTAAAGTTAAACATACATTTTGCACCCCACGTAGTCCGTATGGCCTTTCCTCATTGTTGTATCAATCCGCCCCGACCAAGGGATCTGTGGATAACAATCTACACAAAGTTCAAAGCACAAGTCAGCGTATTGCGAACATTTTATTTGCACAGTAACTACTTTCTAAGTATAATGTAATATTAACTAAATCTCCCAATTAAGCACAAAACATTAATTACAAGTACAATTTGTGCGTACTTTTGTTAAGTCTTACTAATATTATAAATGCGAACGTTTGTGAGGATGGGTGGATGGATGTTTGTCACTATTTCACATAAAAACAGCTGAAGAACTCTAGATGAAATATGGCACAGAGATAGACTATAGTCTAGAATAGCACATAATTATATTAGTTTTTATCCCGGAAAAATAACTGTTCCCGTGGAATTCCACACGAACAAAGCCGTGGGCAATAGCTAGTACTACTAATATTATGAAAAGGAAAGTCTGTTAGGATGTATGGATGTCTTTTGCTCTTAAACGCAAAAACTACTGAAACGATTGCGATGAAACTTGGTAAGTATGTAGATAGCTGGACACTTGGATTAACACATAAACTACTTTTTATCCGGATATTCCCACGGCATCGGGACTTCGCAGATAACCGCGGGGCGCAGCTAGTGTTTTATAAAGAGCAGACACTTGAAATAGATAGATGCATATTTACTACTAGCCGTTCCAGCAACTACTCCGCTCCTAAGAAACGCTCGCAGCGTGATGTTAAATAGCCTATAACTTTACTCTACAGTTGGAGATGTGACAACCCTAGTAGTGTTTTTCTAGTACGCGGTGTACGATTGAAGAGCCATCAAAGGCGGGTTGTTCTTATCAACAAACTACCGTGTCATACTTTCTTGAGCAATACAGTGAAGAAAATAAACTACACTAAGGGGATATAGGGGACAAAAAGTTCCGTAAAAACCATTAGCAACCCTACGTAGTAAGTACCCTCCATTGTAAAAGAAAACCAGGAGTGCGATAGTAGTATTGCTGCGAGTAAATTTGGATTTTGTTTCAGTTATTTTAAGGTAAAATCTTGCAGTGCATGAAACAAAACGTAAAAAAAAATCTTTTTCTGCATACGACTGCATAAAAAGGTTTATGTTAATTGTTCATTTTATTCGACGATAAAGTTAGTCAGCTTTACTTGATACCGTTAAATAAAATATTTGCCATTAGGACGTTACATTTATTGTTATTTGTAAAGTACTTATTGACATTGCCATTAGCTTTGTACAAAGAAAACCAAAAAAAAATACTGAAAGCACTTAAAACTAGTCATCCGACTTGAAAGCCAAGCAGAATTGTTGTCGCCACATCAAAACTATTATTAATGTTATTAAAAATAGGGACAAACTATAATAGATGATAACACAGTTCACTATTTAATAAAATAAGTTAATAGATATTATTTTGACTCGTTATACCGGTAACGCAATACGATCGTACGATACGGTCGATTGATAAATATTAACAAATAGTGGGGTTATAAAAGGGTAGGGTTAAAGTTTAGAACTTCACTTGCGTGCAAACAGAGGTACGAACAACTTGGCAGTTACTGTTAGTTTGTGATTTTCATAGTTTATATCAGTGGTTTTAAGACTGTTTCTTACAGAATAACATTTTAACTGCAACATTATTAATGAGAATGTGAATTTGTTTGTTTGTTGATCTTCATGAAATTTTGCTTGCACGTTGTCAACGGTATACAAAAGGACCATTCATCCAGAACAAAAGTCCTGTTCCTGACAAAATCTACCTACAATTAAATGACAACATATACAATTAAATGGCATCATCTACAATTAAATGACAACATATACAATTAAATGGCATCATCTACAATTAAATGACAACATGTACAATTAAATAGCATCATCTACAATTAAATGACAACATGTACAATTAAATGACAACATATACAATTAAATGGCATCATCTACAATTAAATGACAACATGTACAATTAAATAGCATCATCTACAATTAAATGACAACATGTACAATTAAATGACAACATATACAATTAAATGGCATCATCTACAATTAAATGACAACATGTACAATTAAATAGCATCATCTACAATTAAATGACAACATGTACAATTAAATGACAACATATACAATTAAATGGCATCATCTACAATTAAATGGCATCATCTACAATTAAATGACAACATGTACAATTAAATAGCATCATCTACAATTAAATGACAACATATACAATTAAATAGCATCATCTACAATTAAATGACAACATGTACAAATAAATGACAACATATACAATTAAATGGCATCATCTACAATTAAATGACAACATGTACAATTAAATAGCATCATCTACAATTAAATGACAACATGTACAATTAAATGACAACATATACAATTAAATGGCATCATCTACAATTAAATGACAACATGTACAATTAAATAGCATCATCTACAATTAAATGACAACATGTACAATTAAATGACAACATATACAATTAAATGGCATCATCTACAATTAAATGACAACATGCACAATTAAATAGCATCATCTACAATTAAATGACAACATGTACAATTAAATGACAACATATACAATTAAATGGCATCATCTACAATTAAATGGCATCATCTACAATTAAATGACAACATATACAATTAAATGACAACATATACAATTAAATGACAACATATACAATTAAATGGCATCATCTACAATTAAATGACAACATATACAATTAAATGGCATCATCTACAATTAAATGACAACATGTACAATTAAATGGCATCATCTACAATTAAATGACAACATGTACAATTAAATAGCATCATCTACAATTAAATGACAACATATACAATTAAATAGCATCATCTACAATTAAATGACAACATGTACAAATAAATGACAACATATACAATTAAATGGCATCATCTACAATTAAATGACAACATGTACAATTAAATAGCATCATCTACAATTAAATGACAACATGTACAATTAAATGACAACATATACAATTAAATGGCATCATCTACAATTAAATGACAACATGTACAATTAAATAGCATCATCTACAATTAAATGACAACATGTACAATTAAATGACAACATATACAATTAAATGGCATCATCTACAATTAAATGACAACATGTACAATTAAATAGCATCATCTACAATTAAATGACAACATGTACAATTAAATGACAACATATACAATTAAATGGCATCATCTACAATTAAATGGCGTCATCTACAATTAAATGACAACATATACAATTAAATGACAACATATACAATTAAATGACAACATATACAATTAAATGGCATCATCTACAATTAAATGACAACATATACAATTAAATGGCATCATCTACAATTAAATGACAACATATACAATTAAATGACAACATATACAATTAAATGGCATCATCTACAATTAAATGACAACATGTACAATTAAATAGCATCATCTACAATTAAATGACAACATATACAATTAAATGGCATCATCTACAATTAAATGACAACATGTACAAATAAATGACAACATGTACAATTAAATAGCATCATCTACAATTAAATGACAACATGTACAATTAAATAGCATCATCTACAATTAAATGACAACATGTACAATTAAATGACAACATATACAATTAAATAGCATCATCTACAATTAAATGACAACATATACAATTAAATGGCATCATCTACAATTAAATGACAACATATACAATTAAATGGCATCATCTACAATTAAATGACAACATATACAATTAAATGACAACATATACAATTAAATGACAACATATACAATTAAATGGCATCATCTACAATTAAATGACAACATGTACAATTAAATAGCATCATCTACAATTAAATGACAACATGTACAATTAAATGACAACATATACAATTAAATGGCATCATCTACAATTAAATGACAACATATACAATTAAATGGCATCATCTACAATTAAATGACAACATATACAATTAAATGACAACATATACAATTAAATGGCATCATCTACAATTAAATGACAACATATACAATTAAATGGCATCATCTACAATTAAATGACAACATATACAATTAAATGACAACATATACAATTAAATAGCATCATCTACAATTAAATAGCATCATCTACAATTAAATGACAACATATACAATTAAATAGCATCATCTACAATTAAATGACAACATGTACAATTAAATGACAACATATACAATTAAATGGCATCATCTACAATTAAATGACAACATATACAATTAAATGACAACATATACAATTAAATGGCATCATCTACAATTAAATGACAACATATACAATTAAATGACAACATATACAATTAAATGACAACATATACAATTAAATGGCATCATCTACAATTAAATGACAACATATACAATTAAATGACAACATATACAATTAAATGACAACATATACAATTAAATGACAACATATACAATTAAATGGCATCATCTACAATTAAATGACAACATATACAATTAAATGACAACATATACAATTAAATGGCATCATCTACAATTAAATGACAACATATACAATTAAATGACAACATATACAATTAAATGGCATCATCTACAATTAAATGACAACATATACAATTAAATGACAACATATACAATTAAATGACAACATATACAATTAAATGGCATCATCTACAATTAAATGACAACATATACAATTAAATGACAACATATACAATTAAATGACAACATATACAATTAAATGACAACATATACAATTAAATGGCATCATCTACAATTAAATGACAACATATACAATTAAATGACAACATATACAATTAAATGACAACGTATACAATTAAATGACAACATATACAATTAAATGACAACATATACAATTAAATGACAACATATACAATTAAATGGCATCATCTACAATTAAATGACAACATATACAATTAAATGACAACATATACAATTAAATGACAACATATACAATTAAATGGCATCATCTACAATTAAATGACAACATATACAATTAAATGACAACATATACAATTAAATGACAACATATACAATTAAATGGCATCATCTACAATTAAATGACAACATATACAATTAAATGACAACATATACAATTAAATGACAACATATACAATTAAATGGCATCATCTACAATTAAATGACAACATCTACAATTAAATGGCATCATCTACAATTAAATGACAACATCTACAATTAAATGACATCATCTACGACATAAGCGATATATATTTTGTTCTATATAAACCCACATATTTCAAATCTGCCCACTTTGAGCGATTACCCTGACGTCATGAGATCAAATAACATTTTCCACGACAGCACCCGCAGCTGTCCGACGGGCCTTTGCTGTCAAATTATAAGATCAACCTAATCACTACTGCGGTCGGCACAGACAGACACTTGGATCTCGGTAAGATATATAGATATAGTGGCTTAGAGACGTTGACTGGTCCGAGATGACGTTCAATTATCGTTTATGAAATAAACATAACAACATAATGTGTACGTTACCGGATGGCAAGGTAGAATATATATAATGATGAAATTATCAATTCCTATAGGCCTATGGTATAGTATTAGCTTCCGACTTGGAGTAAAAAAATATTTATTGTACTATATATTAATATTATGTAGGGCATAGCAATAATAAGTTTTACGTCTTATTTACGTTTTAAGTAAAAGAACATATGAAATAACAGTCAAGAAGAGTTGCCTGCAAAACATTTTCTAAAGTTTAGTGAAGTTAGAAATAAAAAAATAAATAAACGAGTACTAGCAAAAGTTGGTTTTCACAAATATGGATCGGTCTCCATTCCACTCCCGGCGCGTATCGCTCCACGTATGATTGGGATCGATACTTGGCCCGGGGTCGACGACCCCGCTCCCATACTCTTTGGGTCAATGTTATGACTACTACCCTGGGATAGTTCATTATGTTAACACTTTAAGGTACTTACGACATAGGTTGGCCAAAATCTGTGACGTTATACCTACTTAATTTTAGATACTTTTTTTTATATTATTTTAAAGAAAACTTCTTTCATATATTATTTCATTGAATGTATGGGAAATAAAATACCAATTCAGAATCGAATACAAAACCTCAGCATTGCATTAAAAATGGCTGAGAGAAATAAATTTTATGCAAATGCGGGACATACGAGTAGGTAATTGTAAATGCGGGACATACGAGTAGGTAATTGTAAATGCGGGACATACGAGTAGGTAATTGTAAATGCGGGACATACGAGTAGGTAATTGTAAATGCGGGACATACGAGTAGGTAATTGTAAATGCGGGACATACGAGTAGGTAATTGTAAATGCGGGACATACGAGTAGGTAATTGTAAATGCGGGACATACGAGTAGGTAATTGTAAATGCGGGACATACGAGTAGGTAATTGTAAATGCGGGACATACGAGTAGGTAATTGTAAATGCGGGACATACGAGTAGGTAATTGTAAATGCGGGACATACGAGTAGGTAATTGTAAATGCGGGACATACGAGTAGGTAATTGTAAATGCGGGACATACGAGTAGGTAATTGTAAATGCGGGACATACGAGTAGGTAATTGTAAATGCGGGACATACGAGTAGGTAATTGTAAATGCGGGACATACGAGTAGGTAATTGTAAATGCGGGACATACGAGTAGGTAATTGTAAATGCGGGACATACGAGTAGGTAATTGTAAATGCGGGACATACGAGTAGGTAATTGTAAATAAGCTCATGAAAAGAAAACACTATCATATTTTCCTTTCATATAAACCTCTTTCCTCGAGATTTGTTTGAAAAGGAAACATATTCGCTGTTTGGCACTGAGCAAGATTATATAAAAATATCCTATGAGATGAGTAGGTACAAGGATCGGATGCTGAGCGACTCAACAGGGTACCCCTGAGCGATATACTTATCCATATATGTCATAGTAATATTGCCGAGATGGAAAATGTGTCCATTGAATATCCTATATGAAAACTAGTGATATTCCTCTAGAGATAAATGTTTACGAACATTATAGAAGTGAATGGATACATAATTCGAACTGTGTGTAACGATAAGCTAAGCGATCGTATTAGAGACCAAAGAGAAACAAACAACAACAGGACACTTATAAAACATTAACGACAAATTTGAAACGTGTTAATTTGACTCTATTTCTATAGATAGGCACCCGAATAGACAACTTTTAGATTTATCTTTTACTAGGTATAGCACCTATACTTAGACTGCATCATAGAGCTAAGTTTTGTAGGCAATTTATACATCTTCTCATCTTCTCTTCATAAACACATCAATTATCTACCTCTCATACATACTATCTTGCTTGTATAATAATCCTATATCTTCTTATAGCTATATTTAAAATCAAAAATTCTCTCTGTAATTGCTCAATCTAAATTTCAAATGCCTAACACTTTTACACTCGCTTGTACACACTAGCTACAAAGATCATGCGCTGCCTGCGTGCGCGCGGCCGGCGGCTCGCCAGTACGCATTAGTCTCGCACCACCACAGCCCTCATAATAATTACTTTGAGTTTGTTTACGCGTGCTAGCCTAGCTACCCCTAGTTATCTGTACTGTGCTCTCTAGTATTGTAATAATATATAATATAGATAATAAACTTCAAGGAAAGTGTTAATATAAAAACTTTGTACTGTGTACCTACATAAGAACTAAAAATATATAGTGTGTGAACAGTGACCAAATTTACGGATTTTTTATTTAAACATTTCCTGTAAGTACTATAGTTTTATAAACTTGTATACAAGGGGTCAAAAGCACTCCAACAAAACTAATCTGTGGTTTGGATTCAATGATGTTTTCTCTCTCGGGTTTTTAAAGGTCCGCAAAAAAGTCTTTATCGATATCTACACATTGTTTAAACTATCAGCAATAGATCGTTTAATATACCATCTTCTCCAGTGGATTTATGATAACTTAGTTCAATTGTACACACCCATCTATCATGTGGAAAACCACGGACGTGTCGCTCGCGACTGTACGAGACGCGCGTAAAACATCCGCTGAAACTTCATGGCAACACCTGTTTGCAATGTTTTCATCTTGTGTCTATCACAACAAGCAAGTTTAGATTCTATTAGAATATATGTTAGGTTTGTAATTGAGTGTTTGGTGTAATAGCTGTTTAATGCGTAACAATCCAATATATGCTGGAAGAAGGGGTTGGCGGTATAAAGTTTATGAGGGTTTGATCCGGAGTGGTGCAAAGCATATTTTGATAATTATGTGTACTTAACGGTATTATCATTTTATGACCCAGTGATGCAACGACTATGTACCCCGTAAAATACCCCGGGAATAACGTAATCGTTTGTCCGGAAATGTACGGTTTCTCAGAGGTATGTAGCTCTACTTATATCCATCTCTAATGTAAGAGTTTCTATACAGTGTTTAAGGGAGATCCATGGAGTTATAAATGGCCCTTAAGTACAGCGACCGTTTACCGTCAGTCATACCATGAACCTATTAGGTGTATAAAAACCAGGACTTGGATTGCTATACTCTTTGGCCTATCCGCCCGTTTCCCGTTCCTAGAAATGTACTCTTCCTGAGTTGTTTTGAGCTATGTTATGTTATGAGTTATTTTGAGCTCATCTTCTAATAAAACATTTGACTTAGATACCATTTAAAAACGCTACACATTTATCTCTCAATATCGGTCGTGAACGCAACCTTACCGATTCAAACAAGGTACTTTGTTGTAGCCTCGAGTTTGGGCCGCATAATATCCTTCATAACGGTTCATATCGCTTCAATAACGACCATCTATAAACCAAAACACCTTATATTTAGACCAGCCAAAGGTTTTTTAATTAAGTGTAAGATCCCATTACGCGTATAAAAGTGGTTTTCTTGATAGAATCCATTTACAAATTACAAAACCTCGGGACGTGTATTTTTAGGTTTTATGGTATCCTTTTTCTGTTGATTTTGTAAGTCCTTGTGCAATCTTCAGTAATGGCTTTTTATGACAGTGTGAACAAGATTTTACTAGGAATGAAGAGAAAATAATTTGAAAAATTGGTTGTCTGTAAAGTCGGCTTACGGACGATATTTTACTTGATAACGTCATAAGAAAACATTGATGAAAATGCTAGGCCGATCGTGCCTCGCTCTCGCTTTCACGCTCTGCTCAGGCAGAACGTGACAATGAGTCATGTTTTTTTGTGCGTGCAGCCGGCGTTCATCGATTTATCGTTCGTTATCATTATCACGTCAAAAGACTTTACCTGTGTGCATTTTAGAAATTAGTGACATATATATACATTGCGTTTTGCAATATAACAGATAGAATAGAAGAAATAGACAAAGGTTCTTTTCTGTCAAAAGTAAATATTATTATTATTCTAAACGTTCACCCAGAATTAAAACTATCAAAATATTTGTGTGAAACTAAAATTTATACGCCTGGACAAATAGTTTTAGTAGCGGACGCATCGGATACGCTCAATGCATTCATATTTCATTGGTACTATTATTCTTTCCGGTTCATATGTCAACAGAAACAACACGATGACCAATACCACGTCACGAGCAATTCCTAAAAAATGGCCGCCATTCGACACGGACATAAATCTATTAACTGAGCTATTCCACCGAATGTCAAGACTAACGAATCACACCATCAAATTGATTTCATTTTGTCAGAGCATAACTTTTATTACCTTTACTATTGTTATTCGTTTGTACATTGACTCTCTCTCTCTCTCTGTCTATAGACTTGAAACGTAACTGTGAAGTTGGTAGTAGTATCCACCTCTTTTAAATATGACCAACGCGCGATGGAAGGGAGCCTACATTTAGCACCATTAAATGGTTTTCACAGCTATTCGGCAGTAATAACCTAATTTGATTTCCCCGCAACATGACTAACAACGTGCTTGTACCCCCTAAAGCTCTTTCTAACCGGTCTCAGCCAAATAATTTAAGGTTACCTGGCAAAAAAAGTAAAACTGAAACATAGACAATCATGCGCAATAGTTCTACTTACATGTGAAATCTAAGTACCTACAAACTTTTTACTTACAAACATTTGCATGTTATGCAGTCGTTTCTAATTAGAGTTTCTTGAATTCCATTTCTCTTGGTCCACACAAAGTCTAAATAGACATTAAGAAAAAATGATAGAAACTATTTACGATTCAGTTAAAGAAGTAATAAATACCTGATTCAGGACTATGTCCGAGAGACGGCAGGTCCTGTTGTGAACGACGACGCTGCCTGTACTCCGCCCTATAGTCAGGCCACCTTCCGTACTGAGCTGGAGCGTTCAAGTACTCCTGAGAGGAGAACCTAGATGCCCTTGGAGGAGAGAATCCCATTTGAGTGTAATAATCGTGCCTGAAAACCACATCGGGATGGTTGATCCCACCAGGCACAATCTGACTGCCAAAGTGACCTCTATGACCAAGATACTCGGGCTTCATAGGGGCATCAGTGAGCTCATGCCCGTGAATAGAAGTGGAGCGTTGGGGCCCGTAATCACGCAGTCTGTTGGAGAAGTCTAATCCCATGCGATGAGGAGAGTAGTCAAGCCCACGAGGGCCCATCTCGAAGTGACCATGGGGTCTACTGCTGCTTCGGTAAAAGTGGGGAGAAAACGGGTTCTTGGCGTCTATATGCTGCCTTGTATAACCACTTTCAACCTTAGGCTTTTCATCTTTAAGTGGTTTATCAGACGTCTGGAGCTTTTCGGTACCGTTTTGGGTTTGATGAGACTCTTTCTTCGGAGTATCTTGAGTTCTCATTTTGTGATGAGCAATAGCTTCTGACATTTCTTGAGAAGCTCTCCGATTGAATTCCTGGACTTTTTCAGGTACAAAACCTTGTTGGGGCGGTTGCGACATATTTGGATACTTTTTATAAATACATCAAAATGTACACTTACTAACACTGTATATTATACGTCTACACAAATAGTCTTATATAAAAGTCGTGAATACACAAAGTTAATATATTGAGTATATATTTATTTATATAAAGTGAAGTCAAAGTTATATTTGTGCAATTATATTATAGGAAAACATTCACAACCAAATACACAATCTTAAACAAAAACTGGTTACAGTTAAACTGGTTTTGCTTTGTAATGCGCTCATATATTTTGTAACAATGAGTGGTGTTGCGTTAAATTATACGTTTCGCTCTAAACCATTTCTTTATTATATAGTTTTAGGGTTCATTCCTAAACACAATTAAAGTATGAACACTTCAAAGCTTAGTTTTTGCCGACGAACAAATTTATCGAGTTTAAAAAGTTTAAATTAACAACTTTTAACCCAATCCGAGCGATATTTTGTGTTTTATTAAGAATTTCACAAGCTGGAAACAATGTTTTCTGAATACATTCCATAGAGTACGAATTATACTTATTTGGCACAACAAAAGTAGTTACTAATAAAGATATAAAATACGGTTTTACTGATGTGTATATTCGGGGGCGCTCCAGACACCAAAGGATGGCCCCCGTCGAGTTCGAAACTAGTCAGGCAACCCCGAAATACAAACGGGAGTAAATGCGTGTATCTTTAATTAATATGAATATCACTCAAGAAAGTATTCATTCTACAAATAGTTACATTGAGATTTCTGAACGTAAGCATGTGTATAAAACAGTATGATCCGTGTTCAATGGAGGGAATTAGGGAAAATATATTGTTTTTTTTTTTAATTTAGTCGATTATATTTAGGTGAAACACACAGTAACACACAAGGATAAACGCCTTTATAGGGACCTCAATAGGAAGGGACTTTAAGGGTACATATCCGTGTACCTTTCTTATAAACCTCGACATTTGACACCTTACAGCTTTAAAACTAGATCCTAACTAATAATGTGAGTTAGTTCGTTTGTGTCTCGCCTCAACTACTGAACTGATCATCATATTGCACTCACTTCGTCGGGGCACATTAACACGATGCAATACCTAGTTAAGATATAAAACTAATAATTTTTATACTATTATTGTCATAACTACTGCCTCGTAGTACGGCAATAGTTTTCATATGTCTGTAAATTATTTCCCAGTTAAGTTCGAATTTATAACTGGTTTTCATGTTGAAATTATGAACCTGAAGCCCTGAAATGTGTTGTGGTTAAGAGTAATTAAATATTGAATGGAAGGTTAACAAACACTGACCCAGAATTTTAAATATGATCCCCATATTATAAAATACTTTGTGTGTAATAAATATTAATATAATTTCGACAAAGGGAACGTAAAAAATTAAGTACAACATTTGCATTATTCAATATTATTGATGCACATAATAAAAGCGTTTTCATTCATTTGTGTGACATGACGTGAATGATCCGTAACCTTTTTTAGAGAAATATAAAAAAACACACTTTATGGAAATCTTTGACAAATTCAATTGAATGTCTTAGTTGGGGGATTGTCTAGAATACAAGCAGACTTATTTGCTACAGAAAATCATACATTCTGCTTAATTAACCATTAACTTCAATTGAAGTGCGATACCAGATACAATGTTCTCTATACATCTGATAGCTACGCATACGCTTGACAGCTTGACCTCAACAATGATAAGGACAATCTTGTGTCTTATCTTGATATTTAAATAAACCTTTCTACTTTATAAAATTATCGCTTTCACTTATTTACCCATGCATTTTTTGCAAAATAACGAACAATCACAGCTCATTATCTTCAACAGAGAAACGCGCGCAGCCCCCGCCAAGTTCGTCCATTATTCGTAATTACAGCCCTTGGCAACGTCAAGTACAACTTGGCTGACTTGGCCGTAATTTTGTTTCAACTCTGCTGTAACGTACTTACAGGAGTTGCTGGAGAGTGTTATGAAGTCTGTTTATTGCTGTTGGTAAGTTCGTATCGCGATTATTCTTGTTTAAGAATAAATACAGTATATGTGTTTTTATGGACAAGGGAATAATGTAAACAACAAAAAAAAACTTCTTTCCCTTCTTCTCTTCTGAACTGTAAGTTCAGAAGAGAAGAAGGGAAAGAAGGGAAGGCGAGAGAATAAAGAAAAGGAAGAGATATTGCTTATAGGGATGGATGGGGGAGTGTGAGCAATAACTGGCTGTTAACGGGAAGTTTGAATCATCTAACTAATACCTAATCTAAACTAATATTATAAAGAGGAAACATTTGTGTGTATGTTTGTTAAGTTTTCACACAAAAGATCTGAATCAGATCAGATCAGAATCGGTAGAGTAGCTACCGATTGCTATGAAACTTGGTATATAGATAGCTGGAGACCTGGATTAACGCATAGGCTACATTTTATCCCGCCATTCCCACGGGATCGGGACTTACGCAGGTGGAACCGCGAGGCGCTGCTAGTATAATATAATTCTTGTTAAATAGAGGCGACGGAAGACTGAGTCTTTTTAAAAAGTCTTTGGAGAGGCCTATAGCCAGCAGTGGACGTCGTGTGACTGTGATGATGAACATAAGCTGGCGAAACGTATGTGTCTTATACATCTGATTATCTCTTAAAAAAAAAGACGTTATGTGTCTGTTTATTTAAATCAGCATTGGCAGATCTATCAATTTTTCATCTATCAGTTTCAGTTTTAAATAATTAAGTATTGCTCACTTATATGACTTTGTGAACATTTCAATTCTATAGCTATAGCAAGATTACCAGCTGAATAAACAGAAACCATATAGTGAACTACGTAACTACTGTAACAACGTAATTTGAATTATATTTTACTATTTCAAAGGTACATTATTCCAGATAGACAGGCTTTATATGTATTTATAGGCTAATATAAGTGATGAACTCGGGTAGTTCAAGTCAGTGCGGGCCGCTGCAACTTTATAAATTGATATTGTAATTAACTTGTACGTTCTAACTTTAATGTTTCTCATGCATTTAGTAATTATAATAATAGTGTTTATTGTACACCAGGCATTATAGAGTGATTTGTACAATTGGCGGCCTTATCGCAGAAGGCAATCTCTAACAGGCAACCATAGGATGGAGAGAATACGTCATAGTGATCATTTACCATCGCATTTCAGTCAAACACACGCAGCCGACAGACAGTTAATTGGCTTCTATTAAGCAACACTTGATCAACTTAAACAGCTACAAAGTTTGATTCTCGCGTGGTTTTATTCATCACAGAGAGAATATAAGTACATAATTATTCACATGAATAACTTGCGTGTGACGTAACAGTTATGACGTAAAGGAAGTTAATGTTAGTCGACTTGGTTTATAGCGGGTTGTTTGCCGTGGTTTCGTGTTTTAGTTAATTAAATGAGAGTTTGTTATGTGTCGTTATATGTATAAGTTTTAAGGCTCACTTTAGCAAGCGATGGTTGACATTAATGTTGTAATTTTGTAGTCTTTACCGGCTTTGAAAACATGGTTAAGTAACATTTTCTATTACTACAATATATTTACTCTGTTCCTATGCATTTGTTCGTAATTTCAATACTGTGCCATCAACATTAATGACTTTTTTAACATTTTTGTTGTTATCTCCATTCAAAAGTTGACTAATTATCGCTTATAACTGTAAGATCGCCCATTGTACCCACATTTATAATATTAAGTTTTTTAAATAATCTATCTATGTATCCGGTGTTGAAGGCCGTTGTTTTGCATAGCCGATTATATCATTCTTTACCCGTCACTGTTTAAACTATTTGCTAAGGTTTCTTCTCATATTGAGATTGATGTAAAAAATACAAAACAAAAGAATCGCGTATAGTGGTTAGTGACCCTGACTGCTAAGCCAGAGGTTGTGGGTTCGATTCCCACACAGGAAAAATAATTGTGTGATAAACACCATAATTTGTTCTGTATCTGGGTGTAATTTATCTTAAATATATATGTTTAGAAATATATAAGTTTGTTTATCAGCAGTCTTAGTTAGGAATCAGGCAGCCGTGTGGAAGGCATCTCAAGTTATTATTATTAATATAGAGACTACGATTTTGAACCAAAACACGATACAATTAAAACGTGCACTTGCGACTGCAGCAACTGGCCACAAAGCCACGATAGCCGCGAGCTATCACTCTGGCGAGCGTCCAGCGCGAGATATTAATACTGATCGGAAGTTATTTCCGACACCGTTGACCCACTGATCTGAGCTAGAACTGAACTGGTATTATTCTGGTAGTATTGCTTAGGAAACTACTGGAAATCTTTACCTAATACTATGCATATCTTAAATATGAGACACTAGACAGGCATTCGCAACTGACATCCTAACTAATATTTAAAATATTCATTTGTTTGTTTTGATGGTTTAATTACGTAACTTCTTTGTTTATTCCACTATAACTGCTTAATGCCTAAACAGATTTGGATGTATGGGGTATTGTTAGAGTCCTTACATCATACTGACTACTAATTCTTTGAAAACAAAACTCAATATGTCGTTTTTTATTTTTTTTTGTAGTAATTGACTAAAGCAGCCAGACTCACTTTTAACAATGTCACGTTGTTAGAACATTTTAGATAGATAGATAAAACTTTATTTGTAAACCATTGCTACAGTAGAAGTATCATACATACTTCGTTACTAGTACTATAGCTACCGAAATGAGGGCGTAACTCCTGTACTGGTAAAGTATTCTGTTCTTGTTGTAGACTATATCAAGAAAGCAGTTGAGAAAGCTAAGGCCGTCAACATGAGCGTGTGTTGTTAAAAGTTGTATGTGTATGGCAAAAGAAATAGCATTCAAAAAACAAGGCCATATAAATTCTGCTTCATTCGAAAACACGCATTACTGATATATAATATAAGGCACTTACTTTCATTAAAAACTATATTTCTGATTACAGACAATGATGATGAAAAATAATATCATATGTATACTCACAAGAGTAAAACAATCAACCGAGTATAGTAGTCTCGATTGTAATTTTAACTCTCCTGTGGTAAATTATAACTACGTCACGGCCAGTGCGTCATCAATCACGGTCCAGGTGACCCGACCGTAATCCAATATATTTATTACTCGCACCAGTACATCGTAGTAAGGCTAGTGGCTCACATAATTTATATCAGCGATATTAAATATTTTAAGAACCAATATGAATAACCGACGTGATAAAGAACAACGAATAACGAAGTGATCCTATAAATATTGACTTTCTTTTAAGGGAGGACCCCTAAAATAATAAATGACTAAAGCTACTAATGAGACAAAATGTTTGTTTGTTTTTTTTTATATTTAAGCGTGCTTATCTCCGATTTGAGCAGATCAATTTATTTAAGAAAAGTTTGCAAATAAAATTTTTCCAAGTTGAAACCTTTAGTGGAACCATAAAAATGGTAAACTGCCGGCAAATACGTGAACAGAGAACGACAATTGGTGGCAGTTAATTTAAAGGAGGGGAAGACGCGAGGCTCAGCTACTGTTATGTATACCTACCCTTAAAATTTGCTTTCAACCTCGTCTTGATGACGCGTACCGAAAAAAAATGTGTTTGTGAAATACTCGGTCAATTTCATAGCTATAGCAACCCTTCAGAAGTGTGTAACGAACTTAAAATATAAATTCTGCACACACTTTCAGTGTTAATGTACAGATCGTATTGAGTTAAGCTCCATATTTACGGCAGGATTTACGTTGGGAGTGTTTGCGAGTTAATAATGTTTGTTTAATTGCAACAACAACTATGAACATGAAGGAGGAGGCACTAGCCTAGATCTCTGGCAGATTTTTACAGGTATTATGCTCGATTTTAGGTTACAAAGCTGATTTCTTTCAATATTATAATTATAACTCTAAGGTATTAAGCTCCATATTATATATGCGAAAGTGAAGTTGTTTGTTAGTTTGTCTATTACGCCCTAACTACTAAACCGATCGTCATGACATTTCGCACGTTACAGAATAGGATATATCTTTAATCCTATAAAAGTACTGTTCCCGAGGGATGGAAGAACATATTTATGCAAGCAAAGCCGGGGGCAACAACTAGTATTTAAATAGATTATAATGTTTAAATAATATCATAATTATTTTAAACAAGACATGATCAATTTATTGCAGCTTAAGGAAAAAGGTAAAATATCAAAAATATACGCAAAATGAGTTGGCACTGTTCTGCAAGTCGTTTCAAATGAGTTGGCACTGTTCTGCAAGTCGTTTCAAATGAGTTGGCACTGTTCTGCAAGTCGTTTCAAATGAGTTGGCACTGTTCTGCAAGTCGTTTCAAATGAGTTGGCACTGTTCTGCAAGTCGTTTCAAATTCTGCACGGAGCATTGCCATTTCATTCATTTTTTGTGCTTATTTTGTCTGTTGGAGGGAATTTATATCACATATATAAATTATATCACATATATTTATATCACATATATAAATTATATCACATATATTTATATCACATATATAAATTATATCACATATATTTATATCACATATATAAATTATATCACATATATTTATATCACATATATATAAATTCGGTCCAATACAAACATAAAAGAAATTGGTATATAAATTAAAGTACGGACTCGTGTTGGTTATTAATATAAAATCCCATCTGACATTTAAAGGTTTCAAATTTGACCTTTGATACACATAATAATATAATAAATATTGTGTTTGTCAATTAATGTTTTAGTAACTTTCAGAATGAAGATCAAAGGCTGACATCTTTTACAAACATCATATCTTTAATCGAAAGATTATGGATTTAAAGGCCATATTAATATTAGCCCTATGATATCTGAAAGTTATAGTTTTAAAGCATACTAAATATAAGCACGCTATAGTTTCCAAAAATATAAAACAATTTATATTCCATCAAACTTACTTAAACGTATTCCACATTTTGTAAGGAACATTAAACATAGCTTAAGGGAACGGTTCCTGGTTCATTTGCGCGCGTTTCATACACACTAGTATGACATTATGCTCAGATTTCACTTGACAAGTGACGTAAATGATGCTGAAGCACGGGTACATATTCACATGTAGCGTTATATACTGAGTAATGATGTTTGCACACCACACTACATACGTTATGTACCTAAAGAATAAATGAGACTACGGACTGCTTGATAGTTAGCGGTTATAACAGCTTATAGACTGTAGGATTACAATCTTGCTATCTAATACCTAAAAAGCCTTGATTTGTCCTTTAAAAAATTTTTTTAACTTCACTACGCGCCTTAAACAAATTACCGGGTCTATTATTACACGATTATTATGGATTGTTTTAAAATGTTCCATACATTACATACCACATCAGAGATATAACCAAATAAAAAGGTATAATACAATAAGGAACATTTAAATATCGTTCCTGGTGATAAGGACCAATTTTTTTATGAATTTAATGACCAAATTGTGATAAAGAACAACGTTCACATGTCTCCTGAAGCTGTATAAACATAGCAAAACATGTAAAAAACCGGATAATCGCGAGACGGACCCGCGCTCGAAGAGTTTCATACTATCTTAAAAGATTTAACAAAAATTTAAAATAAATCGTGTTTTTGTATGGTATTTTATTTGTATTGTTTGTTATAACAGCGGCAATAGCTGTCACCCGCTGGCAGACATGCGTACGGAAAGCGGAAGCTTAGTAACAGGGTTCCGTTGGCACACTTTGGGCACGACCCCTAAAAATTTAGATTTCTACATGTAAAAACCGAAAAAATATTTGGGGCCCAATTTTGAAAATACGTAAATACTACATAAAATGTAGGATGCAGGTATTTCCCTATTTGGGTCGAAGCCTATACATGTGCCCCTTTCGTTGTCCCTTTTGAATATATTATAAATTTATTAGGAAATATTGTCCATGGTTTAATTCCGGTTCAAATTCCTGACAAAATAATTTTATTAATACAGTTTACGATATAACCATAAATAAGTTTATAGATATTTGACGACTATGTAGAGTGGCGGTGAAGCTTTCGATGTCAGAGGTCGCGGGTTAGATTCCCACTGTAAAGTTAGATTGTGTAAATATTTGTATGTGTGAATACGTACTATGTACATTGGTCTGGCTCTCTCTAGTATGTTTTTGTGTGCTCTAGAACAAATAGTTCAAGGTTTAGAAGAACATATTTATAAAAAGAAATTCAAATTAAGTTTAACAATCTGGCATTAGAGACATACTGTCACACCCACTCACATATACAGAAACAATAAGGACAAATACATTTACAAATAGGGCTGCCATCCGTCCGGGTTTCCCCGGATTTGTCCTAGTTTAGAGGGCGTAAGGGGAGCGTCCGGACGAGGTTTTCAAAAACTGTTCCGGGCGAGGTTTTCAAAAAGTGTCCGGGTAAAACCCGGACACTCTGTCCCAGGGCACAATAACATTATAACTGTTAGATAAATCGTTACCAAGCTAAAAATTTAAATGAAATAGGCGTTTTTTAAGGTGTCCGGGAAAGAATCTCAATTTCATCCATGTGTCACACAAGCCACATTCACAAATCCCAGATACACTGCCTCATACACACACTAACCTAACATTGTCAAGAAGCGCATAAATCACATTAAACTACACCATCCTTCTGATACAATAGTATTATGTAATTTCAATAGTTCGTATTTAGTCATATTGTTATACCGACCATGGAAGGCGCTGACACCTGTGATACAGTGATTATTTACTAGTTGGTGACAACGTTGTAAACCACTAGGTACTTCTTCGGACTATTGTTTCCAGTATTATTGTGTATCAGTTGTTGTTTCAGCTAAATTTATTTTATTATAATTATTATTTGCTTATTAGGTCTAGATATCGCTGTGTATGATAAGTATCACCCATGCAAACAATACCAGGTATGATATACTGTTCGAGAATATCTGTCAGGAACGAATCAAATCATCCCTAATAAACCATATTATCGCTCCGGAGGGAGCGCTCTTAGACACTCCGAAGGTAAGACTGTCGATGGCCGCCACTAATTAATTATACGTGGATTTTAACGCGTTATATTTTAGAAGCGTGAAATGTATACCTATTTGTGAATAAATTTGTTAGTGCATTCTTGGGCAACCTTTTCCCATTTTAAAGTATTAGATATTCTATGTAATCTAGACAGGGTGCAAGGGTTTGAGACGGGTTTGATGCAAATATCGACCGTAATATAAGAACACGAATGTAGCTAGCTTTTAAATAAATCGAATATTGCAAACAAACAAAATGGTACGTGGTATATACATGTGCTGTAAGAGATAGTAAAACCTCATCACTCATAAAGTAGAAAAGGTAATGTCTCCCCGACATAACCTAAATAACGTTTTTTTGTTTGCAAATAGCGTTTTTTGTTGGGTTACGTTACCTAGTCTTCTAGGGAAATAATAGTTATAACTAGCAGATTTCCAAAATTAACCGAACCAGTGACTTCATAATTTCATGATAAGAAATAAACTTTAACTGCCAGTGAAAATTATATTTTAACGGAAGAGAGCTTTTAAACTAAAGAACATTAAATGTTTTTTTCTTTGACCTAAAATCTATTAGACAACTTAGGTAAAAAATAATTAACAATTAAAAAGAAGACTAGATACGATCTTCTGGAACCTAGTCGTGCTGCTCTAGACGTAGAGGACAATATCATAAAGCACAGAGTAAAATGGAATTTGTAAAACTATAATTCTCAAAAGTCATTATTCGTCGATAAAACTAGTTGTATATAAAGAAAAACACGTTTCATCGTACAGCAATGTTCAACCGTAAATTAGCTCTCTCAAACGCAATAACCCATGTCGTATTATTTATTTTGCGTATGAGCAACACCGTTGGACATTTACGTACTAATACACAAATGATTTACTGTCGCTCACTACATTTAACATCGATAAAACGAGACCGACTGGCAACCGGTGCGGTGCACTGATTCATTCCTCAAACAAACCGATGCTTTCATATTCGAACACGTATTTACACTTAGCGAAATGTTTAATGCAGATTAAATAAAAAAAATTCATTTAAGTGCAGAAAATACACAACCATATTTTTACCCGTATATTGGCAATATCTACAAGATATGTACCAGTACTGTCTTGTTAAATTTTAATTATAAGAAGTTTGATATCGGACTTGTCACATACTCGTATGTAGCGGTCAGCGGGTACTAAATTTTAGATCATTATGCTATAATGAGTGCTATAACCGCTAGCGATCGCTAAGGTGTGGATTATAAAACCACACTACACAATGGTATCGCTAATTTTGTTTATTAATTTTGTAAACTTTATAATAAACCATGTGATAGCTATGCTCTTAAGATATATACGGACACCACATTTGTAATTACGTATGCTACATATAGCAGTGGTAAATGATACACTAATCTATTGAAATCTAATTAGGAGTCACAGATATACACATACATGTCTTGCAAGTACAGTCCCAATAAAGTACACCCTCTTAAAGTTCCTACTTAAAGGCATGATGAAAAGTTACCTTAACAATGTAATAGTTTGAAAATATTTAAGCGATTTAGAGAGCAAACAGTCCGCGGGCGAGTGTTTGCTTCATGCGAAAGTGTGCTACAGGAAATTAAAGAACATATATTTGTGGTATACATGAGGTTTTATGGCGATATATTTCCGTACTGTGACGTACTGCATGTACAGTCTACTATTCAGCCATTTCAATGTTTCTGTCACTGCACAGAAACATTGAAATGGCTTAATAGTAGACTTTAGTAGATTGATAAGATATTGACAATAGTGAGAAAAAGAATTTCATCATGTATTCAAAGAAGTATTTATTAAATTTAAATGAATATGATAAATAAAATGATGCGGACACGTGAGCTCCATCATAGGGCCCAAACAATATTCAAAGAAGTAATGAATCCGAGTTCTTTTTGATGTGTTAAAAAGAAAAGTAAAATAACATATTTATACATCGCATTCGCCATCATCATTTCAGACGCATATCCTTCGGTCGTAGCCCGTACACTGCTGGACACATGCCTCCCTCAATGACTTCCAAGAAGACCGGTTGAAAGCGACCTGCATCTATATATATTGACATTTTCTAACGCTACTTTAATCTAAACTCATATTATAAAGAGGAAACATTTGTGTTTTTGTATGTATGTTTGTAATGTATTCACACAAAAACTACTGAACCGATTGCGATGAAACTTGGTATGTAGATAGCTGGAGACTTGGATTAACGCATAGGCTACTTTTTATACCAACATTCCCACGGTATTGGGACTTACGCGAATGAAACCGCGAGGTGTTGCTGGTGCTACAATATGTTTGTTTCGAAATAAAACTCTTGCATATTTATTTGCATTACAAATTTTAGTTGATTGACATATTTGACTACCAATAACAAAGCACAGTAAAAACTGTAAAAAAGCGTAAATTACGTTCATCAGACCCGTAATCTCAAACTTTTCTACTTCACTTCACACTAAATTATATTTTAAATAATGAGAGTTAGTGTACGTGGAATAATGTTGGAGCCAGGCAGCTGAAAATAACTTGAAATAGTTCTAAAAACTCGGTCTAGTATCACTTGTTTTTTATGAAACGTCTATAAGCGTATCAATTTCCTAATAAAAAAAATCAGTAATATACGATTTACTTTCGTAGTTTTAACACAAAAGTACAGATGTTTTGAATTCAGTTAATATGTACTACGTGTTCCTTGCATTTTGAGGTTGTAATAATATTTTAAAACTTAATAACAGACGACATACAACTTCAACTATTGAAGGTAGAAAATGCATTCCTCAACGAAGAGGAAACATGCAATTGCCTACTGCGGCATTCACACGAATGTACTTCCACAACCCATGCAAGTATAAACGAGTACTATATTATCCAAACCGGTTTAAACATTTATAATATTTTGACCCTAAACCTAAGATATCATACTGATGGATGGATGGATGTTTGTTACTTTTTCACGCAAAAACGGCTGAACGGATCTAGATGAAATTTGGCACAGGAACAGATTATGGTCTAGAATAGCAAATAGGATAGATTTCACCCAAATTCCCACGCGAACGAAATCGCGGGCAACAGCTAGTAGGTCATAAATTAAATTCATCCGTTACTGACGTTAATACCTATTTATAACACACAGTCTTACGATCTGTCTGTCTATCGGTATAACAAAAGTAAGCAGTGGTACATACGCCCTCCTGCTAGTGTATTTACCCTCGGGCGATATTAGTGTATGTCTTTACTTCAATGTTTCATGTAAAATACACCAGAGGCATTAAAATTCACTTTAATATTTAAGTTGAGTACTTAAACCTTGCTCAGTTTAGTGTAGGGCTGTGGAGTTAGGAGAGTAGAGAGTCAGCACTTCGACTAATACATAATAAGGCCCTTCACAGCCAAACGCGCTTTGGGACATTGACGGGGACGTTAGTAGGACAAATCGGAGTATATTATACGAACTATTTCTTGTCGTACGAACAATGAGCAAAAGTTGTAATAGAGTGATATATTATCTTAATTTGTGATTTTAGCTCATTTAAATCCTAATCCTTGGTTGGTTGGTTTTCTTGTTCTTGTCTTTTTTGTTTCTTGATTTTTAAATAAAAAAATTGCACGATTTACAATTTTTTACTTTGTTATTATGAGAAATGGAGGTAATAATACCTGGAAATTTAAACGGCCATAACTTGTAAACAGAACAATAGCTAGTATAAGATATATATGTATATGGATCTATTCCGTAAATAAGAACATATCACCCGCGGAAGTCTCGATGCCGTCTGAAGATCGGGATAAAAAGTAGCCTATGTGTTAATCGAGGTCTCCAGCTATCTACATACCATAAGTTTCATAGTAATCGGTTAAGTAGTTTTTGCGTGAAAGAGTAACATACATCCATACAATCAATACATCCTCACAAATTTTCACGTTTATAATATTAGTAGGATATATATACTTAAATCTAAAATTCTTCATTATTTTGTTGAACAGTAGATATTCAATTTGCGATCTTATAGATGTTATTATAATACACACTTTACTCCAAACGGTATTCGGAAATAAAGTAGAAATTCGTTCTACGCGATCTCGTTTAATAAGAGACAATAGCTTTTATCCCCATCTCGAGCAAAGTCATCGAATTGAGAATCGACCAGTGTTGCAATTTCGGAAGTACAATGCTCCCTATATTTTGTTAAAAGCGTCATGAGCTAACAGTAGATAAAACTCGCAAAAAAAGTACTCAAATACTGTACCTATTTTATGAACCTTTTAAACTTTCATAGTTATTTGTGTTTGATCTAACCGAATTAATTTAAAAAACTGTATCTAAATAAAATACAACTTTTTAATAATGTTTATCAATAAAACAAAGTATCTATACTTCCTGTTTTGGAAGTTTTAACTATTGTCCTCCCCCCCGCCCCTCCCCGTTGTACCCACTGCCGGCATATGCATATTTTCTATTTTTGTTCAGAGATGCACTTTATACATGCGGTCTTTTCTATACATATTTTGACTTGTTAAAAGTCAAAAACCTACCAAAAGCATTCTTGCGTTAAGTTTTTCTCCAAAACACTAAAAAACTCCCTAGATTAAAAGGAAAATATGTAATGCTGGGAACACTTTGGTATCTCGTTTGTATGCAATATCTAGCATGGTACGCGTCGGTGTCATTACTTCGTATAGCGACGTATTATTGCAGCGAGCGAGCGCTTTCACCACCGGTCACGTGGTCACGTGATCGCACCGTCACTGCACGTTATTAAAAAATATAAATTAAATTGGCGCCGAAATTTGATTGACAGAGGTATTATTTTTAATGAGAAATAAGATATTTTCATTGTTGTTTGAAGCTTTAACACGGTTTATTATATTAGCTTGACCTATATCTATCTATAAAGTATTTGAAAAGAAAACACAAGAGTTTCTGTTAGAAAGCGTTAGCAACAAAATAACATTGTAAAACCAAAAATTGTCATATGTATATTATATGGGTGAATATGCACTTATATGTCTGTGTATGAGTGTAAGCGTACTGGGGTAAAAGACAGGACAAAAGGTTAAAGTAATGCGAACTGTTCGTGTATGTACGGTAATTAATATTATATTACCTATAATATGTTATATATAACATGTATTATGTATACCAGGTGTACAATGTATAGTTAAAGGGAGTTGCATCTGCCAACAAATTGTTATGCAGTTTGGCCGAAGTATGATATTTGTGTAACACTTTAATTATGTTGATTAATTTTCTTTTTCATTTCATTTTCATTTCATAAACCTCTGTAATGGAATCTTTCGACCTAGTTTTCACCAACTTCAAGACCATTGATTAACTTGTGACTATTTGTGTTAACTTTGCACGAATCAGAGAAGGATAAGAACAAAAAATAGGAAACTAAATTATAGGTTAAAAAAACAGTAAACGTACGCTTAATTAGCAAACCGAACTAAAAAGTATAAAATATGTATAAATATGAAGAGTTTGTTTTATAGCGATAACAAGTTCACTGGTTCATTGTAATTAAATTAAAAGCATAATTTTCTAAACTGTTTATATATCAAAAACAACTAAGCAAATTATGTATGTTTCCTCTCTGTCAGAACTGTCAACAAGATATAGCGGGTGCATTAACAATAATGACATAATAATGTAAACAATGACACGTGTACGCAAGCGAGGCATGACACGCCCACTAGTGCTGTGACACGAGTTGACACGACACATCTAATAGATTATACGATTGTTGTACACACATGAAAACTTCAATTACGACGATGCCTGACTAAAATACCGCATAGAAAATAGTTAAGTGTGATATGAGTTTTGCTTCAAACTTTTTTGTGTATATCGAAAATTTCCAGATCAGTTGCGCACCAAATTTTCATTTGGACAAGTTCGTCAAATTCCTAAGATAAGTTTGTCATCACTGCTTCTATTTAATTGTTATTCATGAAAACTATAGTCAAAAACTTAAAAAAACAACAAGCTTTAATGGCAGACCGAACTCGATGTTTCGATGATCGAATGTTACTTAAATAGGCTTTAATGGCAGACCGAACTCCATGTTTCGATGATCGAATGTTACTTAAATAGGCTTTAATGGCAGACCGAACTCCATGTTTCGATGATCGAATGTTACTTAAATAGGCTTTAATGGCAGACCGAACTCCATGTTTCGATGATCGAATGTTACTTAAATAGGCTTTAATGGCAGACCGAACTCCATGTTTCGATGATCGAATGTTACTTAAATAGGCTTTAATGGCAGACCGAACTCGATGTTTCGATGATCGAATGTTATTTAACCTCGAAAAGTTTAAGTAACATTTATTTTGATTGCGCATGCGCTGCTGTATTGTGAGACAATAAATGGTTCTTTCTTTTTTTTCTTTTCTACGAGTCGAAAATAATTTTAAAATCTGAAGAGTTTGTTCTATACCGATATAAACTCCACTAATTCATTATAATTAATTAAAAATATTGTAATAAATTTCAAATAAGAGTTAAGTGTTCAACAAAATAATTAATTTTATTGTAAAAAATAGTGAAGTGCTTTTACTATACTTTTATTATAACTCTAAGCTACCAATTAACTGTTTGTAACATTTAATATCAAGCACCCCACGCTTTGTTACAATCAAATTAATTAATAAAGATGCTCTCGTAACCAACGTTCTATGGATTGCATGGGCATAACCTGTAAATAAAAATAGTATTTTTTTTTATCGTGATGATCCTGGTCAGATATTAGGCGAAAGTAAATTAGCAATTATTGTATACTCATCAGTCCTTGATACGTGTGCAAATTTTCAAGTTAATCGTACGTCTTGAAGTTGGTGAAAACCTTGTAAGATTCCGTTACATAGATAGATACGGGTCAAACTAATATAAAGCGTGTAAAAAGGCTTTATTCTCACATCCGTATAATAAACTTATTTAGTTTCAAAGACTAGCACTAGCAAATTATTCCACTGTGGCGGAGACACGTCGAATGACCGGACACAAAGTATACCTAGACTAGATAATTTTTATACAAACGGTCAGGATCAACACAAACTGTAGGTATTCGACGCAATTAGGGTTTCTTTAAATCACTTATAAGTTTATAACTTATAAGGATAATAAATTTGGCTAATATCTTGTTATTCATTAGTGTTCGATATTTTTTGCACTCTTATCGGCACGGGTTCAATTTTTTTTGCACGAAAGGAAATACTCATTAGGATCTATTGATAATTCTTAAGAGTCTTCGTGGACCTTGAACTTGTCGCTAAAGGAAATTAACTCAAAATTAATGGCGATTTATAGTTTAAGACTTCAATCTAGTAAGACTTCAATAACCCTAGAATCCGAAACTAAGCCAATGAATCTTAATTAGATTAATAGTTTGGGATTAAACTTGAACAGCTTCCTTGTAAGTCTAGGTTAAAGAAATAGAACAAATTACGAGCCATACCTATTTTCATATATTTCAAAAGCGTGGAGCATAAAATAACCTCATAATATAACCTCATCATATATTCCTAGTAAACCTTTTAAATGAAATGAAATGCAATGCAATTTATTTTTACTATGTTTACATAACAAAAAAGATAAATATAAAACTCTCTACACAATAGCGCTCAAACAACATAAGTGTACGTTATTACACATAGTGTGTGGGTAGTCTAAACAGAATACCCGTATTATCCCATATAAAATGCGACATGTCCGATTCATACATATTTATTGACTTAGCCTCGCTCGCCTGGACTCTATCTAAGACGAGACACAGGCCTAGTAATGGGGAATTCTATAGAAAAATCGATATAATACACAAGAAGAACTGGCTACGAAAGATTTTTTAGAGTTACTTTTTTTCGGAAATTGTCACCTTGTGTCAATACATTTTTCGGATTCAAAATGTATCGACAGAAGGAAAACAAAGCGGACTCCCGTTAAACCAGACAATATCCCTATAAAATACTAATTGATAGTGGACGGAGTGCATCGATAACATCTGACTTTATTAGCTTGTTCAAAATAAAAGCTATAAAGTTTCCGAAATAATTTCACGTTCAGGTTTATGTTGCGCTGTAAACTGTTGTAAAAATAGCTGTTATGGGTTTGACTGCAACACCTGGTTTTGATTACTTCTTTTATTTGAGTATTGCCGAAATACAGTTCCCATGTAACATCTATTAAATATTGTCTGATTTTGTGTGATTATTATCTTAATAAAACACATCGAATACCATCACTAAATAAAAATTCTTAATGGTCAAAACTATAACATTTGCCTCGATAACTCGAAACTAAATTATTTCCACAACACTAGAGCTCACGTGCATGGAATATCGAGTAAGCATAGCAATTCTTCGTCTGGCTATCACGAGTTCTATCACTATGTTCTACAGCAACAATACTTGATGTTCAGATTAAGAAAAAGTATACTGGAATACTCGTTAATTTTTCTTATTAATATATTTGTTTTGGGGCTTAAAATCACTTAAAATCACTTAAAATCACTTGCCAATCGATGGAAAGCAATCGCTTGTTTAATAAATTTGTAATATCTGTCCAGTGTTTTGTAATGAGTTAAAGTTTTAGTACTATGGTTAAATACTTACTGCATAGCGGCAAATTCATACAAATTGCACAGTTAGCAACGAAATTTGCTTACGATATTCTGATTCACAAAACAACTAAACCCTAAAATAACACCAAAACCTTCTAAATGGATTAAACTAAAACCTGATTATCTAATCCAGTATCCAAATAGTTCAATTGAATCTACCTGGTAATATTTTTCACAAATAAATATCTATGAAAAGGCGATCGAAATAGTTTTACTCTGCTAGTTACGTTTTTTTTATTTTTAACCGACTTCATATCTTCGCCATTTATGATCCGATTTCAATAACTATTTATTTAATTGAATTCCTTGTACTCAAGATTAGCCCCATTAAATTTTAAAATAATACTTCACCTCTAAGGGTCGAAAATTAGGGGATGAAGCATACAGCATATTACAATCAATCATAATTTAGGCGCATTAAAGTCAAAGATACTTTTTTTAAAGTTAATTATTTTAGGATCAACAGGGTGGTCAATGCTCAAGGGCCATCAGCTCAGGTGTAACTAGGGCAGACAGCCTACGTACCACCACTGAAGGAGCGTCTCTCTTAGTGGGTATTTTTTTTCTTTATCCGGTAACAGCTTTTATTAAGACATCAGGGGGAAAACGAGCAGACGGGTCACCTGATGGTAAATGACTACCGCCGCCCATGGGCACCTGCAACTCAAGAGTCACAAGTGCGTTGCCGCTATTAAGGTGTTGGGGAAGAGGGGAGAGAGGAGGCGGGGGTCAGAGGGGAGGAGAGGGGGAGAGGAGAAGGACGGGAATAGGCAAGAGGGGGGAGAAGGAAGGGTTAGGGCTTCCGGTAACCTCACTCACGCGGCGAAAAGCAATTGAAACATTGCTTTACTGCCGGTTTTCTGTGAGGCCGTGGTATCACTCCGGTCGAGCCGGCCCATACATGCCGAAGCATGGCTCTCCCACTTCAGAAATACTTATAAATGAGTAAAGGTTAATACTTGTAAATGAGTAAAGTTTCCAGAGCTCATGGCGATTGGGGGGGGGGGGGTTCATGACTGATGACACGACTGACATTCCGAGTCTTTATAGATGCTTATCACAACGCATATTTTTCATATAACAATGTTTAAGTATGCCCATGATAACGTACATTTTGTCAATCAAGTCAAGTAGTTATTCCTCCCTTGAGAACAGTACTTTTTTCTGGATTAACGGCACCCTACTTCCGTTTCTGTATCCCTGGCGACGTGTGCGCCAATTTCACGACAATCGGTTCAATTGTTAAGGCGTCAAAGCTTAACAAACAAACTCATATTTACATTTATAATACTAGCTGTTGCCCGCGACTTTGTTCGCTCGTTTCGTTTTTTGCTCAAATCTATTCCACGGGAATAGTACATTTTTCCGGAATATAAAGTAGCCTTTGTGCTATTCCCGACTCTAATCTATCTCTGTACCAAATTTCATCCAGATCTATTGAGCCGTTTTTGCGTGAAACAGTAACAAACATCCATCCATCCTTAAAACTCTCGCCTTTATGATATTAGTAAGATTAGTTATGGTTCTGAATTCTAGAAGTTCTTTTAGCTGAGAGAACTTTTAAAACCGTCAACTTTATAATAAATATATGCAAAAAATACTGAAAGTTTAATTACCTTTTAGTATTCATTTAAAACGAGACCCATAACCTGTTGTGGGCAAACCTACTCAACCACTTAATGGTACGTTCCAAACTTACAAATATCAACGAGCGGAAACCCACACACTCAGTGGTGGTGGAGCGCTCCATCGATTCCGATACATCACAGTACATAACTATCGTGCAGCCGGCCTAAAGCAACGCTTAATTAACGATCAGGTGCTCGCGGGAACCGCTAAGATACTGCCTCCTTACTAACACATTCATCACTAGACAAGTGCATGTGTGTGTAAATATCTCATTATTTTACCAGTGTGTGTTTGATATACACAGGCAAAGATTATGAGGCAAATTTTTGCCAAGTGAGTATGACTTTTTTACTTCTATATTTATAAATTCTTTGTGTTTATGTTATGTGTGTATTAATGTTATGAGCACTTAGATATTTATAGCATTGATGTAAGTGTACAAAACATTTTCAATATTAAATTGATCACTTACATTTTTTTTTCTATAACCATATATATATATATATATATATATATATATATATATATATATATACTAGCTGACCCGGCACACGTTGTTTTGCCATATTAATTATTTCTAATGAATATTTTGGTAGTCAAATAAAAAATAACTAACTTATTGTGGGGATGGGGTCTATGACTGAAAGAAGAATGGAGCGCTATGGTCTATTGACGGCCTATAAAAATAACAAAACACCAACCATTCATTTTCCTAATTTAAAGTACTTCATTAACTTAACTGACATACCTATTTAAAGTTTAACAGTGGGAGAGCCATGCTTCGGCACGTATGGGCCGGCTCGAAAGGAGTGATATCATGGCCTCACAGAAAACCGGCAGTGAAGCAATGCTTCGTTGTACTTCGCCAAGCGAGAGAGGTTACCGATGGCCCTAACCCTTCCTTCTCTCTATCTTCCCCCTATCCTACCCATCTCCCCTCCTCTCCTACTCCCACCTTAAAGGCCGGCAAGGCACTTGACTCTTGATATGCAGGTGCCCATGGGCGCCGGTAGTCACTTACTATCAGGTGACCCGTCTGCTCGTTAACCCCCTATTCCATAAAAGTTTGACGGCAATCGATTATTACAATCGATTATAACAATTGCACTTTCTATTTTCACTGGGTTAAATACTTTAAAAAATTGTACCAATGAAAGTAAAAATACTAATATCGCTATAAAAAAACAGGGGTTGATCGTAGAGGGTTGAAAATTCAGGGTTGTATGTATTTTCTAATGCTGTATCATAAAAAAAAATTTTTGGGTGGACTACCCTTAACATTTAGGGGGATGAAAAATAGATGTTGTCCGATTCTCAGACCTACCCAATATGCACACAAAATTTCATGAGAATCGGTCAAGCCGTTTCGGAGGAGTTCAACTACAAACACCGCGACACGAGAATTTTATATTTTAGAAGACGTCCCTACACTTTTATGTCTGGAAGATTTCGCCTTTTAGGCTAGGATCATTTTAGGCTGTGATTTCTTGCAAGTTTAACTTGGTTAATTACTTTGACTCGTTTGAAATAAATATCACAAACGACCAACTCATTATTTTCTCTTAAAACTTTCAGAGGAACATGAAAGAAATAACTGACAGCTGAAACGAAGTCATTTCTGTTTAATTATATGAAGGGAAGTTTAACATAAAACCATTTATACAGCCTCTGTGGCCGGCTCCAGTGAACCTCTCTGATAAAACACCGTCGACGAACCTCATTTAGTAAATAAAAGCAAGAGTATGAACTTTTTGACATTAACCCAAGTTCTTCGGGGTCAGGCAGAAGAGCATTAGACTTGAGTTCCTTCACTTACGCCTAAAACTTTAACCGGCGGTTATTGCTGTTGTTTTGCTAACGTGAGACATGTGTAGCAACTCGAGATCGTTAAGGTATACATGAAAAACTAGCTGTCAAGTAAACTTAAACAAGCCGAGCCTTTAACACTTTTAAAAAAATTAAGTTAACTTGGTTAAAGAAATGGTTGTCATTTCTTGTTTACAGTTAGATTATTATAACACTGCAACAATCTGTATGTCAGAGCATCAGTTGCGAACTGTTTGACCGATTTTGCAATATTTTTTTTCGTTGTTAAGGACAAGATATTTATAATATGATAAGATTTTTTTGCAAAGAGAACAGAAATGTACGAGTTTTTGGAAGTATTTGTATAAGAAAAAATCCCTTATGATACACAAAACGTCGTCAAATTTCAATTTCTCGTCACGTCAAACTCCTTCGACTTTTTGCTATTACAAGTTTTCATAACACAAAAGTGGTTAGCTTAAAGGTCTTTAAGCTTTTATAATTCATGAAAAAAATTGAAGAGACAAAATTGTGTTATCGGTGTGGACGGAGGTACAACACAAAAAAAAATTGCATGGCTAAAAGGCCAGACTGATTTTGATGCAGTATTGTGCTCTTTACGAGTATGTACATAATTCTTCTGTACGTGTTTGTGACTGAATTCCTGCTTTAATGATTTTTTTGTGTGTTTGTGTGGATCCCTGTATTTCTTAGATTGGACTGCGTAGGTGGTGATGCAACCGGGTTCTAGGATTCTTATTTCATTTTATGGAGAAATTTATATTTGTGTGTAAGTAAATCCCTGGAAATTATTAGATTTACGATTGGACCGGACAGGACAGGAGGCGCCGCAACCGAGTTCTAAACATTATATTTCTTGACTAAACTATTACTCCTATTTTTTTTTATATTTTAGTGTCTAGTGTCTAGATATCTGATATGTCAAACCTTTTACTATGATTGACAGATAATTAATAGAGCCCGCCAGTACAGGTCATGGAACATTAAATGTTGGATAAGTTTTGAAGGTGTTGCTATAATGAGTTTATCTTTAATATCTTAGAACAATCGATATTCACCATCCAAGTTGGTAAATCCACTACTTAGATTTTGTTTTGGAGATTTTAAGATTAATTCGAAATAATGAAGATTCGAAGCGTTATAACTTTTAAATTAATGGAACAGGATACAAACGGAGACAAGACCAATCGATGGCTACGCATGTCTCAAACAAAGAAATAATTACCTTCCTAAGTTTACAACAAACTTAAGTCACCTTCGCCATAATATGAATTGGAAAATTTCAACTCGGCAATAACCCTCGCGTAGAATATTCCGACGGCATTTTGTTTTTGAAGTTGAATTATCAAGTTTAAATATTACCTTTTATTCTGTATGTAGATACAGAGTAACTTATAACTAACCTATTTATATATTCGCAGTGTGTGTTACTAATCTGTACTGTAGGCTTCAACATACTGTTGAGAAAGCTTTAGCTTTCCTTTTTAGATCAGATACTACACGGTTACTGACTATAAGATAATGTTTTCTGTATCTATAAACTTGTTCGTTTTTTAGTTATATTCTCCCGCCAAGTTAAAGGATGGGAAAGCAACTGGAAACCATACAAAATAAACAGTGAACTGTTTATTTTACTCTGTAATGCTAATTCCGTTGAGGACACACCGCCTAAAGACGCGATCGATCTTGATCTTGGAGATATTCATGTTAGAAAGTGCGTACGTACCTAAAGTTTGCTCTGAGGCTGAGCTCCGGTGCTCAATCAAAGATTCCCATTCTATGACGGATGGTATGACGGTATTTCTTCGGTAATGTAGTTAAGTTAAGTAGGTTACCGCACCATTAGTAGTCAATCAATCAATGCATTGAAGCAGTCCTTAATTATGTACGAGGGAACCTTTCGTCAAGCAGTTGTATCGCATTACTGAAGAGGGAATAGAATGGTGGTTAACTTTGTACCCAAGTGTCATAAAAAAAAAAACTATTTAAAAAAAACGAATGAGACGAAATTGATAGTGAAGTAATAAATACCTAACGTATTATATACTAGAACCTTCCTGAAAATATGTAGTGTACGTGTTAGTGAAACAAGAAATGGAAAATTAATAAAAAATAAAAATAAATAAAAAAAATCATGAAAATTGGTAAATTACTTTAAAAAAAAATCGCAAAAATAAAAACATACACACGGATCCATACGGATCGAATACAAAACCTCCTTTTTTAAATTCGGTTAAAAAGGTGATACAAACCTGTAACTGCTTACTATCATATGAGCTCTAAAAACACGTGAACGCCCAATACTCTTATTGCAAAACCGCTCGTGCAAATAATTATTTAGCCAGAACGAACCGTGCGGTCCTCTCCATATCTGGTACAAAAATTAATAGCCGAAGATTGATAACCATCTATTTTATCCTCTGATTAAATAGATGGTTATCAATCTTCGGCCATAAATTTTTCAACAGTATTTTTGGGAAAAAATATTTAATCCAAAATAAACTCGTATATCTATTACGTATATGAGTTAAGGAGAAATTTAAAAAAAAATGTGTTTATATGACCCTATACAATCAAAGGCATCCTTACTATGAGAACAACTGTTTATATTTTGCTTTCAATACGACACTTGTTTGAAAAGTTGACTATAATTTGTCTAAGACCGATTTTGTTGATGCTCTGGGAAGAATAACGTAATCGTTTACCTATACTTCCTAATACTCGTAGAGGGTAATGGTCTTTAGTTCTTAGACCGCAAAGGCTGTCATGTTTAGTATCTACTGTGCCAACTTATTTATATATTTAATAAAGAGTTATATGTTCTAACGGCGAGTGCTCAATCAATACTGTGCTACCTCGTGGATTTAGAGGTAAGATACTAAAAACGAAACACATCTCTTACTGCGTATTTGGTGCCTTATTAATATTAATGCAACGAAGATATAAAAACGGAGCGGTATATAACCTAATTAAAAGTTGGTATCTCAGTGCGAAGTTCAATATATGAGCCGAACTATCATATGAATAAATTGTTCGTTATTTGAATCACAGTCCACAATCCGCGCTGACTCCGTGGTAGCCACCTTTCACAACTTATGATTAAATAGTTCTTCAGCGTGTTGAGAAGGGGAAGGCTCCCAGGGTCGTGACAGACTCGCCACCAGCGGGATTAGTATGCTCGCCGCGCAAACTAAATGTTATCAAGTTTCTCGACGGTACCGTGTATCCTATATGTTTGTCTGTCTGGTAGACTCTTTAATAACTTAAAGCTCACATACTTTTTAAAACCAGTTTTAAATTCCATTTTGCAAGTTCAAATACTTACTTGAAATACTAACAAAAAATAAAAAACAAACTAATAATAACAAATAATTGAACTTAAATTCAATGGAATTATTCCTCCATTAATAATTTATAATCTGTATTTATTTATACGGGATTATCTGTAATGTATTTATACGGGAATTAACGCGATTACGATATGCGTGACATTTCGACCAGGTTGCACTGGCCGTGGGTCACGGGCTGACTATGACAGTCAAACGTCAGGCAATTCAGAAGTATGTAATACCCGTTATGTGATCGCGTTAATTCCCGTACATACACATAATTATAACATGAAACGCGAGAGTTAAAAGTTGGTATAATTTAATATTGATTACGTACTTGTACGAATTAATTACATTTAATTTTACTATTCATTTATTTTACTGTTTACTCGTAACTACTCGTATATGTGTAGATTATAATCGTAAGTAGTAACAACCGCATTTCCTAAAACCTTAACGAAAAAAAACTTAAAACATTAAGCCGTCTTTACATGTTTGGTGAACGTTAATATAAAAGGCCTAGATGTTTAAACCCGATATCTTTGTTCGTTAAACACTTCAGATGGCTGCGAAGGCGCGCTAGGAAATAACTAACTAAGTACCACGGAAACCTTTTCACGTAAAACTTTGACTGTCTTGAAATTGCAGCACAATTGTCTTAAAAAACATGTTGCTCAGTTTTTTATGTGACATCAGCTTTCGGAATAGATCATTATTTTGAGGTATAATTCTGTTAAAAGAAATGGTAAGTCAAAAAAAAAAAATACTTTTGCTTGGCGGCCGATACTTTATACAAAACTACTACACTAGCCAGTAGCCTTTATGACACTGACTATAGTCGCAAATTAAAGTAGAGAGTTGCCTCCCTAAAGCATTGCGAGGATACAGGACCGGACAGTCTGACAGCCAACTAAATTGCATATTGTGTAGAACACCATTTATGTAATTCTAGAGCTTTCTAAATGTGAAAATTATAAATTATAAATGTGAAAGTTCCTAAAGATTTTGTTCTTCATTGATGCATTTACCGCTGGGATTAAGATAACATTAGATAACATTTTGCTTGTATCTTGGATTAACATAGACAAATGTAAACCAAAATCAAGTAAGAAAACCTAATTTTAATAATATTAACAAATGTGACATTGTCTGAAGATGTTTGTAACTCAATCACGCCTAAACGTTCATAGGATTTGAACATAGAATGTGTTCTGGATTAACTTGTGAACACGAGAAGTCAGACCTAGATAACTTCTATCTTAACTTACTATACTTAATTATTAGAGGCCTAGCAACCCGCCCCGGATTCGCACTGGTACAAATTATACACCAATACTTTCCTCGTGAATTATTCTGTCTATTAGTGAAAACCGCATAAAAATCCGTTCAGTAGTTTTTCAGTTTACAGGCAGACACGGCGGGGGACTTGTTTTATAAAATGTAGTGATGTAGTGATAAGCCTAAGTCTAAGTGAAGGTACGATAGATTTAATATCTGCCAAATAATTGCTAGCAACAACCTACATATTTCTGTAACCAGTAAGAGACAATATTAAAACGGGAGTGGGTGATATTTGGATTAGGAATTTTGATCGGTGGAAGTACATTCCCCTTATGACGCCGGTCATTTGAAAATTTAGTGATGTCTTGTTTTTATATGTAAGGTTATTAAACTATAATTATTGTGTGTCTCGAGTGTCTAGGAACACACTTTTTCTTTCTTTCTCTCTAAGTGGATAATGTCTAATGGACTGTGCAGTGTGACATGGCCAGGGCAACCCTTCACATGAGATTTTTAAGACTAAGTTGTTTTGAGGTATGTAGGTTTTATATCAGAAAACTGGTATGAGTTATAAATACGTTCTAAGCTAAGAACTCTTATGCGGTGAATATAGAGCAAATCAATTACAATTCAAAACAACACACCATTTAAATAAATTATAAAAAAACTGTTTGATGTATCTTCTAATACACCTATCATAATACACCTATAATATATTAAGGTAATGAATTCGTTCGTCATCCTCATTTTAATATGTTATATATTTACCAGTACATAAATGGACGTATTATAGTGGTCTATGCATCTTTCCCAATTAACTCCCATATTTGATAATGTATAATATTGTTTTAAAGTTATTAGCACTATGACCCATTATACACACGAGTTTAAATGTGGTAATACATGTTGGTATGTAATACATTTAATAACAAGAGTGACGCCGCATACAAACAAGTAGTTAAAGCAACAGTTATTTACTTCAATTACACCTAATGTACAGCCTGTACAATACTGTGTGAGCATCCACATTGATCCACGACATCAACCGACGTTTTAGTACGAACTATGTTGTTTTAAAAAGGTTCATATAGATCAGGGGGTCATTAAGACATAAAGTATACACATTAGTAAAGTTATATATTACATACATGTTCCTACAAGATCTATGAATGCAATATCCTCAAAAGTAATAAAAGCTCTTAATTATCGTCTGTGAATGAACTGTTTTACAAACTCTTACTATCGAGATACGATCTATAAAATGGAACGACTCGCAACCTGAGTAATAGCTTGTTATTTTACATAGAGATAGATGAAATGGTTTGAGCGATAATTCTCTTAAAGCATTGAAATTAAGTGTAACAGGAGCTTAATCACAAGATAGCGAACAAAAGCGCTGAACTATTACAGTAGATCACAATACCACTCATTGTTGACACTAACTCGTTGTATAATACACCTTATCACTAACACTATAGAATAGACAATTAAATGAATGATATGTTTAGTATAGGCCTCGGTTTAGCCGGCGCATGTTCGCGTTCCGTCGGCGTATTGCGACGCAGCGTGCGGAGTGGCACGAGGGCGGGCGGCGACTGACGCTGGTGCAGGGCGCCGCGCGGCAGGCGGCAGGCGGCAAGCGGCAGCGGCAGGCGGCAAGCGCCAGGGCGGGAGCCCCACTTGCTCCTATATAGGTTAACGATCACGTTTCCTTACGGTCGCGATAATGCGATGCTTGATTTGTGCGACTGAAGGTTAAGACTGACCACAGGTATTACAGGTGACAACCGGTGCGGACTCAGTCATAGCAAGTTATATCTATCTTTTTATTGATTAACTTGTTTTATAAAATTTAGAATAATATACCTTTACTTCTACATATACATTTAAATACGCTCGTTCGTTTACAATTTAGTCAATTTATTTGCTAATCCGTTGATCTAGACAATGTTATCAAACAAATTCCTTCGTGGATAAAGATTATTTACACGTAAATTATGGAATCGTCCCCCTAAAACGGTTTTCCATAATAATTACAATATGGGGTTCTCTAAAAAGGGGCGTTAAAAGGTTTTACATTGTCTGGAAAATATACGTAACATCAGAAACAGCCTCGGCGTTACAAACAATCATGGGCTACGGTGCCCACTTTCCATCAGGCGGGTGATTTACAGCTTCAGTACATGATTAAAGCTACCTATAACCATATTATATTAATGCCTATACTGTTTTGTAGATACATAGATGTGTACAAAAGTATGTATGTACAAAAGGTATCTTAGCGACAAATTGCATTCTGTCTCCGGAGGCTGTTTGTTTCCAGAACAGTAATTATGTAATGATGCTTCCGTCCCTCTGTACTCAGTCCCCTCTTATTTATTATATATTAATTAATGTTTACTTCAGTTCTATTTTTGGGACAAGTCTCAGGCCTTGGACACGAATCGGCGGGAGCGGGGCGGTGGCGGCGGCGGCGCGGGAAGCGGCGCGCTGTACCCGGTCTCAAAGCCAGCGGGTAGACCGCAGGGTGCTAGAGCGGCGTAGTGTTGTGTTACGAGAAATTAGTGTCTAAACAGCAACGACACCTTTTTGATACAAATTTCTACCTTAAGTTTGATTTATTGTGGGCAAAAGAAGATGTAAATGACTACAACCGGGTGAGGAAGCAAAAAGGCGAGTTTCATCGGAATTATGAAGAACAGAGAGAATATCCCGATAAATTCTTCCACTATACCACAATGAGTATAGAAACATTTCATTATATTTTTTTTCTTTATTACCCTCCTACTTCTATGGTTTCCGTCTTTGCTGTTCCATATTGGTGTTCTTTCAAAAATCATTGTAATAATTTGCTCTAACACGTCGGCGGGCATTTTGAAACTTCGGTCGTTAAAAAGCAAAGAATACTACAACTCAACACTACGTCTATGCAGACGCGCGGGTACTGCTAGATTGGTACGCACCGCTCGTACGCCGCGCCGCCCGCTCCCCGGGCCGCTGCCTTCGAGGCCTGTTCCATATAAATGTATGCATTGAAACGCGCCGCTCCCTGCGCCGCCGCATCGCTCCCGCTGACTTCGTGTCCGAGGCCTCATACTCGTAAGTAGATATAATATTCTTGTTGTCGCTGTTGTCGTTGTGTTGGCAACATGTTCTGTTTTGACCTTGAATCTTCGTAAAAACGTAGACTATACATCTCGTTATCGCTACTGGCCAAAACGTCACCAGGTTGGTGGACGTTTCTGATTATGTTCTCGCTCCTATGGTTTGCAGCTTGATGCTATATCCTAACTAACATTATGAATGCGAAAGTAATTTTGCTCTGTAATTAAGCAATATTGCTTGACCAATTTTAGTGAAGACACCTTCGTTTTAAATTAATAATGTACATTTATACAACCACTTGTGTAATTTATTTATGTTTATTTTGAAAATAAGAGAATTTCTATTTCAAATTTTAGGAATGGATAATGATTGGTTCAAGTTACAAAATTCAGTGTTTTTCTTAATAGTATAGATACTACATAGAGTACGGATTATTTATTCTATATATCATCCATACTACAATCCATGATCTATGTACTGTACGACTGGCCTGTTGGTCTAGTGGTTAGTGATTCTGGCTGCTAAGCCAGAGGTCGTGGGTTCGATTCCCACCCAGGACAAATAATTGTGTGATGAGCACGATAATTTGTTCTGTGTCTGGGTTTTAATTTATATATAATATGTATGTATTTAGAAATATAGTATGTTTATCAGCAGTCTGGTTACCATAGTACAGGCTCTGCCTAGTTTGGGATCAGACGGCCGTGTGTGAGATGTGTGAATATTATTATTCGAGCTCAAAGGCACAAAGTACAATACATCTTTTCTAAAAATAACTATATTGTTTTTGTATATAAGTGCACAAGGAAGTACTAAAAAATATTGATTTATTGTCAATAAAGTCCATAAAACCACAGAAAAGAATCCTTAAAAATGTATAAAAGCTGCACTGGTCCAATCTCTTCTCCCGCCAATCCTCGATTACGTCGAAGCCAGCTATCTTGATCTGACTGAGGACCAACTTAATAAACTTGAGCGCCTCCAAAACGTCTGTATCAGGTTTATATTTGGTTTACGCAAATATGACCATATTTCTGAATTTTGTATTAAGCTCAAGTGGCTTCCTATATGGCTTCGCCGAAATGCTCATATTCTTGCCCTACTTTACAATATTGTGTTCAACCCCGCTACTCCCACCTACCTTAAAGAACGTTTCGAGTTCCTAAATGACACACATGCGAGGTTCCTGAGATCATCGGAAAATCAAGTACTGAAAATACCTTTGCATCCCACAAATTTTCTTCACAAATCTTTTACAGTACATGCAGCTCGCCTGTGGAATGCATTGCCTGAAGCTATTAGACGTGCTCAGTCGCTGCATACTTTTAAAAAAATGGTCATTGATTACTATCTGTCACAGTAATATTTCACTTGCTTTTAATACTGGATATGTGTATAAATTAATTTTAATATCGGTATGTATCTATATGTGTAAATATATGTATGTATGTGTGATATGTGTATGTGTATATATATGTATAGGTAAGGAATATATAATTATTTATTCCTTGTCTCTTAAATTCATTTAAGTTGCTACTTCGTAAAGTCGTACACCTGTTAACTGCCCTATACATAACTCCATGGCATCTGTCCATCTAAAGGTTGTCTGTAAGAAATCGGAACTAGCGATAAGACCGCCGTTTGTACCATTTTTTTTTGTCTTTGTAAATATTTTGAAATGTTCCTCATGGTGTACAATAAAAAGTATTGTATTGTATTGTAAAAGCTGTTAACTGTTGAAGGGAAAATTTTATTTAATTTTTCCTTTGAAAATGTCTTTAATATTTATAACATTGTGAGCCTAAATTACAAGTCTATCTCACTAGTATACAACTGAGTCAATAGAGAAGCACACGCGGAACTAATGGTGCCTATAAACCCATGCCTATAAACATTTGCAACACCAACAGTTATTCGGGTTACAACCCTAGTAATCCCTACACTTGTAATCCCTCGTCCCGTGGCTCCATTTCGACTGGATATCTATTGTGCTCTACGATTTATAACGATAAGCCATTTTATCACCGAATGTACTATAAATACCACAAAGGTCTCTCACAAGTTCTGGAAGAAAATAAACAAAATTTAATTTCCTCCGACAATTGTTGGGAAATTGTAAACGCAAGATGGAAGTCGTTATTGATTGGTTCTGTAGAGTCTCTCTCCTCCGATTTACAACTGTATAGTATCTGTGGCTCTACGTAACGGTAGAGCGTAATGTAGAGTATTTACAGTTATATAAACAACTAGCTTTTTCCGCGACTTCCCCCGCGTTAAAGTTGTTTTTATATCTCTGGGGAACGGTACTTTTTTGGATGAAAAGTACCTGTCTTTTTCTGTACCCCTGACAAAAGTGTGTGTTTCATGATGACCGGTTCAGTAGATAAGACGTAAAAACTTTACAGACTGTTAGAGCTACTTTCGTATTTATAATATTAGTAATTTTAGATGTATATTTAGATCGTTTAATGATAGTAAGGTGTAATATTTGGATCGCGAAATGGCGACACACATATTGTTTTTTTTTTTCAGTGCCAGTGTCACTCGACATGATGTAAGGAATCAAACAATAGCCCATACATTACACGCCTTTACGCTCCACTAGTTAGTAAACAAGTTTTAAATACGTGACAATTTTTAATCATGACCACAATTTACAGTGAAAAATTAAATGATCAAAAATATAATATCTCTAATTCACTCAATTCCATTATTTTTAAAATAAACCACGATCACTATGAACTCTAAAGGCTCATCTCGTAGAGCAGGCTCTACATAGCTCTACACAACTCTACGAGGTGCTACATAGAGCCAGGTGCTGTTAGTGAACGGCGTGTAATCAGTAACGCAACACGCGATAATTGTTATGCGGCGTCTCGTAGCGATAGAGCTAACTGTGTTCTGAGTCAACGGCTTGAGCGTTTGCAAAGTTAAATGTAAGTATTATAGTACAATATCAAAGAGTGGACTCCTTATCATTTGGTTTTTGCTCTTGCTTGCCATTTGAGAGAAAGTTTCTCCATCTCGTTCTCTCTCGTTTTCTAAATATCTCTCTCTTTCTATTTTATTTTTTTTCTACATTAGAGCCTTATTAGCTGTGGAGTATATTCCAGAATATATTAAAAATAAAAGATAATAGAAAGGATATTAAAAAGACATTAAGGTTTTATGAAGAAAATAATGACAATGAGTACTAAGACCTCAAGAGTAAGACAAAAGTGTATATCCCATTTATATATTATATACTATATATTTATATTTAACCCTTCTTAAAACTAAAAACAAAACCAGAACAATAACAATAATTAATAATATATCATAGCATTATCAGATCTCAGTCGGGGGTAGGTTATACGTCTACGACCCTAAACATTTAGCGCTACGACCCCCGTAGCTCGTAGCTTGTAGCTCCACCCTCTACGAAGCGCCGCTACGACTTCTCTACAATAACTAAACCTTGAACGAGATCTCGTAATTTGTCGGAGAATATTGTAAAGTTGTAAATTGTGCCTCAAATTAGATCCCGACGGTTACAATTATGGTGTTTGTACAAGTTTCGTTCTCTCAGAGCGTCAAATGTTTGAGGCAACTCTCAAATTGGTTTTTAGAAAAACAAACAGAGGCTATGATTACGCGTCCTGAAGTTGTTTGGACGGAGGCTGTGCTCTGGAAAGGCTGTAAATAAGCCTACCAAAAAAATAAAAGGAATGTTCGGGTTATTTCAAATAGAGTTGCTGTACATATAGATCATTACAAACTTTTAAACCACCTTATTTGTATTTTTGCTAGGCGTTGGTCGAGTTTGAAACTGCAACTTTTTGTTTGCATTTCCATGGTTTAAGTCAGTAGGAAAAAAATGTTAACTCAGACATGTAATAATAATTACAAATACCCAAAAAAATATAGGTCTATCGTCAATGGTTTCACAATCTAATGTGGTTATGTATAAACCGTAGCACTCAAAAGGAAAAGAATAATTTTTATTAGAGGTGTATTATAATTTATACATATATTATACTTATTATACTTCCGCAAAATTCGTGCATTAATAGATGGCTCAAATACAAGTTATTCAAGGCATTTTTTTTTTTTTTTTTTTTATTTATTTAATACTTCCTGCATTTTACATTGCACGGGGCGGACTTAATGCCACATGGCATTATCTACCAGTCAACCTTTGGATGATTTAGTGAGGGACATGGCAGGTGCTTAGGGCAATAGGCTGCAATAAACTGATAATACACTCTGTTATATATACAAGACAATTTACAATGCTACATAATAATAGATAGCCGATTACAAAACATACATATACATCCTTGCAGATAAATATAAACACATATAAATAAATACATACACGCGCCACGGTTTGTGGACATCCTAATATTAGGTGGGAGCGCATTCCACAGTAAAATAGACTGGACAGCAAAGGAAGAATAAACTAGAGAAGAAGTGTGATTAGGGCATAGAAGTAAAAGATTATTAGTGGAACGAAGATCTCTGTCATGGTTGGAACATAGCAATTGAAGCTGTGACGAAAGGTACACTGATCAAGTTCAATAGTTCAAAAAATTCAAATCACACAAACAAATCACATAATATAATTTTCTATTTATAGTTTATTTAGTGAGGCCAGGCTATCTGAGACATCTCCGAGAAATAATGAAACAAGAAAATGCGTTTACCGCTGTTAGCTCGTTGAGCTAATCTCGAGCCAATGCTCGTGGAACATTAAAGACACGCCTTAAATATTCAACAGTCCATAAAAGCCGCGGCAACTTATAAAACAAAACGTGTAACAAAATACTTCACGCTTCAAAACTTTCAAGGAAAAAAAAGCGTTGAAATGTTTTATGTAAATTTTTTTAAGGCTCGCGTCCCTCGGGAGAAGCTCGAGTGAAACTCAAGGAGACGGCAAAATCTACTTATATATATATATTTATATATACACTCACACCTGCATGTAGCTAGAGGTGTATAAAACACCCACATATTGCCAACTATAACTTTGCCTCACTAACGTAATCTATACCTACATATAAAAACGAATCCCTATTTCCCTGGACCAAGGGAAATAGGGATTCATTTTCATTGATTCATCACGCGTGAACGGCTGGACCGATTTCACAAGTTCTTTTTTTTTGTGTTTTTGAAATTTAGCGACGGACTTACGCGGGTGAAACCCTAATGCAGGATGCATTAGGATGAAAATTTCCTGTGTCGCGGGAGGCTTCACAAACTTTCAAACAACGGACATAAAGAACACCCAGACTCGGGATAATTATTTTTGGATCACACAAATTGTCTCGTGTAGGGTTTGAACCCACAACACTAGGAACGGCGTAGTAGCGAGGTGACCACTTAAACCATTGCGTCATCCGTGCAGTTTTGCTATATTGATATAGATATTATTTGTAGATACACCGTGTGTGTAAGGTGATAGTGAGCAGTTTAGTAAGCAATATTTAAAAAATATTTAAAAATATTCACTACCGGGAATTAATTTTGTGAATATCCGTATAAAGATTGTCGGCAGAAATCACCGTGAGTGATAAGACCTCCTATTGTCATGCCTGTATACACATAACATGTCTGTATTACATTTTCCTCAAAGGGTGCACGATAAAAAGATATAAATAAATAAATAAGTCAAATAAAGCGTCAAAGAGGACAGGTATAGACATTAACTTAGAAGTAGTATACCTACCAAGTTCATGGACTAGCGTAGACTGGACGCGGGGCACCGGGGTACCATTACATAAATTAATAAATGAATGTAAACACAATGGATTATAATGAATCATTGTTTTATTCAAGGAATTAAATACTTACCTATGCCTCACCTCTATTTATAATGATAGTGTTTAATAATAAATATGACAATCTATATAACATCTAATTATGTTAAACTTTTTTTTTAATATCTACAAGTTGTTGTTACTTACTTAAATAGTTCATCTCACCTCTAAACTAAAAAAATAGTACAAGGCTATTAGTGCTAGCTAACCGTGGTCTGAGTTTGTGTTGAAGTCATCATGAACATAAACTGAAGAGATAGCATATCTTACTAACTATGATAGTACAATATTTTTATAAAAGAAAATAGATTGCAGAATGTATTGCTTTTCAATTATTTTCTATCTAAAAATTACATCAGCATAATTTACAAATATCGTTTCGTGTCCGTATCGTGCCGGCCACGTTAACGACCCACCTCGCGCCCGGAATGCGACCGGAACAAACACCCTATAGCATCGCGAATGTTGCCGACATTATAAACAACGCTACCGCCATTAAGAATGCATATGCAGGGTGCAACCAATTATTAACCCACGGTACATGTCTTTTAAATTCAATTTAGAATGAATTCTCAAGAATAGAATTACTTCAAACACTTGACAATATAAAATGAACTTTATATGGACATGAATGAGGTGTATAATCAATGCTCACGGTTTTGTTGTAATCAACAGCTGAGCGGAGAAGGGAGTGAATCAATTTAGTAAGGGAAGAGGGAATTACGAATGCTTGGGGATTTCGTTAGTAAGATTCATTTTGTTGGCCACGCTCGAGATTTCCAGCGTCAGGTGACGTATGGGTAAACATTACTTTTAGTGGTATACCGTTTAATCTTGCTGGATCAGAGGACTGTACTGTTCAGAATTTTTCTTATATTTTTTTATTGGTATAACTTTACCTAATTAAGAAAGTTAGGTAAAAGAAAGTGCTCCTGGGATTGAAGTCAACTTAAATATTGTCACAATATCGCACAAGGCCTCGGTTCAAGGACTACTACTATTTCTGTTGATGTAAATCACCAAATCACCACTAGGAGATACGGTAGGCAATACGCCAGTGACTTTTCATTGCTACTGTATAATAAATGTATCATAAACTAGGTGAATCACGGGTCCGCCCCCCTTATCCTAAAATATGAAAGAAATTTTGACATCTCATCAAAAGTATTTCTAATCTTTAAGATATTAATTATGTAAGGACATGTTTTGTTTTACGCGATCACATCGTATATATTTAATTTAAAAATAAAATATTAACACTTCAATATAATGTACCAGTACATTTTTGAACAAGAAATAAAACGTATAAATGGGACTCTTCAAAAAATTACTAATTTCATTTAGCATCATTCACATTCGCATTAGACTTCATACGTTTAACACCTATTCCAGAGATCCCCAGAGATACACTTCTTACTTTTCAATGATAAGTTCAAGGTAGATATTACATAATATAGTAAAGAGCACTGCCATAAAGTCATACTTGGCAGTTTTTCATAACTAGCCTAAAAGTGTGTACACTTGACCAGGTGCTGGATTGTAGTTCTATTAGCATTAGAAAGATGGCGTTGTTCTCAAAGTTTAAGTCACATTCTCCATCCAATCTATATGTATCCTACCAAAAACATTTTCATGTAAAATGTTGAGTTTGGCTGACTTTACTTTAAGGTAAAAATATTCATCTAATCTTTACATAAATTTTATGTCTGTTTGTACCAAAAATCTCACTTCAACGCAAGTACTCCTTACTGGAACATATCCGCTTCAACCACATTCTTAACGAATTCGGGCCCATTAATTGACCTAATTACATACTCTTTGGTCAAACGCAGAGTCTCACAGAATGGCCAAACTTGATTATATTTCAACGGGCACTCCTCACGCATCCCTCTCAAGAGGGCGGAGGGTGACTAACCAGATTAAGGGCGAGGTTTACTTTACGCGTTCATTGAATTTACTTTCTTTGATGTTTGTTACGTTAACGTTTCTTTGTTACGACTCTCAGTCTACCATTGGTAACATAATCTCCCATTTGAGTATGCAGGGGATTCAATTTATTTATTTACAACTAGTCTTATTTACTTCTAGTAACATTCAAAGAAGATATAAGTTCCTCTCAAGTGACATATTTATTTACAACTAGTCTTATTAACTTCTAGTAACATTCAAAGAAGATATAAGTTCCTCTCAAGTGACATATTTATTTACAACTAGTCTTATTTACTTCTAGTAACATTCAAAGAAGATATAAGTTCCTCTCAAGTGACATATTTATTTACAACTATTCTTATTTACTTCTAGTAACATTCAAAGAAGATATAAGTTCCTCTCAAGTGACATATTTATTTACAACTAGTCTTATTTACTTCTAGTAACATTCAAAGAAGATATAAGTTCCTCTCAAGTGACATATTTATTTACAACTAGTCTTATTTACTTCTAGTAACATTCAAAGAAGATATAAGTTCCTCTCAAGTGACATATTTATTAAAGATACGTTTTTGTGTATAACGGGTGTACATGAATAATTTTGGGGAATATCAGTTATATTTTATCCATCTTTCAGAAGAATGGGAACAAAAATGTCACTTATGAAATTTAGGAAAATCATAGAACGCTTCACTTTTTAATAAAGGGCCGTTGGGTCCGAAATTAACCGGGTATCCTCGAAATACACACGTGACTAAAACCGTATATCTTTAATAAACCAATGACTTAGCCTAATCATTCAAGTTTAACAAATTAATTAATCACTAAGTGTATTAGTTAAACAGTATTCGCCCTAATATTCCAAGGGGCCAGAAGCACCTAAATACGAATGGGAACAGATCGACAGAGAGTCGTTGTCTTTATATTGAGGTTAAAACTATTTTGTTCTTACCATCCACTTTTGTAATGAACTAGCACGGGTAGCAGAGACATCTTTAACAATCATCATCATATGTCAACCAATTTATACAAAACTTTAACAAATTATATACCTAAACCTTTCTCATGAATCGCTCTATCTTTTGGTGAAAATCGCATAAAAATCCGTTCAGTAGTTTGTGTGTTTATCGCGAACAGACAGACAGACGCGGCGGGGGACTTTGTTTTATAAAATGTAGTGATAAATCGTTCGTGACTGTAGAATAAAATTGTGATTACAAGTTCACCCCATCGATCACCACAGTTGGTTAATATATTCTCCTTACCAGTTATTACTATTAGTATTAAGACTTAGACTAGAGATGAAATGTGGTAAGTTTAGCTAATTCTATCTACTCGAAACAAAAACAAACAATGAAGTTCCTAAAATAAATAGAAGGAATAGCCGATAAGGATTAAACAAATACTAATATATGAAAGATGTTATTTTCACAAAAGCAAAAGTACCCACATCGGGTACACACATCGGGTACACACATCGGGTACACACATCGGGTACACACATCGGGTACACACATCGGGTACACACATCGGGTACACACATCGGGTACACACATCGGGTACACACATCGGGTACACACAGGTCGGCATCGAAACACAACTAGTACTTATATTTTAATCCTATTTAAAATAATTGTAGTTTTTTGGTGCAATATTTACGCACATATCTTCTGTGGTATATGTACATATATTAGTGTTGTTTGTATGTATATATGTCAATATACAAAGGTAACTCGTCCATGAAAAGAACAGGAACAGTTATAAATGTTTGTGATTGTCTTCTATTACAGAAAGTCTGTCGATAATCGTTCCAGGTAATAAATTAAAGACAATCGATAAAGTTGGCTAAACTGCCTAACTTATGCTGCTAATGTATATTTAACTAATTATATATCCATAATCATGATTTTGCGTAACAAAGATCTAACTCTAGAGAGTAAAGTTGACCACAGTAGAAAACCAATGGTACGGGTTTGTGGAGTGCCAGTGATTACAAACACTCTCGGCAACATTTAAACTACAAGAAGATAGCTTGGGACGAAAGTTGTGTTAAATTGTGTTACAACTTTGTTCATGTTTCGGCTATGAAATATTTGTATTTAACTGTTCTTGCTTGATGAGGCAGCAATTATACAACACTGCTACAGCCACACGAAAATAAAATTTGATAGGGTAAAACGGTTGGATAAAAGGTAACCACAACAGCGATTACCTTTTTACTACTTAGAGGATTATAAGAATACACAATGTTAAATTGTTTGTAAAAGTTTGGTCTAGAATAGATTTTAGGACTCTTTCCTAATGTACCGCATAGATACTAAAATATATATATATATATTACTGTAAAAAATAGAACTTGTATCGACTTGAACAAATCTTATTAAAACCACAACTACTACTAATTCAGTCCAACACGCAAATTCTTTTAGGTTTGTAAGTCATTAGAATCAAATTAAAAGCCTTAAGGTTAATCATCGGTACATAAATAAATGTTTCGTACTCAAATATGTTGATTAATAGGCATGATACTTCGTATCTATATAATCCTATTTCAAAATCAATAATTTCCAAGGAAAACCCATTATAAATTGTCTTCAAGACAATTATGACCCTTACAGAGGGCCGGAGGATATCTCATCTTACTTTCCAATCAGAATGTTCCATCAAGACTCTCCAATAGCTCTCGGGTGAATTACACCGATTTCCAATTCTTTTAATAGCGCCCCGGGTTATTACTTAGCCGAGAGCCACTGTTGCTGTGCTCCGAGATGTTTGTTTTGAGTATCGACTGTGATGTAGTTATGGAAGCCTGTACGAGTGTGTACATTATATTTATATAAAAACATTGCCTCATTTTAGATGAGACTGAATAATGTAGGTTTCGTTACAACACACAATAATATTTTACGGTACTTTTTGTTACCGTTGTTGCTGTATACAGATAAAAGTTTTCATTTCGATATAATTATCAATAAGTCACTATATACTGTAATAAGGGCGTTAAGGTACTGTGATGAATAAATAATAATTTAATAGAGCATACATGACCTCCCTTGAACCGCGAAGTAATCGTAAGTTAATATTTTTACAAAGAACTACCGTAAAAGTGACAGTAAGCAGTTAACTATAAGATATCCTTGCCCTAACGTACACAAAAGAAAATAAAACAGGCCAACAAGACCCATACGTTTTTATTCATATGTCAGAGAGCCGAAGGAATGCCAAGTTACGATTGTTCCATGTGATTGTAAGTTTAAATCTTTAATCCTAAATTATTGTAAGCATTATCGGTGATTCTGTAAAGTTTATTAAGTGTAGTAGTAGTATTGTACTGGACATTAACGTGTGGTGATATCGGAACAACCCAAATGCCAGACCAACATTCTGATGAACGCGGGAATAAACACTCCGAGCAGTCGCCGACACATATATACATTTGTTTATGGATTAGGGGGCAAACGAGCAAATGGGTCACCTGATAGTAGGTGACTACCGCCGCTCATGGACACCTGCAACTTAAGAGTCACAAGTGCGTTGCCGGTTTTTGAGGTGGGAGTACGCTCTTAATCAAAATAAAGTCTTCAACTGTAGCAAAATGCTCAGCTAAGACTATTTGTATTATGCAGAGATAAGGACCTCATTATTGTTGTCCTAATACTTATATATTCATTTTTTTGTGTTTTTCCGATCATTACATTTAGACCATATTCATTATGTATGTTTCAAGTGTTGCTACAAACGACGCATAACTACGTATATCCTTGCTGAAAAGCTTTATGTACTATTGCTAGCCTTACCTTTGCCATGCAGCTGCTGCCTATTCTCCGTCCCTTTGAGGCTCTCCGCGGTGTGCAGCAGTTCATCCAGCTGAGGCTTTTTCTGCTCCAATTCCCGCAGTACACCCTGGACAAAACAATAGAGTATTAGACATATACATGCAACTACCTTTTGACCGCGGTTTGGATAGCGTTGATGTAGATTTCATCATCAATGTAAGTACTCCTCGGGAACTGTTTTTATTTCTAGATGAAAAAATCCCTACGTCCTTTCGTGTACCCCTGACAATGTGTGTGCGAAATTTATGATCGGTTAAGGTATGTATGAAAACAAAGAAACAAACCCATTTCCGCATTTATGTTTTTGGTTGGAATGAGATCGTAAATCAAATAGTAATATAAAAAGTCCATACGTCTCCAATTTGCATATACAAATAAGTAAAATGGAAGGGTCTGTTTGTAATGTCATAATAACAGCATTTTACTAAATGTATCTGAATGGTTACATGGTACAAATACCAAAAACAATTTTGAAAAATTTTGTCTGTCTGTTTATTTCGATTGATCGCCGGAATGTGTAGACTAATTTGCACGGGACTCACTGGAAGATAGCTGTTATTCTAAGGAGTAACTAAGGCTACTTTTATTTTAGAAAAAGAATAAGGGTGCCGCGCAAAACATATAAATATGTACACGCGAGCGAAGCCGCTCGGGGAACCACTATTTTCATAATAGGATCGCTTTTGTGGAAGTTTTCAGGAAGAGCCCATTGAATATACTTTTTTCATTTAAATGACCAATATTTTTTTTTGTGTTTTAGCATATACCAGACATCGCTGTATAAATTTAGCATCGGGGACATTTGATCTACTTAATGTTATTCCGTGGTGTACCCGTCCAGCCTTGACAAAGCTCAAAGTTCGTTTTAAAACTTCATTATTGCATTGCAACACGATCAATAGAGTGGAGACTCATTAAACGAAGCTTATCGAATGCTATTTGGGGCATTATTAACAGTCTAAATGTAAACTTGATTAGCGGGGACTACACGGGGACAGTTCGCAATGGCGGCGCTCGATAATGGCGCGTAATTTCAGCCTTAGCAGTAATTTATGACGCACAAGGCAAAGTATAAACCAACTGCTATGATTGTTTCTATTATATTTTATATTAAATACAGTTGCACAACGGATCAAAGTAAGTTTTATGCATGGTTATTCCTCGAGTTGTGATAGGGAACGAGAAAATTCATAAAATTGGCATAGCTCTAGCATGTAGAAAATAAGTTAATAGTTACTATTTGCCTTGACTTTTAACATATGTTCATAGTTAAAATTTGCCCTTTTTTTATTACTGATTTTTTATCATTGATCCTTTAAAATACATTATTAGGTATATACAAGCAGATGCTGCTTGCACGCTGCCAACTTGCTGCACAACCTGACAAGTTTTCTTGTCCCAGCCTTTCCATTGCACTTCCGACACATCTAGAGGTAACTGATATTATGTTCCTAGTTGTCCAATATATCTAAGAATCTGATCACACGATTGCGAATCAACTTCCCTGTTTTGGATTTTCCAAGAACATAGAGGTATTAAAGTTTTAGATCTTCACAAAAGTTTTCACAAATCTGATGTTCATAGTAAATTGCACTTACATAATAAATCTCTCTTACAACATGCTCATTTACTACCTTAATGGTTGCATAATACTTAGTGTAAAATGTTCCACTCTATCATATTTTCTACAATGTAAATAAGGGCGGCCCCTGCTTGAACGGATAACGTATGCTAATTAATTCTCTCCGACTCACGTAAATCTTAATGCGTTTGTATTTTTTAATGATTTGCTTAAGTGGTAGCCTTCGGATTTGCGAAGAGATCTAGGGTTTGAAACCCAACCCATACCATACTGATGTAGTTCATCTCTCAGCTCAAAAATTTAGCGTAGTTGTAGCGACTAAAAGGAGAATATACACCATACAATTAAATATATGACTCAAGCTATTACTACGATTATTTAGCCAAAAAAAAAAAAGAAATGTTCTGCTAGTGTGCGATATATAAAAGTACTTATATAGGTATAATAAAGAGAATATACAATTCCGGGTAATTGAAAACATAACCGCCGCTCACCGATTCATCACGCCCTGTTATCGTCGAGCGACCCGAACGCTGCGATATTATCGCACGTTCAAATTAATCAGTTGCGATTCATTTGTCACACACTCATTGACTAATAACTTTGAAGCGAAAACAAAGGGAGGGTGGGTGGCGGTACAGAACCAACAATGACACGTAACATCTATAACTTTCTACATATGGTGAAGTCCATTAATTAGATTGGCAAGATACATCAGATCAAAGGTAAATGCACCAGTTTTTAACCAATACAATTGTATAGTTAGTGATTCAGAGGTTCGGTACGAGTTCTTATGTCACGGAGCACAATATCGATTTAAAATAATCCTTAGTAGAATTAAACTATTCATACAGGAAGGTTAACTATTTTGAACTTATTTTAAGGGTTTTCCATTACGTTTGCCTTGATTTCAATATAACTAGACTGTCAAGAATTGACAGTAGACACCTGCTGTAATTTGTTTAGAAAATGTTTTGTACAAACGTAAGGCGCTATATAAATGTTGTCATATGCAAACTAGATATTAGATGCAACTATATATTAAAAAAAAAAACAAATTTCCAGGCAAGGAATAGTTTGTTCGGTTTTTAAATTAATTTTCTAAATGAAAATGGCAGGCTTCTCACGTTATGACATTCGTGTAATTATTTTGTAAACAAAAATGTAATTGCACTAAGGGGTGGAAATGAGTATTGCACTGAGGGGTGGAAATGAGTATTGCACTGAGGGGTGGAAATGAGTATTGCACTGAGGGGAACTTGTCCATATCTAAGAAAAATTTGAAGACTACCGATCTAACTACGTGAACTCGATTGTTACATATGATTAAACCTGGCTGTATTATTTCGACGTTCCTACTAACTTTTAGAGTAAAGTGTGGGTGTTTGAAGGTGAACCACCCCCGACGTCAGTAAAAATGACTCGATCCGTCAAGAAAAGAATGATTGCTGTATTTTTTACTAAGAAAGGAATATTGGCTGTAGTTGTGTTTAAAAAATGAACGACGACAATAAAATTTCTGGGACACCTTCCTTATAGTGAGGATTTTGCATTATTTCCGTATGTATAAAACAGTTGAAGGGACGCAAGATTTCGAGCGATGAAGAGCTACTTCAAAAAAAAATTTTCACAAAGAACGACAAAAGTTATTTAGCGCTAAAGTACATAATATGATTACCTTTGACTGAATTCTATAATACTGGCACGACCATTGGTAACGAAAAGAGGTACATTCACAGAACTGAAATATTTGTGTGTGAAAAGATTTTCCAGCCAGGTACGACGGGTCCTTATTAACCCAGTCGCTACCACTGCTACGCAGCCCGGAAATCTAATCTTACGTAAACCGGTTTATTCACTAAAAAAAGTTAAGGGTATCCGCCACACTTGGAAAATAGTCTAACACATACTGTAACACAAAAATATCTAAAATGTGCGGTCGAATAAAGAACCTTCTACCTCAGCCTTACGTCAGCCTGTGACCACGGCCAGTGCAACCTGATCGAAACGTCAGGCAATTCAGAGGTATGTAATACCTTTTCGTTAATTCCCGTGTAAATATATAATTATATTGTAACTTCATATTATGTATATATCAAAATATGGGTTTTGACCAAACTCGTAGTAGGTAAGGCAGTAGATATCAAACCGTTATAACTCTTATTCAGTCATATAATAATAAACAGAACTAAAAGTAAGTGGTAAAAGATGGAATAAAAACGGGTTAAAATTTGTTTATTTAAATATTTTTGCAACGGCATTTCATTATAACAGGATATAGGGCACATCAGATTTGTCGCATTGGAGTTGCCCGACTTGGACATTGAAATGTTCACAGGCAGTAGGAATTACACAAATAATAATGGAAATTGTAGCTGCAATAATATATAATCGACGCGATGGCACATGGCGACGTGACCATTAAAACCTCTGCGCCATATGTGCAATTTTGCCTTATACTGTATCTTCAACAAGCAACAAAATAAAACTATACATACTTTGCTTCCGAGTCAGCCAACAAATGATGAGCCACAAAATGACTGTCTTGTGAAAACATCTCTTAAACGGATTTATTTACTTACTTCCAAAGTGAAACCTAAGTATATATCCTCTGTTCACGGAGTTGTGAAGTCAATTTAGTTTGTTTGGTTTTTTAAGTCAAACTGTTTGTGAGTCGAGTTTTAAAAGTCAATCGTTTTGGAAGTAGGTTTGTTCAGACTCAGAATAGGAAAGCTGTCAACAGTTGGTGAATACATTTAGTACAATGAAGGGCCAACGAGTTTTTAAAGTTTGGTTTGTTGTGATATTTAACCAATATTGTTTTTAGACGTGTAAGAAACAGTCTCGAAACCACTGATATAAACTATGAAAATCACTAACTAACATTAACTGCCAAGTTGTTCGTACCTCTGTTCGCACTCAAGTGAAGTTCTCATCTTATTTCGATCCTTTTATAACCCCACCACTCGTTAATATTTATCAATCGACCAATAGCATCGCGTTAACGGCATAACCAGTCAAAATAATGCCTATTAACATATTTTTATTAAATAGTAAACTGTGTTATCATCTATTATAGTTTGTCCCTATTTTTAATAAAATAAATAAGAGTTTTGAATGTGGCGACAACACGGCCGTCCTACGTACGCATCCGTCCCGGATAGCGTCATGGTGTGGTGTGGTTGCTGAGGACAAAGTATTTACCATTAGCTTGTATCTATTTCAATATATTTATTTGCATCGATCACTTTTTTTTTGTAAACAGCAACGAGGGCTCTTTCATCTACTATTCCATCGACGGCCAGTAGATAAAGAGCTCCCTGCTTCATTTAGATAATCCCCGGACAACATCCTGGTCCATCCAATTTCGGGTGGTCTTTATCCAGTTCTGGTAATTTAGTCCAAGGTATCCATATTTAAACACATGTTGTTCTTAATGTTTTATAGCCACTGGTTCGTTTCATGCCTGACCAAGTTTTTCGACGTGGTTGTACTTCCTTTTCCTGTGAAGCTCGGCCTGGCCTGACTTTAAGTGTCTAATAAAACATTAACATCTAATAAAACATTATTATTATTTATAAATTATTAACCAATTCTTTCTTTTTTGTTTGATATCAGCGGAGAACAGGCACTGATTGTATTTCTGCTTAATGCGGTAACAGACTACTTTTGCGAAACTAGAGAGTGTAAATCTACTTTAATTCATGTATCAACAAAAACCAGTTATTAACATCACTTTATAGCGTTTTTTTTTTACTTATTCGTTACTCATATATTTAACCATGCTTCATTTTCGATTTTAGTCTTAGTAGGTACCTACTACTAGTAATTTATATAAACACTTCGAATTAAAGTCCGACTTATTTTATTTTTATAAAGTTCTTAACGTAATAATTCGTAAACCCCATTTTTAACCATTTTGTCGTGCAAAAATGAATCCAAGCAATCAAAGTATTAAGTTATGTTTTTGTGGCAAATAATTTGTACAAATATAGAAATATTCGAACACCTCATTTTATCCATATACCCTCTTGTTTTAATAATGTAGATGTACCTATTGCAATCCGTAGATTTTTTTGAACAAATTAGTAAATTATAAATAATAGTTAAGCTTCCAACTCTAAGTTAACCGTAAGAATATAGATAGTATAGATAGTACGAGTATTCGCTTCTGTCACATCTACCCACATTAGAATATAGATAGTATAGATAGTACGAGTATTCGCTTCTGTCACATCTACCCACATTAGAATATAGATAGTACGAGTATTCGCTTCTGTCACATCTACCCACATTAGAATATAGATAGTATAGGTAGTACGAGTATTCGCTTCTGTCACATCTACCAACATTAGAATATAGATAGTATAGATAGTACGAGTATTCGCTTCTGTCACATTTACCCACATTAGAATATAGATAGTATAGATAGTACGAGTATTCACTTCTGTCACATCTACCCACATTAGAATATAGATAGTATAGATAGTACGAGTATTCGCTTCTGTCACATCTACCTACATTAGAATATAGATAGTATAGATAGTACGAGTATTCGCTTCTGTCACATCTACCCACATTAGAATATAGATAGTATAGGTAGTACGAGTATTCGCTTCTGTCACATCTACCCACATTAGAATATAGATAGTATAGGTAGTACGAGTATTCGCTTCTGTCACATCTACCCACATTAGAATATAGATAGTATAGATAGTACGGGTATTCGCTTCTGTCACATCTACCCACATTAGAATATAGATAGTATAGGTAGTACGAGTATTCGCTTCTGTCACATCTACCCACATTAGAATATAGATAGTATAGATAGTACGAGTATTCGCTTCTGTCACATCTACCCACATTAGAATATAGATAGTATAGGTAGTACGAGTATTCGCTTCTGTCACATCTACCCACATTAGAATATAGATAGTATAGATAGTACGAGTATTCGCTTCTGTCACATCTACCCACATTAGAATATAGATAGTATAGGTAGTACGAGTATTCGCTTCTGTCACATCTACCCACATTAGAATATAGATAGTATAGATAGTACGAGTATTCGCTTCTGTCACATCTACCCACATTAGAATATAGATAGTATAGGTAGTACGAGTATTCGCTTCTGTCACATCTACCCACATTAGAATATAGATAGTATAGATAGTACGAGTATTCGCTTCTGTCACATCTACCCACATTAGAATAAACACACACACGAAATTACTAATGAAAACGGTTTTGCTTACTGTTAGGTGCATACTCATTGCATCACGATTGCTCGATGAACACCATGATTAGGACGTTGGGATTTACGAATAGGAAAATCTTGCACAAGAAACCTTTTACTTACTACCACTTTTTTTTTTCAATTGGGCCGCGTTCTTTATCTCACTTCTGATGTAAGAAACAGTCTCGAAACCACTGATATAAACTATTTTTATTAAATAGTAAACTGTGTTATCATCTATTATAGTTTGTCCCTATTTTTAATAAAATAAATAAGAGTTTTAATGTGGCGACAACAGAAGTATACTGCAAATGTACAGTTTAGCCGTAGAAACTAGTTTTCAATACAAAAAAAAAGCCATAGAAATGTGTTTTGTAAACTCTTACTAAAATAACTTTATTTACTGAGAAATCATTGGTTATATAAGTATAACCAATGATTACTCAGTAAATAAACTTATTTTATTTCAGTTCACATTTCTATGACTATTTTTTTGTATTGAAAACTATTTTCTACGGCTAAACTGTACATTTTATTTTTGGAGTTTACTCCTTAAGAATCGATTTGCATATAAGGCGCCCGGTATGAAAAAAATTTGAAGAGTAAAATTTTGTGATCGGAGGGCAGCGTAACGCTTTATTGTGCTTTTTATGCTTTATTGGAGTTTACTCCTTATTCTCGACGCTTGTAAGTAGATATGTGTAATTGTGTATACCTTTATGTTATATATATGTGTAAATATATACAGAATATATAGAGGGAGGGAGGGAGGCAGGGAGTTAGGGAGTGAGTTAGGGAGGGAGTTAGGGAGGGAGGGAGGTAGGGAGTTAGGGAGTGAGTTAGGGAGGAAGTTAGGGAGGGAGGGAGGGAGGGAGTTAGGGAGTGAGTTAGGGAGGGAGGGAGGGAGGGAGTTAGAAGGGGAGTTAGGGAGGGAGTTAGGGAGGGAGTCAGGGAGGGAGTTAGGAAAGGAATTAGGGAGGGAGTTAGGGAGGGTGTTAGGGAGGGAGTTAGGGAGGGAGTTAGGGAGGGAGTTAGGGGGAGAGAGAGAGAGAGAGAGAGAGAGAGTAAACTCCAGTCGTGTGTCGGAGCTGACACACACATTTTTTATTTATTTAAAACTTTATGCACAATATGTACAGAGGCGGACTTAATGCAAAAGGCATTCTCTGCCAGTCTACATTAGGGTGATGTAAAAATGAAATCACGGTAATGATGAAATAATACCAACCGATAATCATTGGCAGCACATGTCCTCACAAGTTTTACTCTTGCAACTGCATTTGATAACACAAAACTTTAAAAACAAAACTTTTATAAGTTTAATTAGTGGTTCATGAAACATTGCCAAGTGTAGGGTACCTATGTAGATTAATATGCAATCAGGCCCTTATCCCCTGCCCCTCGCCTGCATTAAAAAAAGCTATTGGGAAGGTTGATGTGATCTTCCTACATTTCAAAACATTTTCACAAGTTAACATGATAAATATTTTAAGTTTCGACATTTACTTATAAATCACTCGATTTTAGTTCTTGAAAATATACGCAAAAAGATCATCACTTTCTCCTGTCGCCCTAGCGGACAATATTCAAGGAGTTCTAACAAGTATAATATACGCGTACCTATACAAGACGAGGTTTGAGATATGAATAACTTGAACAAGTACGAGGAGGCACAACTTTTAACTACCGCACCCTCCTCACATTGAATATACCAACTTTACGTGCTCCTGGACTTCCTATTATTATTTACAAGGTAAAGGATCTTGACGAATAAGTTGGAGTACTCGTCGTACTCGAGTTAAAATAACACAGTTGAGGTAACAACTTTGCGATAACATTTATCTCGATTTCCGAACACTTTATTTTTATTATGATTGTCCAAAGATAATACGTAATTAGAATTGAATTGTAATATACCTAGTTTATGTCAAACACGTTCTATTATTAGTTGTCACTCCCTATTGCCATGAAGTAAAATGTTACGAAGATAAAAAATAAATAATTATAAATTAGTAAAATAAAAAAAAACACACGTTAATAGCGAACTGAATTAAAAAGTAAAAAGAACTCTGTTTTCGAAATGTCTGGCAATTAGGTGTGTAATACATATTTCATGATCGCGTTAATTCCCTTGTACATACATAATTATATCGGTATCAAGCCCAATCAGGACTCGTCAAAACGAATCCTGTGAGCCCTAACTCGAAGGGTTTACTAGTAGCCACTAAACAGTTCCGCTATAAACCACCTCCTGGCTCCATCATCAGATCAGCTAAAAGATGCCAAATTATAGTATTGTCATTCGAACTACATACTCGTATACATACAAAGTTTCATTTGGGTATGACAATCAGGAGCTGTTTATAGGGTAAGATGCGACCTACTGAAATTACCTGGTATATTTATAAGTTTAGGTGTTGTGGCGACTTCCACATGCAGCGAAAAAGAAACATTCTCCAACATCATCTACAACCTACTAATCCTGCATCGCGCTATGAGAGTTCTCGCACCGATTAGTATATATACAACTTCCCAACATCAATCGTTGGGCCGCGGCCCGCCAGGCGTGATCACCTCGCCTGATTGGAGGTTCCTCCCTTTGTGTTGGAGGGACATAACACCCGTTCCTCCACAGTATGTCTGCAATAGGTACTGTTCTACGTATTAGTTACTACGGCTGCTGCTTTTCAATCGAGAAACCGGGATATTAAGTAATTGACTCAAGTGGCAAGTGTCATTGTAGTAAAGATATATCCTATGTTAATGTCTATATTATTTAGTTTTTATTTATAGCTTGGAGTAAGAACTTAGCTAAGAATGGACGTATAAAAGAAAAAGAGACTAACGAGTCGGTTTTTTTGTCTCATTAAGCGAATCACTTCTCAATGGGTCATTAAAAGTATGTGTCATCTGTGTAATTTGCATACTGTGTAATTGCAATTGAGCACGAAAATAAAGAGAGACGGGAAGAGTGAGAGAGAGTTGAATTACTTTAGTGTTTAATGGTTTCCCAATATTCCCAGTGCTGCTTATAGACTGTATTTTCGTAAAAGTACTATCGAAAGGTGCTTGAAATAGTCTTCATTTTATAACGAGGTATAATTTCAAGACTTTTATGTAACAAAGAAAGCGGGCGATAACTAAATGCCCACAAAAAAGAACGAAACATTAAACAAAACTGTAACTGATTATGCCTAAAGGGCAAGCGTAATTTTTTCAACCCTTTAAAGATGAAAGGAAGGGGTGTTGCCATTGTGACGATCATTTATTTGCTTGTACTTACTTCAGAGAGCCATAGGAAATCATTAGCGGTAGTGTCCTTAATTAAATTACTCCCCGCCACTTAGGTCGTGATGTATTTAGCTACCACCCCTTGTCGGTTAAGAATGTGACATACTTGGAGGTGGTTCTAACTACGTTATGTACCGATATTACACTCTAATAGTCTCACACTGTTTTCAGAATACATTTTTAAATAAGTACCTATATTAATATATTAATAATTGAATTTCATTTCAAACATACGTACTCGTACTTATTATAGTTAAGCTTAGGGGGGCTCATGACATTGGGGGACAGAATCTTCATCTATCTAGTTTTTTTACTAAAATAAATTGATTAACTATCAGCAAAAGAAAAGGAATTAAAAATCTGCCCCTTCCGGCTCGCCTCCCTTAAAGTTAATGTTACTACAGAAAAATTAGCATTCAACATCAGCGCAGATCAATAAGGTGCTAAAGCTCTTCTTAATATTTAATATTCTTCTGAGCTCGTTTCCTAGAAAACCCTTCTTCAGATAATTCAATGTTACCTGAAAACATTCACCATTGTGACCCCGGATAAATTGAAATTATAAATACGGCAATTAAACATAAAATGAATCCAATTTATCATTAATTTTACGCTCCCACCAATTCAATTAAAGTTTAAAACAACAAGACGTATACGTCCGTCTCGCTCGGCGTCGTCGGCACGAGTAAGCAGCCACCACACCAGTTCCCGCTTCACCTTATTGATCCCCTCCCCTGCTACAACTAACCAACTTGCTAAGAACTACTCCACTTCCCCCTTGAGTATCTCACAGGGCGATTTAGGACGATTACGTTAGATGTTAGCAGGCCACCTTATGATGGGTAATACACCGAGCGGGCAGGTAAAATTAACATTCTTATATTGAGTACGGAAGTGGTTTTGGTGGGGTTTCTATAATAATAATAAACTGTTTACAATTATGGTACACCGTTCAAGTCGTATTACATTCGTTCAGATTATTAAGAATAGTATCACAAAATGTATTTTTCTTGTCAGAAAGTGTCTAAGGAAATGAATTAAGTAAGAGAGATGCTTCTAGCAAAACGAAGATTCCAGCAACGTAGTGGATGGAGGTATGAATCTCAAACAACAGGTATGTACTGACATATATATATATATATATATATATATATATATATATATATATATATATATATATATATGTAATATGTAAAGTAACTTACTATATAGTAAGTTACTTGACTTGCTGCAGTTAACAAAAACGTAAAAGATTTATAATAGTGTAACTTTCGTACACCTTAACCTATAAAAACAAATATAACACACTGTAAGAACGAAGACTGTAAAAGGGATTGATTTGTTTGTTTCGTCCTTCCTTCATTTACAGTAAAATACTTTTACTCAAAGCCTGTTTTGTCATCTCTATGCTTTCAATGAAGTCGCAAGCCATATGCCCGAGTGGACAGGCAAAACCGAAGTATATAGAAGACGACAAGCCTGCTCCATTTATACATGTATGTAAATTAGACATTAGGAACAAAACTAACGTCACAAAGTTTTGTCATTTTGCTGTCATACAACATGATCAATTTTTAACCGACTTCAAAAAAGGAGGAGGGTCTCAATTCGTCGGCATCTTTTTTTTATGTATGTTCATCGATTACTCGAAGACGCCTGAACCAATTTGGAAAATTATCTTTTTGTTTCAAAGGGTATAAGGGTATACTTCTCAGGTGGTCGTATTTAAATTTTATCTAAATCAGTCGATAGATTTTAGAAAAAGCCTTCCTCGATAAATGGACTATCCAACACTTTAAAAAAAAAGCACTAAAATAATTTTTCAATGAAACCAGTAGTCCCTGAGATTAGCGCGTTCCACCAAACAAACAAACTCTTCAGCTTTATAATATTAGTAGAGATTAGATAATCACAAGAACATTTACGCTTTAGGATTCTAAAACTCTGTAATAGCTGTAGGTAGTAACTAGATAATAATTACATTCTCCTCCCAATGAAGATAATTTGTTAGGAGAGTAATTAATTAAATTACTTCAAGACCCGAAACATCTAGGTAGGCCTTTTGGAATTTATTATAGACTTGGCACCATTTATAAAACATTCCATGAAAATTATTACCGATGTAAAATTTCATGGTATTTCTCAATATTTTGTTTTCTCTTGCGAATGTTTCATTAGAATTTTCCAAGCGGCGTAATGCCTATGATGTCGCATTTGTGATCTTTAAGTATCAGATTCAAACCCGACCCTCGGACTTAAATCCACTCATTGTTGACCTCCTATAAGATTATTGGGTATGTGTCGTATTGGTAAAGGAAAACAAATATTGTCTTTCTAATCTTTCAATACCTTGAACTGATGGGTGAAATAAAGTGGTGTAGTTGAACATTAGTAGCTCTGAGTCTGTCAGACAACTGTATTGCAAGATTAATCTGAAGATTGCTGGTTTCTTTTTCTAGTTGATCTGAATACTTAAGCCAGTTACTAGCTTAAAAGGTATCAACAAAACTTACAAATATTTAACTAAGTTATGATTAAAAAAATATATAGTTAAAGAACACTCGCCGTCATTGAGGCCATGTATTTCGGAAATTTTTCCCTCGGCAAAGGCTACCTTCAGTACCTGCCGTACGGCATAGTTATATCAATACGTTTTTGTAAAAGTATAATATATATCAATACTGTAACCAAATCATTATACTGTAAGCAGGTCTAGTGCGCGTACCGGCCTCGGCCAGACTGTCGCGCTACTAACCCCGACGTACTCTGAACACGTGTAGCTTGCCGGCTGATCGGTTGCTAGGCAACGCGCCCCTTCCGTCCCACCTGACGATACGAGGGTATGGGTAGTGAGATGGGATGTGTGTCGATAGAAAAATATTCGATAATTTTGTCATAGATGTTTTTTTAAAGTAGTTTTTTTAGATAATTTTAAAGTTAACCTCAATATTCTGTAAGTACAAGGCAACAAAAGCTTTGTATTAACTTTCGTGGTGTCATTTCCAGTATATCAATTGCTCGAATTGTCATAATGCTTGTTTCAATATTTAACTTGTTTACTATTATCTAAGAATTTCTTTAATAAAAATACATGGTAGATCCTTTTCGTGCACTTACAAATATCCAAACAAACATTTAATTGTGCATTAATTATACCATATCTGACTAAAACAACCTAGATGACTTGTGCTTTTTTGTGCAAGAAATACTCACTTGCACTACCAGATTACGCCATGTATTTGGCCATAGTCACGTGTTTGTTATACATGTCGGCCACTAGATCATCGATAAAAGCGCGATACTTATAAACTTGACATCTCACAAACGGTCGTCTGATTCCAAATTAAACAGAACCTGTACTATGGTAACCAGACTGCTGATATACATACCTAAATATTTCTGAATATATTCATATTATAGATATATTATACCTAGACCACAGAATACATAATAGTACAGGTACAGAAGTCCCCGCCAAATCATTTAAATAAATAGCGACTCTTGTCGTCTGGAGACAATAAACTTACAATTCAGGTCGCATAGCGCTAATTACCTACCGTTGTATGCACCTAAAAGTTGCTTCTGACAACGCCGCGACGTTAGGGTTGTCTTTTTTTAAATAATAAATTAATCTGAAGATTTAATTACCAGTAAGTTATGTGTGCTATATTGTGCTCTATATGTGTATATTACTCTATTTCTGTAAAAAAAAATCTAGGCTAAGTACTAATAACTCGTTAGTCTAGATACGAATAGATGACGCGGCCTGTGCACGGCAGCCCCCTTAGTGTTGGCACGATCAGTCAACCCCGCCGTGTACTTGTAGATTTATACCTACATTGGTGGAGTCGACCTGGCCTGCCCAGACACAGAACAAATGATGGTGCTCATGACAACGTCCACGACCTCTGGTCTCAGCAGTCAGGATCACTAACCACTAGACCAACAGGCCAGTTAAATAATAATATTATGTACTTATTTCTTCAGAAACGATTTTTCTTTTGCCTGGTTTGCCTTGTAGTAGTGTAGTAGTTTTTATTTATATACAAAAAGTACACACAGCAATGATAGACAGAAAAGATTCTGGACCAAAATTGAATTCGACTTTTACACTTCAAACTATTACTACATAATGCGAAGTACGGCATAATATTATAAAATACGAGTATTTACCAAAACATCACTATACTCAATAAAAATTGCCGAAACGCCGAAGCGTGAATATGTAAAATATTAGTGTATCGACACTTTCCCAACTCTGTTTTGGTGCGCATGCGTATTGTGCTATTTCTGGTCTTCATAAACTTGCACGGGGGGCTGAAACCGCCAGTTTCACCTGATCAGTGTTCTCGCCTGGACGTGCGTCACTATTATTTCATTTAAAATACTGTTGAAAAATTTGACTACCAGGTTCGCTTAATCTTTGTTACTTTTACACGCAAAAACGGCTGTACCAAAGACTACAATAGTATATAGGATATAGACAGGCAACTCTGCTTCTTTTTATTGACAACACAAAACTCTGCCTAGTGGTCAGATACCGAAAACTAATATAATATACATATCTATAGGTATATATATATACAATTGAACAATATATAGGTACCTACTTATACGGTGTATGAATGTGTTTTGTTGTTACCTGTTTCTTGTTTTATTGGTTCTAACATGAGAATTTTATACTTTAGCTAATTAATGTATGTTTATGACTAATCTTAGATTTTTATATTCAAACCAAAACTTTTATTGCAAAAAGAAAAGCACAAGAAACCGGCAATCGGTACTCATACGCAGCCATTTGCAATATAAGTGAAGTGTTGCCAACCTAATATTAATAAGTTCCAAATATTTAAAAAAAATTGTTGATGTTACGATTGTATTTTTAATTAATATTATTGTGTGTTGGTGAACAAATTGTTGTTTGTAAAAATTTTTAAGTGGTTTTAGATATTTAATATGCAATATTTTGGTATTTACAAGTGCGAATTTTAAATCGTAATACATTAGAGGGTAATAAATTTCCCCTCATACAAATTATAAATTTAAATATTGTAACACAGTAATTTTAGTTCCGGTATCTATCCTTGGGAGGGCACTGAACTCAATAAAAAAGTGCAATTATTTTATGTTCCAAGTTGCCATAGCATGGGCTGAACGGATCTGAATGAAATTTAACACTGACATACATTATAGCCTGGAATAGCACATAGGCTATTTTTTATCCCGGAAAATTGTACGATTCCCGTGGGATAGATTTCACCAAAATTTCAAGGCGAACGAAGTCGAAGGCAACAGCTAGTATTATAAATGCCAAAATGAGTTTGTTTAGTTACGCTTTCCCGCCGTAAATACTTAACCGTTCGTCGTGAAATGTTGCATATACGTAGACAATGGAAGCCGCTGGCACAAGCTAGTGTCCTGAAAAACCATATTGAAGTACAGCTAAATATAGACCTTATGCTTATTAGGATATGTATCGCAATCTTACAAGCGGCGGTAGGGTAATGCCGTAGGACTTGCGATCGATTGGTTGCGGGTTCGAACCCCACCCAGTGCACCACGGACGTGAACCCACTCCTAACCATTTAGCTTAGCTGGAGGGCTTAACAAGAGCTTAGTTATATGTTACCCACGTTACTAGCATTTTTAATTTAAAAAATCTATTAATTCGTCGATGTTGGCTATAAGCGTTCATCCCACCACACACGCTTCTAACCAAAGGGTGAGGTGTCTAATACACGTGTTATAGACCTTGTCAAAATACTCTACGCCCTTTTAAACAACCGCATACTGTAATCAAACAAACACTATAATGGTCATTCCTCCGCGGTACGAAGTATTTTTGAAACTCCTGCTGCGAGCGGTTTGTTCAAAAGTAGTAATGTAACTAGTTCTTTATAATATAAAGTAGAGTAGAATCGATCAAAAACATATAGACAAGACTCTTCCGAGACAGATAAGTTTAATATTGCTTGTAAGTTTCAAATTTCAATTACAAGCCCAACGCGACGGCACAACGATACATACTACGTCGGCAGGAACTCTTTCTTGGCAGCTGTCTTAAGTACAGTGATCAACGTCATTGTTAGTACTGACGGACATATGTGGAGCGGTGGCGCGGTGGTACAGCATTCGAATGCGACGGTCGCGGGTCGAATTCCGCTCAGTGTAAATATTTGTATCCATGAATATGTCTATCCTAAAATATGATTATTTAATAGCAAACTTCTTATTAAAAACAGTATTTGAGCTAAGCACGTTTAAGGTGCCAATAACTTGCTATGATGATGCCGATTTTTAGAGCTCCAACTGCCCCTAACGAATGCCACAGATGTTTGTATGGCACCCGGAACTGACGGTTTAACGTGCTCTCCGAGGCACGGAGGGGTCTCGATGTGTTAAGAATAGTCACCCATCCTAGACTAACCTGGCTAGTATTACTTAACTTTGTGATGTGCTAACCTACTTGGTTACCACTTAGCCACGAGCCCCTCAATGCCTTAATAAACAACAAAAATACGATAAAAAGAAACAAGAATAATGAAACCTTGTGCCAATGATACATATTGAAGCTCCGAGCGTGTTTCAAATAAAATATTGACTAATTATTCAACGCCAGAGGCTTGGGACTAAATAAGTGATGTGACGTTTGTCAGAGCAAGGTCAAGAGCGTTTTGCGATACCGTGACGTCACCATACAGTGTCGCCGACATTAATTTTAATACCGCGGCTTGGAGTGTATTTACCTTTTGTTAATCGACTTCAGGGTTTTAATTCGACTGAATTTTACGCGACATTTTCGCCATTTGTGAACCGAATTCAATCATTCTTTTTTAATTGAATTGGTTGTACTCAAGGTTGGTCACACTTAAATTTGAAGAAAATATTCCACCATTAAGGATGGATAATTAAAAGATGAAGGATATAGCACATAGATAATACAACAATTACAATTACAAAGAGACCCTGACGACCCGCAATGTTGCAATTTTGCGACGTCCGCAGCGGGTTATGGCCGTCAGGGTCATAAGGCGATACCGTACGATCTCCTTTGAAGCGGCATGTCTCCTAGCTGGACTCCGCCATGGGACCTGGAGGCAAAATCCCTTGCTTCATTGTACTAGTGGCGCAAGGAGACGCAGGAGCGGGACCTGACACTTGTGCAGAGCGAAGTCGAAGCTCCGCGGTCCCAGCTCCGCAGGTGCTCATGGCTGAGTGGAAGGAACGACTTGAGCGACCGAGCGCAGGGCACGCCACGATTGTGGCGGTAAGACCCATCATGGAGTATTGGCTGAAGAGGCGGCATGGAAGCCTCTCCTACCGGATGACGCAGGTGCTTACGGGACACGGCTGCTTCGGAAAGTACCTGTGTCGCATAAGCCGGGAACCAACGCCTGTGTGCCACCACTGCAAGGGCCGCAGCGAGGATACTGCACTTCACACTCTGGTGGAGTGCACTGCGTGGACGGAGCAGCGCGTCGACCTCGCTACAGTCATTGGTGTGGGTAGCCTCTTGCTAGAAACCATGGTTATGGCCATGGGATTCCGCTGCCTTGTTCTGTGAGGAAGTGATGTATGCTACAGAGGCGGCGGAAAGGGAACGGGAGAGAACTACTTCTCTCTCGTCCCGCAGAAGACGCACCAGGCGCCGGAGAGTACAAAATGATCTCCGGCCTCCATGAGCGCTGGCCTGAGGGTGATGGGCTGGGTTACCCGTCGCCCTAGCAGAAGCAGGCCCGAGACGGCGGCGCGACGTGTTCCACGCGCACCTCTCTACATCGGAGGGGGCTAGGCCCCCGCACCAAATAGTGGGGTACACCTGAGTCCCCGGCATTAGGACCCGTGACGGAACACCGTGAAGTTTTAGTCGGTTCGAGTCCGACATACCACCTTGCCGTTGACCCCGGTGAGGTGATGACCCGTGGGGGTTTCCACACGAGAAAAAAAAAAAAAAAAGCACCTTGAAGTCGCTTATATACTTTTTTTAATTTTAGTTTAAGCGCATTTTAGTTTTAAAAGTGACCACGGCCAATGCAACCTGGTAATACATACATTTGAATTACCTGGCGTTTGAATAACCAGGTTAATTCCCGTTCGTATACATTATTATATGTCATGGAATGGAAGTTTAAAAGTTAAAAAGTAGTGAAACTACTGTGGCGTGTTCGAATACTATTTTATTACTCACTTTATTAGTAGATTGTGTTAGTACTCATAGCCTAATATTAAACGTGACTGAGCTAACATCTATGCAACATTGAAATAGAAATTTAACTGACTAGTAAAAATATTAAGTAAATAATTAATACGGAAACTATATGTTAGTGGGGTCGCTGTTATTGAGTTGACATACATAATAGGGAATATGCATGTTGTTTAAATTTACTTGATTAATTTTCCCTTGAATCTTTATTGTCCAGATATTATGCCTAAACAATTATTTTCTTATTTAGTTCGTGTTTAATTGCAAAAAATATTAGTTAAAATATGCAAAATAAGGGCGCGAAATTCAACTTTGCAAAACGCTTCACCATTGGTCGAAACAAAACATGACGTGACATTCCACGTTCTGTCATTTATCGGCGCCTATATTCGTAGTGTTACGGAGTAAGATAGGTGTTCCTGTGGTTTTTGCTCTTAGCTAGTGCAATTTAAGCATTCTAGTGATATTAGAAATCATCTAGGACAATGACTGAATGTAATTTTGTCAAAGCACAATCGGACAATCTACCGAAAATAGGTGCATTCATGATGACTATATATTTTGCATCAAATCCAGATTTTACGTCCGCTGAGGTTAAAGGAGTGAAAGCTGCAAGGTAATTATTATAACACTTGTTATATTATAATCTAAAGGATAGGTAAGATATGTATAGTTAGTTATATTCATGAAGTTTTATTGGACTTTTGTTACCTAGTTTTAAGTAGACAAGCAAGTTGCCTTCTGCTTGATATTTAAAAGAAACATAAATTACTGCTGACCAATTCTCACTATACTAGCAATTAAATTGTAATATACTAACATAAAAGTGATCTTCACAACAATATACTCGTAAACACGATATTCAAGATACTTCATCTCTTCTCATTAATGTACACCATTGTTTTCGTATTTTACATTATTATTTTGTTGTTGGTTTTTTAACTTTATCCATTGTCTATTAATTACAATAAATAGTAATTACAACTGGAAATCGGTATAAAATTACTGTAACACTTCAAGTAAGTCTAAGAAACAAACACTAAGCGTGTAACGTGACGTCATCCAAGGCCCGCGAAATATGGCGGCGTTCAAACAGATCAAATTTTATCGATGTTTTCAATGTTATTTTAAAAATTAATTTGAACATTGCCAAGGTTATATATATATATATTTTATTAGGGTAGAATGATGGAACAAGTCAATAAAAAATTAAAAAAAATACATGCATATTCCCTATTGTGTATTGAAACTAATAAAAATATGCTTACAGTTAGTAAAAGGTAATTATGTTTTATCTATATTAATGTTTTTTTTTAATAATTTGATCAACACGGTCCGCGGTCCACGGACCACACGGTCCGACGCTATGCGATGGTAAGCGGCGGCCAGAGGCGTCACTTGAAACTTGCCAATCCCATAGATCCCCCATGGGAAAATGGCTACCCTTATGCTGTTGTCAGGGGTAAAAGAACATGGGATACCTTTCATCCGAAAAAAGTTCAGTTCCCGAGGGATACCTGAGTTAATTTACACATTTCACAAAGAAAGAAAGAAAAATATTTTATCCGTATCTTCAGTCAACAAGTTAACACAATAAACATACTTGACACTTGGTATCGAACATCAATAAGGTACCCGCGTCAGCTATCGTTGCAGATATGTATATATAGAATACCTAGTACATTATATTTCTTTCCTCAAAAGCACATTTTTAACAAGATTCTCAAAGCTCAGGTTTATGTAAAAATCTGCAAATATCTATTGATTAGAAAACGTGACTGGAATGCTCCGGCTGAATAACGATGGTTCTCCCTTACACATGCACCCCACATCTCTGCCGGCCCCTGGGGAGACATTAGCCGTGACGGCTGTATTACACGTACGGGGGAACGATATTTAAATACGAATATCAGCAGGAACAGCCGTGGAATTTGATATTATTAGTGATAACCTCTACACCCGCCTCCCATGTCACAACTTTGAGTTTGATCCTAATTTAATACAACCATCGCATTTGTATACTTCCTTTCTATACTAGTATAATAAAGCTAAAGAGTATTTTTGTATGGTTGTATGTTTGTTTAAACGCACTAATCTCTGGAACGACCTACCTCACGCTACGACCATTACGAGTGGAGCAGTGACTATAAACGCGGGTGAAACTGCGGGAATAAGCTAGTTCTAAGATAATTAATGTCGCGATGTGCCGCCTGTTGTTTGTAGTAATTCATCTATTGATCACTAGATGGTACTGACACATTGTGGTGATAATTTCACTACATATTATAAAACAAAGTCCCCCGCCGCGTCTGTCTGTCTGTTCGTGATAAACTCAAATACTCCTGAACGGATTTTCTTGTCATTTTCACCAATAGCTAGAGCGATTCATGAGGAAGGTTGTAGGTATATCATTTGTTAAGGTTTTGTGTAAATTGGTTGAAATATGATGGTTGTTGAAGATGTCTCTGCTACCCGTGAGAAGCCGGGGCGGGTTGCTAGTTTAAGTATTAAAATTTCATGGCACGTCGCCGCGTCGTTGGTCCTATGAACTCCTAAACTAATGAATAGGTTTTTATGAAATGTTGCACACTGTGTGCAGTTTGGTGCAATTTAAAAGAAACGATAGTTTTTATCTCAATCTATGGTCACAATATTTTTATTGCAAATTACGTAGCCACAGCAACGCGTGGCCGGGCCGGGCAAGTTTTATGTAAATTTTCAATTCAGTGTAGTTCAATTCAATTGTTTATTGCATTCCAAAATCCTTACTTAGGTAAGGTTAAACTTAACCTATAAGGATACGGTCTCAACTTTGGACCCTAATGGACACAGCATAGATATAATAAATGTTGTATTACTATTTATTTTAATCAATATAATTCGATCTATACAAATAAAAATCAATGTTTGTATGTTTGTCCTCTATGTGTTCCGAGACCATTGATCAGATTGTGATTAAACTTTGGTAGGGTGTTCTGGGGACGCCTGCAAGGGTCCTTGACCCAAAAAAATCTGTATTAAAAGAAAAACTGGCTTTGCAACGCATGCTGCAGCATGCAGCAAGTAATATGTATATAAATATAATGATATGTATACTAATAATGATTAGAAATTATATTATTTATGGAGCTAAGCCAGAGGTCATAGGTTCGATTTCCACCCAGGACCAATAATTGTGTGATGAGCATGATTATTTGTCCTATGTCTGTTTTTATATATCTATAATACCTATGTATGTTTTTAAAAACATATAAGTTTGTTTATCAGCAGTCTGGTTACCATAGTACAGGGTCTGTTTAGTTTGGGATCATTAGTGAAAAAGACCAAAACCACATGGTGGTGTGCCACACTGCGCCTATTATAAGTGTGGTGCTACGACCGTGTGTCCCCAAAGGTCCGGCCCGGGAGGCGGCAAGCAGGAATGTACCTCATTCCTAAAGTGACCTTGATCAGCATACAGGAACATATAGTAAGTAAGTAGTCAAATCTTCAAATAAATTGTAACATGAGCTGAGTACCTACAAACATATTTTGGAAGTTTAGAACAATTAGGCGATCGCGTTAATATATAAAGTAAAAACTAGCGTAGGAAGAACAGTTTTTATAAATATGTAGTAAACTATTTTTAGACGAGAATTACTCTCTCGATATTTTAAATTAAATGTTTAGAAATGTGACAAACAAACGAGGCTGAAACGCTTCCCATATTAATGTGGTGTAAGTCTTGCAGTAAGAGTAACTCTCGAAGCGTCTCAATGAGATGGTCTACACTGTCAGCGGCATATTAGCGGTTTTCTTAGCCATACGCGTGTGGACCTGCCTTTATTACTAAATCAAAATAACCACTTCGCATTGATAGCAGGACAACATCAAACCAAACAACAAACAAATTATAACAAAACGTATAAATACAAAAAATAACTTCTTCGTTTATAGCACTTGTTCAACGAAGGCATGAATAACTTGAAAGGGTCTTGTAAAAATACACTAAAAGGGATCCTCACTTACATCGCGTATTGTTTAATATTAATAACACAAAAGGGAAGTTTGGCAGGGCGTTGTGTTCTTTAAGGATTCACTTAAAAAGTATCCCAAGAAAACATCGATACGGGTTTTTATGCTATTACTGTCCTAAGCGAGTACGAAACTTGAAATATGGAGTACAGTAGAGTAAATGTGACAAGCAAAGTATATGAAAGTAAATAAACTCTGAATCTTAAAGGTAACAAGTTAAATGGTAAAACGAGGAATCATACCCTGTGTTAAACTTAGAAAGGCGTACCAAATACTTGATTCGCCATATCGATGAATAAGAAATACAGACACCAGTTCTAGTGGCAGAGCCATGCTTCGACACGTATGAGCCGGCTCGAGCGGAGTGATACCACTCACAGAAAACCGGCAGTGAAGCAATGCTTGCATTGCTTTTCGCCGAGTGATTGAGGTTACTGGAGGCCCTAGCCCTTCCCCACTCCCCTCCCTCTCCCATCCTTCTCGTACTCCCACCTTAAAGGCTGGCAACGCACTTGTGACTCTTGAGTTGCAGGTGCCCATGGGCGGCGGTAGTCATTTACCATCAGGTGACCCGTCTGCTCTTTTGCCCCCTATACCATAAAAAAAACCAGTACGTTAAGCGCCTTAGATACCATAATGTATTGTATCATATAAATCACTGGCCTTGTATCTATTGTACTGTAACAATAAACATTTTTATTTTTTATTTAGACAACTACCTCTGACACAAACATGAATCTACTGAAAACATAAACATATATCTTCAATGTACGAAAGCTTATAATCCGTTAAGCCTCAAGAGCTTTGCGAAGGATAGCGATTAAACATAAAAACACGAAAAAAAAACCTTGAAAATAATCCCAATAAAGTGTTCGCTGCTATAGAATCGCGATGCGGCCGGCATTGGATAATAATCGCGGGCAAGGCACGGTGTACACCGACCGAATACTAACACAGTACGGCCACATTCTCTTGAGGCCTAATAATATCATACGCGCTCGTAGGGACTCAAGAACCCTACGCAATACGGGGAAACTGTTTATGCGGGTTTATATATTACTATGTTATGTTAAATACCAAATACTGAACTTAGAGGTTTATATATTACTATGTTATGTTAAATACCGAATACTGAACTTAAAGCATGTAAGAGAGAACTTATGATAATATCATATGATCAAAATATCAATTTGAGTCTAACGTTCTCTGCCTAAAGACTTAAATTTAGTTATTTAGTGATTGGTAAACGGTGATTGCAGGAGTTATGTATGTAGACATAGTGAGTAGGCTGTTCTAGACAGCTCCCTTATAAATAGCTTTTTCACGTTAGTCATGGTAAAAAGACGATTTTAAGATGAAGATTTTAATATAAATCTCTATGTACTATATAATCTAATATTGTTTGAAGTAAAAAGTATAGATGTTAAAAGTATAGTATGTTAAATGAAAATAATTTATATTTTGAAGGACCCATATTGGATCGCATAGAAGTCGAAAGCCTTAATGCTCTGCACTTCAGCCACAGTTTAAAATGGTTTGAAAATCAACATATTGTCAGAACTAGACACAAACCATTGTTTTTAGAGAGGTGTCGCAACCAGTCGTGTGTATCACACTTTACCTCAATATCTCGACATGGGTAGCGACTTGAAGCCACTGGGAGTAACGACGCCAACAAACGGAAATAGACTCTAATTCGAATCTACTAAAGTTTTATTCGTTTTGTCAAGTAGTTGGGTGGTAATAAATTTAATCTTTCGTCTAATGTTCACACTATGATCTATGTTATGTTTAAAATTACTGAACGGATTTTGTTGTATGGTAGCACCCCGCTACCTATTAATTATATTATTAAATCGCATTTTATAATCTTTTTGTGAGTATTGTTCACAGAGAAAGAAAAACGATGGTTTGGACCAACTCCTAACAAACTTTTCGTAGTCTCAAAATAATATTATTGTAGAAAAAATAGAAATAAGAATATTACAGAGGAGTAGTAGGATCAAAGTAGTAGGATCAAAATTAGTTTTTCTCAATCCTTGACTCGTATTATATGCTTTTTACAACTAACTAAACAAAGAAACAAACAGACAACGAAACACCTTATGGTACGCCGTTATCGCTACTAACATTAGCGGTGTCTAAAGCTAATCGCATCAGCTTTTTCTCGTGCTTTTCAAGCCATTTTCAGTAGTAACACAGCCGAAGCAGAATAATTAGGTGTCCTTTTGGATCACACTTTTAAAGGTATTTCAGGACTCATAAAATTTTGCTAATGATAAGGCTATAACACAGTGAAATCGTATAATGTAATCTAAAAGTTTGTTAGTGTCATAACAAGCAAAAGAAGATGTTGATAGGTATTTCTAAAGTTTTCGAAGTAGGCAGTAGGCAACACTGGTTTGATCTCCTCATATTATAGCCTTCCTCGTATAAATGAGAAGAAAAGCAGGAGTGGTATTCATTCTTTTAATGATATTGTATTCATATGTGGAAGGCCGACTTGTTTCAGATACGAGCAGAATGCAGTGCCCAAGACAACAGATCGCTTCACTCCTTATTTGGCCCGAAACGAGCCGCACTGTCTCAAAATGCTCACGTTAAACAACCATATAACTTAAATTATTATGAATTTAGAATTGCATAGTTTGTGCAGTCTTATTTAGATACCTTGCTAAAGGCTCTAGTATAATATAAAAATAAACTTACTTTCTGTTTGTCGAGCTGCTGCATTATGTCGTCCACGTCGCCGACGGCGACCGCCTGCGTGCGCAGCATGTCCACCTCCACCGACACCCAGTCGCGAATCTGTACAACAGATAATCAACATTAATTAACAGGCAAATTATGACGCTGAAATATTGAAATACAAAGTCAATTAATTAAGAGACCAATGAGAAAGTTAGTAATTAAATGAGTTTTGGCTTGACTTTGTTTTGAAGATTTTATTTCTATAGAATATTTAAATGGTGCTACCCCATAAAGTTAAGCTTTTAGATGGTGTGAGTACAGTAGCTCTATATGCAAGAGCTCGGACGACGAAGAATTCTGACGATTCTACTTACGTCAAAAAGATAACATTAGGTTATTTGCAGCTGATGGAGGTAGAATATAACGCAGTTTTCTATTTATATTAATAAAAACTAACGAAAATGTGCCGGAGACTGGCAGCACCAACATAATATTCTACTTAATAAAAAAAGTAAATACATTGCAGTTACAGTGCACCCAGACCACAGCTAATACGGTGTGCTATATAGAACACGAATATATATTTTTTTTTTGTACAAAACATACACATTGCACGTAGAAACACCCATACTAATGCTTATTTATGAACACAAATGTTCGCACAAGTCGGAATCGAAGCAGCGTCCCCGACGTAAATAACGTATTATTAGTAGTACCAAACGTAGTCAAACGATCCAACGTAGTCAAACAAAAGCACGGTTTTTTTTAGGGTTTCAATAGAATTTCTATTAGGCAGATTCTACTAAAAAATATCAAATTACATCCACATACAGTTAAATGTACTTTAGCGCCATCTAGCCAACACAAGCCGAACTGCTTAGGAACTACTAATCCCACATCGCCCAACGACACTTTCCCACATCAACCGTTAGGCTGCGGTCTGCCAGGCGTGATCAACTAGCCTTATCGCAGGATACTTAACGGTTTCCTCCACAATCTACATTTATGAGGTTTACAATGGTTGGGTCAACGACAACATGAGTTTTATTATTGATTTAGCTTTAAGTATTGCGGTGACAACGGCTGTTGATAACCCTAGATGCCTAGGTGACTCGAGTCGAGTACGGTCCACTACGTAAACATAATTATTTCAGTGGATCGTAACAGAGCATGATGATCTTTTTTTTTTTTTTTTTACGTGTGGAACACCTCGCCGAGCACTCGGCGAAGTGGCTTTGTCGGAATCGAACCGACTAAAACCACACGGTGTTCCGTCACGGGTGTCTATTGTACTTACTATACTTGACCACCTGTCCACAAAGCAGGTAGTCTCGCAGTCATGAGTAGGAGCCGGAGCATGATGATCTATAGCTACACCAACTAATAATAAAACTGAAATTTGTTTTTGTACACGCTAATGAACACGCCGGGTTTGAAAAAAAATATTTTGCCTTCCGAATTGTGCTACCAAAACATGATAGTTCAATTCTTCTTGAGTTATAAGTTATTAAATGTCACGCTACGACCCTCATACCATATCATGCGGTGAAAACCCCAGCACTGATATTCGATATTCTCATAGGTCTTCCTACTATACTGCATCGATATAGAAGAGGCATTACAATATTTGTATCACCATAGAATAACAAAGACAAAAGACGTTTCTTACAATATTTACGTTGCGGGATTTACTTATAATCTCGTTATTAATCCTGTTTTGTGCCCACAAAGATGTCTCAAACGTTACCCGATATTAAAATTCTCAGAGCAGCTGGTTACGTAGACATTACAATATTGAGCCGGCTCTATTTCACAAAATAAGCACAATTTATTACAAAAAGGAGAGGAGTAAAGAGCGCCAGCAAGAAAGGGCTAAGTAAGAGACGTTTTTGCGTTGTGACAAGTTCTGTTTTAAAATTTCAAACAATAATTTGAGAGTATTTTATAAAGCAACTAATACTCATTCATATCCCAATATTCCTGTGCAATATTGAATTATAGTTTACAGGCTCTGTGTCAAAAGACTTGACGGTTACAATGCCTATGCACCCAAATAGCCACTAGTTACGAAGTTGGGGAGTACAGGCTCTAAAGTACATTGCTCTAACCACATTCTAAAGATTGTAATGAAATCTTTTTTTATTAAGTAGGTACAATTATTACTGTCACAAAGTGTGCTTGTTTCTCTAATATAGAATGGGAGCAGTAAAATATTTGTATTAACGTTTCTTTATATTTTGTTAACAGCAGCCATTACAACAGACCTCCAATAACAATAACATTTTATTCCAATAGTTGGGCTTCAAAATATATTTTTATTCCAACGAAGGAATTGTATACGAATCAGTGCGAGTGGGTGGGGGTGACATTTTTCCATTCTTCCTTTAAACAGCCCAGCCCAGGGTTTAGGTCATCTGCGGCCGAGCAGTTACGATCGCACCCTATACTGATTTAGTAACACTGCCCTGACCTTTTTCGTAAACATGCGGATGAAAAACACGCACGTTCACACTTTATATAAAAATACCTAGTTATGAGTGAAAGTGCTTCGGCACATATTGGCCGGCTTGACCGGAGTGATACCACGGCCTCACAGAAAACCAGCAGTGAAGCAATGCTTCGTTGTATTTTACCGAGTGAGTGAGGTCACAGGCACTAACCCTTCAATCCCTTTCCCTACTCCCACCTTAAAGACCGGCAACGCACTTGTAACTCTTGAGTTGCAAGTGCTTGGATGGGTGGGTTTCACGTGACCGGTCTACTCGTTTTGCTGGTTTCCCCCCATAAACCAAAGAGACGTTTATCGAATAATCCTGCCCTACAAGACGGCATTCTTCGTTATAGACCAAATTTAAAAACCGAGTGAATAAATTCGAAAAATTTCAAACAATTACATAGTATGTGTGTCATTACTCTTGATATTATACTCGTATGGTGGAAAACGGGTGGGAGTAAATGAGTTTTAATAAAATCTACATTTAGGCAATGAAGAAATATTCATAGAAAACACGTAGTACTTTCAAGTGATGATTACGTTTAAAAAAAAATGTGTTGTTAGCAAAGGAACAAACTGATTTAAGACTGCAATTAATTGGACTTGTAATTAAGGCAACAACTAGTCTTGCTTGTTGCTTGGAAGTTCACAAATGCATTTTTATTGTAAAACATTACAACATCAACTGTTGTGCCTCAGTCTGTTAAGAATCAGATAGCCTGGTAGCGTGATACTCACTTATGTTGGTCTTTCAAAAAAACTTACTCCTGAAGATTAATTAACTCAAAAATTTATTTAGGGTAAGTACGAGTATGTCAACACAATAATACAAAGTACTCCATTTAAAAACATATATTATGTGAAATAAGAATTATAATCTGAAGTACTTGACAAATAACGAGCGCGCCAGTCCAACCCCGCCCCACGTGTGTTGTCAAAATTTCTTTTAACAAAATATAACATGGCGAGTCGTCCCATCGAAACGACACTCTATATAGTAGCCTCCTGTCCCCGGCTACCCCCCTGGTACTATCAGCGCGTACCGACACTTGCGCACATCTCTTACATAGTTGTCATCAATTTCACTTCAAGGGTTTTCTATTCAACATTGATACGAGGGTCGAGTTCTAGGATTTAAAAAAATTGGGTTTGAGTTACAATGCGTTCAGTATTTGCCAATAAATTTTAAATAGTCTTGTGTAGATTTCCGTAAGCAAGAAACTCCGTAAACTTTGATTGGTTTCGTTCATTTCTCACCACCTTATATATATATACCAGTTAAGCATTCAGGCTAGCTGATTCGTAGTTTACCACAATCAAGGCAGTTTAATCCGTCACAAGCAATCACTTGCACCTTCCAAATGAATTGATTCCCAAGCTGTAATGTTAGGCTGTCTGATGATCAGTAAGAAACTTTTTTAATAAAGAATATTAACTTTCCATTATATGGACCATCATTATTCAGCTCACTGGCTCATAACGGGATAAGGGTCTCGTCACGATCATATCAGTCATTCAGACCTGTGTGTACCTCTAGTACAAGTTCTTATGTCGATCCTTACTGCACTTTAATTTAGTATACACCATTATCGCAAAGGGCTATATCTACTGATAGAAGTAACTACATATATTTGAACAATTAAATTACCAAAAGTTGGTCACCCTATTTTCGCGGGCGTTAGCAAATCTTATAAATTTGACAATAACATTACCTCTCAGCTATAAATGACGTCAAAAATATACCTCACGTTTTTCCTCCCGGTAATGGAATCTTTTAAAGAGCTCATAAAGTTTTCTCCTGTCATACGTGCGCAGCGTACATGACTCCGACCTTCCCGCCCACACAATTAATTTCTATTAGCGACTTGTCTGATGAAGTACAGGATATCGCCCAGAGATTCATTTACTTTTTTACCTTTCCCTTTCGTAATAGATTCCTGAACACTGTTATTTTGTGCGATAAAGATTCAGAAAGTGAATTGAAAACGCTTTTTTGGTGGGGGTAAATTTTAGGGTTGTATGTTATGATAGTATCGCTGAGGAAAGGTATTGAGCTCGGTTAAATTGGTAAGGTCTAAAAATTTATCTGATTTGGTTTCCTATAGTACTTCAATCGTTCTCGGGGATTAGTTGGAATTTAGCTAAATTTATACTATCTACCTACGCCGGCTTCAACGTGAGAGATATTTATGGTTCTTTTAACTTAGTAGGTGCTTTTTTTTTTTTAAAAGTCGTTTAAGTTACTTTTTTTCGAAAATCGAAACAAAAAACCAAATAGAAGCAAAAGTGTTGCTAAGTTTATAGCTATACATTGTAGTTGATAATATTGTAAAGGTAAAGGTCCGCTTCGTGCAATGTATCTGCAGGAAGTGTTAATAAATGAATATATTGTAATCTATTGCTCTCTGTGTACAATAGATTACATCTATATATGTTCCTATTTCATACTATAGAATTGATCGTACCTTTAATGTAGAGTACATATTGATATTTTACTATCTTCACAGTGAAAACATTATACAAAAAATACATACTTTTTCGTGATTGGGATAAGGCAAGTGAACATCTTCATTACATAATAAGGCCCTTAATTTATTACTTTATGTATTCCTTTAAATGAGTTGCCTACACGGATAATACTGGCAATAAAACGTAATGTTTTAAAGGAGCCACCCCTTTGCCCTACCTCTTCGGTACCAATATCGGGCAACCACCAAATTGCGCGGAAGAGATAAACTTACCGCCACCGCGTACATTTGATACCAGCCCACAGGGGACTTTTACATTAGGCGTCATGAGACCTCGACAGGACGACCTAATAGAGTAATTAAATTCGATCTGTTTAGTTACTCATACCGTGAGATCGGTTACGAATAACTAAATTAGTAGTTTGAGTATCAGTTGGTCAGAATAGTATTAATTGTAACTACATATATATAATTATAGATACGCAATAGCTAACCCCAACACGTTGTCCTGTTCAAATTTAAATTTTCTTCGTAAGCGTTTTAATCGCATAGAAAAAGCAATTTCTGACGAATTCCCAAATTCTTCCGACAACTTCTCTAATGGAAGGAACATTGGAGAAGTTACTATAATGTTTTTTTTTCGAATATTGTGAACTATTACTAGTGATGTCCTTGCCAATTTTGATGTCAAGTGTATAGTATACTTGTATATGTAAAGCAGAAGACAAGGACATAAAACTAATCGCTAATTGACTAGATTGATAAAAACAATAAATGAGCATCAAATAAATAAAAACTATATTAGTTGAAACTAAGAACTCAAAAACCTTTAAAATGAGAGACACAACGCAATCACATCACTTTATTGAGGAAAATAATTAGAATTACATCGCCGATTTCAGTTATTCACCTGGTATTTGATCCTCTCCCGCAATTAATTCTATTCTCAGCATTTTTAATCAGTGTTGGAATGTTGTAGCCATCAAGGGTATCGCTATCTTTTTACATTGGTTAATAATCCTATTTTAAAATTCACGTTTATTTACTTTAAGCAAGATTTACTGCGGGAAACGGAAGAAAATAAATTAATTTAAATATAGCATAGATTCTACTACCTCTCTACGGTAACGTAACCAGATGATTTTCAATACACTTCTGCGCAATTTACATGTCACGTGTATATAGGCCATAGGGATAAAGCAATGTATTGTGTGTATATAGGCCATAGGGATAAAGCAATGTATTGTGTGTATATAGGCCATAGGGATAAAGCAATGTATTGTGTGTATATAGGCCATAGGGATAAAGCAATGTATTGTGTGTATATAGGCCATAGGGATAAAGCAATGTATTGTGTGTATATTAATCTGGTTAAACGTATTCGATCCTAGTGAGTGGTTCGAGGAGTGCCAAGGGACGGAGCGACTTGTAAGAGTAGATCGTATTAGTTGGTGAATACTGTCGCTTTGTAGAACGTTTACTGACAATCTGGGATTGTCAGTAAACGTTATATATATATATTACAATCTGGTTCCGATATCGCGTAGCATAGTATAAGCAAAAAAAATATAGATTCTCCGTCCTACTTTAAAAAAAAAAAACCGGCCAAGCGCGAGTCGGACTCGCACCGAGGGTTAAGTAAAATATTTTTATTATATGATGTAACAAAAAATTTACGGTTTTCGCAATTTTTCCTTTATCTGTGCTATAAGACGTTGCTTCGTACCAAATTTCAAGATTCTGAGTTCGAAAATTTGCGAAAATTTGCGGCATAAACGGCTGTTTCTTTTGATTACGTTGGCTTAGAAGCTTGATTTTTCCACAGCTCTAAGGGACAGTAGACTTGAGTATTTGATATAAATTTCAGCTTGATACTCAACGTATTCCTGAGAAAAAGGGTCTTGACAGACAGATAGACCTTCGGACAGACGGATAGCAAAGTGATCCTATAAGGGTTCCGTTTTTTACTTTCGAGGTACGAAACCCTAAAAGTAGACTAGTAAAAAATATATTAATATCAAGTAGTATCTCTATAAGTTCACAAAAATTACCCATCACCGGACTCTGTTTTAATAAAGAATGTATTTTAAAAATTGTGTATAATAAGGCGTAAGGCGGAAGTTACAACTAAGAGAATGTTTCTTTATTTCAATGTAATCATGGATCGTCAATTAGGTTTAGATTTACCTTGCATTTTTAGGTTACCTTCATACACAATTACCAAACGGTTAGCGATTAGCAAGTTGTGGCCTTTTTGACAGTTAACACATCAATATTCCTTTTATAGGTATTACTGACCTTCTTACAAAAGACGGTTGGTCGGATCTAAGAACTTGGTATAAGTCAATTTATAGGAGCTGCTTTAAAGCAGCAAGCAGGAAACAAACCTAAACATTTTTTATTAAGGACACGGCCATATATATACAGTTACCTGCGCCAATATCATAATATGCAAATACCTTGTCTGTTAATCGGTCTGTCTATTAGCTGTTACCAATTTAGATGAATTTTAGTTTAGGGATGGACTGGAACTTGGAAAATAAGTCTCGAAGAGGGTGATCTAAAAAATAGGCTACTCAAAGTATAAATTGTACGCAGAAGAAGTCGCGGTAGTAAGTATATGGTGGTTACCTGCAACACGGTGGTGTCGAAGTGCGCGAGCAACGCGGCGGGCGACTGCTGCGACGAGCGGCGCCGTCCCGACAGACGCGCGCTCCACTCTGCAACAACATACACACAGGGATAAACAACTACCCGAGAAATATATTAATCATTAACATTAAAGATTAAAAAAACATTTACGTGTTGTGTCATCGGCCACTGCAATATACACACATATTCAACAATATATATATCTACTTAGTATTAATAATACACTCGTAACAATATATGCAGCTCTCAAAAGCTTATCGTGGAAAATGTAAGTAACATATCTGTAATTTATTTTACTTGAATGTACAATTAAAACTTAGACTTAAGAAATACTTGGTCTGCCAGGAGTTTACATCCTTACTAATATTATAAATGCGAGAGTGAGTTTGTTTGGTTCACCGATCATCACGAAATGATGTTTACACGTAGTCCAAAGTACAAAAAAGGATATAAACCATTCATCCAGAAAAAATACCGTTCCCGAGGGAAAGACAAACTAATGTTTAAGCGAGCGACGCTGAGGGCGAAGCTGGTTGTTTAAATACATTCTAATATATTGAAAGATTGAGGCATAATATCATAAAATATAAAGATCTTTTGACAAGTTTGAATCCTATGTTTAGTTTGTATCTTATTACTATACTATAACTTGAAGCAATACTCATTTACAAATCAAATCTAAAATCATCTCACAGCCACAGTTCATTCGTTCATTCAAACGCACAAAAACCGTTTGAAAATAAATCTATACACTCTCTGGTCAGTTTTCAAAAAGTCGAACCGTTAATAAACAAACAAATAAAGCGAGTTCAGTGAAAACTTCCTGGCGCAGGCGGGGCCGGCGCCGGGAAGCCAACCCAGCATCGAGCGCCCCGCCGACAGAAGCTCCGCTGTACGGAGTCGGCCCAATAAATGATGGCTAAGAGTGTATTTCATTTAGATTAAGCGCTTACATCGCTTGATTTACAGTGTTCTGGTGCAAATAACTATACATCGTTTTGGTATTCCATAACGCACAGTAGTTACTTTTTGCTGTAAACAAACGTGGTTCAATATAATTCAATGAATTAAGTACAGTATGAAAATAAAAACCTACGCACACTCACATTACCTAAAGGTATTTATTTATACAGTATGTAAGCAGTAGTCCCAATAATGATTTACACTTTTAAAACTTTAAAAAGTTGATATATTAACATATCATTATGTATATAAAAACAATAAAAAATGTATAGAATATGTGCCACATACACACAGTCAGTCACGAGCCAGTCTCACCCCTGAGGCTCACTAATATATTTTTTTAAATATTATTTTATTTTTATTATACCATCAATCAGAGCAAGACCCAAACACATTAGCTTCAACTGTTGTGGCAACATGTTTAAAAAAAAGCATAATATACTCGGCTAGGAAGTTTCGCACGCAAACTGTATCCAAAATCTCAATTAATTTGAACGAAAGGTAAACTGTTAACAAACGAAGCAGTTGTAGCAATAACTCATCGGCGAAACTTCTTGTTTAACAACAAACTGCTAAGCAACGGTCGCTGATCGGAACAGATTGCTCGCGCCACGGATTGCGTCATCATCAATCTATAATCATACATATATAGGTCGTTTCGCTTCAGTTTTCACTTCTGTCAGCAGTCCCATGACTGCCTATTCTTTTTTTTATTAAGAAGACTTTAGGAATATTTCTGTGTCGCGAAATTTAAACAACGGACTTCACAAACATTCAAACAACGGACACAAAGAACACCTAAACTCGGGACAACTATTTGTGTATCACTCAAATTTTTGTGAACACTTTGAACCTTAATATAAATAAACTTCTTACGTGGGAGAGCCATGCTTCGGCACGTATGGGCCGGCTCGACTCCGCTCGATACCACGGCCTCACAGAAAACCGGCAGTGAAAAAATGCTTGCATTGCTTTTCGCCGCGTGAGTGTGGTTACCGGAGGCCCTAACTCTTCCCACTCCGCTATTCCCGTCCTTAAAGGGCGACAATGCACTTGTGAATCTTGAGTTACAGGTGCCCATGGGCGGCGGTAGTCATTTTTTTATCTTAAAAATTACTATCAAAATATATAATATATCCGATTATTTTTATTTAATTGTGTTATCATGCGTCGCCTACAGTTGGTTTGTATTGATTGAGCGCAGTGTACAATGTGTACATGTCCATGCTTGTCTCGTGCAGATCAGCTGAACTAATTTGCACAGCAGTTTCGTCGCACTACCGAATTTAAACTTCAAAGACGCTCTCTGTAGCGCGGCGCTCGCGCTAGTGCGTCGACAGCAACGTCAGAGGTCGTCGGTTCAATTTCCACTCAGTGCACATATTTTAATGCATAGTTATATCTAAATGCATCAATACATTACAATGCATGTTTGTATTTGAAAATAAAGATCGTATTTAAGTATGTTTGTGCGTATTCTAGAGCCCATAGCAGAAGCTAAGCTTAGTTTGATGGGTGGGTCCATGTTCCAAATATTATGAAGCTAAAGGAAATTTAAGTAACATTTAGTTTTATGCTCTTACCTAATTATTCTGTAAAGTTTTTTAGCAATTTTTATTATTCATTTGTCACATTTTGATGGCGCGATAGCCTCAGCCCCACTTAATCTACTCTTAAATAAAAGTGACTCCTCCCGTTATATATCAGTGACAATTAACCGTTGCAGCAACATACATTGTACCAAGTGTAAACTAAAAAAGATAAGTGTCTCAGCAGTATTTATTATTTTACACCTTATTACGTTCGCATTGCGCGCGAATCTTGCAGTAAATGTAAATATACAACCACTGTTTTGGCGCGATGTATAACAATCGCCACCGACCCTTAAGTACCAATGTTTGTTTAAGTTCATAAAATTTTCCGTCACGAAAAGCTTATAACAGAAGTTGTAAAGACTCTTTCTCTTCTTCATTAAATATATAAGTCCAGTTGTCATACAACGTAAATATTAATTAGCTCAAGTTGAGGCGGCGGCCCTCGCCGAGGGGCGCGCCGCTGTCCCTTGCACAATATCCTCTAAACTTTGACAAAAGTATTTGCTTTCCTACTTTTATTTGTCAGCGAGAGGTTCGAGATCACCCCTTGTCTACATCGCTCGCCGCCCTTCTAACTTCGAACTTGTTAAAAAAACAAGAAGTAATTTCAAGTTAGTTAGCTATTTAAGTATACGTTCGTAAAACGATTGATTGTAGTTTAATGAGTTCGTGAAGCAGAGCAATGAAATGAAGGACTTGTTGGAACGTGAGATTAACGTGTAAAGTTTCATTCAGTTCTTTGTCTACGAGCTCGTAGCTAATTGGCTACGGCGTAGATCGATCGTAGCTCGATACTTTCACGGCGATGACCAGATGACGAGGTTCCGCATGAATGAGCACAGTAGGTTTATTGATTTTGTGTAGCGTGATTTTAAATCAATATTCCAAATAAATACACAGCCTGGCTAGTGGTTTAAAACACACGACTCCCTTTGTCGCAATCCAATCTCTGTAACCTTCCCGCCCCTTATATAGCCAGACTACCTTTAAAAATAGTACATTTCATTAGAGTTCATATATTAAGGAAGTCAAATGTATATAAATATTTTATAGTTAAACAGCTTGGCTTGTACGGGGCCAACGACCATAAAATTCATTCTTTATGTGTAAGCTTTAGAAAACTTTGACCATTTAGGCATTTGGGAAAATTTGTGCTAGAGCTACAGGGACTTTATTCGTTAATATCAATTTCGTTTCATTAGTATTGTGCTTAGTACAGTATCGACTAGAACCGACTGCCAAAACAAGCCTACTAGCTAAGTAAGAGAGAATAACAGCTGACTATCATATTTGAATTGAATTTAAAAAAATCGGCAAAGTTCTAATAAATTTTTTCGTCTCCAAATTATTATAAAAATAACTCCCAAAATATTATATCTACAGATAGATACAAGAATAGTTTTAGATCGATTTCAGTCGCCGTTACCAAGCAACGGAGGCTTTCAAGGAAACCGTGTATATATTAACATTATAATAGTAAGTACACAAACACTTGTTTAAAACGATACCGGCTCGTGTAGCGAAGCCTTTCACTAGCTGATTACAGTTCACTCACTCACAGAACTTAAAGAGATTAAGTGCTTACTTCTTAGTGTAGTCGTACTGCTCGGGTTGTTGCTAACTGTTCGCTAATTACTAGAGCCTTAGAAAAGTAAGAGCTTAAGGGTCTTAATATCGCTCAGGTAGGAGACGGTGTCTAAATGCCACCTTGTGGACAAAAGATGGGTCATTGAAAACGCGTGACTTCGTGGTTTCGGTGGCATTTCTAGTAACATGATGGCCATTCATAATGCCGAGAATCCCACTAATATTATAAATGTGGAGGTTTGGATGGATGGATGAATGATGTTTGTTACTCTTTCACGCCAAAACTACAGAACCGATTGCAATGAAACTTGGTATGTAGATAGCTGGAGACCTGGATTAACATAAAGGCTAATTTTTTATCCCGGTATTCCCACGGGATCGGGATGGGTGAAACCGCGGGGCGCTGCTAGTCACATATATTTTTGTTGCAAATTATTGAATTTAAAAACGGTACACACACTTGACCGTATATTATTATACATTAATTTGTACCTACCTAATTGTGTATTCAAATTCTTGTAGCAGTTACTAATGATATAAATGTAAACTACATAATAGGAGCGAAGACACTGACTCCCGTAATACAAGTTATAACCTAGCACAGGATTCAGGGCTTCCGAGGAAATGTACACCATCATATGTCAATAAATTATTAGTATATGTGTACTACTGTATGGCCATGCCTTTAATGTTTTCATACAAATAATGTTCTATCAATAATTTGGAAATTTAAACCAGAACTGTATAATTTACTGGGCGTTAAAGGTAACAAAAGGTAACCAACAACATATAAGGTAAACATATAAACATGATCACACACTGGCTTACTAAAACAAAACCATTTGTTCTTATCCCAATTTGTGTTATCCCGAAACGATCAAAATGCTATAAAGCTAATGCAAATAAATGTGTTACCAGCTCAATAGAATTAGGCCGAGGCACACTGGGCTCACGACACGAAGACAAAGCGCGTGTGAGGAATGACAATAGGCGCCCCGAGAGGACCGCGTCACGCCGGAGGAGGACCAAAGGGATCTTAGCACGTATCGAAGTTATTAAGTTACAGTATTGGTTTTGGGAAACTGCCCATTTTATACTAATATACTCGTATATACTATAAGACAAGAAGGTGTATAATTTGCAAATACAAGTATCAGTATTTGTGGGGGGGTGGGGTATACGACTTACGGCTAACGACTAACTGTACACATTTTTTTTATATATTTATAACAAAGAAACAGTAAATATTATGGGGATAGGGGTAACCTTATGTAACATACGATTAAATCGCGATCCAACTTTCTTTCTCAACATTAAAAATACCGTCGCATCGCTAATAAACACGCTGCGCAAGAGAAGAGTGCTGCATTCATCGTTATTTCTAGCTTGACTGAAGTCCCTCCAAGTCGTCACAATACGTGATACTAATGCACTTCTTGGCGAATAAATATCTGTCTTTTTTCCTAACGGAAAGTACCTCTATCTGTAGCGAAGAGTCTATAAGAATATTCGATGAGATTAACAAGAATATAAAATACATTATGTAGTACAAATAAGTGCTTTATTATCATCAGAACAGGACCGACCACACAATAACTAGTTAGTATTCGAACCATCACGTAAATATTAATGAACAGATTTGCGGCTCTAAAGTAACGAGCTCTACGCGTCGGGCCGTCATAACTTCGGCTCTAGGCCAAGCGATAATATGAGCGAGTGGAAACCTACGCGGGCTTAAATGTTCATATCATTTAAGGTTGTTGTAGAGTATAGGTAAAGCTTGAACACATTCCACAAACAGTTTAATGTAGATAATTAAAGCTAATTTTAGTTCGTAAAATTATGATGTGTTTATTAAAGGCATATACTAAAATACAGAGATTAAGTAGATAAAAACTAAGAAGTATTGGGGGAGGTTTTTCACCAAAATTTTATCACCGGCTTAAATTATAAGGATACAGAACTACTCCTAAAAACTATAATTTGACAGGTTACTTAATACACGCACACTCATAGACCCACACACACACACACACACACACACACACACACACACACACACACACACACACACACACACACACACACACAAACGCGCGCAAACACCCGTATGCAACTAAGAATGGTAAATATATATTATTGTATGAATAGTAGTTAAGTCCTAGGCATAAGACAATCGTATTGTTTGATAGCCACGACACAGGCTCTGCCTAGTGTGGCTGTCACAGTTAATGTAACATCTTATGTGATATATTTGAAAATTAAATTATTATTATTATTATTAAATTATTATTATTATTATAGGTTTGGTTATTGCCATAACGTTAAAACAACAAAGTTACATAATTCATTATATGCTCAAATTTGTCACCTATTTTTTAAGTAAAGAAGTTTCAAACTTTGTCGTAATTGTGTTTGATCATGACATAGTTTTGCTACAATGCCATGCTGATGAGCAGTGTGGCATTGTAGCAAAACTTGCTTTTCAATGTTATTTAGGAGATATAGGAGCGACAACCTGCGATAGAATATAATCAAGGCATCAAACATTAAACAGCATGTCGCACGTAGCTCAGTTAACTCTGCTATGAATCATTTATAACTATTACGTTAGTTCTCACACATCACTTTATTTATAAACCTACATCAAGCAATCTCTTTAAGGTTAAGCCTTTGGTTAAGGTTGTACGTCATCTTTACCTTAGATATTATTGATTCTCACCAGATCCGCCCTTTGTGTACCTCATGACCCTTTAATGTGTACCTCTAAATACTAAACCTAATATTGCATCATGAAACCTTTTATACATACGAAAAAATATTATAAAACAAATTAAATATAAACAAAATTATTATCAAATGAAACCCGACTAAATTAAAAATACTAACGACTGCGTTAATAAAAAGACTACATACTACTTACTCCTATGACTGAGGCCAATTTAATGAAACCTCACTCTGACAATGAACAGTTGGCAGCCAACTGTTCGACGGATTTCCAGCGTATGGTACACCATACGCTTATATATCCATGAGCTTAGGAAACATTATTTTCATTTAGCGATCTGATAAAAAGGGAACTGTATTCATTACTTATCCTAAAAGAGATTCTATGCAAGTTAAACCAAAATATATAAGTCAGTTCGACGCGCTCTCGTTCGATATTTGAAACTAATTAGACTCAGAAGTTCAACCGTTCCAGCTATCAATTATAAAGCAAGTGTCAACAAAACTCTCAGTTACCAATCTCAAATAAAAACCTCAATCAAATAAAACATCCCCCCTAGCAATTGACATAAAATCATTACAATTTCAATTTAGTGAGGCTTCCATTTCGCTGTGAATGAAAGTTAAAAGCCACCAAACCGTCTCTCATAAAAAATAAATTTATTTTAAAGAACACAATCACATCTATAGTGGACAAAATAGCTGAGCAGACAATAAGGTCTGTCAACACAATGCGTCCCGGGGCACTCGGGAGTCGATCTGCGGTCGCGTAGCTTCCGTCGCGCGGCGCTTACGGATCTCGTGCGACAATGGAGCCGCGCCATTCTGTGGAATGTGCGCAAAAAGTGCTCTATTAACTATCCCTGTCTCGGCGATGTATACCAAGAATTCGTTTGTGTTTATTATAATGAATGTTTTGTCGTACTGTGGGCGGAGAAAACGATTAGTGTCTGCATTTTTTGTAACAAGACGTCAAGTATCAATACGAAATATATAATATATAACCTACTTCTTATAGGGATGCGGGTGTTTACAGGTTGACGGCTTGCTTATTTGCCATGGTAATTTAAAAGACTTGCGCCAATTAAAACTAAGTAATATAAAAATCTTAGATAACAATAATCCCAGTGAGGGGTTCAGAATAATATTTCAGAAAATGATACGCTCGACAAGTTACTCCCGATCGCTGAAAGCATCTATCGCCTAATTAAGATGCTTGCATATTCAACATGGCGAACGCAAACACGGGGTGCAAATTGCACTGATCAATATATTGGTAATTAATGTTCCCTTTCTCCGACACTTCATTTATATTCCACTGTTTTAAGTGAATATTATTTTGTTGTGTAGAAGCTAGCACGTTATTGTTGTTTCCGTATGGTATTCGATACAGGATCCTTCTTGGGGTTATCGCCTTTAAAAAGTTACAATTAGGGTGAAGTCGGTCAAAGCACTACCCTTGAGCTTTGGTAGATCAGGTATCATGTCTAATAAAGATCTTTTAGAGGCAGACGTGTATTTCACTACTTTCCAAACCAGATTTCAACTTATCTCATGATTTAAAAGTACGTAAATAGATACAGTGATTTCTCGTCAGTGTTTACTGAACACGAACATTTTGTCACTATTTCTGTCAGTTGTATATAGTCCTGAACCACTTTCCATCCCCAATATCAACCGAAATGGCTCACGTAATACTAAATAGATGTTTCACAAAGGAACGAAATATAACTTTATTTCCTATGTCTCACCCTGGCAGCTAGCGTAAGGGTTAGTCCTCACTAGGCAAAAAGTAGGCAGCAAAAAGTTTAATTAAAATACATATAGTGAAATAACGGTATTAATTAATTTAACTTTTTTTGCTTCCAAGGAGGCTGCCGCAATCTATCTATACAATACATATAAGTGAATCTACAACTGTTTTGTTCTCTTTTTAAGTTTTGGAGTTAACACATAATTAGTATGTACTAGATACAGGATCCTTCTTACTATCAATGCCTTTAAAGATTTATAATTGAAGCGGAGACAGTCAACTTAGCCAATTGTAGCCATTATTAGAATAGGAAATTTTAAACATTTTTCACATAACGTTACTGAATATGAACTAAATTGTAAATGTAAATTAGGGTTGCATTGCAAAATTTTGAAAGAAGAAATAAAATCTATCGACGCTACAATCTCTTCAACGTGCTATGCAGTTAGGAGCCTTCGAGAACAAGTAGGGAATGATATCCTGAAATCCGTTTACCATGCGCTGGTGTACAACTGTGGGGCAATAGTTACGGATCTAATATAGAGAAGGCGTTTACATTACAAAAAAGAGCAATAAGAAATATACTCCGTATGCCCCAAATGGAATCATGTCGAGAACATTTTAAAAGCGGGACGTGGGAGATCCATGCTTAGGCACGTATGGGCCGGCTCGACTCCGCTCGATACCACGGCCTCATGGAATACCGGTAGTGAAACAATGCTTGCATTGCTTTTCGCCGCATGAGTGAGCCCTCTCCCGTCTTCCCGCTCTTCCCCTCTTCCGATATTCCCACCTTAAAGGGCGGCAACGCACTTGTGACTCTCGAGTTACAGGTGCCCATGGGCTTCGGTAGTCATTTATCATCAGGTGACCCGTCTTCCCGTTTGCATAATATACCATAAAAAAAAAGCCTTGGAGTGTTAACGGTGCCTTGTTTGTATATATTAACAACATTGTGTTACGCACTTATCCAAATATATACACGAAATTGAAACCCACGAAGCCACGAAGAGAGGTTAGTTAGAGAGAGTACGCGCCCTACATTGAACATAGCTCGGCACTGCGACCGATCTCAATCCACTAAGCTTTATACTTGTTTACCGGAAGAGATAAAAAGCGTGATTTACAGAACTTTCTTATTTAAACTTAAAGCCTCCCTATTGGAAAATAATTATTATTCCATCAATGAATTTATCAATTCAAATATATGCAATATAATTTTTGGTAAACATAGAGTTTAATATCTTAAATTATGACATGCCTTAATTGTTTTTTCTTTTGTATTCTGCATGACATATTGTAAAATCTAATTTATTTATTTTTATTATTATACTTTTTACATTTTTTTATTTTATTGTATTTTTTATTTTTACACAATTATATAATTCTTTCCGAATAAATAAATTATAAAATTATAAGGAGATAATTGTATGTAATTGTGATATGATAAGAAGTTTCTTTTGGTATGTCATAAATTAATTTGGTAGTTTTTACCGAGTACGTCGTAAAACAACTCATCGGAGTATAGGTAGTGAACATTTAATTTCATGACTACTACCTTTTAGTTTTACGTAAAATTGTATACGCTGTGAAGTCTAGCCCAGCTAATGTCCCCGGGGCCTGAAAAGCATCAAGTCTTACAAAATATGAAGAACGAGATAAGTTAATTCTAACTTAGCAAAGTGAGATACAAAAAAAGGTCCATAAAATATTGACACACAACAATCTACAGTCACATAACGTGTAAATCAAAGAGCTAATTAATTGTACCGTCACCTGAAACTCAATATCTAATATACAGTTCTTGTCCGAGTTGATTTCATTTACCCCGTTATAGCGATACTCCAGATACGGAGAGAGCCTGACACACAGGCAAACAAGATTCCACATGACAGCTTAGTGCGAACGTATCCTAACTTGTACCTGCCCATATTGCCATATAGCTATTTCCTTTTAAGTGTAACTCAAAACTGGCGCCATGTTTATAAAGCTGCGGTGGATTTTAACTCGCTGTGCCTGGGGAATGGGCATATTTTGTTGCTCGCGCTAATAGTTTCAAAGTAATTTTTTCACTGTAAGCCATCACACCTTCCATACTTCGACGGAAGTTGCATGAAGTTAACTAATTAGTCAAGAATATAGAAGGGTTAGATTGCTTATTTTCAAATTGATAGTAACTGGTTGTAGGATGTATTAATTTTATTTTACTACGTAAGCTATATATGTCTATCTTATTTAAATCCTTAAATATATATATATATATATATATATATATATATATATATATATATATATATATATATATATATATATATATATATATATATATATATATATATATATATATATATATATATATATATATATATATATATATATATATATATACCTTTTTTTTACTGTATCTATATAACTTCATGTACTTAGTGTATACATATATATGAATGTACCCAAATGCACTAAAATAATATTTGGTACGCAGCGGTATCTACTTAAAGTAGCGGCGCGACTTAGGGCTTGTATTGAAACTATACACACTAATTAGGATTTGACAGGTTCACTGACACGTCACTTGAGATATGGAGAACGTAATTGATTATATTTATTGTGTTTCTCATCTCATTTAAGAGATTAACTAGAGTAATCGTCCCCCACAATCGTCTGAGCGAGGCTCCATTCCTCTCATTAGGCAGTTATCAAGGAGGCTATTAAGCTGCGCCCGCCCGGGGATAGATTATATCCCGGACAACACCGAACACCGACTCCGTCCGACGATGTCCGGCCCGTCTAGATTGCCTCTATTCAGCCGAACGCTTATTCAATGACAGGAACTTCAATATTAGTATGATAGTTTTATGAAGTTTAACGTTCACATCCATTTGGGGACACATTGTTAAAGGTAAACAGAAGAATCCAAGTCTGTTATGGCACTGGAAGCCTTCTGTATCTAAGCCTATATTTTAATAAGTATGTGTTTAATGCTTATCTTTTTTTACTACGGTTAAGCGATTAAAAATTATGGACTTCCATAGTTTGATGGTTTTTCTCCTAAATGGCTTTGTCCTGCCGTATCTTCTTTTAGAAGGTGCTCGTAAGTGTCAAGATAAAATATCAATATAAACAGTTACATGGATAATATTTGTTTACAAGGAAAATCATTTCGATTTTAACATAATATACCAATTAAAGTATGAATCCTGCTGTAATATAAGATATATAAACACTTAAAAAAAGTTAAACCGACTTCATCATCATCAGCCTGTCTATCAAGTACCTATTTAGCTTGTCACATGTAGGTAGTCTTTTCAATTAAGTTTGAAATTGATTATTTTTCACTTTTACGTGCCCTTTTATTTATTAGTGCTTTTTGAAGTCGGTTTAACTTTTTTTAAAGTGATTTTTTTCCATTTTTAGTGTAAGGTACGTATGTAGGTACTGAGTAGCTACGGTATTTAGAACCTTACTTACTGTACCAAGCCTTACCGTACGTTATTAAACTGCAGTTCGTTAGATTATTATAACTTTAGTTTCTTAAACCCGATACTTTATTGAGATAAGATAGTAAGATTTTAAGATTGTCTAGCAACTTGCTGCACTTTATTGAATAAATTATAAAGATAAGATACAGACAACCGAACGTGGAACCTCTTCCATTTTTTAAGTCGGCTAATAAGGTTCATCACACATATGTATTTTTTGTTTATGCCTGATAGATGGCGTTGTGCGATTTTTTGAATCGCATTATTAAGAAACCGCGGGCCACTGTATAAATATAGGCTAACGAACTAAAAGTTGTCCTCGCTTGGGCGTGTGCGTTTCATTTTCGATCACATCCCTAAAGGCAATTTTTGGAATGACGATCTGTCCTTAATTTCCGAAGGCTTTCCTCGGTTTCCCACAGATATAATCATTATATCAGGACTTGGTGACCTTTGAACTACCTGGCAAGCATACCCTTTCAAACAAAAACATAATTTTTGAAATCGGTCCATAGATGACGGAAATATCGGTGAACATACATATAAAACCATACAACGGAACAAAGAACTTCCTTCTTTTTTTGAAGTCGGTTAATAAGCTAAACTAAAAACAATAATATACCGTTAATGAATAGTGTTTTATGTAACATCAAATAACTAAAGGGCCGTAAGCCGGAAAGCCTCTCAACTCATTAAATACACTATGTTGACATTTCGCCTAGAGCTAAACTGTCAGTATTATGAGTAGAACTCGGCTTTAATAGGTAAATGAGGAATGTGACCAAAATGTTTAATACCCGACTTATCCCTTTACGCCCTGAGGCTGGGCGAGTTACAGGCGCCTCGATTATGTTAATAAATTGTACTAGACAATTAATTCTCCTTATCTCTATAATTGAACTAATACTTTTTCAGTCTTAGAGAAGGTAGATTACAATAGGTTTTTCCTCGAATTGCACTAGTTGTAGACCCTGATTTAATATCACACATAAATTACTTGTCTTTTGTTACATATAAAAGTACACATTATCCGAGATTCCAGCGGGCTGTGAGGTAATAATGATAGGAGATACAAACATAGATCTATTGAGCAAAACCGGTTCCAGTGTGATAAGTCAATACACAAACAATATGAACGAGATTGGCATGGAATGTGCCATACGTGACGTAACGCGGGAGGAGGTATACGGAGACAAAGTGACACGGACGTGCATCGACCATGTGTGGGTTCGAACTCACCGTATGATATCTGCGTATGTGTTAACATGTAAGTTGTCTGATCATTATGTTATAGGTGTGTGCATTGCTACTAACTCGGGATCGAACAGTCATCAGTCAAGCGGTAGGCAATCTCATAGAACTATTATATGTGATAATAAGGTATTAGAGAAGTTTAAAAATGTTTCATGGACAGAGCTTTTAAATTGTAAATGCCCAGTTGACCTATATAACAGATTGTGTTCAATATTCTCTGATGTTTATAATTATGCTAAAATCCAAGTATCTGTATGTAAAAAGAGAAAAAGCAAACCTTGGATTACAAAAAACCTTAAAAATATGATTAGTACCAGGGACAAGCTGTTCAGACATTGGAAAAGTAAACCGAAAGATATGAACTTGAGGATCGAATATACTAGATACAGAAACAGGGTAAATAAATGTATTAATAAAGCGAAAAATAAATACCGTCAAGAAGAAATAAAAAAGTGTAACAAAAATATTAGGAAAATTTGGGCTAGAATAAACTCATGGATAGGAAGAGAGAAAAGGAGTGTAGATTCTGTTATCTTAAAATACCTAGGAAGGACTGAAAGTACAACTAATATATGTAATAATTTCTCTAAAACATTTACTAAAGAAATAATAGACATAAAACATGTCTGTAGTCATAAGTTTCTAGACAGGTCTAACTATGTCAATAGTAGTATCATATCGATACGGTTTCAAAAAGCTCACCCAAAAGATGTAGATAAAATAATAAATATTCTAAGTAGTGATAAGTCTGAAGGTATAGATAAAATTAGAGTAAGGGAGGTAAAACTGTTTAAATCTATGTTGAGCCCTGTAATAGCATTATTCATTAACTTATGTGTTGAAAATGGCTTATATCCCGATCAGTTGAAAACAGCATTAATAAGACCTATATTTAAACAAGGTGTGCACAGTGATTACTCAAATTATAGGCCAATAGCTATACTGTCTGTAATAAATAAAATTGTGGAAAAATTCATTATGAACCAAGTTAGTGTTTTCCTGGAAAATAACAATATATTGTCAAGTGCACAACATGGATTCCGGCGTGGACGGAGCACGGCAACGGCTCTGGCACAGTTCGCGGACGACGTCAATGAGTGTTTGGATCAAAAGAAGCAGGTGGTGGTGGTCTACATTGACTTCAAAAAAGCATTTGACACCCTTGAACATCACCAGCTGCTTCAAGCCATGGAGGAATGTGGCGTTGCGGGACCTCTTAACAGGTGGTTCCGTGCCTACCTTACAGACCGAGCACTGCGAACCGTCATTGACGGCGTCGTTGGAGAGCCCAGTTACATCACATGTGGTGTGCCAACCGGTTCCGTGTTTGGCCCCGTTGGATACATCATGCATGTCAACAGCTTGTGCAATGTAGTTCGAAATTGTCGCATATACATGTATGCTGATGATACTTGTTTAGTGTATGCAGATAGAGAATTAGATGTAATTGAAAGGAACGTTCAGGAGGATCTCACTAATATAATTAAATGGGCCCATGATAATGGAATCATAATCAACATTAATAAAACTAAGTGTATGCGAATACGGTCTCCTTATCTCAAAAACTGTCAACGTCCGCTGCGCGTGGTGGGGCATAGCTATCAGTGCCTGCACAATGGCAACGCGACGAATTGTGCGTGTACAGATATTGAGGTTGTGGAGGAATACAAGTACTTGGGTTTAGTTATAGATAACAGCTTCTCGTGGAAAACACACATAACACACCTATGTGACAAACTCAGATTAGTGCTTGTAAAGTTCCACCACCTTAGTTTTGTACTAGATAGGGCCACTATGTACACGGTCTACTATGCACTGGTGGACTCACTACTTTCATATGGACTGGCATGCTATGGTAATACATTTAAAACATATTTGGATAAAATAGAATCATTACAAATCAGATTTATGAAACTATTAGTTGATAAAAACACAAAAAACCGCTGTAAAAGTAGTAATTACGAAGAACTATTCAAAGAGTGTAAGATATTGCCAGTCCACCGAAAGGTAGTGATGTTACTAGCTATAGAAAATTATTGCAATGACGAGTTTAAAATAGACACGGTACACTTAAGGGCTCAAAGGATAAAATGCGTGAGAAGATATGTAGTACCCACCTGTAATAACTATTATGGACAAAGATGCAGGAAATGTTTAGTTCCAACAATTTTTAATGATATGCCATACGATCTAGAAAGTAGCTGTACCACAATAATGTCTTTTAAAAATAAAGTAGGGAGATACCTTTTTAACATATTTTGTCAAAATTTCATAAACAAAAATGCATAGATTCAAATGTGTTTGTGTAATTTTATGTAATGTTTAATGTAAGTACCTTTTATGGATAAAAAGTACAAGTAGTTAAGGATATAAATATAAAAGTGTATATGGGAGCTACATCTGCCAAACTGTTTTACAGTTTGGCAGAAGTAATACTTTTTGTAAAATGAAAAAAAAAAAAAAACATTAAAACTCATCGTTATTGCTAAACTTATAAAATTTAGTCAATTTGTTTGTTAGTTTAGTTTTTAGGGTTCTGTGACTTTCTCAGGAACGCGTGGATGTATCCAGTTGAAATTATATTAATTAAATACTCATTTCTGCCGTCTCTTGAAGTGGAAAAAATCAAGTTTCTAAGTCAATGCAATTAAAAAATGCGGTTATTTGCCTATATTTTAATATTATATATACTTACTATTAATCTAGAATCGTGAAATTTGGCGAGAAGCATACCAAGCACAAGTAAAGGAAACAATCAAGCAAGTCGTTAATTTGTTGTTATATCATAATATCACATATAAAAGTTGCGTTTACAATCTTATATTCTGCGCTTGGAAACATTGACTGAGACGTGTGATGTATGAGAAAATATTTTTTAACGACAAAGTTACGTTTGTATTTTAATCCGACGTTTGTACGGAATCCACGGCACCAAACAAACTAGTAGATGCCGCCGCTCATATATATATATTATTATATTCGTTCGCATAGGTTCCTTCACCTCAGATTGAATTCTCTTAACAAAACATAACTTTGTTTTATCGTGGAATCATTAATAAATACTTATTGGACTGTTTTTTTTTAACATTTTACGTTACGCGATTGTGCTTTACTGTACCAACTTTATCCTTTACGCTTTTCGTGTTTCTCTTTAAGCGTCTCAAGCGTAACCGTTGCATCTTAGTAGGTAAGTACCTCCTCCACGGCAGCCAACTCACTACCCAAGTATACAGTACAGAATCGGTTTGCTATACCAACTTTTAAAATTTCGCGTTCCATGATATATAATTAGGTATTTATCCGGATTTATAAATTTCACGATCGCGTTAATTCCCGTATAAATACATAATTATATAGAGAGTTGCATAACACGTTAAGTAAGCCACAACTGATTTTCAATATAAACGTCGGCGATCAAAAACATAATAGACAGTAATAGTTCCACAAGGTAAGCTAATAATAGTTCCTTATGAATATTATCGCGATTAAGTGTTTGTTCTATTTGTTCTATTTGTTCTATTTGTTCTATTTGTTCTATTTGTTCTATGTATATATGTATCCTATTTTTATTGTGTTCGTGTTAAGCAACTTCTTAGTATTTTTTGTTATTCCGGTTAACACTTTTTTTCTTGACGTGTTGATACGGCTGAATCCAAACCATAAGAGAAATACTTTCATACAGAATTTTTTAAACATATACTATAATAGCAACCTGCCCCGGCTTCGCACGGGTACAAATTATACACCTAAACCTTCCTCATGAATCACTATGTCTATTAGTGAAAACCGCATGGAAACCCGTTCAGTAGTTTTTCAGTTTATCGTGAACAGACAGACAGACAGACGCGGAGGGGAACTTTGTTTTATAATATGTAGTGATTTAATGATAAAAATCGTACTTTCCAAATAAAACAAGAAAAATAAATTATGTTTCTGTTTCAACTGAGTACTAGAAGGAATCTAACAGACAATTTTTTTCTGTTTTCTGGCAACTAAGTACGGTTGGATTCTCGGACCGTTCAATTTTAGTCTTAAGAGTTATCAAATATAACAGATCCGATATTAACAATGGGTACCTTATTGTATCCAAACAATAGAGACATTCCTCTATTGTCAAGTTGGGTCGAGTAAAGCTTAAATAAAACCTTCAACAGTATAATCGGTGCGATTTTCTTTCATATTCAAAACATAATTTCTTCTTTGCTAATAAACCATTATTTTATACCCTTTAGGTAATCCTATCAAAGAATACCATGTGAGTACATACTGGTCGATGTTAATCCATCATTCTGGAATAACAAGTGACTTAGGTAGCAGGGCACAGCAGCCTTCTGCTCGACTGTGCCCGACTGTGGAAGAACTTCCACCCTAAAAGTCTGCAGTTTGACAGTGTAATGCCTCAATTTCTGCTTATGAGTAGGTACAATCGCCAGAGTTATAGAAGAGGGATACAGAGCTAGTAATGCATGTGTTGCGAATTGGCACCGTCAGGCCCAGCCTGTTCGCTTGTTTTAAATCGCTTACATAACATTTGTTCTTTATGGGGTAAAGGACTTGGTACGATGCGTACTAAATCTGATTGCCTAAACAGTAGATTCCAGTACATATTGTTTATTATTTCATGATCACCGGTCCGATATTTAGTGAGCTCAGCTGGGGTTGGGCACTAAAAACAATAATTAGATCGGACCTTCTGCCGTTCGAATATTTGTCGTTCCGTCCTACCATTATAAAAATCTTGCAGCAGTTTAAATGATGATTTGATGTACGATGAAGCATTGGCCGAGTTACAGTCTACCATTCTACAAAACACTTCCAGCTGGAATATGTTCATTCATACTTTTCACCCAACATGCACTAATAACTTTGACATTCTGTGTGACCTTAGCATTCTGTACCCAACCCTTTATTGTACAAACTTAACCTTCTATTCATATTGACAATAAAAATGGCTTCATGTAAATGGCAGCCCTGTTAATACCACGTAGATCTCAAAGGGAAGGCGCGGGGGGGCGGGGTCCGCAGCAGGGTGTATACAGCGTGTGCTTGGCCGCACGCGTGTTCACGCTTCGTGCTCGCGTGCTACATGTCACTGATTTGGGCACAACCTGTAAATTGTCAGCTTACAGGGCTGGATTTTACAATTGCATTTTTCTTTGTTCCTAATTTTAGGTTCATACTTAGTCGATACACTGAACTTTAATAATATTACGACACAGATGAATAAACTTGTTGGACTTTGACTTTCCCTATAAAACTCTTATTATTTCATTCAATCTTTTCGAATATTCTAAAATAAAAAAGTGTAATATAAAAAAACACAATAACTTACAAGTGAACTCTCTACACAATCACTTTTTTTTTTGTGAAATCTTACCCGGTGGTATCTAACGAAGCGACGCAGAGGTCGTTATGTCGAACCGACTAAATCCACACACATGAAATAGAACCAGGGTGTTCTATCCCATGGGGTTTGTAAAGAGGTACATCCATGAACAGAATAGTCGTAACACCTCCATGTCCATAGACAGAACCATGATCTCCAACTACAGGCTTTCCTTACGGGAATTGTACTGAGAACATGATTTTCAACACATGGTCTTCTTAGAAACGCATATCGATCTTTGTTGAAATACATAATATGTATCAGCAAATTGGCTGTGGTTCCTACAAAGCGTATCTTCTGAATTTTGAATTTAGTTACGCACCATAAATTTTCGGTAATCGGCTTTCAGTCACTTTTTTCGCATGGCCGAACACTAGTTGAGCATGTCTCGATCTCTACACACAAACTATGACAACCTTTTAAGAAATCTTTAACTATACGAGCACTTTAAAGTATTCCTTGCTTTCATTGGAAGTTAAGTCAGCTGTTAATCTTCATTTATACTGAAATAAACTTATCTACGCAGCAAAGTTTTATCGTTCTCGCCGCAGTAGTTCCGGAGATACGCAATTTAAGAATTAAACTCATAAATTGCGGATGTTTTTCACAATAATTTATGTTATTCAAGATACAGAGGGTGCCTGAAATTGGACATTTTTTAAAACTTCTGGTCACGTACGTACTTTGGGAGCAAGAGGGGAGCGATCTCACTTGCAAGTGAAAATGAATCGTATTCATAAAGATATAGAACTACAATCTGGATACACACCCATGCAGCCATCACGCTTTATCAAGACGTTGAATAAAACACTGAAATTGTAAATCTGTTAGCTTGATGCTCATAACCGACCAGCCACTTCCTGTGGCTAAGGCAGATAGATTTTGTGATGTTAGTACTTCTTATACACATACAAAATTTTGTTTGAATTCCTTACATGTATTTTCTGTACGAAGCTCTCGATGAGTTTTATATAAATAAATATTTTTATTCAATTAAGTTAATTTATTTATACGCCATTTTTGGCCAACAATTTATGTCTTTTAGCCTCAAGTAAAAACTAAATGTTCTAAGTGGGAACATCATTTTAACACAAACACAAGTAATATTTCTAATTTGGTTGAAGAAACACTCCTCAACCGAATTAGAAATATTATTTATTTTAACTCAAAATGAATAAAAAGATAACTGCTTATAAAATTACTTAATGTTCTTAATCCGTCAATCGTAGAAACCGCTTCTCCTAAATAACCTTCTCCAAAATACGCTCTTGCCTAACAATAATCATATTTTACAAATCGTAATGAGTTCCTTAAAATGAATATTTGAATTTTCAGGAACAAATAAGTATCACAAAAAACGTAAGACGTAATTTTAATATGAATCAGTGGCGACTGTTGGCACCCCAGGTGGCTTGACACCCCAGCTCCAGGGGTGCGGGCCCACCCCTGCACTATTATAGTCATTCACCGTATTTTATTGTAACATGTGTCCCCCACGCAGTGAATGGCCGTTGAAAAAAGTTTAATTTGTCTTATCGGCGGCCCCTTTCGCGATATTATCAGGTGACATTGGTTTTTTTGCCTATTTGAGACCATATTAAAACCATAGATAAAAGTAATAGAGAGTTACTTATCGAAATTAATATTAAAGTGGTGAAAGTAAGAAAGTCAAGGCTGTCCGATCTTTCCGCGACTGAAACTACTGTGGCTATGGTAACAAAATTTACTGGCATCAAGGCAATTTTAGTTCTGTTTGCAAAATATATGACGTCGACGACGTTTGACGAGGTCACTGTGTCCTCTCTGGGCTCAGGTACTTGACGGGGCGTCTATGACGTATATACATACACGTCCGTCTGACATCAGGACGAGGTTGTCAAGAGATTTTTCTAAATAAAAATCTATTACCAATTTACCCGATACAGAAATCGAACCCGGGACCTTATGACCCCGCGCAAAACCTAAGCGATGTTTTATATATATCATCTCAGCAACGAGAAAGTATTTATTAATATATTTAGACTTTATAAAATATTCTGTCAGGTTCATATTTATAGTGAATAAAGCTGAAATGTAAACAATATTGTATAGCCATCGATTTAATTGCCATATGCAAAACATTTTACGCTCCATCTAGAATGCTCCCCGGAGACACAGTCTAGTTGCAGTGACCGACACCTGTGCGGCCAATTACATGCGCATGTGTGTACATGCACGTACTTTTTTATGTATTTGCTTTTTCTTTTTATGTGTTTCTTTTACAGTAAGGTAGTCTTTGGGAGAAAGTGGTGGTAGTAAATTTTAAACCATCCAAATTTAAAGACTTTCATATCATTTCCTTCGTATTTCAACATTATTGTAACATTGTAAAACATATTATATATTGTACAATACGGAACACAATTTTGATTATTATTGTTTGAGTGCTTACTGCCACCTCGACCATTTCTAGTCCTTTCTAGCGCACTTTTTGCTTTACAGTTCACTGCTCAGACTTACGGCTTTGAGAAACCTCCAGATCCTTTCAGCAGTGATTGTTTGTATTTCCTGCGGTAGCATGATGTGCAACCCTAGGTGAGTACTTCGGTGCCGCATTAGTGGGCCACAAGGGCATAGAACATGCATTGCAGTTTCTTCTGCCTCTTGACAGAATCTGCATATTGTGTTCTCGCCCAACTTTAGGGTGAACATATGTTTGTTCAGTTTGCAGTGTCCGGTGAGGACTCTTGTTACTGCACAGATTTTGTATCTTTTGAACGGAACACAATACAAAAATACTATAATACCTAAGCGTGATTGAGGTCTGTACCTAAATCACACGAACACTGCGATTGTCTGCGCCACGTGTTCGCAGGGTAGCAAAAGCCTGTGACGTCACTATCCATAATGGCGTCTGCCGGGAACCATTACACCGAGCCCAAATTGCATTTACAACAAGAAAAGTATTATCACCATCGTAACAAACAAAATTGAACCTTATTACCCATAACACATAGGCTACGATAGCTGCAAAGCTCCGTCCGTGTTTACTTGCGAAGCATAATGCCGTAATAGAGATTTTGACGGAGTAATTGTGTGAAAAGAATATAATTTCAAGTTACGATGAATTTTTGTGCCTTTATATATATATATTCCGAGGTCAGGGTTTATTCGACGAAATAAAAATATTTTATGTGCGATACTGAATTGTTGGAGTAACTAAAGTAAAAATGTTTGAGTAATGACAGTCCTTTTTACAACAAAGTAAGCCTAATGATGCCTCTACCTTTTTCATTCGAAGCCCACAAAGAAAATGGCGAGTGAATTGTAAAGCTCACTGATAAGCTACATATAACGTGCAGGTTTGTATAAATATCATGTTAACTAATCTTTATATCAAGAACATTTTTTTACCTTTTTACACGATTGTCCAAAAAAGGTGTGTAATGTTTCCAAGATTCATGTATGTTTCTATGTGATTTTCTTTATTCCCCCATAACTTCTAAATGCCTCAACAGATTGGATGTATCGTTACATCTTTTCGAGTGGCACTAGCTACACATTTTTTAAATTGGCGTTTAAAAATTAAATATGGCGACTGTATGGCGCCACTTTCAAATGTAATTAAACAATTCCTTGTTTATGCAGTTTTTATAGACGCCTAAAGATAATACTATATACTAATGAGAGGTAATAAGCCCATGTATTGAAAAGCCGAACCAGTTGCCAAACTAACTGGAGCGGACAAGGATTAAAAAGATTTGTAGGTACTTATGATGTTTTTAAGTTAGCTTATAAACGGAGATCTCACAAACACATTTACGCTGTAAGTAGTCGACTCGTTATTTATACGTTCTAACCACTTCCGCACTGTATAGTTCTACATAAAATACTAAGATTCAACTAGCAGCATCTTAAGTGTACTTGTTTGTCATAGGTACAAAGTTATTGCGTATGTAATGTAAAACATTAATTATCACTACTAAAAGTGGAAGATTACGTATTGATTGCCACATATAGAATACCTTGAAAGTTATTCTATGAATGGCAGATTACTCCAAAACCGTATTTGACTATGGATATTCATTAGGGTTTATGCTTAGTTGTTATTTACGCTATGATTACAATCATCAGGTTTTCTTCTTTGAGTACTATTTATCCAAAAAAGCGATATCGTGTCTGTCATTGTAATTATTGATAACTTAGATAAAGAATACGCATATTAAAGTTGTAATGTTTTTTTTCCTTAAATTTTGCAAACAAGGAACATGTTTAAAAGGCGAAGCTGTTTTACTGAGGTTGTGAATCGGGCTATTTGTTATGGTTTCATTTCTTCAGGCCTGAACGCTTTAGTTTATCTGCTTTCAGGTCAATTTCTCACCCAAGGACTTAATATATATATATATATATATATATATATATATATATATATATGTTTATTTTTTAAATGTAACTACATCAACGTAAGTATTTTCATAAGCATAATGATTCAAACGGCGCGCCGGCACGATACTAACTTGTGTCCAATTTCGTTTTATTTTGTTATTTTTCGTCCAGAGTTTCAGTTAGTTAGTTGTAACCACGGCTAGTGGCAATAACTTCTAAATGAATAATAGTAAAATAAATGAACATTTTTAGGGAGGTACTTGTGGCGGTAGTAGTACCGGTACCGATAACCGCTTACAACGAGGCAGACTGTGCCCCATCGTGTACCAATATTGGTGTAAAAATAAAAAATAAATGGCTTTATGTGCTTATGCTCCCTGAGACTCCTAAAAGAGGCTATCGATTGACTTGAATTTATATTGTTTATAGAAATCATCCCAACAAAAACATTTGCTCGCATTGCAAAAAAGTTATCAGATCTCATGTAGAGCCAAGCTTCTAACTCTACACGCCCTAACTCTACAAGCCCTAACTTCACAAACTCTATACCTTAGTCAAAATATGTGGTCTGGTTGATTCGCTACCGTCACATGGGCGTAAGATGAAAAATGTATTAACTGTTCATTACTTTTCTGTTATACAATAGTTCTTGTAGTAACGGCAGCGAAAGCGGTTGAAATGTACCAGCACCAGGTACCAGTGCAGACCGTGGCGTGTGACGCGGCTTTATGACATCTTCTGTATCAACTAGTCACTAGTACATTACAACCTGCTCACGCCACGTCTCCCCCAAAAGCCGTCTGCCTCAACCTTACCAAGTCTTGATAGATAACAATAAAAAGCACAGCGATTCAATTCACGAAAATTGCCGAAAGTTGCCGAATACTTCCGAAAACGAAGGAAATTAGGACAAAGTGCCGAAGACCACAAAGTTCCACAACACCAAAAGGTCACATAAATACCAACTTCTACTTTATATCAGTTGGATGTTCGTTACTTTTGTTCTTTAGTTATTGGCATCAAATGCTACGAGAAACTTAAGGTTTGTTGTCATTCGTATTACTTTCATATTAGAGAGGCTACGACATATTGTGTTTACATACAATATTTACTTGTACTACAATAATTGTGTGTCTATACTATCGTATTAGAAAACCCAAAACCTTGTTTGTTTGTTTAAACGCCTTTATCTCAGGTTCTAAACTTCCGAATTTTTATAATTTTGCGCCAGATAGCCTGCCTATCGCACACGCATACACACACGACACAAACCGGTTCAATTAATTGTAAGACGATCACTGTTGTTTACACCGTTCGATGTAAACACTGCTATTTGTCACTGTTGCTAGACAATGTAAAGTTAGAACGGCTGAGGAACGAAAAGGCGTTCCACACAACCCTCGCACAGAAATGAAAAATCATTGTTTTACTTTAGTAGTGGAAATCGCTCGCCGTAACAGGGCAGGTAGAAGAGTTTGTAATGTTGAGGTTATTAAACAAGTCTTCTTGCCTTGTTAAAAAGAAACTTAGACTTAGAATCAAGTAACCTACTTCTACTTTGTCCCTCTCACACCTCTGGGTTTATAGGCTCTTCTTTCTCCGTTCAATTTATTCTTGTACGGAATGCGCTTCCTCTCGAGGTCAGGATGGCTACGAATCGTTACTCTTTCAACATGTCACATGGATATAAGGTGAAAAATGTATTCACTGTTCATACTTTTCTGTTATACAATAGTTCTTGTAGTAACGAAACGGCCAGACCACATATTTCAACTAATGTGTAGAGTTTGTAGGGTTAGGGCGTGTAGAGTTAGAAGCTTGGCTCTGATGAGATCTGATAACTTTTTGACAGTGCGAGCCATGTGGTCTCGTCTTGGCAACTTTTGATATAAAAATGTTTTCGGTGTCATAACATGTATTATACAGTTACCTACTGAGGTGTGTGAAAATCAGTTTATGATATTATAGAACATGTACAAGTTGATGTTGATGATGTGGTCACATTTTAGCTTGTACTCGTATAAATATGTTATATAAATATGTTTAATCGTGGGAGAGCCATGCTTCGGCATGGGCCGGCTCGACCGGAGTGATACCACGGCCTCACAGAAAAGCGGCTGTGAAGCAATGCTTACATTGCTTTTCACCGAGTGAGTGTTAAATAAATTGTAGAATAAATTTGCCGAAGGCCCTAACCCTTCCCTTCCCTCCCCCCTCCCCCTCTTCCATTCCTCCCCCCTTCCACCCTTCCCCTACTCCCACCTTAAAGGCCGGCAACGCACTTGTGACTCTTGAGTGGCAGGTGCCCATGGGCGGCGGTAGTCATTTATCATCAGGTGACCCGTCTGCTCGTTTACCCCCTATACCATAAAAAAAATGTACACGCGAGAGAAGCCGCGCGGGAACTGCTAGTAACATATATAATTTTTAAATGCACCTACTTCGTCTTTTCTTCTTTGACTGGTAGAGAAAGGCTCAGGCATTAAGTCCGCCAATGTACCAAATGTGCACAATGTTTAAAATAAATAAATATATTTAACAAAACTCATTGTAACAAATTACTTGGTATAACGAATATTTCTGTTTCTTTTTTATTTAGCTTTTACGATGTTTATATTACTCGTAACTGCCCCCTATATTAACAGAATAAAAAAAAGACGTGTGGCACTCGGAGACTGCCGCGGTAAAGCTATTACATAGCATTTTTTATCAACTTATGCAATTATAACTATTTATTTATTTTATTTATGCAGTATTTTTTTTCCTTTGATTTTTTTTTTTTATATTAATTCAAGTTACGCTTTTTGAGTGTGGTGACCGATAAGAAAACAATTTTTTTTCTTTTATTAAATAAATGAGAAGTTAATATTGTTCAAAATATTTTTATTATCTATATATATATATAAAAAAGTCGTGTTAGTTACACTATTGATGACAGGTATGAGCACGGAGCAGATACAAAGAGGAGGTGTTGTAATTAGATTTCCCTATGAAACAACGCGTGACAATTTGCGGGGTGAGGGGGTGTTAAGCTCCGCCCATTTAACTTTTTTCTTTCTACCAAACAATAGTAAAACTACTCGCATCGTTCTATGTCGATGTTGCTATGTAGTTTAGCTATCTCACGCTAGTTATAGGATGTAAGGGACCGTACTCAGAATTTACTTACCAGGTAGTAGCTTTTTCAATATTAATTTTTAAACCATCTTGATACAAAAGCGAAAGTTTGTGAGTTCTTTCTTTCTCCTAGCCTTGACCTTATTCCACAGCTGGACGGATATGGATAAAATTTGGTATACAGATAGATTGCGACCTGGCTTAACATTTGGGCATTGGGCATTGCTAGTGTGAGAATAAAAAAGTTTGTGGTAAATCACGAATGATGATTCAAATTTGTTCACTTATTTATTCTTATCTTATCTTTCTTTATTCGTATCTGTACCGCAGCTGCAGTTTATTTTGTAAATCTAACTTAATGAGCTTAAAATACCTTTTAAATCATCAGCCTAAGTACAATTTATTTCATTTTAATATTTAAAGGACTTTCAATTCAAGATAAATACTCGTATAGTCGTAGGTTGCTAGGTAAAATAATTGGGTTCTAATTACGGCCCTGTCTTTTTGTTCTGTTTATAAATGTTCTTCTAGTTGAAGATAGATGACAGTCTATTCAAAAAATGATTACAAAAAATATAAAAATAATACTTTGACGGCAAAAAATTCACACATTTTAGTATCTTCGTATGATTTATTTTACTAATACTTAGGCTCTACGTACCTTTGTTTTTTTAGTTCCCATTACACAAAGTTTTGCCATCTAGTGACGAATAGATTTAATTATATTTCAAAAAACACTCCCGAGATTTTTCTAGAACTATTTTAATAAATAAAATAAAAAACTATAAGCCACGCTCACTGTGATGACTTCAGGACCTAGTTATAATCACAGTGCACAGTTGCTTAGGCCCTCTCCTCTTTGTATCTGCTCCGTGGGCATGAGTCACCAGATTGCGGGGCGAAGAGGGGGATTACGCATGCGCAGTCACGCCGATACAACCAATGCCACCTAGAGGCGAGTTGCTGAACTAAAGAGACAAGCGTGATATTTCAAAAGTCATTAAAAGTTCTGCTATTCATGGATAGATGGCAAAACTAACAAGTATCACCGTTGTGCCGGTCAGAGTGGGGAGCGTGAGGTTTTTTCGTTACGGAATTTCTGGATTCGGTCCCCGCGCTCAAGGCCCGCGATAGAAGCTATGCAATAGCTTAAAAATGTAACTGTATAATGCAACAATATGGAATCTTGTGTACAATGCAACAATTAATGGTCAGAAAATGAAGACAATTTCCTATCATTATGCAAAAACAGGCAATACAACATAATATCCTTCTCGGCTAATATAATTGCCCGCTGGCGATCCTATATACAAGCAATAAATACAACTATCAGATCTATAACAACATTAGCTAGTACTGTTTCTTAGCGTATACTTTTTTATTTGGTTTCTATTACGAAGAAACATCTAGAACATCTAAATGTCCCTCGCTCAACATTTGATGTCACAATTCAATAAACTTTCATAGCGTATTTCCTGGGGCTACTTTCACTGTGTCTGTAAAGTATAGTCGTGCAGAGTCGTCAGCTGCATTGGATAGTCCTTCAACAAAGAATATTAGACCAGCTAAGGATAGATAAATGAACACACAAATCGATATATTTACAGCAGAGTGGTAAAAGTTATTCATCATTATTTTTAAAAATGTAGTCCAATAATAAAATTTGTTCCAGTTTAACATGTTCTCCCTCTATGATATTTTTACACACACGTTTAAGTAATGCGTTAAGAAGTATATAACACACCTAAACAAAAGAAACAAAATAATTCACCACACCTCCACAACAGGCTTTCATAATTAAAAGGTATTTATTAACAGACAATAAAGCAATTCGGACTCTCGACACTTGCTCGGCACGTTGCGGGCCTGGTACCAACGCGAGTAATCCGTAAATAAGGGATGATATTAAACTGAGTCTTTAAAGATCAAGTTTTGTTATTTTCATATGAACTTGGCTTAATTGAAACTCAGTCGACATAGTATTAGACATTGATTACGGAAAGACCTAAATGCTTGCAAATAAAACTAATATAACAAATACTCGTACTACATCCTCTTTGCTTAAAAAACTACACAATATACATATTATATGTACATACATATAGGTATATCTAATGAGTATGTGAGGCATAGAAAGATTTCCTATCCCTCAAGATAATATTTTACGGGCATATTTTAATGCATTTCACAAAGGCGTACGCGGTACCACTAACTGTTACCATAGAATTTTGTAGAATGCACTGGTATCTCTAATTCAAGAATTTTTCGAAGATATTAAGGATCTCCGATGAATGTCATACACCTTCACTCATACAGTCAAACAGGGGCCGAAGCCGTCTTCAATCTCTGAAACGATCCGTTCTGTCCACATCGTCTCTAAACTGCAACGCTATATGAGTGTAAGCCGCGGGTCTCAATCTGATCCACAAATACCTTTGCGCTATTTAACATAGATATTTCATTTAATACGGCTTAAACTTGAAATGCTTTAGATGCAGATAAGCTAGTGTCACGTAGACATCGTTTGTAGGACACAAAGGGTATGGTAAGTTGTGAGTCTAACAAACTTTAAAATATATCGGTAGAACCCAGTTTAAGAGTAGCTTTAAGGTTTGAGTTTATATTTCCAAAGAGAATAATATGTATATGCCAGTTTGATAAAGTTTTATATAATTGTCATAAACATTCGGTTTCTACGACACAAGTTCCAGTTCGGTCCCAAAGCACATACCTCTAACGATTCGTTCGGAAATATACTCGCACTTACAAGTTATTGGAGAATTGAAGGAATATATTTTAGAGAGTTACAGATCATACTGTCGTGGTTTGGTGGTACTGTGGGATTGTAAAGAGATTATAAAAAAATTAAAGAATTTGTCCATGCTTTTATTATAGGTATACGATGAATTTTTATGTCCCTAAACTTGACACATAATTGGTCTTCCATACAAACTTTAATCCCCTACTCCACCACAAGAAAGTACCCTATGTCCTTCTCCAAGAGTTCGTTTATCAAAAGTCAAAAGCGTCACAAACAGACAGATAGACTAACAAGCAGAGTTACTTTCGAATTTATAATATTAGGATGGATTCTGCATTGAATGGATATGCAATTATTTTAACCATCTACTCGAAATTATCTATTCCATAATTTTCACATTTACACGGAAAAAAGCAATGTCGATAATTTTGTACAATTAAGTACCCCTAGTAACCCTTCCCGTAGCTAATCGCTTTCAATCCCTTGTGTTTATTTTGGATAAACACCCCATCACTAAGACCGCTGTTCCCACAAAGCCGCGGTAAAACTGAAAGCCTACAATTTTTCATACAAAGTCCCGCTATAATCCTGTGATTGGTTGGTCGGCAGCGTTATCTTGCGCGCTAATCTCCGGCCGCAACTCATCGCCCGCACCGCCGACTTAACCAGACCAACGGCCGAACATCTACCGTTTACATAGATCAAGTAAGACATGTCTGACCGACGAAATTTCTTTTTTTTCTAACTAATAGGTCTTTATTTATAAGCCTACTGCTATTGTTGTTACTGTTTATATGTATTTTACATGGTAATATTATTGTTCTTATTTGATTGTAATGCACCTACAATAAATATAAATATAAAAAAATGTACAGCTATATATTATATGTATGTACATATTCATGCCTGATGATTAAAGGCTGTCATGACGAGACAGGTCGCTTCACCCCTTGATAGGCTTCTCCGAAACACGTGTATACAACCTGTCTGTGTACACGTGTCTTTTCTATAGACACGTGTACAAGTTATTAGATTTAGAACTCTCAGGGTTAATAGTGCAATGAAGAAATGATGTGTCGAGCTCTTCATGTTCACTTTTCATTAAAATACTAAGTATAATAAATTTAATAATGTTTTGCACGCATATTTAAATTACGGTTTAATGCTGTCTTATGGTGCAATAACCGATTTGGCACTACATCGGATCAGCGTAAGTGCTGTCTTGTCTGCTGTCAGTATGTAATGGCTGTTACATTAAACTTGCAAAGTACAAGAGGCAGGTCTTTCTCATTATGCAGATGGCGCGTCTATAGTTCACATTTATGACCCATACATTGTATAGTACCTACAACATATTCACGCACTAACCATATTTGCTTTTACTGTACCGGCTATCGACAGGAAAATGATTTTGAATATGTATTGCCTCACGAATTAAATGGCATTGTATTGCGTAGTAACGAGAGTCGATATTAACTTAACTGCTATTTAAAAGTGGGTCTTCTTTTGTCGGCAATACTGTTACTTATACTTTAGTAAAAAAATGGTTTATTCCTCACCACAAACCTTATATTTACATACTTTAGTTTTTTATCAAATTGATGTTTCTAACTGAAGGGTACACATATTTGACGCAATGTCGTGGTAATCTATGAGGGTGATATTGGCGGCAGGACATGACATCAATCAGCCTCAATGAGGACACCTGACCGATTTCTATGGAGGGGCAGTCACGCACATTCGTCATGTGCAATTATCCCATGTCTTTACCGGGCCACATTTCATTTTGGGACACGTCATCCACTATGTAGCCTGACGCTAAAGAATAACGGGCTATAAAATAGGTTTATTGTGACAGTTCTCGTTTCTATATACTATATTTGTCTTACTTACGTAGAAACTATATTCAAAGTTCCTTAAAGATGTGAAATAGGTATGTTTGAAATCAATATTTTCATTAAAGATACCAAGCGTCTTTGAGTGGACCGATACTTAAGTACATACCGACATATTTATAATTAGTTGGTGGCAGATTAACTGACTGACTGAAATAACAAGCACATTATATCATAGTTCACTCTGTAAACTAATTGTTGTAAAAACGAATAGTTTGTCATGATCATATTAATGCTAGTGCGTTTTGTTTTATTTCAATAGAGTATCAAGCAAGCGCGCACTGACGAGGGAAGCAGTTCCTACTGTATGCATCACGGGTGTTGCGGCCCTAAACAACAAATGTGACATGGCCCATTTTGTGTTGTTCGAACGTCTTTTTATGAAACGATATTTAAAATGTTGAAATATCAAGCAGCACAAATGTATGTATGTATGTATGTATGTACCCAAACCGTCCTGTTAATTACCGGTAATAATATTAACGCATTCCATAGAACGCAAACGTTTAAAAGTTTTTTTACTATTTGTGATATTTTGAAATTTTTTGTATTCTACCATATATAGATATATTATTAATAATATTTATAAGGTGTCTCTAAAAATGTACGTACAAAGTATGTATATAAGCTCTAAGGCCTTTTAAACAGATTCTCTCTTAACACACAAACGTAGGTAATAAAGTAAATTCATCATACATTTCTTCAAAAAAGTTTTAATCAAATTGTTGGCAGCAGGTTCCTTCGGAAGGCGGTGCCCGGTATGACATCCTCTGTTACGTCATATGAACAATTTTAACATCGGTCAAGTATTTATGAAATTTACAAAAAAAAAAAAAATATATCATGTATATAATTCAAGTCTTGGTAGTATTGAAGAGCTATCAGGTGAAAGAATATTAGTGCACCGAAGAGTATGTACACCTGATGTATATAAAGTTGTAATAATGTGTTCGTTCACACTTGACTCAAATAAACTATGCGTACTTCTATATTTTAAGTCAAGAAACAGACTACTGAGTTGCTTCAAAATAACATAACTCTCTGCACTAACTCTAATATTGGGAGTTTTGGAACCAGCCAGTCGAGTTCCTACGGTTTCAGAACTTGCGATTGTGTAAAATCCCATCGAGGGTATATGACGTTACTGGAGACAATGGTAGGTGGTTTATTTGGCCAACACAGCGTGGTTTACCGTCTATTCTCAGTACTCGCAGTTCCTAGATACCAGCGTGCACCCGGCTAGGCCCACTCCGGTCAGTAGGTATGAAGTTACAGGTACCTAGCAGCGGCGACGAGTCGAGCGAAATTCAGTGGGCTGCCACGCGCCGGCCGGGTAGCACGTTACTTCGATACTCACTTCCGTGCTACGTCGCTTCGTCCGTTGTCGCTTACGAATTGCGTTTCCCGTATTTACGTAGTAAGATTATATTATTAATGATAATCAGTATAGTTAGATATTTACAAGTTCTGTTTACAAGGTCAAGTTTAGCTATGATAAGTATATTTATTTATTAGGACCACAACAACTGAGACACATCTTCTATCTATACTCTTTAGAAATGAATAAAATTGGAGTGTCTGTTTGAAATATTAAAATAACCGCTTTTTACTAAGTGCATTTGGATGTATATACGGTACATATACCAAAACAACATGTTTTACAATTTTTGTCTGTCTGTCTGTCTGATTGTTCCGGCTAATCCCCGAAACAGGTGGACCGATTTCCACGGGACTTTCACTGTCAGATAGCTGATGTTAAAAGGAGTAACTTATGCTACTGTGATTTTGAAAAAAGGATTAACATTCCGCGCAAAATATATATATATGTACACGCGAGCAAAGCCGCGCGGGAACTGCTAGTAAATAAATAAATTTTAAGTGTCCGTTTGTAATGACATAATGACAGTTTTTTACTAAATGCATCTGAATGTTTACACGGTACTTATACCAAAAAAAATTATTTTTCACATTTTTGTCTGTCTGTTTGTTCCGGCTAATCTACTGAACGGGTATACCGATTTTCACGGGACTTTCACTGACAGATAGCTGGTGTTACAAGGAGTAACTTAGTCAAGTTTAGCTTTGATAAGTTTAGTACTACAACAATTTTGTCTGTCTGTCTGTCTTTTTGTTCGTCTAATCTCCGCAACGGGTGGACCGATTTCCATATGACTTTCACTGGCAAATAGCTGGTGTTATAAGGAGTAGGGTTCCGCGATTTGATTTGCATATACCTACCTAGTTAAACACCTAAAAGAGATAGTTTCATTCCAAGGTACACACTAACGTTATGGCAAAATTCCTATCTTCTTAGAGATTAAAGTATCTATGCAGAGATTGTGAAATAAAATAGTTTTCTTTAATAAGTTAAGTTAATAAGTTACTTCTACGTAGGTACTACTAAGTAGGTAAATACCTAGTCTAGGTTTATTTAAAACTTCATTTGTTTACAGAAGTAAAGTAATAGGCACATAACTGGTTATTAAATATTTTGATTAATTCTTCTTACAGAAGACAACCTTAACGGTATCAGAACAGATAAGATTTATGCGATAGAAAGAGAGGCAAGTTTTAGGTTAATATAAGCCATTTGGAATTAGCGGTGTGCGATCTGAATTGCACCTTATTGTGTCGGAGCAAGAGTCGCTATTTATTTAAATGGTATCGCGAAGAGGTCCTTCTGTACTAGTACTATTATGTATTCTGTGCCTGCACTAACTTTGCTCGGAATATGAAATTAATTAGCGTAAATCAGCGTTCAAGTTGCAAAGTTGCAATAAACACAACAAGCAAGTTGGGCCTAAACTTTGCCCAAAACTTGACTATACCGTATCTACAGTTACGCAGAAAGCGTCTAGACTTGCGGCATCGCTGGTGGCCAGTTTAGACATTGTTTTAGGTAACTCAATACCTATGTAGTAGGTAGCTTACATAAAATTCGCCTTTATTAATTAACCTATTTATTATTATTATTATTTTAACTCCCTAACCCAATACTTTTTGGCCAGTTTAGCACGGCCAAATACTATAACCCAAGTCATTAGATCTTTGGTTTACATCGATTTTTACACGTGCAGAAAATGTGTAGTTTTGACTAATACTTACGGTTAAAATACTTTTTTTATAGGACTTCGTTGGTACATTAAGTTGCACTCCTGCGGTGCAAACCTGTTCCTCATTCCCGTCCCGTGGAACTTTAGCAGCCCTATCTAAGCTGCTGAACCGGCTTTTGTTTCTGTTTTTTTTTATTGAAGGGGTTCGTAAAGTTTCTTTATGGTAGAGTCACACCTCCAACAAACACATTTTATTTAACACATCGCGGTATTAGTATTCAAGCCGCGGCAAAATCCCGGGAACTGAATCAAAATTGAATGAAATCATCAAGTTCTGAGCATATTTTTTTTATAAAACTTCTACTTAACTTATGTAAAGTGCGTAACAAATTTAAATATGCATTTAGAGACTTGTAGTCGACTGTACTTGCAACATGTTTAGAGTCTTGTAGTTGACTGTACTTGCAACATGTTTAGAGACTTGTAGTCGACTGTACTTGCAACATGTTTAGAGACTTGTAGTCGACTGTACTTGCAACATGTTTAGAGACTTGTAGTCGACTGTACTTGCAACATGTTTAGAGACTTGTAGTCGACTGTACTTGCAACATGTTTAGACACTTGTAGTCGACTGTACTTGCAACATGTTTAGAGACTTGTAGTCGTCGTACTTGCAACATGTTTAGAGACTTGTAGTCGACTGTACTTGCAACATGTTTAGAGACTTGTAGTCGACTGTACTTGCAACATGTTTAGAAATTATTACAAAAACTCACGTGTCAAATTAATGAATAAGGACTATTCCATCTTCTTACTAATTTCCCGCGAATGAGTAATCTACGTATGAATATACTTATTATGCAACAATGTACTTTGTAACTGTGTAATAGAATTAAAATTTGTCGTAATTACTTACTTAACATTAAATTTTATACCTCTGTCACCAATATCATTGAAAATTATACTGTATAATCGAACACTTACAGTTCATATTTAATATTCTACATCATTAAATCGTTCTATTTCAGTAGACTTCGCTTATACCCAATTTTAGATCTGCGGTTAATTACTCGCTCTTACGACATTACAGTGGGTGCGCGACCCTATAAGGTCTTGTTTGCATTACACAAATATGTTTGACGACCAATGTGTGTTGAGGTGTTTAATAACGCTTAGAAATGGCGGCTTCATCAAGCTCGATCTGATGTAAGCTTCGCGGGGTATATTGACATTTTTATATAATGTGGGACAAGTTGCAACTCACGCGTGTACAATTAATATTAGATTTATAACATCATGTGTGATGTAACTAAGTTAAATAGTTAAGAATAGTTATCATAAAGTAGCGTATGCATTGGAAACCAGGAAAAACGTTCTTTACTTAATGAAAACATATTTAAATAATGTAATTGAGATTAATCAAATCAAATCAAATCAATCTTTATTTGCCAACCAAGTGTACATAAATGGTCTTATTATAAAAAAATGTCCTAACTTAGTAACCTTTTACGGGCATTGCAAATTTGAGAGAAGGTTTATAGAAAAGATTATTAAAGCAAGCATTATAGAAAATTACATTAATAAATCGATAATATAATATATGCAGTATGATTATTGAAAAATTATTAAATCATGCAAAAATACCATTAACTCAGTATACCAGCGTAGTGTACTAAGTTTATGCAAGATACAAAGACATATGTATATATAAGACATAAGTATATATAAGACATTTTTCATCGACATAAATATATTCTTATCAAAATAGTTTTACGTATTTTTGCTAGCTTAATCATGCGACTCTAGACTTGTGAACGGTTGTTTGATACTATTCGTTAACCCTTAGTTAACGAATAGTATATAATTATGTAGAATTTTTCCCTTCGTCCACGTGATCAAAGTGGGTAGTCAAACTACTACTAGCTTTTCCCGCGACTTTCGGTTATTATAGATTTTGTCTAATGATTCGGGTATATTGTCGCCACATTAAAAACTCTTATTTATTTTATTAAAAATAGGGACAAACTATTATAGATGAGAACACAGTTCACTATTTAATAAAAACAAGTTAATAGACATTATTTTGACTGGTTATGCCGGTAACGCAATACTATTGGTCGGTTGATAAATATTAACAAATAGTGGGTCTATAAAAGCTTAGAAATAAGATGAGACTTCACTTAAGTGCGAACAGAGGTACGAACAACTTGACAGTTACTGTTAGTTAGTGATTTTCATGGTTTATATCAGTGGTTTCGAGACTGTTTCTTACAGGTATCCCTCGTAATTGTAGTTATTATAAGCTATCTCTTTTGTGAGAGAAAATACTCACTGAAATCGTACTTTTAAAGGACGAATAAAAAATATGCACAGACAAAGTAAAGACCTCTTTTTATAGCAGGTTAAATGATCCTCAAGAAGTTAGGAGTAAACTTTACTTATTACCTTTTGTTTTCAACTGCTAAACTGCTAAACTACCAAATTGATGTAAACTGCCACACGGAATTTTGCATAACCCTACACGAACATAAAATTATGTAGACTTGTTCGTAAAAATGTCCAATTCCAATTCATCTAACATAAACACAGAGTGTAACCCTCAACGTAAATAAGTCGGTGTTCAGTAATATAAATAGCAACCGCGCAACAGCCAGATCTGTTCATTAATTTCCATTACAGTCCCTTACAAATCACTGCAATAACTTAGATGTACCACCACTTGTACCACCACTGTAGAATCAAGCAATACGAAGGGATAGTTGATGAGATGTCAAGCTAACATTCAGATGAAATAATATTACCCCCCATCCCTACGTGTGTAAATATTCATATATTAATAAAGGCTAAATGCAGACTAGACATAAGGAATGTTGTATTATACCCTAAAAAGTACAGATAGTAAACAAATAAGTAAATAATAAAAAATATGAGTGAGTATGGATTTGGAAATAAATAGAGTTTTTATGTAAAAAAATAATTTATATTAATGTCTTTTTAAGGAATAGGGGGCAAACGAGCATACGGGTCACCTGATGGGAAGCGACTACCTACGCCCATCACCTGCAACTCAAGCAAGCAAGTCACAAGTGCGTTGCCGGCCTTTAAGATGGCAGTTCTTGAAGGTTTGAAGTTTTCGATCGTATTTCATATAACAAGAGAGAGAGACAGAGTGAAGTAAAGTCGCGTATCACACAATACAAAATAAGCCTACGTATACAACTGTGGCTATGGTTTATGAGCCATAATCCCAATTCCGGAGACCAAGTCTTAATTGTTATGATTAGTACAATTTTCGTTAACCATGTTATGCTAATGAGCGGCCAGTGCCGCGACATAATTATGCTAATTCAGCCAACAATGCGATATTAAAGTTAACTATTATTTTAGATAAACTCTTTAGTGTATCGTCACTAGCGTTAAATTATTGATTGTTTATATGTAACAAACATTATTTGAGTGTTTAGCGAGCGTGGATAAAAATCGTCACAGCGGCGAGTCAAAAGATTGTCGCTTGTCTAACAAAAAAAAACCCTTCAATGACTCTGAGTAAATTTAAACATACATTTAAGGCTAGCCAAGGCTAATCGGTCACTAAGGAACGACCCTAATATGTGAATTTTAGCCTCATAAGATTAAAAATCACTTGATGTGATTGCTTTTTAATTTGCCAAATGTTTATTAATATATTACACTTCAATTGTACAGAGAAATCGAAAAAAAATTCACATAAATTTTATTTCATATTGATTTTCTTGTGATCTAACCAACTTGTGTAACCAAATTTCAGATTCATAGTGGAATAAATGTCTGCCAACACTGGTATCTTGTGAGGGTCTCCTCAATATATCGACATAATGAACAACAACACTACACGTTGTACCGCTTATCGTTCACACAATCCGGCAAACACTTCACAAAATATACTAGTGAAAACTAGACTGGAAGCATTTCGCATTGCTGCGCGCCGTTCTCGAGAGTGCTCGACAGGGGACCCGGCCTTAGCCCCTCGCGGACAGACCCCCGAGGGGTAAGCCATGCGTAGAATAGACGGGGGTTTGTTTATGTTTATTGTTTAGATCGAAGTGCGTCTGTGATTAAGCCTATACGAAGGAGTCCCGGCTTTGTACGGAAGCTTTTGTACCGCTGTGTGAAGGTGAATATTGGGTACATAAAGGGTGGTGTTTGTGTTCGGATTTACATAAAATTGGCTTTTACGAATACTTATATATTTATTTGACGTACGTACTCTAGGCCGTATGAAATTTAAATGTACCAACAAAAATACCAATTCTAAACATAATTAACCTTTATTCGGGTATCGACTAACTATTGAAAAGGTACATGTTTAAGTTCATCTCAGTTTCATTCATCAGTGCTGAAAAGAGGCACATTACCATGAATTTTTTATACAATAATAATAATACACATCACTCAGACACATCTCACACACGGCCGTCTGATGCCAGACTAGAAAGAGCCTGTACTACGGTAACCAGACTGCTGATAAACATACTTATATATTTCTAAATACACACATATTATAGATAAATTATACCCAGACACAGAACAAATGGTCATGCTCATCACACGAATATTTGTCTTGGGTGGGAATCAAACCCACGACCTCCGGCTTAGCAATCAGGATCACTAAACAATAGACCAACAGGCCAGTCTTTCCTTACTCTACACTAACTGTGGTCGAGGTATAACAGCTAACGGGGGTAATCCACAGCTCCCTAGAGAAGCATCGGTCACCGGTACCTGCCTAACCTTTCACACCTACCCATCGCCCTCGCTAAATTAATATATTACGGTTTAAGTGCCCCAGCGAAAGGAACAAAGTAAATAATACGCACTTAGTAGGTACAGACGCCGAAAAATGTAATAAAGTAAGTAACGTAACAGGAAAGGTTACAAGGTATTTTGTTCATCAAGTTTTAGCCGAGAATAGATACGTCCCACGATCGCACGGTGCTCTAAATACGAGACCACGTCAAGTTATAAAGAGGTCAAAATGTATATAGTTAAGTAAACTATTATGAAAAATCAAATTTGGAGATATACAGAACACTTCTTCTTACTAACACTCACTACAGCATTGCCATCTTAGCGTAAATAAAAGCACGTGTAAGAAAATATTTATTCAAAATCAAAAATCAAAATCATTTATTTCAATTAAACCATTATGGGTATTTTTGAATTGTCAGGAGTAGTAGTCAGTCAGAGTAAGTCAGTCGTGAAGCTAGTTGCCTGTTCCAATTCGTAGATCCAATGGGGAAGAACAGGCAAGAAACACCAAGGACACTCTTTTTCAACATGTTTTTTACAAATCCCTCGTTACATTACTTATATGCGCAAGTTAAATGTGAGGACAATGTAACGTATTGTTCTAAACTATAAACAGTCGCGCAAACTACTACTATATGTAGATAATATACGAGTTTTCGAGCCCTGACATTTATAAACAACACACGGCTCCATAGTTGTCTTTGACCTTTCCCAGGGAACAAAGATGAACATTGTTGCACTAAAAGAATATCCTTACAAAATAAAAATACTTCCAGAATGTTGCTCATCACAATGTGAGCACGTATAAGTTTCAAAGTATGTAAAAGAAACCCTCCGATCGATTTCGCTCCGGTGAAAATAAGCTATCTTAGTGTTAGTAACCATTCATAGCCATTTTCCAAGGCACTATCGACTTCTAATAAAAATATTTATTTTTCTTTAAATGGTAACATGACATGCCACCATACCATACATAAATTCACGCCTTTCTTTCTTCAGGGTACAAGCAGCAGCCTGACACTTTTTCTATCCTTACATACCCCCACGAGCTTCCTCTACTGTCACTAAACCTTTCCAGACCTGGTCTTTCTTCATAACATCACTAATTTTAATCGTGGGAGAGTCATGCTTCGGCACGTATGACCCGGCTCGACCGGAGTGATACCAATACCTTACAGAAAACCGGCGGTGAAGCAATACTTGCATTGCTTTTCGCGGAGTGAGTGAGATTATCGGAGGTCCTAACCCTACCCTCCACCCTCCCCTCAACCTCTTCTACTCTACCCTCCACCCTCCCCTCAACCTCTTCTACCCTACCCTCCACCCTCCCCTCAACCTCTTCTACCCTACCCCTACTCCCAACTTAAAGACCGGCAAACGCACTTGTGACTCTTGAATTGCAGGTGCCCATAGGCGAAGGTAGTCATTTATCATCAGGTGAACCGTCTGCCCGTTTGCCCCTATGCCATAAAAAAAAAGTTTGGTCACTCATTCTTTTGCATCAGCATACTCTTTCCAATTTTCGTCACTAAATCGTCTTTCAAGTCAAGAATGTCTTTTATATTTGTAGCTAGAGTCAGTATTATTTGGAATTATGTACAAAATTTCCCCCTTGTCTGAGGCAACCTACAATATATACATGCAAAAGTGTAATAAGTAACTCCATCGTGACAACCAAACTCCTCTTGAAAATTCTATTTAACATCCCCTTAAAAGCTATGAGACTTAACGCCCCATTATTCAGTTACCGGTCGTATCATCTAATTATCAACGGAAATACGTATGTGCCGAGTGCGTAAGAGCATGAACGAAGTCTATAAATTATTAAATTTATATTTTCGTTAATGCAACGTTGGCAAGACATATTTCAGGAATAGAACATGTGTGTGTTTGTCAACTTATTTGTTTGTAATCTTTCGCGACCTGTGTGCATATTAGATGTGATTTTCAAGGGCTCGCACTTCCCGGCATCAGCCAGTTCGAGGTTGACCTGCTCGAGCCATTACTGAAACTCCCTGATCCATGCGTATAAGGAATATCCTTCATTGCCTTTCCTTCTTACCTACCTTTCCTTTTCAATATATTCCCTATTTTCCATCTTTATTTCCAAAAGTGCCCGGATAACGGCAATAGGTTTGCCCCCTATTACGTGCTTGGGACCAAATAATAGTTAGCAAAATGTATATTTAATACGCCTCTGGCTACCCCGTCGGGGAGACAGGCGTGGGTGTATGTTTGAAGTAGGATACTTTTTGACGTGATAACGTCTTATAAATCGATGAACATCGGCTGCACGCAGTAAAATGCATGACTCATTGTCACGTTCCGAGCGTGCAAGCGAGAGCGCGGAACAAGCGATAGAGAGGCACGATCGGCTTAAGCATTCGGCTTGTGACGCATCTATCTCTCTTCCACTGTTTTCTTATGATGTTATCACGTAAACTTATCTGTATGTCTGATTCCAAACTAGGCAGAGCCTGTACTATGGTAACAAGACTGCTGATAAACATACTTATATACTTATATATATTTCAAAATACATACATATTATAGATAAAATTACACCCAGGCACAGAACAAATTATCGTGCTCATCACACAATTATTTGTCCTGGGTGGGAATCGAACCCACGACCTCTGGCTTAGCAGTCAGGGTCACTAACCACTAGACCAACAGGCCAGTCTTATGAACTCTTCTCTCAATCAAATTTTGACTTCCCAATGATAATTGACTAGTAATTGCTGATTTGTATCTCTTTCGTGCTTAATGCTTTTAGATTATGAAATATATAGTAGTATAAGTTACGTTATATCAACTATATAACCCCAGTGGTAAATGTGCGGGATGTCCGTTGTCAATCACAAAATGTTTCCAGTTAGCCAACAAATAGAAAACCAATGAATTTGATGATGAAATTGAATTATTCACGTAATTGTTAATGTCCTAATAAGGAACGTTTGTGACATTGATCAACACAGATGACTCCTCTGTTCCCCTCGAAGTACGGCTGTAACTCACGTGTCCCACGAGAAACATCATCCAGGCGCTCATAATCAAACAGGGAAAGAAATTAGGTTTTTTATTATGACATAGTGAATAACCCAGAGTGATGAAGTGCACCGAGGTGTGGGGCATAGGTACACGTTGTTTCTGAGACATTGACATGTGTTTACCGAGAAAAAGAAATTGTAAATCGTCTGTTTCTTTTCTTTTTAGAAATGTTCATAGTTGTGTATTGTGTGAAACACTTTACGAAATATATTACATACCTATATTTATAAAATTATGTTAATAAATAAAGCTGGGTTGAGTGGATTAGTTGTTATAACAAACAGATGTTAAGTAGCGCAAATAACGGGAACTCATGATATGTTAGGTTTAAAGGGTTTAACAAGAGCAATAGTCTATGAAACGTTAAGGAACACAAATAAATTAAAATAGACCTATAGCTTTATACAGTATAATAAAAGATGTTTCTGACATTATACGGTGTGAATGTTATATTATATGTCTAAAAGAATACCCAACGAAGTCGTAAAGAACTCTGTTCAATTAACTGGAAAACTTCTCGGCTTGATAATGAGCACATAAGCCATATTACAATGTAGACTCAATCAACTGCACAACTTTTCCAGAGTCAAAATCAAGACGACAATGGTACATGGTCGCATGAACGATGACATCGGGGAAGCTATTCCGTCGCGCCTCTACCACATAAATTAGTTTGACCTCCGTCGTGTCTGCGTATCTGCTGTAGATAACGACTGCTATAATACCATTCAACTTGTAGTGCACTATACAGGTCACAAGGTCTGTTGGCCATATGGAAGGGACGGGTGTGAAACAGGGAAGGTGTATATGTGTGGGATAGGATTGTCTACAACTTCTACCGAGAAGTAATATATATCAGTTTAGTTCCGCCCCTTTGGGCAGTACAAATAGTTGGTATCAAAGATTCTATTGATAGGAGCTACTATTACGTTGAAGATTTAATCTGTAGCTAACTGTAACGATTGTAAAAATATTTCCTAATAATAATTCTACATTAAAATCGCATCCAAACTAATATCCTACTAATATTATAAACGTAAAAGTTTGTGAGGATGTATGGATGTATGGATGTATGGATGTTTGTAACTCTTTCACGCAAAAACGACTGAACCGGTTACGATGAAACTTGGTACGTAGATACCTGGAAACCTGGATTAACACATAGGCTACTTTTTATCCCGACATTCCCACGGCAGAGGGACTTAAGCGGGTGAAACCGCGGGGCGCAGCTAGTTATAAATAAGAATGTGAGCTTGTTTGTTTGTTACGCATTAACGCTTTAACTACTCAACCAATCCTCATAAAAGGTAACAGATTCCCTCGGAAACAGTACTTTTTTAAAAGGTATTTCAACTAGAACAAAGGCACCGTTCCCGAGGGAAGTTGATTGACCAAATCTACATTAAAGCAAAAACTAGTTATAAATACTTTCTCCTTTGTCCTTCACTCACTACGGCGGTATACGCGGGACAGTTAGTTGGCACGGACAGATGTCACGCCGAGCGAGCTCGGTTACACGGCGCACATAGGTCACGTCGACAGCGACGGTTGTCGAGACACATTCTACAGGGAACTATGGTGAACATGATCCGACTATGTTCACTTGTACGTGACGTAGAATTGGATGGAAGATAAAGTTTTAATAAGATTTGTAAATGACGAGCGGTGGACATTCGTTTTTAAATCATCGTATTCTGTACATAGATATGAGTTATTTGCCATTGCAGTTTTAATTAAATATCATCTAACTCTACTGAATGGGTATCTTAAACTACTCCAAAACGAATTTGTAGAGGCAAAGATATATTTAAAAGCTTTGTTTTGGAGGCATCTTTAATTTTTTTTTTGCAAAATCTCTTTCTTTAGAATGAACAGTTAAGGTCATTAAGTAAGTGAAAGGTTTTGGAGTAGGCGGTCGATCTGGAATGTGTTAATGGACGGCTTCACTTGTAAGTGTAACATGGTGTGTGTAATCACCGTAAAACTATTTTTATGAAACAAAATTACTAAATCCACTTCTTTAAATCGTACCCGTCCACGCGTCGTCGTTAGTGTCCCCTGCCACTTTTATCAGGGAATTTAATTTGAATGTTTTTTGTGAATACAGATTCCCCTGGGGACACAAAAGGCACGTAGAAAGGAACTTTCGACGTACCAACAATCCAGCCACATGTCTATAAATAGAATTATCGAGGCTGGACAAAAGACAGGCCCGATCGAACAATAACAGGCCCACATACAAGGGATCGGTAGCTTCCAATAACTTGAGAACAATGCGTGTGTACTTGAATCGCCTAAGCGTTTGCATAAAATATAATCCCACCAAAAACATTTTCATGTGACATGTTGCCAAGACCATATTTATGGCTCGCACTGCAAAAAAGCTATCAGATCTCATGTAGAGCCAAGCTTCAAACTCTACACGCCCAAACTCTACAAGCCCTAACTTCACAAACTCTACACATTGGTCAAAATATGTGGTCTGGTCGTTTCGCTGGCCGTGAATGGTGGCGTGTAGAGTTAGAAGCTTGGCTCTACATGAGATCTGATAAGTTTTTTTGCAGTGCGAGCCATAAATATGGTCTTGGCAACATGTCACATGAAAATGTTTTTGGTGGGATTATATTTTATGCAAACGCTCAGGCGATTCAAGTACACACGCATTGTTCTCAAGTTATTGGAAGCTACCGATCCCTTGTATTGAAGATGTTTTTGGTGGGATTTCACTTCTTTTTGGAAGTTGCTTATGACGATATTTTTTTTATTTTGTTCTTTTTTTTTTTTTGCTGCATTTCTTGCACATCATAGGTGCCTTTTTTCATAGCCCACTCTCTACCTTTGCCTTTTTTCTATGTTGGTTTACTGTTTATAATCAGTCACAGCGAGTACACATTATGCGTTTTGCGCGCCCTTAATTACATCCCTTAAATAAAAAAATTGGGAGGTGATTTAATAAAAATCCTGAAATCTGTATTTTATTATTCATAACAAGGGAGTCCCTATATGAGCAATTTTCAGACCATATTATCAGAACTAACTGATGTAATTTTTTTGGTGTAATGTTAGATACGGTGTCAATAACGAATGACATTTTAATTATTTAGATGCGGAATATCAGAAAGGTAATAATATATAGTTGATGATGGTTTTCCTTGTTTCATATAAATGAACCTCACACAAGAAGATCTTGCATTTATATTGCGCCTAGACTGCACATACTAGTTTCCACCCGGTCCGGACGTGGAGAGACTGGATAATCTGTCACAGGGCGGCCCTAGGGCGACCCTAGGGCGGTGGTCGCGGTGCGGCCGCACCGGGCGACGTCACGCGGGGGCGCCGAAATCAACCGAAACATTATCACCAGGCGATAGTCACCGAGTCGTTACTATAATCGATATAATGAGCAGAACAACTATAGAATTATAGATAGCTAGATAGATATATCTAACACTATTTATCACTGCTGAATAATATAGGAATACTAAGGTTTTCAATTTATAGGAGCGCCACTTTAGAGTTTTTGCACCACCTAAAAATATATCTAGGGCCGCCACTGATCTTACTGACTAGTACCGAAACCAGTCTTTCACATAGCTTTTTTATAACATAATGTATAATCTACCTTAAGATATCATTTTCTTGTAAGACTGTTATTAATGTATAGCACATTTGTTGAATCTAACACCAGATTAGTACGTTATTTATATTATTTAGTACCTGGGAGATCGAACTTCGCTCGGTAGCTTTTAGTAAAATCGTGATTTCTTTTTTATTTATTTTTTTCCGGAATAGTGCACTAATGTTACAGATATGATAATAGTTACTTCGAAACTAGTGTCTTTTGTTAATAAAGTAAGTACCTTTATGCCTTTATGAAAGCACCTGAATGATACAGACTTCATTTGATAGTACACACTTTAGTGTATTTCAACAAATATATAATGTTAACAAATACATTTCAGATTGAGGGACATATGTACGAAATAACATAATATCATATAATGCAGTTCTTTTCATCGGATTGTATGTGACATGAAGTGATACCTAACATTAAGTCCCAGTACGGCATGGGCCGACATGTTTATCCCATAAGTACCGAACGATTTGCCATTACTGTCAGATACTGGCGCACATTGGTCGGCGTTTATGTCCTTTATGGCTGGTTTATTCCGCAATGTTGGGCCGCAGGGGTAGTTCGCGGGTTTACTAATGATGGTACGTGTTATAAAGAATTGTTATGGCTTCACCTCATGTTCTACGATATTGTTGTCGATATAAAAGACTATGCCAAGCGGTTTCACCCGCGTATAATTTAAACGAAATCACTAATTAATAGGTTTATAATAGTTTAATAAAGACAAATATTTTTGTGTGTTTACGTATAACTAACGCCAGCGCACACGGATAAAGCAGTTCGTGAGCTGTTTTTCTTCCGACTTACCTACTTAATAAAAACCGATATTTAAGTCTAGCTGAGATAATATAAGTAGCCTAATGCTAGATAGCTTATACTATTCCTCATGAATTTGCCAATACAAAAAAAAATTCGAATCCAACTGCTGGTTCGCGCCTCTAAACAAACAAATAATCAACCAAAAATAACTCTTCAGCTTTATTTTGTTAAGTTTCCCCAAATTAAAAGACAACACAGCTACTATCTAGTTTACTAGATAGTAGCTGTGTTGTGTTTTAATTTGGGGAACGTTATAAATGAGAAGTAAGTAAAGTGACCCAATTAGCTATTTACAGGTTGTTACAGAAAAGTGTAGTCATATTTTACGGTAGTATAGTAGACTGCGTAAAAGTCGTACAGCCCAATTTTAGGAAAATTCGTCATTTTTATACAGAAGTCTTATTTTGAAATTAACAAATGGAACTTGAAAATTGACCGATATAGCTAATATTTCGTATGAGAGAGGGCTGACATGAAAGAAAGCAATGGGTATTCAATATCAAGGATGTTGATGGAATGTCCAGATTTTTCTGAAAATGTCTGCATAAAATAGAAAATAAACAAAATCATTGAAATTGACATGAAAATTCATAATATTTTGTTTCGAAATATGCACTTTTTTAATCCTTTTATTTTGCAAGCTAATGCAACTATCGGCTACACATAACGCTCCTAAAATTTGAGCACATCTTTCTGTAACAGCTTGCATAACTTCTATTAAATAGTCTTTCGGTTCCGGCGCCTGCGAGGAGATTGTATCCGGTGTTATTATGTGTTAATCCAGGGTAAACCTAAACAGTGTCATCATAAACTTTCACGTTTATACTATCATTGGGTTTTAGCCTGCATTCCTGTGTGCCTATGTGCATTCCTGTATGCCTAGAACGCAAGGCTATGGCGTGATCTAATCTTACGCACTTAGTCACGATAGATATCGCCTGCTTCAACTAATCATGATAGGCAAGGTAGAAGGCATGAGACGTGCTGGGCAAAGAAAAAATCGTGGCTCGCAACATCTGAGAGGTATTACCTCTGGCTATGACGAATGTAAGAAGCTGACGGCCAGCCTTTAGGAATAAAGTTTCACGTACAGAGCAGAGGGTATTGCCAATTAATTTATTTGTCATTTAAAGTGTAATAAAAATAAATGACCGTCAAAAAATACAATTTGAATGATGAAGATATGGTCAAAATTACCTTAAGCACTGAGTAACGTATAATACAAAAGAAGTTATGTATATTGTACCATGGATAAGTGCTCTAAATCTTAAAAATGGTTCTTTATCCCGTAAAATTTGCTGAAATTGACTATACCAACGAGGTCCGTGAGTGACGGCCCTCAGCCTGCCGCTCATTTAATTGCGAATATAATAGAGTTTAATTTAAGTTACTGTTGGCCCTTACAGTTAAAAAACGTTTTAAAAGACCTCCGAGTTATTGATTACTGTATATTCTCTAAGACGAATTAATTAACGAAACTGATCGTTGACCCACGTATCACCTATTTGCTACTTTTCTCTCTATCATAGTTAAGGATATGATTAACTCGACCCTTGTTCCATCTTGTGGGTCAACTGAGATTATTTTGTGAGTTTACCAGGATCATCAACTGTGACCCACCGAAACACCAGCATGTCTCACTGCGAATCACAAAGAAATTTAAACTTGAAACCGACAACGAATTTAATAATAAGTATATAAGAAATCCACTATCCTCTTTAATAGATAAAAAACATTACGAGTTTATTACTCCTTAAAGACCCTAAGTAACGTCAAGAACATATACCTTTCAAAATTCCCTTCTGATATGTGCTACTAATGCATGACATAAAAAACTTTATTGAATCCGTGGAACGTGTATGCTCAAGAGAATAAACAGGTACATTACAGAACCTACTTATTGATTTTATCGACTTAAGGTTTAGTGATACTTTCGCTTTCACCTATGTGTTAATCCAGGTCTCCAGCTATCTACATACTAAGTTTCGTTGCAATCGGTTCAATAGTTTTTGCGTGAAAGAGTAACAAACATCCATACATCCATACATCCTCACCAACTTTCACGTTTTATAATATCAGTAGGATGGTAATGTAAGATTTGAGACCTATTACATACATCGCTAGCTCTAGAATCCCGAACAAGATAATATTAGTATTTAAGGCTTCCATGCTACCCTACAACAGTATACATCGCTGCAGCAGCAGCATACTTTATTGAGAACTAGCAGCGCCCCGCGGTTTCACCCGCGTAAGTCCCAATCCCGTGGGAATATCGGGATAAAAAGTAGCATATATGTTAATCCAGGTCTCCAGCTATCTACATACCAAGTTTCATAGCAATCGGTTTAGTAGTTTTGGCGTGAAACCATCCATCCATCCAAACTTTCACATTTATAATATTAGTGGGATTGTAACAATGCAAGTGATAATAAAATCGAATCTGATTTTTCGCATGATCACTTCTGTAAATATATTTGTTTTTTTTTAAAAGACAACTCCCGCATTAGGAATTACTCCTGTGTCGCTGGGGACTTTACAAACATACAAACAACGGACACAAAGAACACCCAGACTCAGGTGGGAATCGAACCCACGACCTGGAGCAGTCAGGGTCACTAACCACTAGGCCAACAGGCCAGTATATATATTTACCGAAGTGATCAAGCGAAAATCATTCAGCTTCGTTTTGTAATGAATTTGCAGATTTGTAGATTAATGAGCACGTATTATATATTTTTAATATAGAGGTAAAATTCACACAAAGATGCGACATTCTGCAATCGTGTGTCAAAACAGATAAGGCACACACAGTGGGCTACTAATAACCCCGGCTCGTCGCACTAACTGCTCCCAGGAGGATCGTTGGAAGAGACGGGGGCTTAGACCTGCCCCACGTTAGGACTTTAAAGAGTCCACGAATTAAAGAAACGGCAAACTGTCAGTTGAGAATATGACCAATATAAGTAGGGAGTTTATATCATACAGCTGAATCCTGATTTCTTCAAGTTGTAATTGATAGCGGAACAATAGAATCGAATACAATTATTGATAAATGTATCATAATACCACCCACTGTAAAACAAATAGATGTAATTGTATCATAATACCACCCACTGTAAAACAAATAGATGTAATTGTATCATAATACCACCCACTGTAAAACAAATAGATGTAATTGTATCATAATACCACCCACTGTAAGACAAATAGATGTAATTGTATCATAATACCACCCACTGTAAAACAAATAGATGTAATTGTATCATAATACCACCCACTGTAAAACAAATAGATGTAATTGTATCATAATACCACCCACTGTAAAACAAATAGATGTAATTGTATCATAATACCACCCACTGTAAAACAAATAGATGTAATTGTATCATAATACCACCCACTGTAAAACAAATAGATGTAATTGTATCATAATACCACCCACTGTAAAACAAATAGATGTAATTGTATCATAATACCACCCACTGTAAAACAAATAGATGTAATTGCATTCTGATATCTTAATGTTATTTTCTTGTGAAATCAATTAAATAATAAATTGATTGCTTGTTTGTCACGATTAACTGAAATAAGAAACAATGATTTAATGTACATAATAAAAAGAGGACACAATCATTCGCACATCTAGATACATTGTTATAATTACTCTTTTAGCTGTTAATACGACATTATATTTGTAAATTAATAAGTAGATGTTGCTGATTTCTGAGTTAGTATTTAATTTTCTGGTAAGCTGTTAACAGCAATTGTCATTCGCACGTTTTAAACGAATATTGTACTAAGTTAGTAAACTTATTAAAATGCTTTTCGAGTTTTGATTATTTAGTGTGTGGTAGAAAAATAATACAGAAACACTAGTAGGTACACAATAAACATCAACATTTTCTAAAATTAAATGTCGCCGGAATCAGTAATATTTTAAGTAATGGCTTGAATTTTGTCGAGTATGTCGAGCTGTGTGTATATCTTCAGCAGACATGAGATAATGAGGGCGCGCGGGATGAGTGTGTGCCCTTGACCCCGTTGTCCCTCTTTCACGTCACACCGATACATCTACTGAGCACATTCTCACCACCATCGAACTGATTGAACCGCATTGTTCTAGAAATGAAACTAGAGATTCTAAACTAAAGATATTCGAGTATTTGCGAATTCTATTCTTGCAATAAATTAACACGGCCTTGAAATCGGTCTGTCTTTATTGCCAATTAATTATTTTTTAATGTCACCATAGTGACTTTATGGCAATACGAAATCCTACACAGTGCATACGTTCAAAAAATTGTAAAGTCAAAATCAATACGATTATGATCAAATTTGAGAAGCAAAGTTGTACAACCATTAGTTGCTTGCAAAAAATCTTTGACACCTTTATAAAGCAATTTTAAGTTTATATATATGTGGACTTCAGGTAACTTATTGTTTTAAAGGAAATCCCAACAGTTATGTTTCAGGTACAAAAATAAATGCGTCAAAAATTTTCAGAATGTCAAATTAACACGAATGTAGAAGAAATTACATCGGTTTGTTCTACACACATCAACTAACATGGTCAATGTTAACTTCGCAGTACAATCAAAAACAGATTAGCCACAAAGTCAAATGATGCAGTCGAAAACTAATCTGTTTAGCTATGCTTCCCAGTGGTGCTTACCACGGTTACACAACATTGCGCTGCGGTTGGATCGATTAACACAATACCCAACTATTGTGTTGTATACGAACGTCCCTAGGAAGAGGCTAAGACAAAGAACACTTATCGACAATTCAAAGACTGACTGCACAGATGGCGCAATGGTTTAACTGGTCACCTCGCCACTACGCCGCGCCGAGTGTTGTGGGTTCGAATCCTACACGGGACAAAAATTTGTGTGATCCACAAATAGTTGTCCCGAGTCTGGGTGTTCTTTGTGTCCGTTGTTTGAATGTTTGTGAAGATCCCCCCGAGACAGGATTATTTCTAATGCGGAAGTTGTCTTTTTAAAGAAAAAAAATAAAAAAAAAAAGAGTGGAGGACCAAGTTTTTTCACTTTCGATCGTTTCACTGCTGTATTCTTCGACAATCTCATCAAAAAGTTTCTAGATCCTGTAGTCATCAGAGCTACTGAAATTGCTTTGGTGTACACGAAAATAGTCAAAATAAAATAAAATAAATCCTGAAATTTGATTAATCAACTATTTTAATATTCCCTTGCTTTATCTGACTGATTCGTGTTTAATACTTTAGGATACTCTCCACTCTTGACCAAATCTTAAACAATGCTATAATACAAGCAAATATCGATCACAATTGCTAGCTCATAATGTTCTGCAGAATTCTTTCAGAACTTGTTTGCACAAGTATTGATTAAAACGATTGTAATAATAATAACAACAACAACACAACAACACTATAATATGGCAGTCGTAAAATTTTCACCTCTTATCCAATATTTTTATTTTTCTGTATATACAAATCCAATTATATATATTTTCAATAGTATTTATAAAAATTAATACCATAAATAAATATTCATATGAAAAGGAAGTTTTAAATATGTAAAAAACCAAAAATATATGAGTACGACATGACGTTTATAACGTCATGTCTAATATAATTGAAATCATCGATAAACGATGGAGCCATTGAATTAAAAGAAGAAGAATATGACTGCTGATGTTAACAAGATCCAGAGCAAGGACTGCACCTTTAACATCCCCGGACTCGTCGCTCAGCTCCGCCGCCCGGCCCCCGGAAACGGCATCAAGCATACCGGCCGCTGTGGATGCGTCGAGCTCAACATCGAGTGACGAGTTTTTCTCTCCGCCGACGTCGCCAACACCTGTACATCGGCAGGGGAGAGGCCGGCCACCGACCTGCTTGGGACCCCGAGGCCCACCGGCTTCGAATAGGGCCCCCGCTACCGGTGGTAATGTGCATCGCATGAAATGGACATCCTCGATAAACGAGAACGTCATGCGAGCATATTTTGTGGTTACAGAGGGAGGAACTAACCTCACTGCGTATCGTAATCGTATGTTGCCTCTGTTTCAGGAACTTGAACCAGCTGTTAACGTTACGGCACAAAGGCTATCGGATCAAGTACGGGCTATTCAACGATGTCATTTGTTGGATAACTCCGTGCTTGATAGGCTACGCTTGGACTTACAGAATAGCATTGTTACTTCTCCCCAGTGTCACAAACAAACAGTGTCACAATCAATTTCTGGGGTGCTACGACCTTACCCAGCTGAGGGTGGAGAGGACAGTGGTACTTCATCTGTAAGTACTCAGTACAATGAACAAATAAGGAACATTTTGGAAGGTGCTATTCGAGAATATCGGACCATGAGTTATGACAACAGACCTCGTTTACCGCGTTTGCCAATGCATAAACGAAATAAAGCGCTAGTGTGTGCCCTTGATTCTATATTAGGTATTTATTTAGAAGAAAGCACAGATCTCAGTGATACACACTCAATTCTGTACTGTGCGGCTGTTGCAGCATGTCGAGTAGCGGGTGTTAAATTTCCAGGAAAATGATACCGCTACTCGGTCAAAGCTTGCTGCTCCGGCGTGGCAGTGCAGGATTGAACGTCGTATCGCTGAGGCGAGGGCACTCATTGGCAAGCTTATCTGTTTCAGATCGGGTAACACGCGCCCGAGAGTAATACGTTTTGTGAACCGGGCTTTTTCGAGAACTGATATCAGTTCCTGTGATTATACAGCGCGGGTCACAGAGCGCATTGACTTTCTGAAACAGAAAGTTTATGCATGGGCAAACCGTAGACGAAGGTACAAAAAACGAGTGGACCGATATACTCAGAATCGTTCATTCCAAAGGGATGAGAGGTGGGTTTATAGAAGGTGGGAGCAGCCTGATTTAGTGAGTGACACACATTTCCCAGATGCTGAAATTACGAATACCTTTTGGCGTGACATCTGGGCGATGCCTGTCACTCACACAGAGGGTGATTGGATGCGAGATGTCGAACGTTCGTGTGAGTCGATTGATACCATGGAGCCAATAACAATATCGAATACTGATATAGCTTATGCAGTTCGTTCGCTGCCGAACTGGAAATCAGCGGGACCGGACGGACTGCATAACTTTTGGTTAAAGTGGCTCCGTAGCTCACATGTACGATTGGCATCTCAATTGCAATCATGCTTAGAATCAGGTTCGCTTCCGACTTTTATGACCACAGGCGTAACTCACCTGCTCTTTAAGTCTGGTAGTGCCACAGATCCCAAAAATTATAGACCTATAACGTGTTTACCCACACTTTATAAATTACTTACGTCTATTCTGAGAGTGAAGATAACATCTCATATAACTAACAATACTATTATGGCTTACTCTCAGAATGGATGTAAAAGTGGGGCCCGTGGCACAAAAGAGCTCCTTATTATTGACACGACCATTAACCAACAAGTTCGTCGTAATCGAAAGGATTTGGCGACATGTTGGATAGATTACAAAAAGCCTATGACTCTGTGCCGCATACGTGGCTCTTGAGAGTGATGGAGTTGTACAAGGTAGATACAACTCTATGCACTTTCTTGAAGGCATGTATGCGGCAATGGAGAACGGTACTCTACTATCCAGGATGTCGGCGGTCTCAGGGTTACGGCGAGTATATTAAGATCAGGCGGGGTATATTTCAGGGTGACAGTTTGAGTCCCTTGTGGTTTTGCTTAGCTTTGAATCCTCTCAGCACTTTACTGGAGAGTTCAGGGCTAGGCTATCGTTTACGGAAAGAAGGTCAGGTTATATCCCATCTCCTTTTCATGGATGATTTGAAACTGTTTGCCTGCAACAATTTCCAATTGATAAAATTACTTGAGGTAACTGAAACCTTTAGTAAATGTATCAGGATGGAATTTGGTGTGGATAAATGTGCAGTCATGCATGTAAAAAGAGGCAGGATTGTGGAATCTGAGGGGATGGAACTCTCAGATTCCACACACCTTAGATGTCTTTCCGCCAACGAAACTTACAAGTATCTAGGTATGACACAGGCGTTAGGTGTAAATGAATTGACTATGAAGCAATCGTTACAGGAACGTTTCTTTGGCCGCCTGAAAAAAGTATTGAAAAGTCTTTTGTCAGGTGGTAATAAGGTGCGGGCCTATAATGATTGGGTCATACCAGTCCTAACCTACTCCTTTGGCATACTTAGATGGACTCAGACTGAACTAGATGCCCTGGATAGAAGAGTTCGTACACTGCTTACCGCGTACCGAATGCACCATCCACGTTCATCGGTCATGAGATTTTATATCCCGCGGAAATGTGGGGGTCGTGGTTTTTTAAATGCCAAGACCCTCCATAACCGCGAGGTATGCAACCTTAGAGATTACTTCCTCTCCGTTGACCTGGATGTGTATCGGGATGTGGTGGCAGTTGACAACGGACTCACTCCGCTTGCTCTAGGAAAAGAGAACTGGCGCAAACCAGCAGTACTTACTATTACAGACCGCATGGAGATATGGAATAGCAAGGCGTTGCATGGACGTTTTTATCGGGCCTTAAATGGGCCTGATATAGATTTATTAGCATCAGTATCCTGGCTACGGTTCGGTGACCTCTTCGGAGAAACTGAAGGTTTTGTCTGTGCAATTACAGATGAAGTTGTTATGACGAATAACTATCGGAGATATATCCTGAAGGACGGCACAATTGACATTTGTCGGGCGTGTCATCGTCCCGGAGAAACCCTCAGGCATATAATTTCTGGTTGTTCTCGTCTTGCCAACGGCGAGTACTTGCATAGACATAACCAAGTGGCCAGGATAGTCCATCAGCAACTTGCTGTTAAATATAATCTTGTGGCTGTCGAGTTACCGTACTACAGGTATGTGCCCGACCCAGTTCTCGAAAATGGTCGTGCAACATTGTACTGGGATCGATCTATCATCACCGATAGGACTATTGTTGCCAATAAGCCTGATATAGTGGTGATAGACCGATTAGAGCGCCGAGCAATGATTATTGACATCACCATTCCCCATGACGACAATCTCTTAAAAGCCGAAAAAGATAAAGAAATAAAATATTTGGACCTAGCTCACGAGATTGTCGACATGTGGGATGTGGATTCAGCAATCATTGTGCCGATAGTCATTTCGGCCCATGGGTTAATTGCTAAGAGCCTCGACCAACACCTTCAGAGGCTCACGTTAGGCAGCTGGATTAAGAGCCTGATGCAGAAGGCAGTCCTCCTTGATACGGCACGCATTGTGAGGAGGTTTCTATCTCTGGAACCCTAACCACCGGTAGCTTGGTCCCTGTACCCGATACCGATGGGACACTGTTTTTTATATTTTTAAATATATTTGTTTTTATTTTTTATAGTGAATGTATTTAAAAATGTAATTTATATGTATATTAAGTAAATAAAGAGAATAATAATAATAAATACTCTTTATTGTACACCAAAAAAAGAAACAATACACGAACAAATTATACACAAAATGCACAATGGGCGGCCTTATCGCTAGAAACAATATCTTCCAGGCAACCTTAATTGTATTAAAACTTAAACATTAAAATAAATATTAGAACGGACATATTGAACTGTATTGGTATATGATTATTGGTATCAATAATTATAATGATAATTTGCATGTCAATAATATGTTGCCAAGACAATGATGATGATCATAATTATTTTAGTATTTAGTATTTAGTATTTAGTACATATAATTATATAGCATAAAAAGTAAGTAAAGCGGCCATTAACACCAGGAAAAAATAAAATGATTTAAATCTTCATACAGACTTTCACTTTATTAATTTAAAGGAGGAAGGAGAATTAATAAAAAGGTTAAAGGTTGACGTTTCCAAATTGTGGACTATATGAAAACTGTGTTAAGTCACAAAACATATCGCATACAATATTATATTCAGGATTACTGATTAAGGGAGATCAGTCACCACAAATATCACCTGTTCAAGGCCCGGCACTCGCCATTTTAGCGAGAAATAGTGTGCATAAATGTCGCACTGTCACTCACAACGTGTGTATCGGGCATTAATGTCTATAAGTTTTGGTATATTTGTATACGCGTCGTGAGCGTGTCGTGTCAGGAGCCCGGGGAGGAGCGAGCGCCGGCCGTACTTGACCTTGAGCGGAGACGGAAACGTATTATAATGACCCCGACTGTACTGCAGGCTGTTAACTCATTGTTATATTAACTTTCGTGGAGTGTGCTCCAGTTGAAATTGTGTTCTGAATCATAATTGTTTAAGTACAAAATGTAAGGTAAATTCTGAGACAGTACAGAATATTCAGGAAAAAGGTGATGAACAGCTTTTGCTTTTCGGGAATGTTACGTATAAGACAAATACTAATAAAAGGGTTGTTAAAAAATAACCATAGTCTAGAAAGTGCGAACAGACAGAATGTTAGGTATTTTGAACACATTTTCGTATTGGCTAGTAATTAAAATACTGTAAATATACATCTATTGATATTAGAAAAGTAAGGTACCCTGGACAATAGTAATCATTGGATGATCATTTTAATTGTTTTTAATATTCTACACCTTAGTCAAAATATGTGGTCTGGCCGTTTCGTTACTACAAGAACTATTGTATAACAGAAAAGTATGAACAGTGAATACATTTTTCACCTTACGCCCATGTGACGGTAGCGAAACGGCCAGACCACATATTTTGACTAAGGTGTACAGTTTGTGAAGTTAGGGCCTGTAGAGTTAGGGCGTGTAGAGTTAGAAGCTTGGCTCTACATGAGATCTGATAACTTTTTGACAGTGCGAGCCATATGGTCTCGTCTTGGCAACATTTTACATGAAAATGTTTTTGGTTGGATCTATAATTTAAATAAAAATAATAGTTCTTATTATGTACTTTTTGATATGTAAAAAAGGGTTTTTAATATACATAATATGTAATACAAGTCTTTTAGCGTACTCGTATACAAGATTCTAGTTTGTGACGAAGAGGTGAAGTAAACTAAAAGCCCACCAGAAGAAACTTGTTACTTATTGTTTTATGTAAGGCCCGAAGAGTTAAGCTGATAAGATATTTTAACATTACCATAGGTATGTTCCCAACAGAACCCCCCACAGTTTAGCCGAAAGGTTGCAATAATAGGCGGCGGCTCTCCACTCCGCAACCCTTTTCCACGAGTTCTTACAGAAAAAGGGTTGCGGAGCCGCCGAGGTAAGCCGATTACTCGCGGCTTGCGTTTAATTCCCACCGTTAAGGAGGTAACTATTTCTTTGTAATATCTCTTACTGACTACACTTGGCTTGAATAATTAATTCTAATGCACAGGGTGTGTCGATATCAGACCTGATCATTAACTGTCCGATGCTGGGCATCGTCCTTCTCTAAGTCAAATAGGAACACATGTAGTGCTGATTGGCAGCTTAAGGTATGAAATAAATAATAGTTTAAAATACTAAAAATCATGCTTTTGTAACTAGCTGAACTATAAAGTTGAAATTGATTTTGTATAACTTAAAAAAAAGAGAGTTTTTTGAACTATTATTTATTTTCTACTTTTTAGTTCAGCTAGTTAAGAAAGCATGTTTCTTAGTTTTTTATTATTTATTTTTGCTTTTTTAGTCTTTAACGATTATAACTTTATAGTAAGGAACAATCGGCTCTTAGTGCATCATTTGTAAAAACAGGTTATCAGGTCGTTTTATGATTTATTTCGTTATCTAACCATTTTATCCAATGTATCACCATTTTAATCCTGAAGAGCCTGATCAGAATAATCGGACAAATTTATCAAATTATTGTATTCACATCGTCCATTGGTATCAAATTATTGTCCTTGATTAGTGTGCGATGTTTCAATTCAATCCGACGTTTTAAAGTGGGTGAAAACCACGTTCATAGATTCCGTTACATAGATGCATACATACCAAGCTAATAAAAGTGAGTTAAAAAACAAATCGACGTGTAAAAGTGTCTGAAATCTATTTGCAAAACAATATCATTTATGCACAAAAGTCAAACGCCACGCGCGACCTAGTATCGAATTCAGCACTTCGAACAATCGGCGGTTATTAATTTAGTTAACAGTATAACAATTATTTTATGGGAATAGTAATAAAACAGCGAGAGGAAGGCTGATTAATATCGCCAATACTAGAAGTACGGCCCATAACGCGTACGAGACTACGACCTAGGTTTTCATACTCCGTTCAATGGCTCTGTGAATCTGTAAGGCTTAAAGTAAACTTAATTGATAAGAAAATCCAGATGTAGCTCTTCTTAAAAACTAAAGTTTACCGGGTCTGTGAATAAACCATGAGTGGCTGCTGTCAGTCGGCGCGGCCTCACACACACGGGCGCGCATTCCTCACAAGTTCTCCTAGGGAAACTTGTTAACGAAGCCGCGAGCCTCCGCTTTCTTTGTCGATAACTACACGGATTGAATTACTTAACATACGAAGTTATTCTCTGCTCATGTTCAGGAGCACAGTAATGTCGTTGGAAACTTTTATCATTTCGTTTTTAAGTTGGACAAACTTCCAACTTTGTATAGCGAAAAAGGGCAGCAAATTAGTAGCTGTGTAATGGTGTTGCACGTCTTAAAGAAATTAGGTAATTTGTTTACTTACTAACAGTCCGACAATAAGCAATATGACTCTGTAATGATGTCTACCACACACTGAAGTGCTGTTACGCGTCAAATATTTGCGTTACCCTTGACATATTGTTTTGAGTCTGTGATCTTCATACACGGGAATAGTATGTTTGTAGTCTTCCCAGGTACACTGATTATTTAAAAAGCAAATGCTAGTGTTTTGAAACGGCATTAATACAATTTATGCCGACGGTGCTTAAAAACAAGAAAGCCTTAAAGGCGTCAGGGAGCCTTGCGTTGCTTGTTATTTTAAGTAAGTTGTTGTCAAATCGGCAACCACACCATTACACAAACAACTTGTACTAGGTACCTAAGTAGCAACTACTAAAGCATTAACAACAAACTACAAGTAAGATCGTCCTCCGCAAGCACGCTACACTTTCATAGTGAAAATACAATTGTTTTAAAAATGAGTAAACTTTGCAATTTGCGCGCACTTCAAATGTAGAAGCTCTTCAGCAATATTGGCGCACTCGCAGAGGGTAAAGGTTCGTTTTCGAAAGATATTAAAATAAAGTGCTGTAAAGAAGGGGGTAAGTATATGATACACCGTTCATCCCTTCGCACGAGGGGACTCGGCAGGTATGCGGGTGATATCGGCGAGGGCCTCAGTTACTTAGACAATTAATTGCCTTGCTTAATACTTCCTGCAGTGATTTGCATGTTTTAAGTAAAGAGCAAAATTTTCAGTTGTACCTTGATAGTGGAGAATTTTATTGGTAATGAGTAAGAGACCACCGGGAAGCAGGGAACGGGTCATCAATACACTTCTGTTTACTAGTAGTCAGTATTGCCCCAATAGGCAACCGAATAATGTAACTTGAATTATTGAACGTAATTGTTCAATTTACGAACATAAAACTGCAGAGTTTATACTGAAATTGCAGTGATCAATAAATAGGAGAAATGATCATCAGACTAATATAGTGTCTAGTGTATATAGGCATACATAGGACTATCATAGATACCGGTTATGGTTGTACAAGTTTATCGAAAAAGAAACTTTTTGGGTCCTAAATACAAACTAATAACAAGCTAAATGGCGATACATAAATTACGTACATGTGACAACAATGCGTCTCGTGCAGTTCGCCCCTACACGTGTACCATCACATTCGGCATACACACAAACATACAACACTCAACAGATTATGTGTAGTGGAACAAAGTAGCACGGTGAGCACTGCACGACCGGACACTCGCGACGTGACCCTCGCGCACTCCGCGCGCACGCCGCGTGCGACCCACGCGCCCGCCCTGCTCACACTGTCGCCCGCCCGCCCAAACGAGAGGGAAATCATCCCTTCAGTCTTTCATTCCCTTCCCTCCTTCACACTTGTATATTTCCGTCTCACCGTTTGACTTTTCCTGAGGCGCGTGTAGTGAATGCCGCGTCGTTTCATTGACGCTTCGGCTGAAGCCAAACGGATGTTTTTTCACGGTTGCACTGCGACTCTTCCGACGACTGAGCGAGTTACGGCGATATTACTTTCACCTTCATATGTATGTTTATTTAAGTAGAAATTTAGCATACTACATATTTGCTGATATTGTGATAGTCATCTATGTGAGAGTCATATGCATAGCATGAGACAGACATATCTTCGTAAATTATCTAGAGAATAAGTGAGCTTATTGTGGGAAGAAACCTTCTCTAGACAGTGTTAAACAAGTATAAAAGGTAAGGAAAGTAGACTACGTTACCTCTACGTTACTTAAATAGTATTAAAAAGAAATTTGAATAATGTAATCGTTCAAAAACCTTATTATAATTCAAATTAATTTCCTCGTCCCTATAGAAACATATCTGAAAAGAAGATGTAAACCCTGTTAACATTGTTATACAAACAAATTGAATTGTGTCGGGCGCTACTGCGGCTCCGGTGATATGACTGGCTTTAACGTTGTTAGTTTCACTTATCGGATGTATTTCCGCCAGTAACTTAGTTTTCATGTCCACCACACAATTGTCACGAAATAATTTTTTTTTAGTTTTGTTAACAATAAATAATAAGGGATATTTCCATTACAAATTAACGATGGAAACTGTAATAAATGGCACTAAAATACTAGGTTTTATTGCTAGGTTAATTTCTCAGTGACTATACAAATTCTTTTACAAATGTGGTAGTAAATGTTTATTGAATTATTTAAAGATTCGTGAGTGTTACCATGTCACCTAAAGTAGTAAAAACATTTTTGGTTTCTGAATATTTGCAAATATTGAAGCGTTAAGCAAAAAAAAGGTAATGTAAACTACAGATCCCAGGGTGCGTAAAGAAGTTACAAGAATATCTGACAATAATACTTTTAGGTTCTGGCTATCTTTTAGGCACACACACACACACAAACATACAATTACCCACACATTCACACACATGACGCCTAACACAATACCACCATAATCATAACTCACTAACCATGAATACTGCGAGTGTCCTGGAGTCCTGAAATACAGGACCTACCTAGTTTAGTCTACAGTCCTCTCTATATTATTCGCACTATATTATTCATGTAGAATTTATCTGTAAAATGTGATTGGTCTGTGGTGGAAAATAAATAAATATTATTATTATTTAATTTTTATTTTAGCTTGGTCCCAAGTGGTAGTGGTAGTTGACTAATATGTGTCAATTTAAAGCGTATTTATTACGTACTACTTCGTGTAAAATCGTATAATTATAGAGAGCAGCTATATTATACTTATGCCATGTTTGTTGCAACCAGGAGAACCCCTGAGAGTCATTGCTACTTTTTATACTTGAACAGGATTGGCTTATTTACGATATTAATACTGTAATAGTAGACTCTCAATGTCCGTCTGCTACAAACGTAGACAGACAAAACAACATTTACGTAGATGTAATACTTTTTTATTGGCCATAAACGCCTTTCATTTCCACTGTGCCCTATCTTACACGTACAAACTCGTAGTGTCGTGCGCTGTGACGTGGAAACTAAATGTCGTATCCGCTATTTAAATATTTGTTTGTGCTGTCAACGGTGCGAGAAAGTTAGCGCGCAGACACTACACAAGGGAGGCCCCTTAACACCCAGGCACACCGACCGGCGACCGACTCACCCAACACTGCGCGGCGATAGTGTAGCTACACCACAACTTTTGTGTACAACATTGTAGCTCTCATATTAACATAACCCAGTATTATACCTGTCTTTTGCTTTAGTTTTTTTAAACAATGTGCTTTATGAACTTGACTCATCTCAAAGTTTTAATTACCTCACCACTAAGCTATAAACTATTAAATTCACTAAATAACAGTAAACGCAGTACCTATTTTTAAATAAAATAAATAGGAGTTTTTGGAGTGGCGACAGACCACAACTTTTCAGACAACTGAATACATTAACTATGTCTTTGTATGTTGTACGGTAGCTCAATTGTGATATAAACTGAATATCATACATAGTTTAGGTGGGATCCGACTCTAAGTAATTGTGAGTATACGCAATAAGGTTACGTCCGGGAGATCCCGGACGTAACCTTATTGCGTATACTTCTTTCTTTCGCCATTCTTGCTTATATTTTGAGTCTGCCTAGAAGGAGATTATAAACATGAGGCTTAATAATATTTACATTAAAGTTTAGTACTTTACTCTAGAAAACGTTCAACTTCAGTGAGACTCAGACGTGCATATTTTGTTTGTTGTTAAGCACGGTCTCCTCGGTCTATAGATGTCCTCCCTACATCACATTCGTTTCAACACTAGACTTCAAAATCTACACACATATGATAAATGTTTAGTTTCATAATTTTTAAACAAAAATTATAAATGAATTCATACAATTTTTATTTTCTGTTTTGATTATATTTTATTCCACGTAAGATCGAAAAAGAAAATAGGAAGATATCAATATAAGTCAAAAGCGATGATAAATAGAACACACCTCAGCCTGTACACAGAGCGTGGCTCAGCGCGGGTGTGGGCCGCAGATACTTGTACCAAATAAACCCGTCATACATTCGCGACAGCCGCGGTATAAATCACTTCCGCCTTGTGGTACATTATTCAAAGCGGAAAAATGTCCCGTCACTGGCACCCCCCCGCAACCCCTATCGCCACCTCCCCGACACCCTTTAGCCATAAATCTTGCTACCTGAGTAGTTGAACGGCTATGAGCGTTCACGGGTGAGCTACCTGAGCGGGTAGGAACTCTTTTTCCGCGTGACGTCACAACACGTAGCTGATAACATCGGCGCTGATAGGATTTGTAAAGATTCCATTAATATCCCTTTGATGTGAAATGAAAAGGTGGAAGGTGAAGCTTTGTGTGGAGCGAAGTAGTTCGATCGCGCGTCACAGCGCGTCACAGCGCGTCACACGGCCGCTCGGCCGGAGCGAGGAGATGGCGCCCATCTTTTGACTTTTTACTTTATATTGTTACCGTGCTCCAACTTTGCATTTGGACGGCATTGTGCAAATAAAAAGAGCAAAATAGTGTCCGTACTTTCGTCACATTCATTCTTTACCATAAAATGACCCTACTTCCAATAGAGTAGACAAACAAATACATAAACATTTAAAGCATGTTGTAACACATACCACTTAACTCCCTGTGAGTGACTAATAAAAACCGGAAACTTACTAACTAGTAATATAATTATTAAGTTATAGAACAAACCTCCTCCTTTTTTAAAATCGGCTTAAACAATCTTAATATGTTATATTTTGAATACCATAATACCATGTTATGAATAGAGGAAATGTACCAGTCCGAACTAAAATTAAAGTAATTAAGTTGTACCACGGAGCGATATTACACGAGTGCTTTTGTTACACACAAAGGGGCTGCAAACCATTACATTTCACCAATTTTATTCTGGAACATAAAACAATAATGTTTTACTCAGAAATTAGTTTCACGCTACCATTCATATTCTCACCGCGTCGACTGCAACAGCTCTTAGGTATGAACAACAAATACATTTCAGTATCAGGGTTCAATTGTCTGCAGAACGACTTACAGGCTTTAGAGCCCTTGTAAGGAATGAACATACAGACAGACAACGCTCTCGAAAGTGCTACGTGACTCTAACAGCTACAAGCTACGTAGCATATTCGTCACACTGTCTCATAATGAACGAATGAGCGCTACGTGCACGCAGACAGTGCAAATGAATGATGGCGCTACGGCGTAGACGCGCTACGCCATGGGAAATGTATGTACACGTGGTACACGAATAGCACTCGAGCTTCAGTTCGGTTACATCGCCACGTGATTGGATGTCGAGCGCCACTTATTGTACGTGGAATGCTTTCACAGGTAACAATAGCACCATCGCACGATTGAACAAATCTCGGGACAGGTAACCAGTATTTATAGACTTTTAATATATTTTTTTTAAATTAATGAACTTAACATTTGAGAAGTAATTGAAGCCGTCTATCCAAATTCAACATGGATTCTCAGCTAGCCTGTATTTGTATTGTATTGTATGTGTGTGTATCTACGCAACGGTCACAGGTTCAGTGCCGGCGCAGTGTAGCACTGCGCTGACGGTGGCGGACTGGCGGGACTTGTGATACTTAGTTAAACACGTTCAATTTAAGTGTGCGCCTTCCGCCCTCCTTAATTACACAATAACAACGTTCCTTGAGTAAGTTATTATTATATAATTAGTTTGTAAGAAAACTATACCTCACAGTTCATTTACAATTTAGTTTTCATCAGTTTCACAACGAATATAATATGATTTTATAAGGTCGTAAACGACACGTTGCAGAAGTTATGTTATACACTGTCTGTGCCCCGTGGGAGTACCGGTTGTTGCCGAGTCTCTATCAGTCGTCGCGTTAAGGTAACCGGTATTCTCTATACGAGTTGCATACGCATCACCTTAAAAATTTATTTGTGTTTTTTTTATCAATACAGTAACTGTCAAACAATTGTAAAACACATATACGTATTTAGTTTTAAACAAATTTTGTTTTCAGCTTCAATATTATTGTTAAAAATATCTTTATTCATTTATAACTTTCATGAACGTTAAAAATATTGCTTTATAAATAACTAGCGACCCGCCCGCGCGCCCCGGCTGCGCACGGGTACAATGTAGATGTTGATGTGGTGAACAATTATCGTCATATTATTATACAAATTAGCACAAAACAATATGAAACTACACGTATAAACCCTCCTCTTGAATCGCTCTATCTGTTGGTGGAAACCGAATTATCCTTATTTAAATCCGTTGCGTAGTTTAAAAGATCTACGCGTACAGACTGATTGTTACTGTTTGTTTTATACTATGTAGACAAAAATAAAACCTATGAATAAAAAATTATTGAAAATTCTTTTCTATTTGATAGTAGAAAATAAGGTACTGTCTCTCACCCCTCAACACATAACCTATCTACGCTTAGAGCGCTACGGTAAGTAGACGTTTACCATAACATGAACGACGGCCTGGTATTGGTGACGTAGTGACGTCACCAATACCAGGCTGTCACATTAAGAAGGTCGCGCGCGGGGAGGAGGAGGCTTGTCCCTGGGTCGAGCTTATTAAACTTGTGAGATTTACAAGGTGCGTGTTTATAGAAGTTACCACAGTACCGCGGAGTACCTAGACGTTCGATAAACCTAGCTAATTGATCGTGATCGTGTCACATTTCAAACAAAAAAAACTACATCAAAATTGATCCATTCTTTTAGGAGCTAAGTATGATGACACAGACTGACACGATATACATGTTAAAGTTATAACAACCCTCGTTCGGGGGTTAAAAATGAATTAATGGTAACTAAATTTACCGAATCACGGAACTGCAAATTGTCCTTGAGGAAGACTTTTACTGCATTTATATATTTATGTCTTTGGGCAGTGTTGCTGATTAAAACGGCTTTGCTTGCGGATCACGGCCGATTATGTTCAGCTTAGACGTATCACATTATTAATATACAAATGTAGGTAAGATAAGCTACAGCGGCATCACCGTGTCCCGTCCCTTCCGACCTTATGTACAACGTGGCAGCTGTAAGGTCTGTGTGTGTGTCTGTGTGTGTGTCGGTGGCTGAGCAAATACCAACGACACTATGATATAGCGATGGGACAACGTTAATTTAACGTCTGAGCGGACTTCCGTCTAAAATCTGTGCAGGACAATAGAGGGCCTCCGGAGCCCCCGCCGGTTTAATGGAGACCCCCTCACCGGATTTGTCCTGGTGACGTAATTGAGACAACGTAAAGCCTAACTGTCCAATAATGGACGTTGACAGGTATCTAAAAAGGATGTGCGATAATTTAATAGCTAATATGAGAGGGATAACAATAATGTATTGAGACTGGAAACTTATCATTAACGTGATTTACAACTTACACTTTGACTTAGCTCGACTATCGTAATTAGAAAAGCCCTACCTTACAACATCGTTTTCTTAATACAGAACGCCATATTTTCTTATAATGTGTAGTGTTATTTATAATGTGGTGTACAATAAAGAATGTTCTCTCCGTCTATTTTAAGATCGCTGTGTTGTTGATACTGTTATTTAGTTGAAGCAGCCACTGCAATTAATATTAGAGACCCGATTCCATATTTTTAAACAACTTACCTTTATATTTTATATTATTAACACCTTAGTCGAACATAATTTATATTATTAATAGCCTTCAAGGTGTTGTGTGTTAAAGCAAATAAATATATCTACATAATATACAATATTTATGAACCGTGGGTGAAAAATACCAACTCACCGACATAAAGCAGTTTCATATTTACTGCAGAAGATAGTTAAATCTCCGCTCGTTCGTTATGTACCGCACATTAGTTTTACTTGAACGATAAATCCAGTAGATATAATCCATTTCGAATAGTAAACCTCTGAGAATGTTATTTGCGCCGCCGCCGCGCGTTATCTCCGCAAATAATAGCCGTTCAAAAGATTGAACGCGCAATGTGGACCCAAATGATTCACATTTTTACAACCGACCTAATGGTGTTTGCAGAGCGGAGAGGTCGCGCTAATTCTAAGATATTTCTTACCAGTATTAAAATAACTGAGTACGTACCTGCAAGGAAAAAATAATAAGTAAGCAAACAAAAATACTGTTATAATAAAAAATAAAATTAACAAGCAAATGAAAAATAATTGCACACAATATTTTAACTGTAAACAAACTGTTTTAGTCATTATGAACAATGTACAAAATACTTATTTGAAAGATTAGGTATACAAAGTAATTTACAGGGTTATGTTGTGGAATTATAATCTGCAAGTTGAAAATCATAATCTGTCTGATGCCGGAATTAAACCGTCAAATACTAAACTTTTACATTCAGCGTCAGACTGATTTATCGAAGTAGTTGGAATGTTACTGACGTATAGCTGTTTCCAATATATTGGTTATAAATCAAGCAAATTAATTATCAAGTAATTGCAGTATACCTAAGGATACCTATACCATATGGGCTATTGAAGCCCATTACACTTTACACCACAATAACAGCACAATGCAATGTTCCACCACCTCCACACAAACTACGCTAGTGTCAGCAAAATAACCCTTTCTATTTACATTACAATTAATGCACTTATTAAGTGATTTAAACCCCTCTCATCAATAGCCGGAGCATGCATGCCCGTGCGTGCGTACAGTGTACACCCTCCTTTGTAGTTGGCACAATATTAGCATAACGTAATGAGCGGACATAAGAGTGCATGCGATTACGGGGCGATCGCTCGTGAATATGTAGCGCGAGGTGTATTGGGCGCAGTACACCTCGCGCTACATATTCCGGTATGTAGGTATGTTTGGTACTACTTCGCACAGTTTAGCAAATGTAGCAAATTGAACTTTATTGATTACATGTGCCACCTACGATAACGTTCACTCAGATAATGGAATAGGACTTCATACCTTCATAGGAATAGAGGTATAAGTAGGTACCTACGTTTGGATTATATAAAAAATGCATCGTTTTAATGTCTATAATTATAATATTGGAAGCACATTGGGGTGTATGTTGCAATTAAGAGCAGCACTAATAACTGTTATAATACTACCTTGAGGTGCATAAGTTCTTTCTGAATAAAACTCGGTTGATACCAATAAAGAATAGCAATTTTTTTAAATTTCTTCAGGTAAAAATATTTACGTTTATTAGATGCACCGTATGCTTCCTGTCAACTTAGAGGTATCAAATTAGAACCGTGCGACTGAAGAAGTCCCTTTACTCTACAGGACAACTCTTACTGTGATGGGGTGTCTTCCTTGCACTGCCTGTTTAGCAGTCGCTGAGCAGCGCAAAACAGATGTAACGGTAAGGTAGAACACATATAATTATTTTTTTTACTTTGTGACAGTAATAATAATAATAACTCTACACATCTCAAACACGGCCGTCTGATCCCAAACTAAGCAGAGCCTGTACTCTGGTAACCAGACTGCTGATAAACATACTTATATATTTCTAAATACATACATATTATAGATAAATTACACCCAGACACAGAACAAATGATCACGATCATCACACAATTATTTGTCCTGGGTGGGAATCGAACCCACGGCCTCTGGCTTAGCAGTCAGGGTCACTAACCACTAGACCAACAGGCCACTCTTGCTACTGTATTTACAAGTTAAATATTATTATATATTATTGACTACACTAATCACAATTCTTGACCTAACTCGTCAAAAGATGGTCATATCATGGAAGTGGCAAAGGAGAAAACTAAAGGCAAGTGTCTGTCTATTTAATCGAGGATGTTAAATCCTTTGAGTGCAATTTTTGCATCTCTATCTCGTCTATGACTTGAAGTTTTGCACAATGAAACGTCAGAATATATGATTAGTTCACTACAATGCAGTTGAGCAGCGGGGTTACGTTGGCCAAGTACTCAACTGCGAGTAGTGGGCGACCGTCTCAAGTGGCGCCCCCGGGCCCCACATATAAAAAACATCTGCCGCCGACACGACACCCATTCGTTTTCCGCTGAGTACCATAAGAAATGAGGACATTTAATAACACATAGGTACATATACATACACTGTATGTATTACATTGTCGGCAGTTAATGATAGGGAACGAGGCAGTACGTTCCATACCGTCCATACGTTTTCAAAGAAAGTTTTTTCACACCACTGGCGCCCTTTAATCATTTTAATTTAAATCTTACGTTGATATCATAACTCGCGTACTCGCGTTTAGATGTAAAAGAGTTGTCTGAGTTAATTAAATTCATAATTAATTCATAATAATACAATTAGTAATTACTCTGAGAGCTTCAGCATTCGTATTCCGGATATTTCGGACAAATAAAATGAAAACACACTCGCAACACACTGGTGCATATTAAAAATGCATGAAATAAAACTTCTACAAGTTCCGACACTGCTGTTGCGCGCTTCACGGCACATTCCTAACACGCGGACTCACGGCTACATACACAGCTTATGGCCTACTTTACTGTCAAGGCTACAAGGCTTTTAATTAATGATATAACATTTACTAAATATAAGTTGAAATATAATTAACTTAAAGGTTAATTATATTTCAACTTATATTTAGTTTTCAATTCTAAAATAAAATGTCGTCTGCATTCCCATGTCTCGGTGACTGATGACTCGCTCATGTGGAATAGATTTCAGAACTTGATTCTTTCATTTTAAACTCGAGTTAAAAGTAATGAACGAATTGATAGACCCAGATAAGTTGAGTTGAACTATGAGTTATAAAAGTGTGAGAATAAAGAATGCGAGTATGTTTTGAGTGCAGGAGAAATGCATAGTGATATTGTCAATAAAACCATGTCCCCCTATTGTATAATAGAGATGTTGTAATTTAAGAAATCTTACCTTATAATTGTCATTATAATTTTTGCATACCGTGATATACAAAGAGTTATTTAAATATATTGTAGATGCCCAAATCATCGCATAAGAAGCCTACGCCTAAGCATATGAAAAGATTGATGTAAACATTTATAACACTATTTCTGTTTTTATAAGTCGACGCCTAAACGTAACATTTATAACAGAAAACAAAATGTTATGTCGCTGATATTAAGAAAGCAAACCCACCACCATAAGAAAGCGGTTAGTTACGAATGGACAACAACGGGGCTAGCTGGGTGTATGGGTGTACAACATAAGCTGTAGGTTTGTATTCGCAAACGTAATCTTTAGGAAAAAAGAAGACAGACTTAATTTTTTTTACCAACCGACGCGGATTATGTTTAACCAACCAACCATTAAAGATGGGTTTGTTGCCGCGGGCCAAGTGTAAGCACGGAAAGAAATCCTTGGTAAATAAGAAATGATCCCGCTTTTTAAGGAAGCCTTTTTATTGTTGAGTCCACTACTTAAACTAAACATTGCTTTTGATTGAACAATTTGATGCGCAAATCTATTTAGCGCCGCGACCTCTGCCGGAACACGTGTTTCTTATTGCTTAAAACATGATCGTATGAGCTAATTATTGTAAAAATTATTTAAAAGAAATGCTGTTTGTGATCGTCAGTAACTCGCGAGACTGTATTTTTGGCGTTAATTTGTTAGGGAGTGTCAGAGCCACGCGTTTCACAAGAATTTGTGGAATGAACAAACTAAACCGAGCCTCAGAGAACAGAGAAAAAAGCCAACAATGTACATTTAACATATAAATTTTGTACGGTCAACCACACTCATTGTTACCGTTATGCATTACACTCTTAATAATTCAGCAATCGTCCCTTAACTTGGTTGTCTCATACAACGCCTGCACACCTTTTAAACATCATGTAGACAACGTCGGCTGAATGCTAATAGCATCAAATATTCGGTTAGTAATTAATTACTAACCGACGCTGGTGCGCAGATCACGTGCCGAACAACAATTTTATTAGGAACTCGAGGCTATTAGTTAGCGCGTAGCCTACACCTGCCTCCCCTCGGAGGCCAGAAAGGAAACGAGCATCAAAATCCTATGAATCTCATTAGTGTCCCAGTTTTCGTGACAAAGCGTGCAACTTTAGGGGTAAAGTAGGTGTCGCATCTCGGCGCCGGCTCGTTTCTTTTTAGTAACAGTATATCTCCAGTATTGTGTATATCGTAGTGAGGAGTACAAATGAGTCTGTGGTGTCGGGTGATTAAGGCGCAGCGCCGATGGCGCGCCCCAGATCCGCGCTTTGTGCACGTCGCGCCGCGCCGCACAATGCCGCTGAAAACTATTGTTTGTTATTCCATTTTTTTCGTGTTCTCGGCGACGTCAGATAAGTAGGCCGCGTCTCTTTCAGCCGGCCCAGCTGATCGGCTAAAAGCGAAGGCTTCGTCGCAAGATATTTCAACAAAATATTTATTTGAAGCCTCAATGCGACGATGGCGGCGTTATTCAGAGCGGGTAGTGCGCCAAATTCCAACCAAACTGAATGCTAGGAGCGAACTCGGTAATAATAAGGAAATTTACACGCTTTGTGAGAATATTTAACATTGCCATAAGTTACAGGACAACGCGACGCACAATAGATAATAAGTGGGAAAGGTATTTCCCAATTGAAATGAATGTGTGTGACTCCCAACAGCATTCAGTAATTACATTCAGTAATTACGAAGCATTCCAATCATGTATCGGGACAATACAGATCGTACCAAATAAGAAAGGAAATAATATTTTGATAGCATTTTTGGGCAAACTCACTGTAGAAGGTTTTGGTAATATATTGTATATGATATAGGGACGTTGTATTGTATATTTATGTTTCACAATTTTCACAAATTTAAAATGAAAAATCCGACAATTAGAAATGAGCCTGAATTAATTTATGAGTGGTTGTGTCGTCCGCTGGCTCTTGTACTTGGTGTGTCATCGGCTCTGTTTGTAGTGGAAATGAGCTCACGTCTCGGCATGCAGATGCCGCCTATTATTCTACCTACTGTTTGTGAACAAGTACCGCAATATTCATCTCGTACCTAATATTATTGAGTAATCGGCAGATTCCATGGAAACGAAGCAAATAATCCGATGACGTGAAGATATAAAAATTAACCTTTAGTGCAGTTTATGTTAAAAAAAAAATCTGTTTCATGAGGAAATCGAATCGCTTAAACCACTACATATAAAGTTTATAAATCCGTATTCCACTACACGATGGCATGTTGATACACGACATTCCATCGTGTATATCGTGTACATATTTTGTATGATTTGTAGAAAACCGTAAAGAGAAATAACGCAATAATATTTATAGATCAAATGTTTCCTGTTCCTTCGAAAAAGGTATCGAGTTTGATTATAAGCCATGTTATAATCAGCAAACGTCGATAGTAAGCACAAGTAAACATGTCTATCGGCAGCGGCGTCTAGTGCCCAAGCCTTTTCCTTGTCCATACACAACACGGTAAAAAGTCAAGACGCGATTCAGAACATTTAGTGCGCTGCGGAACATGAGAGCAGTGCGACCAATGTCCAAGGCTCCCTAACGTACATACAAACCAAATACAAAGTCAGCGACTGATCTTAGTACTGTGGTATCTTCGGTTTAAAGGTAGAAAGCGACTTAGTACCTACGACTATAGCATTTGCCTGTTACAGAACGTGCCTCCTGTTGAAAGCGATATAACCCACTAGGTTACGAGTATTTAAAATGTACATATTTAGTGCACCTAGGCAGCCGGTGCCTGCCTGCGCTCGAACGAGATGTTTAATATTAAGTATAAGGCGAATAGCGGACAACAGCCTTTCATCAAACAAGCGCCGTTATTTTCTGCTACACTTTTTTACCGACTATAGTAGGTGCTTATCATGTACATGCGTCTACAGACTATGGTAGCTCCTTATTATGAAGCAGTAGCTAGTCTATTTAATGTGCCACAAAAAAAAAAGATATATGAATTCCTATTTCCAGTACTTTAAAAGCGCCTAACTTACAGTTTTACTTCCAAATAAATATGTTTTCGTTACGTAATAACAGTGCGACAAGGCCGCGGAATCAAGGGCGGCCTCAAAAACTGGACTTGACATTGACATTAATAAACATAATACTACGTTAGCATACAAAAGTCAGGGGTCAGCTGCCCTCCGCAGTCAGTGTGAATGAGACGACCATCAGTGCATGTTTTATTTGTTTAAATTACTACTTGACACCATCATCCTTAAGTGCTATAGACGTTATGACTGAATAGATGTAACGACATATATTTTCGTGACGTCTATACAATAGGATAAAATAGACGAACGGCTTCGAGAAGCCCTACTTGGGAGTCACAAGTACCATCGAACGTAATGAGGTCAGCTAGACATTCAGGACAACTATCTATAAGTTACATAAATACAGTTAAACTCATTTAATACGATGACGCATAATTTTACGCCATTTTACGTTAGTCCTTGTAATGCAAATAAGGCATGTTTTTATACAACTCAATACGATTCCTCGTCCCATTTAATACGCTATGTGTACACGCGTGTTAGAGATCATCCAGTGATCACGAGACTCTTTAGGAAGTTTTTTAACACCTTCCTCCCCTGGTGACACGTGGTGAGGTGTTAAATTTACCGACCCCCCTCCCTTTCCCCACACCCCAAAATATATTAATAATGTCTTTAAATACAGATATAATCTAATGCTTTAAAATTTAGCACCATGATAAAAAGACCAAGGGAAAATCGTTACCTGGCAATGGCGCGTCACGATCACGTGCCGCTTTTCGGTTTAGAAATCGCGCGTTCAACAAACAAATTAACATATATTGTCGCCACATTAAAAACTCTTATTTATTTTATTAAAAATAGGGACAAACTATAATAGATGATAACACAGTTCACTATTTAATAAAAACAAGTTAATAGACATTATTTTGACTGGTTATGCCGGTAACGCAATACTATTGGTCGATTGATAAATATTAACGAATAGTGGGTTTATAAAAGGAGAAATAAGATGAGAACTTCACTTGAGTGAAAACAGAGGTACGAACAACTTGGCAGTTGCTGTTAGTTAGTGATTTTCATAGTTTTTATCAGTGGTTTTGAGACTGTTTCTTACACACACGTGATATTTACACCCTCCCCATCCCCCTTGTGATATTTCGTGTGTGTCCCCTCTTTCGAGCCTCAGACGATTCCTTATCTTAATATCAAATCTAATTAAATATAGAAATAAGACACTAAAAGGGGCCTTAAGTAATGATGATGAAGGTGAAGGAGTCAAGACTGATGTTGTCAAACTCCCACGTATTAAATCAGCAGTTAATTTATAGCGCTCTGTAAGTAAAGCAAAGACGTACTGCAAAAGTTATATTGAAAGTCTTGAAACTATGATATAACGTAATTTAAAAATACATATTATATACCATTTTAATTACTACCTAACAACTTTATCACCATGTTATTCAAAATGTTTTATGTAGGTATTAGTTCGAGGCTCGCACTTCCCGGCAATATCCAGTGCGAGTCACAGGTTACAGGCGCTTGCCGAGCTGTTGTTTACACTCCGCAATCCGTCCGGATAAGCAACATTCCTTTCCTTCCATTGCCTTCCAATCTAAACAACCTCTCCCATTCATTATACTCCATGAGTTCCCATCTTTGATTCCCCGTGTGGCCGGTTGACGGCGATGGGCTCGCCCCCTATTGCGTCAATAGGACCAAATTATAGTTGGCAAATTGTATGTGTTTCATGTACCTCTGCCTGCGCCTTCGGGCATGTAGGCGTGAATATATGTAATGTGTGTAATATATTATATATATGCGGGATAGGGCAAATATAATTTTCATTTGCCCTATCCCGCATAGGCTATTGCCTATGCGGTTTTCCCGCTTAAGACTTGTTTTTGGCTGGGTTCCTTTGAAATCTTCTTAAATGAGTTTTACTGTAGTAGCACGTGCTGCTACGTAACCACTTAAGCTGCAGCGCTGATAATTATAAAGCATAAAGTATAAAATGTTTGAATTTCACTTACAGGTGGTAAAAGTAACTTATGCATTGCTTCTACTTTACAAACAGTGCAGTAAGCGTTACTGAGTGCGTGTTAATACTGTGCCATGCCATGTCGGCCGTGCACGTGCTCACTCGGGTTAGTTCTATGTACCGTTCATTAGCTATGCGCTACCAAACCAAACAACGCTACCTGACGATCGACGAAAGTAAAGTCAGTAGTCAAGCCTGTAAGTAATCTACACAGCATTATAACTGAGGTGAACACTCGCGTCAGTTCACACCTCGGACATATTGCACGCTGGACTTAAATTCTTTTTCGGCGTGTTATTTTGTGTTTTTATTAATTTTGACTGATGGATACCAAAATCAATATTGTATTTCAATAACACAATCCATAGAGTATACAACACTTGTGAGTTTTTTGTATATTTATGATGAACATAACTATTGTTGTGTTGAGTTAATATTGCGTTAATCAATACTTCAATAATGAATGAATGATTCTTTTCGAATTACTCTCCATAGGTCAGGAAATAAAATAATACACGGGATTTCGAAATGTCCATTTACAATATCTGTGAATGCGTTTATTATGACATGTAATATTGCATCTGTTGTGACGATGCCGAACGACCAGAAAGTCTTGCACCAATTCACAATGTATGAGTATCCGTGTTTCCTTGTATTACTGTTTGTTAGTATGCGTTAATAGGTGCAAAATTGAAGTCTCAACTGTACGAGGGTTATGTATCATCACATATCATTATGTTTGTAGTCGGTGAACGATGTTTTAATAACAAAGATAGTACAACTACGATTAGTGAATGAAACGAGCTGTTAGTATTATACCAAACGTTTATTGCAGAAACATATTCACAAAACGTACAATTCACCAACCAGAGCAAATGTCGGGATAAACAGCATTCATGGAAGTGAATTGCAGACATGAAAAGGCAAGAACTGTACAAATCGTTGAGCTGCCGAAAATGTTTAGTGATTTAACTTTTCAGGCGATTTATATTTATTATTGAATTATCGAAACTCGTCGCGACTAGGTCATTGTCTGAATCCAATGAACTCCCGACATTAGCTCTACGTCACGTGACCCCCACACCCACAAGCAAGCCCAGCACCCGCCACGTGTGGCGCCACTCACCGCTGTTGGTGCTGTCCGAGGAGCTCTTGCGCGACTCGGCCGACGCGTCGCTGAGCACGGACGCCTCGCGCCTGTCGCTGCCCGCGGGCGCCCTGGTGCTGAGCGCCGCGCGCTGTCGCCGGTCGCCGGCGGCGGCGCGGAGCTGCGCCCAGAGCTCGCGCAGGCGCAGCACCTTGTCGCGTACGTCGCCCGACACCGACTGCTTGGCGGCGAGACACTCGCGCTCCATATTATTATAGTTCTCTAGCACTTCGCGAACTTCACTTTCACGATCTTTCACCGCTGTCTGTAAAAAAAAAATATCTATATTTTTATCACTACCGAAAAACATCAATCATAAATGTATTGTTGAAGCTCCAATAGAATAGAGTCGCAGTCCCGTAAGTACCACCGTACGGTGTTATATAACAGCTTATATAACACCGTACGGTGGTACTTAAGTTTCAGTTGATTTTATATAACTAACTAGCAACCCCCTAGATCGCCGTTTCCGGCTCGAAAGACCAAGATTGTAATACTTATATATAGAACAAAATATATAATTTATAAGTGACACAATGATCGCGAAGCACATTAGCTATATCCCGTGTCTTTACCCCTTCGATGAGATAACAATCAATAATAACATTATTTTACACATACTGACAAGGAAGTTAAATAACTTGTAAAAAGCTAGCCAATCAATGCTTACGGCTATTTCTTGAACGGTGGTATCTCTCTGTTCGGGCGGCAGCTGTCCGACCGCGTCCAGCCTCAGCGCCGCGTCACCGGCCCACGCCAGCGCCGCGTCGAGCCGCGCGCTGGACTTGCTCAGCGCCGACAGCTTGCTGTTGATGTACTCGCGGTGAGCGGACAGGCTCGCTTGCGCCTACGCAATACAATACACATCCACTGGTTTATTCCACAATATACGCTCGCGTCAATACATGAGGGCAAAGAGGCAGAGCGCAGCAGACGCACCGGACGCCAGAGGGCGTTTACTGATCTCCGGCCACCTTAGGAAGCAGCCTGCGGGCGCAATGGAGCGCTCTCAGGAGAGTGCGGCCGACGGGCGATCGTCGCGCCGGGTGACGGGACCCGTCTAGGGTGAGACGAGTCACTGCCTATCGGGGGTTGTGGAAGAATGCAATGGCGATTCTCGCTCTCCCGATCATAGGCAAGTAGCGGAACACCAGAGTGGCTTTAGTCGGTAAGAGTCCGACAAAAAGGCTTCATAAAACTAATAATTCTTAGCATTGAGGATAAAAATATTTATTTTCATGTTTTTTGTATTAAGTTGTATCCTTACCTTTATATAAATTCAAAACGCACATTAAATGCTGTCTGATCAAAAAAGCTACTATAAAGTACAAGCTTACAAGATTATAAAAATGAAATAATTCATGTAAATCCACTTGCAAAATAAAAGCTTTGAATCTTTAAGACACCACTTTTTCTGCATGTCCTTTTCGGTACCCCTGAAAACATGTAGATATGGAAACTTTCATGATGTAAGAAATAAACGCATATTCGCGTTAATAATATTAGATAACATGTTATTCTATGCATAAATATGATGTTCCAAAATCACGAACCGATTCCGTAAAAAGCATGAAAGTAGAAATAAAGTTAATAGTTTAGAGCGACAGAGCGACAGAGCCAAATAAATACATGATACTGGTTCTTGCATGTGCTAGCTGCAGATTTATTTGTTCGTTTATGTTTATAGTTATCTTACTTTTCATTTAATTAAAAAGGAGCAGAATTCAAGAACGTGGTATCTTCCCCGTCTAACATTCCCGCCCCTCTTTGTCGTCGACGAACCAAGCTATATAAACGTTACTTTACAGATAGAAGAGATAAAAATGATCATTAACATTATAATTACTGTTTTTATGTAGCCATGCTTCGGCACGTATGGGCCGCCTCGACTCCGCTCGATATCACTGCCTCACAGAAAACCGGCAGTGAAGCAATGCTTGCATTGCATTTTGCTGCGTAAGTGAGGTTACCGGACAACCTAACCCTTCCCTCTTCCCTATTCCCATCCTTTCCCCCCCCCTTCCCCCTCTTCTCCTTCTCCCACCTTAAAGGGTGGCAACGCACCCCCCTATACCATAAAAATAAAAGCATTATTCAAATATTATAGTTTACAGTTACTCCTGGATTCTGCTGGAATAGAACCGACCTAAAGTGGACAGTTGATGTCCCTGTCCTAGTGGACTCTCCAATAGCAGGACGGACATACAGGTACGCGACCTCAGCCTCTTCGACCCCGTTCGCTTCTACAGCAGTCTCAGTCCCGTTTCCCCATTCGAGGCTTGCGGTATCCATTACCCAAACACCCTCGCTCTATCCGTTTTCCTTACCCCAATTTACCTTCTTCCTTTGCCCCGTCTGATTACTTTCCCAAGAACGGTTGGCGTGAGGCAGGCAGTCGGCCATAAAAGAAAACAGCCTTACCCTTCCTAGTTTAACACATTGCGCCGACCCCAAATAAAATTGGGAAAAAGGCAGGAAGATGACGATGATAATAATGATGATGATGGAACCGACTTAAACAGCAAGGTGTTCCTTTGCAAGTAATTATAATATTATACAAGAATTGACATATGTTTAACGAATGTATATACAAATCGAAATATGAAAAAACAAAACATTACTACTGCATAAACAAATAGTTCCACTTTTTACAGGTCTATCACCTTTGACAGTAATATTACTAGCTTTTGCCCGCAACTTGGTCCGCGTGGTGGCCGACATCAGACATCGTAGAGTGTAGTGTAAAAATAAGGGTAATAGTAAAAAATTACTTAAAAAAAAAAAAACCTATAAACCTATTTTCACCTTGAGTTTTATTTAAAATGTATTTCATAACGTTTAGTAGGTAAGGGCACGCTGCAATGAAAATGAAGGGTTTTTAAGACAATTTTTTTTAAACAACATTTCTAACCATTTTAGGGGACGTACTCGAACTTTGCATTGCATCTTTTGGGAATGTTGTATAATTTGTTGTTTTTACCATTATGGATGTAGTACAACAACGATGTGATATAATAGTACAGTGTTAAACACTTAGTGGCGGTCTGTCGAGAGCAAGGCAGTGGCCACGTGTAGCTTGGGAGGGTGCAGACTGCGACACGTGTCCGATCCATTAGTGTCTAATCACTGACGCGGGGCGTCACACACAGATATCGTGCAGTTACTGTTCAACATATATATATATATATATATAACCATTGCGCCATACAGTCAAAATGTTTCGTAGCGAAGTGACCACGTTAACCATTGCGCCATCTGTACAGTCAAAATGTTTCGTAATTCTATTTGGTTTGTAATCTGTATCTTAAATTGGTAACTTTAATTATGGTCGGTTTGTACTTTGTTCATTATGAATTTTATTTCTCTGACACAGTTGTTAATGGTTTATTCCGCCTTCCAAATCTTCACCAACAGTTCGTCTATATACTTTTTTAATGATTCCAAAATCAAAATAAAAAATGTAGATGCCAGGGTTTTTCTTTGATTTTTTTGTTCAATTTGATTTTTTTTTTTTTATTGTTTAATGAGAGCAGTTAATATATCTCTTATTAGTAACAAGAACATTATCCAGTGTAAAAGTTTATTAAGATATCATTCTTCTATATAATTCTGATTGATAAATTTATAAGCTTAGATATTTATAACAGTTCCTGCAAAATACATTTTAAAAAATACACAAGGGCCTTATTTATTAGTAAGCTTATGTTATATAGGTTGCACTGGCCGTGGTCACAGGCTGACTGGCTCAGCGGTGCGCGCCCTCCGTCGTCGACATCGTGAGGTAGGTTTGTGCCGTCACAATTATGTGACGGTACATGGCGAAACGAAAATATCTAAAATATCAAAAAAGTGGAGGTGGATGAAGAACCGTGGATGAAGAAGAAAAGAAAGTGGTGGAGGAAGAAGAAGAGGTAGAAACCTCACGATGTCGACGACGGAGGGCGTGCACCGCTGAGCCAGTCAGCCTGTGACCACGGCCAGTGCAACCTGTCGAAACGTCAGGCAATTCAGAGGTATGTAATACCTTTTCGTGATCGCGTTAATTCCCGTAAATACGTAGATAATATTATATCATGGAACGGGAAAGTTTAAAAGTTAGTTTAGCTCATGTTCTTGAATTAATAACTTTATATAAATTGACACATTTATGTTCGCGTAAACCTACATTGTGCCAATAAGTATCCCAAACATCGTCTTGCCGTAGTAGACCTACGGCGGCGGCGGTACGAACGATACAAAATATAATATCCCTCGCTGAACTGCCTCATAAACACACAAGTGCATCTCAATTAGCATTAACAGCCACCGGCAGCGGCTGTGGCGGTCCGCCCGTCGCGCGTCGGCGTCGCGGCGTCGGGTGGCGTGAGTGGAGTCGGCTGCACTTAGCCGCGCCACACGCGACTGTACCTAGCGAGAGTGTATCAGTCGTTCAAAGTGTATGTATGAATGTGCGTGGTGCCAATCCGTCTAGCTACGACGTGATATTCACTACCTACTCTTAACACTGGCATCAGGTCGTCGGTGGCAGTACACGGTACGAGTTGAATGTTGTGTTCGCGATATTACCGTTTCACAGTTTCCATGTAATACGACCAATGAATACTACATGTGTAGTACGAGTTCGTTCCGATTCATGACATTAATTACATTAAATGCTTTCAAGATTAACTAGGCTTTTAGAAAAATCTGACAGTAATAAATTACAGTAAATGTAAATAACAAACACGATGTTTGTTGTTAGTCGCCCGGGCGTCACAACGCTTCACCGTGTCAACGAACTGTTAGTGAAAATAACACAATTACACAAAATTTGTCTACATTTATTTCATGTTCCAACAGCTATTGGCAAACTTCCAAGCGTGACCAAGGTCAATTCGATAACAAGGTTTTAAGATTTTACAGATATTTATGTTCTTTTCCGAGTACCTTGGTACCTTGACAGTCAAACACCTATTCGGCTGAAAACGAGTACCTACTAAGAAAATGGCTTAGCATGACAAGTACCGAGTAATAAATAAATACTCGGAGTACAAGACTATTTACAATTTATAATATTACTACACGTATATTTATTTATAAAATAGAATTACATATTCCTATGTACAAAGAATGCATACATATGTATGTATGTGACAGCCTCCGGCTAGTGACGCAGTGCGCTACGACACGACAAGTAAGCGGCGGTCACGTAACGCCGCTCACACTCTATGACACGCACATTATGTCATTATTACTTGCATTCGTACACCCCCCAATATTACAGTTACTTCATAAATACAATTGAATAAAAACATGCAGGTAAGTTGCAGACTTATATAATAATATGTGCGTGGGGGTCCACAGACTTGGTTGTACAAGACAAACTACAAAACCGGCCTTACAGTCACCAGTTAAAAGTCTTCTAACTAGTATAGTATGTTACTTCAATTTTCATTAAAGGATAAAAGATTAACAATGTATAACACACTAAAACACATTCGCAACACGGGATCAATTTGCCGAACCCGTAGGTACTAAATAGCCTTGGGCGTCTCTATGGTATGCCTCGTCAACATACTAATGTCCAAGTAAAGCTATTAAAATTATACACATATTAATGGTACAATACTAAAGTTCACGCACCTTCTCAAGCTCCGCCTGGAGGAGTGCAGGTTGTTCGCCCTTGGGTAGCTGCTTGTTCTTCCGCAGAACCTCCATGTCCTTGAGCTTGTTGGCCAACTCCTCCTCGCGAGCCTGACGACAACAAATAACATCAGATCAGGCAGCGTTAATTACACAACATTTATTAGTAAATCAACCTGAATAATCAAAGTTCATACGTAGATACTACATAGAATATCTACACCATAATTTCTTCCTACACGTTAGAGTCTAATACCAGATATTCCAAAACCTGTTACCTTAACGGTCTTAATATAAGGATATCAATATTCTAAAACTTTATTGAATTACAATAGCAACGTACATTTCAATAGAAACTTAAAGAGTTCACGCCACGCATACGCTTGGGAAACATACCGTAACTATATTAGCGTAAGTACATATGTTTAGTAACGTCACCAGACCAGTGCAACTTTTACATCATAACGTACATTAGCGTTGGGGAATGGATGTAACTCATTGTACACAATATAAAAATAATTAAACATAATAGGTTATATTACAATCCGATACATTGGATCACTACTAATAGATATGTATTTTATAAATTCGCGGTATAAGAACCAGATGAACGTATCTACATTTTATTAATTTTACAGGAGTGCAAATATACTCCGATTTACAATACAATACAATATTCTTTATTTTACATCATAAAACATTTTATAACATTAAAAATAAAAACAAATAATGGTACAAACGGCGGTCTTATCTGCGATTTCTTACAGACAACCTTTAGATGGACAATTGCAATGGACTTCTGTATAGGGCAGTTAACAGGTGCACTAACTATATCATCTAAGTGATTTTTTGAAATTATAAGAATGGAAGAGAAAAAAAAAATATATACATAATAATAAATGTACTGGTAACTTACATGGAAACTTGTTAACATATCTTATATATACAGTCAAACATACATATATATATATAACTTACGTACACACATACGTATAATAAATACATATCAATAATAACTAAAAATAAGAATTTACCTAGTTCCTTGTGATTCCTTAGCTATTTTGTTATTTTGGAATTTGTGGAATATTGCATTTACAATTTGCTAGTTGACAGTTTTCGGAAAAATATTTTAAAATGTACGTAGATTAATTTTATACCTCTTACAATCATCTTTTCCAAAAATATGTTATTTAATAGAAAAATAAACTAATTTTTCTCAAATACTACAAACAAATAGTCTACTCTTTAATATTAATGCAAACCACGCGCGACCGTCGGCACAGGGCAAGGTCCCTGGTCCCTGTTAACAGCCAATACAAATCGCGATGCTCGGCGCTACGTCTCAGCTGAACAGCGACAAAGGGCATACCGCGCTACATCGCGCATACCTGTGCCCGTACCATTCACCACGTACTCGTAGTAGCTTAGGGTAAGCAACTCAAAATTGTAAGGTGTTATAAGTGGCAAGCTAGTAGATGCGCCGTAGTAGTCCCTAGGCAGTAGCAACGTGTTTTTGGAAAAAAATCCTTTAGAATTAAAAAAAAAAGAAAGTTATCTATAAGCTATAAGCTGCGAAACCTGCGAACACAAATCCGTCTTACAGTGATGGCGTCTACCTGCAACACTGAAACATTGTGTGAATATGTGTGTCGCTAGTCCGGTCGGGAGGAGGGTTTAAGGAGGTCGTTAAGGCACATTAGTGACACTGACACGCATTACGTTTATACCACCGGGAAGCGATACCGCATCGCACTACCTATTAGGGATGTTACGAACCTTCGAATTCGGTTCCGAAAGGTCGGAACTGCCGATTAATTTTATACCTCCGATTCTTTTGAAATAGATTATGTTAGAAATAGTAGACAATCTCCGGACACTACTAGAACCTTAATGCTTACATAACTGTTCCATCGGCGGTCAGTTATACAGCCAACGTTAAGAGTTTACCCTAGGCGATGCCTTTGGCCAACCCTAGTTGTATATCACAACAAGTCTCAACATCTGGCTGTAAGAATTTAGTCGTGCGTGTATAACTATTCCATCGGCGGTAAGTTATACAGCCAGCGTCAAGCACCCGAAGCTTCCCCTAGGCGATGCCTTTGGCCAACCCTAGTTGCATATCACAACGGGTCTTAACGTCTGACTTTACACGAGTAAATTCCGCATATAGGTTTCACAGTATTGTCCGAAGCAAATGTACTAGACTAAATATCATAAATATTTTCTTATGTTCTTATTCCTCACTCTTAAGTCTATCATCATACATACTTCTCTCAAATATCAGTCAACAAAATTATGACAGTCATAATTATGTACTAGGCAGATTTCACAAATACAGAAATATAAATACCGGCCAACATCCTGGTCTATTCAATTTCAGGTGGTTTTCCTCCAGTTCTGCTAATTTAGTCCAAGGTATCTATATTTAAACACATGTTGTTCTTAATGTTTGACAGCCACTGGTTCGTTTTATGCCTGACCAAGTTTTTCGACGTGGTTGTACTTCCTTTTCCTGTGAAGCTTGGCCTGGCCTGACTTTAAGTGTCTAATAAAACATTAGCACCTAGCAATTGCACTGATAAAAACCAATTCTTTCTTTTTTGTTTGATATCAGCGGAGAACAGGCATTAATAGTATTTCTGCTTAAAGCGTTAATAGACTACTTTTGCGAAACTAGAGAGTATAAATCTACTTTAAAAGCTTTTAACAGGATTGGGGTGTTCAACACACTTTTTGTGACTACTCCATAGATCAACAAAAACCAGTTATTAACATCCCTTTAAAGGGATATTTAACCATGCTTCATTTTTTATTTTCGTCTTAGTAGGTACCTACTACTAGTACTTTTGATAAACACTTCGAATTAAAGTCCGAATTATTTTATTTTATTTTTATAAAATTCTTAACGTAATAACTCGTAAAACCCATTTTGAACCATTTTGTCATGCAAAAATTAGATAGTACGAGTATTCGCTTCTATCACATCTACCCACATTAGAATAAACACACACTCGAAAATTACTAATAAAAACGTTTTTGCTTACTGTTAGGTGCATACTCATTGCATCACGATTGCTTGATGAACACCATGATGAGGACGTTGGGATTTGTAAATAGCAAAATCTTGCACAAGAAACTTTTTACTTACTAACACTTTTTTTTCTTTCAATTGAGGCGCATTCTTTATCTCACTTCTGATGTTAGAAACAGTCTCAAAACCACTGATATAAACTATGAAAATCACTAACTAACAGCAACTGCCAAGTTGTTCGTACCTTTGTTTGCACTCAAGTCAATCATTCTAAACATATTCCTACCCTTTTACAATCCCACAATTTGTTAATATTTATCCATCGACCAATAGTATTGCGTTACCGGTATAACCAGTCAAAATAATATCTATTAACTTATTTTTATTAAATAGTGAACTGTGTTATCATCTATATAGTTATATATAGTAGTCATATATAGTTTGTCCCTATTTTAATTAAAATAAATAAGAGTTTTTAATGTGGCGACAACAATTATTTAGATTAAAGCCATTTTAATCTAAATAATCTATTTCACAAAGAACAATTTGGCTTTACAAAGGGTCGTTCAACAATTGATGCTGGTGCAACTCTTCTGAGACATATATTTAATGCATGGGAACTAATTGTTTCCTACTTGAAAGACAGAATTCAACATGTAGATGTCAATGGTGAGAGGTCTTCTGGATTACCTGTTACTATGGGCGTTCCTCAGGGCTCTATACTAGGTCCTCTACTTTTTCGCATATATATATATAAACGATTTACCTTATTATTTAAAAGATCTCTGTGATAGTTCTATTTGCTGATGATACGTCACTTATTTTTAAAGTCGATAGTAAGAAAACAGTTTATGACGATGTGAATGGGGCACTAAATGATGTATTATATTGGTTTTCAACTAACAATATCCTACTAAATTCAAATAAAACAAAGTGTGTGAGATTTACTATGCCAAATGTAAAACAGCTAGGTACTTATTTAACTCTAAATAATGAAATGTTAAGTATTGTAGACTCAGCAGTATTCTTAGGAATTACATTAGACAGTAAACTACAATGGGGAGCCCAGATAGACAGCCTTGCAGATAGGCTTAGTTCGGCAGCTTATGCAGTATGGAAGGTACGTCAGCTCACTGATACGGACACAGCTAGGCTAGTTTATTTTAGCTACTTTCACAGCGTCATGTCCTATGGTATACTACTTTGGGGCAAGGCGGCTGATGTTGAAACGATTTTTATTCTTCAAAAACGAGCCATCCGCTCCGTATACAATTTAGGTGCTAGAGTCTATCTTTGAGAGTTGTATAAGGATATAGGTATTTTAACTGTTGCGTCACAGTATATATTTGCAAATATTATGTTTGTTAGGCACAACATTAATGACTATCAAAAAACAGTGATATACACAATATTAATACTAGAAACAAGTCTAAACTCGTTGGTACCTATCATCGCTTACATAAAGTACACAACTCGTTCGAAGGTCTTGTATACGTTTTTATAATAAAATTCCTATACATGTAATCGACCTTCCTGTAGATAAATTCAAGCTAACCGTAAAAAATCACCTTATTAGGAAAGCCTACTATACGATCAACGATTATCTAAACGACAAACAGTCTTGGGCTTAAGGTGTCATTAGGTATATACACACAAACTTCTTTGTCTTATAATTAAGCTAAATTATTAACAAACCATTGTCAGTTGAAAGTAATGCGTAACGATTATTATGGTAATTTGACTAGTAGTGATTTTTATCAGTGTGTCGACTATGGTTTGTCATGCTCACTAAAATGTCATTGCTTGCGGCGTCGTCATGTTTCTTTCCCTCTGATATGGCGAAGGAGATGATGGCTGGTCCATGCGTCATACTCGTGAACGGGTGCTGGTTGGGGTGACTGGTCGGCCTAGTCAGCGATGCTTTAGCCTATACTATTATTTTGGTTCGATCAACTGCAACTCTAGCCTCTTAATCCAGTCACTAATTATTTTTAACAGTAGATTTTGTAACTGAATGAAGGTAGATGTGCACCTTGAATGTTTTCTATGTGTAATAGGTTCAAACCTGCAACGGTATCACTGAGTGATTTTTATTTTTTAGTACGTTAGCTTTTGGAGCATTTCAATAAAACGAAATTCAGGTGGCATCAGCTTGCATCTTGTTTACCTTTCGTGTAACACTAACACTATTGTACCTGAAGATCTGACTTTTAAAAAGAGTGGCCATGAGTTTCTCTGCCAGTATTCTTCTCATAAGGTTCTACGCATTTTGGAAACTGGAAGTTATGGATCGACACAAGCAGGTAGTAGATCTTGGTGTTTTCACCTAATTTACCTCGACAATCCAGTACAAGCTGTGGCGTCTGTTTGCGCCGATCTATGATTTTAACTCTAGCTTCAATTTAACGTTCATAAATGTCACTTAGTGTCTTAATTGAATTAATGATTTTGAATTTGACGTGACAACGTCTTATAATTCGGGGGAGCCGGCTGCAGGCACGAAAAAATATGACTCATGCGGCGTTACCTCGCTCTGAGGAGTTCCTATGACGTTGTCACGTTCAACTATCGTCAGTAAACCGACTTTACAGACAACCGATTTTTTTTATACTATAAGCAAAGGGGCAACGGGGCAAACTAGCAGACGGGTCACCTTGTGGTAAGTGACTACCATCGCCCATGGACATCTGCAAATCAAGAGTCACAAGTGCGTTGCCGGCCATTGAGATCGGAGTACGCTCTTTTCTTGAAGTTTTGAAGGTCGTATCGGTCCGGAAATACCGCAGGCGACAATGTTCCAGAGATTGATTGTGCGAAGCAAAAAATTTCTGGAGATCTTCGAATTTGGTTCCAATAAAAATTGAATCGGAGTTATAACGAAGGTCGAAAATCGAAACGATATGTACCTATACTGAGTAGTGAAGGACTTTTACGGCGTTTTGCATGTAATAAAATATATATATATATATATATTTTCTGTAGTAATAGCATACAGATGAATCCGTTTTTCCTGTCAAAATTATCGATCAAAGTACAGACTAAGGAGGATTCCGAAAAGTGAAAGTTAAAAACTCCGATTTCGATTTCCGTCACATCCCTGCTACCTATTCACAGATCAATAACACGCAGACACACTTATTAACCTATATTTTAGAGATTCTTATAACAGCTATAAAATACTTTAAAGAACATCAACGCAAAAACACAATCATACCTTGACACGCTACCATAAATCTGAGGTGCCGAGCACAAGTTCGATTCTGCGATTCATAGTAAATAATTTCTTCAGTTACCTATCCAATTACAGAACAACTCTGCGGCCCTGGGCGCATTATCAGTTCGCGATATGGTCAAATATCTAATGGATTATTTGGAAACGAAACTGTTTTCCTGTTATTTTGAGTTTTTTAATAAGAGCAGCAATAAAAACAAACAGTTCCACAGTTGTAGTTGCATTTAATTTTATACCTATAACTAGGGTTTAAGTTTATGAGTTACAAATGATCAGACTAAGCAGAAATCTAAACCTGGATTACTTCGTTTGTTCGCAGTTGAACATTCGATATCGATCTCGGTGATATATAAAGTGTTCAGGGCAATTTGGTGCGCTCGCGGTCCGGCTGAGTGAGCGGTAGGTACTCGGCGACACACTCAGTGCAGTAAGGACCGATGCTGACGAGTAACAGTTTAGTTTTATGTTATTTTTTAGTGATAATTAACCTATTAGTTAATACTGTTATTATAACTTAGTTCGTCAGGTAAAAGTTTTGCAATTACGAATGTTTGTCCAATTAAGTTCATGAACATTTTACTCGTAGCAATATTCTAAAAGGGTAGGTTTACTAAATGACTATCTCTGACCATGACTTTGACTCCATCCCTAGTTCAGAACACTTTGATCCGAGCCAATTCAGTGCTGAAAAAACGTCGTCTACATCGGCCGTGAACGTACGTGAACAGAGCAGACAGAGGGTGCAGGCTGCACGTGTCTGTGCGGTAGTCGGCAGGGACTGGGGACGGTTTCAGACGACATCAATTCACTTTTACGAGTATCGCCATCGACCAAGACACGTGCCGTCGTTGCCTCGGGGAAGCGGTGCACTAACTGATAACCGAGTATCGGGAGACCAGCGCCAGACCCTATTATACTTTCACAGAATTTGTTACGTAACTTAAATGTTGAACATGTGCGAACTTTCGCTTAGTGTTCAATGGCTTCACTGAACAAATCGTCGAGTAGCCAATATCGTAACCTTACGGCACTGTAAAATACAATGTATTATTATATTTCAGTAAAAACCATTGATCGAATTAGCCAGATTTTCGAATTTGTAAGGCGTTATATCTTTCGAAACTTGACAAAAAATAATGTCACATGGACGGCGGTTGTCACCATCAGGTGACATGTCTGCTCGTTTGCCTCTTTTCTAATATTAAAAAAAAAACATTATTTAATACTAAACATCGTTAAGTCACAAACTTAGATACGTTAAGTTACTTGCAAATAATGTAAACACGATTAGTAAATAAAGGAGAGTAGTTAAGTGATTATGAGTACCTTTAGCTGTCACAATACTACTCATCTAATATTTTATATAGAAAGTCGCACAAACACGCAACAACAACTAAACGCTTAAACTTAAATAGGTATCAGATTCAAATACCTCAAAGGAGCTGGATATGACTCATCAACACAAACTACCGATTCACACGCTCATCAGTTTGTTTGAGTTCACTTTAATTCGACGAGAGTCCCCAGGCGCGTCGTGTACGGTACATCGCACCTCACAAGACGCACACTCGCGGAAATGCTCACCGGGATACTAAACATAAGCGGCCGAGAAACGTTCAATATTTCATTACTACTAAATATACTCCGCAGCGATCTGATGCTGCACCGTTCATCTCTGGATCTATATCTGTGTGCGGACGGAGCGGCGCTTGGGACGTTACGCCGCTGGAGCAACAACATGGGACACGAATATTTTCACAGTCAGAAATAGCCGCGCCGCAATACTTCCCGATACATGTGCGACTCATCAGTTCACTTCCTTATAGGGACGGTGAGTGCTCACACACACTTAACACTAACCACACTTACATCACACATCAAAACACAAAATAGGTGCATCGAAAATAAGATCATACGTATAAAAACCTATATTTCGCAGAAATAATCATATTCTTTCCCTGTTATACAATCTCCTGTTCAACCCTTCGTTACCCTCCTATCGCAAAGAACGATTCGAGTTTCTTTATGGTGCACATTCGCGGTCTTTAAGGTCATCAGAGAATCTACAACTAAAAATGATTGCACATTCTACTGCGTACTAATAAATCCTTTACGGAAACTGCAAATCGGTTTGTGGAATGCGCTATCTGTGGAAATCAGACGAGCTAAAAGCCTGAGCATCTTTAAAGCACTTGTCAATAAACGTGTATACTTTTTAGATATGTGTGTTTGTATGCATTTGCTTATAATATATATACATATATTACGTACATTTATATATATATATGTATACGCCAGGTATCCCCTTTTTTACCCTCTCTTTTAAATCTCGTATAAGTCGTAAGTCGCTTTTCTACCGTTTATGTATGCACTTAATATATATGTTTCATTATCGCTACTTTGAACATACAACAACCACCAGCTACCGCTGATTTTGTTTGCTGTCCCATCCAAAGTTTGTCTGGAAGACATCGTTTTTAGCGATAAGACCGCCCATTGTAGGTACTCACCGCCTATCATTAACTGTTCCTAATTATGTACATGTCTATTTATAATGTGGTGTACAATAACAAATTTTCTATCTGTTTATTTAACCTAAGTTTTAGAATGACCGGTTCTATATTCTATATGTATATCTTGTATTCTGTGGGATTTGAAAGAGAAAGTACACAACAATCACTTAAAGTATAACCTTTATATATTAGCACCTCCTTTAGAAAACAAGAACAATTAAACGACTTCAATAGTAAAAACTCGCTCACGATGAACTTCAAAGAGTTCCAATATTTCTTCCATAACTTATCTGAAAGTGCTACGAGGGCAACAGCTGTTACTCTAATGAGCGATCACTAGTTCTCGGCCGTCACAACACATCGATCAGCGTCATCACACCGCTGTTTGTATCGGCTACAATAATATATGCGATGATTCTACAAAAGGCTCAGATTAGTGTAATCTAGCTAGAAGCGAGCGCGCCGCTCGATCAAAGGAACTTAAACCGAGTAATTTATGATTTGCTAAAGCTAGACTTTAGGGCTCATACAAACGACCTAACCGTAAACCACAACAAGTTTCGAAGTCCCTTCAGCAATTACACGGTAGAAGCGTATTCCCAGAGGCGTCGGAGTTGATATCGAGCTGTTGCGGTTTCAAACCTCACCTAGTAGGTACATACATTTTTGCCGGGTTTGAGGTAATGTTTGTAAAAAGCTACTACTAATATCCAAAAAAAAATATATTTGAGAGAAATGTAGTAACATCTATTTTGTTTTTCGGAAAAACAAACAGTTATACATTCACCTATTTAACTAACTACAGTTAATTAACACAGTTCACCATTATTCAAATTTAAATATACACCGTGTATATTTCACCGGCGCGGCGCAAAGAACTTACAAAAACGACTTTCTGTGGATACTTATCACAATGCAAAAGTCAGTTCTTCATAGAAATGCGAGATTAAGGATTGGCTCATTCTGTTTCTGTTAACTCATTGTAATGTCACTTTTAAACAAAACAATGTAAAATAAAAAAAAAAAGCCCGGCAGAATATTGATGATGATTTTCCAATTAGAATGATGATCTGAATCCACTTATTTCAAGATTCGGCAGGTCGTTTCTTACACCCGTTAGGTAGGTAAAGCTAAACACAACATGATAATCAAACTATCTTACTAATTTTACAAAGGCGAAAGTTGGTGAGAATGAATGATTTGATGGATATTTGTTACTCTTTCACGCAAAAACGGTTGATGGGATCTTGATGAGACAGAGTTAGATTATAGTCTGGATTAGCACATAGGCTTTTTATCCTGGAAAAATGTACAATTCCCGTGGGATTGATTTTACCAAAATTTCTATGTGAACGAAGTCGCGGGCAACAGTTTTGTTTGCGCTTTCACGCCTCACTATTGCAGCGATCATCGTCAAGTTACACACGTTGTCAGGGTACCATCCATCCCGACAACATGTACTGTTCCCGTGGAATACCCCAACTGGTTGACAACATTAACGCGAGCAAAGTCGCCGACAAAAGTTAGTTAAACTATAAAATATTAGGCTCCTACTTTTAAAATATTCAAGAATTACGTGTTTCTTTTTTTATTTGCTGTTTTAAACCATTTTCTAAACGAGAGAGCGTTTAGAAAATGGTGGTGTTTAGAAAGTGTGTGAATATTAAACTAAACTTTCAACAATTTTGAGTGATAGCTATATACACGAACACTAACACATTGTATACATATATTATATTTGACTGATATGTAACATACACCAACACATTGCGGACATATATTTCGCAAGCCAGACTTTATAGGACGATCGTGATTTGCCGATCCCTGTTATATTTTTGAATACGCAGATTCAAGCCATCTAAAATCACGAATATATAAGTCTCTATACGCGGATACACTAATCCGCAAAAACTTCAAATTATAGTAATGAAAACAGTCCACTTATTTGTGTTTTATCAGAAACTTGACAATGATGGCGAAGTATGTCGTAAAGGAATGAGTGAGCAGATGTGTGTGTTGTGTTGACTGTGTTGTGTCTCACGAGGTAAGGGGCGGTCGGAGCAGACGCGCCGCGATCACTCGATAAGGTCGTTAGCGCTGGGCGGCTATCTCTACAAACACTTTACACGTTAACAGCTTTATGTGTACTCTACACGATTACAATACTCGTTTGCGTACATAGCTTTTTCCAGCGGCTTCGCCCACGTTAATGTACATTTTGTCAATCAAGTTAGCTAGGTCTCCATCGCACAGATTATTATTTTATATATGAAAGTTACTATAAAGACTTTTACGTGAATATGATTGAGGCTTACAATTTTAAACTATGAGAGAATAGCCTCAATAACAGTTCAACTACTTATTATATCTAATACCAATGAAGCGAAAATTAAATAAAAAATGGAAAGCTTCAGAGCACCATTCAGATAAATTATAAGCAAAGGTATAAACATGTTTACCTACTTGAATTAGTTCGAAATGAGTAAAAATATAACTTCATATGAAACAATATAACACTAAAGAAATGTATGCAAAAATAGGTAATGTATGTGAAATACAAGATTATGCATAATTTTTTTTATTGATTTAAAAAAATACACCAGCATCAAAATACAATGCATCAAAAAAATTTTGGAGATGATGCAGGAGCGACTATTTAACTATTAAGCGATTGTGCATAAGAACAGAAACAATAATTGTTTATATTCTACACGCAAGCATCGTAGCATCCTAAAGCTTTTCAGTGAAATTCGTTGACTGTAATAACCAGTGCAATTTATTTTGCATCTCTCTGGTAATTTATTGAATATTGTTATTACTAGCGGTGGCTGGTACTGACAGGTGTCCATATGTACTTTGTCACCAAACTACTGCAGTCACTGTAAGAAAGCTTACTCCAATTTTATATAGATATATTCATTTTCATGTTTCTCATTCTCATTCTCACCCTTTCTTAATTATAAATGTGTATATAAATTATCTTATCCTACCTTTTCGGCATTCAAAAACAGTTTCTTTAAAATTTCATATGCACTGATTGTCCGTGAATGAATGCAACAAGTAGTCAGACACCGCAACAGTAAAAGAGTGTATTATTTAAAGAACACAAACAAAAGCTATTTTGGTATGTATTCGCCGAAAATACCGCGCGCGGTGTATTTTTACTGGCGACGTGTGAGGTGCGTGCTGTGCGGGTTCCTCTCATAAATACACTGAAGTTGATAAACTCCGACAACATTGGACTGATTTATTATTTTTCATTAATTAATTTAAAAAAACAAAATTTGATATATGGAAGTACGCACCTATTTTTTAAATAAAAAGATATTTGTCTAAGGCGTTTTTATCGAAAACCGCGCGGTGGAGCTGTGGACGAAAGATAGTCATACAATTCCATATCATTTAAAAAAAATTGCTAATGACACTTTCCAATGTTAAGATAGAACATTTTCTCCAAATTATTAAATAATATAAAAAATGATATATTACCTCTTCCACAAACGATACTTAAAGCTATGATTATTTACATTAATACAAACCTATTCAAAAACGACCCTTTCGGGATACTGGTGTCTTTACTAGGGAACCCTGTCACACAGTTTACTAGGCCTCCATACAGGGGCGACCCTAAGGCAACAACACAACTAAATTTTACTTACGTTTTGATTTACATTTTATCTAAAAAAAAAGGTCTTCAAAATCTTTTTACAGACTATTTCAATTACTTTTGACAGACTTCGTTCTGTCAAAAGTAATTGATTGACGTCAAATGTCAAACATTTGACGTCAATCAATCAATCAACAGCTGGAGACATATGTTTTTATTTAGTATGTGGTTTGTATAGGAAAATAAAAGTGTTGTTTTTACTGTTTTCCTCCCAATTTTTACGTTTTTTCTCTCCATAAGAACCTTCCTTGTGCCTTAACGAAAATATGAAAAAAAAAATTAGCCGAATTTTGTGCTTAGCAACACATTTGGCGCTTCATTTTTATTTATATAATATAATAATATATAGATAGGGGCGCCACTTTGGGGTCTTGCACCACCTAAAACTGTAGCTAGGGCCGCCACTACCCCCACAGAACAGTGTATGTATGTATTATAAAGGTCACTACACATTTTAGGCAAGTTAACAGAGTTTTAAATTAAATTATTTGAAAAAAATAAGTCAAATAACATGTACATATACATTGTATATTATTATTACAATAATAGCAGAAGCCTAGTCGAAGCATTGTTTTTGTCTAATGACGTTTGTTACTCAGTATCGACTAACTGTTTCTTAAATCACTTGAGCATTGTTTTGTTATTCTCTACTTAAGTATGGTGTTTGAGGGCAGTTCTGAAAGAAGTTATGCTTAAGTAATTTCAAATTTTTGCACGGATACCACCACTACTCACCGAGACACCCCACTTCGAGACCCTGCACCCCACACACCGGTCCTGCCTCATCACGGCCAGCCGACGATCAAAGTCTCTAAAGAACCCTTACGCCTTGAGCCTAATTCTGTCCATACCTAAATTGTTTGTAATTATTTTACAAGTTTAATTATAAACTGTGGAACCTAGTGATCTCGTGTGCATTAATTCTCTCTTTTAATTATTGGATCGGCCACGTGTCCAGCACGAGGCTCGATCCAGACGACGTTACAACCCTCTCGAACAACGCAAATCAAGTGAAAACTATAAATTTCAATTTACATCTGAAGTTAGCAAATAAAATTAAGATCAAACGAGGCTTTGTCGTCTAAAGCGACAGCAAACTAGAAAACGAAACGAAACTGCAAATATACAACAGGCACAAACAAACAAATACACACGTTAAAACTGTCAAACACAATTAAATAAACCCTAACCCAAACATGTTAAAGTCTAATATTGTTTAATAACAAATTACTAATGCAAGGGAATATGTACAAGACTGCATTAGTGTGCAATATTAGGATCAAGGCAATCGCAGCCTAAAATCTTAAAACTAAAGTTCATTTTGGCGAATTTGAAGTTGGACAACAGCAGTGGCACTGAGCTGGCAAGCAGCCAACGTTGACACGGTATGTTTTAGGCATTCCATAGTCAGTGAGCCTACAGCCTGATTTATAGCGCGGCATGCCGCAAATTATAATTGCATTTTTGTGCAGATATCAAAGGTTTTATTGCTAAATGTAGCTGCAAGCGATACCCGCATATAGTTCTGCACGGTATACCATAAATTGTTGTGTAAAAAATATGTTTGTGGGAATGTGAGGTAAAAGGTTTTGCACAGAAACACCGTCTCTCGAAACGACGGCGAATCTTGATTAGTCGCAAAATAAGTCACAATCTGTTGGGATAGGGTAAAGAGATAAATTAAATTTACGAAACGATATCTGTATTGTTTTAATAGATATATAGATAGTGTTATTTTGTAGTGAATTGTAAATTGTTCTGCTATACCAGTAAGTAAAACCAGAAGTAGTAAATTAGCGTATTTTGTAATTAAAAAAAAAAACTTGCTTTAAGGTATGAAATATACCTATTTGCTTTAATATGGTTTCCCTCTATCGATTGATATTTTCGACCGCATATATCATAGATGTTTGATCGGCGCTTAAAAAATGGCACCAACTCAACTGTGCTTAAATGCAGTTGTATGACTTGTATGCACGATGTACTATCTATCACTAAGATCTTTATTATAATGTACAATACTAATATATGTTACAAACAGTCTCAAAACCACTGATATAAACTATGAAAATCACTAACTAACAGCAACTGCCAAGTTGTTCGTACTTCTGTTGCACTCAATTCAAACGTTCTAAACATATTCCTACCCTTTTATAATCCCACAATTTGTTAATATTTATCCATCGACCAATAGTATTGCGTTACCGGTATAACCAGTCAAAATAATATCTATTAACTTATTTCTATTAAATAGTGAACTGTGTTATCATCTATTATAGTTTGGCCCTATTTTTAATAAAATAAATAAGAGTTTTTAATGTGGCGACAACATATAGCACTTAATCCACATTTTGAATTGTAATGTAAATTCAACACGGGTGGCACTGACTTCTAAGATACAGGTAAATACCCAGTTTAGAAGTCAGAGTGATTTATATATAAGCCCAGATTATCAGAATTAAACCTATTTTGTAAACTGTGTACATTTTTAGAATAATATAGATTATTATTATTACATATGCCGTCTTTCAACGCTATGATAGAAAACTGTTAAATTTACGGACATATATTTTATCTCGTACACTAACGTGAAATCTTAAAGGAACGTAAGCTTATTTTATATCACATTATACGTGAGGAAATATTTATATATAATAATTTTATATCAATACAGCGTGTAGTTTTAAGCTTACCTTATAAATCTTATAAAAACCTCTTTCTGTTTATACTTATCACAATACAAAATCAGTTCATTTATAAGAAGTGATATTAAGGATTTATAGTCATTAGCTACGCAATGTACGCGATATTCTTTTTGTGCGGTATGGTGAATGACCATCATCGTCTAAGCAGCTGATTGCATAAATGTTGTTCAACTGATTAAATTGCAGTTTTTGACCGTATGGGGTATTTATGTATTACCTAATGACTATAAATCCTTAATCTCACTTTTTAATGAACTGATTTTGTATTGTGATAAGTATAAACAAAGGTTTTTGAAAGTTTTTCGAGTAGCTTAAACTTAAACGCTGTATTGATATAAAATTTCTTCCAAGTAATCCCTAGAGTCAATTGCTACTTTTAGTTTAACAGGATAAAAGGCGCATCTAGTTAAGTCTCTCGCGATAAGTCATTTCTCAAAGTGACTCGGTGACATTATTCGCTAATAATATTAGATGAGTTTTTGTTTTGTGATATTTGCGTATTTCGTCACGTATAAACGTGATATAAAATGAGCTTACGTTCGTTTAAGATTATACGTTAGTGTACGAGATAAAATATATGTCCGCAAATTTAATAGTTTTCTATCATAGCGTTGAAAGACGGCATCGTACCGGTCGGCCGACTCAGATTATAATTTTGTTATCGTCTCAACGAATATGTGACAAAAACAGAATTGTGTTCCTAGTCGTATCATTTAGAACCGTATTTAAGGGGGAACATGAGTGATTAGACAAGGTACCTTGACAAGGCTGAGCCTGATGGCGAGGCTGGTGCGGTCGGACACGTTGGCGCTGGTGGTGTCGAGCAGCTCGGCCACGAGGCGCAGCTGCGCGCGCGCGCCACCCGCCCACTGCGCACCGGCGCCGCGCGTGCTTGCCGCCTCCGCCGCCGCCTCCGACTCTGCCGCCGCCGCTGCCGTCGCCGCCGCCTCCACCTCCGCCTCCGCCACCCTGCGGACAAACCGGCTTATACAGTCTCGCCGACAGCTGCATCGCGTGCTCACGCGCATATTTTAAAGTACAAAAAACCGATCGTATTGATATATTCATTAGATACTGTAAAGTTCACAGTGAAAATTGACATAATTTTTTTTTTGTTTTTATCGTGTGGAAACGGGTCATCACCTCACCGGGGCTGGCGGTGAAGTGGTATGTCGGAATCGAACCGACTAAAACCACACGGTGTTCCGACATAAGTGGGTCTATTGCAAGGGACTCGGGTATACCCTAGGAAGGAAGTCCCCGAGAACCCCGGCAGACCTTGGCCGCCTGAGTGAAAATTGACATGGTTGTTTATATGCAGTATAGAATTTAGATAAAGTAAGAGAAAAAAAAAGCCCGGCAGCACAATTAATGTTATTTAAAACTCCTCTACTACTACCTAAACTAACCTCCGGGAAGCTAGGGAGTTTAGGGGAATAATAAATCAAAAATAAACAGGATTCCCACTTGGAGGAACGCTCCAAGTCTGTTTAATGGACAAAAACGTTTAATACAATAACATGGTTATAAACTACTCTCCGAGGACCTTAACATCGAGATCTACTACTGATCTATATTTTGCAACGCCATCTTATGTTACATTATTTATTTATTTAATGTGACAAAATGTGAATATGCAAATGCAACACATTTAGGATGTAACCGATCTAACTGTATACATAGAGCGGAAGAGGTAGTAAAGACGAGCTGACCCTCTGCGCCTGCACGTCCAGTATCATGAGCTAGGCGTCCAGGCGGTCGCAGTCTGTTACTGCGGTACTAACCTGGCGAGCAGCGCCTGCAGCGCGGCGGCGGCCCGGTGCCAGCGCTCGTTGAGCAGCTCAAGCTGCTGCTGCACGTCGGCCGCCAGCTCCACCTGCGTCTGTTACTGCGGTACTAACCTGGCGAGCAGCGCCTGCAGCGCGGCGGCGGCGCGGTGCCAGCGCTCGTTGAGCAGCTCGAGCTGATGCTGCACGTCGGCCGCCAGCTCCACCTGACTCTGTTACTGCGGTACTAACCTGGCGAGCAGCGCCTGCAGCGCGGCGGCGGCGCGGTGCCAGCGCTCGTTGAGCAGCTCGAGCTCCTGCTGCACGTTGGCCGCCAGCTCCACCTGCGTCTGTTACTGCGGTACTAACCTGGCGAGCAGCGCCTGCAGCGCGGCGGCGGCGCGGTGCCAACGCTCGTTGAGCAGCTCGAGCTGCTGCTGCACGTCGGCCGCCAGCTCCACCTGCGTCTGTTACTGCGGTACTAACCTGGCGAGCAGCGCCTGCAGCGCGGCGGCGGCGCGGTGCCAGCGCTCGTTGAGCAGCTCGAGCTGCTGCTGCACCTCGGCCGCCAGCGGCGCGCCGCAGGCCGCCACGACGCCGCGCCCGGCGCCGCGCGCGCCCTCCACCTGCTTCTGGCGCACCGACATCTGCACACACGAACTCGTGTTCGTTAACGAACACCATCAGTCGGTGCCGGTCATCTCCTAACTGCTACTACTCAAATTACAGTTATAATTTTGCGCGACCGTTGTGTTTAAACAATATAAATATTACATTCTCCTCACATTTCATTGCAAGAACTTTGTAAAAAAACATCTTAAAAAAGTGTCCTTGGAGTTTTTTGCCAGTTCTTCATAGAGTCTACATATTGGAATGGGAACTAGCTTCACGACTAACATATTCTGACTGACTCCTACTCGTGACGATTCAAAAATATGTATATTTAATTAGTTTAATTGAAATATGATTTTGATTGGACGCCTCAAACCCCTTATTCAATGATCACCGCCTACTTGAGAAAAACCCCAACGTTTATTATTATCCACTGTTAAGTGCAAATCCCCATTTTATTTTTCATTGGTGTTAAATATAAATTAGAGTGTCGCTACGTATGTATATAGGCGGACTGATGGTCGCTGGAGCCGACACGTGCTAGAGTGGAGACCGCGATTAGGCAAACGTAGTGTAGGGCGCCCTGCGGCACGATGGACCGACGACCTAAAGAAGGTGGCTGGCAGCGGATGGATGCGGATTGCCCAAGACCGGGATGGTTGGCGCTCCTTGGGGGAGGCCTTTGTCCAGCAGTGGACGGCGACAGGCTGATGTTGATGATGATACGTATGTAGTCGTTTCACTTTATTTAGATACAAATAAAAAATTATTTTGTTATTTGCTAGTTATCCTGTCCCGACGAAGGATTTTATTTTTTGATTCTTTATTTGTTACGTTATTCTCTGGTGCCATCAGTCAGATTTGAATAATTAAAATTCAGTCAGTTCGAACCTGTTTCTCCAAATCCCGAACTTTCTGCTTGAGGTCCTTCAAGGGCAAGGCGGGGTCCGCGGCGGCCGCCAGCGCGCGCTCGGCGCCGTCCAGCCACTCGCCGCACGCCTCCAGCAGCGAGTACAGGTTCGCCCACACAGCCTGGCACTTGCTCCATCTACGACACAAATATACTATAAACTATTTATATTGTTCGAGTTACATATAGATAAATGAAATTATATTATTTTTTTTTTCAAATTGAACGAGGACGTCTTTGTATACTTCGGGATATTTTAAATATCGTTAGCGTAACATCTATAAGTAATTGAAATTGTCAATTGTCACTACACGCCACATGGATGAGATGTCACTGTCGAGTCGGCTGCGGCTCGCAGTATGTCCCCTTCAACTAACCCTACAGTACCTGGCATGGCCAGGCCAGGCTCACTCCGCTCTATAGGTATGAAGCTACAGGTACCTAGCAGAGCCGATGAGTAGTGCGAAATTCAATGGGCTGCCACGCGCCGGTCATGTAGCATGTTAGTTCGATACTCAGTCACACGCTACGTCGCTTTGTCCGTACGTCGCTAACGAATTACGATAATTATATTACCTATTACATCGACCAGGTGGACTGATTTCCACGGGACTTTACTGGCAGATAGCTGGTGTTATAAAGAGTAACTTAGTCAAGTTTAGCTTTGATAAGTATATTTATTTATAAAGACCACAACAACTGATACACATCTTCTGTTATTGAAGTGTCTGTTTGTAATGTCATAATGACAGTTTTAGGTAGATTTCGAAGAAAGTCTACCTATTAGTTTTGTACCGGTTGTCGAGTTCCAAAAATTTCTTCACAGGAGGTCTAGTTATGATCCCTACACCCCAAAACATATATATATCATCGTGGCCTCTGACATCTTAACAGATGTTTTTAAACAGCGTCTATGCCTTTTTGCTCGTTTCTCGGCTAAGACTTTAAACCAGACACTGTCATGAGTGAAACATCCTTCCAATAAAGTTTTCTTCCACAAGCAAGGACCTCCCATGAATTGCATTTGATATTAAACGCAACCTTGCGCAGTCTTTGAAGCGCAGTATGGGCCGCCCAACATTACGCTTTGCATATGCCACTTGACTCAACAAAGTCTGTCTGGGCAAACGAGCGCTGCTCATTTGGTGCACATGCCCCAGCTACCGTAAGCGTCTCTGTTTGAGGAGAGCGGTGATACTGGGCAGCTGTGCAATCTCCAGCACTCTTTTTTTCTTTGTTACATCTTTTCAGCGTTTGTTACCCTGTCCTTCCATGTTATGTTAAGAATGCTCCGAAGAAAGCGCATATGAGTTTTCGCTACAAACGCTGCGTCGTCGGCATAAAGCAGGCTGTCAATGAATAAGTCCTCGCGCTTACGCTCGACAGTAGACGCTATTAGGTGCGTTAGCTCCCTGTCGGAGTCGGCAGTCCGATCGGGGGGGGGGGGGTGGCGTTGGCAGTTAGCCTTGATATCGTCAACGCTTTCGGCACCCTCCCCTGGCGGACAATTAGGGCGGGTGTGTTGCGGGGTTCCTCAGGGCTCCGTGTTGGGCCCACTGTTATGGAACCTCGCATACGACGCTGTCCTTCGCACTAGTCTGCCCTCTGGCCTAAGTGTCGTCTGCTATGCGGACGATACCCTAATACTGGCTAGAGGGTCACGCTTCGAGGAGGTGCTTAGGCTCGCCGAGCAAGGGGTGGCTTGTGTTATGGAAAAGATTCATGAGCTGGGCCTGAGGGTAGCGTTTCAGAAAACTGAGGCGATATGGTTCCATGGCCTACGTAAGCGCCAGGAACCACCCAGCTCATGCCTCAGGGTGGATGACACTGAAGTCCAGGTGGGCAAGTACATGAAGTACCTAGGCCTCATCCTGGACAGTCGGTGGAGCTTCGAAGAGCATTTCGGGCGACTAGACCCTAGCAGGAGCGTTACATCGTCTGCTGCCCAATCTCGGGGGACCACGGGAAGAAGTTTGCTGCCTCTACATGGGCGTCGTGCGATCCATGGTCCTCTATGGGGCGCCCGTCTGGTCAAAGGACCTGGCGGGCTCCTCCCGCTGTAAGGCTCAACTCGGGAGTCTGCAGTGGCTCATGGCCATAAGGGTCGCACGGGGCTACCGCACGATCTCGTACGAGGCAGCGTTGGTCCTGGTGCGGTCTCTACCCTTCGACATTCTGGCCGACATGGACACGATGGTCTACGACCAAATTCGTTTTGTCAATCATAGTGACGAAGGGGCAGCGCCGGATAACGAGCCCGGAATGCTACGGCGGAACGCACACACGCAAGCCCTACAGGCTTGGCGGGCACGGCTTGAAACCCAGGGCTGTGCCAGCCAACGCGCTGTTGGAGCCGTTCTGCAGAACTTCGAAGCTTGGATAGAGAAGACCGACTGTGTCACCTACCGATTAACTCAGGTGCTCACCGGGCACGGTTGCTTCGGTGAGTACCTGAACAGGATCGGACGTGAGGCTACGGCACAATGCCACCACTGCGGATCCGACCGGGACTCCGCCCAGCACACGCTGGAGGACTGCCCTGCGTGGGAGTCCGAGCGTCGAGTCCTGGTCGGACAAATCGGCCGAAACCTTTCACCGCCAGCATTGCCGCAATCAATACTAGGGTTGGAGTAGTGAGGGTTGGGAAGCCGCGGTCTCCTTCTGTGAGGACGTTATGCTCCAGAAGGAGTCCGCAGAGCGGGATCGGGAAAGGACCGATCCCGCTCGAAGAAGGCGGCGAAAGGGACGCGGTAGAGGCCGCTAGCTCCCCAATCGTCGCCTAATGGTCGTTTGTGGCCACATCTGGGGAAGATGTGGCCGCTGTAGGCGAACCAAGACCGGTGACACCCCGGTGTGGCCGGGGGATGTCGTCCAAGGCGGGTCGGTTTTCCGCATCTTACTGTGTGAAGCGGTGAGAGGCGTGACATCGACCTGTCACGGGGGTGACTCTGGTCACCCCGGGATGTACCTCAGATACTGTAATGTACTGGCAGATAGCTGGTGTTATAAGGAGTAACTTAGGATACTTTTATATTAAAAAGGGTTCCGCCATTTGATTCTCATATGCCTACCTAGCTAAATACCTAAAATAAATAGTTTCATTTCAGGGTACACTAACGTATGCCAAATGCCTATCTTCTTATATTAAGATCGGTAAAAAGACATTCATGTATCGATGGCAATGAAAAAGCCGATGAACTCGCCAGAGCCGGTGAAGACAACCGACAGCATGGCCCAGAACCATTCTGCGGCATCAGCAAACAGCGAGCATATTCAATCATAAACGCCCAATATAGGTACATCATTGGCTCAACTGTACGGTACCTTATCTAGCCACACGAGCGTCACTGGATCTTTTCCAGGTGGTGCACAAGTACGGCACACCAGTTTGTGAGTTTAGAGGACAGGAATCAAGAAATAGTACGCTGGACGTTCAGTGCCATCTTCTGTTCGTCGACCCCATAAGGGGGGTGAAGTTATAGTAGAAGCCAGCCCCGTTGGGGGAGAATTCGGCTGGGGACAAAATAAAGATTTGTAGGGAGTCAAGCAAAGCGCCCGGGTAGAAAGCTTTAAGCAGGCCGCAACGGGCGCTCTCCCGAGATTCAGTCCGTATGCCGAAAGGCGGGAAGGACCATGGGTGGTTGGAGGGTTATGTACGGTACTTGGTATGCCTGTCGGCTGCGGCTCGCGCATGACGCCCCCCTCAACTGTACGGTACCTGGTATGCCTGTCAGCTGCGGCGCGCGCATTATACCCCCCTCAACTGTACGGTACCTGGCATACCTATCGGCTGCGGCGCGCGCATTATGCCCCTCTCAACTGTACGGTACCCGGCATGCCTGTCGGCTGCGGCTCGCTGCAGCGCGGCCCACTCGTCGCGCAGCTAGTCGCGCACGCGGCGCGCCTGCGGCGGCAGCGGCCGGCCCTGGTCGCGCTCCACGGCGTCGAGCGCGGCGCGCGCATTATGCCCCCTCAACTGAACGGTACCTGGCATGCCTGTCGGCTGCGGCTCGCTGCAGCGCGGCCCACTCGTCGCGCAGCTTGTCGCGCACGCGGCGCGCCTGCGGCGGCAGCGGCCGGCCCTGGTCGCACTCCACGGCGTCGAGCGCGGCGCGCGCGGCGTCCATGCCGGCGCGCACGGCGGCGAGCGCGTCCTCCTGCAGCGGGAAGTCGTCGTAGTCGCGTCCGCCCAGTGGCGACGCGCGCAGTTGCGCGGCGAGCGCGGCGACGCTCTCGCGCGCTCTGTTGGCGCGCGTCACGTACTCGCCGCACGCGCTCTCCGCCTCCTGCGCACGTACGACACGTTTACCCGATTGCAAAAATAAGTTATACCTACAAACATCTACATATATAGTTATTACACAAATAAATTAAATGCATTCTCTAAATTAGAATATACACCGTAATATTAGTACACCGAAACAATTGTTCGAAAACGAGTCTGCCGGGTTCGGTTCACTATTGAACTGGATATTTATCACAACTTTTGTATTCACAGGAATAAACAAGTCTTTAAGTCTGCTAAAAATCTTCGATCTGCGGCGTGTCACTCAGGCGGCTTCAACCTTGTGTATGAACTGCCGCGCTGTATCTAAGATGGACAGTGAATGGATCATGAACAGGCAACAGCTTACAGTTCATGATTGCTAAACTCTGTATTCGTATATTCGTACTGACGACTTACTTTCTCGCGAGCACGTAAACAATAATACAAATTATGATGAACATCGGGTCGCGGTTGCGCACGAGTGGTGCCAGCGCGTCTCGCCTTTGTGGCCCTACAATTCTCTATTTTAAAATGATTCGCGCCTTAGTTACCTAATGTGTAAAACATTGAATGAAGTCGGTCGTAGCGAAACATAGTGACCGTATTGTGAGTAATGAGTGCCCATTATTTTATTATTATTGTTTTCAGTGCCTAGTGCTACCTCGACCATTTCTGGTCTTTTGTAGCGCACTTTTGGTTTACAGTTCACTGCTCAGACTTATGGCTTCGAGAAACCTCCAGATCCTATCAGCAGTGATTGTTTGTATTTCCTGCGGTTGCATGATGTGCAACCCTAGGTAAATACTTCGGTGCCGCATTAGTGGGCCACAAGAGCATAAAATATAATATATAAAATTGTTCTGTCTCTTAACAGAATCTGCAAATTGTGTTCTCACCTAATTTTAGGTTGAACATATGTTTGTTCAGTTTGCAGTGTCCGGTGAGGACTCTTGTTACTGCACAGGTTTTGTATCTTCTATGAGTGCCCATAGCACGAGTTCTTATTTATTGTTCGCAAACGACAGGAATAGTGAAATTTATAAAATAATTGTATTTTACGAAACTAATACTTTGAATAGATTACATTATTGATATATAGAGAGATAGAGTATAAAATTTTCTTTTCCGAAACCGATTAAAAATCACGGTGTATCTCTAACATGACAAATCAAAATAATTGAATGAAACGATTCTGATCTTGAAATAAGTTTTTCAATGCGATGATGGTCTGTATGAAGGCGTACTAACTTGTTCATTAAGTTTGGCGGCGGCGGCGGCGGCGGCCCAGGCGCCGAGCGCGGCGGCCACGCGGCGCTCGCGCACGCCCACGTGCTGCGCGCGCAGCTCGCGGCACAGCTGCTGGATACGCTCCGCTACACCTTCGCGTTCCGCATACTCGCTGCGGACGCGCTCCTAAACACGTATATCGTAACACTCAATTATAGTCACTATAAAGAATATTATTGTTTTTTAAACCGTAACCTTTGAAAGCTTAAGGCTGCATTTGGGGAGTCTACTCCTGCGTTAACGAGAGTCACTAATCGGTTTCGAGAATTTAAATGTGATCGAGAGAACCTAAACGGTGACCCGATACCCCGGCCGACCTGCGACTGCAGTGACTCATGGAATTGTCATCAGGGTAGAGTGGCTATTGCGGGAGAACAGACACATTACACATCGAGAGATTCGAGCTTAACTAAAAATTCGATCACAGGCAGTTTCCACCATCCTGCATGAATACCTTAAAGTTAAGAAGCTTGCTTCGCGATGAATACCTCATTCTCTCACCGAAGAGCACAAATCCCGCCGTGTTGATTGGTGCAAATTTATGCTAGAAATTCGAAGGAGGAATTTTGCAAAATGTATCCTATATCCTTACAACTGACGAAACTTGGATCTACAGCTACGATCCTCTCACGAAGCAACAATCCACGCAATGGGTGTTTGAAGAAGACGAGTTGTCCACAAAAGCTGTTCGCGGTCGGAACGTTAGTAAAAAAATTATAGCGGTTTTTTTCGACGCAGTGGACCAGTAGCAGTTATTGCGCTAGAAAGCCATAGAACATACCTGTTCTACGGTTAATGGCTAGTTAAAGGTATTGCGAAGTTTGTCTGCCTCAAGATTTCGGGGAGTTGAATAGCGAACTAAACTACTACTAAACTAAAAATTACAAAATAAAACATAGAAACTGCCTCTAAGGACCAAACTGTATATGCCTCAGTTATATGATAAACAATACCGATAGCCTACAATCTCGGTTAGATTGACCTGGGGTAATTCAGGCTTCATCTTAAAATTTGTGGTAATAAATTGATTGATGAGTAGTAGAAAAGGTAGTTTTATATTATTATAAAGTTCTTTTATTAGAACACACTTACAGGATCATTGTCCATGTTATTGTGTAGCGAGTCGCACCATGCCTGCAGCTCGTCCACGAGCCGCGTCAGCTCTTTCACGTTGTCCTCGGCGCTCAGCGCTAAGTTGCGCTTCAGCTCGATCTCTGACATCACCATAGACCACTTGTTGCGTAACTTGTCCTGCAACACACACACGATCTGTTCTATTACGCATTTACACGGTCAAAACGTCATCTAGACAGTCTAATCCAAATTCTTTGAATTTATGTTCTGTTATTTTTAAAACAATTTGTATAACACCTATTATGTGTGAGACGGAACAAAACGTAATTTACAGTCGTCGTCGTCACCTGAAAGTGTGTCTGTATGTAGTCAGCGAGTAGGGGGTCGTCCTTGTGTTTAGCGTAAACGAGCGAATCCCCGCGGGAGATGAGCGCCGCAGCGTCCGGCGCCAGCTGGCCGAGCTGGTTCTTCAAAATCTGTTTACATAAACATCGTTTCACTGCATATCCCACTAATATTATATATGTGAAAGTTTGGATAGATGGATGGATGGATGTTTGTTACTCTTTCACGCCAAAACTACTTAACCGATTGCGATGAAACTTGGTATGTAGATAGCTCTGGAGACCTGGATTAACATATAGGCTAGTTTTTACCCCGATATTCCTAAGGGATCGCGACTTACGCGGGTGAAACCACGGGGCGCTGCTAGTAGTCAACAAACGACGGACGTACCTCGAGCCTCTTGGCCGGGTCCCGCTCGGAGGCGACGCCGCCGAGCGTGAGCAGCGCCACGTCCAGGCGCCGCGCCAGCGCCGCGGCGCGCGCCTCAAACTGCGCCAGCTCGGCGTCGCGGGGGGCGGCGGCAGGTTGGCCTTCCTGCTGGTCGAGTATTATAGTTTACATCATGTGTTACGCGAAAGTTCATCGCCTAGCCTAAACCTCAACTTTGAATAATACTCTAAAGTATCTAACTCCTTAATTAAAATAGAAAAAAATCACCTCCTTCCTTCCTTCTAAAGGATAATACCTGAAATTAGAATAAGGTGAGTATTTTATTATTACTATAATCTTACCTTAGCGATGTGCTCGTCGGTCCTTTGATACTTTTCATTCTGTACACTCTTCAACCGTTCCTTGCTTATGGGTATGTGTGACTTGGTTCCCAGCAGTGGGCTCTTCGGTTCTCTGCCAGGCGAAGGACTCGCCGGCTTGTCTGTCTTACCGGACAACTTGGGTGACATAGCCACTACTTGGACCTGTTTCTTGCCAGCTTGATCTACTGCTTTGATTGGAGTTGAGGTAGATAAGGGCTGCCTATCGTCGAATTCGCTACATGATGCTGACCGTAACTGAAAAGTATGTTTAAAATATATCATCGCGTATTTTAAATGTCGTTGCATAAAGTGCATTACGAATAATCGTCACCCTTAAATGTCTCCTCACCTAAACTTGTTTATACAAACACAAATGAAACTTGATAATTAAGGTGATCCTTCACTAGAGAGAGCCACACAAATTGAATCCTAGATGAAAAACATATGTTACCATTTTCCTATTTATAACAACGAACCTCACCCTCATACCCTTGACTACAATGTACTGATAATTCCTGACATCTGAAATCATTTATAACATATAATTACACTAATAAACGAATAGACATACACAAATACAGATATTTTACCTGAGGCTTGTCTTCCACTTCAGAATAAATAACTTCCTCCTCTTCTACACTGTGGCTGTATTTTCTTCTTATTCTCTCGGGGGTAGACCCACAGATACTAATACCTAATTTTTTTAAAGCCTTGTCAGCATCGTCTGCCTGGCGCTTGTCAAAGGTTTCTTCCGTTGCGGAAGATTCAGGTAATGCAGCCTGGTCTTTTGGCACCTCATCAAGTATGAGGTATTCGTTAACCTCGTCTCTTCTAAGGCTACGATGAGCCTCCTTCTGGCGAACTGCTAAGTCGAATAGTAAAGGACATTCGGCGGCCTCGTTTTCGTCTAACGTCGTAGATGGCGGAGTCTTTAAGCCGCCGCTCTCTTCTTGCTTTTCCGTTGAGGGTATCAGGTCTGGGACATCCATGGCAACCCGTATTGTCATAGGCTTCTCCCCTTCGCTACTGCTTTTACGCTTCAGTATACCAAGAGTAGGCCTCATTCTGTGTTCAAGAGTTTTAACTTCCACTACGAAGGTCTTAGGTTCGGTGCCAAGATCGACGGTGGGTCGTCTCTCATACGAATCAGGATGACCTTCTTCATCGGATTCCGTCAGTGACTCGTTCTCCGTATCGTCGATGATTTCGACTGTCTCAACGTTCTGCGGTATGAATTCGACGAGAGTATCGATAGTTTCGAACGGATATATCTCCATGGGTTCAATGGGGCTCACGGTAGATTTAACTATTTCATGTTCCTTCACCTCGACCATGTGGCAAGGGTCTGTTTTTGGTTTTTGATTTTCCTGTGGTTGCTTTGGCTGTATTTTGTTTTTGGATATCTGTGTAAAAAGATCGCTGTCTTTCAGAAGGTTGAAAGTGCTGCTATCTTTTCTCGGTGTATCCGGTGTAGTCGGCACAGAGCTAACGCGGGACGTAGAAGGTTCGATGGAATCGGTAGACATCGCACTACTAACACTACCCGACATAGGGCTCTCAGACACTCTTCTTGACCTTTCCAAAGAAGACGCCCTACTCCTATTGCCACCGTCTTTAATCTCTTTTCGTATAGGTACAGGGCTTTTCAAAGCTAGAGGTATTTTGGATTTTTTGAACTCGGTTTTTTCGGTCTCTGGTGTATTAACTGGGCTCTCTAGGCGTCTTTTGATAGTGTCAGTAACATTCTCGTATTCGACAACGACCGCGTTTTCGCTCAGTGTGGCGGCCTGTAAGCACAAACCGTCGATCACTTTAGTCGTTACCGTTATTGTTAAACCACACTGTTATTTACATTGTTAGTCAAAACTTTAAGTTTCCTCTCGAACCTTCGCCAGTGACGGTGAATGATCCCAAGCGCCGCTGTGATGGAGGTGATATAAGCATGATTCCCCGAAAATGTGAGTCCGTTAAAAGCTTGAAGTGGCACCAATGTGTACAATGGTATGCCGTGACACAAAGCATCGTTCACACAACACATTACACCAACACCATTCGCTTATGTACAAAATGTATCGTGATCCGGACTTTACTTTTACACTTACTATACAAAAGTTTTCAGGAAGTAGGAGCACACGACAAACAACAGTACGTTTAGTTTGTTATTGGACATGTTTGTTCAAAGTTCACGATCAACTATCAACACCAACATTATACAAAGTATCACTTACCGTGCCCTAAAGCGTCTACGTGCAATATGTTCAGTGTTCCGTCTAACGGTAAAGCGTAACAAGTGGCTGCGGCCAGAGCCACTGCGCGGTGAGGCCGCTACCAAGAGCCAAGTGAGACATCGCGTACATATTCAAACTGCACTTGATAAGGGAGTACCAATGTTCCATCATACATCAATACTTCTTTAACAATTGCATATTTTGTGAAGAAATATGATGAATTAATTAATGAAAGATTCTCAGACTCAATATAGCAGCAACGTGGTCCCCTCATATTAAACAACGGTCCATTGATACACAATAGGAAAGAAGTTATTTATTTGATAGGAATATTTTAACAGACACAACAATACAGGTGGGATCAAGTTTAAAAAACATGGATTTATGTCACGAATTTGTGTGTGGAAGTGTCTTCTTTTTATTTTCTCACTTAATGCATATATTTCCTGGTGTATTTCAATGTGCCTATTACAAAATTAACTGCCCAAATATAAACAAACATACTTACCGTAATCTTCTCGATAATTTTCTCCCAGAGTTTGCCGAGTGTCTTGTTATCCAGCGCTTCGACGTCTTGAGCTTTAGCGCGCACTTCAGTGTTTAGCACCTTGAGTTTAGCGGGGGACATTGTGGACGGACTGTCGAGTTCCTGTTCAATATCGGTCAAATACTTTTGTAGAACATCGATATCGTTGCCACGTTTCACTAGTCCGTGTTTCTTCAAGTGCGTCCAACGGGAGTTGATGGTGTCGATCTGTTCCTTTAACTTCTCCAAGTAAACTGGGTCGCAGCTCTTAGCAAACTCTACGTAGTTACCGTTAAGTTTGTCTTTAATAGCTTCCATACGGGACATCTCTAGTTCCAAGGTTTGTTTGCCAATGTTGGTGCCGAGCCCGTCCAACCACGTCGTGAGGGACTGCAAGTCGTTTTGTATTTCACGGGCTGTCAACAGAGCATACTCTAGCTTAGTCTTGGACTCGGTGATCTGCGCTCCTAACTTGTTATACAATTCTTTCAACATGTCAATCTTTTTAGAGAACTCTTGAGGTTCAGGGACGGCTTTCTCTTCAACCATTTTGCGTCCAGTCTTTATGATAGACTCCACTTCGGATTTGATCTCGCTGAGTGTACGGTAAAATCTCTGCAAAGAGAAACGTCATTGTAACTTACTGAATTATTGTAATAAAGAGTCAACAATAATTAGAAACATTTTATTTAGCACCCGAAGTCAATATTCAACTTGTGATACGTTCAAATTGTTTGAATTAATTTCAGGTATTTAAGTAGTTTCGCGTGAGCAATGTTTACTTACGATCCATTTGTACAAGGCGACGCTCAAAATAACAACAAGATAGAAAGAGTCCCAGTTCATGTCGAGGGCGAGCTCGTCGAACAGTGAGGAGAGTCAGCGGCGCGGGCGGCTACTGAGCCTCGCGCCACTCGTGTATAATAGACATACGCACTCGCCGATATACAACGATCATGCCATAGATATATGTTGAAAATGGACAATTTCGATTGAAAAATATCGTTTATAGATAATAGTTAATAGTAGTAGTTTAAATAATTTTATAATTTACGTTTTAGGGGGTATAAAATTATAAAGACATGCAAATGTGTTTGTTTGTATATTGTTTGTTACGCTGTCACGTCTTAGCTACTCAACCGATCATCATATAAATGTTGCATACATATAGTCACGAGTACCTACAGAAAGGGACACTGGGCACCTTTCATTAAGAAAAAACGATTCTTCTCGAGGGATAGACTACACCAGCGTGCGCCGAGCGCAGCCAACAGCCGTGTTACCTATAACATATGTTGGAAATTAATCATTTATATAAAAGAGCGACCGAGATTCGATTCGATATTTTTTCAGGAACACATATTAGTAAGTACATGGTTTAAGTTAAAAAGCAAAACCTTAACTAAATACAACATTTATGCAAATAGATACAGTTATTTCCCAGATTTAAAATAATTATATATAGATAGATGTTAAAAACAAAATACTGTTTCAAATAATAGCGAATTTCATAATTTTCGATTTAGGGCATCAAATTAATCATTTCCTGAGTCTAAACCTGAATCTATTATAAATAGGGCAGCAAAAGCAGAGGCCAATAAATTTACCCTATATGTAGATTAAGTACTCATGACATGTGTAAGTAAGGAAGTATCATTAACGAGTAATTAAAGATGTCTAACGGGACGGGCTATATCCTTAGCAAATTTAACTACTAGGCATTTTGGTAAAACCCTCTCAAAAGTACACCGATCGAAGTGCCAGTTCTGCGAGCACACATCGTTTCGTAGTGCGGTGTAATCACAACTAGAATGACAGAATCCTTTCAATGTCAGCGCTGAGAGGGCTCGCCGCACGCGACAATGTTCACCTAACCGCTAGCTAATCGTATTGTATAGCCGTACAGTTTGCTATTCCAATCAAACACCACGCCCTGACATGTTCATTTTCTAGCCGTACTTTTCCATAACGTTACTACTTACTAGGAGACATTTCTATGAACGCTCGAAAACATTTTAAAACATCTTATATGGACGACCGAAATGTATTAAAAATAAGTGACGTAGTCTAGCGAAAGCATGATGTTAAAAATGGTTAGCTATTCAAATAATTTTAACGTGTCATATTAAATAGAGGACATTTGAAGAAGTTTGTGTAGGAATATACAAGAAAGGAACAAATAAAAAAGTGGTAACGCCGTCAATAATATCGATAATAGAGGATCAACACCAAACTATCCCAGTTACTAAAGAACAGCCTGGGTGTAGCGCTATTTTGTGACTTTTATATGAAATAAAAATTAACATAAAATTTTGATATAAATTGTTAAATTAGCGCACTCTTCATTTTATGTCTCCGACAACACACAAGTTCACTAAATTATAATAAATATAACACGCATTTGAGTTTTACGCCTCACCAAACACAAAAGAAATGGAATTACTAACACAAAATGAAACATGACAATTCATTCACGATGTTTGTGACAAATAGTTGCGATTTGTTTACAAACTATTGTGGCATCAACAAAGCGTGCGCAACACTCTGATCTGTTGTGATCACAGCATGCCATTGCAACTGTGCACACTGCAGCCTGTGCAGTGCTTGCTTAATATGTCACTTGATATGTTACTTGAGCTAGTAGGTGATATTAAGATATAAATCGAACGCGTTTTACGTCACAACTTACTTCACATTTACTTTTACTAGGTGTGTAATATGATTCGTAAGAAAGAGCCTTTAAAGAAATCAATCTGAATCTCAGGGTCCCGGGACACGAGATAGCCCACGACCAAAGTTCCGGGACATCCCGTGACTTTAAACATCTCAGAATATGTATAACTAAAATCAAGTTAATTGTTGAATGGATGTGTCAAGAAAAAATATTTTTTCATTTATCATTGATCATTCTGCTATGCTTAATGCTAGCTCAACATAAAATAGTTGCGATGCAAATCAAATCCTAACATTTATAATGTTAGGATTTGATTTTATGATTATAGTTAAAACAATACGTATGTTTAATTCTTATAATAAACATGTCATTGTATTACAATAAAAACTTTCGTGAGTGGTATTCATATTTATTAAAAACTATACGGTTTTACTCACGTTTGTATTTCGGAGATGCCCGACTAGTTTCGGACCCGACGGACACTGAGTGTGACGCCTGACACCGTCGCGGCAGGACGCTTCACTCCTTGAGAAAGGGCCCCCGTCGTATAGTTTTTAATAAAAATGTCATTGTATATTATAAAATATGGCGGCGAAATCATTAACGAGTATTGTAGCGGTATTTGTTAAGCTGATTGATGGAGTTTTCAATTACAGAGTAAGGGAAGTTAACCAATTTTAGTATGCACTAGCTGGGCTGCTCGCGTCAATTACATTTCTGTTTTGCGCGGAACCCTAAATCTTTTCTTTAAAAATAGTCTAAGTGTTAAAATAGCTATCTGCTAGTGAAATCCTGAAAATCAATTTCACCAAGAAAGACAAACAAAAACGTAAAAATTAGATTTATTCATATGCGTTTAATAAAAATCTGTTATTTTGAAATTAAAAACACTTTATTATTGATGACATTTGAAAATAAAAAAATTCAATAGAATTACATTAATTGTGTCTCGTCCCGAAAGCGTTAGTCGCGGCCCCAGAGAAATGAGAGTGGTGGTCGATGCCATCAAGCCTAAATTTGGCTTAAAGTTAAGAAAAAAATACGTCCTGAAGTCCTGAAGTCTCTAGATAATCCTGAAGTCTCTAGAAAAACTGATTAACTAACTGGTTATTTTTTTTTTTGGTTCTCGAAAGTTATTCCAAAAAGTATTTATTGGTTTTACAGAAAAATGTTTCGAGTAAAAGTTGTTCAGGAGACAATTTTACATAGGGATTAATGATTTAAAAAAATTAAATATTGTTTATTTTTGGCCCTGTAGCCTGGAATTGGAAAAACGGAAAAGTGAATGAAAAAGTATCTTAAAGACGTTGGAATTTAATGAAAATCGGATATTTTGTAGATATTGTTGAATCAATAAAAAACCGACCAAGTGCGAGTCGGACTCGCGCATAAAGGGTTCTGTACCATTATCTATACAAATTTATTTTATTTTAATGTAATTATTTATTATTGAAGTGAATAGTCTACCTGTTGCCATTATTAATATCAAGCAAAAAACGACAAAAATGTCACGTTTGTTGTATGGAGCTCCCCTTAAATCTTTATTTTATTCTATTTTTTAGTGTTTGTTGTTATAGCGGCAACAGAAATACATCATATGTGAAAATTTCAACTATCTAACGATCACGGTTCATGAGATACAGCCTGGTGACATACGGACAGACAGACGGACGGACAGTTGAGGCTTAGTAATAGGGTCCCGTTTTACCCTTTGGGTACAGAACCCTAAAAATTTAATAAGCAATAACTTGTGTCGCAGCAGTCAGATCCGAACAGTTTTTTTGCAATCTGTAGGTACTAATAAGCTGTTTAATCAGTTGAAAATTGAAAAAAATATATTCATAAACTAAATTGTTATTCTAATGTCATTTGAAATTAATTGCATGTATTTCCGCTTATTTTTTCATGTATTTACACAAAAAAATGTTCTACGACCAATAGTAGCGAAGATAGGTTTTTTTTTCAATTACGCATAGCGATCGCTGTGTTGTGTATTTCGACTGCGGACCGGGATAGTCCTTTTCTTCTATATCTATGTTACAATGAGATCTTTTCTGAAAGTTACATTAGTTGCATTATTAATTAAGGGACCAATAAATCACCCACGACGTAAACAAGACCATTAGTTTCTTTGATGTTTCTTGTATTTATTGGTATATAGGGAGAAAATAAATACGAGTTCAAGAGTTGACAGCACTGGTGCATTCGACTTTAAGTTTAGTAGTAATCAACTTTGTTTTAAATCTACAACGAAAACATTGCATCCTTTGATAAAAATGAAATATATTCGAATTTAGCTAAATGTATCGCGTAATATGTACTATAAATATTTTGTTATTATGGTGTCCGCAATTACACAACATCTATTATATTGTGTATAGGTCGGCCATCAAGGACGTCGAGTAGAACCGCGCCGCCAGTGCGTGACGCACCGCACCAATCTCTTACAAACTGACTTTAATTATATCGCCATTCATTCTCTTTTGTATTATTAATTAGGATAGGGATTAATATAGGTTGCTTTTTTATACTATATTCACTAATGTAAAAGTGGAATTTATTGAAATCTCATGATGGTCTTGTCATTTGATTAAGTGTCAGAAGGGGCCATCTATAACTTTATATGACTAATATGGTTGGGGTGGACGATGGCTGGTGCGTTATGCTCGAAAACGAGTGCCGTTGGCCGGGGCTGGTCATCTCAGAACTGCTATTACTTGATTATGGGCATTTTTCAGAAAAAACGCACCATTGTAGATTTGACATGTCCTGTGACTTTGATAGTTATTTATTCAGAGAATATTTTTTTCCCGAGTTTTAAACTTTTTTTCCTTATAAATTAGCTATTATCCTAATAACTGTATTATTTAAAACTTGTGGAAATAGCTTAATATATTAAATATTGCTAAAACAAGGCAACATGGTATCCGATTTTGTCGTGTCTCACGTCCTCCTTACTAAGTTTGGAGGTAAATATTATAGATCCCTCGTTTTTTGTATTTTTAAGACCTGTAACAATAATCCTTATGAAACAAATAGTGTATTTGAATTCTCGTAACATTTTCTTTTATTGACAATCGCCATTTTATTTTAGTAGCTTAGTTTGAAAGATATCAATGTAAAAAGTGTTCACATCACGTGGTGCTCAAAGTTTTGTTCCACCTACACGACAATTTTATTCAAGGTAATTATTACTGTTTTAACTTTCTGTTTATAAAGTTGAACTACATTAACCTATCTTTTATAGATTACCGTTTAATACTTGGCGTATTTACATCAATGTATTTACTGTTACAGTTTAAAATTAAATTAACGAAATACGTCACATTCAGTACGTCACGTGTTGTACCTACTAGTGGAATGGGAAAGGGACGTAATAGAATTCTAATTTTATTTTATTCTATTTATTTTATTTTATTCTAAGGCATAGGTTACATGAAATTAATATTTTTGATTTAATTAAAGTTGTATATTAAAAAAAATCTTGGTGGTGAGCAATGATAGTAATATTTGAAAATCTATTTAGATAGTGTATTACCATAGTTGATTTAAAATAAAGAGTACTAATCGGCAGTACTTTGTAGACCATACCTAATATCCTAAACGTGATTTTAAATTCCCTTACGTGAAATTTCCTAATAAATCTGTGATTAAGAATATGTAATTAGGAGTAAATATCGTACATAATAAAGACCGTTTTGTAAAATAAATATAAAGTTAAAACTGATTTTGAATTTACTATATTTACATTTATTGTATGTTTCTTTCGTGCCATAGAAATTGTATTATTTTGAAGGGTAAAGTACCAAAATGTAGCATATGGATAGTAATTATATAATAGCACTTACATGTCTGAGGGTAATGCTAGTGTTTATATTTTATTAAGAAGTCTATTTGTTTATATTGATATAACAAAGGTAATTTTCGAAATATATGGTTTTTTTAATTAAAAAAAGACTCTGTATACTTCGTTGTGTATTGGAATTCTCTAGTGGAAATATAGGTTTAAATCAGTTTTTTTCGGAATTTCGAATAAATTTTTTCGAATAAATTTGATATAAATATACATACGTTTATTAAAATTTATGTTAATTATCAAACGCATTTAATCACATTGAAATGAAAACTTTTTTTTTGAAGTGGAATTTCCATTACGTGACGTGCAAATTTTCTGAAAAACGCCCTTATATTTATAGAACAATACGTTACATTGTCCTCACATTTCATTTGCGATTATAAGCAACGTAACTAGAGACTTGTAACTAACATGTTGAAAAAAGTGTCGTTGGAGTTTCTTGCCTGTTTTTCTCCACAGGATGTACGTAGTGTGACAGGCAACTAGCTTTACGACTGACTTAGTCTGACTGACTACTACTCGTGACAATTAAAAAAATTCCTTTAATTGGTTCAATTGAAATAAATAATTTTGGTTGATTTGATTGATTGACAATGAAACATTACTTTATCAAGCAGTTGCAAAAAGAATGCGCTGCACGTCGCTCAGCGCCGCTGTGATACAGTGCAGGGTACACTCACCAGGCAGGTGCGTAGCTGCGCCCTCACATTGTCGGGCTCGTGTCCGGCCAGAGGCAGGGCGCGCGCGCACTCGCGCTGCACATCGCTCAGCGCCGCTGTGATACAGTACAGTGCAGGGTACACTCACCAGGCAGGTGCGTAGCTGCGCCCTCACGTTGTCGGGCTCGTGTCCGGCCAGAGGCAGGGCGCGCGCGCACTCGCGCTGCACATCGCTCAGCGCCGCTGTGATACAGTACAGTGCAGGGTACACTCACCAGGCAGGTGCGTAGCTGCGCCCTCACGTTGTCGGGCTCGTGTCCGGCCAGCGGCAGGGCGCGCGCGCACTCGCGCTGCACGTCGCTCAACGCCGCTGCGGCGGCCGCCAGTCGCGCTGGCAGCGACTCCGCGTCCGCACCCGCCTGCTCCGGCTCCGGGGAGGCGGACGCCTCCGCCTCGGACGAGACCGCGTCGGCCGCGTCCAGCCACTCCTCCACGTCGGCGAACTTGCGCTGCGGTAGAGGAAGCGACAGTGAGCGGGAGAGTCACGAGCGCGGCGAGGCGACAGAGAGGTGGGCGCAGGTACCGTGAGCAGCGCGAGCTGGTCGCGCAGGCGCGCGGCGGCCTCGAGCTTGCCGGCGGCGGCGTAGGCGTCGGCGTGCGCCTGCACGCGCGCGGCCAGGCGGCGCTGCTGCGCCAGCTCGGCGCGCAGGCCGGCGCGCGCGGGCGCTGGCGGCGCGGCGGCGGCCAGCCACTGCTGCAGCCGCTCCACCCACAGCTCGGACGCGGCCGCCTCGCGCGCCGAGCGCTCCAGCAGCGCGCTGCGCGCCGCCGCCTCGGACCGAAGGGTGTTCCACCGTTCGGTGACGGCGTCGATCTCCGCCTGGATCCAGCCCGGCATGATGTGAGCGTCTATCAACTGACGACCGATGTCCTGAATGCGAGACAGTCGCTCGTCGCTGTGGTTCTGAATGTAGTTCTCCAAATCCTGGAAATAAAATGCACGATGAAATATCATCGCGAGCGACAGATTACGCGAGAATCGACTCGAAGTGAGCGTTAGACGATGCACTCACGTATAGCTCCTCGGAGATCTCCTCGGCGTCGGCGGGCGCGTTGGGCGAGCGGCGCAGCCTCCGCTGCAGCCCGTCCAGCCAGGCGCCCTCCTGCATGAGCCACGCGCGCAGCTCGCCCGACTCGTGCCACGCCTCGGCCAGCACCCTGCACGCATGCAACATTTACGTTTGTGTTATCCCAAACCATAATTCATTCAAACTTATTAGAACACAATATACATACGTTTATTAAAATTTATGTTAATTATCAAACGCATTTAATCACAATTAAACGCGTTTGAACACGAAGTTACAATAAAACAAAATATGGCAGTCATGAGTAAGCGGCGTGATATCTACAAGGAAGTAACCACTCACGTACAAACAAATAAGAGATCACGTCCACTGCCATAAAGGACGTCCGCAAAATTGGTGACACCGACGTGATCCTTGTTGAGCGAGGGACCTGGTTTTTGCCTGCCGGTCTCAACTGATCACGGACACAATATTGAGCGACAGGACTGGAATTTTTCCTGCCGGTCTCAACCGATTGCCAAACTCGCGAATAGCACATTTCCGTTGGTTTCCCACAAGCGGGTTCCACCAACGGGAATTTCAAGAGGCTCATAGAAAATAGAAACGAAACATCGCGACATGGCACCAATCATTGTAACACCCACTTAAATTCAGGGCACTTCCTCAGGAGAAACTAACGATCAGGTGGTAGCTGCTATATCCATTGCGGAGCGCGTTCCACAATTTTGGACAGACTCACCGCGTCTTTGGTTTGCCCAATTCGAGGCAATCGTCGCTCCACAGAAGCAAGGCGACGAATACAAATATAACAACGTCATCGCAAAGCTGCCAAAAGATGTTATACATCAGGTTAGTGACATACTTCACTGCCCGCCAGACACCGACATATACACCACAATAAAAGACAGGCTAATAGGGTGTTACGAGGAAAGCGAACATCGCCGCTTCCACAAATTATTATCGGAAATGGACTTAGGTGACTCGACCCCATCACAACTACTGAGAAAAATGAAGGAAGCTAGTTGCGAAAAAATTAACGACGATACCATTAGGTTACTATGGTTCCGACAGCTCCCTGCGTCAGTCACTTCCATATTAGCAGTTTCCGACAACCTAGAACTGGCAAATTATGTGAAATGGCAGATAGAATATATGAGAATATGAGATACAAACAACTCGTCAACGGAATGCGCAAACGTAAACCTAATAACTACGCTGACGTCACAAATTTCAGCGATGCACATTGAAATCAACGAGCTACGTAGTAGAAACACTCGCCGACCTATGCAAAGCAGCAAATTCCGGGCAAGGCCGCATTCACGGTCTCGGTCACGATCGCGATATGAGATGACGAAGCACGAACATTGTTATTATCACAGAAGATACAAGCAAAACGCGTATAAATGCATACAACCGTGTGCATGGCAATGTGACAAAAATAACCAGAGATCGGGAAACGAATAGTAGCACAGAATGAGACGGGACTCTGTGCCCTAAACTGCGCAAACCGTCTAACTATAGCCGACTCAAACAGTGGTTATAGGTTTTTAATAGACACAGGGGCTAACATATCCGTTTTGCAGAACATACAGAGCAAGAAAAAGGCAAGCAACTACAAGTTATACGCCGCAAACGGATCAACAATTGAAACTTATGGCGAGCGCACATTAACCTTAAACCTGGTGTTACGGAGACCTTTTACCTGGACGTTCATAGTAGCAGATGTAAAAATGCCCATTTTAGGAGCCGATTTCCTAGAGCACCACAAATTATTACTGGATTTGCACGGAAAGAGATTGATCGACGAAGAAGCAAGATTAATTACGCCTGCAAAAAGTTCAAGAGCAAACTCAACTTCAATAAGATCAATCGACGCATCACTCCCAGAACGTACTAGGCGCTTATTAGAAAACTACGAAAGTATCACCAGATTGACTTCGTTAAAAAAGCCACCCGAACATGGAGTGCAGCATCACATAATAACGAAGGGTCCCCCAGTATATGCACGCGCCCGCCCATTACCACCCGACAAATATAAGGCAGCAAAAAAGGAGTTTCAAGAACTAATAGACTTAGGGATATGCGAGCCATCAAACAGTCCATGGGCATCTCCTCTACACATGGTAAAGAAAAAGAATGGAGAGTGGAGACCGTGCGGGGATTACCGCGCGCTAAACAAAATAACTGTTCCTGACAGATACCCATTACCACGACTTTTAGACTTTACATACGTCGCAAGTGGAAATACAATATTCAGTAAAATGGACATAAAAAAGGCATTTAACCAAATAAAGGTAGCGGAACCAGAAAAGACCGCCATTATTACCCCAATGGGGCTATTCCATTGGAAATACATGCCTTATGGACTACGTAATTCAGGGCAAACATTTCAAAGGTTCATGGACACCCTATTCCGAGATCTGGACTATATATACGTCTTTGTCGACGATATCCTCATCGCCAGCCAGAGCATTGAAGAACATTACGCGCATCTAGAGGAAGTATTCGCTCGTTTAAACAGGAACGGGATCTCAATCAACGCAAGCAAGTGCGAATTCGTAAAGACATAACTAGATTTCCTAGGTTATCATATAACGAGCCAAGAAATGACCCCAACGTCAAAAAAAAATCAAGAAATAAACGAATACCCTAAACCAAAGGTAGTAAAGGACCTACGTCGATTTTTGGGAATGATTAACTTCTACAGAAATAGCATCCCAAAATCTGCAAGACACCAAGCTCCGCTCAACAAATACCTAAGAAACTCAAAAAAGAACGACAACACACTCATAGAGTGGAATGAAGAAGCAAATAATGCATTTGAAGCCTGTAAACAGGATATACGAGACGTCACGACTCTAGCGTTCCCTGAAACGAACGCACCGCTAGCCATCATGACGGATGCTAGTTTAAAATGCGTAGGTTTCAACAACAAGTTCAAGGAAAATGGAAGCCTATATCGTTCTTCTCAATAGGGTTAAGCGAAGCACAAACGAAATACTCTACATATGATCGCGAATTACTGGGAATATATATGGCAATAAAACATTTCAGACGACTGATAGAAGGTCGAAACTTTATTATTTACACGTACCACAAACCACTGACGCACGCATTCGACAAGAAGGCATCAATGGATGAGTCCCCTAGAAGAATAAGATACCAAGAATATATTGCACAACTTTGCACAGAAATAAAGCACATAAACGGTCTCGACAACGTAGTCGCGGATGCACTATCACGGGTCATAGAAACGATATCATTACCTCAAATTATCGATTGGCAGGAATTAAGACGGATACAAGAAAATGACGCTGAATTACAAAAACTAAAATTGAATAAGTCTCTGAAAATGGCACTAGTACCAGTAGAAAATGAAAAAATTAAGATATATTGCGACATCTCCAATGGAAAGCAACGCCCGTACCTATCATACCAATTGCAGTCATGAGTAAGCGGCGTGATATCTACAAGGAAGTAACCACTCACGTACAAACAAATAAGAGATCACGTCCACTGCCATAACAACAAATAAAGGCGTCAGCAGAATACAGTTACACGCGCAAACCCCTCCCTCAAGTTAATGTAAATAACTAGTATATAAGTCACTGTAAATAAATCAATAATTTAATATTCGAGAGTCACAGAAGTCTTTCAATATCTCCGCAAAACAAAACATTAAAAAATTATGGGAATTGAATAATCGAAACTCAGTAGAATGAAAAGTAGGGTTGTCATTGCAACATAACATCGAACGTAGGATATTTAACATCAACCGAATTGTATTCTTTATCATTATTAACGACACGTTGACACGCGCCGTACAAACGAATTGGTATTATAAAAATATCACAATACGTTGGTCGGTTGTCATTTACATTTTACTATAGTCATTGAGTAATATCAAACATCTTCATGTTAATTTTGTATGAATTTTACCGAGTATTTTGCATGCTTTTTGTCAAACGGTTCGATAACATACAAATTCAAGTGGATCCACAATACACAATACACAATACGAAACGAACTATTGAAACCGTAAGTGCGCCATTTTATACAGATAATGAGTTTCAGTAACATTTTTGTGTATTGATTCTTTGAACTCAATAGCGACTGTGTGTTCGATATTCAAGTCTACCCACGCTATTTCAAATGAAAGCGATGTGCGACTTGTTTCGCCTAAATAAAATAATGAAATTTTTTATTTAATAAAAATGTAAAGTCATTCATTCATACAGTGTATGTTCAACCGCTATGAAAGTAGCCCTAATTACTTATAGCACCTACTTGTATTCAAAAAATCGGTTGATCTAATTGGGCGGCGTCTAGTGAGCTGCTTTTTGAAAGAGCTTTACAACGTTTTCGATTCATACGACAGAATACATAGCAGTACAGGTACAGAAGTCTCACTATAAATAGTTACCCTACCGTCGTTCAAATAAATAGTTACCCTTGCTCTGACACAACAAAGTCGCAAATCAGGACGCACAGCGCTAATTACCTTTAGTTGCCTTTCCTTCTACCGCGTAACTCTTATCTTTTCTGACGACGCCGCGACGTTAGGGTTGTTTTTATGTTATATAATTAATTAATCTGAATATTTAATTACCTATAAGTTATGTGCCCATTACTCTATTGTAGTAAAAAAATAAACTTAGGCTAGGTACTAATTAACTCGATAGTGTAGATGAGTGTGTATACGAACTTGTACCGCTCGTAGACGCCGTGCGTGACGTCGGTCCAGCGTGCGTTGAGCTGCGTGACGCGCTTGGCCAGCGCCGCCGGCCGCCGCCGCTCCGCCGCCAGCAGCACGTCGTTCCCTGCGCACGAGCACACGTCGGTTAGCTCACCTCAATGCCCTCCCCGTCCCTCCCCGCCCCTCCCCGCCACTTACCGGCCTCGTTGAGGTTCCGGAACTCCTGCGTCTTGTCGTCGCACTTGTCCTTGAGCGTCTGGAAGCGCGCCTTCATCTGGTACAGTTCGGCCGAGTCTGTGATGTTGCACTCGTGGTCCTGGGGCAGCTGGGACGAGATTTGCTGCAACCACGACTCTATCTCTGACACGCCTGCAATAATTACACGCTTTTTATAGTCGAATGAAATTATGCGAATGAATAATTATAATACGATAGTTATATGAATTATTAGCAATTTAAATCAAAAGGTACAAAGATTCTTAAATACGACAGACTCTCGGAATAGCCTCAAGACGAGTACCTCTAAAGACAGCCTCCGTCCTCTCGAGAGCTCTGCGCAGTAGTTCGTTCTGTTTGAAGCACTTGTCGGAGAGCGCGTCGTATCGTGTGTTCAGTAGCTTGGTGTCGTTCTGAACCACCTTGGCGATGGTCTCGTCGCAGTCTTCTAGTATTGAGTCTTTGGTCGTTTCAATAGTTTGCAGCTTCGACTTGTATGTCGATTTGTCGTCTTCGAATTTCTACAAAAAACATTCATATGTTTATTAAGTTTTGTGTACTACTTTATAAATATAAACAATAAATTTAAGTTTCCATATCCGATACCAACGATGTAAGTCCGTCAAATCTTTTAAAATCAGAAATACACTACGATAAAAAAAGCAATTTAACTGCAATATTATTTTTCAAAATTGCTTTACCTAAATATTGTCAGATTCCCCTTCACTAGTTCAGTACTCACATTGCTAGTGTCGAGGGCTCTCTCCAGCAGCTCCACTTCGCCGAGCGGCACGTACTCGTGGTCGCGCAGGAACTGTTCCACCTGGTCCAGCCACTGCCCTACCGCTGTACTCTCCTGTTCTAACTGCTCCAATAATTTTGCACCTTAAAACAATACAAAAAGATGAATAGTAAATTGAAATTACTATTTGCAAACCGTCTCTACCCTTTACAGAAAATATGAGCTATGCTGTACATTGGCTTTCGTGTTGTTATAGTTGATCTACTTATTTAATACATATCGGCATAATTGTTACGATGTAATTTATTAGCAATAAATCTAACAAACGAGTTGATTGTCTACTCATTTAATATAATCCCAACATTTGGTCTTTCGAGCCGGATCTGAACTAATTATGATTATCATGAAAAATGGATTAACAAGTCTGAGTACTAAAATCTACCCTATAGCAGCGCTTCCCGACCTAACGCAATCAATTAAATCCAAACAAGATTAAACAACTTTACTAAAAACTTAACATATTATTGGAATTATATAAAATTGATCCAAAATAAAACTTACCATTTTCTAACTTGCTAATCTTCTGATGCAATATTGTTTTAGTATCCTCAAACTTAGTCACCAACTTCTCGAGGCTACTCCTGAAGTTCAACTCTTGAATGCTTCCCTTCTCGTAGTTCTCTCTGCGGTCCTTCACCACCTTATCGTAGGTGGACTGAAGCTCGTCGAACTCCTGCCGCAGCTTGTTCAGCTCGTCCAGCTTGGAGGACATCGCATCGCGGGAAGAGATCATCGCGTGTTCGGATATGATCTGCGTTTCGATCTGCTGTATTCTATTCTGCAGACTCTTGAAATCGTCGTTATGTTTGTCGACAGGTCTCTTGGTGACGGCGAGCTTGATCTCCACCTCCCGTTTGGTGAGGTGCAGGAGCAGTTCTTCGTACGCTTTGTTGATTCGCTTCGAATCGGTTTCGATTTCGTCTTTGTGCGTTTTCGATATCGGTTTCGTTAGCAGTATAATGGATTGTGCGTTTAGTTCCTTTAGTTTCATGTCTAACTGCTTGACCGCACGTATTTTGTTTCTGAATAAAAATAAGAAGAAGTAAATACTTGTCTTTGATATTTTAAGCATGAAAAATGGCTAAGCATGGGACTATTAATAAGGAATCTAGACTCACTTAGTACGTTAAAAATAAACAAAAACACTTTAAAGTTGAAACTCAATTTACATTGCAGTGAACATTGAGCGTGGGAGAGCCATGCTTCGGCACGTATGGGCAGGCTCGACTCCGCTCGATACTACGACCTCACAGAAAACCGGTAGTGAAACAATGACTGCATTGCTCTTCGCCGAGTGAGTGAGGTTACCGGAGGCCCTAACCCTTCCCTCTCCCCTATTCCCGTCTTTCCTCTCTCCCCTACTCCCGTCCTTCCCTTCTCCCCCCCGGTCCCGTCTTCCTGCCAACTCTGCCACCTTTTCCCACCTTAAAGGGCGGCAACGCACTTATGACTCTTTGAGTTACAGGTGACCATGGGCGGCGGTAGTCATTTACCATCAGGTGACCCGTCTGCTCGTTTGCAACCTATATCATTAAAAAAACATTAGTAAATTCATGACTTTTTTTTATTTAAATCTCTGTACGCGATAGTACAATTTTATTTAGATAATATTTAAGTAACATTGTCTTGGCATGGAGGTGTTTACATTTTGTCACAAAATACCTTAATGTGGCTATGTATAACAGATAGGCAGATGGTATCAATGTACCAAGGATCAATATTTTTGTACAGCATCGCATTTACGTATCACTAACCATCGCGCCAGCGCCCGCGGAAGAAGCAGTTCGGGAGCATTTTTTCTGCCGGCTCGCTTAACACAAATCAATATTGATGGCCAGCTGTGTAGCCTAACGCTAGATAGCCTATACTATTTAACACAAATCAATATTGCAGGCTAGCTGTGTAGCCTAACGCAAGATGGCCTATACTATTTAACACAAATCAATATTGAAGGCTAGCTGTGTAGCCTAACGCTAGATGGCCTATACTATTTAACAAAAATCAATATTGAAGGCTAGCTGTGTAGCCTAACGCAAGATGGCCTATATTATTTAACAAAAATCAATATTGAAGGCTAGCTGTGTAGCCTAACGCTAGATGGCCTATACTATTTAACAAAAATCAATATTGAAGGATAGCTGTGTAGCCTAACGCTAGATAGCCTATACTATTTAACACAAATCAATATTGAAGGCTAGCTGTGTAGCCTAACGCTAGATGGCCTATACTATTTAACAAAAATCAATATTGAAGGATAGCTGTGTAGCCTAACGCTAGATAGAATATACTATTTAACACAAATCAATATTGAAGGCTAGCTGTGTAGCCTAACGCAAGATGGCCTATATTATTTAACAAAAATCAATATTGAAGGCTAGCTGTGTAGCCTAACGCTAGATGGCCTATACTATTTAACAAAAATCAATATTGAAGGATAGCTGTGTAGCCTAACGCTAGATAGCCTATACTATTTAACACAAATCAATATTGAAGGCTAGCTGTGTAGCCTAACGCTAGATGGCCTATACTATTTAACAAAAACCAATATTGAAGGCTAGCTGTGTAGGCTAACGCTAGAAAGCCTATACTATTTAACACACATCAATATCGAAGGATAGCTGTGTAGCCTAACGCTAGATAGCCTATACTATTTAACACAAATGAATATTGAAGGCTAGCTGTGTAGCCTAACGCTAGATAGCCTATACTATTTAACACAAATGGATATTGAAGGCTAGCTGTGTAGCCTAACGCTAGATAGCCTATAATACTATTTAACACAAATCAATATTGAAGGCTAGCTGTGTAGCCTAACGCTAGATAGCCTAAACTATTTAACACAAATCAATATTGAAGGCTAGCTGTGTAGCCTAACGCAAGATGGCCTATACTATTTAACAAAAATCAATATTGAAGGATAGCTGTGTAGCCTAACGCTAGATAGCCTATACTATTTAACACAAATCAATATTGAAGGCTAGCTGTGTAGCCTAACGCAAGATGGCCTATATTATTTAACAAAAATCAATATTGAAGGCTAGCTGTGTAGCCTAACGCTAGATGGCCTATACTATTTAACAAAAATCAATATTGAAGGATAGCTGTGTAGCCTAACGCTAGATAGCCTAAACTATTTAACACAAATCAATATTGAAGGATAGCTGTGTAGCCTAACGCTAGATAGCCTATACTATTTAACACAAATCAATATTGAAGGCTAGCTGTGTAGCCTAGCGCAAGATGGCCTATATTATTTAACAAAAATCAATATTGAAGGCTAGCTGTGTAGCCTAACGCTAGATGGCCTATACTATTTAACAAAAATCAATATTGACGGCTAGCTGTGTAGCCTAACGCTAGATAGCCTATACTATTTAACAAAAATCAATATTGAAGGATAGCTGTGTAGCCTAACGCTAGATAGCCTATACTATTTAACAAAAATCAATATTGAAGGATAGCTGTGTAGCCTAACGCTAGATAGCCTATACTATTTAACACAAATCAATATTGAAGGCTAGCTGTGTAGCCTAACGCTAGATGGCCTATACTATTTAACAAAAATCAATATTGAAGGATAGCTGTGTAGCCTAACGCTAGATAGAATATACTATTTAACACAAATCAATATTGAAGGATAGCTGTGTAGCCTAACGCTTGATAGCCTATACTATTTAACACAAATCAATATTGAAGGCTAGCTGTGTAGCCTAACGCTAGATGGCCTATACTATTTAACAAAAATCAATATTGAAGGCTAGCTGTGTAGCCTAACGCTAGATGGCCTATACTATTTAACAAAAACCAATATTGAAGGCTAGCTGTGTAGGCTAACGCTAGAAAGCCTATACTATTTAACACACATCAATATCGAAGGATAGCTGTGTAGCCTAACGCTAGATAGCCTATACTATTTAACACAAATGGATATTGAAGGCTAGCTGTGTAGCCTAACACTAGATAGCCTATAATACTATTTAACACAAATCAATATTGAAGGCTAGCTGTGTAGCCTAACGCTAGATAGCCTAAACTATTTAACACAAATCAATATTGAAGGCTAGCTGTGTAGCCTAACGCAAGATGGCCCATATTATTTAACAAAAATCAATATTGAAGGCTAGCTGTGTAGCCTAACGCTAGATGGCCTATACTATTTAACAAAAATCAATATTGAAGGATAGCTGTGTAGCCTAACGCTAGATGGCCTATACTATTTAACACAAATCAATATTGAAGGCTAGCTGTGTAGCCTAACGCTAGATAGCCTATACTATTTGGCTATCATATACAAAAATATTTTTTTGAATCCGACTGGTAGTTCCAGAGATTAGCGCGTTTAAACAAACAAACCAAAACTCTTCAGCTTTATTATATTAGTATAGATGATTAACCCTCTCATACATTATTTGTCGATCCACTAATAGCACTCTTATAGCCTGTTACCTCAGATGAATAAGTTGATTGTTAGTCGGTCTCTCGTTGAGCATCCGTTCCTTCCAGGCGAGAATGTCGTCCAGCTCTCGTTGGAAAGCCTCCACATTCCGGTAGAAGTTCTCCTTGTCCTCCAACAAGTTCATGGTGTTGCGGATGTCCAACAATGTCCGCTGGATGGACTCCCAACGCTTTTTGAGCTCGTCGATGCTTTCTTGATGACGTTTCGCTTCGTCTTTAACATATAAGAAATATATCAAATTCCAAACATATATAACAATACATTAACCATTTCATAAATTAATTTCATTTTACAACAATATACCAATCCTCATTTTTACTATCACATCACCATTATATTATAATATACAAAATATATAGGTTGATACAAAGCGAATATTATTATTATATTATTATTCTCTTTATTTATTTATTATACATATAAATTACATTTTTAAATACATTTACAATAAAAAAAAATACAAATATATTTAAAAATATAAAAAAATAGTGTCCCATCGGTATCGGGTACAGGGACCAAGCTACCGGTGGTTAGGGTTCCAGAGACAGAAACCTCCTCACTATGCGTGCCGTGTCGAGAAGGACTGCCTTCTGCATTAGGCTCTTAATCCAGTTGCCTAGCGTGAGCCTCTGAAGGTGTTGGTCGAGGCTCTTAGCAATTAACCCATGGGCCGAAATGACTATCGGTACAATGATTGCTGAATCCAAATCTCACATGTCGACAATCTCGTGGGATAAGTCCAAATATTTTATTTGTTTATCTTTTTCTGCTTTTTAGAGATTGTCGTCATGGGGAATGGTGATGTCAATAATCATTGCTCGGCGCTCTAATCGGTCTATAACCACTATATCAGGCTTATTGGCAACAATAGTCCTGTCAGTGATGATAGATCGATCCCAGTACAATGTTGCACGACCATTTTCGAGAACTGGGTCGGGCACATACCTGTAGTATGGTAACTCGACAGTCACAAGGTTATATTTAAGAGCAAGTTGCTGATTGACTATCCTGGCCACTTGGTTATGTCTATGCTAGTACTCACCGTTGGCAAGACGAGAACAACCGGAAATTATATGCCTGAGGCTTTCTCCCGGAATATTAATATTAATATTATTATTCTCTTTATTCATTTAAATATACATATAAATTACATTTTAAAATACATTCACTATAAAAAAAAAACAAATATATTTAAAAACATAAAAAATAGTGCCCCACCGGTATCGGGTACAGGGACCAAGTTACCGGTGGTTAGGGTTCCAGAGACAGAAACCTTCTCACTATGCGTGCCGTGTCAAGGAGGACTGCCTTCTGCATCAGGCTCTTAATCCAGCTGCCTAACGTGAGCCTCTGAAGGTGTTGGTCGAGGCTCTAAGCAATTAACCCATGGGCTGAAATGACTACCGGCACAATGATTGCTGAATCCACATCCCACATGTCGACAATCTCGTGGGATAAGTCCAAATATTTATATTATTATTATTATTATGTGGGGGAATATGCACTTATATGTGTGTGTATGAGTGTAAGCGTACTGGGGTAAAAGACAGCACAAAAGGTTAAAATAATGCGAACTGTTCGTGTATGTACGGTAATTAATATTAATATTACCTATTATTCTATAACATGTATTATGTATACTAGGTGTACAATGTATAGTTAAAGGGAGTTGCATCTGCCAACAAATTGTTATGCAGTTTGGCCGAAGTAATTTCTGTAACACTTTAAAAATGTTGATAATCTATTTTTTTAATTTTCATTTTCATATTAGTTAGTATTTCGTGATTAGTATATTTAATGCTACACAAGTATAGATTTGTGGTATATAAACCTTGAAGACCCTCTTCAGCGGCTAATCTGCGCTGAATTTCCTCGACGTTAGTAAAGTCAGCACGTTGTGTCTCTATCTCTTTCTCTATTCGCTCCAGTAAGGCCGGGATCTCTTTTCTCTTCCCATTTTTCATATCCAATTCGCGTTTGCACTGAAACAAAAAAAAACCAATCATTTAAAATCTTACTATTCTACTAAGAAAAAGTATCTTTATTTGTATATACTTAGTAAATATGGGCGGGCCGGGTGCTTGTTCGTGAATTAACAAACACAAAAAGATGTTTGAAGGCTAGGCAGCTTCAACCTAATCTTACCAGCTTAACTCCAAAGTCAGTATTCAATATTCATTTTTTTAAATAAAGATATATCATAGATAATATTTACATATTTAGAAATGCTTAATTTAGAAGAATCAGCTCATATTTAAAATTTAGGTCAACCCGTATGACCCATCACATCTATTATGCCAGTGTTTGGTAAGGAGTGTAATGAGACTCGAGATGATATTTAGTCTCTAAAGGTAATTTATCTAAGTACGTGCAATTATATACGACGTGCTCGGTACATCTATCTCTACAGCAAGAATCATATTGGTTGACTTTTATCTTTTGTTATCGATTATTCGCGCAATTAATTGCGGGTCCAAGTATTTAATTTGAAGCTGATATATTGCTCCCGCGTTTACACTATGGTACAACTGTTGATCACTGATTTATTGTGTACACCTAATGTACGCAGGGCGTACTAGATGACACCACTGTCGCGTCACTGGGGTGATTTGAATAAAACCACTGTATCGCACTATACTGTATATATTTACACAAATATAGCAACCAATACATGTACCTTGACGGGTTTTATTAACAATAAATGTCTGGTCTATTTATGCCGCCATGTGAACCAAACCATATCGCGATTCAGGATTTCTGCTACACGCCATCTATCGTTCGATCGACAACAAAATTTATTTACTTCTAAACACCTAGAACTAGCTGTAAACAAAGAGTTAGAACGTCAACGTCTACCGTAATCGTAATATAACGTTAAAGCAAACGTACATCGTTGAGCGTCTTTTCAGCGTTATCGGCCCACGTGACGAAGGTCTTGTAGCCGAGCTGGAAGTCAGTGGTGGTGTCATTGAGGCGAGGCTTCTTGGAGCCGCTGTGACTCGCCCCTGTCACCACGGTGCTGGTGCTGGTGGTGCTGGTGCTCACGACCGCGGCGGGCTCGGGGGTGGTGTCCATTGGGGTCGGGGCGTCGTCATCGGCGTCGAGGTCTATGTCGAAACCTAAATCCTTTATCTGCAATGTTACGAACAAATAAGCAATAAGGGTCCGCTTTGAAATTTAATGGCGCTTATTAGAATAATATGATTTGGGATTTTTTCTAAGTGTCAGATTCTTACTCTATCAAATTTTCTAACTTCGGACTATTGTATTTGTTTCGTTCTACTTAGAATTCTCATTAATTTAATAATTCAGTTATGCTATTTCTTAAAAAAATCAGTTAGTCATTTGTTTTCTAAAAATCAATCTTTCGCATATCGCTATTCAGAGAATTTTTGCCCAACAATGAGTTCCTTCCGCAGTGCAGTCTGGAATCGAAAGTTAATAACGAGAATGTGAATATGCAAATGCAACACATTTAGGATGTAACCGATCGAACTCTACACATAAAGCGGAAGAGGTAGTAAAGACGAGCTGACCCTCTGCGCCTGCACGTCCAGTATCATGAGCAAGGCGTCCAGGCGGTCGCCGAGCGCGTCGGCGCGGTCCAGCAGCGGCGGCGCCGGCGCCGGGCTCTGCGCCGCCAGCGCCGCCGCCTCGTCCAGCAGCGCGCACACGGCCGCGCGCCGCCCGACCAGCTCGCGCCGAAGGGTCTTCAGCACACCGCAGCGTTGGAGGGCCTGCAGGCAGAAATGAATCGTTACTGTTCAATAATACTTAATAACACAATATTATAAAAAAACAGTTATCGCTCGCTCGTGTGCGCGTATCGATGAGTACCTGCGCTACGCTGTCCGCGGGCACGGCCTCCATCTGCTTGAGCTGCGTCTCCGCGGCGTCAGCGCGCTGCAGCAGCGCGGCGAGCGCATCGTCCAGCGCGGCCCAGCGCGCCTGCAGCCCCGAGAGACGCGCCAGCTGCGCGCTGGTCCACTGGCACGTGTGCGACCAGCGCTCGCTCAGCGCCGTCAGCTGGTCCTCGATCTCCGTCACGCCTGGAAAGGAAAATATGTTTCGTACTATGTATCTTAAATAAACTGAAGCGTACTAGCTAACGACATTTTATTTTATTAATTTAATTCATTAAGTTACGAAATGTAATCGCATACTTTGCATAATTATGTACATTAGATTATTTATAAAAACGAGATCACTTCTTAGTTTTAAAACATGGAAACGGGAATATAAAAATTGTCATCTAGTTCGTTTATACTGACTCGCGTCGTGTGCGGCGTCGTCATCCACGACGATGACGCAGTCGGCGAGCGCGTCCACGAGCGGCTGCTGGCGCCGCAGCTCGTCGTGCAGCGCCGTCACGGCGCGCAGCTGCGCCGCCAGCGCGCCGCCCGCCGCCCCTCCTGCCCCCGCGCCGCCCATGCGCGACATGCGGTCCTCCGTGCGCGTCAACCACGCGCGGAACCGCTCCACGTGCTGTGAATAACAATCGAGCGATCGATCTAGTTCGTCACATTTCAATTTACCTAAAAATTAAATACACTGCGAACCGTCCAGGCCATTCCCATACGAATTTGACATTGACATTGACATCACAAGAAATGGTTCTTAAGTATTTGAAGTCAGTAGATTTAAATAAAGGTGCAGGACCTGACGGGATCCCGCCTATTTTTATTAAAGAGTGCTGTGATTCCCTTTCAATACCAATTTTTATTTTATTTAAAAAGTCTTTGTCAACGGGTTGCGTTCCTGACATATGGAAAAGAGCTCTGATCACTCCTATACCTAAGGGCCCTGTTAGTCAAGACATAGAAAGGTATCGTCCAATATCTAAACTCTGTCTGTTTGGCAAAATATTGGAAAAGATAGTTACGAACCAATTATTCGCTGCCGTGCGGCGAAATATATGTCCGTTTCAGTATGGTTTCCTTAGGCCGCAGTGTAGACACGAATTTACTTAATTTTACAGAAATTATTTCGACTGCCATGGAGAATAAATGTAAAGTCGATGCGATCTATACAGATTTTGCCAAGGCTTTCGATAAAATCTGTCATAATACCTTACTATTGAAGCTTTGGAACCTTGGTGTGCATGGTGATCTTTTTCGCTGAATAACTTCCTATGTCAGAAACAGAAGCCAGGCTGTGGCTGTTAGTGGTTTTACATCCCAATACAAACCCATAAGCTCTGGTGTGCCTCAGGGCTCGCATCTCGGACCCTTGCTATTCATTCTGTATATTAATAACATCACAGACAATATAAAGAACTCTAACGTCCTGCTTTATGCCGACGACACAAAAAAATTTAGTATTATTCGTGAAAGCACAGACTGTAAATTACTTCAAGATGACTTGAAAAATTTTGAATTTTTCTGTCAAAATAATAACTTATTTCTTAATACAGACAAATGTCATGTGATCACTTTTTCCAGAAAATTAAATCCCATTGTTTTCGATTACAGATTGAATGGTAGGGTTCTGGCCAGAGTCACTGAGGTTCGTGATTTGGGAGTAATTCTAGATAGTAAATTAACTTTCATTCCCTCATCTAGACCAAGTCGTAAACAAGGCTTATAAACAATTGGGCTTCATCTTAAGGGTTGGTAAACCAAGTTGGTAAAATATAAGTTATTGTACAACGCTTATGTGCGAAGTAGATTGGAATTCGCTTCTGTAGTCTGGCAACCTCATTATCAAATTCACATCGATAAAATTTAAAGGATTCAGCGTAAATTTGTAAAAGCTCTCGATTTCCGGACCGGGCACATACATGAAGATTACGAAACGTCTGCTAAATATCATAATCTAATATTATTGAAACATCGCAGGGACTTATGTGATGTTACTTTCTTATTTAAAATATTAAATAACTATGTAGATTCCCCTTATTTGTTACAAAAAATAAATCTTCGATTTCCGTGTAAACGAGAAAGAAGCTGTCGTAAAAAGAAATTATTCTCAGCCCCCCTGGCTACTACCTGTTACGCAATTATAGTTTCATTAGAAGAGCCTGCCGTTTGTATGATGAAGCGCTGTGTGAAGTTGATATCTATCTCTGAACTCCTTTAAGAAACAAGGTCTTCATTGCCTCACAAACTCTTCTTGATTATTTTTAACTCTTTCCCTAACAACTTATGTTTTAAAAAATATCTCTGTTGTTTTATTCAAAATCTGACTGCTCTCACCTCTGCTCTGTCAAATATATTAAAAATTTATAAACATGATCTGTACTGTTATAGTAGTTAAATTCATAAAACTGATCTAGATTTTGTATGAATTTATCGAACTATTAGGGCTATAAGTACATATAAATATGTTTATTCTAAACATGTATGTGACTGTTTGTTCCTCAATAAATATATAAAAAAAAAAGAATTTATCTCTTGTAATATACGAAAACGAGTAGTAACCTATTGTATAAAAATGGTAACTGGGAAAGCCGTAGAAGCAGTAGTATATACGATACCTCTTGCTGCGCGCGCATAAGCGCGTGGTGCACGTGCGCCTGCGTGCGCATGGCGTGCGTGCGCAGGTGCTCCCAGCGCGTGTTGAGCAGGCGCAGCTGCAGGCGCACCTCAGCGGCCTCGTCGCGCGTGAGGCCGGCCTCCAGCACGAGGCGCGCGCCCTCCTCCAGCACGGCGCCCACGCGGCACTGCTGCTCCGACAGCTCCAGGAGGAACTTCTCGTGCGAATGGAAGTGCTCCTTTAGCCTCGCGAGGTCGTCGGTGTCCGGCTCGGGCGTCTCGGCCAAGCGCTCCTCGGCCTCCAGCAGCCACGCGAGCACCTCCTCGAACGCCGCGTAGTACCCGCCCAGCTCCACGGAGCCGGTCGTGGCGGTGGACACGGGCCGGCTCGACGATACTTGCTGCTTCAAATAATTGATACCATTTATTACTTCAATACTTCACTGATAACATTGTAAAAGACGGCCGTTAAAGTTAGTGTTTATTTTATTAAATGTCTAAACAACATTTAGGACATTTATACTTGACGGCGCACCGATTATTTTAGTTGGCAACATTGTTAATAAAGTGTCAGAAGTTAAGACACTGACGCAACACCGAGCGCTGGCGCGCGACGGATGACAGTTACGGTTCGGATAGGCCGCTGGAAAGGTATTGGCCCCGGTAACGAGTCAGGCGACCAGTATAGGGATCCAGCCGGGAGCAGCGATAAGCCAGGAAAGGAGCACCTGGGCCCAAGTTGTTGGGAGAAAAACCCAAGTTGCCGCTGCGAGACAGGGTACCGTGGTCACTCCAAAAAGTAAGAAGTTACAGTTACCGCGTCCACCCGCCAATGCCGCTGTCCTGGTTGCGGTACCTCCAGGATCTAATACCTCACTGGCAGATATCATGCAGAAGGCAAAGGCCCGTATTAGGTTAGCAGAACTCGGGATCACGGGTGGGGTTCGCCAGCGAAAAGCTGTCACCGGGGAACTAATATTGGAGGTCCCCGGTCCTGATAGCGCTGCCAAAGCAGACGCTTTGGTCGATCGCTTGCGCGCAGTCATGGGCGATACAGACGAGCGGTTCATGCGTCCATGTAAGACGGCCGAACTGCGGGTGATGGATCTGGACGAATCCATCACCCCCACCGAGGTCGCGGAGCAATAGCCGCAGCGAGTAGCTGTTCTCCGTCCGACTTCAAGGTCGGGGAGATCCGCAGAACCGTAGCCCGGTTGGGAACAGTTTGGGTCCGGGGCCCACTTGCAGCGGTACGCCAAGTTGCGGCGACCCAACGCGTGCAGGTAGGCTGGGCATCCGTCCGGGTCGAAGCGTTGTCACCACGACCCTTGCAATGCTTCCAGTGCCTCGAAATGGGGCACGTTAAAGCGAAATGCTCGGGTCACGCCGACAGAAGTAGACTTTGCTACCGCTGTGGGGAGTTGGGCCATAAAGCCCGAGACTGTGCAGCGGACGCGCCGAAGTGTCCGGTGTGCGTCAATTACGGCCGGCCTGCCAACCATCGGATGGGCAGCAAGAGTTGCTGTCCACCAAAGAAGAAAAAGGGCGGAGAGGTTCAGCCTCGCTCCGCCCTTACTCAATCGGGACAGTTCGTTTCGAGTGGTAACTCGACGGGAGAGGCAATGGAGGCCTAGAATTCCTACCACTCATAAGAATTCTCCAGGGCAATCTCAACCACTGCCGCGCAGCACAGGATCTGTTGATCCAGACGCTCACGGAGCAGTCGGTTGCCCTGGCAGCCATTGCAGAGCCCTATTTCATCCCGGACCATCCGCGTTGGTGCGGAGCGGTCGATGGCTCTGCGGCTATTTATTGGTCGGGAGGGGAAGGCCTCCATTGCTCTTTCCTGAGTAATGGTGTAGGGTTTGTGGCAGTGGAGTGGGGAGTAATGATGGCAGTGAGCTGTTACTTCTCCCCTAATCGCGGCCTAGCCGAATACGAGGCATACCTCCACGGGTTGGGGAACTGTATCCGCACTTACGCTTCCCGTCCGGTATTCGTCCTGGGTGACTTCAACGCCCACTCAATAGAGTGGGGTGACACCCGGGACGACGCGACGGGAGAAGCTATCCTGGAGTGGGCGGCTGGACTGGACCTTCGACTTCTAAATCGGGGTTCAGTCAGTACCTGTGTGCGGTGGCAGGGGGAGTCGATTGTCGACCTATCGTGGGCGACTCCTTCTGCAGTACACATGGTATCGGGATGGCGGGTGGCGGAGGAAGTGGTTAATCTCTCTGACCACCGGCACATCTTATTTGATGTGTCTCTCTGCCGCCCTGGCCGCTCACGCCAGGAAAGAGAACCTCCGCGACGATGGTCCCTTAAGCGGCTCAATAGAGAGATGGTCGTAGCCGCATCCCACATCGCGGATTGGTCGAAGGAAAGGGTTTCGTCCGATCCGGAGGAACTGGCGGCCTGGTTTGGGAGCATTATGGCGTCCATATGTGACGCCTCAATGCCCCGGGTCATGCCAGTCAGAAAGGGCTCAGCGTATTGGTGGCGCTAGATTGCGCCGCCCCTACCTTCGAGCCCGGAGAAGACGGCGAGCCACAGTCGAGGAGATCGACGGAGCACGGCGGGAATATGGAGCTGCCGTAAAGGCTCTCAGCGATGCAATTGCCGAGGCCAAGGCTCGGTCCTGGAGAGAGCTCATCGCGGGACTGGATAGGGACCCATGGGGGCGACCATATAAAATGGTGTTGGGCAAGTTCAGACCATGGGTTCCTCCGTTGACGGAAACCCTAGACCCGGAGTTTCTAGGAAGAGTGTTAGACACGCTCTTCCCAAGGGTCCAGGATAGTCCCCCGATCGCTCGGACACAATCGGACCGGCTATTCTGGTCCGACGATTGTGAGGTGACGGAGGGAGAGCTGGATCGAGCCGTAGGGCGGTTGGCTTCCCGCAACACCGTCCCTGGACCTGATGGTGTTCCAGGCCGGGCGCTGGTGATAGCTCTGTCGGTGCTGGGAGACAAACTGAGGCAGATATTTACTGAGTGTTTCGGCCTCGGTGTCTTCCCCCTCGGCTGGAAAGAAGCGAGACTGGTGCTCCTAAAAAAGGAAGGAAGGGCCGCAGATTCTCCTTCTGCGTTCCGACCGATATGCCTGCTGAACGAGTCGGGGAAACTCTTTGAGAGAGTTATCTCGGACCGTATCAGCGGGCACTTGTCGCGAGTGGGCCCTGATCTATCGGACTGCCAGTTTGGATTCCGACGGGGACGGTCCACAGTAGACGCTATTAGGTGTGTTCGCTCCCTGTCGGAGTCGGCAGTTCGATCGGGTGGGGTGGCGTTGGCAGTTAGCCTTGATATCGTCAACGCTTTCGGCACCCTCCCCTGGCGGACAATTAGGGCCGCCCTTGAATATCACGAGGTGCCGCCTTACCTGCGTGCCGTCATAGAGGCCTATCTGCGCGACAGGACGGTGAAGTTTGTCGATCGGAACGGGGTGGAGAATCGAAGGGAGGTGTGTTGCGGGGTTCCTCAGGGCTCCGTATTGGGCCCACTGTTATGGAACCTCGCATACGACGCTGTCCTTTGCATTAGTCTGCCCTCTGGCCTAAGTGTCGTCTGCTATGCGGACGATACCCTAATACTGACTAGAGGGTCACGCTTCGAGGAGGTGCTTGGGCTCGCCGAGCAAGGGGTGGCTTGTGTCGTGGAAAAGATTCGTGAGCTGGGCCTGAGGGTAGCGCCTCAGAAAACTGAGGCGATATGGTTCCATGGCCTACGTAAGCGCCAAGAACCACCCAGCTCATGCCTCCGGGTGGATGACACTGAAGTCCAGGTGGGCAAGTACATGAAGTACCTAGGCCTCATCCTGGACAGTCGGTGGAGCTTCGAAGAGCATTTCGGGCAACTAGTCCCTCGAGTAAGAGGGGTAGCAGGGGCGTTACATCGTCTGCTGCCCAATCTCGGGGGACCACGGGAAGAAGTTCGCTGCCCCTACATGGGTGTCGTGCGATCCATGGTCCTCTATGGGGCGCCCGTCTGGTCAAATGACATGGAGGGCTCCTCCCGCTGTAAGGCTCAACTCAGGAGTCTGCAGCGGCTGATGGCCATACGGGTCACACGGGGCTACCGCACGATCTCATACGAGGCAGCGTTGGTCCTGGCGCGGTCTCCGCCCTTCGACATTCTGGCCGACATGGACACGATGGTCTACGACCAAATTCGTTCTGTCGGTCGGAGTGACGAAGGGGCAGCGCCGGATCAGGAGCCCGGAATGCTATGGCGGAACGCACACACGCAAGCCCTGCAGGCTTGGCGAGCACGGCTCGAAATCCAGGGCTGTGCCAGCCAACGCGCTGTTGGAGCTGTTCTGCCGAACTTCGAAGCTTGGGTAGGGAGGACCGACTGTGTCACCTACCGATTAACTCAGGTGCTCACCGGGCACGGTTGCTTCAGTGAGTACCTGAACAAGATTGGACGAGAGGCTACGGCACAATGCCACCACTGCGGATCCGACCGGGACTCCGCCCAGCACACGCTGGAGGACTGCCCTGCGTGGGAGTCCGAGCGTCGAGTTCTGGTCGGACAAATTGGACGAAACCTTTCACCGCCAGCATTGATTGCGGCAATGCTGGCGAGTAGTGAGGGTTGGGAAGCCGCGGTCTCCTTCTGTGAGGACGTTATGCTCCAGAAGGAGTCCGCAGAGCGGGATCGGGAAAGGGCCGATCCCGCACGAAGAAGGCGACGAAGGGGACGCGGTAGAAGCCGTTAGCTCCTCAATCGTCGCCTAAGGGTCGTTTGTGGCCACATCTGGGGAAGATGTGACCGCTATAGGCGACCCGAGAACGGTGACACCCCGGTGCGGCCGGGGGGTGTCGTCCAAGGCGGGTCGGTTTTCCGCGTCTTACTGTGTAAAGCGGCCGATGTCGTGTCGTGTTCGCCGGGAGTCCCACACACGCCCTTCGTATCCCCGACGGAGGGTATGGTGCGAAAAGCATTCCCCGCGTTAAAAAAAAAAAAAAAAAAAAGGCCGCTGGAAAGGCAGAATCGATTTGCATCTCGTAGGCGCACCACGCGTTCTGTGGAGTGTCGTGATTTGCGAGATTGATTGAAGATGTCTAATGATTATTCAGAGTATAATTTTTGTGTTTTAATAAGTGTAGTAAAATTACTGTGAAAATCATGTTTTTATTCTCCTCGCCCACGAACTCACGTCTATCCGCAACATTAAACATGAACACGCCCGATGTTTATGATAAACGAGGAAGAGTTTCTACATACTTATAAGATAGCTCAATTTTTTTAATATTTTGTGTTTAACATTATTGATTCATAATTATTAAATGTATTAATAGTACCACTTGAAACACAGTATAGACAACAAGACTTTGTGCCGAAAAAGTTATTATATATTCCAAACTAATATAAAAAACCCATGGGTACTCACGTTTACTCTACTATTAGCTGCATAAAAAGTAAATTAAAAGTTAGACTCTTTTACGTATTGTGAACGCGAAAAAAATAACAAATAAACATCGCCTCTGAATCTAAAAGGTTAAGTTCATATTGCGATTTTAAATCGTTTACAATACACAAAAATTATGATTGTAGTACTCTGTAACGAGGCCTCGCAATTTTTTAGGCACATCTCTGTGAAAGTTTGCGATTCTGAACGACATTCGATATTGCAGTTTTAAGGACTCCAATACTATTAATGTATAATCTATGTTACATGTCACGTGTTACGTTGGTTCATTGCAATAATTCGACAGACAGTGTACCTCTGGTGGGTTGGTGGTGACGGGTGTGGTGGGTTCCGAAGCGACGCTCTCTAGATCCGCCACGTCTTCGCTCGAGTGAGGTAGTGATTGGAATAGACACATTACATACATCATTATCGACTTCTTGTCCGGGTTGGGTGTGTTCACATCTGGGAACAACATGATAACCATATTATTATATTGAACTCGTTACATTCAGTTACTACTTAAATGCAAAACTTTATGCTACAAGTTGCTGCATAACTTATAGCTATTCTATACTAACCTTCCGGATCCAGAAGCTTATCGATTCCTAAATGCGTGTGCGCAATATTGAAAGCATGTTCGAGCCTCGCAGCAGGACTTTTGCCAACTATAGCCGTGTAGTCGAAGAGTTGCGGACGCCAGCGATGCAATAACGCATTGAAGGCGAGTCCATCTGCCCACGATGATGTGAAGTTTCGGACAGATACCCCGGAGTAGTTCGCCGTGTGGGTTCGACACCAGGCTAGAAGAGTCTTCTCCAGGTTAGTCTGCTGCAGCTCTGACATGAGCTCCTTAAGATGGTAATGTACCTGCCAATGCAGGATTATACTCCACACCAGACCTAGAAATTAAATGAAAATACGTTATACGCTGCATATTGATTGACTTTGTGTCTGACTGTGACATACATTCTTCGCTTATGTTTGGGTGCGATCGTAAGTTCCTGAAATTTTTCGTAAAGCACGGAGCGTGAAACGTGCTCGGTCAATGGCGATGGGCAGAAAAAGCTTAAAGCCCAGTCAACCTAGCTGTTTTATGATAAAAAATGGATATTTCGATTACCACGCATTTTTATTTTTAGATATATAGTAAAAAAATGCGCTGATTAAAAATTTCGATACCCGCAGTCTGGTCAAGAGGGGTGTCATTACTTTTTTAACAATGTAACGTTAAAATAGCCTTTTTTTATTAAGTGTGACATCTCGTTTACAGTACCTACGTTTTTCTTCATATGTGCCCAAACCTTTTTGTTCTCCATTAAATTACCTACAAACTGAGACCTATTCAAAGTCACTAAGTGCTTGTGTTTAACAGCAAATGAAGGTCATAGTTAAAAAGGAGCGTATTTTTCAACATTTAATAACTTTGAAAGGAACGTTCGTAGAAATCTGAAAGTTTCTAAATTGTAGCTTGTGATGACATTAAAAAGTGCTATATATTTCAGCGAGGTCCGTTTTAAACGTTTTAAATTATTAACGATATTTTTTTTAGCCTTAATTGCAAAATGCGGTTTTTTTTTCAAAATGACTAAGACTAGTCTGACCAGCTTAGAAAATTCAAAATTCCTTTCAAAGTTATGAAATGTTGAAAAAAACGCTCTTTTTTAAATTTCACCTTCATTACTATTTATCCAAAAATATAAATGCGTGGTAATCCAAAATTTAGATATTTTAGTTTCTTGACTGGGCTATTAAAATATCTAATAAATTCATTCTACATAGGGCACACTGAAAGTTCTGCGCTACTGGACGCTCATAAATGTTTGAATTTCGGATGTTATTTTTTTTTAAACATAAGAAACTCAATAATTGATTAAAAAAAACAGGCAGTCATGGGACTGCCGACAGAAGTGAAAACTTAAACTTAAAACCAGACCCATAAAAAACTTAGACCTCATAACAACTTAGAACTCAATGTTTAGATTAGCGCCCTCTAGTGGATCTATGTATTATTAGCGCCATATATGTATTGTTAGCGCCATATATGTATTATTAATAAAAACTAATAAAAATAATAAAAATTGGAGAATACTTCGAAAAGCAGTAAATATATTACTTCATATGTACATTGTTTTATTCATGATTTACTTAAAAGTACCCCACATACATTAATTATTCAGATTCGAATTAGATTGTTCACCAAAGATATAGAAAGGTGATAAACTTTCAGAATACATAAGATAGACATGACTGTTGTATATTTCAATGATGAACTATTATAACGCCAAAAATAGTTATTCAATAAATGTACGCATTGCTTGCTAACAATCCGACTGAAGTTTGACAAATAAGTTTATTCTCCGAAATATTAATGTATACTGACCCAAGGTGAGCTTGGGATTTCCATCGACAATATCGTTGCTGCTGATGTTGACGAGCTTGACTCCGTTCGCGTCGAGCACCTGCAGCGCCGTGTTCACATTATTGATGTGATGCACGCGCATGCGCCCGCGCTCTCGCTTCTGTAACACAACACTTAGATCGTTGGCATACATACATATATTCAAACACAAATGGCGCGACGATAACATTTCAAAAGAAACTACTCTGTGTCCTGTAATATATGTCGGCATATCCGACATATCCTGTAATATTCATGCAGCAATGTAACTTTCACTATTTGGAAATTCTGTTAGTGATCATTGATTATATTTAACTAAAAAACTGCATAAAAAAAGGGTTTAAGTGCATATTTATGTATTATTGGTTGGCAGACACAAGAAGTTCCCAGATTTTATTACCACGTGAAGTTATTAAGTAACTTTCAGTGGTGCAACAGGGGTATCATAGACGTGTACTCACATATTGTTGCGCAGTGAGGATCTCGAGCAGCGACAGTAAGATCTCGCCATCCCTTAGGTCTAAGAACAGATCTTCTACGAGTGGCTTGTCGTTCTGGAATATGTATTAACAATTTGATTTATTTTGAATTCACAACTTATATGGGAATTGACTTGGACGCAGGCATTACATTACAACAATCTTAAAACCTAAGAACCTTCTGCGGTTGGTCAAAATGTGGAATGACCGCATTACCATGATTTCCAGAGAGATTATGGTTTGAGGTTCACTCAACAGGGCATATAAAACGGCGCCTAGCGTTCACCCCTTCCGCAATGTAAAAAACATCCGTTTATTTCCTCAAGACCAGGATTCCAACTATTAGTACTTACTACTACTAAAGTACCTTTATGTATAGTTACAGGTGTGGTAATACTATACACTGGACGTAGAAAGGTGGCGACACGTTATATCACCAGCCAGGGATTCATTACACACTTTCATTTTAAGCCAAAAAACCCTCTATGACAAACCACGTCTGCTAGCTCGAATGAGAATGTTCAACTGTCCTAGGTAATCCGAATGAACTTCATTATCTTATATGTTGTGCTGAGAGTTATAAGGTGTTGTTATATTATAACACAATGTCGCAAAATTTTTTGAAGTAAGGTTTTTTTTTTATACTGATTTTTTAGCAGCGACCGGTAGTTTTAGTTAGTTATACTTACATAGACCAAACAAGTTCTTTATTGTACTTTATTGTTGTTTTTTTTAAACTAATTGTTTCGTATTTAACTTGAACTGTTTAGTTTTTATGTTTAGAGATACCTCAAACGTTTTAATTTTTTTTTTTCTATTACATTTTTATGCAGAACTGGTGTAACTTCAAATAATACTTAATTTTATATGTAGAAGTTCGTTATGCAATTTTGTTTTATATATATGTATTAGCTTTTGCCCGCGACTTCGTCTGCGTGGTGACCGACATCAGACATCGTAGAGTGTAGGCACAAAAAATAAATCAAGACTACTTGTTACTAAGACTAAAGAAATAAGGTTTGGTAGAAAAAAAACCTATTAGTCTATTTCACCTTAAATTTTATTTTATTCCTAACTAGCAACCCGCCCCGGCTTCGCACGGGTAGCAAAGCATATATTGATTTTTTAAGGGAAAACTTCTTTTGGCGCACCGCACACACATTTTTTCGTAGGTAGTAAGTTAGGCTGATCCGTCACGCTCTGAGGGCAAGGCTCGATCGGGTGAGCTCGGGACCGCCGAGTGTACCCGAGCGACAAAGATACAGTCAGCTGCTCTTCGCTGTTGTGTCGCTGCGTTCAGTATATTTAATTAATAAGTAATAATTGTCATTATTAATTTAATAGTTATTGTTGGTACGCAATAATAATTATTTTAACAATTATTTGGTTTACATTGTGAGGTTAATGTGTGTAGTTAGTGGTTTATCGTGTTATTGTTGTTTATCTAATATTAGAATTATGAAGTTCATACTGAATTGTGATTGAAAACTTCTTAAGCTGTTTTTTTGGTAGGGGCAAAAGTTATGGGTTCGCGTCACGGTCATACTAATGTGATACGTCGTTTTAAGTTTTCACTTCTGTCGGACATCTTCAACAATTATCGTCATATTTCAGCCAATTTACATAAAACTGTAATGAATTATACACCTAAAGCTTCCTCATGAATCACTCCGTCTATTGGTGAAAACTGTATGAAAATCGATGCGGTAATTAATGAGTTTAGAGTTAGAGTAGTTTAGTTTCATGTAGTTTTTTTTTTTTTTAAATTACTCCTGTGTCGCAGGGGACTTTACAAACATACAAACAACGGACACAAAGAACACCCAGACTCGGGTGGGAATCGAAACCAGGACCTATGGCATAGCAGTCAGGGTTATTAACCACTAGGCCAACAGGCCAGTCAGTATTTATTTCACAACTTTTAGTAGCTACAGTAAAATTAGGTGAATTATGCGTTAACTGGCGTAAACCCATTGTTACATAGTAATTAAGAGGAAATAAACCACAAAGAATTTTCAGACAGGGAATCCAAACCGAGGGTGTTGAAAGAAAGAAAGAAAGAAAGAAAGAAAAATATTTTATTTGTATCTTCTACATAATAATAAACCTACGTCTTAACACCTAGGGTGGTATCGAAGATCAAATAGGGTACCTGCGTCAGCTATTGTTACAGATCGCTCTGCAACGCTGATATTCTCACAGGCCCCAATTACAATTCGAACATTTAAATATCTATATTATTCTATAAATATCTATATTATTATATATATTATAATTATATTCATATTTTACATACAAATAATATCAATAATGTTAGATAAATAATCATATACTATATACATTTTATCATACACAAATATTTATATGTCACACAATTTAACGAAACAAATTATACATACGTTTATTTCCGAACGCATCTGTCACCTGTCAGATAATATTAGTGAATTGAAATTTATGCAATAGTTGTATTGTACTATGTAAAAGTTATGTAGTGTATATCTGAATCTGTTTTTCTATAATATGGATACCATAAAAGTAAGTAAAGTTGCCGCACATATTGATTAAGGTGATAATTTTTGTTGTACGAGTATTAGTCTAATTCTAAATATTAGTCTAAATATTAGTCTAATAACTCGTATTAGTATAATTTCCCTATACTTACAGCAGGGATCGGAAAACCCATGCATAACGGTAACCTTTATAAACGGTTCCCGAATCAATCTGTAACCGTTTGAAACGGTTACAGATTGATTCGGTTAACAGATAATTTAAGTTATTGTGGTAACCCATACAATAAGGGTTAACACGTAACAGTTAAGCCAAATAAAAGGATTTATTTATGGAATCTGTTAACCCATATGAAAAAGTTAACCCAGGACTTCGGTTATTTTGCGACGTTGCCTATTAAACTTCATAGAGCGGTGTTATTTCGTACTTCTTCGTTATTTCTCTCGTAAACGTGCACGGCAACGCCGGGCGTTTCTGGCAGTTATTCATTAAACTTCACACGACACGACACAGTGTAATGCCACAGCCTTGATATAATTATGTATTTCCACGGGAATTAACGTGATTATGACATAGGTATCACCAGGTTGCATTGGACGTGGTTCGCCTGTGAGCACGGCCAGTGCAACCTGATCGAATGGTCAGGAAATTAATTCAGAGGTATGTAATACCTATTTGGTGATCGCGTTAAATCCCGCGTAAATACATAATTATTAGTGTTTCACTTTTCTACCTTTTTAAAATACCTATTTTGTTTTTATATTTCGTGTCTAGAAGTCTATTTTTATAACATGATTTTAATTTATTAGGTTTTAATCCTTTTAAGATAAAAGCACAAACAAAACAAAACAGTGCTGTAATCACTGAGTTATTGGTCCCAATTCTGTTACTTCACTCGCCAAATTAAAATTCACTAAATTTTCTTCATATAAGATGTTAACCGTGTACACTTCGAAACAAGGTCTTATTTCAAATTGAAACAAGTAGGTAACAAATGTCGCTATCCAAATAAGCAATTCATTTTTTGACTAAAGTCTGATACGCTTAAATAAACTTTAATACCACGTAGCGAGAGCCGCTATCCGTTGAATGCCATCTCTTTTGCTCTGTATTTTTAGTAAGCGTCTTCGTAGGTGTCGATTAAAATAACGTCATCATAGTTCGTTTTGAACAAGTTTTTATACGGCATTTGAATAATTGGGGACTCTTCTTAAGTAAAATCAGTTGTTATTTTTAATCGAATTGGCGTTTGGCGTTAGGTCATAACTAGAGATCGGATAATCGGATGCATATTTACCTAAAGTTATTTTTTGGATAACAAATTATGGAAGCGGCTTCTAAGTATATTTTTATTTAAAATAAAATCCCGGGATTCCGGGATCGCATAACTAATCGGATGTATATTTACTTTAATTTAATTCTTTTTAAGTTAAGGTGTTTCCCATTCGAGTATGTACGTATGTAAGGTGTAAGAGAAATGGTGGTGTGGTAAATAAGAAAACATAAATTAATATAAACTTATTTATTCATTACCTCACATAACAGAAACTACATAGAAGAGAAATGAAAGATAGAAAAGTTGTACATGGGCGCGGGATTCTTTCGATAAAAAAGTGCTTTCCATAATAGCCAACATCTCAACTTTAGGTAAATATGCATCCGAATATCCGATTTCTAGTCATAACTAATTGACTAGGTAGTTATCAAACTGTCAAAAAGATATATATATAAATGAACCGACCGAGTAGGTATATGGGAAGCTATATTAACCCTGATATCAACACAAGCTATCATGGGCAACTGCTACTCAAGAGTTACAAGTGCATTGCTGCCCTTTAAGGTGGGAGTAGGGGAAGGGTTAAGATCCCCGGTAACCACACTCACTCGGTGAAAAGCAATGCAAGCATTCCTTCACTGCCGGTTTTCTGTGAGCTTCGAGCCGTACAGTGTACAATAGAATCGGCACCATTATTATTAGCGTATAGAGTAGACACCGCGAAGAAAAAGTTTGTAACGCAAACTGCGGTCCCTGCACCGCAGTGAAAACAAATCTTTGTAGCAGTTCGTTGGGCAACACGCGTATACGCCACGAAGATCACGGCGCTTAGGACCTTACGCTCGCGAGAAAACTACAACTCAAAAACGATCGAGCGTTGCTTGTTAATAGCGTAGGATTTGACTACAAAATTATTGTTTTAGCGCTGCAGCGCTTTTTAGTTTTTATTCAAACGGAAACTGAACATGTATTTTGTTTTGAGTGGCTTTTCGAGTAGGTACATAATATCTCGATTGCTGTAATACAATTTACTTATGTTGTGATGACTATTTGGTAAATTAAATGAGTGGCCGTGAGTTTGTTTGCCCGATTTCTTCTCACAAGGACTCCTTCAACCATTTTAAACAGACTGTTATAGATCAAGATACAGTATTCTATTATCAATTTTTCTCAATTTAAATGCATACCTACCTAAACATTTAAAATCCTACTTTTTTTTAACGGTTATGAATAAAATCATGCGTAAAATGGAATCAGATGAAGAAAATGATCCAAATGTTGGAAATACAGATTTACAAGATTTGTTTCAAGAAAATACGGAATTCATTCCGGAAAAGAAAGCCAAGCATAAGAAGAAGTTAATCATGAGGACGATGTGACAACATGTGGCTCCCAGTCGTCTTACAAGTCAAATACGGAATTCACACAGGACGCTCAACGTTAGGCTGAAGACGATTTTATCGAGAACGAGTCCCAATAGCAAATTTTAATTCCAACAGCACATTAAAATAATAGGCGTGACGCGACGGTTATAACCACGTTCCCTTATTTGCCAGGAATTAAGGAAAATTGTTCTGCAAATTTATCTCCCACGAACTTAGGAAGTTCGAAGGTGACGAACGTTATGACACCATACAAAAAGTTACCGAGGTTTTGAAGTACAGGAAATGAAAATCTAAGAAATAGTACTCAGAATCATATTTATTAAAAAAATGGGTTTCATCAAAAATTGGTTATTTGATTGACTAATCGGTAATAAAACAGTTTTCTAAAATCATGTCAATTATTTTGTCACTGTAATATTTAATCATCCGAAAGATTTGCATTGCACTTGATGAGAACAATATTTTTTATAGTTTGTTCCAATAAACGATTTCTTAAAGGAGTCAAAATAAATTTGAGAACTGAGAATAGACGTTCTACAGTTACTTGCTGGCGCAGCAAGGATCACCAGCACTACTTCCGCTAACTTATATGGTAATTTATGCGACCAGTATTCTAGCACGTTTTCAGTAATTGCAAGTACTTAATGTGCTTTTTCTGTTATCAATCTTATTTTTTTAGGATTGGCTTCGCCTAGAAAATCGGGTGATATCAGAGCCTTGATATCACAAAAAGCTTGATCTTCCAGATCCTCAAATGGTCTTCCATGAATAGAAATAAGTCTAACGCAACAATCCAATCATTTTCCTTTTTTCTTTTTCGGGTTTACTTTCTTTGATTTTAGTGGTTACTTTATTTATTTCTATTACTTCTTTGTGTATGGCTTGATGTTGTAAAAATCTGTCAGTCAAAATCAGCGTTGCCAGACGTCAAGATTTTGGTGGGATGCCCCGATTTTTAAATCATAATTAAATGTCCCGCGCGGGACAGGTTCAGAGTCCCGCTTTTCGGGGATAACTCGACCGTGCGTGCAGCGTGCGTGATTTGGATATGTTTTTTTATTTTATTTTTATTCCGAAGACGAATAAGGCTCAACTATTTAACGATAGGGTACATTTGATTTTAATTAATTGATAATTTAATTAATTTGAATTTAATTTGATTTTATTTTTGCTATCTATTCTCACGTAAACGTAATTTGAATTCAAATAAAAAGATAAATATGTATTTATAAACTTCTGATTAATTTTATACTTTTTTTAATATGTCCCGCTTTCGACGAAAGAATCCCGCTTTTTTTATTCAAAAAGTCCCAAAATCCCGACCTGGCAAAAAAGAAATCTGGCAACGCTGGTCAAAATACACGAAGTCTTTAACCAAAACCAATAATGTTTATTAATACTACGATTAATGAGATCACGAACAGTTTTATGATATAAACGGTTAATCAGTTCATCAATATCATTTAAATAATTATTTTATTGTTCACTTTTTTACTAAATTGAATTGGAGCAAACTATCAGTCCTAAACTTAACATGATATTTATGTTAAGATAAAAATGGCCAATTAAATTTGTTCAAAAGACTTTTAAGCTAATACCAAAATATAAGGTTTAAACTTACCTTTAATTTTATTATTTATTTCCACATAATTTGCATAACCTGTATTTAGAATGTTCATCCCATTCAAAATATCTGTGGACGGCATTTGTTGTCATTCGCGGCATATTTACACTTACGTATATATATATATACAGCAAAGTTTGCAAGCGCATCAAACACTCAAAAACTCAAAATGTGAGCGATACGTAGATACCTACTAAGTCGATACGCGTGATTCGCGATATATATACTTGTCTCTTTTTGTTTTATGAAAGTATTAGAAACAAAAAAGACATAGATGCGCGGCGCGTGCGATGTCCTGCCGATTGGTTAAGCCGCGCACGCGCTGCGGTTGCTAGGATACGTACTGCGAGTGAGTGACGAGGAATGAAACACGTACTAATATGCAGAAACCTATATATCGATTCGGTTAAGGTTAACCGTAATTATCCTGTAACAGGCTATTCCTGTTAACACATTTAATTCTGTAACAGCCATTTCTGTTAATCCAAATTGTATGTTAACCCATTTCCAATAAGGTTAATAACAGGTTATTTCGGTTAGGTTAACCCTAACCGGAATATCCCTGACTTACAGTAGAATTAACGTAATGTTTTTAGGATATGCAGAGGCGGTGGCACATCATTCCAACATCTAGTAGCGGCGTACCTGAAACTGCCTCTGTTGCTGCCACGCCTGCAAAATATATGTGATTGTGGAGGGTGTTCGGTTTGGATGCCCTGTCTGCAATTTGTTGAGATTTACCTTCGCCTGTTGTCATCGTTGGGGTCTACAAACGGAGGGAAAGTGGTGGGTTTTCCCTTATCAATTATTCTCATACCACGGTTAGGCCCATCATGGGGGATTGGCTGTAGAGGCTATTGGTGTAGGAAGGCTCTTGCTGAACGCCATGGTTCTGTTCATTGTCTAAAGTGAGAGTGTTTGGGATTTAGCCGCCTCGTTTTGTGAAGAAGTGATATCCGCTTAAGATGAGAGGGCTAGTACTCTCCTGTACAATTCTGGCGCCGGAGAACGCAGAATGATCTGCGTTGCTGCCCGTTACCCGGGCAGAGCAGGCCTGAGGGCGTATCTTTCTCACGGAAGGGGGTCAAGATCCTCCACACGCATTGGTGTGCCGGGGTTCTCAGGGACTTCATTCCAAGAGTATATCTGAGTCTCTTGCAATACCTGTGACACAGTGTGGATTTAGTCGGTTCTATTCCGACAAACGGTGAGGTGATGAGCCGTGTTGGTTTTAACACGGTAAACATTGCACTGATTATGTAATGTCCATTATGGTATTTTTTTCTCTGGATTCCATGAAGAACATGGGATTCATCTTCACCAACTTCGCAAGGTTAAGAAATCGGTTCATATTTGACGGAGAGTCACAAATTTAAAAAAAAAACATCCAGATGTTATTTTTTAAATTCGTTAAAAATCGATGCGTGATGCAATCGTCGCGAACAGTCAGAAAAAAAATGTTTTGCTAAAGATGCAACGTAAGGTGTTTAACAACATTTTTAACTACTTTAGGGGACGTACGCACAAATAACGTAACACTGCCAATATGAAATACAGTACATTTTTAAAGTTAATTTTAATTATTATTAATGTTAATTTAAAAAAGCGGGTCGTAGTATACTGTTGCTTTTAACCAAGCTCATCTACCAATTTTTACATTTCTAACTTCAAAAATTACAAAGTTTCCCACAAACTTTCATCGCCTATTTTAAACCTTTAAGGGATAAATTTATATTATTATTATTACTTGTTTACGTAAATAATACTTTTTTATTTTTACTGGGAAACTCCCACTGGAAACTCTTACTGGGAGTCTCCCTTTTGTAGTTGATCAGGCAAAGCAAAAGCATGTGTTCCCATACAAACTTTGCCATCCCTTTTCAACCTTTTGAGGGTAGAATTTTCACAAAATCCTTTCTAATCGGATGCCTACGTCGTATAAGGAATACGTCCTCTAAATTTCACGTCTCTACGACCTACGATTTAGGCTGTGCGTTGATCCGTCACTCAGGACAAAGGATTTTATATCCTATCCTACTAATCCTACTAATATTATAAACGTGAAAGTTTGTGAGGATGTATGGATGGATGTATGGATGTTTGTTACTCTTTAACGCAAAAAGTACTGAATGGATTTTAATGAAACTTTACAATAATATACCTTATATATCAGAATAACACATAGGCTATCATTTATGAAGATATTGTGTATATTGGCCAATATACGAGGGGTGATCCAAAAGTAATGAGAATGGGTACATTAAAATAACTATTTTTACTATTACTAAAATAAAATTTATTTTTCTACATAGTCTCCTAATAGGTCAATACATTTAGTCCATCTCTTTTCTAAACCAACGATACCCTTCAAAAAAAAATCTTTATCTTGACTCTCCCAAAATGCCTCTACAGCGGCCATCACTTCGCCGTTATCCTCAAATTTCTGGCCCCGGAGGTGTTCCTTGAGCCGAGGAAACAAATAAAAGTCGCTGGGGGCTAGATCTGGAGAATAGGGTGGGTGTTCAAGCAGCTGGAAGCCAGCTTCTTGAATGGCAGCCATCGCAACTTCAGCTTTGTGTGCAGGTGCATTGTCTTGATGGAACAGAACTTTTGCGCGCAGTTTACCCCGTCTTTTTTCCTTGATGGCCTCTCGCAATCTTTTGATTTGGTCAGCATAGTAGGAGCCTGTTATGGTAGCGCCCTTATCAAGGTATTCAACCATAATTATTCCCTCAGCATCCCAGAAAACAGACGCCATAACCTTGCCGGCAGAGCTTGAAACTTTGAATTTCTTGGGAGTCGGTGAAGATGGCCTTTTCCATGTCATTGACTGTTGTTTGGTTTCGGGATCAAAATGATGAATCCACGTTTCGTCCATAGTCACAAATCGAGCCAAAAAAATATCTTGATCCGCCTGGAACATTTCAAGATTGGTCCTTGAAATGTCGAATCGTTTCTTCTTTTGTTCGTCGGTTAACATTCTCGGGACCCAACGTGCAGAGACCTTTCTCATGTTCATCTCGGTAGTTAAGATCCTTTGAATGCTACCAAATGAAATGCCTGTGTTCTCAGCTAAATGACGAATGGTCACTCTTCGGTCTGCCAAAACCAGATCTTGAACTTTTTTGACGTTTTCTTCAGTGAGGGAGGAGGACGGACGGCCTTCGCGGTGTTCGTCTTCCGTGGATGTTCTTCCCATCTTAAACTCCTTGCACCAGCGTGCAGTTGTAGAATATGGAGGAGCAGAGTCTCCCAATGTTTCCACCAAGTCAGTATGAATGTCTTTGGTGGACATTTTTTTCAAGCACAGGTATTTGATGACGCTTCGCACTTCATGTTTCTCCATTTTGATGTTATCACTCCGACTGCTAGTATTCAAATGAATGTATATTTTAAAAATGACGTCCTATTTATACCATTTTTTGTCAGGGAAGTTGTGAAGGATTAGGGAGTTGAAAAAATATTTTTTTAGAATTTCATTATTACTAGAAATATCCGTTTATCATTACTTTTTGATCACCCCTCGTATAACGATTAAGTAAGTCGGAAAAAAATCTGTCATCTGCGAGCTATTCTGGCGTGCGGTGGGAAAACTGTAAGAGTTACACGAATATAATGTACGGTGGGATTGTTCCTCCTAAATAGTTCTACAAAAAAGTCCGCGACAGTATATATTTATCTTTTATGTGTAAACCATTATTACCAAAATAGTGAACCATAAATACAATAAAATTTGATTTTTTATTTCCAATTCACATTTAGCAGTAACAAATTGGTTTTTATCAAAATAAATACTTTTATCGCTTCTGATATTCAAAGTAGATAAACTTTGTCTTTGAAGTACGTAAATTGGTCAAATATTTTAAAAGTTACGACCATAATATAAAACTGCGGGCGAGGGGGCGGGGGCATTATCGCTTACCGCCGACGCGGGAGGGCAGACGTTGTTGACGGTTGCGTCCGTAATGGGAATTTTCAAGACACTAGCAATTTGTTTAAAGGCTCTGTATACATAGCAACCCGCCCCGGCTTCGCACGGGTACAAATTATACACCTAAACCTTCCTCATGAATCACTGTCTATTAGTGAAAACCGCATGAAATTCATTCAGTATTTTTTTAGTTTATCGCAAACAGACAGAAAAACGCAGCGGGGGACTTTGTTTTATATTTTATAATATGTAGTGAAGATATTGAATGTGAAAAAAAATTGAAAGTTTGTGAGGAGGTTTGGATGTTTGTTACTCTTTCACGCTACTGAGAAAACTAAAACTACTGAACCGATTGCGATGATACGTCGTATGTAGATAGCTGGAGACCTGGATTAACACATAGGCTACTTTTATCCCGATATTCAGATGGCATCTGAGTTACACGGGTGAAACCGCGTGGCACAGCTAGTATATATATATATATATATAGATAATGAATAAGTAACTGGGTTTTTCATCTTTTACCGGCCGCAGCATTTCGTCATCGTTCCTATCCAACCTATCATCCCCATCACTTGGATAATTGACAATCCACCACTCTGCGGTTCTCCAGAAACTGTTTGCCTCGCACAACAAATCTGTGGAACAAATTGTCGCCTGCGGTATATCCGTATCGACCTTCATGCATAGAGCATACTCCCATCTCAAAGGCCGGCGCAATACACTTATGACTCTTGAGTTGCAGGTGTCCACGGTCGTCACTTACCAACAGCTGACCCGACTGCTCGTTTGCCCCTATACCTTAAAAAAATCAAGAGAAGATGCGTTATGCCGTCCTCAGGAGAATATTTTTAAACATCCGCAACCAAGAAATAAGACGTTATGGCCATAGGTCATCAGTTTCTCATACGTGCGTCCGTCGGTCTATCACTGTGTTGTAGACATTGTCAAGTAATAATTGAAAGTACACGACGTATCCTGGAGCATCTTTCAAGTTACAGCTGGGGCTAAAATTTCTAATATGCTCAAATATCCTTAAACTCTGAAATTGATAATATTTATGTCAAACGTTTGTGTCAAAGAGTGACTAAAGACGTTTATTTGTTGAAGCGTGTAGTGCGGCCGCGGTCGGTTTATTAAGTGCACAGCTATAAACAGCAGCCCGAGTGCGCTCGAGAATTGACCTTAATTACTTCATACGCTAAATTTGAAAGTACCACGCACTACGCTCTTTGAAAATCACCATTGTGTTGTGACAAACGTTATTCCTATATTTGTATGTTTTATAATCGTTTTTCGCTTCAATAGTAATTGTATGTATTTGGAGTTTAGTGTATGTCGTTTAAGGACTCGGTAGAAGTGCATCTGTCTGTACTAGTGATGGGATTTAGACCGGATAAATACTTAAAATGGATAAATATCCATATTTATCCATTTATACTCGAGTGTTTATACAAAATTGCGGATAAATATTTTGTTTTTAATAAGAAATTAGAAGGATCTTCAGGTAAACATTTAATTATGATTTTAGTTTCTAATAAGTTTGCGAAATGTTAAATAAATAATGTAATTATAAAGAAGGTGTATAATCTATTATAGTGTTACAGAAAGGTGTGGCCAAATTTTAGTAGCGTTATGTGTAGCCGACAAATAGTTGATTTATTTTGAAAATATTTAATAATTTTTTTTTTTTAAACAACTCATCCTGGTTTTTTCAAGTAAATTTCAATAATTTTGTTGTTTAATTTTTTTATGAAGACATTTTCAGAAAAATCTGGACATTCCATCGACATCCTTGGTATTCAATACTCAAAGTTTCATTCCTGTCAGCTCTCTTCGAAATGTTAGTTTCATCGGTAAATTTTCAAGTTAGTTAGTTTAAACTAAGATTTTGGTATTAAAAATCACTAATTTTCATAAAATTGGTAGCGCTTTACGCTTCACGGGGTCTACTATACGACCCTAAAATATGACCAAACCTTTCTGTAACACCCTGTATATAAGCGAAAGAATACTATCTCATCTACTGACTAATCACGAAATCTAGAAAACTACTTGACTTATGAAAATGAAATTTGTGTATGCTCTTAGGCCTCATTAATCCAGCCCTGCTGCAAGACTCTTGTGTCGCAGAGACATTACAAACATTGAAAAACAACGGACACAAAGAACACCCAGACTCATGACAACTATTTGTGAATAACACAAATTTTCATCCCATGTTCATTGCCATGTTCAGTCCCACTGGGCGCGGAGTAGTGGCGAGGCGACCGTACGTCTCCCACGAGAATACAAGACATCGAGGACCTCACGTCCGGACGGGTATTCCACATCAGTGAATGCACCATTGGGCTCATCACTCTCGCTCTCACTGTCTCATCCAAACGCAGGTACCATGCGCGTGGCCTGATACACCATGGCCAACTAGCCTAAGACGGGCGTGGCAGTATAGGTCAGCAGATTGAAATGGATTGCGTGAATTTTACGCATCGTACCCGTGGAGGCAGCTCTGTTTCACATTAGAAGATCCTGACTCCCGCGCAGTTGCTGTCACTGAGACGATCTAAGCGGGTATGGAATGTTTTATTCCCAACTTGCTGGTAGCTGTAGGAGCAAAAAAAAATGTAAGGATGCTAGAACTCTTTACCAAACCGCATACAGGGCTTGGACCAAGGATGAAGAGCTGATAAGGATGCAAACGTATCTGACGTGAAACGCAAATTAAACGCTGCCTCAAGGTATAGTAAGAGAGCAATTGCCGGAGCTAAATTCGATTTTTTAATTTGATAACTTAATAATTCTATTAGATGCGCCTTCTGGTCTCTCGCCAAAGATGCGAAATGCTGCTGGAGATCGTTCCTATAGCGCCAAAGAGAAAGCCGATATTCTCTGTACTCTCTTTACCTCGAACTCAACTTTGAACGACGATACCGCCTACGATGCCTAGAGATGTCTAGCGGAATTACTGTCTCTAAATGATCACAAGTCGAGTCTACGAGGAAGACTGCCCTCTTATGCGCCCAGTGCCAACCACCCGACCAGTGCGACCCACCGAATTACAGGCCTATAGCTATCAAACCCCTCCTCTCCAAGGTGATGGAGCGTGTAATTAACATGAAGCTCCTAAGATACCTAGAAGAACACGATTTGATCAGCGACCGTCAGTATGGTTTTCACCATGATTGCTCGACGGCGATCTTATAGTGTTTCTCACACACGATGCGATGGTGATGTTTTTGCGGTCAGCTTAGACTTAACGAAGGCGTTCGATCGTATTTGGCATCGCTGCCTTCTGTCAACGCTGCCATCCCGAGGGCTTGTGCAGATTGATTGCCAGCTTTCTGTCTGGCAGACGCATAACAGCCGTAATAGACGGCAGCTGCTCTGAAAGCAGGGACATAAACGCTGGCGTCGAACAAACGCTGTTTATGCAGCATATCAATGATATGTTGTCTTTTGATGACATCCATTGCTATGCAGGTGACAGCACCGGAGATACTTATCACAAGGGCCGTGCCAACATTCCTCGTTCAATTGTGTCAAACTCGAAAGCAGTCTGGTCAGGGTTTCTAAACGGAGTCAGAAAAATCTGGTCTGGTTCAAGCCCACCAAACCACAAGTCTGCGCGGTCATTGCTAAAAAAACCCATTCACTGTGACTGCAAAGTTCCAAAACTGATCGTTACAATCGTCGAGAGTATTGAGATTCTTGGTATCGACATTTCCAGCAACGTCCAGTTTTTTTTTGATTTGGAAGGCAAACTCAAGCTGGCATCCAAAAAGCTTGGAGTGCTTAATAGAGCGAAGCGGTACTTCACGCCGGAGGGTAAAGACTTTTATCATACAAGTTACAAATCTGTCCCATATGGAGTACTGCTGTCATCTCTGGAGAGGGGCACCTGGCTGCAATCTTGGGCCTTTTGACTCGGTCCAAAGATGTTCTGTGAGAATCGTCAACGATCCCAAACTCACAAGCGCTATTGAACTCTTAAGCGTAAGGAGAGACTTTGCCTCCCTGTGCGTGTTCTACCGCTTGTGTAATGGGTTGTGCTCCAAGAAACTGTTTGACATAATGCCCACGGCTGCATTCCACCACCGCACCGCTCGCTTTCGGTATTCATCCTCCTTGGACCTTGGAACCTAAATGGTAGCACACGGTACGCCTCCTCCCGCGAATGCTCCGGCTTTGGAACGAGCTCCCTGCCGAGGTTTTCCCAAGGGACTACTGTATAGGGTCTTTCAAGAAAGGACTGTATATGTTTTGAAAGAGTCGGCAACCGGCATGTGAGTCCTCTGGAATCACAACCATCCATAGGCTACGGTAACCGCTTACCAACAGGTGGGCCGTGTGCCTGTTTGCTACCAACGTAGTATAAAAAAAGTCGCTTATTCACAAACTACCTTCAAATTTCATCTTAATAGATCAAGTGGTTTTCTACATTTTGTAATTACTCAGTAGACGAGTGAGTGAGTGTGTGAGTATCCTTTTGTTTTATATATACGAGTAGGGTGAGCCAAAAAATGTTATAATTTTTTTTTGTCATTAGTTACCATGAAAATATTGTTCAAGATGACGAAAAAATGAGCCTGTGAAAACGGCAGCTCTTAATATATTAAGAGGTGGCGCTAAACAATTTTATTTAATATAATAGGTATGTATTACTTGTCAGATATATTGTGTTTTCATGCGATGGCCAAGTCAATCTATTTTATTTAAAACATAAAAGATTTTTAATATTGATATGGTCACTTAAAGATGTTGTTAGGTTAGCTAATTACGTAATAACTTAAGACGAAAGGTCCCTTTAGTAGGGACTGAATAAATTAACCGACTTGGTATTACATGGATCTCGCAACTTTTTACGGTAGAAGAACTGAGTGGCGAGACTTGGTTTTTTTTACAATTTTTTTTTTGATGGCATTTAATTTATAGATAACTGGTCTCTAAGCGTACTTCCTATTTGTAAAGTCTACGCAACACAGTAATAACTGCTTACCGTTGACTTTATATAAACAAATACTATCATAACTTAAAAGTAGAAATGAAACGGATATCCAATTATACGGCTAATATGATCCACGGAAGCCCCCTTCGCAATTTCTCCTCCATGACGCCTCACAAATTGACCACATTATTACTCCACCAAATTATTGTCTTATCACCACACCAAACACCTCACAAGTTAAGCAACAATACATAACATACATAACGCACATAACACGCTACATTACAACATTCAAATCACTTCTTGATCTTGACACGACTCATAGAATATCCTACTTCCTACTAATATTATAAACGTGAAAGTTTGTGAGGATGTATGGATGTGTGGATGTATGGACGTATGGATGTATGGATGTTTGTTACTCTTTCACGCAAAAACTACTGATCCGACAATGAAACTTGGTATGTAGATAGTTGAAGACCTAGATTAACACATAGGCTACTTTTTATCCCGATATTCCCACGGTACCGGGACTTACACGGGTGAAACCGGGGCTTACGGGGTGCTGCTAGTAATAATATAAAACAAAATAAACATCGGCCATTTTTTAGAAGGAACTAATCGTCTTATCTTATCCATTTTCGTTCGATCGATGAATGAATCAATGAATAAAATGAAGGTACATACACTTTGCTTTCGCGCGGCGCGGTTTACCTTCCATTGTCATAGACAAGGGAGGTGGAGACGCTAGTGAAGTACTGTACATGCGAGCCACACAGATTAAATATGACAGTATTTGATCTGTTGCCGGCCCGCAAATCGATCGACCTAAAATTTATTTATTTATTTAACAACAATTAAAATATCATTTGCTGGTTTGGTGTTAAAAGTATGTTTAAATCTGTATGTGTGTATATCTGTGTATATCTGTATGTATCTGTGTATATATACTTATATATGTTTGAATATTATTCTATTCCGCCATATGTATTGCATTACTAGCAGCGCCCCGCGGTTTCACCCGCTTAAGTCCCGATCCCGTGGGAATATCGAGATAAAAATTAGCCTATGCGTTAATCCAGGTTTCCAGCTATCTACATACCAAGTTTCATCGCAATCGGTTCAATAGTTTTGGTGTGAAAGAGTAACAAACATCCATCCATCCATTCAAACTTTCACATTTACAATATTAGTAGGATAAAAATAGATAGAGCAATAAATTAAAAGATCATTAGCTGATCACCAAATATAAGGATCGCGATCAATTCCAACAGAATTTTCTGTGGAGCACCTCGTGTAGTTTGTCTCAATAATGTTGCGTCGATTAGTTACATTGACTTGGAGTTGAAAAGATTTTTTCATTCAGCAGGGAGGCCCGCCCTCAGGCATGATGAATCAAATTATTTTGTTCGTTCAATTTTTTTTTAGTTTTTAATCAAGCAACCTGACATTATTTTCGTTATCCAGGATAGGCAATTGTCTATGTTTGGTCAAGTATCCGGATATCCGACCTCAAGGTTGGCCGAATATCCTGTACTGTATCCAGTATCCGGCCAAACAACATCACATCTTCAACTTGCCGCTCTATTCGTTAACTACCTTTAGCAAAGGTTGTTCGGCCTTAACTCGTCCACGAACGTGCAACCAGTTATGAAAGCCATTACAATGATAAATACCTTGACAAGTTGGGAGTTGATCCATTTGGCGAATGTTTTCTTCTGGACATCTTCGCGTTCATCTGCAACAACAGATACACAATGTAAGTTACCGATTCATATTGTCATAAAAACACTTCACATGCTTAGTATTCCCTTGTGTCCAAACAGTATCAAATTGGCTTTGCCTTAACGCACTGTGGTCCTGGTTTGTGGTCTAATAGTGGAAACTTCAGCTACAACAATGAACTCATAAAACTAATGTTAGGTATTTAGATAATGGAGGTTAAGATCGGAGACTTTACCCTATTAAATTAGTATTTTTCTTTAAAAGTATATAGGGTAAACCATAGAGTCATTGCCCAGCATATAGTGATTGCCCGAATGAAGGAATAACATTTTTTTAGTAACTTCTACCATTAATCAGTTCAAATAAAATGCAATTGATGACACTTTTAGATCTATGGTAGCATTTCCAATTTTTTATGACACTTTTAGATCTGTGGTAGCATTTCCAATTTAAATAACTGGCAACATTTACTTATTTTAAGTGTCATGGCCGATTTTAATGTAGCAGGTGTGCAACTCGTCGAAAAAAGTAAGTTTCTTGTGATTTTTCTTAAGGACAACATTTCTAAATTTGAAATATTTGCTAGGTTTTTTTGTTTTAAAGTGTCTGGTGTTTAATGTATATGTCAAAAGAGTTATTAAAGTGCCTATATAGCCAATCGTTGTAACTGTTACTTTTTTCGTAAAGTTTTAAAAGGGGGTGGGCCATAACTGATCAAAATTTTTAACAATTCAGTCATTGCCATACAGTTATTTAGTTATTGCCATTGGCTATAGATATAGCTATTGTCCGGTCAATAATTGTTTCTTTCAGGATGCCAAAGGTGCCTAAATTAAAATACACCCAAGAAAACCTTGAAAAGGCTATTGCTGAAGTTCATACTATATTTTCTAGATTATAATTTCAGCTCGAAAATGTTTACCAAAGAATTAAAAAAATATTTATGACAACGTTCAAAAGTTTCTTATAGAATATAAAGAATCTACGACCTAATCCATTTTCGAATAACAGGCGTGACATTGGATGTTGGAGGGCTTTTTTAAAGTGGCACCCTAAATTAAGTATCAGAACTTCTGAAGGAGTGGAAAGTGAAGAAGTGGAAGGAAAAAAGACAAGACAGAAGATCTTGTTCAAGGTAGTGGCAGAGTCTTTGCAGAGTCGAAAAGAATCACTGTCTTAGAGGAAGTCGGCGTGAAACCTAATTATGTCTATACAATGTGCAAGCACGTCATGATTATAAAAAACAAAATTGAATGCAGTGGATGTCATCAAATTATTTCCTTTACGAAATAATTGATGACGATGCATTCCTGAAAGCCATAAATGTAATATCCCCGATGATGCAGATATGATACTGTTTTTGTGTCACTTTTGCTACAAAACAAATGATTCTGATGATGATACTTATTCCGATTGTGATGAATTATATTTAAATCTACTAAAAGCAGAAAGAGATCTCACTTTTAATTAAAATTAAGATTAATTACATGATGACTGCAAGGTGGACAATTACTGTATGCGATAAGTGGCAATTACTTAGTCTACCGGGCAATTACTGTGATTTTAAAGATTATTGTTTTGTATATTTATTTTTTTATGTTTCCAAAGATATTGAAACAAGTGACCGATTATCCTTTAGAGAATTTAATAAAGTTATATAATTAACAGTATTTCATGTGATTGGTTTTTAAATAAAGGAATTAATAAGAAAAAATGAGTGTCAATCCCTTAACCTGGCAATAACTGTACGGTTTACCCTATTGTGTTACTAGCTGCGCCTCGCGGGTTCACCCGCGTAAGTCCCGATCCCGTTAGAATATCGGGAGAAAAAGTAACCTATGTGTTAATCCATGTCTCCAGCTATCTACATACCAAGTTTCATCGCAATCGGTTCAGTAGTTTTGGCGTGAAAGAGTAACAAACATCCATACATCCATACTCACAAACTTTCACGTTTATAATAATAGTAGGATGGTTATTGACCTTGGAAGAGGAAATAGTTGCCATCTAGACAGTGTTCAAGTAGATCAATGTAATTGAACGGCAAATCGTTGTCTCTCAGCAGGTCTTTTACGACGTTCAAACACTCTTTTATTGGAACATTGGTGTAAAGTTAATCCACGTCAAAGCTCACCATGACGTCATCAGGTTCCGACGTGATCGCGTTAATACCCGTAAATACATAAATAATATTATATCTCCATGATATATACGCGAAAGTTTAAAAGTAAGTATCAATATATAGTATATTGATTTGAAAATTATTTACTACTTTTTACATTTTGTTTGCCATTAAAGCGCGAAAATAAATTACAGTTTAAGCTATAAAGACTGGCCTGTTGGTCTAGTGGTTAGTGACCCTGACTGCTGAGCCAGAGGTCGTGGGTTCGATTCCCATCTGAGTCTGGGTGTTCTTTGTGTCCGTTGTTTGTATGTTTGTAAAGTCCCCCGCGACACAGGAGTAAATCCTAATGCGGGAGTTCTTTAAAAAAAAAAAAATTTATTAAGGATTATAATACATTCACATATTTCGGGGATGCCCGACTAGCCTCGGACCCGACGGGCATCCCCGAAATATACACGTGAGTAAAACCGTACATCCTTAACTAATATGAATACCACTCACGAAAAATTTTATTCGAATATAATTTATTTTCTATCTTTTAGTCATATATTGTCATCGGTCGTCGATACGTGTGCAAATTTTAAAGTTATTGAAGTTAGTGAAAACTGCGTTGAGCCGTGACATAGATAGGTAGATACAGGTCAAGCTAATATAAAGAGTGTATAAACATTCATTAACTTAATCATTAATTTAAGTGATTGACGGGAATAATTACACGTTAACAGTTAAAATTAACACCAGACATGAATCTGGTGCTAATGGTAATGACACTACGAAGAAATAAAGAGACATCTTACAAAATAATAAAACAGCATTAGTGTGAACAGGAAAGTATGACAATATCACAAAACACAATGTTAACAAGAAGTAGGACTCCAGTATCAAACGTAAAAATCATATGAACATACTGTAATCATCATCATCTCTCGCTCGAAATTTCACCAACGCCTCCAAGGTCTTCAAAAACGTGAACATAGCTCTACACACTTCATACAGAACCTTTATTACAACAACCGTCCACGAATTCACAAACAATATTATACTCATAAAATGCAGATACTTCACAGGATAAATGTTGTATTCCCTTTTCCGGGACTGAAACGATTGCCATGACTGCCATAGCTATCGATGGATGAGCCATCCCGTTACACGCCTGAGCGGGTTTATTGTCGCTTTGTTTTCCGTTGCATAATGTGATGTATGGTGCGACCTTCGACGTTTCGCCGACATACGTCACGAATACTGTGGACACTACCATTTGGAAGTGAGATGCCCACTTGGCAGTCGTGTGAAAAGTCAGGAAAATAAGCTAAGAATTTGAAGCGGGCTTCAGGGCTCCATACATCGCTGTTTTTGTTTTATTTAACAACTACTACGCTTGAATAGTTAAGGCGTGAAAGCGTAACCAACAAACAAACTTACATTTATATTTATAATATTAGTAATTACAGAACCCTGGCTCTGCATTGCGCTATACGAAACTGCTTCAGTTATGTAGCAAGGTATACATGTAAATAGCAGGTTAGGGCCCTGAACCTTGTTTACGTCACGAGTGATCATAACGCTTAGATCGAGCAACATTGCTTTGTAAGAAAAATATCAAAATCCAAGACCACCCACACGTAGTACAAATGATGTGCATAACGGAAGAGTGCGTCGCGCTTGAAGTGCTGATGATATCACCACATAGGTCGTAAGACAAGGTTGTAGAGGAAGTTCGCGCGATTCCGTGACATATATTTGCGTACCGATAACATTTCAGCAAGCGACTAAAGTGAGTCGGTTACATAATTTTTCTGGTGGGGACGAGAACGTCACCGACCGGCCATCGGATTTAATGACTTTTTTACATTAATCATATTTTTTTACTTTAGTTGTTATTTTATGCAAGAGGTTCAAGATTTAGAATATTATTAATGTGTATTAAGTCACACAGTGTTGTCTTGGCGAACATCATTCTTATGTTAAGTTATGATTTAAGTATGTCTCAGTAGTTATATTGTAAACGTTACATGGTGTCCCTACTGACAGGCTAAAAAAGGAGGGCACTGCGGGAGTACTGTTGACTAACCAGGAACACGTTCTTCCGTAGGTTAGACACACAGGACCAGTTAGGTGTATTCAAATCGGGCAGAAATCTAAACTGGCCTAAAAGAAATACAATGTTATCATCACTTTCATTATAATTATTACAATTAATATAAGTAGTTATAATTAAGAAATATATATCTATATGTGTACAGGTACATACATAATATTAATTTAGTAAAATATTATATTCTTCAAATGCTAGAAAAATTAAATGCGATGTGCCACAGGGAAGTGTTTTGGGCCCATTACTTTTTCTCTGTTACATAAATGATTTTCCTAACACTACGAAACATCCAATGCCTTTATTTGCCAGTAATAGTACAGTTATTTTTAAAAGAAATAGAAAACGATACAAACACTAGTATTGTTGACATCATAAACTTTTTAAATGCTAATAACCTAAAAGTCAATCTTTTGAAAACAAAATTTGTGAATTTTCAAATAAGACAAAAAAGGACATCACAAGTATGCATCTCACATAAAGAAGAAATCGTAGAAGAAAGTAAAGTAACAAAATTCTTAGGGCTTCATATTGATAATGACATGTCAAGGAAAACTTAAATTAATTGTGTATGTAATTAATTAAATAAATTTTCTTACGTTTTACATATGCTATCAAATATACCCAATGAAAATGCACTCCTAACCGCTTATCACGGTTATACGTCATCAACCTAAAGATTCGGAATAATGTTTTGGAGTAATGCCACAAATAAGGAAGACGTGTTTATAGCCCAAAAGAAATGTCTCCGAGCTATGTCCAAACTAAAAAGAGCAGAAACATGCAAACCACACTTTCGTAAACTAAGACTGTTGACATTTCCATCTGTGTAGATTAATGAAGTCAGCATGTTCGTAAGAAATAACCTCTCTCTATTTTGTTTCATAGAATGTCGTCGCTGTGATAAACTGCGCTTATTAAACGCCAGACCGCACTTTTACATAAAACTGTTTATACAATAGCACCAAAACTATATAATCATTTACCTAAACAAATCAGACACTGTCAAAATTATTTGTGTCCGTTGTTTATGTGTTTGTAAAATCTCCCGCGACACAGGAGTAATTCCTAATGCGGGAGTTGTCTTTTATTAAATAAAAATTAATGAATTTAAATGCAATCTTTTGAAATTACTTATTGACAAAACATATTACAACACAATAGATTTTCTTAATAATAAGTTTCCTAAATTATTTATATTTTGTATCTAATTAGGTATCTGTAACCACTATTTATATTTTGACATTTTTAATTATGAATTATTTTGACATTTTTTCCTATTTAATCGCCATTTACTAATTTATTATTTAATTAGCAAATCAAATCATTGTTTATTATTATTGAATGAAATAAGTATGTAATTACCTAATTTTAAACAATTGTACAGTAATGACTTAGTTTTATTGTTTTGTATGCCTATTGGCGAAGCATGGCGGTCTTGTTATATTTTGTTTGATACCTGTGTTTTACGAAATAAATGATTGATTGATAATGTAGTATGTTTTACGCGTCTTCTTCAATACCTATATACTTGTGTCAAACTCCTACATGGTTTATGTATGCATCACTCTAAAAATATTACAAGCATTTAGGAGGCCGCCTTTGCACCAACTCTGTGTGCAAGAATGGGTACCTAAATAAATAAAATGGTACATTGTAGGAAGTATCATTAGTCATGGCATGGCATTGTTTATACAAGCACTCGTCGAATAGCGGAGAATCGTTTCTTTACCTAACTTCTTATATCTCATGCGCAAATAGTTTGGTGAGACGTTCAGGGTCATCGTTGGGTGCGTGATAATTAATTAGACTTGGGCTCTTGAACAAAGTTTAGGCTACTAAGTAATATCAAATATGGTTCACACAGTCCATTAACCATATGAATGTACTTACCTACCTGTGCAAATGGTGTCATACAATAAATAATCATTTACTTCATTATCATCTACTACGGCATTAGTAATGACTAGCAGCGCCTCGCGGTTTTACCCGCGTAAGTCCCGATCCCGTGGGAATGTCGGGATAAAAAGTAGCCTATGCGTTAATCCAGGTCTCCAGCTATCTACATACCAAGTTTCATCGCAATCGGTCCAGTAGTTTTTGTGTGAAAACATTACAAACATACATACAAAAACACAAATGTTTCCTCTTTATAATATTAGTTTAGATAACAATCTGCGGGCACGGCAGTGTCACCGCCACGTCAAACAAAAATAAAATAAAGGAACAGCCGTACCAGCCTTGTCTCGAAGCCATTCAGGAAATTTTCGATCACCTGTAACTTCGCTGTTAATTAAGCTAGAAGCCTGAATTTGCAGTGACGATCGCATACATACAAAAAAATCTTCCTTATATTCATATAATCATTTACAAGAAGGAAAATGGCATGCATAAAGGCAAGCGAGACCCATAGTGGAGTTGTCTTCCAGCAAACCTTGAGACTGAAGAGAGGATAGTAAAGAAAAAATACAGGCAAAGTGTGTACGTTAATGAGAATTCAATAAACACATAGAACTAAATACCTAAACTAAAAATACTTAAGGTATACACGGCTACTATTACACGCTAACGGCATGGCTAATATTCATTAGCATTTTGTTCAATTAGGACCATTTAAAATAGTAGATTACATATTATGTTGTGTTTATTTTGCCATGCGATGGCCAGGTCATTAAACATAGGGCACACTGAAAGTTCTGCACTCCTGGCCGCTCATTAATGTTTGAATTTTGAATGTTTTATTAAAAAAGAAAACCAATCATTGATTTAAAAAAAATGGCGGGAAATCGCGTGTTAACTGTTTTTTATCACAAGTTGAAGTTCGCCGTCCGTAGCAAAAATGGAACAATTTTTTCACTTTTTCTCACTTGCTCGTCTTCAAAATGCTTTTGGGAGGGAAGCACCTCATTTGAGCACCGTGAGGCGTTGGTACACAGAATTTGTCGGCCCTCAACTGCGATCACTGAGGAAAATGTGGCTACTGGCAGGCATTTAATTGAAGAAAACCGGCGTATCACCTATGAGGAGATTCGAAGGCATTTGGGAATTGGTATGAGCTACATTTAAAAATCTTACATCAACATTTAAAAGTTAGAAAATTTTCTTGCCGCTGGATTCCTCATGAACTCACCCCAGAACAACAACGAACTCGTGTTGATTGGTGTAAAAAACGATCACAGACGTTCAAATGCTGTGTATGACATTGTGAGAGGAGATGAAACATGGATATATTGTTATTGTTACATACCGAAAAGAAAGCAACAGTCTTATGTATGGGTGTTGGAAGGTCACAGCAAACCAACAAAATTGAGGCAGGGGAGAAACGTAGGTAAAAAAAAATTATCGCGTTTTTTTCTCACCCAGGCGGGTCCTGTCTGCACGACCCCACTTGAAGAACAAAAGACAGTTAATGCTTAGTGGTACAGCACCATTTGTTTGGCCAGTGTCTTTGAAAAAGTTATGGAAAAACGACCAAGAAGTCGCATCCTATTGCACCATGACGACAATGCTTCGGCGCACACCGCTAACAAGACAAAGTCAGTTTTTGGCTTCTGAAAAGGTAGTGTTAGTGATCCATCCCGCACATAGTTGCACATAGCTGACTGGCCTGTTGGTCTAGTGGTTAGTGACCCTGACTGCTAAGCCAGAGGTCGTGGGTTCGATTCCCACCCAGGACAAATAATTGTGTGATGAGCATGATAATTTGTTCTGTGTCTGGGTGTGATTTATCTATAACATGTATGTATTTAGAAATATATAAGTATGTTTATCAGTCTGGTTCCCATAGTACAGGGTCTGCCTAGTTTGGGATCAGACGACCGTGTGTGAGATGTGCGGAGTTATTATATTTATAGTTCAGACCTGGCACCATGCGATTTCTTTATTATCCCAAAAATTAAAGATTTAATGAGAAGTTATGACATTCATGAGGCCGGAAGAGGCCGTGATGGCCTTCAACCAGTGAAAAATATGCCCTTATATTAATGGTCCTCATGTGTCAAAGTTGGATACCTTACAACGCCGTCAACGCTTAGTACATAGTTTAGAAATGAAAATATTAAGGGGTGGGAATCTGGTGTCCTGAAACACAGGTCTAGAGCCTAGCTTAGGCACCAGTCTCCTACAATATATGTATACTTACTCAAATTATGTATTCTTATTAAACTGTTTGTTATAAACTATATATTGTAGTGAGAAAATAAATGATATTATTATTCTCTTTATTCAACAAACTTATTAATTACATTTTTAAATACGTACCTATAAAACAAAATATTTATTTAAAAATATAAAAAATAGTATACCACCGACATCGGGTACAGGGTCCAAGACAACGGTGGTTAGGGCTCCAAAGACAGAACCTCCTCACTATACGGGCCGTGTCGAGAAGAACTGCCTTCTGCATCAGTCTCTTGATCCAGCCGTCTAACGCGAGCCTCTTAAGGTGTTGGTCTAGGCTTTTGGCTATCAATCCATGAGCAGATACGACAATTGGAACAATGATCGCCGAATCGACATTCCACATATCGACAATCTCGTGAGACAAATCCAAATATTTTATTTGTTTTTCTTTTTCAACTTTCACGAGGTTGTGGTCATGAGGAACAGCAATATCGATAATCATTGCACGGCGCTCTAATCGATCTATCGCCACAATGCCAGGTTTATTGGCAACAATAGTTCTGTCAGTGATGATAGATCGATCCCAATACAATGTGGCACGACCATTTTCGAGAACTGGGTCGGGCACATACCTGTAATATGGCACCTCTGAATGCACAAGATTGTATCTAAGGGCAAGTTGTTGATGCACAATCCTGGCCACTTGGTTGTGTCTGTGCAAATATTCACCGTTGGCAAGACGAGAACAACCAGAAATAATATGCCTGATAGATTCACCTGGACGGTGGCATGCCCGACAGATGTCCACCGTACCATCTTTCACGATATATTTCCGATAGTTATTCGTCATAACAACTTCGTCCATAATTGCAAAGACAAAACCATCGATTTCTCCAAAAAGATCACCAAACCGTAGCCAAGATGTAGACGCTTTAAAGTCTATATCAGGACCATTTAGGGCCCGATAAAAACGACCATGAAGTTCTTTGCCCTTCCATACCTCCCTGCGATCATTAGTACTAGGTACTACAGGCTTGCGCCAGTTCTCTTTAGCCAGAGCGAGCGGAGTGAGTCCGTGGTCCACTGCGACCACACTACGATGCACTCCCACGTCAGTATGAAGAAAATATTCTCTAAGGTTGTATATCTCGCGATTGTGTAGGGTCTTAATGTTTAAGAGTCCACGACCCCCAAACTTTCGCGGGATATACAACCTCATTACCGATGAACGTGGGTGGTGCATTCGGAATGCAGTCAGCAGTGTACGGACTCTCCTATCTAGAGCATCCAATTCGGTTTGAGTCCATCTAAGTATACCAAAGGAATACATCAGAACCGGCATGACCCAACCGTTGCAGGCACGCATTTTGTTACCCCCTGATAAGACTTTTAAGTACTTTTTTCAGGCGGCGAAAGAAGCGCTCCTGCAGCGCTTGTTTCATATGAGATTCAGGTATTCCCAATGACTGTGATATACCTAGATACTTGTAGCTTTCAGTGGCAGACAGAGATCTGAGTTTTGTTGAATCTGAAAGTTCGACTCCTTCAGATTTTCTTTCTTTACATGCATGACTGCACATTTGTCCACACCAAATTCCATCTTGATAGAGTTACTAAAGTTTTCAGTCACCTTCAGTAACGCTGTCAATTGCAAATTAGTGGGGGCAATAAGTTTCAAATCGTCCATGTACAGAAGGTGAGATATAACTCGATCGTCTTTCTGCAACCTATAGCCTAGCCCTGAACCCTCTAACAGCGTACTGAGAGGATTCAAAGCTAGGCAGAACCACAAGGGACTCAAACTATCACCTTGAAATATACCCCGCTCGATCTTTATTAGTACATCGTTTGCCGCAATCTGCCGACATCCTGGATAGCGAAGTGCCGTTCTCCACTGCCCCATACATGACTTCAAAAAAGTGCAAAGAGTTGTATCAATTTTATACAACTCTAGCACTCTCAGAAGCCATGTATGTGGGACCGAATCAAAGGCCTTCTTAGTTTATCCAACATGCCGCCAGATTCTTACGGTAACGACGTACCTGTTGGCTAATGGCCATATCCATGATGAGGAGCTCTTTAGTGCCACGGGTCCCGCTTCTACATCCATTCTGAGAAATAGATATGATCGAATTTTTATTTAAATGTGTAGTAATTTTGAGTCTCAGAATAGATGTTAGAAGCTTATACATAGTTGGCAGGCATGTAATTGGTCTATAATTTTTTGGGATCCATGGCACTACCAGATTTATAGAGTAAGTGGGTTACGCCAGTTGTCAAAAATTGGGGTAATGAACCGGAATCCAATGCTGCTTGGAACTGAGATGCCAAACGAGCATGCGAGCTTCGGAACCATTTCAGCCAAAAGTTGTGCAGTCCGTCTGGTCCAGCCGATTTCCAGTTTGATAATGACTGGACTGCACAACTTACGTCACCTGTGGCTATGGAAATTGGTTCCATTACTTGTATAGACTCGCATGAGCGCCCGACATCTCGTATCCAATCACTTTCTGAATGAGTGACAGCCACCGACCAAATGTTACGCCAAAATGTATTTGTAGCATCATCATCTGGGAAATGCCCGTCACTCACACAGGGATCCGATTGTTCCCATTTTCGGTAAACCCACCTCTCATTTCTTTGGAACATACGATTCTGATTATACCGATCTGTTCGTTTTTTGTATCTTCGAATCCTATTTGCCCATGCATAAACTTTCTGCTTTAGAAAGTCTATGCGCTCTGTGACACATGACATATATTGTTGAGGACTAATGTCAGTCCCCAAGAATGCCTGTTTCACAAAGCGCATCACTCTCGGCCGCGTGTTACCCGATCTAAAGCAGATTAGTTTACCGATAAGTGTCCTGGCCTCAGCAATACGACGCTCGATTCTACACTGCCAGGCTGGCACATCAGGCATGGGTCGAGTAGTAGCGGCATTTACAGAGAAATGTACTCCTGCTACTCGACATGCTGCGACAGCCGCACAGTAGAGAATAGAGTGCGTATCACTAAGATCTTCGCTATTGTCTAAATAGTCAGACAATAACGAATCCAGGGCACACACCAGCGCTATATTTCGTCTATGAATAGGCAAACGGGATAAATGGGGTCTATTAATGTGGTTCACAAACCGGTATTCCAGAATCGCATCCTCCATCGCTCCTTAACCTTTCGTTGTATTGGGTACTTACAGATATAGCTTCACTATCCACAATTTCATCAACATGTAACTGTGGTGCCAATTGCGGTGTGTGATTGGTCACCAGACCCACAACGTGAGATGAAGAAGGGATAACAAAGCCGTTCCGTACGTCAGAGCGTAGCCTCTCAAGTACGGCATCATCCAGCAGGTGACAGCGCTGTATAGCCCACACTTGATCCGACAGTCGTTGTGCGGATACGTTGACACCTGGTTCAAGCTTCTGAAACAGAGACACTAATCGAACACGGTACGCAGTAAGGTTAGTTCCCAACTCTGTAGCCCGATAATATGCATGACGTTTTCATTTATTGAATAAGTCCATTTCATGCGGCGCACATCACCACCGGCAGCGGGGGCCCTATTCGAGGTCAGTGGTCCTCGGGGTCCTAAGCAGGACGGTGGCCGGCCTCTCCCCTGCCGACGCACAGGTGTTGGCGACGTCGGCGGAGAGAAAAACTCGTCACTCGATGTCGAGCTCGACGCCTCAGCAGCGGCCGGTACACTTGATGTGGTTTCCGGGAGCCGCGGGGCGGAGCTGAGCGACGAGTCCGGAGATGGTATTTGTGCTTTTGCCCTGGATCTTGTCAGCATCTAATAATCTTCTTAATAATTGTATTTCTTTCAGTAAATCAATTTTTTCTTGCGTGATATGACATGATATTAAATGTGAAATGAAATGAATGAAATGAAATGAAAATTTGTTTTCATGTCATGTCATGTCTTAGTATTTTGTTTATAGCTTAGTTTTGTAATTTTTTCCTTGTTTTTACTTTGATTTTATTTCGGAACCGCATTTTTGTCTATAGATTTCGATATTATATAGATTCAATGGAAAATTATGGTAAAAAATATAAATATTGGAAATACGCTTATAAAACAAGACTGCCTCTTAGTGTTGCCAGGTTTATTATTAATATATTATTATTATTATGTTTTCGAAAATGGTTTGACCAAATGAAAAAGTGTTTAAAATGTGTACGGGAGGCGTACGTTGCATTTTTTATAGTGAAACAAGCGAGAGCTGCCAGACCCGTGGTGGACCTGGTTGTGAGACGATGTTATTTGTATTAAAAAAAAAATTTCATGTCGTTTGAAAATTTGCACAGCAAATATAAAAAAAACTAATGGTGGATTATACATCAGCTGGTCATATAATAATAATAATAACCTTTTATTCCTAAACATAGGGTCACAAGAGGTTCCTAAGTTCGGTGTGCCTTTTGGCATAGGCCTCCTCCAATTCCTTCCAATGGATCTTGTCCCTTGCTACTCTCAACCAGAATGGTCCCGCAGTCTGTTTCAAGTCATCTTCCCATCTCCTGACTCGACGACCCCTACCTCTTTTGCCGTCTCTTGGTTGCCAGAGGGTGACTTGCTTGCTCCGAGGGTGATTTGTTAATGGGGTGGCGTAGCCAATGTATAGCCCATCTCCACTTTTGGACGTCTATCCGATTAAGAATGTCTGTGAGTTTTGTTCTTGTTCTCATGCCTACGTTCCTGACTCTGTCTTTGATTTTTAACCATAGCATGCTTCTTTCCATGGCACGTTGGCATTTTGTTAGCCTTTCCCTGTGGTGAGGTGTTGTTCACACTCACACACTTCACCACAGGGAAAGCTGGTCATATAAACCTGTACAAAATTTGTTATGAAAAATAATTTCAGGTTTAATGTACCTTATACAGTGAACTATTTATATTATTAAAATAATAAAAATAATCGTCAGCTATACATTAAACGCTGGTAAGACCGTCAGCTGAGGGTTTATACGCAAGCAACGCAACCCGATGGACGACGACTATCGTTCCAGTTTTATGCAAGTAGCTGACCTACATTTTTACTAAATATAGAGTTTAAGTAATGTACTCTAAAAATTTCAAGCGACCTGAAATTAACTTAAATTAACTAAAATTCATGAGTTTAATCATTTCTTTACAACACTGAATCTTTCAATTCATAGGCTGACTGACAATCTTTCCCCGGCTTTGCTGACGTCATTTTAACTTAATATAGGGTCTAAATAATGTGTTTAAGCGGGGCGTGAAAAGCATCTCACTAGGCCGCCATAGTGCTGGTCACCATGCTGCACTGTCCTTGTTCGCAGTGAGGATGGTGACCACCACTCTTGGATTCTGCTTGTGCTTTCCATCAGGCGGGGCAGAGTCATTTTGGCAGCTCAAATATAAAAAAAAAGTACTCAAAAAAAAATTAATCGACCTGAAATTAATTTAAACTAAAACTCATGAGTTTAAACATTTTTTTATAACACCCAATCTTCTTTCAATTCATAGGATGACTGATAGTCTTTCCCCCGCTATGCAAGTAGTTGACATACATTTTACGAAATATAGCGTTTAAGTAATGTACTCTAAAAATTTCAACCGACCTACAATTAATTTAAACAAAATTAAGCGACCGATAAGGTGATAAGGTGATTTCAACCTTCAAAAATGCAACGCTGCTTCCCGTACCATAATGTAGAATACCTCTAAAAACAGACATGAAAATTGTTTATTAATGAGTTACGCAAAATTTCAGTGTAGCCCACGTATTTATTAAATAAAGATGTCTAATATTGATACGGTCACTGTAAAATTTTGTTAGTTAACTAATTAATAAGATTTACATATCAAAACTTTCTGCTGTAGAGTAACTGCGGCTGCGTTACGAGACGTGAGTTGTAATGGAAATTTAGACCGTAACTAAAGACTATTCAAGGGGACAGGGCATATCGGATTTATGCTCGAATTAAATTCGCCCTACTGGGCTAGTACCTCCACCCTACAAGAGTCCACGTTTAGAACATACTACCTACTAGGCTAGTGCTCTTTCCCTGTTGACCAATGGAGTCAGCAGAGCTGTACGGGTGCGAGGGAGATAGCAGTGTCGACGTACAAGTGATGGAACACTTCGCAACCTAACCTAACCGAATTTCCTCCCGCGAACGCTCCGACTGTGAAATGAGCTCCCGGATGTCGCGGTTTTCTCGACGGACTACAGTATGGGGTTTTTCAAGAAACTATGCGGGCTGTATGCTAGCGTACGTACGTACTACGTCACTTTTTTATACTACGTCGGTGGCAAGCATATTGTTTGCCACCGACGCGACGTAGTATAAAAAAGTGACCACTGCTGTCCGTTCTGGTACCCACTGTACCTGTACACGTATTACGGTACTAAACTCTACATAATTCTGAACCTCCTAACATAATTATTTTCGGTCAAAATTAATTATTTACAAATTCTTTTTTATTTACAAGTAAGGTTTTACGTGGGAGAGCCATGCTTCGGCACGTATGGGCCGGCTCGACTCCGCTCGATGCCTCGGCCTCACAGAAAACCGACAGTGAAACAATGTTGCATGGCTTTTCGCCGCGTGAGTGAGGTTATCGGAGGCCCTAACCCTTCCATCTTCCCTTCCTTCTCTTATCCCCCTCTCCCCTCTTCCCACTCTTAACCCCTCTCCCCCTTTTCCCCTACTCCCACCTTGAAGGGCGGCGATGCACTTGTGACTCTTGAGTTGCGAGTGCCCATGGGCTAAATCTAGTGTATTGGTCGGTACGTATTGAGATAAGGAATTCGATGGTATGCATAACTCAAAAATTTAAATTATTGAGTTAGCTCCCTTTAGATCTAGGTGTGCGATGTGTAAATCTAGGATTGTTCACAATGTTCATAACGTCTGAAAGTCATTTCTATAACATATATAAATAAGTTTTTATAATGAATTGAAGACAAAAGAATATTATATACATACATAAATTAAATAAATTAGACTTATTGATACCTAATTACCCCAATGTACCCGCCTCATTGTGTTGTGCCCGCTGTTTGTGATAACGAAAAGGTCACCTTGATTGCCTTTTCTATATTTTACATAAAATGTACTTCATCACATAAGGAGGTAGGTGTTTTTAAAAACGTTAGAATAATTCTGAACTAATGGATTATAGGATAAAAATGAAATAAGAAATAAGAGGTATATTTATATAATTTTAGCGGAACTCATTTATATATATATATTTATATATGTACCGTGTAAATTGTCGCCTGCGGTATTTCCGGACCGATACGACCTTCAAACCTTCAAGAAAAGAGCGTACTCCTATCTCAAAGGCCGGCAACGCACTTGTGACTCTTGTGACTCTTGAGTTGCAGGTGTCCATGGGCGACGGTAGTCATTTGCCATCAGGTGACCCGTGTAACGATGTTGGGTTTTGACTTAAAATATAATCCAAATGCTTAAAATCCAACAATTAGAACTAGTTATTGTAATTTGTAAATACTATAATGTACCGTATATCCCAGATATTCCTACATATAGGACAGTGGAAATAAAGAAATATTTCAGATGACCCACTTAACATAACAACAGTTCCTCTTGTGATTTGTAATGACGAAAGTATGTGCTTTTATAGAAAAAGAAAAACTCCGGTTTATTTAAGAAGTTTTATATAACAATTTAAGTGTGCAATAACAGTAAGTTGCAGACATGTCGGATTACAGGTATGTATAAATAGTAGTAATATATAAGTTAGTTATATTTTTTCTGTGTTGACACGTGGTTGATAACCTCAACTTTAGTACTAACAAAGTATTATAGCAATAACAAATAGAAAATTCGATATAATTCGTTATAAATACAGGTGTACTACATAGAGGACAGTAGGATAATACAAGTTATTAGTACGACAACTTTTTCTTTTCTGGCCGTTAGCTGCGCATGCAATTTTGGATGCTTTGGAAAACATTCTTGATGATGAAGCATTATAGATAAAGAGTGATATGTATTCTACCTCCTTGTGCCTCACTGATGACGATTTTTTTTTTTATGTTATAGGGGGCAAACGAGCAGACGGGTCACCTGATGGTAAATGACTACCGCCGCCCATGGGCACCTGTAACTCAAGAGTCATAAGTGCGTTGCCGCCATTAAGGTGGGAATAGAGGAAGAGGGGGAGAGGGGGGAAGAGCGGGAAGACGGGAGAGGGGGATTAGAGGGGAGGAGAGGGGGGAAGAGCGGGAAGACGGGAGAGGGGGATTAGAGGGGAGGAGAGGGGGAGAGGGGAAAGACGGGAATAGGGGAGAGGGAAGGGTTAGGGGCCTCCGGTAATCTCACTCACGCGGCGAAAAGCAATGCAATCATTGTTTCACTGCCGGTTTTCTGTGAAGCCGTGGTATCGAGCGAAGTCGAGCCGGCCCATACGTGCCGAAGCATGGCTCTCCCACGTAAGTGATTCAGGCAAAGAAGATAATGTGATGCTGAACAACTTGCCAAGTAACATTCTACTTCAACCGGCAGAAGTATCGATACAAGGTCAGGTTCCAGTGAGTGATACAGAAGAAAAACCTAATTCTATAGTTCAAACAAACGTAGGCGAATCTAGCCGTAGAGAAAACGAGACTTGGAAAAAAAGCCAGTGAATTGGCCTGAGGTCCAAGGAGCTTTCCAAGATAACCGCAAATTGAATAGTTTGAAAACTTCTTACATGAAAATATTATTTCCTTGTTAGTTTTGGTGTGTTGCTTATTTCCTAGTAACAATTATGTCGTCAAAAAGAATTTGCCTGGAGCCATAGCCATTAAGAATATGAAGTGTTTCATTGGCATATGGCTGGTTAGTGGTTATTCATGGCGTCCGCGAAGATAATGTATTAGGCAAACTCTCTTGATACAAAGAATGAGTTGTTCAGCTCTGCTATGACTAGGAATAGATTTGACTTTATTTTTCACCACCTTCATGTTAATGATAATCTGGATCTACAAGACAAATATACAAAAGTACGCCCACTCGTAACACTTCTAAATAAAAAGTTTTTGAACTTTTCTCCTCTCGACGAGCATTACAACGTAGATGAGAATTATCCCTAACTATGGGAAGTATGGCTACAGCACATAAAAGGTACACCTATGGTATGGGTTCAAGTCTTGGGTTGGTGATACTCGGTTGGAGTATTCCTCAATCCAAGCAAACACGCTGCTGTCAGTGTCATGTCAAAAAATGTGATGTTGGAGTGTGTGTCAAATGTTCTGAAACATATATAACGAGAAAAACAAAATTAATGACCTTTTATCCATATCAGAAGACACCATTAGAAATTGAATTTACAATAAACAACACAAAAATAGAAAATGTTAAAGTCTTCACACTGTTAGGTATAACGATAGATACGAATTTAAAATAGAAAACTCACATTAAAAACATCAGTCCCAAAATATCTAGCTTCGCCTATGCCCTCAGGGAAATAAAAAAAACCACTGACTTAAAAACGGCATTGACCACCTACTATGGCTACGCATATGCGTGGCTTAGCTACGGAATCATCATGTGGGAAATAGCACTGACACACTGACACAACTTCTCTTTTTATTGTTCAAAAGAAATTAATCCGAATCTTAACAAACATAGAACAAACCGACAGTTGCCAACCCTATTTCAAGAAATATAAAATACTTACCTTACCATATATATATATTCTGGAAATATATAAATTTGTAAGAAACAACATTACCTTCTTTACAAAACGCAGAGACAAACACGGAAATAGATCAATTAGACATAATAATAGATTATTGTTGCCTACTTCTAATATGACCTTACATTCAAATAATCCATATGTTATGTGTAGGTATAAAAATTTATAATGTACTTCCTGAATCTATAAAGACAGAAAATAGTAATAAAACATTTTTATATAAATTAAAACAAATGCTACTCAATAAAGCCTATTACAATATCAAAGAATACATGAATGATAAAGAACTTAAATAATATAATGTAATCAATAAAACAATAATACAATTCTTTACAAATACAAATAATACTTGGACATAAAATAAGTATATATACCCAATATCTAACAGACATCTTGGATATAATTAAATAAATAAAAATAAACTAAATTAACAACGCTTCCTCCTCTCGTCCATAATGTACTGGAATGATTGTTTCAACATCCTTAAAACATTTGGAGTGCTATAAATTGATTTGATTTGATATAATTAATGAATAATAACCCATAATTAACCCATTTTTTGTTTTTTTTTACGAGTACATGTTATTTTATAATATGATATTTTATTCCCCCAAATTATCCTACTGTCCTACTTTAAGGACGACTGTTTCCCTGAAAGCCTTATAGTCAATATTTTTTTCAGCAATTTTTTTATATTACTTAAGGTCTATAAAACCAAATAATATAATTTTTTTAAATTTTTTCAGAAACTAATAGTTTCAGGCTTATCTGGAATATTTTAGGCTAGATCTGCCATAATCTTCTATTATAATGCAGTTTTGAACTATCATCATCGTCAAATTAGTACAAGGAGTAGCACAGCACGGCAAGGCACTGTCTAGTGCTAAAGAGATAATAAATTGGTCTGCGAGAGATAATAAAAATCTTTTTAACAAAAAATTAAACCGACGAAAAGAACTAAAAAGCAAAAAAATAAATAAACTTTAAGTCTTAAGTATTGAGCTTATTTACATAAACTATTTTTTGCTTTTTAGTTCTTTTCGTCGGTTTAATTTTTTGTTAAAAAGATTTTTATTTTATGGTTTTTTTTTCATCATCAGCTTAGCTACATGATGTGGTGATTTCTAAAGGCTCATAAATACCTGATAAAGTAATGAAAAGTAAACAGAAACACTATTCGTTCCTACAATTTTCGAGGGTTTCTCTTAATTTTATACCCTATCCAACAAAAAAAGAATAATCAAAATCGGTTCATAAATAACGGAGTAAGGGCTGAACATACATAAAAATAAAATATATATATATATACGGTCGAATTGAGAACCTCCTTTTTTTTTCGTCGGTTAAAAATGGATATATATCGTAGAGAAGAGTAGCTCGCAAAAGAATATGTAAAGAATTTAAGATTGTTAATCCATTCTTTATTCATTCATTTTACCAACGTTAGTCGGAACAATACATTTTATATAGTAGAGGTCATGCATTTTTTTAACAGAACATAACAGTTCAGAAAACACTAAACAACGCTAAAAAGGATAAATTAATGCTCTAATTAGACACACAGTACTTACACAAAGAGTGTTAAAAAGATGCTGAACTGCTTTACTTTTCAGTATTGCTATAAAACAAATCACATATCTCATTATCTGCTGGCCCCCTACAGCTGACGATTGTGATTCATGGATAGTGAGCGTGAGTCGTTCAAAAACAACTCATTTTTACGGCGACGCATGGCGGTAGCCGCGCTAGGTCCGCGACCTGCATCCTTAATGAGACACGTGTGTATTGTGATTGTAGCCAGGGTGCACTGGCCGAACTAATGGCTTTCAAAAAAATATCTTGTTGGTTGTAAAAGCAAATAAACTGATTCGACGTCTATTGTTACATATTGTGGAAATTACCTATCTATGTTACGTAGATAACTGTGAAAATTGATATAAAATTGCAATTATAGAAACACTTAACCATTCTCTCAACTCATTCTATTGATAGCTGTTTATGCGACTAAGATGGAAAAGAAGCACACGCCCAGCCTAAGTACCGAAAGTGTATCACCAACGGCAATATGTCCTAACTCATCGCTGCATCGCACTTGATGCAAATAAGCTGCAGACATAATATGCACTTAGTATGTGCCTCACACGGCCGTCCTTTTTGTCCATCATGCACGATTATATAAGCACGATGACCTCACGCCGAGCCAAGGTGTTACTATATTAGTACATTTTAATTTCTTACTACCCAGGGAACACATCTCATATGGCAGACAAGATAGTAGCCGCGTTGCGGTTCCACGAGCAAATCGTTTACATACATTCATTCACTAATCACTAATTAGCTACGGCACCGTCATTTACTAAGTTATACACCGCTTCCGGCGCAGGCGCACGACCCTTCGCACTGTTTACATAACTTGTTAATGTTAAAATAGTATTAGATACGAATCCGTCAGTGACGACACAGGGAGAGCATCATTTTGTGACTGTTTATTTATTCCGCTCCCCTTACCAAAATATTAACAAGAACATATGCGACCAAGGCATCATTAAACTTACGTCACACGTGCACAGCGACACAGGAATGTGCTCCGTCAGATTCTCACTCAGCTTGAGCTATCTCAACGACATGCTAACAGAATCCCTATGCGAAGACTACTGTTAATACTTTACCCGCGCTTATTCCACAATGTTGTGAAGTATTGCATATTAGATGGGTAAGTACAACTACTAGTATTATGACGATAGATTTTTGTAGTTCAGATCCTTGACGGAATCTTAGGTGCCCCGAATGCGGCCCTCTCTAGTACGCATCATCGGGTCACTCCACGTGGGCGGACCCGACGCATTGTTATCTATTATATGAAGAAAGTTGGAGATAACGCCTTAAACATACATATTAAATGTTGCCTCGTTAATGTATCACGCCTTTTAAATAACGAAAGTTTTGTGCTATTTACAATTTCTTGATGATTTGTGTTGCGGCACTCGCCACTTGTCAGGAGACAACAGACAACACTCTTTGGCCTGAGGCACATTGCCACATATTTTGCAAATATGCAGTATAAGGTTTGATTCATGGTAAACCATTTCAGGGCAGGGTCCGACCCTCTTTGTGTAACATGAATCATCTCTAAATGATAATGAATGCGTAATAGTAATGACTTTGAAACGTTAGAGGTTCCTATAATAGAAACCAGAGTATTGTTTGTGAGACTATGGAAAGAGTTCATATTCTGACAATTGATTAGCGTTTGTGGAGCACCATTCGAACAGACGACGATTTATGGCCGCTGCGTGCGAAACTAACGCATTTATTAAAATATCTATACTACAAGTACAACGTATCTACAGCCGCAGCGAGAACTACAATGCATTTAAGTAATTGAAGTCATTTATGCGCATGAAATGAAATATGTTGTCGGCTAGCATGTGAAGAGCCATGGAGATCCAAACATTCCGTTGAAATTATTTTTATTAATTTCTCTTCATCGAGCGCTGTGTGCGTGTAATACGGTCTCGCTGCAGAGTGTTCCGTGGTCCGCGCTTCAACACGTGCTGGATAGAACTCTATCAATACGTCCACGCTCGCGTGTTGATGATCTACGAGGCTGGGAAATGGTATTACTTATCTATCACGACTATACTATAATCGATACCGTCGTTCCAGCCAAAGAAAAGTTTACGTATTGTCACGTTTTTCAAAAACACATTTAGGTAAGTTGTATTACTCGTTTTAGATCATGTAACACTGTAATTAATAGTACCTACTTAATATAAATTCTAATCTCAAGAACACAAACATGGCAGGAATATTTACATTGACTTACAAATAATGTCTTGTGCAGAATAGATTTTACATATTCTACACATCAGAGATATAATAGAATAGCCGCATAATGTATTTTCTACTACTATGGTGCCCACACTGAGATGAATCCCTTGCTATTGATATTATTACAAACAATATCTTGGCATAGAAACCATATGCAAGCTCTAAGCCGCTCATAAGTAGAAAAATCTCTCCAGGGGCTCTAAGAGATCAAAATTATTGCGAGTTTGAAAATTAGAAATGATCGATAATCCTTAAAAGCTTGTCCCCTAAACAGAGCCGAAAGTTTAATCCCTTTTTAAACCAGACTTGCTACTTATAAAGAAGCACTGCTATGGCTATCTATACATCTACGCGATCTTTAGCGATCGTTCGGTTAGTTTGACTTGTCGGTTACATCGGTCAATAAATCAATACTATCAACAATAGTGTCTTTAAGCATTGTATTCTTAGCGCCACCGGGTCACTAACTGGAAGCGCGGAAGTGCAGCAATTACAAGCGGCGATTAAGCATACGTAATTATTATGTACATACAGGTAGGTATGTGACCGGTGACGACGAGACACGCCAGTGACCGCGCGTAAGAACAGACCCATAGTCCGGAGGATGCCTGCCTGTACACTCCGCATAATAAGTGGCTAACAATGGCTAACCTTCTATGTGCAGGGGGTCTATTTCAAGCTTCACGTACGATAATCAATCCAAAAATTCGGATTGGAAATGTAGATATTTTTTTTACTAACACAGTTAATTTACATCCATTTCAGGGTTTTATTTAAATATGGTCAATTTTGTTAATCTCCAGTCAATGACCTGAACGGTAGTGTTCAATAGACTAGAACTGTTACAGCTGATGTTAGAACCAAGAGCAGCACAAGAAAGTAATTCTCACGCGAATTAGTGCGTGAGTAGACATTTTACAGCCTCACAACAAGGGACTATAGTTATCATTGGGTGCGTCTAGTTAGTCACTCAATGAAATTAGTGTGGTGACATCAGTGGGTGTAATTGTGTGAGACAAGGCGAGAGTACACAGAGACAGACTAAACAAAACCACAAGTTCATGAGTTACTGCTTATCTAATATAGTTGTATGTAGTTGTAGAATTGATTTTAATAGTTGACAGGAAATACTTTCTTTTTATATCACTAGCTTTTGCCCCACGGCTTCACTTGTGTTCACCTTGACTTAAATTAAGGTATCCCTCTGGAAAAGTACTTTTTGTTGGGATGAAAGTACCCCAGATCCTCTGTACCCCTGACAAAGTGTATAAACAATTTCTTGATGATTGATTAAGTAGTTAAGGAGTGAAAGCATAAAAAAACAAACAATCTCACTTTAGCATATAATATTAGTTAGGATAAGGATTAATGGAGGTATGGATACATAATTATGAATACCAATTGGCAAACATTACTAAGATCTGTACACTGCTAGGAATGAAAAGGCAACAAATTTTGAATATATTAAAGCTAAGCAGGTTTATGTGTAGTTTGGGGATGCCAGACTAGTTAGTTAGAACTACTGCTAGGGTGGGTCTCACAGTACTAGTATGCTTGTTAATCCCTGCATTAGCTGCAGGGATTTACAAGCATACTAGCTGATACCTAACTTGCGTTAGGACTCAAAAGGCAAAACTCTTGGACTACCTATGTGTGCACATCATATAAAAACCTATATCCATCCATGATATAGCTTGCATGATTAATATTGATAGTGAGTGTCTTGGAAATAAGTTTACTTATGACATAGGGGGCAAACAAGCAGACGGTTCACCTGATGGTAAATGACTACCGCCACCCATGGGCACCTGCAACTCAAGAGTCACAAGTGCATTGCCGGCCTATAAGGTAGGAGTAGGGAAAAAGGGGGAGAGGAGGGGAGAGGGAAGGGTTAGGGCCTCCGGTAACCTCACACACTTAGCGAAAAGCAATGCAAACATTGCTTCACTGCCGGTTTTCTGTGAGGCCATGGTATCAGTCCGGTTCAGCCGGCCCATACGTGCCGAGGCATGGCTCTCCCACGATAACATCAAATAAATGCAGGAAGATCAGACAGAGGGAAAAGGGTTTTAATAAGAGCTAAATAAAATTTTACTCAATAATGCAAAAGAGCTGTGCTAAAGAGCCTAGTAAACCAAGGAAAGAACAGGAATGGCATTGCAATAACTATTGACTGGTGGACCACGGGTAATAAACGATAATGATGAATATATTTTTTTATTTATTACTAGCAACCCACCCCAGCTTTGCACAGGTACAAATTATACACCTAAACCTTCCTCATTAATCACTCTGTCTATTTGTAATAACCGCATGGAAACCCGTTCAGTAGTTGTTCAGTTTATCGCGGACAGACAGACAGACGTGGCAGGGGACTTTGTTTTATAATATGTAGTGATTAAGAACTATATAATTATAATACGTCATTAAAAATTAAAAGGATGACTAATATTAAATTATATATTGCAAAACTGTGCTAATTTTTTCATTACTCAAAAGTAGTATGCAAGTGAAAATGATGGAATATGTACATAAGGAAAGTGTAGGAGCAAGAGAAACCAGTTCCATAAGGAAGAACATGATCTGCTGAAAGGTGAGCTCACCAATGTTTCATAGTCGACAGCTTTCTTCAACACAATTGGTGCATGACAGATCTGCACACTGAGCAAAACACAAGAATGCACACAAGTGCATGACAAGAATGCTTGTTGATAATCACATATTTATTATGTAATCACAGAAATATTTGCTTTTGATTTTATTTTAAAATTTGGGGGCATGGTAGTGCCCCCGCCAAGTCGAGCAAAAAAAAAAGGTTTTTTTTGGCCCAGCCGTACTATACTTTTCTCGAAGCAGTTCAGGCCATTGTCAACCCCTTATAACTTGGCTGTGGATAAAACTAGAAGCCTGAATTTTCAGTAACCAAGCTGGCTTTGTATAAATACGGTAAATTTCAAATTTCATTCAATTTGAACCAGTGGCTTAAGAATTATAACTAGTCAAAGTTTCTTAATTTTGTAAGTCACTGACTGACCAATCATCAAAATTCTAAGACACTTCTAGCAGGCATAGCAGGTTCAAATTTAGAATACAATTAGTGTATAAATCAAGGAAAAACTAAAATATTTTGTAATTTCGGTCCAGGTTTCTGGATACACCAACTGCATAAATAACTTTGTAATCCCATATAAATATATAGGATTACAAAGTTACATTGCAGTGAATGAATCAGTGTACCTATAATAATATATCCTACTCCTACTAATATTATAAACGTGAAATTTTGTGAGGTTGTATGGATGTAGTGTACCAATATATCCTACTCCTACTAATATTATAAACGTGAAAATTTGTGAGGATGTATGGATGTTTGTTACTCTTTCATGCAAAAAGTACTGTATGGATTTTAATGAAACTTTACAATAATAGAGTTTATATATCAGAATAACACATAGGCTATAATTAAAGATATTGTACATATTGGCCAAAATATAACGATAAATGAAAGAAAGAAAGAAAGAAAGAAAGAAAAATATTTTATTTGTATCTTCAGTTTTAACAATAAAAATGTTAAGTAAGTCGGAAAAAATCTGTCACCTGCGAGCTATTCTGGCGTGCGGTGGGAAAACTGTAAAAGTTACACGAATATAATGTACGGTGGGATTGTTTCTCCTAAATAGTTCTACAAAAAAGTCTGTGACAGTATATATCTATCTTTTATGTGTAAGCCATTATTACCAAAATAGTGAACCATAAATACAATAAAATTGGATTTTTATTTCCAATTCACATTTAACAGTTGTACGTGGGAGAGCCATGCTTCGGCTCGACTCCGCTCGATACCACGGCCTCACAGAAAACCGGCAGTGAAACAATGCTTGCATTGCTTTTCGCCGCGTGAGTGAGTTTACCGGAGGCCCTAACCCTACCTTCTCCCCTATTCCCGTCCTTCCCCTTTCCCCCTCTTCTCCCTCCTAATCCCCTCTCCCGTCTTCCCGCTGTTCCCCTATTCCCACCTTAAAGGGCAGCAACGCACTTGTGACTCTTGAGTTACAGGTGCCCATGGGCGGCGGTAGTCATTTACCATCAGGTGACCTGTCTGCTCGTTTGCCCCCTATACCATAAAAAAAAAGCAGTGACAAATTGATTTTTATGAAAATAACTATATATACGATAGATAGTTTTATTGCTTCTGATAAGTAGATAAACTTTGTCATTTAAAGTATAATTTGGTCAAATATTTTAAAAGTTACGACTATATAAAATTGTGCGGTCTGGCATGGGCAAGGCGGTTGGGCGCACTGCGGGCGCGGGGGGGGGGAGACTTTGTTTTACAATATGCAGTGAAGATATTTAATTTGAAAAAAAAATTAAAGTTTGTGAGGATGTATGTTTGTAACTCTTTCACGCAAAAACTACTGAACCGATTGCGATGATACTTCGTATGTAGATAGATGGAGATCTGGATTAGCACATAGGCTACTTTTTATCCCGACATTCCCATGGCATCTGAGTTACGCGGGTGAAACCGCGGGGCACAGCTAATGTATAATATAATGGAATAATAGGTGTAGATAGGTACCTAGATTTAGTTATGTCCAAAGGTAACTTGTAAAATGGTCAACGGAATGAAAAAGCAAGAATGGGACATGTCTTATGAAGTTGTACCAATGTAACAAAAAGATATTTTTTTTTTTTAAATTAAATTTTTTTTTCAAAAAAATGGAAGAGAACATAATTATAAAAATAGGAGCAAAAGTCATGTTAAGGCAAAATATTGACATGAGTCTTGGTTTAGTTAATGGTTCTATCGGTATAGTGCAAAGAATAAAGGTTGATCCCGAAAATACAAAAAAAAAATTAAGAAAATATACATTAAATTTAATAAAGAACATGTCTACGAGCTTGGTCCGGTCAAAACTAAATTTGAAATTATTAATAGGGCTTATGTTCATTGCGAACAGTTTCCCATATGTATAGCCTATATATATAGCTACAGCTATACACAAAAGTCAGGGCCTAAGTCTAAATAATGCGCTGATGGATATCGGTTCTGCAGTATTCACATCCGGTCAAGCTTACGTGGCACTTTCGATAGTTACAAGTCTGGGCGGATTACATTTAATTAATGTCGACTTTGGAAGTATTAAGTGGTAGAAATCCTCAGTTTGTGAATACAATAGACTAAGAATCATTTACTGTCCAGACTTGTCAAAAATTGTAACATCAAAGCCTCCGAGAAAAACCAATAGAGACAGGGAGTGGGCTTTGAGAAAAACTGTAGCTGAAGCTCAAGTAGTACCGGAAAAGAAAAAGCGGAAGACTACCTACAAAAAGAAATGAGATGCCATCAAAAACAAAACTTGTAAAAAAAAACAAGTCTCGCCACTCAGTTCTTCTACTGTAAAAAGTTGTGAGATCCATGTAATACCAAGTTGGTTAATTTATTCGTTCCCTACTTAAGGGACCTTTTGTCTTAAGTTATTACGTAATTTAGTTAACTTAACAACATCTTTAAGTGACAGTATCAATATGAAAAACTTTTATGTTTTAAATAAAATAGATTGACTTGGCAATCGCACTAAACAATCTTATTTATTATGATAGGTATGTATTACTTGTGAGTTACATTGTGTTTTCATGCGATGGCCAAGCCAATCTATTTTATTTAAAACATAAAAGATTTTTGATATTGATATGGTCACTATAGAGATGTTAGTAGGTTAGCTAATTACGTAATAACTTAAGACAAAAGGTCCCTTAAGTATTGACTGAATAAAATTAACCGACTTGGTATTACACGGATCTCACAACTTTTTACGGTACAAGAACTGAGTGGAGAGACTTGGTTGTTTTACAAGTTTTGTTTTTGATGGCATTACTTTTACATGTTTTCCATAGTTTCTTCTAAATAAATGAAAACTTTTGAACCAATAATTTTGTATTCAGGTTTTCAACTAAGAAATGTAAAACATAGTATATTTGGCAAGAATCAGCATTTTCAAGGAAGTTGTAGCTTCTCAATAAATTACCTAGTTATATGGAACCTTCTTTTTATTTTAGTATGATTCAAAAAGTTTAAGAAGTTATGGTTACTAATGGCAAAACATATTTTCCAGTTTATAGCATGTTTCATTGATTGGATTGATTTTGATGTCACAATCAATTGCTTTGATAGCAAATTCTTTGATGACTAATATTACATAATATTTAAATTATTTACATTATTTTAGTACCATCATGATTAGACTTGTAATTTTGTCATGATATTAATCATTTGATTTAATAATTGAATACACTTTATATCTTAGGAAGCTGGCCAAGGCAAGTAAGCCAATTAATAATAATAATCTTTATTTGTTTCTCCTCACAAAAAGAACATAAAATATAAATCTGTTACAATCGCCTAAACTAAGCTTAGTATTTTCTAATTTGTGAGGAGCTTAATTACTTAGATGAATCTAATTAGGTCCGAAAATATAAATTATTATAATTAACTATGATTATTATGAAGCTTGCAAGAATTCAAATGTTCCTAATTTTTTAGATTATTTATGTAATGTAGAGACGATCTATCTAGAACAGATAATCTCGTGGCATGATATAGAGAGTTTAAATCGTGCCATTCGGCTGCGAGTTGTTTACAGAGTTACGAACTTTGATAAGATAATGCCGCATAGTTAAGGCTGACTGCGGCAGGTGCGGGCGACGCCGGCCTGCGGCGGCGCTTGCATCATACCAGATTATTACACCTTCTTATTCGACCATTCAAGGTCTTGCTGCGCTAAGTTGTCTCGCGGGAAAAGACACAAAGCGCGCTTCACCCGACACACTTACCTACGTAACTTGGTTCCATTTTCTCCAAGCCTTATGTGTCTTTCACGATCCCTTTTCAATCCAGTTTGTGTGATGGTGATGATAAAAAGTTTTTCTGAGACATGACAACACTTACACACACCGCCACTCCCGACTTAAACTTTGTCCAAACTTTTCAAAACAAGAGTAATTATAAATCGGCGAAACGCGCCTACCGAAATATTGCCTTTAATGTGGCACACTCATAACTCACTATCACGCACAAGAAGTTTGAAATAAAGTAACAGCTCTAAAAAGCGTGAAAACCAACACAAACGAGCACAGCATAGTTGGTATCCGAAACTACGAAAATGACAGTCGAGTTGACCGAGATGACAAGCGGGAGGGATGGTCACTCACACAAACATCATGATTTCATGAACCAAGTAACATTACACGTGCACAATATAGTTTCACACTAGTGTGCATTCCGACACACGGTGTGACCAGTATAAAATTTAGATTTCAAAATGTATTATAGAAAATATATAAAACCTATCCCCATTTGGTTTCACTACACAAAAGACTAGGAAATATTCTCGCAAAATATAATTACATGTTAATCATATGTAAATAAGTCATTCTTTGCTTTTGTACATAACATTTAGCTAGCGCCATCTAGGCCTTTTTATTACATGTTGGCTTAGCGTACGTGTACAGATGGCGTTGTAACTATTTTATAGATTTTATAATATTTTTATCTCTAATTTTAGTAGATCTATAATAAATGATAATTCATATATCATTACATATTATAAAACAAAGTCCCCCGCCTTGTCTGTATGAACTGAAAAAAAAAAAAAAAAAGAAACTGAAAAACTAGTGAACGAATTTTCATGCAGTTTTCAATAATAGACAGAATAGACAGTTTTCACCAATAGATAGATTCATGATAGTGACGTAGTTACTGTACCATCTGAGGCCCGCGCCCGTGGCAAATTCACTAATACATATTTGTAACCTAACTTTTAAACTTTCGACCAGCCGTGATCACAGGCTGACCACGTCAGCCTGTGACCACGGCCAGTGCAACAATTCAGAGGTATGTAATACCTTTTCGTGATCGCGTTAATTCCCGTTAATACGTAGATAATATTATATTTGTAACCTGTTACAACTAAATAATTGTAATTAGTGGCTGTGTTCAGGGCATTTGGTGCCCGGGCCCCCTCGAGCCGGGGGCCCGTGGCATTTTGCTCGCTCTACCACCCTATTGTTACGCCACTGTTCATGAGGAAGGTTTAGTGAAAATTTGTTAACGTTTTGTGTAATTTGGTTGAAATATGATGATGGTTGTTGAAGATGTCTCTACTACCCGTGCGAAGCCGGGGCGGATTGCTAGTCTAGTATAAATATGAATACGTCACGAAACCTAAATTATATTATCATTTTTCTACGAAAATTAGTTTCACATAGCTGTAAGACTCACTGTTATCATTTCATTTGCTTATTTTATTAAAGTGATACATTATTTAACCAAGAGAAAATAGTAAAATAATGTGAAATTAGTGTTCATGATCCGTGACGGCGCGGCGGCGCAGGTATACCTAGCTACTTATTCAATGGAACTGCTGAAACTTTTATAGGCTGTAGCTGTAGCTCTCAATTATAAGCGACATTGTATATTCATAAAAATCACGATTATGTAGATATGAGTTGTATACGTTCACTATTTAACTGGCCTGTTGGTGTAGTGGTTAGTGACCCTGACTGCTAAGCCAGAGGTCGTGGGTTCGGTTCCCACCCAGGACAAATAATTGTGTGACGAGCACGATCATTTGTTCTGTGTCTGGGTGTAATTTATCTATAACATGTATGTATTTAGAAATATATAAGTATGTTTATCAGCAGTCTGGTTACCATAGTACCGGCTCTGCCTAGTTTGGGATCAGACAGCGGTGTGTGAGATGTGTGGAGTTATTATTATAACTTCACAACGTAGGCGGATATAAATTAGTCGTTGTTTTAGGAGAGGATAGGGACGGGATGCTTTTGCTAGAAAGGCTCCTCATGGTGCACTGTAGAAATTTCTAATAAGAAGACCTTTAAAAAACTTGGCTGATTTTCGAAATTCATCCCTTAAGGGATTAAAATAGTGGATGAAAGGTGGTATGAAACATGGTCATTTTTAATGTTCGTAATGTAAAATATGAGGCCATAGTTAGAAACAAAAGTTTACTGTATCACATTTGTTTACAAATCCATCCCTTAAGTTAAGAGGTTCAAACAGGGGATGAAATTTGTGGGAACCTTTTTTGGCAATTCAGTTTTTTTTTTTTATGGTATAGGGGGCAAACGAGCAGACGGGTCACCTGATGGTTAATGACAACCGCCGGCGCGCCGCCCATGGGCATCTGCAACTCAAGAGTCACAAGTGCGTTGCCGCCCTTAAAGTGGGAGTAGGAGAAGAGGGGGACGGGGGAAAGAGTGGGAAGAGGGGAGAGGGGAGAGGGGAAGGACGGGAATAGGGGAGAGATAAGGGTTAGGGCCTCCGGTTACCTCACTCACGCGGCGAAATGCAATGCAAGCATTGCTTCACTACCGGTTTTCTGTGAGGCCGTGGTATCGAGCGGAGTCGAGCCGGCCCATACGTGCCGAAGCATGGCTCTCCCACGTATAAAATCATCCCTTAAAAGGTCAAAATAGGGAATAAAAATTGTATTAAACGTCCATATATTTTGATGTAGAAATGTTAAAATTGATAAATGAGCTCGAAAGTAATAAATAAAAGTTAACCGCACTTATCACTTTTTTTCTGAAATTCTTAGGGGTTGAAAGTTTGTATGAATGTTTTGACCTTTTCAATGTTAAGGGATGAATTTTCTGAACTGATTTTTTTTTTCCTTCATACTACGTCGATGGCAAACAAGCATACCGCCCTCCTGACAGTAAGCGGTTACAGTAGCCTATGGACGCTTACAATTCCAGAGGTCTTTAAAAACCTATACAGTCCTCTCTTGAAGAACCCCCTAGGCTGCAGTCCCTCGGGAAAACTTTTTAACCATTATATGGTGCTTTGGTAGATAAGCTTTTTTTTTAAACTTCTAATTAAAAAAATTACAAAAGTTTATACAAACTTTTATCCCCATTTTTTCTTTTTTATATTACATGTATTATAATAATTACCTTCCAGCTTTCACTCCTTTGACCTCAGCGGATGTAAAATCTGGATTTGATGCAAAATATGTAGTCATCATGAATGCATCCATTTTCGGTAGATTGTCCGATTGCGCTTTAACAAAACTACTTTCATTAACCGCTTAAATTGTACTAACTAATGGCAAAAACCACAGGAACACAAATAAAAACTATCTTTCTCCGTAACACTACGAATATGGCGCCGATAAATGACAGGACGTGGAATGTGACGTCATGTTTTGTTTCGACCAATAGTGATGCGTTTTGCAAAATTGAATTTCACTCCCTTATTTTGCATATTTTAATTAATATTTTTTGCAATTAAAGACGAACTAAATAAGAAAATAATTGTTTAGGGATAATATCTGGACAATAAAGATTCAAGGGAAAATAAATCAAGTTAATTTAAACAACATGCATATTCCCTATTAATACGACATAATATTAAAGTGTAACTAGGCAATGCAACAGCCAGTGCTATCTGGTCGAAACGACAGGCAGTTGAAAGGTATGTACACCTACTTACTACAAAGAACACGATCGAGTTAATTAGGTAGGTACCGTATTTTATAATTATATGTATGAGGGAAAGGTATTCGTAATTTTATTTAAATATATACTTACATTTGCTATTACTTAGATGCTTTTCATAAGGTGTATGTACGTAAGCAGGCACATCGCCTACTTCCACAACCCAAGTGACTTTGCGCTGTCCTAGTAGCAAGGGCGAGCGCGACATCTTACGGCACACGCCGGGATTACATCACATAACACTCAGCCAGAAGTTGAACCACTCATATCACTTTTGTCACACTCACAAACCTCACACACGAATGTTTGTCAACACAATTTTAATCCGATCACTTATTTTGTCAGATCTTTCTCGTCACATGGAACATAGCATTTTAATTTTACATTCTTGTTCATTAATTTGTTTCGTCTATTAATTGCAACTTTTAAAAATTAAAACAATATACTTACTTACCAACGTAAAAGTTTGTTTGGATTTTACCTCAATTATGTAGAGTGCCGATTAGGCATACCTAATTGTCATAATTAAACGTAATATATAGGTACGTATAAAGTAAAGTAGGTATAAAACTTGTATTATATTTTTATCACTTGGGTATGTTATGCAAAGACGTCGCAGGGCTCACTTTCACAGCACAGCTTTATTTGTGCATTGGTTTGCTATCTCAGTTATTTTTAGGCCTATGTAGTTCACCTTGAGAGTCGCTTTGAATCCTTAACCAGATTGGCCATGCACATTGAACTTACACACCCACTGCCCGTCCTGCCCGACACTAGGCCCCTGATCTCGAGCCCACGAATAACTGCTATGATATCTTTTCATTCATAGCTTGCATCAAGTGTGGTACAAATTAACGTTAGAAAAAATCATGCTTTCAATTTTATTATACTTGTTTATGTGGGCACCACGGTTGATATTATAGCCCCGAATGTCATTAATCATAGTACCATTTTCAATGTGTAGAAATTTATTTAATACTAGCAACCAGCCCCGGCTTCGCACGGGTACAAATTATACACCTAAACCTTCCTCATGAATCACTCTGTCTATTAGTGAAAGCCGCGTGAAAATCCGTTTAGTAGTTTTTCAGATTATCGCGAACAGACAGACAGACGCGGCGGGGGACTTTGTTTATAAATTTATTTAGTATTAGTACTTAGGTAAGTATAATGTTTGTGATAATCCGAGCTAGCAATAAAGCCCTCGTTTTACCATCACTTGTTATATTCAATACTAGCAGCGCCCCGCGGTTTCACCCGCATAAGTCCCGATCTATGTTAATCCAGGTCTCCAGCTATCTACATACCAAGTTTCATCGCAATCGGTTCAGTAGTTTTGGCGTGAAAGAGTAACAAACATCCATACATCCATACATCCTCACAAACTTTCACGTTTATAATATTAGTAGGATTGCACAATGTTTTCTATGGAATAGGTATAAGAAAAAATATTATATAGTATTGTACTTGTGGGCACTGTACAACGTACTTCAGTGTCAAATGAGCAAAGTATGTCGCCCTTTTCGAAACACGCTCGTTTATGATGCCTTTACGGCTGACTAGAGTGAAGTCATGGCAGGTTGATTGGGGAAGCGGACTTGAAGGCACAGCTGCTAGCCAAAGTATATCGCTTGACGACGGAATATGGAACAGAATCATGGCTGAATGGTTATCCCGGATAGTGGATTCATGTGCAGACTTTGCTTCACTGTCGCAGGCGCAGGGAATCCGGTATAAAGAAGCCTCTAGATTTCTAGAAGTCAGATATGAATCATCACTAGCTAACCGAACTGCGGAGGCGCGCTTACTAACGCCTAATGCCTCATCATAGAACAGTTCCCATGGATGTACATGAAGTATGCTATCGCTGGATAATCCCTTGGGGACTTATCATCACGCCTCAGAGCTCAGCAGCACCAATAATTGTCAGGTAGGCACTAGGTGTTACCGATAAAAGTTAGGACTACGTACACGTAACTCTGAGAATGTTCCAGTTATTGGCAACCTCTGCAAGTATAATGTTTTATAATATTAAAACTAGATAACACCCCGTCAACAAACAACTAACGTAAAGATTCGGAAGTGAGTAATGGAGAGATAAGACATCACCGCGTTTCATGCTCGAGCTAATCGCTTGGCGGGGGTCAACTGAGTTAATTGTTATCGTATGTTATATATACACTTACACATACATGGTCTACGTTAATGACGTATTAACTACAAATACTCACAAGAGACGCTACGTGTCCTAAGGATCTTGTTCTCCAAGTTTTCTGAAGTTGCCCAAAACGCATTCGTTCCGCGAGCAATAGCTTAAAACCACACATTACTAAGTAGTTACTAACCACATGACTAGCACTACAAAAAAGTTATCAGATCTCATGTAGAGCCAAGCTTCTAACTCTACACGCCCTAACTCTACAAGCCCTAACTTCACAACTCTACACCTTAGTCAAAATATGTGGTCTGGCCGTTTCGCTACCGTCACATGGGCATTATACAATAGTTCTTGTAGTAATGAAACTTTAGGGAAGGGTTAAGGCCTGCGGTAGTCTCACTCACTCAATGAAAAGCAATGCAAACATTGCTTCACTGCCGGTTTTCTGTGAGGCCGTGGTATCACTTCGGTCTAGCCAGCCCATGCGTGCCGAAGCTTCACCTACTACTCATACATAATCAGAGTAACTGTCACTTCTATAGTTTTGTACTCGTGTCTCAACAATCGCAATCTAGAGACTGCCGTTTTTTGAAGCAAGCTATAAAAATAATTATAAAGTGTAGTCTTTGATTATATATGAGTGTAGTCGATGCGAAATCGCGAACAACGACCGACAAACGGGCGGACGAGACCCATAACTGCGACAGGTCACGTGGCACCCGAGAAATGTCAAACGTTTGAACAGCACTGTGCATACTGATAGATACAGTGATAGATGACCCTATGAATATAATTGGGACTACCTAAATATGGCGCGCTGGTAGAGCATCCACGAGCGACGTCAGGGTCGCGGCTTCAAATCCCGCTCAGTGCAAATAGGCAATGTAGGTTTAGTCAATGCAGGTTTAGTCATTGACTAAACCTACATTACCTCGAGAGCAGTACTTTTTTCCTTAATAAAATATACCCTATGTCCTTTTCTGTACCCCTGACAATGTGTATGCAAAATTTCAAAAATCATCGATGCGGATGCGGATATTCTCTTAGGATATTTTATAAGAACTAGCATCTGCCCACTCCGCTCACGCTAATGATCCCACAGAAACCTGGGCCCTAAGTCTTTGGTTTAAAATAATTCCAAATGTCACTTTCCGTTGGTGGTGACATTACAATGTTTTTCGATTCACTTTCAAATGATCATTTCATCATTTCAACAACAAATATGATAAGCGCAACTAGCTAAAAACGTTATGACTGACGAGGAACAAATGATACATACACAATAACAAACGCGTCGAATCTTGTCACCGAACGAAATCTTCGTTACTATTGATGTATTGACCAATTGTGACGAATATTTCGTTCGGTGACAAGATTCGACGCGTTTGTTATTGTGTGCACACGTGCATAGCGCTCGCGGACGTCACCGGCTCCGCCTATTTTCTTTCTTGTCGCGACTTGTGGTACATCTGCATCAGCATGAATATCCGCATCGATCGATGCGGAAGCTCCGCAATTGCGAATGCGGAAGCACCGCAATTGCGAATGCGGATGCGATTATCCGTAACATACCTGATACACAATAAAAAACGCGTCGGATCTTGGCAACGCAATCCTCGATCCAATTGGTCAATCAGCACGTGTTTACGGCACACGCCAGTCGCCGGCCCTAACCACTTTCTTGTCGCGACTTGCTCTACAAATGCATCTGCATAAACATACGCATTGATTTTTGTGGATGCGAATGCGAATGTAGATGTCAAAACCAATGCGGATGTGGATGCGATTATCCGCAACATCCCTGGTAGGTATCTATCACCGAGTTGGTAACAAAGAGATTACCGCAGTGCGGTGAGCTGGCGTAGTTTTTTTTAAAGAACTTCTAATAACAAGATTTCAAAATGAACAACACTAGTAGTAGTTAACTATAGAGTTTAAACCGGATTGTACGTCCATCTCTCGTCGCCAGGTGTGATGGCCAAAACCTGGTCTCAATTAGGTACTGTAAAAGTTTTGATACGGGAAATTCAAAATTTTGTACCTGCTTACTGGCCTTACTGCATTATTAATTTTACATGACATGGCAATATGTTAGAGTCAATAAAGTATTTCCTCTTTTCTACAAAATAACTAAGAACCTGTAATTTCATCGTCGTAGTATATGACATTACAAATGGACAACAATATCAGCCAGTAGTGCAGAAACGTCTGCCGCACTCAAAGGGATGTATCCCAGAGTCTGTCTGTCTGACATTTGGGTTATTTTGATCCTGACTAGTCACGAGCGCCGCAACAGCTGATTCAGCGGGCAGTTAAATGTTACTAGCAATAAATAATGATGGGTAAACTTGAAGCAGGCACAAAATCTCTAGAAACTTTACTGAGAAAGCAAAAGTGAGTGTTCTACATTATACGATACAGATACCGTGCAAAAACTCTTATCGCACTGGCAACTACAGAATATTCAAGTTTCAATTATGCCAAGTGATTTATTACGTGCATTAAATATAACAATCAGTTTTGTCCTACTTGTATCCAATAAATAGGCGTTCGGTTGGAAGCTACAAGTTCCATCACATGCAACTAGTAGGAATCAATGTGTGTACGAACGTTCTAAATCAATTGTTTCAAAATTGGCCTACGCGCTGCGGTAGATAGAACGTCAGTGCAGCCTTCAAATGCCTCCGACTGCCTTCAACCATAGCCATTTGTAGCATCTCCGGTAGGTGCAACCCACGCTACGGATGCAAAATTAATTCAACTTTAGTTGTTAAAACGGTATACAGAAATGTACTACACGATAATTTTGTTGTAAAGCGGTACTGTAAGGGAATGTATCGCCGTGTGTACGTTGTTACGTGACAGAAAGTGTCGGCGGTAGCTAGACTTGTATAGTAATGTATAGGTCTAGCTACCGTGTACATGTTGGCCGGCCGGGCCGCTTCGTTACCGTTCTACTACAACTACTACTACTACGTATTACTACAAGAACTATTGTAAAACAGAAAAGTAATGAACACATTTTTCACCTTACGCCCATGTGACGGTAGCGAAACGGCCAGACCACATACTTTGACTAAGGTGTAGAGTTTGTGAACTTAGGGCTTGTAGAGTTAGGGCGTGTAGAGTTAGAAGCTTGGCTCTACATGAGATCTGATAACATTTGACAGTCCCAGTCATATGATCTCGTCTTGACAACATTTTACATGAAAATGTATTTGTTGGGATACATATTTCAGGATTTTTAGCCATCACCCCCCACCCTGTAAATTAGGGGATGGAAATAACATACCTATTCGGCGAAAAAACGTGAATGAGACATAGGTAGATAGATAGATTACACTTTATTTGTACACCAGGGTTTTACAAAGAATATGTAACAGGAGATGTATCTTATCAATAGTGTACAAAGGGCGGCCTTATCGCTTAAAACAATCTCTTCCAGGCAACCTTGGGATGGACTGGAGTTATTTTATTAAACAGGTGGTAATCGTTGACGTTAAATTAAAATGTGGTTAATGCTTATCATCTATTACATACATACAATACTCAATAATTATACCTACTTATACCTAATCAAGTACTCTTATATACATAAATAAAAATACATATATACCCACATAGGTACATCTAGCCAACTCAGACCAACCATGATTCCTCTCCCTTCCTAGGTCATTGTGCTTAAGTATTTTCGAGCTTTTTGAAAGGTATCAAGGGCTAACGCTGCTTCCGATCAGCTGTACTCAGTGAAAAACATTATATACCTACTAATTTTAATAAAGCTGAAAAATGTATCTATACTTAATATTATAAAACTGATGAGTTTTTTATTTGATTGTTTAAACGCGCTAATCTCTGGAACTACCAGTCAGTTTTGAAAAATTCTTTTGATTATGATTGCCAGGTTCATAAGGAATAATATAGGCTATGTATGACACTTAGAAGTGCAACAGTGACCATTACCGGGTGAAACTGCGGTTAAACGCTAGTGAATTATTATACTGATGAGTGTGCGTCGCGCAACTTGATCGCTAATGTATATTTATCTCTATTCGTACCTTTCATTACAGCTACAATTGTGAAACAAACAAAATTATCCTATACTAGCAGCGCCTCGCGGTTTTACCAGCGTAAATCCCGATCCCGTGGGAATGTCGTAATAAAAAGTAGCCTATGCGTTAATCCAGGTCTCCAGATATCAACATACCAAGTTTCATCGCAATCGGTCCAGTAGTTTTTGTGTGAAAACCTTACAAATATACATACAAAAACAAATGTTTCCTCTTTATAATATTAGTTTAGATTATAGAAGAAAAACTTTGGTAGAAATAATTAATTAACAATATATATTTGAAGTAAAGAATAAAATACCTATCTACAAGGCAACCGTTTATTTTTCGTACTTACCTATTTACATGTTATATGAAGGTATACTAAGTATACTTACTTAAACACGAAATTATTAGTACATTTCCTCATTATTTTAATGTAGGTACATACCTACCTATGTATATGCATACTTTCTCACTGGGAACCGAACTCGGTATTCGAGTATCTTGATTCAATATGAATATAGACACAGTTTATCTAATCGCGCCTGGCCCAGTTCTATAGAAAGCATTGTAGATAAATAAATTTATTACAAAAAAAAACAATAAATAACCCATGCAACTATCATACGTTTCACTACCGATTATTTGTTTGTAAGATAACAACAATCCGAGTCCGAGTATCGTATCGATACCGCCGGGTGCGGCGTGTCGCGAGGGGCGGGGGCTCCAGCGCGCGTACACGTGCGAACACTCGATGATGCCGCAAGCGACTGTCAAAAAATGGCGGGAAGAGACATTACTACACTGTCCTATAATCTGCATCGAGAATCGAATCGCACGCATTCTTGGTCCTTATCTGCAATGCGAATACAATTGATATCTTATATATTTTGCATTTATTTACCTACTTTAGAGATAAGTTGATACATATAATTGTTAGGTACGTAGGTGATGCAATTCATGGCATGGCGACTTTCTAGAATCCTCTTATGAAATATAGCGAAATTGAAAGATTGCTTTTATTTCTTAATTTACACACAAGCTATAACGGTGTAGCTACACGTCACCTCTGGCAGGTAACGTTTTAGAGGAAAAGGAAAGTGATGAAAAGCTGAGTTTTAAAATGCAGGAGTCGATGTAACTATAATGCACAAACGTGCCTAAAGAAGTTTTCACTTCAAAACTACTGATAATAATGAGCAACTTTTTATAATTTTTTGTTGTTATAAAACAAAATCTTATCATATCACTCTTGGGTAGCATTGAAGTTGTCAGCAATATTTATCACTCAAGTCATTTGAATTAAAAATAGGAGATTGCAGAAAATTAGCACACGTGCAATTAATAATAGGTATAAAAATAAAAAGTAAGTTGGCATGCTACTCAGCATGCGAGGTAGCGCGAAAGCCAGCTCGCGGTAGGACAAAACTGAGCCTCCTATATCGGCAGATCATAGTTTGTAGCACCAATTTCGAGTCAACTTGTACGTTTGTACATTCATAGTAGGGGCACTATTATGTATTCTGTGGTAGGGGCAAAGATAAGATATCAATTGATTTCTTTGTAAGGACGGGAAGCACACTGCATAATTATATTTTTCATTATTAACAGCAGTTTATTTATCTTCAGCATAATTAAACAACATCACACCACAACATAGGGTACTAGCAGTAAACATTATGGTTAACCAATAGGATTAAACATACGCCAGACACGAAGAAGAGATACATATTTATTAAATAATGAAAGTAGATTGTAGCAGTGGTGTAACTGGTGTAACAATAGGGTGGCAGAGCGAGCAAAATCCCACGGGCCCGCGGCCCGAGGGGGCCCCCTGGCTCCCAAACAAAGATAAGACAATAGTTACTTCGTAAACCAAAGGCCCTGAACACAGGAGGCACTAATTACGATTATCGATTAGCCACGGGAATCGGATGGTATAGTTACGTACGCCACTGGATTGTAGGCTCAAACACATAGGTGCGAGCTAACTTAAATATTCTGAAAGTATCTCTACCGTACAAACAAAGTGAACGCTTCGACAAACCTTCCCAAAATAAAACTTTTTATTGACCTTGTCATTATGAGATAAATCAATAACAATGTTATTGGTTTTGTTTGTGTCACTCATAACGCCAATCCATGGGTTTGTTCAGGCAGCACTCACATTACATCACATATATGGTGGCGCCACCATAGTTGTGATGTGTGTCTATCCCGCCACGGAGGCCATTGACCCCCGCGGCGTTCGACACCGACCTATAATTTTATTACGATTATTATTTCCCATACATAATGCATTTGCATTAATAGAGTAATCGACTATACTGAAAATATAGATTAAAAATACCAGCTAGGCAGCTAAATGTTAGTAATTTCATATCATTGCATTTGTCATTTAAATAAATCAGTTTGGTTAAATAAACCACTCTCACCTACCTACATGAACATGTCGTGGGTACAATCGTGTAACTAATGCAGATGATGGCATGTCAGAGGGGCTCTCACGAAGACTCGAATCAATTGAAAGTAATCAAACGCTTTGGCGGTACACTTGCAGCTGGCGAGGGCCGGGCGTTCATTAGCGATAGCGACACACGGCTCCGGTTGCTGGTCACCCGCACACATTTCGATGATGAAGGAAAATAACTTAAACATTAGAACACAGACTCTAAGACTTAAAACAACTATAAGAACTTTTATGCATATATATTATGTTTCTCCAATAAACGACGAACTCTCCCACTCTTTCCGCTATCAGAAAATCTATTTAAGACAATGACATATTATATAATTGCCTATAAAAACATCTTAGATATAAGATAATAAATTCTTTAATAATAATTTACGTATCTTCATACTACTTCGCACACTCCCGGCCATAAATAGGGTTATATACGAGTATATACGTATTTTTCTAAAGACTACACTAGCGCCGCAGCATTATTTCGAACTAATTGCTAGGCACTACCCTACCAGTCTTCAACGCAACCAGTTCTGCGTTTACGCGCTAGAGAACACTAAACACGCAATTTAAATTACAAAAATTAGGATTTACTTGAATTGAAATTATATTTATTATTTATTGGCAATTTGATTTTTAATTGCTTTCCAAAACATTTATTTAATATTAAATTGAATATAAGTGAGTAAGGTCGTAAGTAATATTAAACATAAGTGGCAAATAAATCTTCAGGCGTGATTGTATGTAAATGTGGGCGTAACAATAGGGTGGCAGAGCAGGCAAAATACCACGGACCCCCGGCACTCTGGGCACCAAAGGTCCTGAACACAGACCAAGTGCACAGTCCCGTGCTGCCGCCTTCCCCACTCGACGATGACAGGCTGGAGCTACTCCAGGATGGCAAAGCCAGGATGTGGAGCCTCCAGCCTAGGACACCAACGAGCCATAGTGGTACCTCTTCGAAAAGGGGCCGACTGCTGCTTTCTGCCCGGGCTACTAGCCTTGTTAGGGTTCCCTACCTCAAGAGGTAAAAAAAGGAACCTTTATAAGATCACTCTCCTGTCGGTCTGTCTGTCTGTCTGTCCGTCCGTGTGTCACCACCGATTTTCTCAGGAACGGGTGGACTCATGACTGCCTATTTTTTGTACAAACATTATTCAAGTTTTTCAGGCGGATAAATTAACTGGAGGCTTGTCATTCGCAATATTGTTACCTATTTTATGTTTATTAAGTTTTGGTTATTAGTCTGTAAGTCTTCCTCAAAATTAAAAACATATATTTATTATAAGGTTTAACTGTTCCGCCCTATTGACCTGAATAGATAACACCTTAAACAAAGCGCTTTGAGTGAGACCTGCACCTGACGGAAATATTTTACACAAAGTACTTAGCTCTTCCAAATGCAGACACTGTGCTTGTGACGATTATTGTACTGCACGCGCTCGTGAGAAACTGTAGATTGTATTTCACGTGCTTGATGTAATGATTATGAACGTGTTCGCCCAGTGCCGGAGGCGGCGCCGCGACGGGCTCCGATTCTCCGATCTGGGTGAGGAGCGTTGCGACGTCGCAGGCTCGCACCACGACCACACGGCCACAGGGCCGCACTGAGTGCTACACCAGTTTTTAGTTCATGTCACTCGCTCTGTATGTATGTACCTACCGCAATAGTTACTGTCGAACTTGTTGACATATATTATATGTACCTATATTAAAAAAAAATTACTTATTGCATGTAGTGTAAATTATAGGCAATGGTAGATTGTGAAATGTATATGAAATATTGCAGAACATTGCAGGACAAATGCAAATATAGGTAATATAATTATAGTCTACATCCTTGGACACTGCAGTTAATTTATAGCTCCCCACTGTCCTTACAGGTGTTGGTTAAATAATTTTAAATATTAGTTTGTGAATACAGTGAGGGTTGTACCGATACTACCCTGTGGAGCATCTATTGGGCAGGTCGGCGCCTGGCACCGGCCGCGCCCGCCACACACAGTGTTGCAGCGACCACCCGCGCGCCTCTACATCGCGTCATGTTCAGGATGTTTTAATGTAAATACGGTTCCTTTGTCAGTGAATGTAGTTACAATTAATACGCGTGAATGTTCATGGTTCATAAAGTGTTCTATTTTATCAATGGAAAACGAATGGATTAAATGCTTGCCATCGGAAATAAGAGATTGCTCTGCTCTGAATGCTTTCATAATGCCTGAAAGTTAGTCTGATGTGGTGCAAGTAGTGAACGACGTTTGAGCTTAAGATGAATGGCAGCAGATCCGATGCGTCCACCTCCACTGACGATTTAAAAGTGAGCCACATGCATCTACTCCTACATAATATAACCTTTGCACAGTATTTCCAAGAGAAGTGAACCTTCTGTTTTGTGTATAAATTGTTTTATTTTCCTGATTATGCTAGTTCACCGTACCAAAAAATAAATCAACACGACCTGGTCTACATGTTTCAGAATCGGCCGCTGTGTCTGTTTTACTTCACGCATCCGTTTGGCGTTCTGTCCCCGGAGCCGCCCACCCTGGCGACCGCACCGCCACACATTGCTCGTGCCTTCGTCAACATGGAGCCAGTGTCGCCGTTCACCATGTGGGGCACCGCGAGCGACGACTCTTACAACACATCCTACAATACCGCCACCAGTTCGTCGCGCCCCGAGTATGAGCTTGGCAACGCCACGGTGCACGCGGCGCCTGTCGATCTCGTGAGAGTCACACGTGCGCGCAAATGTACACTAGACTTCGGCGCGCGTCGCGAATCTCTTTCCTCCTCGTTATTCTCCAGTGACGTGTGGTTCAATTCTAGCTCGAGCGGTAAGAGCACCGAGTACCCGCGCCGTCTGATTCCATATAACAAGATCCTACCACCGTTGCAGCTGCCCAGCCCGCGGGACTCCTCTAACCTGGACAGCTCCGATGATCTATGGCCCAGAAAATCTTTGAATAAAGAAAAGTTCTCCCTTCCCCCGATCGAAATGCCCGCGGTGAAAGTTAAAATAGTGCGAAGTAAAAAGTGCGTGCGCAGCCACTTCGCGGACGACGTTTGGAGCAACGAGGGCGGCACAGCGCGAGAGGTGCGAGTGCGCCGGCGCTTCGGCGTCAGCAAGCCGCGGCGTGCCACCCGGCCTGCCGACCTGCGCCGTCTGCTCGCCACGCTGATGCGCAGAGCACTTGCAGGTAACACGATTTTAGCATGACCCTCAAAAGGTTTATTTAGACAGAACTTGCTGCTTATTGAATTAAAAGGAACCATTCACACTATATTTATGATGGATATCGTCATGATATCGTATCTCGCAGGAAAACTTCTGAACCTCCTTCTTAGATGTACAAGGCACAAGGATCCCGTTCATTACACCTACTGACGATACGCTACAATGTGTGCTGTGATGAAAGGTTTCTACGGAATAAAGAAAATTTAAACTTTTTAGGAGCGTGTATACTAAGTTTATGGGTTTAACATAGTAAGTCACTGTACGGATGTGGCAACAGCCTAGGCTAGGGTTTTTGCCAGTGTTTGGAAAGTAGTATAATGAGACCCGAGATGATATTTAGTCTTCTTTATTTTAGATACATATTAAGCTTATATACTAATGTGATGCGTGTGTATAATTGTTTTATTTAATCTCTAAAGTTAATCTATAAAGGTGACTTATCTAAGTACGTGCAATTATGTACGAAGTGCTCGCTACAGTTTCATTTAGGGAAAACAACTGCCGATATTCAGTACAATATTCATCATTTATAATATAGGTGCTCGTGTTTCCTTTAGATAAAATATCAGTTATTAGATGAAGGTAATTCAGCATCTTGTCATCAATCAATATCCGTTACCCTATCGAATAGCACTTATTATTTCTAATCATGTATTTTAAAAGATTTATGTGATATCCTTTGATTGTGATATTATAGTTTGTCTTTGATTATATATTTATATATAATCAAAGGTTTGTCTATTCTCAGCCAATCTCTATTTTAACTCTGACAGCGTGTCACTTAAATTGTCATAATGTGCACTACATTTCTACTACGCGCCGAGCATTTCGCGTTGAAATGTCGCTGTATACTATTAAATATGTTAGAGACAAACTAGTGACAAATAGTAGCCGCGCATAGGCCTCCTTGTCGCAGCGGGATGGGATACCTGGACAAATGCCCGACGCTGCACGGGTGCTGCTGGTGCGTGGGGCTGCGCAGAGGCGTGGTACTGATCGCGCTGGTGGGGATGGGCATTGGTGCGTTGTATTTAGTCGTGTACACCAAGACAGGCGCGCGGCTGCTCGTCTCGTGGGGAGCGCCACGAGCCGTCAAAATTTTGTCCACCCGCTACGTGCACGGTGTGCTAGGCGTATTGATACTGGCGACCCACGCGTTGTTGCTGTCCGCCGGCTTGTGCAGGAACAGGACCCTGTGCGAGTTGTATTCGTGGTCGACACTAATGGTGTGCCTGGGCGTGCTCGCCGTCAATCTGTTCGTGATGGTGAGCTCGTTTCGATCGGACCTCATCAAGTACGGGCTCGTGCTTATGTTGGTAGCGTTGTGCTTAATGCTGTGGTCCGTGTACTCTATCGTTGTCGTGGTTAACTTTTGGAAAACGTTGCCAGGAATCCGGCTGCCGCCATAACTATCAACTTTTTACTTAACAGTAAGTACACAATCTCAATGTGTACCGTGTACTATGTATATACAATAAACTAATTAGTATTTGTCGTTGCAACTACTTTCCAATACACTCTAATTCCAAGACTTCAGTAAATTTTGTTCTATTGTATGTAACTGCAAACCCTGTGTGATTGCTGTACGTCCCAATGTTGTTGCCTCCTTAACCCGCTACCGGCGCGGTGCACCCATAAAATTTACGTATTCTCCACCTGTTATTTTGTTGTTATTCATCCAACAGCCAATGCACGGTTTGTAAAATTAGACATTACAAAACACGAGTAGAACTGATGACAATCGTTCTATTATATTTCAAAGTATTCACTTTTTTGGGTAGCTGGCAAAAACTTAACACATGTGATTGATTTTAATAATTGATATAATAAATTAATTTATATAATTGGAAATTTTACAATTAAATTGAGTATAAATTACAATAATTTGCTTATACTGGCATTTGGTAACACAATTTATGTAACAATAAGCACTTTTTACATCCACTACCCAGCTGATCACTAGCACTTTCACATCTATTTGATTTTAACAACAAGACATATTTAATATCTTCAAAATGTCTCAACTTGCTGTCAGTGACTCTGTCCAGAAGAGCCTGGAGGAATATTTCTTGAAGAGAATGGGTGAACTTTCACAAATTCAGGGCAGCGCACCAGGCAAGGATACTGTTATTATTATTGTTTTAAGTGCCTAATGCTACTTCGACCATTTCTAGTCTTTTGTGGTGCACTTCTACTTTACAGTTCACTGCCCAGACTTATGGCTTCGAGAAACCTCCAGATCCTATCAGCAGTGATTGTTTGTATTTCCTGTGGTTGCATGATGTTCAACCCTAGGTTAATAAAAGGATATGTTGCAAAAATAGCTGAAGAATTTAGAACTTTCCGCGAGCTCATATCATGCTGAGTTTGATCAGGAAACAAATTGACGACTGTTCTAAAACTGTGTACACTATTTAATCCAGGAACAGACGTATTACTCATCTTCATCGGTGTTCCAGAAGTAGAAAATGAAAACTGCACTGAGTTATGGTAGGTCTTGAGGGGACCTACCATCAGAGGCGGATTTAACAGTAGGCTGAGTAGGCTGAAGCCTAGGGTGGCAGATTTTAGGGGTGGCGAATTTGGGAAAAAAGTATTTTTGTCTTACGAAAATTAAAAATATTCATATTTACATATATACCTAACTACCTAAATGTCAATAGGTACACAAACAATTCAACATGTAAAATGTTTCACAACCTATAAAAATTTTCTACAATGTTCGTAGTCGCGTTTGGTTGCGGGCGGGAACGAGTGACACGACCGTTCGCTACTGTGTCTGGCCAACACAGTTCGGGTGAGAGAAGATTTTTTAACTTAAAACGATTGAAAAGTTATCTAAGATCTACCTTAAGTCAAGAACTTTCATAATTTAATTTCATCGTCATCATCAGGCGGAATGTTACCAGATAATTAAATATAAATTTTTAAACGCAATAAAAATATTTTATTATGTTAAGTCTCGAAAGCTGTTCCCCGGGGAAACGCAAACAGCAACAGTCCAAACTCTCTCCCAAGACTCTCGAACTTATGAGTAAAATGCGCGAGCTGTCAGCCACTCAGCCGTCTTCATCGGACAGGAGAGCCTAAAAAACTGTTATGACGCGACCTCCGAAGCTTCAACATTCACGCAATAGAGATTGCAATTGAGTGGAACAGGGGGTTAAGTCATCCAGCACTTGGCCTCCCCATCTGACGAAACTCAAAACTGAGAATGGCAGTCAACTCAAAGTGCCAGATTCTAGATGAAATCGAGATGTTTTGTGTGTACGCATCACGGGTGATAGAACCAACGAGACTCAGTGATGATGACCAAAGAGACCCATTAACGCGTCATTACAGGGAGGACATACCTGTAATTGTCTACAGCGAGATAGAGCCTCTGGAGCAGTTAAGAACACGGATCTCCTGGGGATGACGGAATTACTACTGTGCTCTAAAGGTAGGCCAAATGCAATTCCTGAAAGACCTAGCGAGTCTAAATTAGATTTTTACTGAAGGAGAGCCATGCCTCGGCACGTATGAGCCGGCTCGACTCCGCTCGATACCACGGCCTCACAGAAAACGGGCAGTGAAGCAATGTGTGCATTGCATTTCGCCAACAATCAGTTTGCTGTTTGGCGCTCAAAATTTTAATTTTTAAAACTTAAGGTTTATTAATTTTTTGCTTTTTAGTTCTTTTCGTCGGTTAATTTTTTTGTTTTTCGGGGATAAATTGTATCTAAGATTTTAAACGATGCGTCGAATCTTGTCACCGAACGAAATCTTTGTTACTATTGGTCCATACACACGTGCATAGCGCTCGCGGACGTCGCCGGCTCTCCTAGCTTCTCCTCTCCCTCTCCTCCTATTTTCTTTCTTATCGTGACTTGTGGTACATCTGCATCCGCGTGAAAATCGCCGCGGATGCAGATACAGATGTTCAAATCGATGCGGAAGCTGCGCAATTGCGAATGCGTATGCGAATATTCGCAACGTCCCTACAACCTATTACAGATCATGAGATACAGTCCGCTGACAGAGAGACGGACGGACAGCGAAGGTTTAGTAATAGGATCCCGTTGGTTACCCTTTTAGTCCAGAAGCCTTTTTTTTTTTTTTTTTTTTTTTCGTGTGGAAACCCCCACGGGTCATCACCTCAACGGGGTGAACGGCAAGGTGGTATGTCGGACTCGAACCGACTAAAACCACACGGTGTTCCGTCACGGGTCCTAATGCCGGGGACTCAGGTGTACCCTATAAGGGAAATCCCTGTGAGCCCCGGCAGACTTGGCCGCCTGCTCGACAACAGGCGACCCCACAATTTGGTGCGGGAGCCTAGCCCCCTCCGATTTCGAGAGGTGCGCGTGGAACACGTCGCGCCGCCGTCTCGGGCCTGCTTCTGCTAGGGCGACGGGTTACCCAGCCCATCGCCCTCAGGCCAGCGCTCATGGAGGCCGGAGATCATTTTGTACTCTCCGGCGCCTGGTGCGTCTTCTGCGGGACGAGAGAGAAGTAGTTCTCTCCCGTTCCCTTTCCGCCGCCTCTTTGGCATACATCACTTCCTCACAGAACGAGGCAGCGGAATCCCATGCTCTCTCGCACCGGACCATGGCCATAACCATGGACCATTGGTCCGGAACCCTAAAAAACAAATATTCGAGTTGACTTTAAAACCTACTCCGTTTGTTCGTCAGTTTAATTATTTTCTTTTAAACTAATTAAATTTTACAACCAACTTGTATACTCAAATTCATAATACCAGTGTTAAAAAATTCGCTATATTTTAACACTGGTTCATGCGCAGAATATAAGTTTGATGGTTTTTGTCGGTTCGATATCAAAAAGGATTTTGTGACCTTCTTTGCTAAAAAGTATAATATACTTACATAAATATAATATTCTCGTTTATGCATAACAACTTATAAAATTGGCTCTGTGGTTCAGGGTTATTTTGTTATCAATTTCCTTTGTTATTAATCAAAATAAGTAATTATTTTGAAATAATAGAGAGTGTTGTACCATGGACCTAAAAAATCTGTTGTATATCAGGTCCACAGTACAACACGTTGACCCGTGGACTGTACATAATGTCTTGTTTGCATATAGACTACGGTTCCCTATGTGGGATAGATTTCACCAAAATTTCCACGTGACCGAAGACGCGGGCAACGGCTACTATTATAAGTGCGACAGTGGGTTTGTTACGCTTTCACACCTTAACTACTTAACCGACTGAGGGGTACAGACGAGGACATAGGGTACCTTCCATGCAGGAAAAAAGTATTGTTCCCGAGGCATAGAAAAGTACATTGAAGGCGAGCGAAACCGCGCAATGGTTTAAATGGTCACCTCGCCACTACGACGCGCCTTGTGTTGTGGGTTCACACGGAACAAAAATTTGTGTAATCCACAAATAGTTGTCCCGAGTCTGGGTGTTCTTTGTGGCCGTTGTTTGAATGTTTGTGAAGCTCCCCGCGACACAGGTATATTCCTAATGCGGGATTTGTCTTTAAGAAACAAAAAATTAGTCCAAGGCATAACAGGCTCTGGTCCCCCACGACACACGACTGGTCGAATGATCTTGGTAATCTTAGTAGAGCCTGTTATGCCAGCTTGCCAGTTGCTACCAACAAGCTACTATTGGATGTATTCTGTGCTATCGGGTAGGCAGACGTCTTTTATGATTGTATTGCTAGTATGCGTTGGCGGCCCTAGCTACATTTTTAGGTGGTGCATGATAGGTCGATAGTTTAATGGAAGTACGTAAGTAAGACTGGTATTGTGTGCAGGTTTTCGCGCGAACAATGCGGACCGGTTGGCCTGAGGGCTCGCTGTCAGCCCATTGGGGCGACGGCGACTGGTAGCTCCGGGCTGCGCGCGGGGCTCGGGTTTCATGCGTCGTCGTCACGGCTGCTTGTTGTCTTGTATTAAGGTCACCTATTTACATAATGACCGCGCCCCCTGCGCTCCCCAACAGGTGAATGTACGCCCCCTCCATCCACCTGCTCTGTGTTGTAGCGATATCACCAACGGTTTTGACAACCGTTTCAATGCGTGACTGAAACCCAAAAATGTATCTAATTTAAATCAAATTGGTTTTGTTTTGTGCATTGGCGATCTCAGATATAGAGAACGATGGCAAATTACACAATTTATACATTTTTACATTTTTAGGATTCTGTTCCTCAAAAGGAAAAAGGAACCGTTTGTCAACACCTTTTGTCACAGGAGCCCGTTTACGTATTAACTTATTAATACTTAATACTTGTCTGCGGTCCCTTGAAGCTGTAAAAACGTAGGTACGTCCCATTGACCTAGACTCATGAAATTTGGTAAGAAGCAAGGTTTGTCAGCACAAGTAAAGGGAAAAATCCAAAAGTCGTTTATTTGTTGTTATATCACATAGAAATAGTTTTGTGATTACAAACTTATATTTTGCGGTTGATAAGCTGACTTTGTCGTATGGGAGAGTATTTTTAGAACCGCAAAGTTAAAGTTTGTCTTTCGGAAAAATCTTCGAGAATTGATTCCCGAGATAAACGTATTATCTACTTACAAGTTTATTTGCTTACGGAACCCTCCATGCACGAGTCAGAGTCGCACTTTTCTACTGTTTTTATTTTTTATAATACGTCGGTAGCAAACAAGCATACGGCCCGCCTGATGGTAAGCGGCTACCTATGGACGCTTGCGCAAGCGCGTTACCGACTATTTAAAAATCTGTACACTCCTTTCTTAACAAGAACCCCATAGGCACTGTAGTCCCTCGGAAAAACCTCGGCAGGGTGCTCCACAACCGGACAATTTAGGTTCCAAGGTGTGAGCAGCAGTACTGTGTATCGGTACGGACTTGTGACTTGTATAATAAATGTCGTTGTCGTTACCCACGGCTGGCTGGGGTAAATTACCGCGCCACTCTTTTAAGCACACCAAGCTTTTTTGGATGCCAGCTTGGTTTTGTCTTCTAAGTGACTTCGAATCTGCACGTCAATGGAAATGACTCCAAAGATCTCAATACCCTCTGCCCAAAGTTTCAAGCCTGGAAATTTGGGGCCACAGTGAATAAAGTTTTTTTTGCAGTGAACTGCAGACTTGTGTTTTGGTAGGGTTGAATCTATGGAAAAGAAAATTGCTTGACTCCAGGCACACTTTCTTTTAAGGTTTACTAATCACTTAGGTAGGCTTAAGTTTTGAAGGCTCACGTGTAATATAATCTAAAATTAATAATGTTATAATATATTAGCTGGGCTAAGGTCCAGGTCCAGGTCACAACATAAAACGCAACTGAACTAAAAGAAAACTATAGTCGGCGGGACTATAGTTTTCTTTTAGTTCAGTTGAAACGTTTCGTCGTTTGTATGCCACGTATGTTAGGTACCAACAACCATGTGGTATAGTATATCTTACCACAGTTACCACCTTGTGACAGTTTACAATATAGAAACAAAATAGCCCAGTCGTGGTCGGATCAGGGGTTTACTCTTTCGATAATGAGAATGATGATTAATGATAATGAGAAATTCATTATTTTAATCTACGCTACTCCACTTACTTTCTTATTTATTCATTAAAACTTTATATACAAACACATGGTACAATGGCGCACGAATATCTCTGCCGGTCTACCTCATGGGGTCATACACACAATATTTGAATGAATAATACCTGCTAAATACATAAATAACTTTGAAGCTCACGACACTTGAAAGTGAGATCACAGAGTTAAACATTTTAAAAAGGTTTATTTAGAAACATGTCCAATCCAGCACTCTCTCCAGTTCGCTAGTGTCTTTAGTTAGTTGTCATTCCGTATCCCCACTCCCGGAGTCACTGGGGAACTTGTAGTCCGACACTTCCACCGTAAACAGTTCATTTTTCACTACGATTGCCTCGTCAGCTGAATGCGTGGCCGCCAGCGTAGCGGTGTTGTCTGCCATGACCGTCTCGAGGGCCGCGGACGTGGTCTTCACATCTTTAATTACCTTCAGTATTTTCATTTTGGCGGTGAACTTTGCGTCCTCGCTCAAACGCTTAAAAGAAGGTAGTAATGAAAGGAGAAAATGTTTGTCTGCGTCGATATGCTCGATGGCGCAGGTAGAGGAAGACGGCGAAGGCGGTACATGTTGGCGGTTGCGACCGAGCTGCGACCGGCGAGACCGTGGGCGGCCCTCGCCGACCGCCTCATGGGGCTCGCCTTCAGCCATGTGCGGCAGCAGAAAAGACATTTGCTTGGAGTACACGTACCCCTTCTTTCTGATTTTGTGTCCCTCAGGGTCTTTCTTCTCCAGCTTTAAATGCCGTTTGAAAGTGTCGCGAAGGTTGCGCCATTTCTTCATTAAATCAGTTACTGAAATAGGAAACCAGTTAGTCATTGATTCATTTTAGTAGGTAAAAGTAAAGGTTCTAAGAAGGAAGGGTCAGGTATCTATATAATTTCTGTGGTTGTAAAACTAAATTTATAGGTACCTACTTTCAGCCAACTTTTCTATTGAAGATTAGTTTGAAGATAATAAAAATTTTGCTTCGCCTTACTAGTGAATATATTACTATGTTAATAACCTTAGCAGTGGCTACGCTTCAATTTCTTGAAATGTGCACGTAAAACTAAAAAGTACATATTTCTATTTATAACTGGTGGCGCCGGCGACGCGACGCGCCGTTTCGTCTTTGGCTTAATCTTGATACTTTGATAGCCTTTTTTTTTATTTTATGATAACGTTTAACTACCGGTCCGTAAATGTTTATTTTGTGCAAGAAATTCTTTGTATTTTGATTTCCCATGTCTATTTGTAAGCAAATAGTCTATTTTGTTCTCTTACAAAGTTTCATTTGAAAGTAACGCCGAGCTTATCGCCTAAGATATACCTATGGAGAGGTACCATGTGACCACATAGTACCTAGTCCTTACACTGATATTTAGGTTACTTAATGGCTGCCATCCGTCCGTGTTTCCCTGGATTTGTCCTAGTTTAGAGGGCGTCCGGGGAGCGTCCGGGCGGGGTTTCTAAAAAGTGTCCGGGCAAAACCCGGACACTCTGTGCTAAGCGAGAATTATAATTGTTAGACGAAATGTTAACAAGCTAAAAATTTTAATGGAATCGGTGTTTTTTTTTAAGATGGCCGGGAAACAATCTCGATTTCACCCATATCCCCATGTGTCCGGATTTTTTTTAGTTTTTGTCCGGCCTTGGCAACTTAAGTGATGGCAGGCCTACTTATATGTATAAAGGAGAAGAGTTAAAGTTTTAACGTTCCATTTTATACCTTTTAATTGAATACCTATTTAATGGTTTGATTTAGTAGACCATTTTTATTAAACAATTAAAATAATCTAAATCTTTAATTTAATTGTTCCATAATATACTATGCTCAATTAAAGTGTTTTTACACATTTTACCCACCTTTAGATTGCTTCTCCGCAGCTGTGTAAATTTGATAATTTTCAATAAGATTTTTAGCTATTTCTTCCCAAACTTTGTATTTGAAGTGAGGGTTGGTCATTTCTGGACTGTCTTTCTTGTATATCACCGGCCATTTCTCCACCTCGCGTATGATGCGTAGAGGCATTATATCTTCTAGAATTCTCCTTTGTGTAATCTGCATTTTGGCACGTTGGTCTTGTGAAAGCGTGAATTCTTCAAACAATCACAATATTATTATCATCTTACGGAGACGTAAATACATACAACGCCACCTGTTAACACAAAGGTAAAGTGTATAGCGACATAGTAGCTTTGTGTTTCCTCGCGTCTGACGCGGGCAGCTCCACCGTCGTTAGGCGCGTGCTGGAGGTCGCGTCTCCGTGCGTGACGTTCCGAATGCTGTGAACTGCTACGAAAAGAATCAAAGTCGTGGGACCGCATTTAAATGCGGAATTGTAAGATATAGCGTAGGTAGCGCGTCCCAGTCACCGTTGTTGCACTGTTTAGTTTATTAGTTGTCTTCAATCAACGTTATACAATCGGATACGGTTAGTGTATGTCATTGTAAACGCTTGACGTAACGTAACGACTGTGCGACCGAGTGCGGACAACTGAGATAACGTCAGAATAGTGTTGCCAACTTGTTTACACGTATCCGTAGAATTCTTTCAAAAACTGCCACCTGTACCTACTTGAATAATTGTTAATTAGTAACCGGCCTTCACGTAAAGTTAAAAGTTGGCATTGACAAGCTGAATTGAAATGCAGTGTTGAAGAAATGAAGGCCCTACTTACACATAAATAAACTCATACATTAATTCACGCCATTTTCCCTTCGGGATATGCAGAGACAGCCACTTGTTTATCACTACATATTATTTATATTAAGTAGTGATGAACAAAGTCCCCCGCCACGTCTGTGTTTCTGTCTATCTGTTTGTTCGCGATAAACTCAAAAACTACTGAACTGATTTTCACCAATAGACAGAGAGATTCATGAGGAAGGTTTAACTGTATAATTTATTGAGGTTTTGTGTAAATTGGTTGAAATTTTAGGATGATTGTTGAAGATGTCTCTGCTACCCGTGCGTAGCCTGGGCGGGTTGCTAGTTCAAAACTACGAAAACAAAAACTGGTATCTCATAGATTTTGGATTTAAAGGATGAAGTACCTTTGCCACAGATTAACGAATACCTACCTGAAAAGTTTAGAAATGTCTCACTTCACAGATTCTATCATTTATTCACTGTTGAAGATCATTTTAGACATATTTTACTACCTCTACCAGATACAGTAGACCCGCGGCAATCCGACAAATGTTTTGCAGAGTATCGTGTCAGAATATCGAATTTGTCGGACTATAAAGGGTCTCGCACCCTTTCGCCCCTTAAGTTTTTCCTCCATTACGTAAAAACGTTCTTTCGGCCCTTATTACGGTACCCAACCGCCTCCTGCTATGAGGCGAAAATATTTTTATTATTTTTGAAGTACCCGTAGTACGCCCCCCTCTAAATATATACGTCAAAACAGTACATTCGTCAAAGATATTATTATATCGCAATTTGCAAGTTCAATTTATAAGTTTCAGATTTTTATATTAAAAATCACGAATGTCCCTAAAACTTTTAGCGTTTTACATTATTTACGGGGTTTTATATAAAACACTAAAATATAACCACACCTTTCTGTAACACCTGTATGTATGTATACTACATTATATGTATATCATTCATAAGGGACTTAGTAAATTAAATGCCATCAAAAACAAAACTTGCACGAACGGGAACGAATAAATTAACCGACTTGGTATTACATGGATCTCACAACTTTTTACGGTAGAAGAACTGAGTGGAGAGACTTGGTTTTTTTTACAAGTTTTGTTTTTGATGGCATCTCATTTCTTTTTGTAGGTAGTCTTCCGCTTTTTATTTTCCGGTAGTACTTCTTGAGCTTCAGTTACAGTTTTTCTCTAAGCCCCCCACCCTGTCTCTATTGGTTTTTCTCGGAGGCTTTGATGCTACAACTTTTAACAAGTCTGGACGGTAAATGATTCTTAGTCTATTGTATTCACAAATTGAGGATTCCTGCGCTTTAATACTTCCAAAGTCGAGATTAATTAGATGTAATCCGCCCAGACTTGTAACTATCAAATGTGCCACGTAAGCTTGACCGGATGTGAATACTGCAGAACCGATATCCATCAGCGCATTATTTAGACTTAGGCCCTGACTTTTGTGTATAGTTTTAGCGTAGGCTATACATATGGAAAACTGTTCGCGATGAACATAAGCCCTATTAATAATTTTAAATTTAGTTTTGACCGGACCAAGCTCGTAAACATGTTCTTTATCAAATGTAATGTATATTTTCTTAATTTTTTTTTTTGTATTTTCGGGATCAACCTTTACACTTTGCACTATACCGATAGAACCGTTAACTAAACCAAAACTCACGTCAATATTTCGCCTTAACATGACTTTTGCTCCTATTTTTATAATTATGTTCTCTTCCATGTTTCTGATTTTTTTTTTAATTTTTTTTTTTTTTTTCATTTTGGTACATTGGCTTCATAAGACATGTCCCATTCTTGCTTTTTCATTCCGTTGACCATTTTACAAGTTACCTTTTACATAATTATATTTAGGTACCTATCTACACCTATTATTCCATTATATTATACACTAGCTGTGCCCCGCGGTTTCACCCGCGTAACTCAGATGTCATGAGAATATCGGGACAAAAAGTAGCCTATGTGCTAATCCAGAATTCCAGCTATCTACATACCTATATACGAAGTATCATCGCAATGGGTTCAGTAGTTTTTGCGTGAAAGAGTTACAAACATCCATACATCCTCACAAACTATCAATTTTTTTTTCGCATTCAATATCTTCACTACATATTATAAAACAAAGTCCCCCGCCGCATCTGTCTGTTTGTCTGTTCGCGATAAACTAAAAAACTACTGAATGGAATTTCATGCGGTTTCCACTATTGGTGTATAATTTGTACTCGTGCGAAGCCGGGGCGGGTTGCTAGTATTATATAAATGTATGTATACAGAGTCTTTTAACAAATCGCTAGTGTCTTGAAATTTCCCATTACGGACACAACCGTCAACAACGTCTGAGCTCACGTGTCTGCCCACGTTCGGGTGGCTTACGACACACGGCGATGAGCGGTGTTTTCGCCCGCAGTGCGCCCAACCGCCCTGCGCACGCCAGACCGCAGAATTTTATATAGTCGTAACTTTTAAAATATATGACCAAATTATGTACTTTAAATGACAAAGTTTATCTACTTTGAATATCAGAAGCGATAAAAGTATTTATTTTGATAAAAATCAATTTGTCACTGCTAAATGTGAATTGGAAATTAAAAATCAAATTTTATTGTACTTATGGTTCACTATTTTTTTAATTATGGCTTACACATAAAAGATAGATATATACTGTCCCAGACTCTTTTGTAGAACTATTTAGGAGAAACAATCCCACCGTACATTGTATTCGTATTACTTTTAAAGTTTTCCCACCGCACGCCAAAATAGCCCGCAAATGACAGTTTTTTTCCGACTTACTTAAAATTTATCGTTATATTTTGGCCAATATGCAAAAGATCTTCATTAATTATAGCCTATGTGTTATTCTGATATATAAACTATATAATTGTAAAGTTTCATTAAAATCCATACAGATTACAGTACTTTTTGCGTGAAAGAGTAACAAACATCCATATATCCATACATCCTCACAAACTTTCACGTTTATAATATTAGTAGAAGTAGTATATATATAGGTACACTGATTCATTCACTGCAAATGTAACTTTGTAATCCTATATATTTATATGGGATTACAAAGTTATTTATGCAGTTGGTGCATCCAGAAACCTGGACCGAAATTACAAAATATTTTAGTTTTTCCTTGATTTATACACTAAACACTAATTGTATTGTAAATTTGAAGCTGCTATGTCTGCTAGAAGTGCCTTAGAATTTTGATGATCGGTCAGCCAGTGACTTACAAAATTAAGGAACTTTGACTAGTTATAATTCTTAAGCTACTGGTTCAAATTGAATGAAATTTGAAATATACCATGTTTATACGATGCCTGCTTGGTTATTGAAAATTCAGGCTTCTAGTTTTATCCACAACCAAGTTATAGGGGGTCGAAAATGGCCTGAATTGCTTCGAGAAAAGTATAGTACGGCCGTGCGTTTTTTTTGCTCGACTTGGCGGGGCACTGCCGTGCCCCCAGATAACACAATAAATATACACAGGGTTAGTTATGAAAATGTCGTCGTAATTAGCACTTACAAAAAAGTGCGTTAGTACGTTTGTGCCACGCGAACACGTCAGTCATAACATGCATTGACGAAGATTTGACTACTATCATAGGCATGTCTGATTACAAGGGGGCCGGACTAAACAGGCGAAGGCGACGGATTATCACGGATCCACTGTACGTCAATTTTAACACCTATCTATTGAATAGTGTGATCGAAACTTTCTAATCGTCCGTTATGTGGAGTAAGACTTTGTTTGCTATTATAAAATAACACACTATTTTGTATATTTTAAAATATATTTTTTTAAATATCTGAATGTATTTAAAAATGTAATTTATTTAAGTGAATAACGAGAATAATAATAAAAATAATCTGTGTCCTGGCTACGGTTCGGTGACACTGGAGGAACTGAAGTTTTTATCTGTGCAATTGCAGATGAAGTTGTTATGACGAACAACCATTGGACACATATCCTGAAAGATATGGCACAATTAACATTTGTCGGGCATGTCATCCTACCGGAGAAAGCCTCAGGCATATAATTTCTGTTTGTTCTCGTCTTGCCAACGGCGAGTACTTGCAAAAAAACACATAACCAAATGGCCAGGATAGTCCATCAGCAACTTGCTCTTAAAAATATAACCTTGTGACTGTGAAATTACCGCACTACAGGTACATTACCTACACTACAAATACCGCACAACGACTGATACATTTATGCCGCGTTCCAATAAACAAGAAACGATTCGTTTCTTACCAAAATGCATGGATAGAAATTTACAGCTGCTACTGCTAGTGCCTTTCCTTGGGTTTGGTTCATTGTCATCGCGATATCTACTTTCAGGGAAACTCTACTCTTTTAAACGGCAAATTGGTAGGGGAGAAACACAGAACAGAGTGAGTGCAGCAGCGCATCGTCCTCGCGACGGCTATCGGTGCGAGATGTCTCTCTCTCGTCTTGCGTGGGTGTTTTATATTTCTCGGTGAAGATTATTTGGCTAATTACCTAAATAACTGTAGGCACAGGTTTATAATCTAAAGTTAGTCAACTCAGTTGCAAGATCAACCAGGTCTTTGCTAAAGTCTTATTAACTTAACTCGAAAACAGTGGAATAAAATACAACAGAGAGATTTTAAAACCTATTTTGGAAACGTTTTACTTTCAGAAACCAAAGAGTAATAAATTATGTTAAAATTGTTTTTAAGTTCATTTCGGGAGTTGTTTGTTTGATTGGTTGAACGCGCCAATCTCAGGAACTACTGGTTCGAATTGAAAAATTAGTTTACTGTTGGATAGCCCATTTATCGAAGAAGGCTATCTATAGGCTACATAACATGCTACCACACTAACATATAGGAGCGAAGCGGAGCACCAATGAAAAATCTTGTCAAAATGGGGAATTTTTTTTTTTTTTTTAAAAGACTACTAGTAACGTGGGTCACACATTACTAGTATTCTTGTTAACCCCTCCAGCTAAGCTAAATGCTTGTATAAGGAGTAGGTTCACGCCGCTAGTGCACTGGGTGGGGTTCGAACCCGCAACCACTTGATCGCAAGTCCGACGCCTTAGCCATTACGCTACGCTACCGCCGCTTTGGGGAAAATTTACAAGTAGATCTGGACGAAGTTTCGCGGGTCAGCTAGTATCCAATAAATAACCGTAACTACAACAACTCGGCGCGCAACTGTAGAGGGAGAGAAAAGGGAGAATATTAAATATTGTTATTTTTTTTAATATCTGTTTAAATTTTACTAGCTGGTGACCGCGACTTCGTCTGCGTAGAATAAGTATTTCGGGTAATCTATTTTTTCTCCAAGCCTTCATCAATCTCTTTAATAATTAAGTAATTCCCTATAAAAATAAAAAAAGTTGTACTAATAAGTAAATAATTTTGGACTTTTACATCTTTTGTGGGTTTGAATGTTACCGGCTATTAGTAAAATTTTTGAAAAAGTTATTTTGCAACAACTAGAAAGCCTAAATCTAAATAATCTATTTCACAAAGAACAAATTGGCTTCACAAAGGGTCGTTCAACTATTGATGCTGGTGCAACTCTTCTGAGACATATATTTAATGCATCTGAGAATTCGCAAGATGCGATAGATGTATTTTGCGATCTCTCAAAAGCTTTTTTGACTATGGAGACACCTCCCCGGGGTAATGGCAAAGTAGAGGGTTGGACACGAACCGTCTAAAAGGGCATGGTGTTCCCTAGAGGTCTCAGGTATATCCTAGAGAGGAAATCCCTGTGAACCTCGACACACTTGATCGCCTGTTGAACAATTAGCGACTCCAATGTAAAGTGCGAGAGACGCGCCCCCCTCTGTTCAGAGACGCGCGCTCGATGCCTCTATGCCTGCTTCTGCTTGGGTGACGCGACTACAGGTTACCCCGCTCATTCGTTCGTTTTGTTTTCTTGTTTGACAGGAAAGTGCTATCTTCTCCCATTTCCTTTTCACCGCCTCTTTGGTCAACATTTCCTCCTTGCAAAATGAGTCGTGTCATGGCCCGAATCGTAAATGCGCATTTTCGATTCGGACCATGGACAGACCAATGCAGACCAGAGCCCAGAGCGAGAGACATCTGGCACCGATAGCCGTCGCGAGGTCCTTGAGGTTCCTTGAGTTTCGTTTATTGTCATCGCGAAATTTACTTTTAAGGGGAAACTCTACTCTTTTAAACTGGAATGGCAAATTGGTAGCAGAAAAACACAGAACATTCTTTATTTCTTACCAAAAAGCACGGATATTAAGAATTACCTTATCCCTAAACTTTGACAACTGATTGATCTACCAAACAAACTTTGATCCCCTATTTTGTCACCTTCAAGGTTTATTTTCGGGGGCTATATCCTTCTCCAAGGTCTTGTTTACCTCTTTACAAATTCATCGAAATTGGTTCCGCGGTTTTGGCGTAAAAGCTTAATAAACAGACAGACTGCGTTACTGAGTATTTAACGTACTAGTAACTATTCAGTAATCTGTGGTATTAGTATGCAATAGGTAGGTACACTACCTCTTGTATAATCTAGTACTTAATTATGTAATAAATAGACAACAATGTAGGTCGGGACAGTTTCACTCACGATAGCATTCAGCAGCAGATGATTGCTGGGATCGAGATGCTTCGGACATAAAATATATGTATAGTGATATCCTGTATTCAATGTATTAATGAAATGAAAATTGTTTATTTGCATAGAATACAGGTAGTATAAGTAGGTATACCAGGTATTACACGGGTGGTTTTGGATCAATGCCATATTCTGCCTTGTTTTGACATGCAAATGTATACAAAACTGTATTTACATTATTTAACATTGTATTAATTTACATCGTATTACATAAATAAGTGCTCACAAGTGATATTTATAGCTAAGATGAACCGCCTCTACGAGCCATTTTATGTAGAGTTTACAACCGTAATTTTTTTTTTATGTAAAAGAATAATAATTATGTATTTTTTATGTTAGTAACATATGTACCTATTAAATATTCTCATTCACCTAAAAGTTGAAAATTGACGTGGACGACGAATTAAGCAAAGTTATACATTGGACAAGTTAAACCAGTACAAGGGAGGTTAAGTGAGTAATCCCAACGAGACACTTCCGCGAGACCTCGCGTGTGGCGGAGGCGGCTCCCGACGACCTCTGCGGAGCGCGCTACTCGCCAAAGTCGCCAAGTCGCCAGTGGCACTCGGCCAGCGCAGCAGGCCGCACGCGTTCACGCGCCACAGTTAGAGCCTTATGGGCTGAACTGAGTGAGCGTCACGCGACACCGAATCGAGACAGAGCGTGCTTCTGAGAAATCCCGCCTGGGTGACGAACGCGGCTCTTCTTGATACCATCCCCCGGTGTAAACAGTACTCGAGCCACGCGAAACTAAGTTAGTTACATTCCGTCCGCATCGGCCGACCGGTGTTTGTTGACATAAAACCGTCCAGTCCAGCAGTGTGCTGTTGTGCAGTGCCCAGCGGTAGGCGTGCCGCCACCGTCCACCCCCTACCGCATATAGTGAGTATCGATCGCCCCACCAGGTTCAGTGTATCCCGAAAGGCCGGTGCTTCACACCACGCGTCAGTGCGCCGCTTGTTTATGTCTTCGTCGCCGTGGCACCGCGCCGCCGCGCCGGCATCGGCTCTAGGTCACTAAAATTCCTCTGCGTGGTACTCTGCTTACCCTTATTGACGTTAAAGGGCTATTACACCCAATTATTGACTCATCGTCTGAGCCTTTTGTTGATTGCACGTGTACTAGTCTTTGATTATTTTATTTAGTGTATAAATGTATAATCAAAGGTGCTAGTCGTTCGGTGTGTTCCTTTCAGAGAGTCTAGAATATATCGACATTCGACATATAATATTACAGATTCCAACTTAATTACTATTATTTTTTTTCATTAAAAAAGACAACTCCCGCATTACTTCCACCTACAAGTTCCAACAAATTGTTACATAGTTGTTAGCTGCTAGACACAGCGGTGTGATGAATGCAATAATTTACTGTAGCTGTGCTTCGCCACACAGATCCATTGTGCAATGCCCTATACACATTATCCATCTGTGCCAGAATATAAATATAGAAATGAAAGGGGAAACAGTATCAGTGAACAGGATACAGTGGTATTGATCGGGCTGTCCTTGGAGTTACGTAGGTCAGTGACAACTTGGGAACGTCTGCACAGAGACGTCACGTAACCCGTGCTTTGAGACGACAGTATTAAACTATTACCCGATGTGAACACAAACATGTAAAAATGTTACATTAACTGCGAACTGCGGGTGTTTTGCTATGCAAACAACTACCTATTTAGCTTCACCGATAACGCAACACGCAACACAACAACACTGTGCGCCTGAAATATATGTTTTTAATTGAATAAACAGCGGTCTGGTATAAACCAAAGTTTATTATATCAAAAGCAAAGTGTTAACATTCGCGGACAGGGTTCACAACACGTTCACAAAGGCATAGCTTTCCATTGACGTCAGTCGAGTTGGGGGTTGATATTTTTCTACAGAAACATGCAGAGACGCGTAGTTTTTGAAAAAAAAAAAAAATCAATTATCTTTGCAATATTTATGTCAATCCCTACCACATTATAAAGAATTCTCGCCATTAAACGTTTCGTTTTACCTACGGTTCAGGTGTCATACATTCGGTAACATTTTATTTTATATAAATTTACGTAAATTATTATATTTTGTACTCATTTCAATAGGTTTCATGCACACATAATATATATTTAACAGATTAAATATATTAAATTACAGCATTATTTTCTTTACGAGCTATTAAAATGAAAATATGTAGTGTTTACCGTCCTTTGCCGGCTTGTGGAACGAGACGTAAAACTGACGAGATAACAAATAAAATAGGTTAGGTTCAACTTATGTCAAAGAACCGAATTGATTGATCCCAACTCCACCTGGTACGAGTCGGTCCGACCCCTAGAGTGTTTTTATAGAGCCGGAGGCGCGTAGGGAGAACAGCCTCCGCCCGCTGTAACAAATCATAGGCATCGGACAAGCCGAGGCTGCGGAGGCGAGGATGTATGCCTGCGATTTGTCATGCAAGGGCGTAGAGGCTGTTCTTCCCGCAACGCCGGACACGTTGCAGTCTCAAAATAGATAGAGAAATCCCTCTGTATCAGTCCCCCGATTTTTTTTCTGATGAAGGGCATTCTGCCCTTCAGAAGGGGGGAAACCCCCTTCCCCTCAAAGGCCCCCTTTGTTTTTTACACTTATTATTAATTTTAATCCATAAAATGAGGAAAATTTTGAAATTCCGCAACTTTTCCTTTTAAGGGGGGTGGGGGTGGGGGGGGTAGTACCGAACCTCCCCTCTCCCCCACCCCTCAATTCGACGGACGTCAATGGAAAGTCGTACCAAATATTCAACTGTCAACAAACGGGACGCATTGAGGAACAATGTACTTTTGTGAACTTGGTCGCAACGTCAGGCAATTCAAGGGTATCTAATTCATATTACGTGATCGCGTTAATTCCCGTACGTATAGGTACATAACAGAAAATATAAAAATAATTTTAACATACCATAACATACCTTACTAAAAAATCAATTAACTAAAAATACTTCCTTAGAAGAAACCAGTAATGTCTTTACAACTACGACCATCTAGGATTCAGTCTGCACATTTCAAATGTTTACTTGAATCTAGGAAATATTGATTCTGGAAAAAATAAGTTCCGGAAACCAAAACAACCTACAACAATGCTATAGAATCTCTAAAAGACACAATCGCAAAAATAAACGATGCTGCTACAGCTGGTCACGATAAAATAAACGATGCTCCTACAGCTGGTCACGATAAAATAAACGATGCTGCTACAGCTGGTCACGATAAAATAAACGATGTTGCTACAGCTGGTCACGATAAAATCAAAGATGCTGCTACAGCTGGTCACGATAAAATAAACGATGCTGCTACAGCTGGTCACGGTAAAATAAATGATGCTGCTACAGCTGGTCACGATAAAATAAACGATGCTGCTACAGCAGGTCACGATAAAATAAACGATGCTCCTACAGCTGGTCACGATAAAATAAACGATGCTGCTACAGCTGGTCACGATAAAATAAACGATGCTCCTACAGCTGGTCACGATAAAATAAACGATGCTGCTACAGCTGGTCACGATAAAATAAACGATGTTGCTACAGCTGGTCACGATAAAATCAAAGATGCTGCTACAGCTGGTCACGATAAAATAAACGATGCTGCTACAGCTGGTCACGGTAAAATAAATGATGCTGCTACAGCTGGTCACGATAAAATAAACGATGCTGCTACAGCAGGTCACGATAAAATAAACGATGCTCCTACAGCTGGTCACGATAAAATAAACGATGCTGCTACAGCTGGTCACAATAAAATAAACGATGCTGCTACAGCTGGTCACGATAAAATAAACGATGTTGCTACAGCTGGTCACGATAAAATAAACGATGCTGCTACAGCTGGTCACGATAAAATAAACGATGCTGCTACAGCTGGTCACGATAAAATAAACGATGCTGCTACAGCTGGTCACGTTAAAATAAACGATGCTGCTATCGGACAGCTACTAAAACTGCAAAAAAATGTTTATGAAAAATGTTTAGTTTCCACTCTGAAGAAAAAACTATGAATGACATGAAAACTATTTTTATTTTGTTGCTGGCTCTTTTGATGTGTCTCTTCATGATAGCATGCAGCAACAAATAATAATTACCAGTTGAGATTCGGGAAACGAAATTCAAGACAGCATGAAATTTTTTTTTGTTTTTTTTTTCATTTTCGTTACTATTTACTTGCAGCAACAAATTAGCAACAAATTCTCGCGTATTAGTTTGACTGATATTCACTGTTTTACCACGTGTTCATGCTAGCTTCATATGAAACTAGCAGTAATTGCGATTTTTTTTAAACGGCGCAAGCAACAAAATCGCTATTTTGGTACCTAATTAGCAACTAATTAGCTACAAATTGTGTTGCAATTTTTATTGAATTTTGCTGATTTGACACTGCTACCTTGATAGAGCTAACTATTTGTTCACGCAATTTAAATGACAAGTCATACCAACTTAATATGACTGCGAAAGTGAGTTTGTTTGTTACGCAATCGCCCTCGCGCCCTTGCGATCCGAACCGATCCGACTACTCAACCGATCATCATGTTTTTCAAACACGTTTTAGAGGCACACAAAAGTACAAACCTATCACTCCGAAAACAAGTACTGTTCCCGAGGGATGCCCATGCCCACCCGAGTCGATTGACAAATTAAATATATTTTTAACACCACCGATATTGAAATTTAGAAAGTAAGCAAATAATATGACCTACATTCAGTGTTATAGTCATTGTGTGCCCAAGATAACTGCCCGACTGAGCAATTTTGGACCACCGACTATACTTGGCATACCATTTAGGTAGGCGGTCGGTATTTTCTCGAGTTATTCCGGTCGGATCCTTTGATCTGATCCCCTTCTGGTGATTATTATGTTATAATTCCTGTCTGATTATTCTTTTTGACAGATAAGTTGTACAGATAAGAAAAAAAACAGTTCTCCATGTAAAAAAATATTATTTATTGTTTTTATGGGTTTCAAATCATCACAGGCAATATCAGTTTTTTTTTCATTTTATTTGGACAAATCTTAATAATAAAAAAGATTCTGACCATCTTAATTAAATAACAAACACAGAACTTAAAATTACTAAATATAAAATCACATCGACAATCAGACATGACATGTTGTCTTGACATTGTGGTCTTTCGATTTGGACAGATAACAAAAACATAAACAGAAGTGCCAGAGCCAAATAAAATTTAAGAATTTAATGAAATACATGACAAATAAAATAAAAATAATCGTTTGTAAATAATTAAAGATTTCAACTAGATCGATCGAAAAACAAAAAGAACTTAATTTTGTCCTTTAATTTGGACAAGTTACTTACAGTCTAAACTTTTCCAAATAGGGACCAACTGTAATTTTCCCAGTGAGAAGTTGGTCAGTTACATGTTGGTACCACTTATCGATTACAATTTCTTTTGTTAGTCGTCGTTTTGCGTTTGGCATTTCAACACTGTTAATATTCACGATTTGCAAAGTTGCGTCGTGTTTTAAAGCACATATAAATTTGGATTTTTTGGCAGACTGCTGTTGCTTTTTATGCCAGGATTCCACAGCATTGGTTGTGCGATGGCGTTGATTGTCGGCACTCCAAGTGTCAACGAAGCTTTCATCTTCCAGCCATTGTGTTACCATGTAATCGTTGAATGCTTGTATTTCTTTAGACTCCGGACTGTCTTCCATTATGTAGCACCAGCCGTTTGAGATATATCGTATATTGTCTAATAAGGCTGATAGCGCTACATGTTTGCGAAATCGTTTGTTTTTAGTAAAATTCAACGCTTTAGCTTTCTTCCATACATTATGAGTAAAATTAAAGTAGCATCCTTTTACTTCAACTGAGGGGAAAATAGTTGATATGGCATTCGAAGTCTGTTTTATATTTCAGTGGCTTCCATTCTGGGATATTAAATAAATTATTAAATGAATTATGAGTTATTAAATGAAATGTAGATTTATTCATTTTTTCTATTCAGTAATGCATATAATAAAGTTACTATTGAATCAGAAATATAATAAAGTTACTATTGAATCAGAAATATAATAAAGTTACTATTGAATCAGAAATATAATAAAGTTACTATTGAATCAGAAATATAATAAAGTTACTGTTGAATCAGAAATTTAATTTAGAAAAATGTTTGACTAAGTCTGATCCCTTAATTCTTGTCATAGATTATTTAGTTTGGCTAACGTAATAAAAGCAGAGAATAAATATTTTAACATTATTGAAAGTTACCGAAAATCCTTTCGAACTTGACTGGCCTGTTGGTCTAGTGGTTAGTGACCCTAACTGCTGCCACAGGTCGTGGGTTCGATTCCCACCCATGACAAATAATTGTGTGATGACCATGATCATTTGTTCTGTCTGGGTGTAATGCTCTGATTCCATTTTCACCCGTCAACCTCAGGGTCATTAGATTGTCTATTAGCGCAAATAATAATGTATAAATATAAATATAATTGTCAACAGTATAGTTAGTTTTGATTATATCAAGATGACATTCAACAACATTAATGGTATACGTATAAATAAATAAATGTTCCGGTGTCAACGCACTCCATAGCCTAGGTCATGTTATTGTAATAAAAACTGCTTTCGTAACCACACAACGATCTAATCACTGTTAATGTTGATTGGATTAACAGAAAATATGTACATTTGTAGGGATATGTATCCGATTCACCAGTTAGCAGAATACCAGAGCTACTTCTCCGAGGTAGCATTACGCTGAGCTAACGACTCAGCAGGGGTATTTTTTTGAAAATAAAAAATTGTTACCTTAATTTAACTAGGTACAACTCTGTTTTAAACCCGTATACCTGTGTATGAGATCAAAATAAATTTGTTTCTTTCTTTAAAAACCCATACACTCCTTTCTTGAAACGCACGACGCGTCGCCTTCCACCCCGCCTGATGTCTGACCCAGCTTTTAGTATGGTCCTGTAAAAAAGAAGCGACTCACAGTAATTGCTGATTTTTCTCACGTTAATTACCTTTTTTTTTTAATTTTGAGAATGTTGTTAAAGTACTACGGTGTACCTACTACAATAAATATTTATGTTGATTCGACACTATTAATTTCGACATTAGCTTCAAACCTCAACAATTCGCAAACAATGGCCCGTTGGCTTATAGCTTTAATTTGGATTCTACCTCTTTAACATTTTAAGACTTAAGCATTACAGACTATTTGTTCATTATAGTACGTAGTAAGTCAAATGCATCTACGCCTTGGAACTAAAATAACTTTTTAGGGTTTCGTATCACTTTGTTGTCCGTCCGTCAGTCCGTCTGTCTGCCTGCCAAGACCCTTTTTCTCAGGAACGCGTGGAGGTATCAAGCTGGAATTCATATCAAATACTCAGGTCTACTATCCCTTGGAGCTGTAAAAAAATCAAACTTCTAAGCCAACGCAATCTAAAGATACAGCCGTTTATGCCGCAAATTTCCGCAAATTTTCGACACTCGCCAGGGAATCAAAACCTACCTAGTTCCCGTGAACTCAGAATCTTGAAATTTGGTACGAAGCAACGTCTTATAGCACAGATAAAGGAAAAATTGCGAAAGCCGTAGATTTTTAGTTACATAATATAATAAAAATATTTTACGGAACCCTCGGTGCGCGAGTCCGACTCGCACTTGGCCGGTTTTTTATACTAGAAAGAAAGAAAGAAAGAAGAGTTTAAGAATTTAATATACCATATTCTTTACACTTAAGTTTGCAAACTCGGAATAAGTACGAGTACATTGTACGGTTAACCAGATGTACAGGCAAGTCTAGAAGTATGTCAACGTTCTCAGAGCTGCCACCGCCCATCACACACTATATGTTTTACAGCACAGACAGTGGGACATGAGGCGGCCGTGGGAAGCGCGCGCGCCGGAGGGCGGACCATGCCGCGCTCTGTAACGGCACTCCACTTTTTTACAACGTACTCGTAGTTTATTGCGATAGGATTCTGTGTCAAGGTATTACACTCATTCAATACTGACCTACATCGATATGCGAAAAACGGCACCAAGCGTTAAAGTTGCTGCTAGCAAGAATTGAGATGTCAGGAGAAAATTCACATTGATTGGCCTATCGGCTTACTGTACTTCTTCTAGGTCTTACAGGCAACTGACAGTGTTTCTTTGGTTTCTTAGTCCACAGCAACTGAGTATGATTTGGCAACCTTCTCTTATCTTTAAGATCGCCCAGTCGATGGGTCAGGTGCGTAGGTGCGTTCGCCTACTCACATAACGCAACTGCATTTACTACATTAATATAAAAGCAAGGCCGTTAAGCCGCTCTGCTATGAAATTATCACATTTAGCAAATTAGTTATTTTCAAGTTACAAAGGATGTATTATACTAAAAAACAACACTTTACACATTTCGGGAAAATTGTGGCAGACCGTGTCGAAAGGATCATGTGCTGCACATTGTTACGACGCGACGGTTCACTCTACTCTTTGATGAAGGGCTCCTATTAGTCCGAAGTTAGTCAGACTCTTCAAACAGTTAGTATGAACACAACTGCATATCTTTCCACAGAAGTTCTCACATTGACTTTTAAGGTTTTTATCTGCTTTTATTATACGAGGTAACGTCCGCTATCGTTTCTAATTCGTTGCTATAAATATAAAGGAAATGGGGACGAAAAATATTTCGTGACAATGATGAGTGCCAGCTGATTCAATGGATAGATTCCTAAACTATTTTGTATTATTATGTAAGCCACCGGCAGTCGTGACAGCGCTACAGCGCTACATTGAACATGTTGTCGCCACATTAAAAACTCTTATTTATTTTATTAAAAATAGGGACAAACTATAATAGATGATAACACAGTTCACTATTTAATAAAAATAAGTTAATAGACATTATTTTGACTGGTTATGCCGGTAACGTAATACTATTGGTCGATTGATAAATATTAACGAATAGTGGCATTATAAAAGGGTAGCAATAAGATGAAACCTTGACTTGAGTGTGAACAGAGGTACGAACAACTTGGCAGTTGCTGTTAGTTAGTGATTTTCATAGTTTATATCAGTGGTTTCGAGACTGTTTCTTACAAACATAATACTCTCTACATTTTTACAATGTATAACTTTTTTTAAAGCTTAACCTTGACCTTCTGGTCTGACCTGTTGGTCTAAATTGCGTGATGAGCACGATCTTTTGTTGTGTCTGGGTGTATTTTATCAGCCGTCTGGTTACCATGGTACATGCTAGTTTAGGATGTGCATAGTGTGGGATCGGACGGCCGTTTGTGAGGTGTCTCAAGTTATTAATGTTATTTTATTATATATTAATATTTAAAAAAACCCTTGGGGAGGCGCTTTAAATTAGTGTTACCAGTCACTATCTTCTTCTAAGTTGTTGTAATGTTCTTCAATGAAAATCCTTGTCATTGGTAGTGGGTATACGTATATTATACAGCTGCCAAACAGGATGTCATCGATAAAGCCCTCTGTCGAATTGATTTCCTCGAGGGAGACTAAGTGGCTCCCGTTGTTAGCACGTGAGTCGCGGCTATAGAGTATAGATATAGAGACGCGGTATAGTCTTGTTGGGCCCCAGGGTCCATTTTGCTCTGTTCGAATGAGCCTAACGCTTATTGTTCTAAAACATGTCAAAGTGTAAAGCTGCAAACGTTCCTAATGTCAACAGTTTACATTGAGAACCTGCTGGGTATTCCGATTTTAAACAAACATATCCGTGAGGTAAAAGAACCAGCGATCATTGATATTATACACTTACGGAGACCGTGCTTCACGTTTTTACAGGAAATACAACTATGCAGTTGAACTTAAAATACAAAACTGTGTACATCTGTATACAAAATACAAAACTGTGTACATCTGTATACAAAATACAAAACTGTGTACATCTGTATACAAAATACAAAACTGTGTACATCTGTATACAAAATACAAAACTGTGTACATCTGTATACAAAATACAAAACTGTGTACATCTGTATACAAAATACAAAACTGTGTACATCTGTATACAAAATACAAAACTGTGTACATCTGTATACAACATTTCATCAAAATCGTTCGATTCCGAGATACTGGTACTACTATATAAATACATACATACAAGAATTGTTCGTTTAAAGTAATAAGATTACCCAAGTCTTCGTCATTCGTTTGAGCAGCACACCTACTGACGAGTATAAAGCGATGATGTCTTGGTAAGTAAAATCACTAATGAAATTTGTTAAAAATACCTTATACCCCTTGAGCTGCGAATGTATAACTTAAAGTTAATTATTAAATAGCAAATTAATAGTGGTGCAGGTGCGAGAGGGTGACTAACGTCACATCACGTAATCACGTCGTCGCTTCGTCTGCCTTAAGGTCGTCACACACTATAACGTTACGGTAACCACACGGCTCCAACCCAGCAATTCAGTTGTCATTCAAATTTGAGCATTAAAACGTGGTCGTATAATTTATTTCATAATGTCAATATGAAGAAGCCAACGGCGGGCAGTAAGCGCGCTTGCTGCAACCATACAACTCGATTCGCAGTCGGCGCGCTGTAAGCTCGCGGTCAGCCCGCTTAAAGCGCGCGGGCCGCGTGCTTACAGCACGCTGACTGCGAGCGCCAGCGAAAAAACTTCGCGTCCTGTCGCACATGAAGACAATGAAATTAGCTTGCACCTCACGGGCGACGCGTGGTAAAGCACGCGGACGGCTAGTCGTGCTGTGCCGTTATAGTGTGTGGTAACCTTTAAGGTGTACAAGGCTCATAGTGTTGATATATCTCGTAATAGGTAAAGTTAGTCTCGTCATGTCGCAACAATTACTTAGGCCATTTGACGGTGCAGCTCGTTTCGCACTTCGTTAAACTTGACACTTGACTAAATGTGATATTGACCATTATGAGTTACGAGCTACTTATCAACAATGGTTTTGGGCCGTACACCTACTGTTTCTAATCAACTTGCCGCTTCAAAACACTTTTGTGTGATATTATCGACATGTTTATTAGAGTTACACTATGAGAGTTCCAAATTTACAGTTCTCTTTGTAAAACTTCCATTCGAATCAGGGACTTCTGATTGAAACTTCTCACCCCTACAAAACACCTTTGATAAAAATATTTGCAGCAGCCTCGGTCACAAAGTGTGTGTTACATGTATTTTCATGAGGTACGTACGTACCTTTCTTCAAGTACCGTCGACCGTATTCTTCCGTGACTGATAGACTGCTTGTTAAATGTTCCCGATCAGTCTATCTTTGCAGAACACGGTCATCAGATCGCGTGTAAGTTAACGCTATAAAAGTGAACCAGTGAGTCAGACCACTTCAAGACCAGTTCGTAACCGCGACGCGACCTCGGCGCGCCGCGGTCGTGCAGTAGTTATCTGCGTCGTTAAACGTTGTCACACCGGCTCACTGGCGAGTCTGGCGACTAATGCAATAACTCTTGTTTCCGCACTTCACGCCTTCCTAATGCTCTACAGATCGTTGATCTGAGTGTGTCCAATGACGCACCCTCCAAGTTTAAATACAGGCAGCACTGCAAGGCCGACGTAAGCCTTCAGAGCGAACTACTTCCTGTGTGGTATGGTGCAATTAGGACGAACAGATGTTAGCTGGAGTTTAAGTACAATATGTTCTTCATTATGTATTCAATTACATTTTGATCAAATCAAGGTTTGGACAGTCGTGACCGGTGCCACTATAGCGTCATCATGGTTCAGCGAAAAGGTCGTCGGGTCGTTGTGTGCTTACGCATGTATATTGTGCCTGTGTGTGTCAGTGGGAGAAACATAAAACGAAATAGGTAGCTCACAAGACAGGGGTGGCACTGAAATAGCCGCATGCATAGCACTCCATGACTCACCGTCACCGACATGCGAGTTACTTAGAATGTTGTATATTATGGTCTACGTACAGAACACATGTGATTGAGACAGATATACACAATGGTTTAATTCACTCATTCAGCTACTTACCTACCTACAAGTATAAACGATCTATTCACGGTTCATTAATGAAAAAACATAATTGATAAAAAAGATCAAAAGTCCATTGAACTGGTATTTATTCTTCGGAAGAGAAAAAATAAGTTTTTATAAAAACTAAAACAAATTCTACCTACATAATGTTACTGGTTTCAACCTTAGGTTTTTAGGATCACTGGATCAAATTCGGTGCATAACGGAGAAAGTAAGCCTCTCACCCCGTGCAACCAAACTCGACCAACACTTTCCATCAGCTGTATGCCTCATCACTCATCAATCACGCAATACGAAAAGTAACCGCAAGGAAGGTCCTGGGTCTTAGGAATACTTTTCGTATTTCACGAACGTACCTATTGTATAGACAAAACAATGACTCTATTGTTTCAATTGACTTTATGAGGATCGGGGTATGTTCGGTTATGAAAACAAATGACCTCTTCGGGCCACTTGAGCCGAAATTTTGAGATAATTAAATAACTTCGAGTTTACTAAGTCAGGTTTAGTACACAGCTTTTTAACTCTGATGTAATCTCACATGTAATGAAATTAATCTAGAGTCTACTAACCCGACAATTTTATTCTGTATCTTTACAATAATTATTTGTCTCAATTTTTTTATTATTATTATTAATACAGCTAGTTAACGACTCTATTACATTCATACAACACCGTAACAGGGTTTGACTGTGGGTGGGTTCAAGTTACACTTTATATGCTTTTCAATTATTTAAATAAAAGTATATAATATTAACGTGATATAAATATAAATAGTCGATGCATAAACACACAAGTACATGTATATAATACATAAGTACCTAATTCATTCACTCTGCTTAAATCCGGCCAAATACAAACATGTCTCTGACTGACGCGACGCGATGACACACAGGAATAGGCTTAGCGTGACCAGATCTAGTAGATTTAGGCCTATCAAGTAACATTAAGGGTAGAAAACAAATTTTGTCATTTTGTCAATACCTCTAGTCGTTTTTAAATGTTTTAGTGATGGCCACAATTAGCGTGAATTCAACATTTAAATATCAACGTAGGTTTCATTACAGTTTACTTCAATGAAAACTAGAATTCTAGAAATCAGGATAGCCTATTCAATTTTTAGAAAGTATGGATTTGATTCTTTCATTAAATATACCTACTACTCGTATATATAGTCCTCATAGAGTTATGGGCTAATGCATCTGAAACAAACTTAAAACCAATCCAAGTCCTACAAAATAACATAATTAAAATATTACATAATTACGACTTCTTAACTACTAAACATCAAGCAACTTTATACATATAACACATGTATACTAATCCATAAAATTAATCATAAACTCATACTCACAAATTAGTTTCACTATGAAAGGTAAAGCCAGCAAATACGCTACGCGTCGCAATCGTTTTGTATTGCCTAACATGGAAAACATAACTTAACTTTTAGGGGATCACAGATTTATAATAATCTTCCAACAGATGTAAAAGAACCAACTTCTCTCAAAATATTTAAAAATAAATTATTCACTTACATATTACAATAATGAAATATTTTAATACTAATGAATCATCAACATCTTTTAACTTAGACCACTGCTTTATCGCAGGAATGCAGAGAACTCGCTTCCTAGTTATTGACTGGCGAAAATTCTTTTATTTTTGTTCTACCCGCACCGGGATAATAATACAGTTATTACATTTTGAACATATTAAATGTGTAACAAGTATTCGTTTATTTTTTTTTAGATTAGTAGGATAACAAATAATTCTTATATTAAATTATTTGATCAAATAAAGTGCGTTATATTTCAGTCACTGTCATGAATGAGACACAACAGATATTCTATTATTCTTTTATAACAACATTTTTTATTCTGTTTCTTTTATTGAGTTTACTCCTTAGGAATCGATTTTCATATAAGGCGCAATTTTATATGAAAAAAATAAGAAAAGTAATATTTTGTGACCGAAGGGCAGCGTAACGCTTTATTGGAGTTTACTCCTTATCCTCGACGCATGTAAGTAGATATGTGTAAATAATGTAAAGCACAGAACACATATACTCTCTACCGAGAGAAGAACGGTAACTTCGTTCAATGAAACAGACAACATTCATAAATACGTTTATACTACTAGCGCCACCATGCACTAGAAGCGGACGCCCATATAAAACTTCGTTTTAAGCGGGATATTCAAATAATAGGGAGGTAGGTAATTAGGTAGTTATTATTATTGAAAATAGACGAGGCGAAATTAACTCGAATTTATCATCAATCACTTTTGCACATTATTGAAGATATTTTGATGAGTGTGTGTAATTGTTGAGAATTCGAGGTACTTTCGCCTCACGTCCATTCTCAGACATAAAAAATTTTTTTCTGTACGTTATTGACTTTCTATTAATATGAGTTAAATAAAAAGTTAGCAACATGAAAAAAAAAAAACAGTTTTTTTTTGTGAAATACTTTATTTCTCTGTGATTGTAAGGGCTCTATTTTTCAAGACAATAAATCTTTTTAAACATATGAAACATATTGACCTTATTATGAAATTTATATTATTTTCCAAATGTTCCATACATTTGTTCATAAAACTAAAAGAGACATTGGTAAGCATGGATTTAAATTTTTTCATAATATTCAATTCATGGGAATTATGGCACAATTCTTTGTTGATAATACTTGAACATATTTCCACACACTCAATGAGTTCTTCTGTTATATATATGTTAAGCTCGGTCTGGCATCTTTGAACTAGTGGCATCTTTGAAGATGAAGTTACTGCAATAGATGTCAGTTCCATTGACACATCTAATTGTTTTGTAGAATCAAACTGAAATAAAATAAACGAATGCCTATCAGATTAAATTCTTTCTGATTCAAAATGATGTGTGTTATGATTCAAGAATGATTAAGACCAATTATAAAGGCGATGATTAAGATTAATTACAAATGTGACGATTAAAAAAGTAAAGTTACTGTAGTATTAAGGATGGAGGAACTAGAAAAGCCCTAAATGAACTCCGAGAATCAAACCAATGGATCCCGAAATTGAAGAACAACCAAAAAAACGTAACAGGCCGAAAGAACATAAATAGAGTAGCTACAAAATTCTACCGCAATCTATATTCCAACCAAGACACCACTACACATGTAAGTCGAGAAACCCTGATTTATAATCCGCTCTTAGTGAACCCAGAACCTGACATATTACCCAGTGAAACGAGGAAAGCCATACTAAGCCAAAAGTTAGACAAAGCACCAGGTCCAGATAAAATCACAAACGAGCTACTGAGAGGAACCGTAGAAGAACTGGTCCCCATTTTAACTAAATTCTTCAACGGCATTCTGAGATCGGGACAGATTCTAGAACAATGGGAGACATCCCACATCATTCTCATACATACGAAAGGACAAAAAGACGACATAGGGAACTACAGACCAATAAGTATGATGTCTAACATATATAAAATTTTCTCCAAAATTATTTTAAACCGAATAAGCAACACACTTGATGAAAACCAACCGAAGGAACAAGCTGGCTTTAGGAAAAACTTCTCCACGATAGATCACATTCACACAGTCAAGCAAATTATGGAAAAATACAATGAGTACAACAAATCGCTATATATGGCTTTCATTGATTATTCTAATGCATTTGACAGCATTAGCCACACAGCCATATGGGAAAGCTTACGAAACCAGGGAATCCCGACAGTGTACATAAACACCATTAAAAACCTTGTGTGAGACATTCCAAGTAAAAAGAGGCATCAGACAGGGCGACCCGATGTCCCCAAAGCTATTCTCGGCGGTGCTGGAAAACATATTTCGAAAGCTAATCTGGGACCAACATGGACTAAATATAGATGGTCAAAAATTAAACCATCTTAGATTCGCTGACGATATTGTTTTGTTTGAAGAACAACCAGGGATCCTAGAAGAAATGATACAAGATCTAAATAAAAAGAGTGAGAAAGTGGGCTTATTTATGAATATAAACAAAACGAAGCTATCAACGAATTCAAACAAATATGAAATAAAAATTAACAACCAACCTATTGAATATGTAGATGAATATATCTATTTAGGACAAATCATCTCACATATAGACACAACTACAAAAGAAATCAAAAGACGAATAGCTAGCGGATGGAAAAGATATTGGTCACTGAAAGAGATCATGAAATCCACAGATCTTAGTATAGGTATCAAAAGGAAGGTCTTCAATACCTGCGTTCTCCCATGTATAACATATGGATGTGAAACCTGGGCTCTTACGAAACATCACAGAAACATGCTGGAACACTGCCAAAGAGCTATGGAACGAAGTATGATAGGTATTAAGAAACAAGATAAGATACGAAACACCGTCATAAGAAGTAAGACAAAAGTCACAGACGTACTTACTAGAATAGATAGTTTGAAGTGGCGATGGACTGGGCATATGCTGCGCGGTACACAAGAGAAGTGGAGCAACATCATAACAGACTGGTACCCTAGAGATGGGAGAAGGAACAGAGGAGGACAAAGCAAGAGATGGGAAGATGAACTAAAACTGACGGCAGGCCCAAAATGGAGAAGGGTTGCTAGAGACAGAGTACAATGGAAATTGTTAGAGGAGGCCTTTGCCAAGAGGCACACTGAACTCAGAGATATTTTATAACTAAAGAGACAACCACAATACAAAGAAAGAAGAAAGCAGTTCAGGATAAGAGGCTTATTATTATTATAGTATTCTGGATAAATAATCTATTGGACTGCTTATCTACACAGTGATACTAGACAGCAAACTCCTATGGGGCAGGCACCTTAACACAAAAGTTAACAAACCCAGCAAAACCTATTATGACACATGATGCTAATACCTGGTGGGAGTGAACAAAGCTAAACACTGTCAAAAACAAACTGATGACTCGCATTTACGGCCACCACTGTACAAACAACAGAAGGCACTTATGGCAGTCATCAGACTCAAACAACTGGGTCTGTGGTATAACCGAGATCAAAGAAATCAGAAGACAGCTCTGTAAAACTGTAATGTAATATTTTTGGTTATCTATGCATACCTGTTGTCTCGACATGGATTCATTTCTTAATCTTTGCATTATAGGTTCAGCACCAAATGGTATGGCAAATTTGTTTAATTTTGTTTTGGTGGCATTAGTATAACAATCTTCGCCAAAATGTCTACCGCAAAGCATTTTGTGACTAGCATATAACTTTTGTAAAAAGCTAAAATCAGTGCAGTCCTTCTCGGGGTAGGTGAATTCAGCCCAGATTCGTGATCTAAAAGATAAAATATACTTTATTATATCAACATCAACCAAAAGTTTTGAGTATAAATCTGTCAATTATGTTTTAATAAAATGTAGGTAGGTACCTTAAAATCGTTTCATGTCTTCTATTTCCAAGTTTTGGAAATCTGTGAAAACCAGTAGATGAGTCCTGCGCTGCAGTAGCCCCTTGACACACTTTCTGTACTTATCACACATTTTAAAACCACACTAATTTGTTGTCCTGTCTCTAAAATAAAACAAATCACTAAACAACTAACAGAGTCACTTTCTCAAGAAATTGTCTATGTTCAACAGAAATCACTAACGCGTGTAACACACCAATAATAATAAATAACACTACACTATAAAATCAGGAGCTAAATAATAAATCCAATCAAGGAATCCACTCAAGTTAGAATCAAAAGTTTTGAATTGTCAATGTTTCCATAACAAAAAATAACATTACTACCTACCTTTGGTTTTAACAGAGCGTGGAGTAAAAGTATACATCAAGTAAATGTTTGTAAGAATAAGCATTTATAGATAGTACAAATATCCATTTAACAGATTTAGCAAACGCATACAGATACAACTTATCAATGTGTTGAAGTTTCATTGTTTACAACAAGAGATGACGCAGCCTGCTACTGTAAAGCGTCTACAAATGATGAGAGAGATAGAGAGAGAGAGGGATAGAGAGAAATATAGGGAGAGAGAGATAGGTAGAGTTATATAGAGATATAGAGAGAGGGACAGAGATATATATATACATAGATAGAAAGAAATATATATATAGAGAGAGATAGATAGAGAGAGATATTTCTCGTCTTCCTATAAGTAACAAGTTTGGCAAACAAAAATAAACATACTGCTACAATGGGTAAATGAAATTCACGTTCCTGGCAACATCTCTAGTAATGGTGTCGCTATTTTATTAATTTAAAATTTTGTAATATTGTTAATAAATACATCAGCAAATAGAAGACTTAAAACCTGGAGCTCACTACCGGCGCACGTGTTTCCGTCGGACTATGATCCCGGGTCCTTTAAACGGGGTGTGAAAAAGTATCTCACTAGGCCGCCATAGTGCTGGTCACCATGCTGCACTGTCCCTGTTCGCAGTGAGGACGGTGACCACCACTCTTGGATTCTGCTTGTCCTTTCCATCAGGCGGGGCAGAGTCATTTTGGCAGCTCAAATATAAAAAAAAAAACTTAGATATGAAATGTGATGTTCGGACACATATGATTTTTTTTAGTATAATTTTTTATTTGGTTTCACAGCACAAACAGGCATTTTTAATATTATAAACAGCGGCTCGGGACTTCCTTCAATGGCGAACGTTCTCTCGCGTCTGACGAGTGAGACGCTTATATTTATTTTGGTCGCTTATATTTTTTGGCTTCAGTTTTGGGGCGCGGATTAGGCATCTGGACGTTCTCATGTAAGTGACGATTGTCTTAATGAGAAATATAGTTGTTTAAACCGAAATTTGTATTAACCCGGTCCTATGCTTTAAAATGAAAAAAAAAAAAACGATAAAAGTTAATTAATAAAGTTTATTTCATACAGAAATATGTACATAAATAATGTAATGCCATCAAAAACAAAACTTGTAAAAAAACCAAGTCTCGCCACTTAGTTCTTTTACCGTAAAAAGTTGTGAGATCAATGTAATACCAAGTCGGTTAATTTATTCAGTCAATACTTAACGGACCTTTTGTCTTAAGTTATTACGTAATTAGCTAACCTAACAACATCTCTATAGTTTCATATAAATATTAAAAATCTTATGTTTTAAATAAAATAGATTTCGCTTTAATACTTCCAAAGTCGACATTAATCAAATGTAAACCGTCCAGACTTGTAACTATCGAAAGTGCCACGTAAGCTTGACCGGATGTGAATACTGCAGAACCGATATCCATCAGCGCATTATTTAGACTTAGGCCCTGACTTTTGTGTATAGCTGTAGCGTAAGCTATACATTGACAAACTGTTCGCGATGAACATAAGCCCTATTAATAATTTCAAATTTTGTTTTGACCGGACCAAGCTCGTAAACATGTTCTTTATTAAATGTAATGTATATTTTCTTAATTTTTTGTTGTATTTTCGGGATCAACCTTTACTCTTTGCACTATACCGATAGAACCATTAACTAATCAACATTAACTAATCTTAACATGACTTTTGCTCCTATTTTTATAATTATGTTCTCTTCCATTTTTTTTTAAACTTTTTTTTTAATTTTAATTTTTTTTTCTTTATGGTACATTGGTACAACTTCATAAGACATGTCCCATTCTTGCTTTTTCTTTCATTCCTTTGACCATTTTACAAGTTACCTTTGGACATAATTATATTTAGGTACCTATCTACACCTATTATTCCATTACATTATACACTAGCTGTGCCCCGCGGTTTCACCCGCGTAACTCAGATGCAATTTGAATGTCGGGATAAAAAGTAGCTTATGTGCTAATCCAGATCTCCATCTATCTACATACGAAGTATCATCGCAATCGGTTCAGTGGTTTTTGCGTGAAAGAGTTACAAACATCCATACATCCTCACAAACTTTAAATTTTTTTTCACATTCAATATCTTCACTACATATTATAAAACAAAGTCTCCCGCCGCATCTGTCTGTCTGTCTGTTCGCGATAAACTAAAAAACTACTGAACGGAATTTCATGCGGTTTCCACTACTATACTAATGGTGTATAATTTGAACTCGTGCGTACTATTATGTATTCTGTGGTAGGAGTAGGACATACTATTATATGTACACTGATTAATTCACTGCAAATGTAACTTTGTAATTTTATACATTTATATGGGATTACAAAGTTATTTATGCAGTTGGTGTATCCAGAAACCTGGACCGATATTAGAAAATACTTTAGTGTTTCCTTGATTTATACACTAAACACTAACTGTATTCTAAACTTGAACCTGCTATGTCGGCTAGAAGTGCCTTAGAATTTTGATGATCGGTCAGTCAGTGACTTACAAAATTACAAAACTTTGACTAGTTATAATTCTTAAGCTACTGGTTCAGTTTGGTTACTGAAAATTCAGGCTTCTAGTTTTATCCACAACCAACTTGTAAGAGGTCGAAAATGGCCTGAATTGCTTCGAGAAAAGTATAGTACGGCCAAATTGAAATTGTGCCAAATTGGATATGGAATCTTTGTAAACAAACCATATGTCATCATATTTACGGTTGTCATGATTAGAATGCAGGAATATTGTAATTTTACCTCCATATCTTAGTTATACTTTACGATTTTATTACGATTTTATTGTAATTGCTTTTGCTGGAACTTAGTCTAACCGCCAAATACGTAATATGTTAAAAAATACCTTAAAACAAGAATTAGAAAATAAAAAATACCAACTATACGCCTTACAACTTACGACCCTATAAATCTACAACTTTCGCAGATCAACAACAATTTGGTTATTTACAATGAACAATTATGGGAATATGCACAAGAATCCACAATAAAATATTGAAAATAAGTATTTCTATCCTTTTTAAAAATAATAGGAACGTTTTATGATTTTTACTTGCTTTATATTAGCTTCACTTGTATGTTTGTTTGTAAACGACTCCTTAGGGCGCGATTTTGACCCACTTTAAAAAGTCAGATTTCATTCAAATTTTGCACACCTGTCAAAGCCCGATGACAATGCAATAAAAAAGCGTGGGGTGCATGCATAGTATCAACAGTTATAAACATTTTATTAACACTATGCACCCCACGCTTTTTTCCAATAATATATATTTTTTTCTTATTTACACTATTCTTAATCCAAATTTATTCAAATTCATTTTCTATTTTTTAGTTGGATTTTCTATAAAAACGTGTTTTTTTAGTTTTTTTTAAACTATTATTTTTATTTTCATGAATCAATAAAGAATCAAACACGTCGTGGTCCTTGACGTCACAGAAAAAGCGCGCCGAAATGTCAGCGTTAATCACACGAAACTGGATGTGGTTTTCATTTTTTCACTGTTGATTGATATTAATGATGATGTGTTATATTTTTTCCGGTTATGTAATGACATACAGATTTGTTCTTTTTCTTTTTTATGGTATAGGGGGCAAACGAGCAGACGGGTCTCCTGATAGTAAATGACTACCGCCGCCCATGGGCACCTGTAACTCATGAGTCACAAGTGCGTTGCCACTCTTTAAGGTAGGAGTGGGGGAAGAGGGGGAGAGGGGGAAAAGCGGGAAGACGGGAGAAGGGGATTAGAGATAAGGAGAGGAAGGACGGGAATAGGGGAGAGGGCACGGTTAGGGCCTCCGGTAACTTCACTTACGCGGCGAAAAGCATTGTTTCAATGCCGGTTTTCTGTGAGGCCGTGGTATCGAGCGGAGTCGAGCCGGCCCATATGTGCCGAAGCATGGCTCTCCCACGTTCAAAAGAATACAAAAAATATTCCCTATTAATCGTCAAATTGAAGAAGGTATGCAGTGCAACTATAGTACATAGCCACTACCGCTGTTTATTTTTTAGTATTATAATGTGCTACTCCATAGTTCCTGACTATACTCTGGAGTATAGGATAACTATAACAACATTAACTGGAAACTTAGGACTTAACAGAATACAGTTGTCAATAATGTGACAAATTATTTCATATATTTATTAATATATTATCATTTGCCTGTAGTAAAGTATGAGTAGTTTATGTAATAGAGTGTAGAAAATATAGCGATTATATTGTTATGTGATTGAAATAAAGTAAATTTACCATCCAGTGTCCGTATGTTCAGTAGAATTTGGTAGAATTTCTTAGTATGCCACAGTAGATTGGCAAAAATAAATCTGATCAGGCTGGTATAGGCTCGTTCTACTTGCTTTCTACACATCATTATTCTATACCAGCTGCGCCCCGCGATTTCACCGGCGTAAATTTGTGGAAACAACCTACTAAAATTGTAGTGTTTAGTGATATTTTAAATAATAGACGGAGCTTGCACCTAACGTATCTACTGTTGGACACAGACTGACATAAAAAGCATATATATATATAAATATTTTCTACCCTCACTCACCTCTATATCTCACTGTGGAGGGTGTCCGGCTTGGATTCCCTGTCTATGGCAATTCGTTGAGGCCAATGTCCGTGAAGGTGTTTCTTTCTCCGGATCCCGAGATCTTCATCACATCTTCACCAAATTTGCATGGTAACAAATCGGTTCATATTTGACGGAGACCTATGGTAATATACACAAAAAAAAAAACCTACATGAGCGTCAAATTGAGACAATCCCTTTTTTTAACTTGGGTCAAAACCGATGCGTGATGCAATCAAAATGTAAGTTTCTTACAAACTTTCATCCCCTATTTTAACCCTTCAAGGGATAAATTCCTGAAAAAAAAAGCTCATACGATAAACTCTTCTTTCTAACCATTAGCTCATACCTCAATTATTAGATATCTAATTAAAAAAATGGCAAAGTTTAATGCAAACTTTCGTCCTCTATTTTGACCCTTTAAGGGGTGAATTTTTAAATTGCTTTCTTATAGAACGCCTAAATCACGTATCCTCCAATAACTATTACCTGTATACGTAAATAATACTTATTTCTTTTTACGAGAAACTAACAATAATATTTTTTTTTTTCATTTATTTTAACGCCATCTATTATGGCATTGTATTTATAATTTATAACCTTTGCAGTTATGAGTAAAAAGGTTTTTTTTATTTCCTTTATTGTGTTTTAAATATTAAATTATTTTTCGTGCTGAAAAACAATGGGTGTTATAGTCTTGCAATATTTATTTCACAAAATTTTGAAATGTTCAGAGGCATAAAATTATACATGATTGTGTATAAAGGTATACATGTAGTAGTCATAAAAAGTGTGTTCAACATCCCAATCCTGTTAAAAGCTTTAAAAGTAAATTTATACTCTCTAGTTTCGCAAAAGTAGTCTGTTAAGGCATTAAGCAGAAATACTATTAGTGCCTGTTCTCCGCTTATATCAAACAAAAAGAAAGAATTGGTTTTTATCAGTTCAATTGCTAGGTGCTAATGTTTTATTAGACACTTAAGCATTACAGTCAGGCCAGGCCGAGCTTCACAGGAAAGGAAGTACAACCACGTCGAAAAACTTGGTCAGGCATAAAACGAACCAGTGGCTATCAAACATTAAGAACAACATGTGCTTAAATATAGATTGGACTTAGACTAAATTAGCAGAACTGGATGAAAACCACCTTAAAATTGAATAGATGAGGATGTTGGCCGGTATTTATAAATCTGTATTTGTAAAATCTGCCTAGTACATAATTATGACTGTATCATAATTTTGTTTACTGATATTTGAGAGAAGTATGTATTATGATAGACTTAAGAGTGAGGAATAAGAACATAAAAAAATATATATGATATTTAGTCTAGTACATTTGTTTCGGCCAATACTGTGTAACCTATATGCGGAATTTACTCGTGTAAAGTCAGACGTTAAGACCCGTTGTGATATGCAACTAGGGTTGGCCAAAGGCATCGCCTAGGGGAAGCTTCGGGTGCTTGACTTCTTGCCATTAGCCGCGCCAAAGAAGAAAAGAGAAAGGAGATGCTGGAGGGTCTCGATCGTGACCCCTGGGGTCGCCCATATCGCGCGGCGCAACAAAAGCTTCGCGCGTCGCCCCCCCCCCCCCCCTTACGGAGACTCTCCAGCCCAGCTTCCTGCAGGAAGCGGTTGAGGGCCTTTTCCCGCAACGGGTGGAGCACGTACCCCAGTCGATGGCCCCCTTGGCCGGAGACGACGGGGAGGACGAGGAGGATGGTGTTCCGCCCGTCACGGAGGTGGAGGTAGGGGCGGCTGTTCTACGAATCCGTTCCAAGAACACCGCCCCCGGGCCAGACAGGAACCCTGCCCGAGTGTTGGCCCTGGCCCTCGACCACATATCCGACCGTCTCGGCGAGGTGTTCGACGCTAGCTTGGCGTCCGGACGCTTCCCTGACTGCTGGAAGAGCGGGAAGCTGGTACTTTTAAGAAAGCCGGGACGGCCTACCGACTCGGTCGCAGCCTACAGGCCCATCGTGTTGCTGGACGAGGCGGGTAAATTGTTTGAGAGGATCCTCTTTGCCCGCATCGTCCGGCACCTTAGCAAGGTCGGTCCCGATTTGTCGGACGCCAAATTCGGTTTTCGGGCGGGGCGTTCGACGGTCGGTGCTGTGTGGCGCCTGAGGGCCGTGACCGCAGAGGTAGTGAGCTGTGGCGGCTAGCTGTTGGCGGTGTCGTTGGACATCGCCAACGCGTTCAATAGTCTGCCAGTCAGCTGCATCAGGGAAGCACTCCACTATCACGGAGTGCCGGGGTACCTGAGGTGGCTAGTGGCAGACTATTTAGAGGAGCGTACCGTCATGTAAGAGGGCCGAGACGGAGTTTTGAGTCGACGGCCCATGTTGTGCGGTGTTCCGCAGGGGTCTGTCCTTGGACCACTCCTGTGGAACATGGGGCACGACTGGGCCCTTCGAGGCGACTTCCCCCCGGGCTCGGCGTAATCTGTTACGCCGATGACACGTTGGTCACAGCCCGGGGGGTGAACTTTCAGGAGGCGGCGTGACTGGCCACCATTGGAGTCTCTCTGGTGGTCGGGCGCATCGAGGCGCTGGGTTTGCGGGTGGCCCTGGATAAGACGGAGGCCCTTTTATTCCATGGGCCCCGTCGTGGTCCACCCCCTGGCGCCTCTATCGAGGTCAACTCGGTCCTCGTACCAGTTCAGGCCCACATTAAATATCTGGGCCTGATCCTCGACGGTAGGTGGTTCTTCGTCGAGCACTTCCAACAGCTTGCTCCCAGGCTGGTCGGCGCTGCGTCCGCCCTTGGGCGACTCTTGCCCAATTTGGGCGGACCCAGCGTCGCTACAAGGCGGCTGTACACGGGGGTTGTCCGGTCAATGGCACTTTACGGTGCACCGGTGTGGGCGGGGGGTCTGACCGCCCAGAATAGGGCAGCCATACGCGGATACCGCACCGTGTCGACGGAGGCGGCGTGCGCGTTGGCCGGGACGGCGGCGGAACGGGTCCTGGATGATGATCTCCACTCGGACCTAATTCGCCGCCGACGAACTGGGTGGCGGAGGCGCGTTTTCCAGCGCCTCATGCCGCCCTGAGTGTGGCCGCGGGTGGACGGGACGGGTTTTCCTCTCCACCTGCTATAGTGGCCCCCCGCGAAGAAGCGGCGTCCACGTGTGCCTGGACGTCGCCTAATTGAGAGGTCTTTACCCGGAGGTGGTGCCCGCGCTTTGCGGGCAGGCGCTAGGAGGGTTCCGGATGTCTTAATAAAAGCTGTTCCCGGATCCCTCCTACTTAAGGCGCAGTACGGCACACCGTGTGGTTTTAGTCGGTTCGATTCCGACACACCGCCCCACCGAAAACCCCGGTGGGGTGACGGCCCGAGGGGGTTTCCACACGCACAAAAAAAAGGGTAAACTTCGAGTCTTAACGTTGGCTGTATAACTGACCGCCGATGGAACAGTTATGTAAGCATTAAGGTCCTAGTAGTGTCCGGGGATTGTCTAAATGAAGCGGGGAAGCTCTTTATCTACTGGCCGTCGATGGAATAGTAGATGGAAGAGCCCTCGTTGCTGTTAACAAAAAAAGTGATCGATGCAAAGAAATATATTGAAATAGATACAATCTAATGGTAAATACTTTGTCCTCAGCAACTATACCACACCATAACGTTATCCGGGACGGATGCGTACGCAGGAGGGCCGTGTTGTCGCCACATCAAAAACTCTTATTTATTTTATTAAAAATAGGGCTAAACTATAATAGATGATAACACAGTTCACTATTTAATAAAAATAGGTTAATAGATATTATTTTGACTGGTTATACCGGTAACGCAATACTATTGGTCGATTGATAAATATTAACAAATTGTGGGATTATAAAAGTGTAGGAATATGTTTAGAACGATTGACTTGAGTGCAAACATAGGTACGAACAACTTAGCAGTTGCTGTTAGTTAGTGATTTTCATAGTTTATATCAGTGGTTTTGAGACTGTTTCTTACAAATCTATTATAAGTCTTATATTTTAACGCCATGTACCTCACTTATCGCATTATTGACGTCTTGAATTTTATTGTCAACTTGAACCATGCAAACACGTGTTCCCATACTAACTTTGCCACCCCTTTTCACCTCCTTGGGGGTGGAATTTTCGAAAATCCTTTTTTATCGGATGCTTACATAATATAAGGAATACGTTCTCGTGCGATGATCCGTCAGTCAGTCATTCAGGATAAAGCATTTTATATGTATAGATACTATGTATATATTATAGTATGGGTGGCAACCCTTGACGAGACCGTCATGCCTGCGTTTCATCTTTTTTATTTTAAAAGGCAGCAACATAGTATAACTTTTGACATCCGGGACAGGCAGTTGACATAGGTAGTTCGGCCTATTATTATCTGGCCTAACAGCTATCCGTTTAATCTCTAATCATTACTCACTGCATGTTTATAAGCTATATTGTCTCTATGTACTTAAGTATTCATTGAAACTATCGATGAGGAAATTGTAAAACATCGTAGTTGCGCATATCTTCTTTTATCCTTGAAAAGAACTCGACGGCGAGCGATAGAGGCCGTTTTAATCACTCATTTAGCATTACAGTCTATAATCCTTAGACACAACAAATATTGGAATTGCGCAGGATTCATAGATCGTACTGTAACCAGGTGGTGCGGTGGTGCCGGATGTAACCAGATGAAACTATGAAAGCTTAGGCAATGTGCAACTGTCATACATAAGTGGGTGCGGGGCGCAGGGCGCGGGACGAGAGGTGCAAGGTCGCGGATCGGCGGTTCCGGTGTTCACTTCACTCTTGAGCATTTCACTTGTAGTTGGAAGCTGGGTCGAGGTCGACAGCCTCATTCTCGGTGCACTATAAGTACACCATTAGAATTACCTACCACAATTGCTAAAATTATAAATAAATGTTAACGTAAATTATAAGTGACTTGGTATTTGTATATTTGGTGGAATGCATTACCTATAGAAATAAGAAAGGCTCAAACTGTAAACGCCTTCAAAGCAATGGTGAAAAGTCACTACCTAACCTTATAGCTCCATCAAGAGGTATACGGAATTCATGTGACACTTTATCGTTATCATGTTTATTTGCAGAATATTGGTATGTATTTTCTCACCATTTAATTTTATTATTCATGTTATTGCTTCGGTATATATGAAAATATATGTATGTATGGATATATATAAATTTTCATATTTATATATGTATATTGTATGCTTATGTATAAGACTAGGTATATGTGTGTGTATATATGTAGTACACCGACAACTACTACTTAATTCTACCACTAAATCCATCCTAAGGTTGTCTGGTAGAGATCGCTCTTAGCGATAAGACCGCCCATTGTACATAACATTAATATTAAGATCAATCATTGTAGTTTAATGTATTATGGTGTACAATAAAGAATATTCTATTCTATTCTATTCTATTCTATTTTTTGTTATATAATTATAATGCGTTTATAAACAAACAAAGGTTCTTGCTAAACTCAAACACCACACAAATTTAAAGGGGAAATTTACTATAAACTTTTGTTTTTTTGTTAGCAACTAAGTAGGTACCTACCTGGGTATAAAACTACCAGAAAATCAATTTTTATTTTAGATAACATTACATTAAAATGATCAGCATTTTTTGTAGTAAAGACTTTTAATATTATCATTTTAATTGTCACAATGTCAGCAGCCCCTTGGGGGTGAAATTTTGGAAAATCCTTTATCGGCCGCCTCCATCATATAACGAACACGTTCTCTAAATTCGACGTATCTACGACCAGCGGTTTAGACGGTACGTTGATCCGTCAGTCAGGACATTTTATTAAGTGATTAAATGGCTGAATATCATTCAGGCCGCTAGTTGAACGGGGCCGTATAGTAAAGAGGCTAGGCTGTTAATTGAACGACTAATTAAGCTAGTTGGCTGCGACATATATACACTCTGTCTATCAGTGAAAACCGTATGAAAATCCGTTCAGAAGTTTTTCAGTTTATCGCGAACAGACAGATGCGGCGGAGGACTTTGTTTTATAATATGTAGTGATATACGTACATATATACAAGAATTGCTCGTTTAAAGGTATTAGATATATATATATATATATATATATATATATATATATATATATACAAATACATACATAAAAAAATACAATTTGAATACAAAAAAAAAAAAATACAATTTGAAGAGTTCTCTCGATTTCTCCAGAACCCCGTTATCAGATCCGGAGCTGATGAATATGTCCCATGGTCATTAATTCAAACATAACGAGCATTTTCTAAATCGGTCTAGGCGTCTTTGAGTAATCGGGGAACATACATAAAAAAAGATTCCGATGATTTGAGAACCTGATCCATTTTTTGAAGTCGGTTAAAAAGTCTTCTACTTATGTACATCTATGCAAATAAAAAATATTGAAGTATATGTTTGTAATATCATAACTAGCTTTACTAAATGCATCTGAATGTTTACACGGTACCAAAACTAATTTAAAAAATTATGTGTGTCTGTCTTTTTGTTCCGATTAATCTTCGAAACGGTTAAACTGATTTACACAGGACTTTCACTAGTAGATAGCTGAAGTGACTTAGACTATTTATATTTAAAGAAAATAATTAATATACCGTGCAAAAAGTATGTACATAGACGCAAGCAAGCGGCGGGCACAAATAGAAAATAAAATGTATTAACTTCTCGCACTCTTTCATTGAAAACGCCATCTATCAGTTTAACAGATCATACCTTGATAGCAGCACAATACTCTTTATCTTTAAATGCTTTCACCGCCATATTTTTATAGTATTATAGTTACACGTGTAAGTAAATAATAATAATAATAAATAACAAGATAACAAGATTAAGGGTAACAAGATTCGTGCCTGCAACGGTTGAGTCATACCGGTTTTGCTGTATTCCTTTGGTATACTTAGATGGACTCAAACCGAATTAGATGCCATTGACAGGAGAGTCCGTACACTGCTGACTGCATTCCGAATGCACTACCCACGTTTATCAGTAATGAGGTTGTATATCCCGCGAAAGTTTGGGGGTCGTGGACTTTCAAACATTAAAACCCTACACAATCGCGAGATATACAACCTTAGAGAATATTTTCTGCATACTGATGTGGGAGTGCATTGTAATGTAGTCGCAGTGGACAATGGACTCACTCCGCTCGCTCTGGCTAAAGAGAACTGGCGCAAGCCTGTAATACTTAGTACTAATGATGAATGTACCATACAGGGATGTATGGAAGGGCAAAGAGCTCCATGGTCGTTTTTATCGGGCCCTAAAAGGGCCTGATATAGACTTTAAAGCATCTATATCTTGGCTACGGTTTGGTGATCTTTTTGGTGAAACCGAAGGTGTTTGTCTTTGCAATTATGGACGAAGTTGTTATGACGAAAAACTATAGGAAATATATCCTGAAAGACGGTACGGTGGACATCTGTCGGGCATGCCACCGTCCTGGTGAATCTATCAGGCATATTATTTCTGGTTGTTCTCGTCTTGCCAACGGTGAATATTTGCAAAGACACAACCAAGTGGCCAGGACTGTGCATCAACAACTTGCCCTTAGATACAATCTTGTGCATTCAGAGGTGCCATATTACAGGTATGTGCCTGACCCAGTTCTCGAAAATGGTCGTGCCACATTGTATTGAGATCGATCTATCACCACTGACAGAACTATTATTGCCAATAAACCTGACTTAGTGGTGAAAGATCGATCAGAGCGCCGCGCAATGATTGTCGATATCGCTGTTCCTCATGACGAGAATCTCGTGAAAGTTGAAAAAAAAAACAAATAAAATATTTGGATTTGTCTCACGAGATTGTCGATATGTGGAATGTCGATTCGGCGATCATTGTTCCGATTGTCATATCTGCTCATGGATTGATAGCCAAAAGCCTCCATCAACACCTTAGGAGGCTCGCGTTAGACGGCTGGATCAAGGGACTGATGCAGAAGGCAGTTCTTTTCGACACGGCCCGTATAGTGAGGAGGTTCCTGTCTTTGGAGCCCTAACCACCGGTGTCTTGGTCCCTGTACCCGATGTCGGTGGTATACTAATATATTTTTAAATATATATATATATTGTTTTGTACATATTTAAAAATGTAATTTATAAGTGTTAAGATGAATAAAGAGGAATAATAATAATGTTTATTTGTCTCAAAAGTTTTTTTACAATAATTTTTTTACAAACTTTAAATGTTTAATTTTTTAACAATGGATATTGATACTGGTTCCCAAACTAGGCCAAATACCTGTATTTTGGGAAACAGTGCTCATCTGAACATGGTGACTTAATAAGGTACATTTAGGACTCAGAGAACCAAAATTAAAATACCTACTTATTCTAAAAAGGTAAGCCATAAACATTGAAACTATAAGCAGTTAGAAACGAAAATTAAAATGTGAATAGTATTAGGTAGTGTTAAGTAATTTGCGTAATGTATGCGTGTTTGTGGGTGTGAGTATGAGTGTATGTGTGTATGTTGTGTAGTTGGATGTTTGTATGTTGTTTATGTGTATGCGTACGTAAGTGCGTGCGTTCATCTGAGTTTGCGTACAAGTGATCACTCTAGAAATTTTAAATAGTGCCTCAGTACCTTCATAGTCGTGTTGAAGTAACCAACTTGTTGCTATGTTTTTTACCTCGTGCCTATTTAGACCTACTATGTTTTTATGTTTGTTGAGTAAGTTGTATACCTTACTACCTAGACTTTTAAATTGTCGACTAGCGAAAGCAGTCCCACTACGCACTATGGGACACGCTGACTTTTTGCTGCGCCCTTTGCCAGGTTTAGGAGGAGTTACGCTTTGGTGAATCTTAGTGGTTGATCTGAGCACAAAGAGCTGTCTCACAGTAAGGACTTGGGTTTCAGCGTATAGTTGAGCAGTAGGATATCTGATTGGCTTCTTGTTCAAAACTTTTAGCATGGCTCTCTGTGCTCTCTCAAGTTCCAGAATTTGTGATTTAGCTGCTCCACCCCAAACTGGGATACAATATTGTATAACTGATTGGCAGATCAGAAATGTACATGGTTGTTTTGGTATAATCATAAAATCAAATCTAAATATAATAGATGTTAGGGTTTGATTTTATCTTCAGCTGGCTTTTGTTTTAGCAAATCAGTAGCTTTCACAAATCAAAGGTAGGTACATAATTGTCCTTTTCTACATAATTATGTCCCAGACTGTATGAAGATCGGTTGAGTAGTTTAGCGTGAAAGCGTAACAAACAAACACATTCGCATCTATAATATTAGTTATGGTAAATGTTGATGGTAAAAAATTGACTCTATTCTAATTATATTCTGAGAAGTCTCGAAGTCCCGTGATGACCCGGGACTTCGGTTCGGTTTCGGTTTCGGTTCGGCTGTCGAGACTTCCCAAGGCCTACCCGTAACAGTTACTTTCAAAACAATGGCTTGTTTAGTGTAGGTCGGGGGCTCGACTCCCACCCAGGACAAATAATAGTGTGATGAGCATGATTATTTGTTCTGTATCTGGGTGTAATTTATCTATATTAAGTATGTATTTAGCTCTGCCTAGTTTGGGATCAGCTGGCCGTGTGTGAGATGTGTCAAGTTGTTGTTGTTATAAATCATTTCTAGACCATTTTTAGTTATTTAATTTGTTATCATTAAACTTGTCCAATTAGCCCTATTATTTCTATCGGGGGAGAGCCATGCTTTGGCACGTATGGGCCGGCTCGACCGGAGTGATACCACAGTCTCACAGAAAACCGGCAGTGAAGCAATGCTTCATTGCTTTTCGTCAATTGGGTAAGGTTACCGGAGGCCATAACCCTCCCCCTCTTTCCCTAACCCTCCGCCTCTTCCACTACCTTAAAGGCCGCCAACGCACTTGTGACTCTTGAGTTGCAGGTGCCCATGGGCAGCGGTAGTCATTTAACATCGGGTGACCCAAAAAAAAAAGAAATATATATATATATATATATATATATATATATATATATATATATATATATATATATATATATATGGGTGGTTCTCCAAAATTTGGTTAACTTGATGTTAGCAGCAATTTTTACATATTTATGTAAATTTTATCCAACATTTGCAACTACTAGGCAATATTATAAAGTTCATGTTAGTTGGTCACTCACTTTGATTTATATCACAATGTTTTTTATTTCCGAAAATCGCTTCTTCCTACTCTAAATATCAGTCCCTAGCCATGTAAGATCTCCCAAATTTAGTAAACATTTCACTGTTATTCTAATTCTACTTATATACTTTGGTTTAATTCGACTTACACACGTTTACTATTACATTACTAACCTTGTCATTGCAATTTAATTTTTAATAACAATATTTTTTATCAAATTATTTCAAGTTAAAAAGTGTAAGCGTTAAAAAATATCAGGTCCTAGCTCTTTGCGAAATTCAAAAATACGCGGCATCTAAGCATAAGACGTTTTTCATAACTTACTCCAGCGAAAGTATCGATGTGAAGTTAGATAAAAACACGACCAATACCGCGTCAGCCATTTTGTTTTTAGTGCGGTCGCCAACTTTGTTGCGAAAACACGTGCTGTACCAGTCAAACTCTCAGGCCCTAGGTAAGTCGTTTCAAAGATAGTTAATTAATAATTGATCTCATTCAAATGTGTCAAGGACATGACTCTGCGTGAGCTCAGAAAAGCTCGAAAACAATGGGTAGCCTACTCAGACATCAGATTATAGAAAAAAAACAAAAGATTGTTAGAAGTGCAAATAAATACATGGACCAAAATACGCGGCCGTCATCGGACGAGGACGACATTGCTGAGGTTCTTATAAATAATGAAAGTAGAGTTGAAGATAGAAGAAGGAGTACTGTGCAACGGAAAAAAGAAATAGTATACTGAAAAGGAAGGACTTGTGGCGACTTCATGGCACTCAGCCCCGACTCACTGGGACCAGCGGACTTCAGCCCCGAATCACTGGGACTAGCAGCATTCAGTTCCGACTCACTGGAACTAGCGGAATACAGTTCCGACTCACCGGAACTACTCACTACTGGCCCTGGCACGCTCCTTAATAGAGCATAGACAGCCGACTCATCAAGATATCGACCTCCGGTCTTGGAGGGGAGTGATGTGGTGACTTCCACATGCAGCAAAAAGAAACATCTACAACCTACTAATGCTGCATCGCGCTATGAGAGTTCTCGCGCCGATTAGTATATATACAACTTCCCAACATCAACCATTGGGCCGCGGTCCGCCAGGCATGATCACCTCCCCTGGTCGGAGGATCCTCCCTTTGTGTTGGAGGGACATGCCACCCGTTCCTCCACAGACTCCTTGTTAATTTAAAGAAAAAGCTTGCCAGCGAACAGCAAAGAAACAGAAGACTGAAACGTAGGATGATGAAAAAAAAAGAAAGCACTTACACCTAAAAGTAAAATTGAAGACAAGGCTAACGACCCTAATCAAAAAGCAGAATTGGTAAAAAAAAGCATTATTTGGCGAGATTATTCAGATTCAATTTTTAGATAAAAAAATTGACACACCACAGAAAAACCTCCTTAAAAACGATGTTGCCCAGCCCACTGACACAAATATAAGATATGGAGACTTGGAAATAAAGCTATTAAATACAAAAAGATGGGATTTAATCGTACAAAATATGAAGCTACGCATAATAGAAAGGGAGTTGAAGAAATCATTCAAAGATTGTATGAAAATTACAAGCAACAACATTTTTAGACTGAAACTAGACTATGATACCTTACAAGTTTAAGATTGTAGAAAGACAATACTACTTACCATACAAAATAACTTAACATTGACTGTTTGTTACAATAATTAGTAATAATATGAAAGTTATTTGAATTTATTAAAGTTAATTTTGCAATAAAAATGTGATTAAACAGACTAACCGTGTTTAAAGTCAGTCCCTATCATGTCTCGTCAGTCCCTAGAAAACTGATTTCAAAAAAACTTAAATATCTCTTAAAATACTTAGTAAAGTGACTGGCCTGGTGACTTTTAGATGCAAACAAGTATATATTATTCCCGCATATAGAATTAGAAGTTTACTGATAACGATCCAAAAACACCTTTGTCAAAATTAGACCAAAAGTTAACCAAATTTTGGAGAACCACCCATATATTGTAGTGTACAATATCATAGGGTGAGCTATGTTTAGATTCTTTACTCGTATGTTATGTACTCGATCTGTTTACGTTTCTGAAAAACTTTGTTTATTGCAGTCTGTTTTTTAAATTCTGCTAATAGTTCCTTTGTTCGAAGCAAGGAATGTGTGACCTATGGTGAAGGGGATAACGCAACTCGTCCCCTGAACAAACGGTTGTTTGCTTACGTCCACTATCTAGTTACATATCAACACTAAATTGCACCATTACGTTACTTTCATTTCATCAAGGCGGCCTGTGTGCTCCCCGCGCCCCGCAACCCTCGCCACCGCACACCGCCCTCCTCCTACCACCCTCCGGAGTGATGTCATCGCACTCGAAGTAGGTCTCGCCTTAACCTGCCTGCATTACTTAAATATTCGTTTGTTCGGAGGAGCACATCGACTTAATTGGTTTCCACGATAGTTCACTGAACATAATTGCTTCCGCAAACATATGCTCTTACCAAGTATTCAAGTATCAATTATGCACAAGCCCGTAATTTCTTTGCCGATCATTGATTGTCTAGATCTTTCAGTAGGACGATCATCCTTAACAGTAGTCGTGATTCTTTAAGCGTTAGAGTTTTGGCAACGTCTATTGTTGTTTTCACAGTTGACTTCACTGTTTCCGAAAAACACAAACTCCTTGTAACTATAAGGCTTTTAATAGTAGTTATTTGTACATAAGTGCAAGTAAAACTCGTATCTAATTAATTTATTCCCAGACAGTACAAAATCAACCTAAACCAAAATATTTTAATATTTATTCAGGAATACCTATGATATGATACGGTACTATATTCGACCTGACACCAGACAACAATTTGGTACGAAACCGTTTTCTCCCCCAGCGTTTACAATGACCCACCTCGCTCCAAGTTAAATACTTTTAGATTGACAAAGATATAAAAATAAAGATAAAGATAATTGATTTGTCAAAAATGCGTTTACACACAATTTAAGCATGCAATATGTTTATAAGATCTAGAAGCACCTGCATGTTTTGCCTACGAAGGCGTATAAATGAAAATATCAACAATAAATAATAGCGAGTTTTTTAAATTCATTTAAACGTAAATAATAAGAATATAATACAATAACAGAACAAAATTGGAACAATAATACCTAATCCTGATTTTGCAGACAATCAATACTCAATACAAATACATAAAATCGAAGTGTCCGTTTGCAATGTCAAAACAATAGTCCTTTTTCAAGCTCGTACAGCCACCAGCACGACACCTATGCCCAAAGTTTAGCCTTTCAGATTTTTGTCTATCTGTCTGTCTGTAATAAGTCCAATAACATACATAATCAATATACAACGTCAGTCAAGAAGTCATTTACATTATAGTAACATTTGTCCTCCAGTAAATTCTGAACCTTCTTTTTAAGTACAAATAAATTAGATTTTTTATAAGTCTGTGGTAATTTATTATAAATGACAGGGGCCATGCAGAAAACGATTTTTCTCATAAGAGTTGTTTTTGCACCGTGTGTGCAATGTTTGCTATTATCACGTCTATTACGAATCACAGTGTCAGCTTGTGTTCGGAATAGGTCAGGATTTGTTTTAAAAAATGTCGCTATTTCTAAGATGTACAAAGAGGGTAAGGTTAGTATCCCATATTTTTTTTAAAATGGCGCGCAGCTGTCCGTTTGTTTTAAATTAAACATAGCCCGAATACACCTTTTTTGTGCCTTAATTAAAAGCCATATCCTTGTCCGTAGAATTACCCCAGAACATTATGCTATAGCGCAGGACTGATGCTACTAATCCATGATAGGCTGTTAACAAAGCGTCTATGTTAAGTTCTGGAGCAAGTCTTTATAGAGCGTAAGCGGAAGAGCTTAGCCTTTTAGTCAGGCCTTCATGTGTGTCTTCCAGTTCAGTTTTCCGTCTATCATAATACCCAAAAAATTTTGTCGATTCAACTTTATTAATTATCGCGTCATTGAATGAAATGTTAATGTCCAAATCTTCTTCCCGCTGACTAAAATGCATTACAGTAGTCTTACTCAAATTAACTTTTAAATTATTTTCGTCCAGCCATAATATTATTGATGTCAAAGATTGATTTATGTCATGTTTATATAAGTCTTTATTTTTGCAAGATATTGTCACTGTGTTATCGTCTGCAAACCTGACCTGCAACATCTTGGGTTTGCCAGCATACCAAATCAAAATCACTGACTCAAAACACTGAGTTATTATTACTAGCGTGTCTCGATGACTCAAACCTACCGTCAACTCTTCAACTCTTCGACGCACTTTAAATCGAGAATTGCGTTTGAGTTACACTTTCTTCGCGTATTTTACTTTCGTGGGAGAGCCATGCTTCGACAGTTATGGGCCGGCTCGACCGGAGTAATACCACGGCCTCACAGAAAACCGGCAGTGAAGCAATGCTTGCATTGCTTTTCGCCGCGTGAGTGAAGTTACCGGAGGCCCTATCCCTTCCCTCGCCCCCCTCTCACTTGTTCCCGCTCTTCCCCTCTCTCCCCCTCTCCTGTCCTTTCTCCGCTTCCTGCTCTTCCCCTACTCCCACCTTAGTTTCCGCTATGCGGCTTCTAAGATATGGAACAACCTACCCCCGCCCATAAGATCGTTGAATACTATTGGCACATTTAAATATAGATTGCGGAAGTATCTTATAGACGCACAGCGGAGACTGGCTATGGGTAATGTGAATACATCTCTTATAATATAGCGTGAAGCGATGCATGGTGAATGCTCGTGAGCGTTATCGATCCCCACGTTGTTATAATTTAAAACATTATTATTTATATAAACAAATACAATAGTATAGCGAGCCCTCTGTAAACGGAGACACTTGTCCGATCAGAGAATAGAGAACACGCCTCCACACGCCTCCACACGCCACTAAAAGATTGTGCACACTTTTTATTATTCAGTTATTTATAGATTTATTTAGTAATTGTGTATATTGTAATGAATATTAGAATGATTTGCTCAGGTATCTGTTATTTGTCTTGTTAGTTTGTTTAATTAATTAATGTTATTTTGTATGTGCCTATTGTGTGTAATGATGGTCTGCAACTGGTTTTACACATATCGTCAATTGGGCCCAATTGAAAACCAACGTCAACGTAACTGGCTTTTGTCTGACACGATGCTGAATTGGGTCCCTTTTTGGCAATTAAGCTGCAACATTATTTATGTCACCTAACTGTTTTTTTTTGTTTTGCCAAAATAAACATTTTTTCTTTCGTCTTTCTTTCTTTCTTTCACTTGTGACTCTTGGGTTGCAGGTGCATATAGGCGGCGCGCGGCGGTAGTCATTTACCATCAGGTGACCCGTCTGCTCGTTTGCCCCCTATACCATAAAAAAAAAACACATTGAAAACAATATTTCTCGCTTCAGATTTAAGTGGCTTTTTCGACATTTTCCTTAAAAGAACATTTTTTCAAGAAATTACAAAATCTCAGCAACGGTTGACAAATCTCTTAATTTGACAGGACAGGACATTTTTTTTAGTACTAGCATACATGTAACCTGCTATTGTGGGTGACATGCGTACGTCCAAGTCATAGCATATTCGATTAGTTACAATAGAAATATGAAAAAGAAAGGAAGAATGAAAAAGATTTATTTCTTACACAAACACTTAAATTTTAACAAGAAACAATAAAATAAAAAATATAAATTATATAAAATATAAACAAGAACATAAAAATGTAGATCTAAAAAAAGGTAGAATACAAAAATTAAATAAAAATTGGGAGTTGATCATTTCTATACATATATAAATATATATCTATAGAAATAGACAAATATATTAATACGAACTTAACCGTCAATAAATATATAGAAATGACGGTTAAGTCCGTATTAATATATAGATAGAAATAGAAAAATATTTTTCTATTTCTATCCATAATTTATTGTATATTACCTACGTATTTAATCGCGTGTACTCAAACGTATGCTCATTAAAAGGTTAATAAATATATGTAAGTGTATTTACCTTTACCTTAATTAAATCAAAGTAATTGTGTATGGAAAAATGTAGTAGGAATTCTGGGACTCTGTGGTAAAGAAAGTTACATTCCTGCGAATGAATGCCAGTAACGCATACCTACTGTAAGTGAGGGACGTACTGCGTGGGAGGAGAGTGACATTTAATAAATCTAAACTAATATTATAAAGAGGAAACATTTGTGTGTATGTTGGTAATGTTTTCACACAAAAAGTACTGGACCGATTGCGATGAAACTTGGTATGTAGATAGCTGGAAACCTGGATTAACGTATAGGCTATTATATTTTTATCCCGATATTCCCAGTAAGTGAGTGAGTGACCGAGTGTGTGTGTGTTTTTTTTCTGCGAGGGGAAAAAACTCTTACGTATCTATCATAAATAGAAAACAAAAACCCTCTTGCCTTGTCCACCGCCCGATGCACATTCGGATGTTTCGGATGACTCCAAAACACTTTCCGGCAAATCCGTATAAAATGGATATTTCGGATAACTCCAAAACACTTTCCGGCAAAATCCATATAAAATGGATATTTCGGATAACTCCAAAACACTTGCCGGCAAAATCCGTATAAAATGGATATTTTGGATATCGCTGTCAAAAATAGGTACTTCATCAACATTTTTATTAGGACCATATACTCTCAGAAATGTAGTTAATAATGAATAATAATTTTAAACAGAAATTAATTAACACAACAATATTTAATACTTTTGTACTCCGTCGGTTTGTTTTTTGTTTTGTTTTGTTGTCTTCTTTATTTATTCGTGTAATAAACGTTAATAACATAATAAAATTTGTGTCCTTGCTTTTGGTAATGGTAATGAATGAACAAGTGCTTCGTCACCATCTTATGTAAGCAAAGCCGCGACCTCTGGGTGGAAGTACTTTTTAATTATCTTCATAAATTATAAATTGTCTGAATCGATGAAATTTAAACAAATCACATAAATGGTATGCCTAAATAATTGGAAATGCTCCAAAAATCCAGTCAAAAATAAGACTAAAGTTTTTAGTCATCTTTTTTAAGTAGGTCCGTTCTCATATGTAAATTATAAAAGTATTCGACTATTTCTCTTGCTTTTATAATATACTAGCAACCCGCCCCGGCTTCGCACGGGTACAAATTATACACCTAAACTCCTCATGAATCACTCTATCTATTACTGAAAACCGCATGAAAATGCGTTCAGTAGATTTTCAGTTTATCGCGAACAGACAGACAGACAGACGCGGCAGGGGACTTTGTTTTATAATATGTAGTGATGATATAGGGTTTTACTATAACATTAGATGCACATTTTTCTGTCATTGATCGGCTCTTTATCAACCAGCTCGCAACCAATATATAAACGCATCGTTCAACCCTACCCCCAGAGTGACCAGACGTATACGTTCACTGATAGGGGATCACAAACATCTTATTACGGAAGACGTGTTTAAGCGTCTTTACAAGCCTGAGACTGTGCAGCCTCCCAAATTGTACGGTCTGCCTAATGTTCATAAAAAAAATGTGCCATTACGCCCAATTGTTAGTCAAATTAATTCCCCCACTTACGATCTCGCGAAACACATAACACAGATACTGCAGCCGTTGGTAGGGAGAACTGCATCATTCGTGAATGACCTCGCCATTTTGTGGACATCATCTCTTGATGACGGTCTGTCCAAAGAATACATTGTTTTGCTTAAAAACTGTTTAAAAGGTAACTACTACCTTCAATTGGCAACCCCGTAGCACCGGTGGTGGCCAACATCTGGATGGAATATTTTGAGGAAGCAATCGACCTGCGACCTTTCCACGTAAAGCTGTGGAAGAGGTACGTTGACAAAAGTCACCTATAACAAGTAATCTATAACACCTCAATCCGATCTGGCCAATTCCCTAGAGAGTGGAAACAAGCGAAAGTAGTACCGTATCTACAAGACTGGAGATTCTTGCGACGTAAAGAACTACAGACCAATATCTATCTCTCAATTTTCGGTAAAATATTGGAATCGTTGATTTGTCCACATATTCAACGCTATTTTGTCAAATTCTTAAGCGACCATCAGCACGGCTTTATAAAAAACAGATCCACAAGTACCAATCTAGTGTCGTTTGCTGAAGCCACGTGCGAAGCCATGGATAAAGGTATGCAGGTTGACACTATTTATACGGATTTCAGCAAGGCGTTTGATAAGGTTTCACACGAACTGCTTGTTAAAAAACTATCTGCGTACGGCGTTACCGGTAATCTCCTAAAGTGGTTTGTTTCTTATCTAGGTGGTCGGGAGTTTTATGTGGTTGTCAATGGGTTCCAGTCAGACAAGTATGCAATTGCCTTAGGCGTCCTCCAGGGTTCTCATCTGGGTCCAGTATTATTCAACATATATATAAACGACGTGACATCATGCCTTCATAATACTAGCATTTTCTTTATGCAGACGACCTAAAAATGTCAAAAAAAAGTCAAATGTCAAAGCCATTAGGTCTCAACAAGACGTAAACCTAATGCAGGAAGATATCGATCGTTTATCTGTATGGTGTTATCACAATAAAATCTCGTTGAATAGTTCGAAATGTCACCACATAAATTTCAGTAGAAAAGTCAATATGATAAATTCGTCGTACCAAATAAACGGAGTGACCTTATGTGAGGTAGATGTAGTACTCGATCTGGGAGTTATCTTGGACCCTAAACTAACATTTATACCACATGTAGAGAACATAATCAGTCGATCCCAGCGTATGCTTGGATTTGTCATTCGCAATGGAAAGGTATTTCAAAGCCCACAAACTAAATTAGTTCTGTACAATAGCCTTATAAGAAGCATCCTGGAATACTGCAGTATAGTATGGAGACCCCACTACGCAACTCACTCGCTGCGAATAGAACGAGTCCAAAAAAGGTTTGTCCGATACCTGGGGTACTCTAAGGGAAGGCAATTTAAATATCTCTCTTACCTTGATAAACTAGGCTACTACAAAATGAGTACTCTGGAAGCCCGAAGGGAGCTCTTGGATGTGAAATTCGCATATGAACTGCTGAATAACATGATAGACTGCCCACAATTATTAAATAATTTAAATTTCAGAGTACCCCGTAGACCACCTCGCAAACCTATAACACCCCTGGCTCCTCCTCTCCGCCATACAGTGTTTGGTGTTAATTCGCCTATACCCCACCCCGCATGTGCAAACTTATAAACGAATACAGCGACCTGGTTGATGTCCACTCAGATTCAATATCGACGGTTGTCAGACGAGTCAAACGTATGAAAATGTCAAAATTAGTTTTTAATATATTATCTAGGATTTAAGTACATATAAATAAGATTTAAAAATTATATAACAGATGTTGATACAAAAAAACACTTAGCATGCGGTGTTTGCCTATAATTGGTTGTGCAGTTAGATTTAAGACACAAATATTTGTATGTTCCTATCTGTATAATATCTGTAACAACTGTTGGTGAACCTTAATTAATTAAATAAATAAGCCTGTGCCAAATTTTATCCAGATCTGTTCAGCCGTTTTCGCGTGAAAGAGTAACAAACATTCATGCATCCATCCATCCTCACAAACTTTCGCCTTTATCGCCTGATCGTCACTGACATCGAGGCGTTACTATTACAGGGGGTGCGGGGAGAGGCGGCGCGTCGCCGGCTCTGCGGGACGCTCTCGACACCATCCGAGAGGCGTGGGCAGAGCCGCGCTCGCTCAGAACCAGGAGGTCTGTATTAAATATACACCTACAGTTATTTGTGCACTCTTTCAGCTACCTAAGCAGTACTTATGAAGGTTTTCTCAACCGCGCTGTAACCAACAATAGACTGACAACGGGCAGACGGGTCACCTGATGGTAAGTGACTAGTCGTAGTCACTTGCAACACAAGAGTCACAAGTGCGTTGCCGGCCTTTAAAGTGGGAGAAGGGGAAGAGGGGAGAGGTGAAGATGGGAAAAGGAAAGGGTTAGGGCCTCCGGTAACCTCGCTCACTCGGCGAAAAGAAAAGCATTGCTTCACTGCCGGCTTTCTGTGAGGCCGTGGAATCACTCCGGTCGAGCCGGCCCTTACGTGCCGAAGCATGGTTATCCCACTGTAAAATGTTTCATGTAAAATGTTGCCAAGACGAGACCATATGGCTCGCACTGTCAAAAAGTTATCAGATCTCATCAGAGCCAAGCTTCTAACTCTACACGCTCTACCTCTACAAGCCCTAACTTCACAACTCTACACATTAGTCAAAATACGTGGTCTGGCCGTTTCGCTACCGCTGCAGCGCTGCACCGTCACGTGTCTGGGCGTTAGGTGAAAAATTTATTCACTGTTCATTACTTTTCTGTTACACAATAGTTCTTGTAGTAACGGAACATTTTACATTATTTTGGTAGGATATAAAATTCTAAAAATAATTATAATATTATAATGCCATCTTTTATGGCATTGTACCTTACTTGTATTTATATTTTTTTCAGATTTGAGTAAAAAAAAATCTTTCATTCCTTTATTGTGTTTTTAATATAATTATTTTTATTTATTTATTAGGTTTACAAACATTTGTTAACACTTATTAAACACAAGTAATCTAACAAACGTGTTACAAAGACTTAGAGGCAAGCGCCGCATCCGAATATTAAATGTGCGGAAGTCAAAACTTAGCACTTACAACATAAGAGCTATATGTAATAATTATTATAACTTATGAATTAATAACAACTATGAATGCTACTAAGTATAAAGCTTTGTAAATTAATTTAAGACAACTTAAAATAATTAAAATACAATAAGAAGATATATATATCATCAAATCAAGCTAAATCTGATTTATGAATCGGGGGCACAGCAGTGACCCCGCCATGACGAGCCAAGCGAAGTGCAAGGGCACTACTTACCTTTTCTCGAAGCGCTTCGTCGTATTGTTGAACCCTCATAACTTGGGTTTGGATTATACCAGAAGCACAACGTTCTCAGGATATGTTATGGATTTATTAAACATATCAAATTTCAATTGCATATCTCTTATACTTCAGACTTTATTGATATCTAAAAAACTCCGAATTCGTCACTGACTCACTGATGATCATCAAAATTCTTAGGGTACTTTCTGGAGTCCTAGAAAGCTGAAATTTGGTATGTAAGCTAGTATTAGTACATAAACAACAAAAAAAACCTAAAACTTGGATCTTTTACACCCTAACCCCTTACAGTCATCTTTTTTTAGTCCTTTAAATTAGGGGATGGAAATAAGCGCTAATCGTTTAATGTGTACCCGCTGTGATTGCTGATGAAGCAAATACAACGCGGCGCAAGAGAGAGTGGTCTATGAAAAGAGGCACCTCTGATGTGCAGGAAATACACCCCAAAAAAAGAAAGAAAAATGAACAAAATAAAAAAAAATTGTCATAAGCAATTTACAAAAAGAGGTGAATTCCCACCAAAAACATTTTCATGTTAAATGTTGCGAAGACGAGACCATATGGCTCGTACTGTCAAAAAGCTATCAGCTCTCATGTAGAGCCTAGCTTCTAACTCTACACGCTCTGACTCTACAAGCCCTAAGTTCACAACTCTACACCTTAGTCAAAATATGTGGTCTGGCCGTTCCGCTACCGTCACATGGGCAAACAAATTAACAAAGCAATATTGGGATGATGATGCAGTGTTGCTTCATTGAACAATTTCACGCATATTAAGATTTGTGGAACCCTCGCAATTTCGATTATAAGGATAGAAGTAAACGACTTGACGCGCTGAATGCAATGGCGACAATATTTCATATTAGACAAAAATTAAACTGAGAGGAAGTTAAACCAACCTCTCTTCAGCAGGTATTCTCTCCGACCAGTATTGTTTTTGTAATGTACACTTCAGTAGTATTCAGCAAAAATTCAAAATCTTTTTTAGTTTTTCGTTGATTCATTATTCGTCCTCATTTAAATATATAATTAACACGTCATCTAGAAACTGGGCTTGGGGAGTTATATTAAATTGAAACCTTGCCCAGCCCAAGAACCAAACAACACCCAATAACATGGGCACAATACCCTACTGTCCTGCGACCAGCTAAGAAAATCTTCTAAGCCTTCGTTTATCCACGCCACAATTAATGCAGTTAATATGTGTCTGTGGTAACACGGAGTTGTCGTGGAAATCGGGTTCCATAGTCGTGCCAGGTCATTTTGATACAGGTACGGTATCCATGAGTAAGCCGGTATCGTCGTGTGAGGTGTGTGGGTCCAATATATAGCCGAGGTCGTTATCGGGTGAGGTTTCCTCGTCCATTATAGTAATCAAAGTCATCGGATATATATCAGTTAGAAAATAATGTAGAAAAGATAACGAAGCTCACAGCTAGAAACGCAATGCGATTACGAAATGTCATAGTTGAACATTTAGACGTAGAGATGGCGGTATTAGAACGGTTTCATTATTTAAAACACAGACATGTTTATTATATACGTAAAAATAAACATTTATGTGTTTTAAATAATCACTACCAGAATCCACATACATATACATACATATATGTAGATTTTGGTAGTCCATAAATAGGCGTTATTTGTTGTTGTTACTTCTGAACAAAATAACGATAACAAAAGGACACCAAGACAAGTATTGAATAAAAAAGAAGAGGTTTTAGTCTTAGTAATAGCAAAAATTTAGTTACAAAATGGGTATTTTTTTGGAATTTACCACATTGCTGGGCAAGTAAAAGCCATAAGTGGGCATATCCTTTTGGTATGTAAGCTAGTATTAGTACACAAACAACAAAAAAATCTAAAACTTGGAAGTTTAACCCCTTAAACTAGGGGATGGAAGTTTGTATGACACTTCCGCAAATTTTGCTAGAAGTCTAAAAATCGATAATATAAGGACTCCTTGTTCTAAATAATAAAATACATATTTTAAAATTTTTAGTAAATCACCCCCACCAGCTTTTTTATTAGGGGATGGAATTAAGCGTGCGCAAAACGCCTAATGTGTACCCGCTGTGATTGTAAACAGTGAACCAACAAAGAAAAAAGGCAGTTTCGCTACCGACACATTGTACACAGGCGGCGAAACATTTATTCACTGTTCATTACTTTTCTTTTATACAATAGTTTTTGTAGTTACGAAACGGCCAGACCACATATTTTGACTAAGGCGTACAGTTTGTGAAGTTAGGGCTTGTAGGGTTAGGGCGTGTAGCGTTACAAGCTTGGCCCTACATGAGATCTGATAACTTTTTGACAGTGCGAGCCATATGGATATGGTCTCGTCTTGGCAACATTTGACATAAAAATGTTTTTGGTGGGATTATTATTATTATTATAATGTTCCTACATTGTTATATACTACATAGACAAGTCTATTTGTAGACATGTATGTTTCATAAATATTGTTACGATTTAATAATTACATAATGTAGTAAAAGTATGTAAGTGCACTTACCGCCTGTGGCACAGGTTTACTCTAAGTCTAGGGTAAACCTGTGCCACAGGCGGTGTACTAGTACAGGTACCTATATAAAATATGTTAAGCTAATTAATGTTATATAAGATCTGTAATAATGTGTACCAACTATAAAAGAGCTATTATTATATTATTAACTCTTGCAGCCACACAAAACTATTGGTAATGTAGGTCTCTACACGTGTATAACATGGGCACATTGTCAAATCACAATTCACATAGTATAGGTAGTTATTTAGTACTAACTAAATACATTAAATATGCCTCGGTACACATCACAGACAGCTAAAGCGTTGAACTGTTGAATATTTCGATTGGTATGTGGGTATGCAATATGCACAGTTTGTATTGCAATGTATTCCTCTTGACGTTTACTGCATACTTGCACACTGGGCTTGTGCGAGAGGCCTGGTGCTCTGTGTGGAACACATTGCTGCACTGTGCCTGTGTGCACGTGCATGCACGGCTCATTAAAGACATGGCGGCGCACCGCTCTTATAAACATGTCAAGCATTTGTACACGCCGTACATTGCAGCTTTGCTGTATATAAATATTCCGCCGCTGCACGTGAGCGAGGAGCAAGTGGCAATGTATTGCATCTCAGAAAGCTGTGTTTTCATGACGCCTGCCTGAAATAATTATGGAATGTACCTATTCGTATTCTGGTTCGCAGCTTCGCACTTCGCCGCGCACGCGGTACGCGAGAACATGTGTTCGTGTGCTCACTAAACACTTGGGTAGTTTCTTCACTCGAGAATGATCAAATTTTTATATCTGCTCCATACACGTATAATATATAGGTACTGTGTAGATGCGTAGGTAAATGACGACAGGACTAACTTTGTTGTGAGTTAAGTTAAGAGGCGATGCATTGGTGCCAGCCTCGCAAAAAGTCCAATTCACCCTCCTTATCACTCGTAGGTAAGTGCTTATACAATTACACATACATGCATATTATTTCAGTCCAGACCTTTGTGTTCCCTCCGTGCTATGTCGTGGATTCACAACTCTTAGATTGAACTATTTTATTATAAAGTAGAAACTATTGCATTGCTTACTGCATTACATTTAATGCCTATGTTCCTCTGGTGAAGAAAGAGCGCGAATTTTGTTGGAGGTTAAACTTCGTATTTATACAAAGAAAAAAGGACACAGGCTAGATTTAAACATCCAGTAGGGAAATGTTGAAGTAGGAGCGCCTTCTGATATACATACATGGGTGTACCGATGAGCGAGACCCTTGCCTTTGGTATGCTTACATAATAAGAAGGTAATTTTGCCTCCCCTGGACCGACAACAACATATTTTGCTCTCCCCACCTGGGCTGACAAAAAATATTTTGCTCCCCTCCCTGGACTAAAAGGGAGAGAGGACACCCATGCACATGTATTTTAGTTTGAAATAAAAAATAGCTTAGCAACGCCGCGGTGGTGTTGCGGGCACCGGTAACTGTTGAGCCCAAGGCATGTTAGTTGTTCGAAGAGCGGCTCCATGATGTTTGTACATAATTGTTTTGTTTTATTTTGCACTTAGATAAGCGAATTGTTGTGAAACGATAAATGTTTTGAATAGTTTATCAATCCATTCTTAGAACAATGAACAACAAACGTAAAATTAGGAAATTAATTTGCAAGACTGTCATTTGTTTTTTATTGTGGCGTCCGCGTCCTTCAGAAAAATATGTGTCGCTATCACAATGAATTGAACTCGTGAACATTTTTCATTTACTCAATGATTTTTTACGATTTTTGCTGTGGCTTAAGTCAATAAGAGAGTTGCCAGAGACTTCAACTGGCATTTGGTGATGAAGCCCCAAGTCGTAGCTGTCTGTTCGTGGTTTAAAGAATTTAGACGTAGACGTGATGCTCTTCAAGACCAGAGGTGACCGTTTGAAGACCAAAGGACAGTGACCGGAGATTGGTACGTCAACACTTGCTTGCCCAGAGTCTTAGAAAAAGGCGAAAATCATCCTCAAAGCAATGTTGTCTTCAACCACGATATGGCGTCCTCACATTCCACTGAGGTAACGGAAGGCTTCAAATTTAGAACTGATGACGCATTCGCCATACAGCCCAGACCTCGCACCTTGCGAATTCCTTTCGCCTAAAATTGAAAACAACCTTAGAGGCACATGTTTTACGAGCCCTGAATCAGCGGTGAATGCGTTCAACGAGACCATTGAAGAGGTGTCTAAGAAAGGCGGGTTCTAGTCCTTTTTACAATAGTCCCAGCAAATGGAAAAATGTATAAATTGTGAGGGCATATATTTTCAAAAACAATAAATGTATCATAAGTCTATTATCGGGTCTTATTTATCAGAATCCAGAAACTTTTACACCCAAGTACACTAGAGAGTTCAGTTGTTGTGGGAGAAGCTCAGTCGAATACTTTTTTTTTTACTTGAATCGTATGTTGTGGTTGTGATATAGGACGTGTCTAACCATATTTATTTTGATCTGGAGCGGAACAAGCCCGCCGCTAGCCGAAGATCACGCATCTCAAGACTGTACAGTACCGCAAGTAATGGTGCGCGACGCACGCGAATCTTCGTGACCAATGTTCCGTTTGCATCGGCAACTTTAATTAAATGCGTAATATAATGACTTGAGTGCACACACATACAAGTTAACAGGAAATTTGAAATATTTTACATAAAGCGTGTCGGTACTTTCTGCTCTCCGCTCTCGGAATATGAATTCCAATCCTCCATCACAGATCACCTACTTACTTACTGCACGTGTGTTTATCATGCTCTCATGTTTATTCAATGGTTCCTTTTCAATGAAGATAATAAGAGACTCGTGAATGTTTCTCCGCACGGTGCTGATAAGAGCAACAGATGATGTCATTCAGATTTCCCCTTCATTACAGAAACATAAAAACATTTTATTATTCAAAACGTAAGGTTTAGGTAAGGTCAGGTAATTAAGGTAAGGTCGTCTCGTCGGAGTATCGGGGACAGTAGGTACGCGCCGCCTCTCGCATGGCCGGTAGTCGGTAGTCGGTAGTGGGTACGCATCTTGTGTTTAACTAATTGTGTTTGTACATGCTCAAGTGGTTTGCCACGGGCACCGAGTACAACTTAAACGGTCGAGTCACTCGTGTTGTATGTGTAACTGAAGAACAATACATTTATACATTCATGCATTTGTAAATAATATACTACGGCGCTACATGAGTTTTGTCGTACTTTAAATATAATTTTTTTTTGAAGTAGTCTCCACTGGCAGTAATACAGGTCTTCATACACGTAAATTAGGTGCTGAACACATTACTCCAGTACCCCTCTGGAACACCTCTACTCAAAAGCTCCTATAAATTTCTTATCATCGTTCGAAAACTAGAGTCGCTTTAGTTGTTTTTTTTTTACATATGGGTGTCCCAGCAACTGTACGGACCGGGACGTTTGCCAGGTTTTATCACATGTGACAATCGAACTCACGTAGTTAAATCGGCTGCCTTCAATTTTGCTTAACATATCACAACTCAAGTCACACGCTGCTCCCTCAGCGCATCAGTCGTCAAGTGTACCACACTTGATGACGAACAGAACGCTCGCTTGAGCGAACAAAGTATCCGTACTTTTAAATGGGCGTGAAGAATCTTTTTTCTTCTTTCAGACGGGTTTTCTTGATCTGTCGATATGTCACACGTTGGTCTTTCTCCAATAATTTTCATACAGTCTCCATTTTCTTATCGGTAATCACTTCAATCGGCCAGTTAAAATTGCCTAATTGTCCTTAGAGATGGACAAGTTTCCCCCAGTGCACTACTCATTTCCTCGAAACATTAGTTAAGCTCTGCTTAAATTTGTACAAAACAGTTACACGAATGACATAACGAAAGAAGCCCTCCATTTTCATTTAGAAAATTAATTTAAAAATCGAACTGACGAGTCCTTGCCTCCAAATTGTTTTATTTTAATTCTACCTAAGTTATGTTCATTAATAAAAAAGATGAGGTTCCATACAATACATAAAAAATTCGGGCCCGAAGCAGAGGTAGATTTCCGTGATTTTTTAATTTTTTTGAAAAATCTGCCCCCAGTCTCCCCTTTGAGGTAACATTCAAGAACTTAGCCTTCATTTTTGCCCTGTTAATTTGTCGTCCAAGTTTGAAAGCAATCGGTGCATAATTGCGACCTCTATCGTGCCGGCTAAATTGAGGTACATACATATATACATATGTACATATATAATACATATATATAAACTTTTTAACTGGCCTTTGTTTTGGGGTCTAGGGATCATAACTCCTGTGAATAAATTTTTGGAAAACTCGACAACTGGTACAAAACCAATTGGTAGACTTTTCTTCAAAATCTACCAACAAATGTTGTCATCATATTTATTTATCTTTTTACTTAAAAGGGAATTACACTACTGCTGTTTGCTAGCAGCGTGGAGTCCTCAGCCCTAAGGGAATGAAAGAGCTTCTGAGGGTACCGACATTCCGCCTGTTTTCAGGAGCGCGTTCACGCGTTATAAAAAATGATAAAACCCAGTTTGAGATTTATAGTTCGTAGTCATTGAGATAAATATTAGGAGTTGCTATCACTTAAAGAAATGTTGTTCGATTTTGTTAAAACTGAAAACTAATCAACGCTACAGCGCTGAAACAATTATCATTTGTCTAACCAAACACTAGGAATGGGCAACACTGCAGCGCACTGGGACATAAAATTTTTCACGATCAAAAGATCGCAAGCGCCGTGATTTTCATGGCGCTTATGCGTTTCGGTCATCGAACCTATGCTGGATGAGCTAATATAGACTAAATTAAAAACAGAACTTACATTTAACTTAAATAAGAACTCGTGTTAAAATGAACAAAAAATATATTGAATATGTTTATTAATTTAAAACTTAAAAAAACGACAATAAATAAATAAGTGCTTAACTTTGACTGGTCTTTACTAATGTAATGTTACAAATTAAATCAAATAATTTATTTCCATTGAACCAATTATAGGTATTTTTGAATTATCAGTGACTAAGTCAGTCGTGCAGCTAGTCGCATGTTCCCACAAGTAGATCTTGTGGAGAAAAACAGGCAAAAAACTCCAAACACTCTTTTTTCAACACCTTTTTTTCAAATCTCTGGTTACATTGCTTATAAGCGCAAATGAAATGTGAAGGCAATGTAACGTATTGTTTTAAAAATATAATCAGTCGCGCAAATTACTACTATACGTAAGTAATAGCAAGTAAATAACGAAATGACCAGCTCCGACCAGCGGCGTTCGATCACGAGCATGATGCATTCGCCAGCCATCGTCCACCTCAACCATATTAAAGAGAGCCGAACGATCCAACACATACGCCACCATCGGCAGCACTTTTAGGCGAACAACGCCGAATTTCTGTTCTGCAACGTTTTAATCTCTGATAATTAGTTCCTGCTTACAGTTCTTCCTTAGAGAAAGCGAGACAGCGCGAGGTGCTATTCATTGATAGAAGTGAGATAGAGTTATTGTTTTAATGGCGACAAACATGTACAAGGCTATTAAGAATTTAAAATTTTCTCTTATTTTACTACAATCTGCTACAAAATCATGTTATAATGAGTACTAATTTTTGTTTTTAATTACTCGAATGTAATATAATGATGAAAAAAAACCTCGCAAGTATATTTTTACGTTTTCTAACCAATACAAAACGCTCGCTGCTAGCTACACATGCACCAGTGTACACTGAACCACAGTTGAAGTGCGTATGAGCTCGTTGTTGCTCCGGAACCACAACTAAGTTTGACAAATTTAATGTTCCAAACGCCATATCTAGTACGTAGTACATTTATATCGATGTTCGTAGTTAACAAATACTTCCAAATGACAAAGTACTGTCCAATGGATCCTCTGAGACTGAACTGTAATTACACAGATAGTATTGTTTGTATTGTGTAAACACATTGTAATAGCATATTTTTAAATCTACCAATATGGACAGGGTGTTTAAATTTTTATGTATATATACCGGAATTAACGCGATAATGAAACAGGTATTACATACCTTTGAATTGCCTGACGTTTCGACCAGGTTGCACTGGCCGTGGTCACAGGCTGACAGATCGAGTTAATTCCCGTAAGTATTTATATACTTATACATAACAATTATATCATAGAAAGTTTATATTTTTCTGTATTTCTAAACGAATTTCATTTTCTTTTTGTCATTTTGCTATATACTGAAATCTCCCTGTTATTTATTGATATCATTATGAATTTTGTCTTATTGTAATACAGTACAATAACACATTAACGACATTATCTTAATGGAGGTGTCCGGCAGCACTCGGCCGGCTCACATCACAGTTTATCATAATCTTAATGCACTAGGACTTAGATAACGTACACCATGAATCATGGGATCACGTCAGCTATCATGTACCATGATAGCTGACGTAGTATATTAAGTTCATTCCTTAGGTACATATCAGTCAACTCGGTAAATAAGAGACATAATCTGTGAGGTGAGCATGTAAACTATCTATCTATATATAATGTGTTGCAGTGCAATGAGACCATATACTGACGTCGTAAGCACCTTGCCCCACTGGCTACACTGGCGCATGACCGCTCACGTGTAAGTTTTTGGATTAGGCCTATTTGAAGTAATGGAGGTCTGAGCTAACAATCATTTGAGCCAAAGAGTATTTAATATTTCTTTACTAAACAAAAATACCTACGTAATCTGCTTGCAAGGTGTTTCGTTACAAAGACAATGAGCAATGGGGTAGGGGAAGGGACAATGATCATCAAGTAAACAACAAACAAGCTAATTGCATAAGTGGTCGACAGCGCGCAGCAACTGCCGCAGCAACTGCCGCAGCAACTGCCGCAGCACCATCTAAGCTTGTAGAGCCTACTGCGCTCTTCTTGATGGGAGCTGTGTTGCCTTTGGATAATACTTTTAACACCCCTAAGGCCGTTACACCTTAAAAACCCTAATAACTCTTCCATAATATTTTCTCTGCTGCTCGTATACGTTACTATATAAGTAAATGACGTACTGTAATGAAAGGAAGTATTAGTAAATAGTGCTAAATTCTGACATAACTTGTTACTTTGATCGTTATGTCTGCTAAGACCATAGCCAGTGTGTGTCCACTAGTACTAGGACTATCTTCAAATCAAATTCTCGGAATTGCAGACTGATTCACACGCATCTCACACGACATGACCGGATCATCACAAGTGCGTGTGTGGAAGGACTGCCGATATTGCAGCCAGTCGCTGCTAAGAAATAATACATTTGCGCGACAGCATGTGTCAACGGATGTGATGTACTGTGTATGTACTAGTGTTGGGGTTGCAGACGCAGTGACTCTAGAGTGTTCAGTGACCGGCGCGCGGCAAGCGCACGTAAATATTTAGCTTTTAGTTCCAACAACTATTTTATTCATGATGGTTCAGATTGTCCCGAGGTGACGTAACTTGAATATGAGGTTAAGTGTGTTTGCTTGTGTTCTGTGCTTGTTTACCATTGCTCTCAATTTCGGTCGTGAAGTTCAGTAAATGATTAACAACCAAAATTCGTTAATTCTGTACAGCTGCGGGTATTTATTTTCATTATTTTCATTGGGCCGTTAAGATGTTTTTTCTGCGACAGTCGTCGAGGTGCGATGTCGCGGTTGTCTTACTCCATCCCGAATCGTCCACAACGAGCAGCGGCGCATGTGTTCCTAATCCTAACACTATAGCTTCGTCAACGCTTATTCACCTTTGAGTTCGGATTAATAATAGAGCACTGCCCAAATATTTCTTTGAGGAAGCCGTTCATTGATAAATATACTCTTGTAGTTTAAAATTACCATCACATATCGATGTACCTACCTATGTCACATAATACTTAGGTAAGTATATTTCTTATTAATTCTTCGAACAGTGACTGAGTCCCACTGAGCTTTGCATAACACACACTATCAACGTTTGTTTAGGATAGGAATTTCTACCGTAAATTGTACCTACCTACTGTAGGTAGTTAGGTACTAGGCCTGCTCAAGCTGAAGAGAGTTTTAGCGTGCAATCTATGACCGTGCGATCCCACTAGCTATCGGGTGAGGGCCGAGATCTAAAGCATTGACACAAAAAAAATCTGTCCTACACTCAAATAATGTAAGAGACGTCTAAACAAGACTTTAAGTCGCCCTGTAATAATCGCGTTTCGCATTCGCAACCAGGAGCAATCTGTTATGAATAACAATCACATGAAGTGAACAATATAATTGTATTAATTGGTAGGTGGCGATAGTGGTGCGCGGTACGGCGGTCCGCACTGTCCGTGAATGTTCTTGCGATTTGTCTTAGTTCTATTCTCGGAGCATTCCATACAAACAAGTCGTTCCGTTTAAGTCGACGCATGCGCGCTGCGACACATCTGTTAAGTACTTAGTTACGAGACCAAACAAACGGTCCTGTGGGTGTTATTGTGAAAGGTATACGATGCTCTCGTTACTGCCCGCTCTGTAAAAAACACATTTTTTGTCAAATTCGGTCGTCGGTTTAGATATTAACCAGAACTCTCAATAAAAGTGTAACCATACATATAATGCACTTTATCCGCTATGCTATGCTTCACACGCGTTTGTTTGTCGTTGTTTATCTCCCCAATAATTACAATCGTGTGGTATTGTATTTCACTTAAAACACAACAAACAATGGATATTTGTGGCAATGAGTTCACTGCCTTGGTCTCGTCTTGGTTGCCAATAACAGGGTCATCAATAATGATGTCGTAATGAGCAGAGCTTCGGCCACATGTCAATACCGCTGTCCGCTGTTGTTTATTCTCTCGATGAGTCTTACTATTACCTTTCCGGGCTTTTTATTTATTTATTATACATATGATTTATCATCAAATCAACATTAAACCTGAATGATTTGAAATGTCTAAGGCGTGACGTCATGCTTTGTTCGCTCACATCGCTCGTTGTATGATACCACAGATTACTAAGTAGTTACTAAAGACTGTGTGGGGTTTCGTATACATCGCTCGTTGTACGATACCACAGATTACTAAGTAGTTACTAAAGACTGTGTGGGGGTTCGTATACATCGCTCGTTGTACGATACCACAGATTACTAAGTAGTTACTAAAGACTGTGTGGGGTTCGTATACATCGGTCGTTGTACGATACCACAGATTACTAAGTAGTTACTAAAGACTGTGTGGGGGTTCGTATACATCGCTCGTCGTACGATACCACAGATTACTAAGTAGTTACTAAAGACTGTGTGGGGGTTCGTATACATCGCTCGTTGTAGGATACCACAGATTACTAAGTAGTTACTAAAGACTGTGTGGGGGTTCGTATACATCGCTCGTTATACGATACGACAGATTACTAAGTAGTTACTAAAGACTGTGTGGGGGTTCGTATACATCGCTCGTCGTACGATACCACAGATTACTAAGTAGTTATTAAAGACTGTGTGGGGGTTCGTATACATCGCTCGTCGTACGATACCACAGATTACTAAGTAGTTACTAAAGACTGTGTGGGGGTTCGTATACATCGCTCGTCGTACGATACCACAGATTACTAAGTAGTTACTAAAGACTGTGTGGGGGTTCGTATACATCCCTCGTTGTACGATACCACAGATTACTAAGTAGTTACTAAAGACTGTGTGGGGGTTCGTATACATCGCTCGTTGTACGATACCACAGATTACTAAGTAGTTACTAAAGACTGTGTGGGGGTTCGTATACATCGCTCGTCGTACGATACCACAGATTACTAAGTAGTTACTAAAGACTGTGTGGGGGTTCGTATACTCGTACATCGCTCGTTGTACGATACCACAGATTAGTAAGTAGTTACTAAAGACTGTGTGGGGGTTCGTATACATCGCTCGTTGTACGATACCACAGATTACTAAGTAGTTACTAAAGACTGTGTGGGGGTTCGTATACATCGGTCGTTGTACGATACCACAGATTACTAAGTAGTTACTAAAGACTGTGTGGGGGTTCGTATACATCGCTCGTCGTACGATACCACAGATTACTAAGTAGTTACTAAAGACTGTGTGGGGGTTCGTATACATCGCTCGTTGTACGATACCACAGATTACTAAGTAGTTACTAAAGACTGTGTGGGGGTTCGTATACATTGCTCGTTGTACGATACGACAGATTACTAAGTAGTTACTAAAGACTGTGTGGGGGTTCGTATACATCGCTCGTTGTACGATACCACAGATTACTAAGTAGTTACTAAAGACTGTGTGGGGGTTCGTATACATCGCTCGTTGTACGATACCACAGATTACTAAGTAGTTACTAAAGACTGTGTGGGGGTTCGTATACATTGCTCGTTGTACGATACCACAGATTACTAAGTAGTTACTAAAGACTGTGTGGGGGTTCGTATACATCGCTCGTTGTAGGATACCACAGATTACTAAGTAGTTACTAAAGACTGTGTGGGGGTTCGTATACATCGCTCGTTATACGATACGACAGATTACTAAGTAGTTACTAAAGACTGTGTGGGGGTTCGTATACATCGCTCGTCGTACGATACCACAGATTACTAAGTAGTTATTAAAGACTGTGTGGGGGTTCGTATACATCGCTCGTCGTACGATACCACAGATTACTAAGTAGTTACTAAAGACTGTGTGGGGGTTCGTATACATCGCTCGTCGTACGATACCACAGATTACTAAGTAGTTACTAAAGACTGTGTGGGGGTTCGTATACATCGCTCGTTGTACGATACCACAGATTACTAAGTAGTTACTAAAGACTGTGTGGGGGTTCGTATACATCGCTCGTTGTACGATACCACAGATTACTAAGTAGTTACTAAAGACTGTGTGGGGGTTCGTATACATCGCTCGTCGTACGATACCACAGATTACTAAGTAGTTACTAAAGACTGTGTGGGGGTTCGTATACTCGTACATCGCTCGTTGTACGATACCACAGATTAGTAAGTAGTTACTAAAGACTGTGTGGGGGTTCGTATACATCGTTCGTTGTACGATACCACAGATTACTAAGTAGTTACTAAAGACTGTGTGGGGGTTCGTATACATCGGTCGTTGTACGATACCACAGATTACTAAGTAGTTACTAAAGACTGTGTCTGGGTTCGTATACATCGCTCGTCGTACGATACCACAGATTACTAAGTAGTTACTAAAGACTGTGTGGGGGTTCGTATACATCGCTCGTTGTACGATACCACAGATTACTAAGTAGTTACTAAAGACTGTGTGGGGGTTCGTATACATTGCTCGTTGTACGATACCACAGATTACTAAGTAGTTACTAAAGACTGTGTGGGGGTTCGTATACATCGCTCGTTGTACGATACCACAGATTACTAAGTAGTTACTAAAGACTGTGTGGGGGTTCGTATACATCGCTCGTTGTACGATACCACAGATTACTAAGTAGTTACTAAAGACTGTGTGGGGGTTCGTATACATTGCTCGTTGTACGATACCACAGATTACTAAGTAGTTACTAAAGACTGTGTGGGGATTCGTATACATCGCTCGTTGTACGATACCACAGATTACTAAGTAGTTACTAAAGACTGTGTGGGGGTTCGTATACATCGCTCGTTGTACGATACCACAGACTACTAAGTAGTTACTAAAGACCGTGTGGGGGTTCGTATACATCGCTCGTTATACGATTCCACAGATTACTAAGTAGTTACTACGTACTCACAATTACATGTCAGCAATAACCACCACAAATGTAAAAAGAGACTAACTGAATGGTTATTAAAACTAAACTATGATGGTACTTTCTTTCTTTCTTAATATATGATTACTAGCTGACCCGGCACACGTTGTTTTGCCATATTAATTATTTCTAATGAATATTTTGGTAGTCAAATAAATAATAACTAACTTATTGTGGGGATGGGGTTTATGACTGAAAGAAGAATGGAGCGCTGTGGTCTACTGACGGCCTATAAAAATAACAAAACACCAACCATTAATTTTCTTAATTCAAATTACTTTATTAACTTAACTGACATATGTAAAGTTTAACAGTGGGAGAGCCATGCTTCGGCACGTATGGGTCGGCTCGAAAGGAGTGACATCATCGCCTCACAGAAAACCGGCAGTGAAGCAATGCTTCGTTGCACTTCGCCAAGCGAGTGAGGTTACCGGTGGCCCTAACCCTTCCCTTTCTCTATCTTCCCCCCTACCTCTAAATCTCCCCTCCTCTCTACTCCCACTTTCAAGGCCGGCAAGGCACTTGTGACTCTCGTGTTGCAGGTGCCCATGGGCGGCGGTAGTGACTACCATATCAGGTGACCCGTCTGCTCGTTAACCCCCTATTCCAAAAAAAAAAAGTTTTACATCGACTTGACGGCAATCGATTATTACAATCGATTATAACAATTGCACTTTCTATTTTCACTGGGTTAAATACTTTAAAAAAATTGTACCAATGAAAGTAAAAATACTATCTAATATCGCTATTAAAAAACAGGGGTTGATCGTAGAGGGTTGAAAATTCAGGATTGTATGTATTTTCTAATGCTGTATCATAAAAAAATAACAAAAAAAATTATCAAAAAATTAAAAAAAGAATTTAAGGGTGGACTACCCTTAACATTTAAGGGGATAAAAAATTGATGTTGTCCTATTCCCAGCCCTACCCAATATACACACAAAATTTCATGAGAATCGGTCAAGCCGTTTCGGAGGAGTTTAATTACAAACACCGCGACACGAGAGTTTTATATATTAGATTAATATAGTGTAATAATTCTTAAGTAAACACAAACACACATACACTACACACATATATATAAGCATATACAAACACACACCCATACACAAACTTACATATCTTTTTTTTTTGTAAAAAGACAACTCCCGCATTAGGAATGTGAACTCCTGTGCCGCGACACAGGAGTTCACGTTCCTAATGCGGGAGTTGTCTTTTTACAAAAAACTACTAACTTTACAAACTGCTGTATTCTACCGGAGTCGGGTTGGGTATGGTCGGCGAGAGATGTCGTGCGGTGTTCCGCAGGGTTCGGTTTTGGGACCGCTTCTGTGGAACATCGGTTACGACTGGGTGCTACGCGGTGTGTTTCTAAGTGGTGTCGACGTAACGTGTTACGCCGACGACACCCTCGTGACGGTACGAGGTAAGACGCATCGTGAGGCAACCATAAAGGCCACGGCTGCGGTCGCCCATGTCGTTCTAAGAATCCGGCAGCTAGGTCTCGAGGTGGCCCTTCACAAATCTGAAGCAGTATGCTTCCACGGGCCTCGGAAGAAACCACCTTCGGGATCAAGTTTGATGGTAGGAGGCGTCAGCATCGGTATCGAGCCCTCGATGAGGTACCTGGGTCTCGTACTCGACAGCCGATGGGACTTCGGGCCTCATTTCCGGAGTCTGGCTCCTAAACAGGGGTTGCAGCCGCGCTTTCGCGACTGTTACCCAACTTGGGCGGGCCCGACGCCTCCTGCAGGAGTCTCTATGTTGGGATCGTGCGATCAATGGCTCTTTACGGGGCTCCAGTTTGGGCGAAGTCTCTGACGGCCCGCAACGTTGCAATTTTGCGACGTCCACAGCGGGCAATGGCTGTCAGAGTCATACGAGGGTATCGCACGATCTCATTTAAAGCGGCGAGTCTCCTCGCTGGAACTCTGCCGTGGGACCTAGAGGCACTGACCATTGCTGTGCTGTATCAGTGGCGTAAGGAGGTGCTGAGACGAGGTATCACACCCTTGCCTCGGGATATTGAAGAGCAGCGAACCCAGCTTCGCCAGGTAGCCATGGATGAATGGAAGGAACGACTAGGGCGACCGAGCGCAGGGCACGCCACCATTGTGGCGGTAAGACCCATCATGGAGGACTGGCTGGAGAGGCGACATGGCTGCCTCTCTTACCGGCTCACGCAGGTGCTTTCGGGGCATGGCTGCTTCGGAAAATACCTGTGTCGCATAGGCCGAGAGCCAACGCCCGCGTGCCACCACTGCGGAGGCTGTCGCGAGGACACCGCATTCCATACTTTGGTGGAATGCCCCGCGTGGGCGAATCAACGCCGTGACCTCGTGACGGCTATCGGTGTGGATTGCCTCTCGTTGGAGACCATGGTTTTGTCCATGGTCCACAGCGAGAGCGCATGGGATTCCGTCGCCTCATTCTGCGAGGAGGTGATGCATACCAAAGAGGCGGCGGAGAGGGAACGGGAGAGAATTAGTACTCTCCCATCCCGCAGGAGACGCCCCGGGCGCCGGAGAACGTTTAACGATCTCCGGCCTCCATGAGCGCGGACCTAAGAGCAGCGGGTTCGGCAAATAGGCTGGTCTGGAGCGGTGGCGTGACGCATTACACGCACTCAACTATGTAGGGGGGGAAAGCCCCCACACACTATCCGACGCCGCCTGACGGCGAAGTCGGTCGGGGGTTGAGTGGTAATCCTTCTAGGGCATACCTCAACTCCCGACTATAGGCTACAATTTCGTAAACCGTGTGGTTTTAGTCGGTTCGAGTCCGACATAACTACGTCACCGTGCTGTTCATTTACCAGTTTGTTTGTTTTCTAGTCGAGCAGTGCGGGGGACGAAAGTGACGTGTGAGTGCCCCCCACGAGCGCCCATGGAGCACACGCCTCTTGCGGAGCTGGCGCGGCCCGGCGCCTCGCCCGGCCTCCTGCGACGCCGCTACTCCGTGCCTGAGACCATCATGAGGAAGTATGTGTTAATATTATTTTTTTTTTAGGGCGTGCGATATTAGATCTTAGCTTTTATACTTCTCCATATTCTAAATGATGTTTAATAGGGCTTATTTATGTGGAACTAGCTTTTACCTTTTTCTGGATAATAGGTGTCAGATGTCCTGTTTTGTACTCCCGACAACGTGTATGGACAATTTCATGATGATTGGTTATACAAACAAACTTACTATCACATTAATAATATTAATCAGAAAGTTAGAATTACCGAAACACCTTTTGACAAACTCGTTACACATGTTGCAGGTATCGGTTGGCGCAACAGAGATCGGATTCGGAGGAGAGCGTGCTGGCTACCAGCCGCTCAGCGGCGTCTGCGTCTCCGACGCCAGTTGATGCCGCGCACAGATTCGCCCGGCGCGACCGCGAGCTGATGCGCAAGTCAGCACTATTGCGGCGCATGTGGGGCCGCACTGACTGCCGCGGTTGCTGTTGTTGCGGCGACGAGCCTGTGCCCTGTAGTCGTGAAACCCGCTCGCTTGATGGCTCCCGCTCCGAGCTACGCCAATTATCGAGTGGGCTCACCTCTTCGCGCTATTCGCACGCAGCAGCCGGCTGGACTACACCAAAACGGCAACGCCTTGAAACTCGTGATTTCCGCGCCAGTGACGAGATGCTTCGCGCCGCTATGCGCAACAGTTACGACCGCGCGGAAGAGTCGCGCGACCGTACTGCTCGCGCCGATCTCTCGGATTCCACGTTCCGCTCGCATGCGGATCACCCCGAGACATTGATAGACCCCTTTACAGATAGCGACGTGTCCAAGGGCGACGAGCGATTTGGGACACCAGGAAGAGAATACACACAGTATTTGGAGCGGCATTCCTCCGACACAACCACTCTCGAAATAAAGTCGGTGGATGACACGTACGTGACCAGTGAACCATCGCCACCACAGACACATGTATGCCGTATTAGTGACGAGCAATCGCTCAGTGGCTCATCCGATACTTTCTCCGCATCGTTATGTACTGCTAAAGACACAATAGCGAGTGTACGCTCGCGACATTTGGGCTTGACGAACAACGAGCATGGCAATGGAAGCGTTAGCAAACGCGGCGATCATAACTTATTGCCATATCACGAACCGCTCACCGTAGAGACGGCGGCGTCATACGAGGTGTTGGAAATCGTTGTGTCAGAATCTTCGAACACTAACTCGGTGCCCACTATCGAAGCGCCAGTGCTTACGGATAATAAGCGTTCTCCCAATACTTTAAACGCTCCACCACATTCGCAAAGAGGGGCACAGAACATAAATATTGATGAGTATGTCTCCAATATTCTGGTAGAGAGTCTAAACTCGTTGTCAGATCAACTGGAATGCATTAGCGCGTCGATCGGCAGCGACAGGAAAATAAGCATCATTGAGAAAGAGATTAAAGTTAAATTACAGAACACAGGAGTGAACACAATTGTGCACCTGAGTCCCACGTCCAACAATCAGATTATCTTCGGCAATGAAGAGTTGTGCAATAAAGACGGGAGGCGCGACGTATGCAACAACGCAATCACAATACGCGAGGAGGCGTTCAGCATCGAATCTAATAACAATATGACATCATCCGCTGTGCCAGACTCTGCGGAGCGTTGTCCCTGCGAGTCCTTCGATATACACCACGACAACGTGAACCAGGCCGTTTTACAACAAATACAGAAGCTTTTCCAGGACGAGATGAGCGGAGTAACACCAGCCAACTACCCCAACATGCCTGAGATATCGCATATTGAGACATCTGACGTCGATGTATTTCTCGATAACGCAGAGGCGGAGCTTACGGCGCAAGACGAACAGCCCGCAACTAACCACAAACCTTGCCAATACGAGGTGATCAGTGGTGTGGGTGCTGGCAATTATTATCCCGGCACCTACGATAACCCGGTCGTGCCGCGTTTCTCTGCGCTTCCACACACCGACTCAATGGAAGTCAATACCTCCTCCTCGGAGGATGCCGATGTTCTCGGGTCTGACTGCACTAGCCTCGTTGACAGTCTCGACGACCCAAATTCTCCACGATCGGTCCTCTTACGCAGGGCTTATAGTGGTAGAAGGGGAGAACTCGTACGATCCGCCATAGACGTTCTCGACCTTTTACCTGAAAACGCTCGCAACGACGACACACCCAGGGAAAAGCCCGAATCTTTCTTTATAGGAATAAAAGATAACGGATGTGACTGTGACAAGGAGAACGTTAACGTTGCTGATCGCATGCCCGAGAAAATAAAACAGAGACTCTATCGCCGACATCGTAAGAGAGAACTTCGCATGGAGTGTGCACGGCGCACACGCAACAGGCAACAGCGCCGTGACATGGAGCGTGACCGTGTTGCACATGGAGACACGTATCGCTCGCAACGTGAAGTTGAGCGCGACTGCATTGCAGTCGTAAACGCCCTCATCGATGACGTCATTGCCAAAATAGCACAGGATGAGTACAGGTGCATGCGTATCAAGCATCGACCCACCAGAGTACTCCCTGCCAAAACTGACACCAATCTGGCCAAGCGTACCTGCAAGAAGGAGTTAGAACCCATCGACGACCGGGAGCCTTTTAAAGCGATAAAAAACGGTTGCGTTCGATTCGACACGAAGGACAGAAAAACAGGGGAGAAGGGTGAACGACATCAGATCCATGGCAAGTTATCACTGCGGCCGACGAATGGCACAGATGACCGCATGGCCAAGCGAATATACCAAAAGTCAGAGATACACGATGGTAATAAATGTATAGAGATCCTCGAAATACTGGAATATGTAAATGGTTCGCAGAGTTCACCGGAGAACACTAACTCTGACGAGAATCAAAATCAGTGCACGAAACAGAAAAAGTCACGTATTCCTGTACCGATCTGCGAGCGGTCGCAGAGATCTCCAAACAACAGTGACTCTCAAAGGAACAACAATAGGCGCTGGCTGGAAGCAGCGCGCGGGGCGGAACGGAACGACAACACCAACAGACTGATTGCCGACATCTTGCTAGAGGCGCTTGTAGAACATGAACGCTCGCCTCCCCCTCGCCGTGCCTCCGTGCCTGGGTCCCATGAGCCTCGCGAGCGTGCTAACTCGCTGCGTTTCCGTCAAGTATTCGATATTATCCCCGAGGAGCGTAGCAGCATCAGTTTAGATTCTGCCACCGAGGAGCTCTCTCATAACCGGCGCGCTTCTGCGCCTGACATCGTCGATGAGTATCGTGTCGAAGAACCATCTGAACGCGAATGTGAAGACGGACCGCCAGCACTATCTCCTCTAAGAGTAGAACGAACAGACGAAAAAGTAAGGCACTTGCAGCCAAGGTCCAACGAGATGCACTGGATAAATAAAGATACTAAGTACGCGGCCACCTCTCCTATGAATGACATCGACGCCGACAAGCGAGGCCTCCGATCCAAGCATCAGACAACAATGACGTCACCAAACTGCAAGTCAGCTGCTACATCCCCGATGCGCAGCTCGCCGGGCGCCCCTCCAGCCCGCAGTCGCGGGTGGGCGGGCTCGTCTCGCATCTCTGCGGAAGGTATCGCAATCCCACGGCTGACGGGCACGTGCGCACCCCGCTGCTGCACTGCACCTCCGCTTGCCCCCTGCCCGTCCAGTGGTTGCACGCACTGACGCTTACATTTAGTTCCACACCATACTAGCGACTTTGTCACCTGAGTACTATTAGTATACTACCTGGACACAATTAGACTCGAAAAATGGCCGATAATTTTCTCTCTCACTATCGTTCAGTGCCGATCTACACGTAGCGCTGTATCACCATATAGTTATGCGCCCGTGTGTCCGACGAGCATTTAGTTTATGTGTAGACAATTTAAGCGGCACCCGTTGTTGTAAAATGTAAAATTATTTATTTGTTATACTTGCTAGGCATAGGAAAGCATTTATGTAAAAGAGTTTGGCCAATAAAAGGTTGAAATATTTAAACTGTTGTTTCATTTGCACAAAGGTGTCACAGAGAAGAACGCCGAACCTGCAAAGTTGCCACTGCGTCGGTCAGTGAACACGCAGTATGAAGCGAGGCGGACCATGCGCGCCACACAGATTGAGCGGAGCGAGCGCGGCGAACGGCACAGGCGGGATGTGCGCGCGGACCGCGGCGAACGAACAGTTGTGCAGCCACCTCGCAGACCATCACTTGCGCGTTCCCAATCGTACGATCGAGTTGCGACTTTGGCAGGTGACATTGACAATCCACAAATGATATCGCCCGAAGAGCATATTAAAAAAAAAAAAATTAAAACTACGGAAAAACTTAAAAGCAGAACTGTTTCACTAGAACGAAGTGAGGAGGAGACAATTCCTCCTGTCAAGTTGCCGGAGTTCAAAGGCGGCGGGAACGCGGAAAGTGTTTTGGGAGCCACGTCGAGCGACAGCAGCGAGTCGGGTAGCAGCCTGCTGTGTCCGCTGGCGCCGCGCTGGCTCGCGCCGGCGCGAGCGCGCAGGCCCGCGCGGCGCCGCGATCCACCGCACGCCGACCCCGCGGACCTCTGCGCGGCTCCCGACCCTCCCACCGCACAAGCGCCTGAGCCGAGAGATGCACCAGGTAACATCATACCGGATCGTAAATAGAAAATATTTAGTATATTTAAATCATTCATCATCCTCCGCGCCTTTTCCCAACTAACTTGGGGTCGGCTTTCAGTCTAACTACGACACGGCCGAACTTTGATATTTTACGTGGAGCGACTGCCATCAGACCTCCACAACCCAAGTACTAGGCGATATTGTAGTTCTGTTGTTAGACCAGGTTGTTAGACTTTTTAGGGTTTCAACTACCCGTAACGAATGCCACTGATGTTTGTATGGCACCCGGGACCGACAGTTTAATGTAGTCTCCGAGGCACGGAGTCACCCATCCTACACTGACCTGGCTAACATTACTTAACTTTGTAATGTGCTAACCTACTCGGTTACTACACGAGCCCGAGATACGAGAGTATATTTAAATCATGATATTCTGAATATCAAGCACCAGAATTGTACAATCTATGATACAATTCCACGATTAGTTCCTACATCCAAACTTGCCATTAAATTGTTTTTTTTATTAAATTTAAAAAGAAGTACGGTTACACCTAGTTCTAGCCAGCTACACCTAGATGCGGTCGATCGTAGTTGGTCAAACCTACGGCTAATATTAAGTGTAGCCGGATGCATTCTGCCAAAACTAGGTCTAGCCTTTTTTGTACTGACTGGTTTAAACTAGCTACGAAGTACGCGGTATGACGCATCTCTTATAGTGCCAGAGTGTGTATTTAATAATCCTCGTCGTGCGATTGATCGAACTATGTTGCCGGTATTTATGGTATGGGCACCGGTAAGCACTTATCATCAGGTGAGATAAGTGTTTGTTTGCCAACGTAGTAGAATTAAAAACCTACCAAGTACATAATAATTGTTACCTGTCTATTTCTTATTGTACCTACATAGAACGGTACACGTTTCGTAAAGAGCTATATCACAAAATTGCATTTTACAAAATTAGGTATTTACACACGGCGACGACTCGGTCGGACTCACAAGTGGCGGACGTTCCGATTTTTAAATCAAAATTAAATGTCCCGCGTGGGACAGGCTCGGTCCCGCTTTACGGGGATAACTCGACCGTGTGTCATGTCATGACAAATACAATTTATCTCACAAGTAATACATACCTATTATATTAAATAAGATTGTTTAGTGCGATTGCCAAGTCAATCTATTTTATTTAAAACATAAAAGATTTTTAATATTGATATGGTCACTATAGAGATGTTGTTAGGTTAGCTAATTACGTAATAACTTAAGACAAAAGGTCCCTTAAGTATTGGCTGAATCAATTAACCGACTTGGTATTACGAGTGGCGAGACTTGGTTTTTTTACAAGTTTTGTTTTGATGGCATCTCATTTCTTTTTGTAGGAAGTCTTCCGCTTTTTATTTCCGGTACTACTTCTTGAGCTTCAGCTACAGTTTTTCTCAAAGCCCACTCCCTGTCTCTATTGGTTTTTCTCGGAGGCTTTGATGTTATAATTTTTAACAAGTCTGGACGGTAAATGATTGTTAGTCTATTGTATCCACAAATTGAGGATGCCTGCGCTTTAATACTTCCAAAGTCGACATTAATTAAATGTAATCCGCCCAGACTTGTAACTATCGAAAGTGCCACGTAAGCTTGACCGGATGTGAATACTGCAGAACCGATATCCATCAGCGAATTATTTAGACTTAGGCCCTGACTTTTGTGTATAGCTGTAGCGTAGGCTATACATATGGGAAACTGTTCGCGATGAACATATTAATAATTTCAAATTTAGTTTTGACCGGACCAAGCTCGTAAACATGTTCTTTATTAATGTATATTTTTTTGTATTTTCGGGATCAACCTTTACTCTTTGCACTATACCGATAGAACCATTAACTGAACCAAGACTCACGTCAATATTTCGCCTTAACATGACTTTTGCTCCTATTTTCATAATTATGTTCTCTTCCATTTTTTTTAAATTTTGAATTTTTTTTTTCTTTTTGGTACATTGGTACAACTTCATAAGACATGTCCCATTCTTGCTTTTCATTCCGTTGACCATTTTACAAGTTACCTTTCTACATAATTCTATCTAGGTACCTATCTACACCTATTATTCCATTATATTATACACTAGCTGTGCCCCGCGGTTTCACCCGCGTAACTCAGATGCCATGGGTATGTCGGGATGAAAAGTAGCTTATGTGCTATCATCGCAATCGGTTCAGTAGTTTTTGCGTGAAAGAGTTACAAACATCCATACATCCTAACAAACTTTCAATTTTTTCTCACATTCAATATCTTCACTACATATTATAAAACAAAGTCTCCCGACGCATCTGTTTGTCTGTCTGTTCGCGATAAACTAAAAAACTACTGAACGGAATTTCATGCGGTTTCCACTAATGGTGTATAATTTGTACTCGTGCGAAGCCGGGGCGGGTTGCTAGTATTATATAAATGAGTGAATTTCAACAACTGTGAATTTTTACTTAATTTTGGTGGACTTTTTTGTTTTTTGACTTTTAGGTAATTTTGTTCATTGGTATATTAGAATTACATTTCTAGTTACATGAAATGTAAGAATAATTCGTCTAAATCTAACAGTTTCTGAAATATAATTGACACCTAAATTGTTAAGGCACCAAAATTGATATCTTGACACCAAAATTAGATATATCAACACCAAAATTTATTTCTGTCACCAAAATTATAAAAAAATGTAAAAGCATTATTATACTGAATGTTTTGTTAAAATATTTTATAAATTAACATAATAAGATCAATTAAAAATGAGCTATAACCATCTATACTTATAATAAAAATGTAACAGGTCCAATTGTGTACATTGAAGATATTTTGAAATTTTTTTTTTTGGGGCACTCTATGATCGATACTGAAGCCAAAACTATATTTTTTTTTATTTTTGTCTGTCTGTCTGTATCATGGCCGCGCATCACGCTGAAACTACTGAACGGATTCAAATGAAACTTGGCATGATTTGAGTTCATATTACAAGGTAGGACATAGGATACTTTTCATACCGAAATTCAGGATGGTTTCCTTGAGAGGGGAGATCAAAGTAAAAATGTGTACTACGTTGTAATTCATTGATGCGTAGTCCGATTGCAATCATTATTTTTTTGTTGGAAAGGAGGCACTTCGTAGATTGTCATGTAATGTTTTTTTTTCTATATCTATATGTATAATAAATCTATAGACATCAAGTTTGTGTTTGGTGGCTTCACGTAAAAAGTACAAAATAATTCAGGAAAAGTATTATGCACAAGTATTGTGTGTAACTCGGTGTAACATTTAGTATTTGATTGATCACAATTGGTTCTCTCTACCTATAGAAAAAATAATGCCATCAAAAGCAAAACTTGTAAAAAAAACCAAGTCTCGCCACTCAGTTCTTCTACCGTAAAAAGTTGTGAGATTCATGTAATACCAAGTCGGTTAATTTATTCGTTCCCTACTTAAGGGACCGTTTGTCTTAAGTTATTACGTAATTTAGTTAACCACATCTTTAAGTGACCATATTGTCACGTTTAATTCTTGAGTATAAATAAAACGAACAAAGTTCAAGATTTGTTGTTATATTAAAAAAAAATATGAACAGTAGAAAGTGGGTAGTGGGTTCGGTTAGGCCGGTACAAAAGGTTGGGCCCCGTATAAGGCTCACAATACCGCACTCCCCTGGTCGGTGTCAGCTGGCAAGGCCCCGGTGTAGTCCGGCGGAGCGAGGACCCGGGAGACGGAGGTAGCAGCTGGGGCGAAGAGAGTAGCAGAGGCCTGGCGTGGCCTGGCGGAGCGTAGCCCAGGAGGACTGAGGTAGCACCTCAGTCGAAGAGAGCAGCAGAGGTTCTCGAGAGCTCTAGTCGAGCGCAGCTCTCAAGCTCCATAGGAGTTCCTGCAAACCGTTCCATCTAGCATCAGCAGCTAACACAGACAGCTTGCCATGAAAAGCCCTTCACCTAACAGTAGGAGATTGGCATCTACTAGATGGCTAATCTTGGTGCAGCAGGCAATAATAACAATTAATAAATTACTATTAAGATATCTAAAGGAAAAAATAACATACACAAAAAAATAGAAGGTATTATATAAAAGTACTGGTGTCCGTAATCGTTTACAACATTACCACCACTATATGTGATATTATAGTAACTAGACAGTGCTAAACAATAAGCGGGTGAAAGATATAATGTTCACAATTCATACGAGGCAACTTACAGCGACGAATAGTTATTTACATTGGTCAGCTACACAATATAGTTAATTTGTACAACTTACCCAGTACGGGAACAAATAAGGCACTTAGAAACAAACTGTTATAATTGTTAGCAGATTTATGAGAGTCGAGGTTTAATAGTTTAACTGTCGGTTACACTCAGGGTCGACACCGAGCTGAAGTACGTGTCGTGTCTCAAGCGCAGTGTTGAGACGTTTTCGAATTATCTAGAAAAGACATTTCGCTATACGGAGTAAGCGTCTGTCGTGCAGTTTGTATGTCCTAATTTATTTTTATGTAATGAGACTGATTAGATTATAATTTGAAAATTGATTAGTTGGTAAGATTGCAGTATAATTTGCAAATTGATAACTATAGATTGCAAGATTAATTAGGTTAAGTTTTATCCTTTTTATGTAGGAACAGTATCTAGTGATCATGACAATATCAATATAAAAAATCTTTTATGTTTTAAATAAAATAGATTGGCTTGGCCACCGCATGAAAACACAATGTAACTCACAAGTAATACATACCTATTATATTAAATAAGATTGTTTAGTGCGATTGCCAAGTCAATCTATTTTATTTAAAACATAAAAGATTTTTCATATTCATATCGTTACTAAAAGATGTTGTTAACTAAATTACGTAATAACTTAAGACAAACGGTCCCTTAAGTAGGGAACGAATAAATTAACCGACTTGGTATTACATGGATCTCACAACTTTTTACGGTAGAAGAACCCACCGCACGCCAGAATAGCTCGCAAATGACAGTTTTTTTTCCGACTTACTTAACATTTATCGTTATATTTTGGCCAATTTGCAAAAGATCTTCATAAATTATAGTCAATGTGTTATTCTGATATATAAACTATATTATTGTAAAGTTTCATTAAAATCCATACAGTACTTTTTGCGTGAAAGAGTAACAAACATCCATACATCCATACATCCTCACAAACTTTCACGTTTATAATATTAGTAGGAGTAGGATATATAGGTACACTACATCCATACATCCTCACAAACTTTCACGTTTATAATATTAGTAGAAGTAGTATATATATAGGTACACTGATTCATTCACTGCAAATGTAACTTTGTAATCCTATATATTTATATGAGATTACAAAGTTATTTATGCAGTTGGTGTATCCAGAAACCTGGACCGATATTACAAAATATTTTAGTTTTTCCTTGATTTATACACTAAACACTAATTGTATTCTAAATTTGAAGCTGCTATGTCTGCTAGAAGTGCCTTAGAATTTTGATGATCGGTCAGTCAGTGACTTACAAAATTAAGGAACTTTGACTAGTTATAATTCTGAAGCTACTGGTTCAAATTGAATGAAATTTGAAATATACCATGTTTATACGATGCCTGCTTGGTTATTGAAAATTCAGGCTTCTAGTTTTATCCACAACCAAGTTAAAGGGGGTCGAAAATGGCCTGAATTGCTTCGAGAAAAATATAGTACGGCCGTGCGTTTTTTTTGCTCGACTTGGCGGGGCACTGCCGTGCCCCAGATGCAAACTTATAAGTTATAAACACCGCACAGCGACATCTATTGGTCCAAAGTAGTACTAACTATACAATACTTACAACGTTAAAATAAATTGTCATTTCTTTTTTTAGATATTTATTATTAGCATAGAACACACGCATCTATACCTCTAATAAAACTGTTACAGGTCCAATTCTGTACATTGACGATATTTTGATGATGAGATGTAGTGGCGAGGTGACCACTTAAACTATTGCGCCATCTGTGTATAATATAAACATAATAGATACCTTTTATTAAGTGAATATTTGTAGTGCAATATCTACACTAATATTATAAAGAGGAAAGATTTGATTTCCTATTTGTTTAATTGTAATGGCTATCCATTACCTAAAGCAACTACTGGACCGATTTTAATAGAAAGCTGCATTATCAGAAATTTATTTACATATTTTATTCCAGTAATTATAAGATTTCAGTCTGAATAACGGCATTCGTGATGCAAGCCAGGAGATAAAGCACTTCCGAACTGCTTTATCCGCGTGCGCTGACTAAATGGTCAGTCATACCCATTGAGATAAATATAAGGAGTTGCTATCACTTAAAGAAATTTTGTTCGGTTTTGTTTAAACTTAAAACTAATCAAGGCTACAGCGCTGAAACAATCATCATTTGTCTAACCAAACACTAGGAATGGGCAGCGCTGCAGCGCACTGGGGCGTGAAATTTTTCACGATCAAAAAGTCGCAAGCGCCGTGATTTTCATGGCGCCTATGCGTTTCGTTCATCGAACCTATGCTGGATGAGCTAATATAGACTAAATTAAAAAACAGAACGGACGTTTAACTTAAATAAGAACTCGTGTTAAAATAAACAAAAAATATATTGAATTTGTTTATTAATTTAAAACTTTAAAATAACGACAATAAATAAATAAGTGTTAAACTTTGACTGGTCTTTACTAATGTAACGTTACAAATTAAATCAAATAATTTATTTCCATTGAACCAATTATAGGTATTTTTGAATTATCAGTGACTAAGTCAGTCGTGCAGCTAGTCGCATGTTCCAATAAGTAGATCCTGTGGAGAAAAACAGGCAAGAAACTCCAAGGACACTCTTTTTTCAACACCTTTTTTTTAAATCTCTGGTTACATTGCTTATAAGCGCAAATGAAATGTGAAGACAATGTAACGTATTGTTTTAAAAATCTAATCAGTCGCGCAAATTACTACTATACGTAAGTAATAAATAAGCAAGTAAATAACGAAATGACCAGCTCCGACCAGCGGCATTCGATCACGAGCATGATGCAAGCGCCAGCCATCGTCCACCTCAACCATATTAAAGAGAGCCGAACGACCCAACACACACGCCACCATCGGCAGCACTTCTAGGCGAACAAGGCCGAATTTCTGTTCTGCAAAGTTTTAATCTTTGATAAATTAGTTTCTGCTTACAGTTCTTCCTTAGTGAAAGCGAGACAGCGCGAGGTGCTATTCATTGATAGAAGTGAGATAGAGTTATTGTTTTAATGGCGAAAAACATGTACAAGGTACTACTAAGAATTTAAATTTTTCTCTTATTTTACTGCAATCTGCTACAAAATCATGTTATAATGAGTACTATTTTTTGTTTTTAATTACCCGAATGAATGATGAAAAAATAACTTGCAAGTATATTTTTACGTTTTTTAACAAATACGAAACGCTCGCTGCTAGCTCCACGTGCTCCAGTGTACACTGAACCACAGTCGAAGTGCGTATGAGCTCGTTGTAGTTCCGGAACCATAACTAAGTTTGACAAATTTTGTATTCCAAACGCCATATCTAGTACGTAGTACATTTATATCGATGGTCATACCATACATAAAAAATATGTATTACAAAAGTGTTGGTCTTTAGTAGGTCTAAAAAAAATCCGCGGTACCATACACGTATCTCTTATAAATAAGGCATAATAACGCATTTTCTGTCGAAAATAATATAAAATTAAAACGTGAACTTCAATCGTCATTATAAGGCATAGCATATTAACCTTTACAAAAAGATAGGCAGTCATGGGACTGCCGACAGAAGAAACTTAAAACGACGTGTCACATTCCGTTTCAAGTTCAAGTCCGATTTGATAAAATAAACATTATTTTTGTGTTGTTATCTTTAGGAAGTATTTTATTAAAGAAATTATTTTTATCAATGACCTATTAATTTAGTAATAAAATTTTCACATTTTCACAAAAATAATGATTATTATCTTTATAATGCAAAATGTTTATAATAAATTTTTTTTAAGACAACTCCCGCATTAGGAATATTCCTGTGTGTCGCAAGGGGCTTCACGAATATATAAACAACAGACACAAAAAACACCCAGGGTCGGGACAACTATTTATCACACAAATTTTTGTCCTGTGTGGCTCCGAAACTACTGGACCAATTTTAAAAACTGTTTCACCTATAGAAAGGTATATTATCAGCGAGTAACATAGGTTATATTTTCCACACAAATACACATCAATTTCATAAAATTTTATGTAATTGAGTAGGTATTTAAAAATGAAAAATTTATAATAGCGCTTTTGTTTTATTATTTTTTTCAATTTAAGCTAACGAAGTGTCTCCACTAATTAACTTACTGTATATTAGAAATGAAAGAAAACGGCTACGCAGGAAGTAATCTTCTTGAGTATCTGAATATATTCAACCAAAAAATATTTAAAATTAGTTAAAATAAGATAAACTTTTTTATCTAATTAACACCTAACATCTAGCTGACCCAACAGACTTTTAAAACAAAAACATTTATTGTATGACAAAAATACTGACTTACACACCAAATTATCAAAAGATACAATGGAATTTCTAACTTGCTTTACAATAATATAATTATGTATGCACGACCAAATTTTATTCCACAGAGCATACATATAGGCTAGCCGCCAGGCTAGGTTTAGGTTAGGTTAAAACCGACCTTATGGCGGTTAGAGCCATACGCGGCTACCGCACCGTGTCGACGGAGGCGGCGTGCGCGTTGGCTGGAACTCCCCCGTGGGATTTGGAGGCGGAAGTGCTCGCCGAAGTGTATCGGCGGACGACTGAGTTCCGGGCGGGAAGCGGCAGTCGGCCCCCGCCCGAAGAGGTACGCGAGTGGCGTGAGGCCGCTCGCCGAGCCACGATGGCTCGTTGGTCGTCCCGGCTGGAGCCTCCACGTGCTGGCTTTGCCGCCGTGGAGGCGCTCCAGCCGGTCATCGTCGAGTGGGCAGGGCGGCAGCACGGGACCCTTTCCTTCCGACTGACGCAGGTTCTTTCTGGGCACGGCTGCTTCGGGAAGTACCTGCACTCGGTGACTCGGCTCAGCACACGCTGGCGGTTTGCCCCAGTTGGGAGGCGCAGCGACGGGCCCTCACTGCAGTCATCGGAGTGGATCTGTCGCTACCGGCTGTCATACGCTCCATGGCCGGTAGCGACAGGAATTTTACCGCGGTCGCTACCTTCTGTAAGGAAGTCATCTCGCAGAAGGAGGCGGCGGAAAGGGTCCGGGAGGACGACCTCCACTCGGACTTAATTCGCCGCCGGCGAACCGGGCGGTGGACGCGCGCTTACCAGCGCCTCATGACGCCCTGAGTGTGGCCGCGGGTGGACGGGACGGGTTTTTCCCCTCCACCCGCTATAGTGGCCCCCCGCGAGGAGGCGGCGTCCGCGTGTGCCTGGACGTCGCCTAATTGAGAAGTTCTTCACCCGAAGGTGGTGCCCGCGCTTTTGCGGGCAGGCGCTAGGGGGGTCCGGATGTCTTAATAAAAGCTGTTCCCGGATCCCTCCTACTTAAGGCGCAGTACGGCACACCGTGTGGTTTTAGTCGGTTCGATTCCGACACACCACCCCACCGAAAACCCCGGTGGGGTGACGGCCCGAGGGGGTTTCCACACGCACAAAAAAAAAAAAAAGGTTAAAACCGACCACAACGCATGAGCCGAGCGAGCGAAGCGAGCGTGCCTCGGTAGCGGCCGGCGAGTGCCAGAACCGAATCCTATTGTGAAATCACAAATTTTTGTAACAAATTTTAGATATTTTAAACACTGTTTGTATTAGATAATAAGTTTCCATAAAACAAATATCATATTTTATTGTGACTCAAATAATTATTAGATTTATTTTTAGATAATAATAAACGTACGTAGATAATATAAACGTACGATGTAATATACTAACATAATGGATTTTTGTTGTCCGAAAATAAAAAAAACCGGCCAAGTGCGAGTCGGACTCGCGCACCGAGGGTTCCGTAAAATATTTTTATTTTATGATGAATTTACGGTATTCCCAATTTTTCCTTTATCTGTGCTATAAGACGTTGCTTTGTACCAACTTTCAAGATTCTGAGTTCACGGGAAGTACCCTGTAGGTTTTGATTCCCTTGCGAGTGCCGAAAATTTGCGGAAATTTGCGGCATAAACGGCTGTATCTTTTGATTGCGTTGGCTTAGAAGTTTGATTTTTTCACAGCTCCAAGAGACAGTAGACCTGAGTATTTTATAAAAATTCCAGCTTGATACCTTCACGCGTTCCTGAGAAAAGGGTCTTGACAGACAGACAGACGGATGGACTGACGGACAACAAAGTCATCCTATAAGGGTTCCGTTTTTTCCTTTCGAGGTACGGAACCCTAATGATATTAAAACAGATATGACAGTAGTAAACATATTTAGTGTGCAATTAAGTATTTTTGGTGCTACTTTCGAATATTTTGTTAGAAAAAAAAGGGATTTATAGTCATACGATTAAATACTACCTCTTAAAAATTGGGTACCTAATTAAAATGAGAAAGGTTTATAGTAAAAATAATAGTAGTGAATTGTCAACCAGAAACGTTTACATTTAATAGACAAACAAAATAACTTTTGTATACCTACTATATTATGATAAAATATACATTTATGCTTCGGAACTCAATTTTAATATTTGATGTTTTCTTACTAAATTCTGTCGTATCGATGTATTTTATTTAAAAATTGAGATTATGCTCCTTATGATTAGACAGGCAGAGTTCAATGTAATATGCAAGAATTTATTCCAACACTTGATATTTCAATGTGTTCAATTACATAAGTTAATTTTTTCTGAGAGAAACAGTACTTATATAATTTTTAACATTTTCCACATTATCAAATTGACTTTATTGCACGATAACTATATTGCTAACCAACTTAGGTACAGTTTTTAAAACAAATAATATGCGAAAATTTTAGCACGTTTGTATTAAAAGAAACGTGCGTTATTATTGCACTGAACCTCTACTCTACGTCTAGAGAACACGAGTGAGACAGACGTGTGTTAAAAACCCACATCAGTAGTGTATCTGAGCGGTCACGCGAGTCCAATACTTTTTCCCCCATCCCACAATTGCACAACGACGTGTTCTGTACACATATTTGTAAATATGCATCTGAGCGTGACGGTCATGTGAGTTCGGTGCTTTTTCCCCAACCCAAAAGTGCAAAACGTGCCTAAAGAAGTTTTCACTTCAAAAAGTTAGAATGTCAAGATAATCTTATTTAAATAAACTTTGTCATTTACAGCAACATATTTGGACGCGTAGTTGAGGAGATAATAAAAAATAAATACAGCGTGTAAGTATCACCGTCGCGAATAACTTACAAAAACGTCTTTCTTTGGATACTTATCACAATGCAAAAGTCAGTTCATCATAAAATTGAGAGATTAAGGATTTTTACAGTTTCATTTTGAACTACGGAGTGTAACGCAACACGCGTACTGTGCGGTACGGTGAATGATCTTTAGCGCACGGACCCGTCGAAGCAGCTGACTGCATAAATGTTTTACATTGCAGTTTTTGGCTGAATGGGGTATTTACTGTTTTTTTTTTGGAAAAATGTTCTGTTTACTCATTGTGAAATCACTTTTAAGCAAAAAGAAGAAAAAAAAAGGAAGAATTAAGAATTTTCCGGCAGAAATTTCCAATGATTTTCCACTCATAATGATGGTCTGAATACACTATTTCAGGATGCGGTACAGTGTCACTTCCACGCTGTATAGTCTGATACGTTTAAAACCAGAGTGACGCTTGATCGCGTGTTCTGCTGCCGAGTCCCTGCGCCGTGATCGTGGTACTCCCGTACAACCCGAGGAGTTGAGGTCTAGAAAAATTGAACATTCGATTGAAAAAGTTCTTTTGAGAGCTAAAACTATCTGAAAAAGTTCTTTTTAGAGCTACATTAATGTTAAAGAGTTCTTATCAGAACCACAACTTGCACATTTTTTCAAATTAAAAAGTTCTTTTGAGAGCTATAAATACTTTGAAAAAATCTTTTTATAAACTTTTATGTTAAAAAGTTCTTCTCCGAATTAGTACTTTTACTTTTCATATTACGTCATTACAATAATTATAGTTACATCAGAACCTATTTTATACTAATATACCTAGAACTTCCTAAAAATAACTTCCAGTGTAGGGCAGTCAAAATGCGTCTCCCTGCACAAAATATTAGGACATCGCAAACAGGCGTGATTTCCATCCATCCTCACAAACTTTCACGTTTATAATATTAGTAGGAGTAGGATATATAGGTACACTACATCCATACATCCTCACAAAATTTCACGTTTATAATATTAGTAGGAGTAGGATATATTATTATAGGTACACTGATTCATTCACTGCAAATGTAACTTTGTAATCCTTTATATTTATATGGGATTACAAAGTTATTTATGCAGTTGGTGTAACCAGAAACCTGGACCGAAATTACAAAATATTTTAGTGTTTCCTTGATTTATACACTAAACACTAATTGTATTCTAAATTTAAAGCTGCTATGTCTGCTAGAAGTGCCTTAGAATGATTGATGATCGGTCAGTCAGTCAGTGACTTACAAAATTAAGAAACTTTGACTTACGAAGTAACTATTATCTTATCTGTGCTTTGACTAGTTATAATTCTTAAGCTACTGGTTCAAATTGAATGAAATTTGAAATATACTGTATTTATACAAAGCTAGCTTGGTTACTGAAAATTCAGGCTTCTAGTTTTATCCACAACCAAGTTATTGGGGGTCGAAAATGGCCTGAACTGCTTCGAGAAAAGTATGGTACGGCCGTGCCGCTTTTTTTTTTTGCTTTTATTTTTAAACATTAAGTAGGTACGTATTTTAAATAAAATTATTTCAATAATAGGAAAATGATTTAAATTAATCAAAACTACATACACACATGGACATATTTAAAGAAATGCAAAAAAAGTAAGATTACCAAAAAAAAGCTGTATTTATGATTATGCTTTTATTAAAGTAGACTTAGTTAAATTAACTTTTTTAAGTAAAGAATCTTAAAATTCACTGAAAAAAAACAAATTACTGACAGTTATCTCTTATTGACATAATGTGAAGAAACGGAAAACTCTCAACTTATCATATTGAATAGCAAAACTTTATCAAATGGCTGATTTCTTGTGCAATGTAATGTAACATAAACGTAAGTTTGCACATACAGTACCTAGTGTTACCTCCTCTCGCTGTCGAAACTGCCTCCCCATGGAGGCAGTTTCGACAGCAAACTTTTTATTAAATCTATACTAATATTATAAAACTGAAGAGTTTGGTTGTTTGTTTGGTTGAATGCGTTTAGTCTCAGGAACTACTGGTTCGAATTAAAAAAATATATTTGTGTTAAATAGTCCATTTATCGAGGAAGGCTATAGGCTATATATATATATAACCGGGGGGGTTGGGGTTTGGGCCTCGGGTAACCTCACTCACTCGGCGAAAAGCAATGCAATCATTACTTCACTATGATGGCGCCCCAATGATGGCGCCGTTAAAACGTACATTACCCCAGAGGGGTAATAGCTGCGCTAGCGCTGGAGAATCCCCCTCTGGGCGTCCACGCCCAGAACACAGTGCACCTGGGCGTGGACGCCCAAGCTGCCCCTCGTACTCTGGGGAGGGCACAACCGCGCTTAAAACATCTGCTAGGGGCAAGAGCAAGCATACTAAGGCACCCCTTGCCACGCTCACCGTGGACTTCTGCAACATCAGGGGCATACATTGTAACCTCAACGCTGTTCACCACCACCTCGAAACAGCAAAGCCGGCCTTGCTCTTTTTAACCGAGACGCAGATATCGTCTCCAGCGGACACATCCTATCTCTCCTACCCTGGGTACGGCCTGGAGCACTCCTTTGTTCCCAGGGCTGGTGTGTGCGTGTACGTTAGAGACGATATCAGTTCTCGCCGCCTCGGCAATCTTGAAGGCAGGGACTTTTCCATCTTGTGGCTCCGTGTAGACAGCGACGATCACCCCCGCGTCTATGCATGCCTCTATAGGTCCCATAGCGGTGATGCCGAAACTGACCGACTCATCGACCATGTCCAAATGGCTACAGACTCTGTGCTGCAGCAGATCCCATCCGCAGAGATCGTGATACTTAGCGAATTCAACGCCCACCACGCTGATTGGCTTGGCTCACGCAAAACCGATCATGCGGGGAGATCTGTTCACGGCTTCGCCCTGACATATGGCTTGACACAACTGGTAGCAACGAATCCCAGATGTAGAAAGCCATGATCCTTCACTGTTGGACCTTCTGCTGACCTCTCATCCGGATGGCTACCAAGTCTCCGTTGAGACCCCAATTGGCTCCTCGGACTATTGCCTGATCCGAAGTACGGTGACACTCACGTGCTCGCTGCAGCCGCGAGTTGTAGGCTGCCGTATGTGGCACTATAGGTCAGCAGACTGGGATGGGATGCGAACCTTCTTTGCATCCTACCTTTGGAGGCAGGTCTGCTTCAAGCCGGATGATCCCAAAGTCGTTGCCAATTTTGTCGCTGATGTGGTGCTTCAGATAATGGAGCTTTTTGTTCCATTTTCTGTGATTCCCATTGGTGGCAAATCCCAGCCTTGGTTTGGTCGATCCTGCAAAACGGCGTCCCGCCGAAAGCAGGAATGCTACCAAGCTTGGGTAAATGCAGCGGCAGTACGGGATGTAAAGACCAACGCATTAAAAAAGCAGCTCAACTTTGCCTCCAGGTCCTTCAAAAGAGACATTGCTAGGGCGAAGTCGGCAGAATTGGTGAGAGACTGGTGGGTCTCCCTTCTGGAACTCTTGCTTTTTTTGATCTCTTGCCAAAGCTGTCCAGGGGAATTTCTGTAAACCATCCCTTCCACCCCTGCAAATGGGAGATAATTTGTTGGCCCACGACGCTAAGGAGAAAGCCAACCTCTTGGGCAAACTCTTTGCGTCCAACTCGACTTTGGATGACGGGGGAAACGTACCGCCGACCATACCGCGGTACGACAGCTGTATGCTGGAAGTCCGCTTCTTCCAAAGTTCAGTGCGTAAAGCACTTCTTTCCCTCGATATTCATAAGGCGAGTGGGCCCGACGGAATCTCTCCCATCGTGCTGAAGACGTGTGCTCCAGAGTTGGCACCAGTTTTAACGCGCCTTTATCGGCTCTCCTACTCTCTCGGCGTCGTCCCGAACTCATGGAAGACAGCTTTAGTGCACCCGATCCCTAAAAAAGGTGACCGCTCGGATCTGTCCAACTACAGACCTATAGCCATAACCACCTTGTTCTTCAAGATAATGGAATCCATTGTTAACCGCCAGCTCCTTCGGTACTTAAAAGACCACCAGCTACTCAATGACCGCCAATACGGTTTCCGTCGGGGTCGTTCAGCTGGTGATCTTCTCGTATACCTGACTCACCGTTGGGCACAGGTGATCGAGAGCAAGGGGGAGGCGTTGTCAGTCAGTTTGGACATAGCGAAGGCCTTCGATCGGGTCTGGCACAAAGCGCTTCTCTCGAAGCTTCCTTCCTATGGGCTTCCCGAGAAATTAAGCAACTGGATCACCAGTTTTCTCGCAGACAGAAGCGACGTGCTTCTGTCTGACGGTGCATGCTCCGACTTCAAGTCTGCGAATGCTGCTGTCCCACAAGGCTGTGTGCTATCACCCACGCTGTTTCTTCTGCATATCAATGATATGCTGCAAATCAGCAGCATTCATTGCTATGCCGATGATAGTACGAGTGATGCCTTGTATACCGGCCGCGCTAACATTTCTCGGGAAAACGTCACTGAGAGTCGATCCAAACTTGTGTCTGAAATCGAAGCCTCCTTACAAGGAGTTTCCGATTGGGGTCGACTTAATCTAGTCCAATTTAACCAAACGAAGACACAGGTTTGCGCGTTAACCGTTAAAAAGATACCGTTTGTCGTATCACCTCGCTTTGAGAGCACTTCCCTGACTGCCACAGGCAGCATCGGAATCCTTGGCGTCAATATATCGAGCGAAATCCAGTTCCGCGGTCACTAGGAGGGTAAGGCCAAATTAGCCTCGAAGAAGCCTGGTGTGCTCAACAGATCAAGACAGTATTTCACCCCGGCCCACCGCCTACAACTTTATAAGGCGCAGGTTCGGCCGCATATAGAATACTGTTCTCATTTCTATGCAGGAGCACTCCAGTACCCCCAGCTTCTCTCTCTTGACCGCATTCAACGGAGAGCGACTCGAATCATCGATTGCCAGGATATTTCAGATCGGCTTGACCCCTTGGCGTTGCGTAGAGATGTAGCCTCACTCATGCGCATTTTCTATCGCATGTATCAAGAGGAGTGTTCCGAGGAATTGTTCGGACTTATACCGGCCGCAACGTTTCGCCATCGTTCAACGCGACAAAACTTTCATCCCCATCACCTGGATAATTGGCAATCCACCACTGTGCGGTTTTCCAGAAACTACTATTTAATGTCGCATGTAGCTAAGTTGGCAACACTGAGCTCGATGCTTCGATTCTTTCGTTGGTTGCTATGCTCTGTATAGATAGGGGAACACAGGAGGAATCCCCGAAGTCGAATATGTTTGAATATTGAACAGTCGACTGCTCGCTTGCTTTTAATTAATTTTAAGGAATTATAAAGTGCTTAAACGTGTGTCGCAATAGCTTAAATCATGGATTTACCTCATAAAAAGAAGCAATACGTTCAAAAATATCGAGAGACGTGGGAAGCAGAAACTGAGTTTAAGGGATGGCTGAAACCAGTTTTAGGAGACACATCTAAAGCAAGATGCCAAATATGTGTCTCAGAGTTTTATGCAAAATTGAGTGATATTAGAAAACATTCGAAAACTAATAAGCATAAACAAAAATTAGATTTAAAAAAAAAACACAGGCCCCCTTACTTGTAAAAATTGTCCCGAAAACTACGGTTAGAGTATCAAGTAGAGCGGAAGGTGTTATTTCTTTATTTATTGCAGAACATTGTTCAATTTTAGGTGTTGATTATTTAGGCGTACTGTGCAAAACGGTGTTTTCCAGTGATAAGGTCGCTAAAAATATGCAATTACATCGTACAAAGTGTACGAACATAATAACCGAAGTTTTGGCTCCATATTTTAAACAATCATTGGTTGAAGATATAGGTGATCAAAAATACAGTGTACTTATTGATGAATCCACGGATGTTTCAGTTTCAAAAACACTGAGAATTGTTATACGATATTATTGTGTAAAAAACTAAACCATTAGATCAGCATTTCTCAAGCTCGCTTTAGTAGAAATTGCAGATGCAAAAAATCAGGCTGCTGTTCTTGTGAATTCCTTGAAAGATCTCAAAATACCAATCGCGAATATGGTTGGAATTGGTACAGATAATGCTTCTGTGATGGTGGGAGTAAATAATGGTCTTGTCGAACAACTCAAGAGAGAACATGGCTTAAAACAACTTGCCGTTTCACATGCCTCAGTAACTACGATACCTAGAAACGTAGAGTTTCTTGTTCGGGAAACCTATAATTGGTTTTCGATTTCACCAAAAAGACAAGAAGAATATAAAAAGGTTTATGAGACTATAAATTGTGGAAAATAGTCGCTAAAAATTTTGAAAGTCTGCGCAACCCGTTGGCTCTCAATTAAACCAGCTACAGCTACATACATGTAGGATTCTTGAGCAGTGGGAAGAACTAAAGCTACATTTTTCATTTGCAATGGGTAATGATAATTGCTACACAGCTGATCTTTTATACAAAATGTATTGTGATGACTCAAATCAACTTGTAAAGCTTTATCTAAAACATCCTTTAAAAGACGTACAAATAGCACTAAAAGCATTTGAAGGGGAAGACAATGACCCCACAAAATTATTAGATACTCTAGTCTTTCTCATGCAGTCACTCTGAAAAAACATAATCTTTCAAACTGTTGATTTGTTGACAACACTAGTTCCAAACGAATGTATGTACGCGAATCCATATCTTAGCTACACCTTTGAACAGAAAATGTCCGAGTCAAGTTTGTCTGAAGTAATTAAAAGTGCTATAAAAAAAAGATGCATCCAATTTAGTCTTAAACTCATTAAGGAGACTCAGCAAAGACTACCAAGTAACACCAGCATTCTGAAAAAAATGTCAATGCTTAGTGTTGATGAAACATTAAAAGTTACTAAAAATAATTCAATTGCCGAAGTAGCCAAAGAACTAGGGTTTAGTCACGAATGTATAGACGGTATGCTGCAAGAATGGCATAATATTAACTTCGTCAAGTGGGAAAATACAACTAACACTGTTCGATTTTGAAGTGAGGTTTTTCAGTTTAAAAATGCCGCAGGAGAAAATCCTTTTTCTTTGATTTCACGATTGGCAATCACTATTCTATCATTACCTCGCTCGAATGCTGAGGTTGAAAGAGTATTCAGTGATATGAATATTATAAAAACAAAACAACAATAGATTGTCCTTAAAAACTATTAATGCGTTGATCCTGATAAGAGATCAGTTGAAAAAAACAAAATAAAGATTGTGCACAGAAAACCGGTAGTGAAACAATGCTTGCATTGCTTTTCGCCGCGAGAGTGAGGTTACCGGAGGCCCTAACGCTTCCCTCTCCCCTAATCCCGTCCTTCCGCTCTCCTCCTCTCCCCCCTCTAATCCTCTCTCCCGCCTTCCCGCTCTTCCCCTATTCCCACCTTAAAGGGCGGCAACGCACTTGTGACTCTTGAGTTACAAGTGCCCATGGGCGGCGGTAGTCATTTACCATCAGGTGACCCATCTGCTCGTTTGCCCCCTATACCATAAAAAAAAAAAAAAGAGTAGGGACTCGGAATTTTTGGAGTTGGCAACACTGCTAGTGTGTCGCTGTCTACCATCATTGACTGACGTGAAAGCCTGGTTGAACGCTTTATTTTTCTTAAGACTGCTACACACGGTATTAATTTGCAACATGGATAATCTGCCGACTCTGCGTCACAAAAAATTAAACAGACAGGCGAAAATTATGTTGCTTACTGTTGCCAAATATTTAAAACTATTTATAAAAGTATAAGTAAGTAAAAAAAATAACATAAAATCATATCTGCCCGTGTCTACCTATAACCGCCCGTTTCAAATTGGTTGAGCCTTTGTGACAAGAAATCGGGCAAACAAACTCACAGCCACTCTTTTAAAACACGAAAGAAAGAGAAGCTACAATATCTCGAGGTGACAGTGAAGGTGTGGAATAGCAATGATACCGGTAGAAGCTGATGCATGTTGGAGCAAACGATCATACAAAAAAAATTACTCAGTTTTGTCAGATAAAGATAATGATATTATAATTTTATTTAGTACAGGTGTACCTTGCTTCATTTGCTTTTCGTAATGTGGATGTTTATCATCTCCTTTTGAAATATTTGTACACGGATCATTGTGTAGACGTTATCGAGCAATGCTAGAAAATAAAGAAATCTACATATCACACCTTAAATTAACTAAAACATACACTTGAACGCACAGCGTGCCAACAAATATACATGCATGCTTTACATACTTAATGCATACAATTCAAACTCTTACGTACTTACATACATACTTACGTACTTACCTATTAGATACATTATATGCGGAGGATGACATACTTACAAACATACATACATAATTATTTAAACATAAATTTGCATTAGTTTTCAAATGTATAAGATAAGATTGATATGAATCTTAATATGCTGCTACTACTTAACTGTAGCAGGCCTGGGCCACTACGCAGAGAAGGTATAAAGCTAAAAGTACACGATGAGATCGACTGAACGTGCCAAAATCCAGTGGGCGGCCGCGCGTCAGCCATGCCGCACGTTATTTCGATGCTCAATTGAAAAATTCTTGAAATTAAACTTGAAGAGAATATAAACACAATATAATTAGGGGCTTCCATGTAATTTATAATTAAATAATATTTAATTAGTCTGTGGGTATTTTTGACAGAAGACTGATTGACGTTGATTCGGTTATCCTTTTTACAAACGGTTTCAAAGTTTCAAAATTTGATAACTGCCTATTGTTTTTTTTTTTATGGTATAGGGGCAAACGAGCAGACGGGTCACCTGATGGTAAATGACTACCGCCGCCCATTGACACCTCTAACTCAAGAGTCACAAGTGCTTTGCCGCCTTTTAAGGTGGGAATAGGGGAAGAGCGGGAAGACGGGAGAGGGGGAGAAGGGAAGGATGGGAATAGGGGAGAGGGTTGGTTTAGGGCCTCCGGTAACCTCACTCACGCGGCGAAAAACAATGCAAGCATTGTTTCACAGCCGGTTTTCTGTGAGGCCGTGGTATCGCGAGCGGAGTCGAGCGGACCCATACGTGCCGAAGCATGGCTCTCCCACGTTTGGTATTTCTACGACGAAATTCTGGACTGTGCTTGTTTCTGTGATATCTTCTTAAAACGTTTAACCCTGCTTATCCCTTGGACTCGTGCTATCCGTCATGTACGATTGACTCGGCTGTTCTTCACTGGACTTCGGATATTGAATGTACAAGAGGAACTACAAACAAACAAATTGAAAAATACTGTACTTGAAAAAGTAAACATATTTTGTAATTTTCTTTCCTGTCATGTACTGATCATAAAAACAAACTTTATGCTTATTTAACAAATTTAATGGTTAATGTCGTGATTCATAGTTGGTGCATTGAGGTTAACAGATTAATCATTATTAAGGGTAAATAAAGCTGTGATTTCTCACATGTTCCAACAAGCTAGCAAGTTCCAAAAGCAAGCCATAAAATATTTTAAGACCCACGATCATAAAAGAAATAAGATTATATAAAACTGAACAGTTTTGAGTTTTATTTCTTTTCTATCGAACCTTGTTCTTTAGTGAAGTGGGCTAAGTTCTGCAGTATTTTATTGCTTATTTTATCCACCAAATAAACCAAGTCCTTTTAATTTTTTTTACTTTTCTTGTTTAGTGGATAATGTCATTGCAAAACTTAGCTCATTTAAAAATAAACATTTATATAATTTTAAAATACTGTAAAGAGCCATCTACCGGCGCTTAGTTCAAATGAAATGAACTCCATCTATCGGTCATAGTATATAGTTTTTCATAACTGACTCAGAGTGGCGTATCTATCTCTATTTATTAGTGTATAATCTATGGTACTGACTACTGCTGACTGTACTGAGTTTGAACAGCATTATTAATATCGTTTTGGCAGTTGTAAGACCCATAAATTTGATTATCAAATAAATAATCTATTTCATTATTTGTGTATTTTCTACAACCCTAAAGTGTCTGGCAAAGCGGTTACACACACAGACAAAGGTTGCGCGGTGGGCAAGGCGTTCTCAACTTTCGAAAAGCGTAAAAAATATATATTTCTGGTTGCAGCTAACGCCAGGTATTATTAATTAAATTTTGTAGGCTATTATAACGTAGGTATTTTCACTTTTGTATGGGAGTGATGTATCTGTTACGAAGTAACTATTATCTTAACTGTGCCAGTACTAACTTGGTATGTTTTCTTTTTAATTTGATTTCCTTTCGTATAACTGTACTGTTTTTTTTTAGATTTCTGCGAATCGGTAACGCAATCGGTTACGCAAACGGGGAAAGTTGGGCCAAATTTATTTTAAAAAATCGCATTTAAGATACGTGGCTACCGAGTGGTACAATGTTTAGAGCATTTCAAAGATGATCATTTAATTATATTTTACAAAGGCAGGGCGATTGTATCTCAAGAAATGTGCAATTCCCTATGACAAGATAGTTTCGTCACTAGTAAAGTCAGCATTGTCAGAACCAGTAACTGATTTGGAATCAATTTTTGACTCTCCTCCCAGTGCAAAATATATGGAACTTGGTTGTTGCAGGGTATTTAAGTGCCGAATTTCACACAAAACGAATAAGGGGAAAACTCATTTAAATAGACACACGAATACAATGCTTCACATTAATACATACATAATTATAATACATGGGGCACACTGAAAGTTCTGCGCTCCTGGCCGGTTATAAATGTTTGAATTTCGAATGTTATATTTTTTAAACATAAGAAACTCAATCATGGATTAAAAAAAAAATTGGCGGGAAATCGCGTGCCGATTTTTTTTCGATTTTTTATGATTTTAAAAGTTCACTGACTCCGCAAGATTGCACTGCTCGTCTTCAAAATGCTTCTGGGAAGGAAGCACCTCGCAGAATAAATAGTACGTAGTACGCAGAATTTGATCGTGGCCGTGTTTCTCTCTATAATGAAATTCGTGAAGGTCGGCCCTCAACTGCGATCACTGAGGAAAATTCTGCTACTGTCAGGCAACTAATTGAAGAATTAAAACCGGCGTATCACCTATGAGGAGATTCGAGGACATTTGGGGATTAGTATGAGCCAAATTCAAAAAATCTTACATCAACACTTAAAAGTATAAATCTTTGTTGCCGCTGGATTCCTCATGAACTCACCAAAGAACAAAAACGGACTCGTGTTGATTGGTGTAAAAAAAATTTGTTAAAGTACGATCACAGATGTTCAATTGTTGCATATGACATTGTGATAGGAGACGAAACATGGATATATTGTTACATGCCGGTAAGGAAGCAACACACAGTCTTCTGTGTGGGTGTTCGAAGGTGACAGCAATGCAACAAAATTGAGGCAGGTGAGAAACGTAGACAAAAAATGATTGCGTTTTTTTTCTACCGGACGGGTCCTGTCTGCACAATCCCACTTGAAAAAGAAAAGACAGTTAATGCTGAGTGGTACACCACCATTTGTTTGCCCAGTGTCTTTGAAAAAGTTAATGAAAATCGACCAAGAAGTCGTCGCATCCTATTGCACCATGACAATGCTTTGGCGCACACCGCGAACAAGACAAAGTCATTTTTGACTTCTGATTAAGTGATTAATGACCCATCCCGCACATAGTCCAGACCTGGCACCATGCGATTTCTTTATTTTCCCAAAAAATTGAGATTTGATGAGAGGTATGACATTTGCGGGGCCGGAAGAGGCAGTGATAGCTTTCAACCAGCACGTCAAAACATGCCCTTAGACCAATGATCCTAATATTTTCAAAAATGGTATATAAAGTTTCAATTGCATAGCTCATAAATATTAGATCATATTGATATCTAAAAAACTAAGATTTCGTCACTGACTCACTGATGATCATCAAAATACTAGCTTACATACCAAATTTCAGCTTTCTAGGACTTCAGAAAGTACCCTACTTTCTGAAGTCTTAGAAAGCTGAAATTTGGTATGTAAGCTAGTATCAGTACACCAACAACAACAAAAATCTAAAACTTGGCACTTTTACCCTCAACCTTTTAAACTAAGGGGTTGAGGGTAAAAGTGCCAAGTGGAAGTTTGTATGAGATTTCCCCAAATTTTTATGCTAGAGGTCTGAAAATTTATTGAATCTGGCTGTTTCGTTGCTACAAGAACTATTGTGTAACAGAAAACTAATGAACAGTGAATAAATTTTTCACCTTACGCCCACGTGACGGTAGTGACACGGCCAAACCTCGTATTTGTAGAGTTTGTGTGGTCTCGTCTTGGTAACATTGTACATGAAAATGTTTTTGGTGTGATTATGTTGTTATTAAAATAATTTAGTAAAACACATACTTTATTACTCTACTCAAAGCCCTCAAATGTAGGTAGGGGAACAGTATTCATACAGCTTAGTCAATTTGTTTATTTGTGTTACCGCCACATCAAAAACTCTTATTTATTTTATTAAAAATAGGGCCAAACTATAATAGATGATAACACAGTTCACTATTGAATAAAAATAAGTTAATAGACATTATTTTGACTGGTTATACTGGTAACGCAATACTATTAGTCGATTGATAAATATTAACGAATAGTGGGATTATGAAAGGGTAGAAACTTGTGTACGAATAGAGGTACGAACAACTTGGCAGTTACTGTTAGTTAGTGATTTTCATAGTTTATATCAGTGATTGTGAGACTGTTTCTTACATTTGTGACAGACACTTGGTACATAACATATACACAAACGCACACTGTGTCACGGGGGTCTTTACAAACTTACAACATTTTTTGTTATATCAGTAAGTTGGCCGACAAACGCTTGACCCACCCGATAGTAAGCAGCTACCGGAGAGCCTATCTTACTGCGCGATCTGTGATCCGCTTATTTGACATGCTTAAAGTATGATATAATAGCCATTTAAAAGTAATGAAACAGCAGGGAGCTATGTGAAGTGTGCGAATCTCGGCAGGCGCTTGGTCAGTGACGGTAGCGGGGTCGTGCCGCGCCGCGCTCCCCGCCGACGTCGAGATGCGCCTGCGCTTCCCCCACGAGCGTGACGCGCCGCCACACCCCGCGACACAACCTTGCCAGGTACTTATAACAGTTATAACTTATAACATATCACAAACTTGTATCTACATCTTTACCACTTTCATTATAAATATATTAGATTCATTCGTGTCATAACTGTTAAAATATCTATAACCTACATGCGCGTTTAAATTTAGTAGTGTTGGGTGCCTAACGTTCCCTCTGACATTTTCGAAAGTACCCGCACTGCCAGTACTGGTGCTGATTGGCGGGAAGCCGCTGTGGAACGACCTTTCGTATATATATTTAAACAAAGAGGACACTTCACCGCGAGTAGGACAACCGAGAGCCTATATTATGCCTGTATATTAAACGAGGACCTCATCTTCTGCCCGGGGTCTCCCACATGGACATGTGCAGTGTGGAGTAACTGAAAATAAGAACAGGCCCTTCCTTGGCTGTTCTAGATATGTGTGAACTGTTGCCATTGTTTCATGTAAACGTAAATGTCTAAGGACAATAAATTTGTTGTTAATGAAACAATTATTTCCTTTATGTAATTGTTTGGTACCTTTTCTGTAGGTAATTATAGGAGGGTGTGGAACTGCCGTGAGGGGGATATGTATTGTCGGCTAAGTAAGTCAGCCCCGTTACAAGATATTTGAATAGACTTGCTATTCATAAAACACTAACAGACGTAATAAGGTTATTATTAATACTGCAGCATCTGACTTAAATAATTACCTTTTAGCGAGTAATTTTTTGGACCCAAGTAGCTGCTTTTCTTTCCGCTAAAGATACGACCCATACAACAATTTTATTTTACCTCAAATGTGTTAATAGACATTCGGCCCACTTGAAGATAATGGTGACAGTAACTTTGGGAGTCTTGTCACACCACGGTTATTACTTAGGCAGATGTTAGTAACCTTACATGTAATACAACCGAACATGATTTGAAGGATAAGGGATGAGACATGTTTACCTAATTCGTATACAGATACTACAGCTGCTAACTAACGCTGGAACACATCAAGTGTCCAAATATATACATATAGATAGGGTTACACAATAATAAAAATCTATTCAGGAGTGCACGTGTCGCCATTGCGCGGCGTGCTCGTGCTCGGCGCGCACCGAGCGCAGGGCACGCGCGCCACCCCTCGCGCCGCCTGCGCCCCACGCCCGGCTCGCGCGGGCCGATGGAAAACTAACACTCACCATGAAGAAGGAGGCGCTCGGTAAACACACCCTCATATCAATACAAATGCACTTATGTTAATAAAGATACGATCACAGATCAAGGGAGATTTGTTGAGTAGGCGTAGCGCGTGCGCCCGTAAGTGGCGTAAATAGTGCTTGTTATTCATTTCTGTCTTTAATCGAGTGTCAACCAGCGACCGAGTCATTTCTCTAACATTTGCGGTTTGCGGAAATAACAGCTTTAAAGTGAATTATATGAAAGATGACATCTTATTTTATACGTAACTACAATAATCAAACTATATTTTGCCATAATAATCAATAAACAAATATGGTACACTGATATTTATAATGAAGAAATATAAAATTCACCATATTATTAAAACAAAAACCATTGCTGGCCTAGTACGACTTACATAATAAATCATACTGTTAGCGACGCAATGTATGAGTTTGTTTGCCGATTCTCTCACTAGCACCACAGATAAGATAATAGTTTTGCTAGCACGATAAGCTCGTAGTGCAGCCACAGCTGGCTACCATAAGCTAGGGATGTGCACATGATACGTCGCTTTTGTTCCTTACGATTTTTTAATTATGCCTGAAAGTCAAGTACACATTTTAGCTTATGCTTATCTAATGAACTTTAAAATATATGAATATAAATGTATACTGTCTTTCTGCATTCTCTACCGCATGTATCATGGGGAGTGCTCCGAGGAATTGTTCTGACTTATACCGGCCGCAACGTTTCGCCATCGTTCAACGCGACAAAACTTTCATCCCCATCACCTGGATAATTGGCAATCCACCACTGTGCGGTTTTCCAGAATTTTTTTGCCTTGCACAAGCAATCTTTGGAACAAATTGTCGCCTGCGGTAATTCCGGACCGATACGACCTTCAAACCTTCAAGAAAAGAGCGTACTCCTATCTCAAAGACCGGCAACGCACTTGTGACTCTTGAGTTGCAGGTGTCCATGGGCGACGGTAGTCACTTACCATCAGGTGACCCGTCTGCTCGTTTGCCCCCTATAATATAAAAAAAAATAGTGTCTAATTATGCAGATATACTTTTAGCTTGAGATATTTTTATTTTAGATTTCCAAAAGATTAAAAAAAAAAGAAAAGTGGATAAATGCTACAAGCCAATGCCCAAACTGGTTTCCGAAAAAAAAAAATCCGAATTGTTTTAATGTCTAATGAAGACCCTTTTAATATTACTGCGGTAATGAAAAAATATATTGGATGCATTATTTATCGAAAAAAAAAATTGCGTTGGCTTAGAAGTTTGTTTTTTCACAGCTCCAAGGGACAGTTGACCTGAGTATTTGATATAAAATCCAGCTTGATACCTCCACGCGTTTCTGAGAAAAAGGGTCTTGTCAGACAGACAGACGGACGGACGGACGGACAACAAAGTGATCCTATAAGGATTCTGTTTTTTCCTTTCGAGGAACGGAACCCTAAAAAGTATCAGGAAGATCTATTAATCCGTAATCGATAACTTTACACTTTATTTTTGTAATTGAAATCACTAGCGTAAATGAAATATAAATTGCTTTTGCACAGCACAACGATACTTATTGATATTTGTGTGAGTGTAAGGCGGACGGTAACTCTAAATAAACACTATTTCTTACACGCTAATGTGTTTATTCGATTGTCAAGCATTCATTGACTTGTTGATATCGTATACACTTAAGTGCGTGTGAGTCTACGCATCTATTGGTTTTGTTGAACTGCATATGTAGTTGTAAGCTAATGGAAGGGACAATTTGGAGACAGCGGTTTTCATACATTTCAATCTAAAAGGCAAATCTCCCTTGTTCTATGATCTGAGGATACGATGTTCAACTCTACTGCGATACGACATTGACGAACTATAACAATAACGATATTGTTTAGCCTAGCGCTCCTTCAAAGTATGCAAGTAAGAAATTCATCCATTCAATTCCAGTCGAATATTAACAACACTGGAATTCATAATTATAATACCAATACTAATATTATTTTTAAATCAAAGTTCGATATTGGTGGGGATGCGAGATGCAAAATATAACAATAGCAGGTATACTTGGACCATTGAGACGTAGTACATTTATATCGATGACTTGGACACAATATTGGCTAGTAATAGAATAGAATTTTCAGAAAACTCATCAAGTTGGTCGCCTGCTATAAGCCTTGTTTACTCGATGTTGGAACCTTCCCGTTGTGGGTATCGGCCACTTCTATCTTGATGTGCTACCTTTCGTCCAAATGCGTATTTATAGCACTGTAATAAACGTTGACGTTGAGGGGACGGTCGCATAGTAACATTCACCACCACACCACACCACCACCGTAGTTCCAGATATTAGCTCGTTTAAACAAATAAACAGTGAAACAAACATCTTTTTAACAAAAAATTAAACCGGCGAAAGATGAAAAGAACTGAAAGGCATTAAATAAACTCGTTGCCTAACTAAACTCCTTTTTTTTTAACGTGTGGAAATCCCCATGGTATGGTGGTATGTCAGACTCGAACCGACTAAAACCACACTGTGTTCCGTCACGGTCCATATTGCCAGGGCCTTAGGTTTACCCTTCCTGTGAGCCCTGGCAAACTTGGCCGCCTGTTACACAAAGGCGACCCCACTGTGTCACCCCCAGGCAAGCGCTCATGGAGGCCGGAGATCGACTTGCTCTCTCCGGCGCCTGCGTCTTCTGCGGTACGGGAGAGTACTAGTTCTCTCCCGCTCCCTTTCCCCCGCCTCCTTGGCACACATATACATTACCTCCTCGCAAAACGAGGCGGCAGAATCCCACGCGCTCTTGCTCTACATCATGGACATGAACATGGTCTCGAGCGAGAGGCTATCCACAACTGCGTCCATACAGGCCACTCCACTAGAGTGTAGAGTGTGCCATCCTCGCGGCAGGCCCCGCAGTGGTGATACACCATCCAAAGATATTTCCCAAATCCAAAATGATATTCGGTTTAATTCAGCTGAATCTTGTTTCTAACCAATTGAAATAAAAACAATGCCTCAGCTACATCTCTGCGTGTCGAAAGTGTGTGCATCTTAAGGTATACGTAGTTAAAAGTTTATCTTTACCCGTAAATATCGTCGGTGCCACAAAAACCGTTTTTGTACGCGTTCTATACGTAATATGTGTGTCGCGTAGTCAGGTCTCCACTCTCCATACAGTAGCGATGGATTAATTAGCATTTACATTCATATTAAATTTGTGAATTCTGATTTAGCAATTAGCAAATTAATTGAAGTTGTGAAATTTCGTGAACGTATTAATTCATTGCACTTCGTTCGTTAACGCTTCACATTCACACAGCGTGTGCTCTCCTTCGCATCCGTGTGCTAACTAAATGAAATTAAATAAATCGTCGTGCCCTTGCTATTTTGCTAATGCCTGATGCTAATGCTAATTTACCTACGTCACACCTGTGAAATAGCAGAGAGGCCGTGCATAGGAGTTATTATTTATTTTAAAAGTTTTTTTTTTTTTTATAAAAAGTCAACTCCCGCATTAGGAATAATCCTGTGTCGCGGGGGGCTTCACAAACATTCAAACAACGGACACAAAGAACACCCAGACTCGGGACAACTATTTGTCCCGTGTAGGATTCGAACCCACAACACTCGGCGCGGTGTGGTGGCAAGGTGCACGTATTTAGAGTTGCATATCATTTCCTAATTATTATTGTTCTTTAATTTTGGTAGGAAATAGGTATGGGACTTGATGTATATCCGATTGTTTTGTTGATCTTTAGCATAGATAAATCTTAAGTTCGTTTTAGCAATTGACCGTGAGAGGTTTGTTTACATGTTCTTTAGTTTTTGAACTTGTCTGTTTTTTATTGTGCTGTCTTTAGTTTATAATAATATTGTATTACATGGTTAACGTCTCACAAAATAATTGCGCGTTTTAAATAATATGGTTTCAACGATTTACTATTCATTAAGTTATATCTATATTTAATATTACCGAATTAGCAAATAGCATTAGCATTGGCAAATAGCATGCTAAGACATGAGAATTCGCATGAACGTGAAATTAAAGTGAATTAGCATTAATTTTCATTACTACCATACAGTATGCAGTATTCTAAGATACTCCGCACGAGACTATTGTATAACATACATTTTGTGTTACTTTTAAAGCCCAACATTATATTTTGCTCTTTTAACTATATGTTCCATGTGAGATTTAATGTGAATTTTTTATAAAAAAGGACTCCCAAATTGTTAATGTAATTTACTTCTTAAAGCTTTAGATTATTTATAAAACATTTAAGTTAATAGAGTGTGCTTTTCTAGTATATTTCAGATAGTAACATTTATTTGTGTTTAGCTGCATCCTATTACATTTACACGATTGGATAGGTCGGCATTTTTAGAAACGAAACGAGGTAACTTATAGTAGGGGAAAAATTCCTTAAGGGCCCTTAAGGGATTTTTTGGATTTACTCCTGCACGACAGATTATTATAAGCGGGGTTAATTACATGCTGACAAGTGTACATTTTAATAATCTGACGATTTGAGCGTGACGCAAGGCAGTGGGAAGGTTACAAACTTGCAAAAAAAAATCGTCGATTTTTTTTTTATTTTGAAGGAAATAATTCAAGGATAACAGAAAACATATAATTTATTTATTTTCACAAGCTGAAGTTACAAAAATCGTAAAGAAAGTTTAGTACATATAGCTGCAGTGAAGCATGTTTTTCCCACTCCACGCCTCGCTTTCCCTTTTACATTCTCTCTATCTCTCACTCTCTCATACCATCCCCACACTATACTCTGTCTATTTGTTTTTGTTCTTTTTGAAAGTTGCTGGAGAGCTTGCGTGCAAACCGATCTCGATTATTTAATTACCTCATCTTCATTATAGTTTACTCTTCTTTAGACTAAAACGTATGAGTACAAACTTTTAAATGATGCTATTTCGATAGTGGTTCGTTGGTTTAATGGTTGGATATTGAAACAGTCAGATTAGTCTATTTTAGTTATTTTCATAGTATAATGTCGCATAAAACTATATTCGTGCTGCAGAAGAAGCCTATCCGAGCAATTTATATATTTATATAACTCAGGTAGTTGTGATTCACTAGGGCAGAAATATAAAGAAATAAACATTCTGACTGTGGCTTATTTATGAAAACGTACTTTACCTTCCTAAAAACACAGATCAGTTCTGTAAAAAAAAAGCGGTATACATTCTTTCACACACGTAATAAAAACAACTTGTACCTGCTACTATACGACATTTTTTTTTTGCCCGCGACTTTATACGCTTAATATATTGATTTATCTAAACAATTCACTTTGGAATATGTTTTTCAAGAAATTTGGAATTTAAATGGTATTCGCAAATTAAGAAAATAGTTTTTAGCTTAGAATCATTCCTTAGCTGACTTCTCTTACTTATAAACTCCCTCCCTGCCAAGTTTCATATTCATAGGTCAAGTAGTTTTCCAGATTTCGTGATTAGTCAGTGGATGAGTGAGTGAGCATCTTTTCGCTTTTATATATGTATATAAATAGTTAAGTCTATTTGTATTTGCATGCTATTTTCCGTGCATATTTGACACATTAATTGATAAAAATACATGTATTTTTTTCAAATCGTCAGATTAAGAGAATCCCTCCAAATATTCGTCAGATTATTGGTCAACTTGTCTAGGACATTAAGCTGAACCATCTGTATAAAAATCTGACATTCAAAAAGCCGCTGCGAGCTTGCGTCACTTCCGAATCGTCAGATTATTGAATGGGGGTTTCTTTCGGGTGTACTTAACATCCCCTCTTAATATCTGACGCGCTCGAATAAATTTTATTTTTCCCATTTTCTACCCTTCCATACGCCCACGCCCACCATGCAAATGGGCAGATTAACCTAGCCCCATTATCAGAGACATGTGGGGTATCTACACTATTAATATCTGACACGCTAGAGTAAGTCCATTTTACTATTTTTTTTACATCTTTGAAAGCCTGTAGAAGCTCCCCCCACCAATGAAACGGATACATCGCCTGAACTCTTTTTCTTTTTACCGTCTAATCTTCAAAATCCAATAGGTCCCAACGACGCTGGAGTAAATACACATTTAGCATCGTGGGCTCCCCTTCCATTATGATGATTAATAGTAGGTACCATAAAAAAGTTATAATTATCCGAATGATTTAAATGTCATTATAACAAGAGAACCATCATCATAGATAATTTAAAAAATCTTACTTTTGTCCAATACATAATCTAACATGATAAAGAAATATAATAATATTTAATTATTAAATGAAACCAAGATCATTCAACTGCATAAAAAATCATTAATTTAAGGTTTTAAAATATTTACTAAAATCATCCTTTAATTGGTCCCCTCGCCACTACGTCGCGCCGAGTGCTATGGGTTCAAATCCCCCACGTTACAAAATTTTGTGTAAAACACATAGTTGCCCCGAGTCTGGGTGTTCTTTGTGTTTGTTTGTTTGAATGTTTTTGAAGGAATATTCCTAATTCGGGAGTTGTCTTTTTAAAAAAATATTAATATAATACTTAGGTACATCGAAATGATCCTCATAACAAAAAAATTTAAATCGTTTTAGAATTAGCTCGGCGCACTGCTTGAAACCATTGGTTCCGACGTTTAGCATTTTGTGGTACATTTCAAAACATTTTTTGGGAGTTGTTTTAGTATTATTCGTACACAGGGCAGTGGTACGAAACAAGCACGATAACGCAACATTAAGACGTCACGCTCGGGTTAGTTCGGGATTATTTTTAATTTGTTATAACATTTTAACAACAACAAAACAAAAACAAACAATGGTTTTGTTATAAAACTCATGTAATAATAATAATAATATGATCTTTCGGTTTCTGGCAAGAACTTTTCTTTTTCAATAACCCAATTGCATTCTCTATTGTGTGAGTGTTGAAGCGTCCGAGGTCGCCTATTAGCACAGAAATCTAAATAAGGTAATAGAAGTGCTATGAATGCTTTAACTTGTCGCGCTGGTGACTCAGACGCCACCAGTGCGCGATATTATGCTCAGGTTCTCGTGAAACTTAGTCTCGTCAATTGTCAATCGTCAATTTTTATATTAGAATAGATTACATTAAAGCATTTGACAACAATTGTGAGCAGAATCAATGCGTTTCCAACATCAACAGTGAATTCTTCAGTCCTACAGTCCGCTTAATTTCTCTATAAGTACTCTCTTATCTCTACATTTGCAGATTCTTCAATTCTTGCATCAAAGAGTTCGAGGAAGTCAAGCGCACAGCTTCCTGACGTGGAGACGTACCGGGCTTCGCGCAGCAGGCTCAAGAGCTCCATCAAGGTACGGGTGTGTGTTGATGCTAAGTGCACCTAACTACGCACACAATCATAACTACTATATTTACTTACACTTACCTACGCCACGCCCACCATGAGCGAGCGTGGACCACCGTGGTCATACCCTGGCACAGGCCAACCAAACCAGTAACATTTCTGGCCTAACCAATTCATGCTAGTACAAAATAATAAGCGTTCGTTAGTGGTTTTCCATCTCAAACTAGCTTAAAATTACTAAGGCAGAGTCCCTATTGAAGCTAGTTCTTCATTCACGAGGTCATGTTGGCAGTAGCAGTGGCACTGGGACGTACGCTCGAGTGCGGTTAATGGCGAGTTGGCAAGCATATTTACACCTAGAAGGCGGTTGTTTCAGACGCGTCGAGGGTACTCCCTGCACTGCTGGCTGCCCGACAACGAGGATACGCCGATCAGGTACACACGCACCACAACTATACACGGTCACACCTCTCATACAATCCTACTTAATTAACCGACTTTTTAGAAATGCCATCCATAATAATTTTTAACCTCCACGCAAAAAGAAGAGGTGTTATAAGTTTGATGTGTGTATGTGTGGGTCTGTGTAATTGAAGCCCGTAGATCAGTTTTTTTTTGTTTTCCTGGTCAGCCTATATAAGAATTCTGCAAACCAAAGTAAAAAAATAACTATTTCCTAATTCAAAGAAAACACGACTACCTACTTGGGCACAAGAAATGTGACCAAGAATCCTTAAACACCCAAGTCAAATAACTCAAAAATGATTCACCCACGGAATACTTGACGGGAATGCGAAATTAAGAAGTCCTCGTCTCTTTATTTACAATGCAAATTAACTGTAATTTCGTCTTTAATATGATTGTTGCTTGACGTATACATAAGGAGTAAGTAGATTTTAATGCCCGTGTTTGATCTAAGCTACTATGGACCTAAGTGTTAATGCAGCGAACTACACTATACTTTCAACAGACTTTATTTGTACGATACCGGAATATATGGGTTCAATTTATAGTACTTCAATATTTTAGTAAATCAAGGAGTATTAAATAGTGCGATGTTAGTTATAGCAAAATGTCACTTCCGTCGTTCTCGATGTAATGATAACAGTGTTGTCGATTGGCAGGGCACGTAACGGTCTGTCGGTGCTGGGCTGCGCCATCATCCCCGAGCTGAAGCCGCGCGTGCCGACCATGAGCGAGCGCGACCTCACGCGGGTGTACACACCGCGACACTACCTGCGCTCCTAGCGCATCTCAAACATCATCGACCACCATTGCCCCCTTACATATATAAATACATTTATAGAACATTTACCGACTTCGTTTTTTTTTCTCCATTTTCTTTGAATACAATTACAATTACAGATGCAATTATCAACAATTTTGAAAAAGACGAAAAACACTTGGCATATCTAGACCTTTCCAAGGCTTTTGACACTGTCTCTGTCCCCATACTTATCTCGAAGCTAGAAAAAATCGGCATACGTGGCACGTCCCTAGACATTTTTAAGAGCTATCTCACAGATAGAAAACAGTCTGTTAAGCTGCAAAACTACTTCAGTAACGAAGAATTTCGTCACGTATGGAGTCCCACAGGGTAGTGTTCTCGGACCGACTCTTTTCCTTATATACGTGAATGAGCTGTGTCAGTTATCATTACCTAACTGCAGAATAATAACTTATGCAGATGACACAGCTCTTATAATTGACGGTCGCAACTGGAACGATGTTCGGATCAATGCTGAACTGGCTCTTAGCTCTGTTATGGCATGGTTAACCAACAACCTACTTACACTCAATGTCAATAAGACCAAGTTTGTAACCTTCTCTCCCACTAAAGCTAGTCACAATCACCCATTGTAATTCGTGCCCACAATTGTCCCTATAATGATAATGACTATAACACAAATTGTAATTGTGCCAAACTGGACAGCTCTGAGTTTGGTATTATTATCGATAATAACCTTAAATGGAAACAGCAAATTAGTTACACAGTAGCACGCTTAAGAAAGATGATATATATTTTTAAGAAACTTAGAGCCGTGGTGGACTTTCATAACTTAATAACCATCTATTTTGCACTTGCACAGTCGGTAATGGGTTACTGCCTAGTGGTCTGGGGAGGAGCTAATAAATCAACTTTGATCCGCGTAGAACGTGGCCAACGAGCTATCCTTAAGGTATTAGCAATTAAACCCATCCGATTTCCTATAAAAATCCTCTATTCTATCTGCAAGGTCCTCTCTGTCAGACGCATAGTCAGCTAACATACGATCCAAACATATACAGCACGAAACGCTGCTCTGATAGAGTATGTGATATAAAATCGCGTAGAACCGTAGCCGCGAGTCGACATTTTAAACACATAAGCTCTAAAGTGTATAATAAAATCAATCACACCCTCAATATTTATTCTCTAAATGGCCATCAACTTAAAAAAATTTAGACTTGGCTAAAATCTCTTGATTATGATGCAACAGAAAAACTTGTGACAGCATAACATTTCACATTCACACACACACACACTCACACACACATACACCCACACAACACACACACACACACACATGCACACAAACATATATCCATACATACCTCATTATTTTAAATATTGTTAATACTAAGAAAATTTAGTACAATTTCATTTAATTACTTTCTAAGTCTTTGTCTGGAACAACCTACCTCCCACCAGGAGGGGGGCGTTGGTAGCTGTGCCACAGTTTTATACTTTTGCAGCCATCGTTTCCCTTTTATTTTAGTATTGTATTGTTTTTAGTTCCAAATAAACGTTTTATTATTATTACTTCTGTGTAACGATATATCTAGGTTGTTCCAAAAATTGTTAGCTTCAGAAAATTCAATCTATTTTTTCTAGACTATTCTTAAATCTGATAGTGAGACCGGTTTTGAAACATTTAGTTTCAAATAGTCTCAATGTCAAAAAAAAATCCGTTTTAATTTTGGTGTTTTCCTCGTAATCTTTCTATATTTTAACGGGTAAATATAAAAACAATAATGGTGCCGTGCTGTTGGATTGTGGTGTAACATACAAGAAAAATCCATAGAAAGAAACGTTTGAAAGCTAAATACCAAAAGTTCAATACTACTTTCAAAGTATTTATTTTCGTAGAATATATGCACAATATTATTTTGTATTACACTTAACATATGCAGTGAATAGTCTTTTTTTGAGGTATTGTAATAGTTTAAAAAATTATGTGTTAGATAAAAAAATATTGCATACGTGAGTTACGTTGGCGTAACCCAACGCACCTTGTTTAAACCAACACACCGCTGGATTACATTAGCATCACATTACCATATTTAAGATAAGAAAATAAACGATTGTTTGTAAAATGATTATTAAATAAAATCAGTTCTGTTCTGACCATCACTGTGGACACTAGTCCTCGCTTTTTATTAAATAAAATCTTTTTAAAAAGCCACCAGCCGGATCTAGAAATATAACTCGTGAATATGACCGCTTTTGACACAGTGATTGACTAAAAGCAAAACACAATCTATCGATATATTCGATATATTTTATGTCGCATAAAAGAATAAAAACTATCAAGCTGCGGTCATTTCACAACGTCATTATTTTTAACCGACTTCAAAGGTTTTCACTTCGTCTTCATCTTCTTATCTGGGAGCACGGCAGTGCCCCGCACAGTCGAGCAAAAAAAGGCACGGCCGTACTATACTTTTCTCGAAGTAATTCAGGCCATTTTCGACCCCCTATAACTTGGTTGTGGATAAAACTAGAAGCCTGAATTTTCAATAACCAAGCAGGCATCGTATAAACATGGTATATTCCAAATTTCATTGAACCAGTAGCTCAAGAATTATAACTAGTCAAAGTTCCTTAGTTTTGTAAGTCACTGACTGACCGATCATCAAAATTCTAAGGCACTTCTAGCAGACATAGCAGCTTCAAATTTAGAATACAATTAGTGTTTAGTGTATAAATCAAGGAAAAACTAAAATATTTTGTAATTTCCTTCCAGGTTTCTGGATACACCAACTGCATAAATAACTTTGTAATCCCATATAAATATAAAGGATTACAAAGTTACATTTGCAGTGAATGAATCAGTGTACCTATATATATACTACTTCTACTAATATTATAAACGTGAAAGTTTGTGAGGATGTATGGATGTAGTGTACCTATATATTCTACTCCTACTAATATAAACGTGAAAGTTTGGGAGGATGTATGGATGTATGGATGTTTGTTACTCTTTCACGCAAAAAATACTGTATGGATTTTAATGAAACTTTACAATAATATAGTTTATATATCAGAATAACACATAGACTATAATTTATGAAGATCTTTTGCATGTTGGCCAAAATATAACGATAAATGTTAAGTAAGTCGGAAAAAAAAACTGTCATTTGCGAGCTATTCTGGCGTGCGGTGGGAAAACTTTAAAAGTTACACGAATATAATGTACGGTGGGATTGTTTCTCCTAAATAGTTCTACAAAAGAGTCTGCGACAGTATATATCTATCTTTTATGTGTAAGCCATAATTAAAAAAATAGTGAACCATAAATACAATAAAATTTGATTTTTTATTTCCAATTCACATTTAGCAGTGACAAATTGATTTTTATCAAAATAAATGCTTTTATCGCTTCTGATATTCAAAGTAGATAAACTTTGTCATTTAAAGTACATAATTTGGTCATATATTTTAAAAGTTACGACTTTATAAATTGTGCTATCTGGCGTGCGCAGCGCGGTTGGGCGCACTGCGGGCGAAAACACCGCTCATCGCCGTGTGGCGTGAGCCACCCGAACGTGGGCAGACACGTGAGCTCAGACGTTGTTGACGGTTGTGTCCGTAATGGGAAATTTCAAGACACTAGCGATTTGTTGAAAGGCTCTGTATACATACATTTATATAATACTAGCAACCCGCCCCGGCTTCGCACGAGTACCAATTATACACCAATAGTGGAAACCGCATGAAATTCCGTTCAGTAGTTTTTTAGTTTATCGCGAACAGACAGACAGACAGATGCGGCGGGGGACTTTGATTTATAATATGTAGTGAAGATATTGAATGCGAAAAAAAAATTGATAGTTTGTGAGGATGTATGGATGTTTGTAACTCTTTCACGCAAAAACTACTGAACCCATTGCGATGATACTTCGTATGTGGGTATGTAGATAGCTGGAATTCTGGATTAGCACATAGGCTACTTTTTGTCCCGATATTCTCATGACATCTGAGTTACGCGGGTGAAACCGCGGGGCACAGCTAGTGTATAATATAATGGAATAATAGGTGTAGATAGGTACCTAAATATAATTATGTCCAAAGGTAACTTGTAAAATGGTCAACGGAATAAAAAAGCAAGAATGGGGCATGTCTTATGAAGCCAAAGTACCAAAAAGAAAAAAAAAATTGAAAAAATAAAAAAAAAATTCAGAAACATGGAAGAGAACATAATTATAAAAATAGGAGCAAAAACATGTTAAGGCGAAATATTGACGTGAGTCTTGGTTTAGTTAATGGTTCTATCGGTATAGTGCAAAGTGTAAAGGTTGATCCCGAAAATACAAAAAAAAATTTAAGAAAATGTACATTATATTTGATAAAGAACATGTTTACGAGCTGGTCCGGTCAAAACTAAATTTGAAATTATTAATAGGGCTTATGTTCATTGCGAACAGTTTGCCATATGTATAGCCTACGCTATAACGGATCTACTGGAGGAGGCAGCCATCGTTTACTCTTGGCTGTCTCCACAGCCTCCAACCGAGGAGGTAGACATGGGGGCGGGTCGCTTTCGCGATGCGATAACGCAGATTTGCGATGCGGCCATGCCCCGCGTCCGAGGTCGTCGGCCTCCAAGGAAGGAGGTCTACTGGTGGTCCCAGGAGTTGGCGGACCTCCACGCGGCCTGTACTCGTGCCCAGAGGTCCTACACCCGCAGCCGGCGTCGTCACTGCGAGGTGGGCGAAGAGGACCAGCTTCATGAGGAGTATCGAGAGGCGCGGAAAACTCTGAAGCTGGCCATTAGCCGCGCCAAAGAGGAGAAAAGAAAGGAGATGCTGGAGGGTCTCGATCGTGACCCTCCATATCGCGCAGTGCAACAAAAGCTCCGCGCGTCGGCCCCCCCCCCCCCTTACGGAGACTCTCCAGCCCAGCTTCCTGCAAGAAGTGGTTGAGGGCCTTTTCCCCCAACGGGCGGAACACACACCCCCGTCGATGGCCCCATTGGCCGGACACGACGGGGAGGTTGAAAATGAGGACGTTCCACCCGTCACAGAGGCGGAAGTAGGGGCAACTGTTTTACGGATCCGTTCCAAGAACACCGCCCCCGGGCCAGACGGGATTCCTGCCCGAGCATTGGCCCTTGCCCTCGACCACATGTCGGACCGCCTCAGGGAAATGTTCAACGCTAGCTTGGCGTCCGGATGCTTCCCGGATCCCTCCTACTTAAGGCGCAGTACGGCACACCGTGTGGTTTTAGTCGGTTCGATTCCGACACACCGCCCCACCGAAAACCCCGGGGGGGTGACGGCCCGAGGGGGTTGACACACGCACAAGAAAAAAAAAAAAAAAAAAAGGTTAGCTTAGGTTAGGTTAGGTTAGGTTAGGTTGGGGTGCCGTCTAGAAAACCTCCACGTGGTGCACCCTGGAAACGTTGGCGATGACGCTGCCTTTTGTTCCTCAGTTTTTGAGGACAGCGTCATCGCCAACGGCTAATATTCTAGTATGAAGAGGAGGCCATCTTTCTTCGGCCACTTGGTTGAGGCTTGGCCCAACAGAGCGGGCGTGTCTGTCGATACCTCTGTTGGCTCTTCGCTCTTCGGAGCTAAGAGGATGAAAACCTCGGTAAAAAATCACGAAGGAGGGACCCTTCCATGGGTCGTAGTTTCTCCGCTGTCGTCAGTGGAGAAAGAGGGCGGGCTCGGCGTGCACTCACACTGCCACCGAGCAGGCATGGGAAGATTTAATTTCCTTGCCACCGTCGGCATATCGTAATCCCGAAAGGAGTCGTGGTCATGTTTTGCGACTCCGATCGGGGACGAGGGTCTTGGCTTAGCCGCCCGGACTGCGAGGAAGAAAACCTCTCTAAAAAATCACCCCGAATCCCGTGTTCTGGTGCGTGACCAGGGGATGCATGGCTGATGGGTAGTTCAGTCGCAAGCGCACTCCCAGCCGGGGCACCTGCGGAACCCTCGGTTGGGCATAAATCTTCGCTTGCCCGGGTATTGGGGATCTCTGCCCGGGTCGACTTTTAGTTCTCCCCGTCTCGTGGGTTTAGTTATGGAGTTATCAAATATTATGCAAACAAACAAACAAGAAGAAAAAAAGACGGAGAAGGATGTTAAGAAGAAGGAAAGGAGCAAGAAGGCGGACGACACCTCGTCCAACGACGATGGTACACGCAAGACGCCTATCTCGAAAGAGCTCCCAGAAGTCAATCTGACTTCTGGGAGCAGAAGACATTCGGAACGCTTGCGTTCCAGGTCTGTCCTGTCATTGGCCGAAAATTCAGGTTCGATGGCGGACACACAAGAGGTGATGGAAGTGGAGGTTCGCGACACCGAAAGTCGAAAACGCGGACGCTCCATGGATCAAGATGGCGACACGTCCCAGGAGATGCTGCCTCCCAAAGTGGCTAGCTGCCACAGAGGGAGGTCGCGTACACCGGTCTCGGCTTCGTCGGGCTCCTCCTTCTCTAGGAAGCAAGCCTATGTCCAAGTCAGAGCGGAGGGTGAAGACGTAGCGGAAGAGGAGATTGCGGATCTCCTGCTTAAAATTCGAGAGCCGGTGGTAGGGGGTTCTGTCCCCCAAACATCATCGACCATGCAGGAGAGAGCGAACGCGGCGGTGGCCGTCATCCACAAAGTGGCCACCAAGTCAACGAACCTTAAGGGTTCCTTTGTTAGGGCCCTTAAGGACTCCTCTTCCGCCATCTCAGGGGTCGTCGGGACCCTCATTGGGGACGTGGCGCGCCTCCAGGCCGCAAATGAACAGCTCACGGGGCAGGTCACCGAGCTCAGTGCTCAGTTCGCCCAATTTCGGGCACAGGTGAATTGCTCTGAGCAGCCGAACCCGGTTGCCCGGCAACCTACCCCTGTCATCTCCCCCGTTCCGGATGCCCACTTGCGTCAAGTTATTGACGCAGTGTGGCGCATGATGGACGGGCGCCTCGCAGGCCTGGAGGCAAGGCTGCCTCCAGCTCCCATCGTTCGGCCCCCACTTGCCGCGGCCAAGGCTAACGCTGCAACCGTCCCGACACCGCTTCCCGTCTCGAGTGGCCGCGTGACCGGGACGTATGCCGCGGCGACGTCAGCACCGGTGGCTGTAGCCGCATCGAAGGCTGGTCGACCGGCTAAGGCTGCGTCAAAAGCGGCTGCACCAAAGGCCGGGCAGACGCCGAAGGCCGCGGAAAAAGTGGCAGCAGAGTACCCTCCGCTTCCCACTCCGGCATCGAAGGGGATGACTACGGCTACTGCTCCCTCTAGTAAGCCCGTGCCTGGTCCGTCTATAACGGCCCCCTCCACGTCCACCCCCTCTAACGACGGGTGGAAAAAAGTCGAGGGAGGAAAGAAGCAGTCCCGAAGGGGAAAGAAAAAGGCTGCCAAGAGTGCACCTTCTCCGCCGCAGGCACCATCTGTGGTGGTGACTGCCACCAAAAAGCCCCGGAAACTGGTGACACCCAAAACGGCGGCTGTTGTGGTTTCCGTATCACCGGCGGCAACCGACGGCGGGCTATCTTACGCAGCCGTATTTAAGAAGGCCCGGGATACTCTCGCCGGTGAATTTGGTGGAGTAGGTGTCAGGATGCGCCTCGCCCAGACGGGAGCTCGAGTCCTCGAGTTCCCTGGGGCTGAAGGCGCAAAGACGGCGGACACCTTTGCCGAGAAGATGCGGGAGATTTTCGCAGCCACGGATGGTGTGAAGATCGCCAGGCCCATCAAGTGCGCGGAGCTGCGCATTTCGGGCCTGGACGATTCAGTCACGGTCGAGGATGTCCGCGTTGCGATTCGGGAGAGGACAGTATGCAACGCGGACAACATCAGGATCGGCACCATCCGCCCCGGTCCAGGGGGCCTTGGCGCGGTGTGGGCTAGTTGTCCCGTGGCGTCGGCCAAGACCTTGAGTGACGCCGGTAGAATCCTCATCGGTTTCGTGAACGCCAGAGTCACACTTCTGGCGGCGAGACCGATGAGGTGTTTTAAATGCCTCTCCGCGGGACACACCCGTGTCAAGTGCGCCAGTTGCTTTGACTGCAGCGGACTATGTTTCCGCTGCGGTCGACCGGGGCACAAAGCGGCGGAATGTTCTGCCGCCCCTCACTGCCCAGCGTGTGCGGCGGGAAATCTTCCCGCCAACCATCAGATGGGGCAGGGTGGCTGCAAGCCGCCCCGCACTTCTCGACAAACTTCGGGGGCTAGCCAATCGACCCAGGCTGCCCCCGAAGTCAATCCTGCGTCGTCGTCGTCGTCGCCCATGGAGGAGGTTGTAGAGACAGTCCAGTAATGGACCAAGTCTCCAACCTCCTTGTCCAGACGAATCTGAACCGCTCTGCCGGTGCGCAGGATCTTTTCCTGCAAACTATGGCGGAGTGGTCGATAGGTGTCGCCGTAGCCGCGGAGCCCTATTATGTTCCTCCCCGTCCAAATTGGCTGGGTGATTGGGACAGCTCCGTGGCAGTCGTCGGCTCCACGGTGGCTCATTCCCCGCCCTTGTCGCTAAGAGACAAGGGTACTGGATATGTTGCTGCCGAATGGGGGGGTATCACCATATATGGTGTCTACTTCTCCCCCAACCGGAGTCTGAGCGACTTCGAGGTCTTCCTCAATAACCTGGAGACCTCGATCCGGCGACTAGCGTCTGGGCACGTCCTAGTGCTGGGGGACTTCAACGCCAAGTCCGTTGCGTGGGGTTCCCCCAGGACGGACGCACGGGGTGATGCCGTAGAGGAGTGGGCGGCATCGGTGGGCCTCTGTCTCCTAAACAGAGGCTCCACCAACACGTGCGTGCGACAGCAGGGGGGGTCGATAGTGGACCTTTCGTTCGCTACCCCAGCTCTCGCCGCACGAGTAAGGAACTGGCGTGTCCTGGAACAGGTTGAGACGCTCTCGGATCACCTGTATATCCGATTTGAGCTCTCCCGGACCCAGGACCCCAGAAGGGGTCACACGGCGCGGCTTTCTTCCCGCTTCCCGCGGTGGGCTGTTACGAAGATGGACAGGGACCTACTAGAGGAGGCAGCCATCATCTACTCTTGGCTGTCTCCACAGCCTCTGACTGAGGAGGTAGACATGGGGGCAGGCCGCTTTCGTGATGCGATTACGCAGATTTGCGATGCGGCCATGCCCCGCGTCCGAGGTCGTCGGCCTCCAAGGAAGGAGGTCTACTGGTGGTCCCAGGAGTTGGCGGACCTCCGTGCGGCCTGTACCCGTGCCCGGAGGTCCTACACCCGCAGCCGGCGTCGTCATCGCGAGGAGGGTGAAGAGGACCAGCTTCATGAGGAGTACCGAGAGGCGCGGAAAACTCTGAAGCTGGCCATTAGCCGCGCCAAAGAGGAGAAGAGAAAGGAGATGCTGGAGGGTCTCGATCGTGACCCCTGGGGTCGCCCATATCGCGCGGCGCAACGAAAGCTCCGCGCGTCGGCCCCCCCCTTACGGAGACTCTCCAGCCCAGCTTCCTGCAGGAAGTGGTTGAGGGCCTTTTCCCGCAACGGGCGGAACACACACCCCCGTCGATGGCCCTGTTGGCCGGACACGACGGGGAGGTCGAAAGTGAGGACGTTCCGCCCGTCACAGAGGCGGAGGTAGGGGCGGCTGTTCTACGGATCCGTTCCAAGAACACCGCCCCCGGGCCAGACGGGATTCCTGCCCGAGCTTTGGCCCTCGCCCTCGACCACATGTCGGACCGCCTCAGGGAAGTGTTCGACGCTAGCCTGGTGTCCGGATGCTTCCCTGACTGCTGGAAGAGCGGGAAGCTGGTGCTTTTAACGAAGCCGGGACGGCCTACTGACTCGGTCGCAGCCTACAGGCCCATCGTGTTGCTGGACGAGGCGGGTAAATTGTTTGAGAGGGTCCTCTCTGCCCGCATCGTTCGGCACCTTGGCGAGGTCGGCCCCGATTTGTCGGACGCCCAATTCGGTTTTCGAGCGGGGCGTTCGACGGTCGGTGCTGTGTTGCGCCTGAGGGCTGTGACCGAAGACGTAGTGAGCTGTGGCGGCGTGCTGTTGGCGGTGTCATTGGACATCGCCAACGCATTCAATAGTCTGCCATTCAGCTGCATCAGGGAAGCACTCCTCTATCATGGGGTGCCACAGTACCTGAGGCGGCTAGTGGCAGACTATTTAGAGGAGCGTACCGTCATGTACGAGGACCGAGATGAAGTTTTAAGTAGTCGGCCCATGTCGTGCGGTGTTCCGCAGGGGTCTGTCCTTGGACCACTCCTGTGGAACATGGGGTACGACTGGGCCCTTCGAGGTGACTTCCCCGCCGGGCTGGGCGTAATCTGTTACGCCGATGACACGTTGGTCACAGCCCGGGGGGTGAACTTTCAGGAGGCGGCGCGCTTGGCTACCAGGGGAGTCTCTCTGGTGGTCGGGCGCATCGAGGCGCTGGGTTTGCGGGTGGCCCTGGATAAGACGGAGGCCCTTTTATTTCATGGGCCCCGTCGTGGTCCACCCCCTGGCGCCTCTATCGAGGTCAACTCGGTCCTCGTACCGGTTCGGGCCCACATAAGGTATCTGGGCCTGATCCTCGACGGCAGGTGGCTCTTCGACGAGCACTTCCGACAGCTTGCTCCGAAGCTGGTCGGCGCTGCGTCCGCCCTTGGGCGACTCTTGCCCAATTTGGGTGGACCCAGCGTCGCTACGAGACGGCTGTACACGGGGGTTGTCCGGTCAATGGCACTGTACGGTGCACCGGTGTGGGCGGGGGCTCTGACCGCCCAGAATAGGGCACGCCTCTGGCGCCCTCAGAGGGTTATGGCGGTTAGAGCCATACGCGGCTACCGCACCGTGTCGACGGAGGCGGCGTGCGCGTTGGCCGGGACTCCTCCGTGGGATTTGGAGGCGGAAGTGCTCGCCGAAGTTTATCGGCGGACGACTGAGTTCCGGGCGGGAAGCGGCAGTCGGCCCCCGCCCGAAGAGGTACGCGAGTGGCGTGAGGCCGCTCGCCGAGCCACGATGGCTCGTTGGTCGTCCCGGCTGGAGGCTCCACGTGCTGGCTTTGCCGCCGTGGAGGCGCTCCAGCCGGTCATCGTCGAGTGGGCAGGGCGGCAGCACGGGACCCTTTCCTTCCGACTGACGCAGGTTCTTTCCGGGCACGGCTGCTTCGGGAAGTACCTGCACTCGGTCGCTAGGAGGGAACTGAGTCCCGCCTGTCATCACTGCGACTGTAGTGAGGACTCGGCTCAGCACACGCTGGCGGTTTGCTCCGCCTGGGCGACGCAGCGTCGGGCCCTCACTGCAGTCATCGGAGGGGATCTCTCGCTACCGGCCGTCATACGCTCCATGGCCGGTAGCGACAGGAATTTTACCGCGGTCGCGACCTTCTGTGAGGACGTCATCTCGCAGAAGGAGGCGGCGGAAAGGGTCCGGGAGGACGATCTCCACTCGGACCTAATTCGCCGCCGGCGAACCGGGCGGCGGAGGCGCGCTTACCAGCGCCTCATGCCGCCCTGAGTGTGGCCGCGGGTGGACGGGACGGGTTTTTCCCCTTCACCCGCTATAGTGGCCCCCCGCGAGGAGGCGGCGTCCGCGTGTGCCTGGACGTCGCCTAATTGAGAGGTTTTTACCCGAAGGTGGTGCCCGCGCTTTTGCGGGCAGGCGCTAGGGGGGGTCCGGATGTCTTAATAAAAGCTGTTCCCGGATCCCTCCTACTTAGGGCGCAGTACGGCACACCGTGTGGTTTTAGTCGGTTCGATTCCGACACACCGCCCCACCGAAAACCCCGGTGGGGTGACGGCCCGAGGGGGTTTCCACACGCACAAAAAAAAAAAAAAAAAAAAAAAAAAAGGTTAGGTTAGGTTAGGTTAGGTTGGGGTGGGGTGCCGTCTAGAAAACCTCCACGTGGTGCACCCTGGAAACGTTGGCGATGACGCTGCCTCTTGTTCCTCAGTTTTTGAGGACAGCGTCATCGCCAACGGCTAATATTCTAGTATGAAGAGGAGGCCATCTTTCTTCGGCCACTTGGTTGAGGCTTGGCCCAACAGAGCGGGCGTGTCTGTCGATACCTCTGTTGGCTCTTCGCTCTTCGGAGCTAAGAGGATGAAAACCTCGGTAAAAAATCACGAAGGAGGGAACCTTCCATGGTCGTAGTTTCTCTGCTGTCTTCAGTGGAGAAAGAGGGCGGGCTCGGCGTGCACTCACACTGCCACCGAGCAGGCATGGGAAGATTTAATTTCCTTGCCACCGTCGGCATATCGTAATCCCGAAAGGAGTCGTGGTCATGTTTTGCGACTCCGATCGGGGACGAGGGTCTTGGCTTAGCCGCCCGGACTGCGAGGAAGAAAACCTCTCTAAAAAATCACCCCGAATCCCGTGTTCTGGTGCGTGACCAGGGGATGCATGGCTGATGGGTAGTTCAGTCGCAAGCGCACTCCCAGCCGGGGCACCTGCGGAACCCTCGGTTGGGCATAAATCTTCGCTTGCCCGGGTATTGGGGATCTCTGCCCGGGTCGACTTTTAGTTCTCCCCGTCTCGTGGGTTTAGTTATGGAGTTATCAAATATTATGCAAACAAACAAACAAGAAGAAAAAAAGACGGAGAAGGATGTTAAGAAGAAAGAAAGGAGCAAGAAGGCGGACGACACCTCGTCCAACGACGATGGTACACGCAAGACGCCTATCTCGAAAGAGCTCCCAGAAGTCAATCTGACTTCTGGGAGCAGAAGACATTCGGAACGCTTGCGTTCCAGGTCTGTCCTGTCATTGGCCGAAAATTCAGGTTCGATGGCGGACACACAAGAGGTGATGGAAGTGGAGGTTCGCGACACCGAAAGTCGAAAACGCGGACGCTCCATGGATCAAGATGGCGACACGTCCCAGGAGATGCTGCCTCCCAAAGTGGCTAGCTGCCATAGAGGGAGGTCGCGTACACCGGTCTCGGCTTCGTCGGGCTCCTCCTTCTCTAGGAAGCAAGCCTATGTCCAAGTCAGAGCGGAGGGTGAGGACGTAGCGGAAGAGGAGATTGCGGATCTCCTGCTTAAAATTCGAGAGCCGGTGGTAGGGGGTTCTGTCCCCCAAACATCATCGACCATGCAGGAGAGAGCGAACGCGGCGGTGGCCGTCATCCACAAAGTGGCCACCAAGTCAACGAACCTTAAGGGTTCCTTTGTTAGGGCCCTTAAGGACTCCTCTTCCGCCATCTCAGGGGTCGTCGGGACCCTCATTGGGGACGTGGCGCGCCTCCAGGCCGCAAATGAACAGCTCACGGGGCAGGTCACCGAGCTCAGTGCTCAGTTCGCCCAATTTCGGGCACAGGTGAATTGCTCTGAGCAGCCGAACCCGGTTGCCCGGCAACCTACCCCTGTCATCTCCCCCGTTCCGGATGCCCACTTGCGTCAAGTTATTGACGCAGTGTGGCGCATGATGGACGGGCGCCTCGCAGGCCTGGAGGCAAGGCTGCCTCGAGCTCCCATCGTTCGGCCCCCACTAGCCGCGGCCAAGGCTAACGCTGCAACCGTCCCGACACCGCTTCCCGTCTCGAGTGGCCGCGTGACCGGGACGTATGCCGCGGCGACGTCAGCACCGGTGGCTGTAGCCGCATCGAAGGCTGGTCGACCGGCTAAGGCTGCGCCAAAAGCGGCTGCACCAAAGGCCGGGCAGACGCCGAAGGCCGCGGAAAAAGTGGCAGCTGAGTACCCTCCGCTTCCCACTCCGGCATCGAAGGGGATGACTACGGCTACTGCTCCCTCTAGTAAGCCCGTGCCTGGTCCGTCTACAACGGCCCCCTCCACGTCCACCCCCTCTAACGACGGGTGGAAAAAAGTCGAGGGAGGAAAGAAGCAGTCCCGAAGGGGAAAGAAAAAGGCTGCCAAGAGTGCACCTTCTCCGCCGCAGGCACCACCTGTGGTGGTGACTGCCACCAAAAAGCCCCGGAAACTGGTGACACCCAAAACGGCGGCTGTTGTGGTTTCCGTATCACCGGCGGCAACCGACGGCGGGCTATCTTACGCAGCCGTATTTAAGAAGGCCCGGGATACTCTCGCCGGTGAATTTGGTGGAGTAGGTGTCAGGATGCGCCTCGCCCAGACGGGAGCTCGAGTCCTCGAGTTCCCTGGGGCTGAAGGCGCAAAGACGGCGGACACCTTTGCCGAGAAGATGCGGGAGATTTTCGCAGCCACGGATGGTGTGAAGATCGCCAGGCCCATCAAGTGCGCGGAGCTGCGCATTTCGGGCCTGGACGATTCAGTCACGGTCGAGGATGTCCGCGTTGCGATTCGGGAGAGGACAGTATGCAACGCGGACAACATCAGGATCGGCACCATCCGCCCCGGTCCAGGGGGCCTTGGCGCGGTGTGGGCTAGTTGTCCCGTGGCGTCGGCCAAGACCTTGAGTGACGCCGGTAGAATCCTCATCGGTTTCGTGAACGCTAGAGTCACACTTCTGGCGGCGAGACCGATGAGGTGTTTTAAATGCCTCTCCGCGGGACACACCCGTGTCAAGTGCGCCAGTTGCTTTGACTGCAGCGGACTATGTTTCCGCTGCGGTCGACCGGGGCACAAAGCGGCGGAATGTTCTGCCGCCCCTCACTGCCCAGTGTGTGCGGCGGGAAATCTTCCCGCCAACCATCAGATGGGGCAGGGTGGCTGCAAGCCGCCCCGCACTTCTCGACAGACTTCGGGGGCTAGCCAATCGACCCAGGCTGCCTCCGAAGTCAATCCTGCGTCGTCGTCGTCGTCGCCCATGGAGGAGGTTGTAGAGACAGTCCAGTAATGGACCAAGTCTCCAACCTCCTTGTCCAGACGAATCTGAACAAATCTGGTCGATAGGTGTCGCCGTAGCCGCGGAGCCCTATTACGTTCCTCCCCGTCCAAATTGGCTGGGTGATTGGGACAGCTCCGTGGCAGTCGTCGGCTCCACGGTGGCTCATTCCCCGCCCTTGTCGCTAAGAGACAAGGGTACCGGATATGTTGCTGCCGAATGGGGGGGTATCACCATATATGGTGTCTACTTCTCCCCCAACCGGAGTTTGAGCGACTTCGAGGTCTTCCTCAATAACCTGGAGACCTCGATCCGGCGACTAGCGTCTGGGCACGTCCTAGTGCTGGGGGACTTCAACGCCAAGTCCGATGCGTGGGGTTCCCCCAGGACGGACGCACGGGGCGATGCCGTAGAGGAGTGGGCGGCATCGGTGGGCCTCTGTCTCCTAAACAGAGGCTCCACCAACACGTGCGTGCGACAGCAGGGGGGGTCGATAGTGGACCTTTCGTTCGCTACCCCTGCTCTCGCCGCACGAGTAAGGAACTGGTGTGTCCTGGAAGAGGTTGAGACGCTCTCGGATCACCTCTACATCCGATTTGAGCTCTCCCGGACCCAGGACCCCAGAAGGGGTCACGGGGCGCGGCATTCTTCCCGCTTTCCGCGGTGGGCTGTGTCAAAGCTAGACAGGGATCTACTGGAGGAGGCAGCCATCGTTTACTCTTGGCTGTCTCCACAGCCTCCGACCGAGGAGGTAGACATGGGGGCGGGTCGCTTTCGCGATGCGATAACGCAGATTTGCGATGCGGCCATGCCCCGCGTCCGAGGTCGTCGGCCTCCAAGGAAGGAGGTCTACTGGTGGTCCCAGGAGTTGGCGGACCTCCGCGCGGCCTGTACTCGTGCCCGGAGGTCCTACACCCGCAGCCGGCGTCGTCACCGCGAGGTGGGCGAAGAGGACCAGCTTCATGAGGAGTATCGAGAGGCGCGGAAAACTCTGAAGCTGGCCATTAGCCGCGCCAAAGAGGAGAAAAGAAAGGAGATGCTGGAGGGTCTCGATCGTGACCCCTGGGGTCGCCCATATCGCGCGGCGCAACAAAAGCTCCGCGCGTCGGGCCCCCCCCTTACGGAGACTCTCCAGCCCAGCTTCCTGCAAGAAGTGGTTGAGGGCCTTTTCCCCCAACGGGCGGAACACACACCCCCGTCGATGGTCCCATTGGCCGGACACGACGGGGAGTTTGAAAATGAGGACGTTCCACCCGTCACAGAGGCGGAGGTAGGGGCGGCTGTTCTACGGATCCGTTCCAAGAACACCGCCCCCGGGCCAGACGGGATTCCTGCCCGAGCATTGGCCCTTGCCCTCGACCACATGTCGGACCGCCTCAGGGAAGTGTTCAACGCTAGCCTGGCGTCCGGATGCTTCCCTGACTGCTGGAAGAGCGGGAAGCTGGTGCTTTTAACGAAGCCGGGACGGCCTACCGACTCGGTCGCAGCCTACAGGCCCATCGTGTTGCTGGACGAGGCGGGTAAATTGTTTGAGAGGGTCCTCTCTGCCCGCATCGTTCGGCAGCTTGGCGAGGTCGGCCCCGATTTGTCGGATGCCCAATTCGGTTTTCGAGCGGGGCGTTCGACGGTCGGTGCTCTGTTGCGCTTGAGGGCTGTGACCGAAGACGTAGTGAGCTGTGGCGGCGTGCTGTTGGCGGTGTCGTTGGACATCGCCAACGCGTTCAATAGTCTGCCATTCAGCTGCATCAGGGAAGCACTCCACTATCACGGAGTGCCAGGGTACCTGAGGCGGCTAGTGGCAGACTATCTAGAGGAGCGTACCGTCATGTGCGAGGACCGAGATGGTGTTTTGAGTAGTCGGCCCATGTCGTGCGGTGTTCCGCAGGGGTCTGTCCTTGGACCACTCCTGTGGAACATGGGGTACGACTGGGCCCTTCGAGGCGACTTCCCCCCCGGGCTGGGCGTAATCTGTTACGCCGACGACACACTGGTCACAGCCCGGGGGGCGAACTTCCAAGAGGCGGCGCGTTTGGCCACCAGAGGTGTCTCTCTGGTGGTCAGTCGCATCGAGGCGCTGGGTCTGCGGGTGGCCCTGGATAAGACGGAGGCCCTTTTATTTCATGGGCCCCGTCGTGGTCCACCCCCTGGCGCCTCCATCGTAGTCAACTCGGTTCTCGTACCGGTTCGGGCCCACATAAGGTATCTGGGCCTGATCCTCGACGGTAGGTGGCTCTTCGACGAGCAGCGTCGACCCAGCGTCGCTACAAGACGGTTGTATACGGGGGTTGTCCGGTCAATGGCACTGTACGGTGCACCGGTGTGGGCGGGAGCTCTGACCGCCCAGAATAGGGCGCGCCTCTGGCGCCCTCAGAGGGTTATGGCGGTTAGAGCCATACGCGGATACCGCACCGTGTCGACGGAGGCGGCGTGCGCGTTGGCCGGGACTCCCCCGTGGGATTTGGAGGCGGAAGTGCTCGCCGAAGTATATCGGCGAACGGCTGAGTTCCGGGCGGGAAGCGGCAGTAGGCCCCCGCCCGAAGAGGTACGCGAATGGCGTGAGGCCGCTCGCCGAGCCACCATGGCTCGTTGGTCGTCCCGGCTGGAGGCTCCACGTGCTGGCTTTGCCGCCGTGGAGGCGCTCCAGCCGGTCATCGTCGAGTGGGCAGGGCGGCAGCACGGGACCCTTTCCTTCCGACTGACGCAGGTTCTTTCCGGGCACGGCTGCTTCGGGAAGTACCTGCACTCGGTCGCTAGGAGGGAACTGAGTCCCGCCTGTCACCACTGCGACTGTAGTGAGGACTCGGCTCAGCACACGCTGGCGGTTTGCTCCGCCTGGGCGACGCAGCGTCGGGCCCTCACTGCAGTCATCGGAGGGGATCTCTCGCTACCGGCCGTCATACGCTCCATGGCCGGTAGCGACAGGAATTTTACCGCGGTCGCGACCTTCTGTGAGGACGTCATCTCGCAGAAGGAGGCGGCGGAAAGGGTCCGGGAGGACGATCTCCACTCGGACCTAATTCACAGATTCCTCTACACCTGGGTCACATGTGCATGAGGGACTCTCCTTACACTTAAAACGACATAAGTATTCGGAGAATCCCCCATGGCCGGTCAACAACTGTGTGCTAAGGCACGTTGGTTCGAATTTGCGAATCACTCTGTATGCAGTAATCACATCCGGAAAGAATAGTTTTGTGATTCTGGCTACTTCTCCCGTCCTATATCTCGCATCCCATTGTCGAATCGTCTCCAGTCTGAGCTGTCGCTTCGCAAATGAGATGGGAAAAAAGTCGTAGTCCGGTTTTCTCTTGCTTGGTGCTGCAGCAGCTTCTTTGGCAAGCTGGTCCGCTCTTTCGTTTCCCTCCAGTCCTGCGTGTGCTTTAATCCAGAACAGAGATACCACTTTGTTCTGTCGAGATAATGCTGCAATGTTCTCGCGGGTTTCTACAGCTAGTGGGTGGAGGGAGCCGAGATTAATAACCGTTTGTAGAGCTGCCATTGAGTCACTGTAGATGCCGAATGTGAGTGCACCGTGTTTTTTAATTCGCCTCGTAGCTTCGCGAACGGCCAGCAATTCCGCTTGGTAAACTGTGCAGTATGACGGCAAGCACAGCTTGACGGTCCACGCTTCCGCTTCGTCCTCCCACACGGACAAAGCTGCGCCGACTCTTCCCCCGATCTTACTGCCGTCTGTGAAAATTTTTACTGCACAGTTACTGTTCGCGTCCACTTCATTCTGGTCTCTAAGGCATGTCAGCTCAAGGTCTGTGACTGTTGCAGGATGTGGCGCTTCTGTTGCTGGTATTGATCGCTCGATCTCTCTGTCCCCCAGTCCCGGTAGAGCCGCCCCCTTCCTGATCCTGTATAGTGAGGCTACCTCGCGTACACGAAGATCAAGCGGGAGCACTCCCGCCAGGACCAAAGCTGAGTTCAGGGAGACCGTGCGATAAGCCTTGCACATTTTTTGTGCGAAGCCTCTCTGCACAGCTCCGAGCTGTTTCTGCACTCCCAGTTTTTCAGCAGCCGGTGCCCAAACACTAGCCGCATACAAAATTATGGGCTCGATGGTCGCTGTGTAGATTGTTCGTATCACTTCGGGATGGAGGCCCCAACTCGCCTTTGCTGCTCTTGCGAGTTGTTTGTATATGTTTATGGCCTTTCTACAAACATTAGCCACGTGTGCGTTAAAGGTCAGCTTCTCGTCAAACGTCACTCCCAACATCTTGATTTGTTTAGACATGCCAATGTCAACCCCGCCCATGCTCAGGCGCGGAGTATCGAATTTAAGCTTGCGCGTGATTACCATTGCGTTGGTCTTATGAGGCGCGAATTTGAGCTTATTTTCGACGCCCCACAACCGAACGAGTTCGAGGGCGGCATTGGCGTGTCTTTGCACATGTTGTGCAGTCTGACCATCGAACACCATGACGACGTCGTCAGCAAACGCTTGCACATAATGACCCGCGGATTCAAGAGTGTTCAGCAGGGGATCCAGTAGTATGTTCCACAGGATGGGCCCACCTATTGACCCTTGGACGCACCCTTTGTTGGTCGCCTTTGTGAATGTTTCCCCATTATACCTCACCGTGACCTTCCTTTGGTCAAGGTAGCTGTCAAACACTTTTCTTACATTTAGGGGACAGCTCGCTTTTGCCAGTTGGACTCTGATCGCTGGCCACCATGCGCTGTCGAAGGCGCCCTCTATATCCCATGACACAATGGTTATGATTTTCTTCTCTTCCAGTTTGATTTCTAAATGTTGCATTAATTTATATAGGGCGTCTTCGCAGCTTTTTTGGGGCATGAATCCAAACTGGTTGGGGTTTAGTTTCGGTAGCAGGTGGTGTTTGAGTCTGGCGACCAACATCTTTGGTTAGGTTAGGTTAGGTTAGGTTAGGTTAGGTTAGGTTAGGTTAGGTTAGGTTAGGTTAGGTTAGGTTAGGGTAGGTTAGGTTAGGTTAGGTTAGGTTTTTTTTTTTTTTTTTTTTTTAAAAGGTAATGCAGCTATCCTCTTGCATGACAAGAGTCTTTGGTGTTCTATTTCTTTTGTTTAACTTTTTCTATAATTTTACTTCTTTATTTTTTTTTTTTTTTTATTTGGTTTGTGATAGAGAGAAACAAATTAATCTTGTTTGTTTCTCTCTATCACATTTTTGCATATGTCCTCTGCGAAATTTAAAAAGTGCACCCTTGTTTCCTTTCCCGCGATTAGTGTATGAGCATCATCTTGGTTTATTCGTGCTCCTAGGTGTTGTTCAGCCTCATACCTACGGGAGCCGAACACTGGACACTCGAACACAATGTGCAACACCCCTTCTTCCTTTTCTGGGTCGCAGATACACGACGGGCTCTCCCGACACTTGAAGCGATGCAAGTATTGGGAGAACCCCCCGTGTCCCGTTAATATCTGCGTTACCACGCCTTGCGGTTTGATTTTCTGCACCAGTCTGTACGCATCCCTCGCGTTTGGGAAGAACGCTCTCGTGACGGAGGCCGTCTGCCCCGACTGGTATCTACGGTTCCATTCGTCGAGGGAGCCGCTGCGAATTTCCTGCTTGACGAATGAAAGCGGACACAGGTCGTAGTCAGGCTTCCTCCGACTCGACAGCGCCGCCTCCTTTGCCAGAAAGTCGGCACGCTCGTTCCCATCGATGTTGGCGTGGGCCTTAATCCAGAACAAGGATACATCTTTGTGCTGGATCAAGGCTTGGCTGAGGTTGCGGCGTGCCTGGATCGCGAGGGGATGCAGAGTCCCGGGGTTCGTCACTGTTTGCAGCGCCGCCCTCGAATCGCTGTAGATGCCGAAGCTCTCCACGCTGCACTTGAGGATTTCGCTCGTAGCTCTGCATATGGCCAAGAGCTCGGCCTGGTAGACTGTGCAGTACGCTGGCAAGCACAGTTTCCGGCTTCTGGTTTCGGCCCGGCTGTCCCACATGGACAGCGCGGCACCGACCCTGCCCTGTAACTTGCTGCCGTCTGTAAAGATGCGGAGCGCCTGCACGTTATGCTGGTCTACCAGGCTTTGGTCGTCCAGACTCTGAAAACTCATGTCCATACGCAGAGCCGGATGCGGCAATTCTGCAAATCCCACCACACGTTCTACCTCACGGTCTCCCAGCACTAGCCGGGTTGACCCTTTGCGAGCTTCGTATAGACGAGCCGCTTCTTGGATACGGAGGTCCAAAGGCAGTAACCCGGCCAGTAACAGGGCCGAGTTAAGGGAGACAGTGCGGTAGGACTTGCAGATCTTCTGCGCGAATCCTCTCTGCACAGCGTTGAGGAGCTTGCGGACACCCAGCTTCTCGGTGGCGGGCGCGTATGCTGCTGCCGCGTATGTGATGACCGGCTCTACCGTCGCCGTGTATATAGTGCGTACTATTTCAGGGTGCAGCCCCCAGCTTATCTTCGCTGCTCTCGAGAGCTGTTTGTAGATATTTAGGGCCTTCCTACAGACGTTGCCGACGTGGGTGTTAAAAGTCAGCTTGTCGTCTATAGTAAGCCCCAAAATCCTCAGCTCTCGGGACATGCCAATGTCGACCCCGCCCATGCTCAGGAGCGGGGTGTCATGCTTCAACTTGTTCGTTATAAGCATGGCGCAGGTCTTGTGTGGCGCAAATTTTAATTTGTTTTTAACACCCCACCCCCGAACAAAGTCGAGGGCGGCATTGGCACGTCGCTGCACCTCTAGCGCTGTACACTCGGCGAACAGCAGAACCACGTCATCCGCAAACGCTTGGCAGGTGACGCCCCGTTCGTGCAGACCCTTAAGGAGAGGGTCTAGGAGGATATTCCACAGGATGGGTCCGCTAATGGACCCTTGGACGCAGCCTTTTTGTGTCGCCCTGCGATGTTCCGCACCGGCGTACCTGAGGTTTATACATCTGCCGTCGAGGTAGCTGTCCAGCAGCCGCCTGATATTGACCGGGCACTTTTCCTCAGCCAGTCTGACCTTGATGGCCGGCCACCATGCGCTATCGAAGGCACCCTCTATATCCAGTGAGACGAGCGTTACCAGTTTTTTCAATTTAACCTCCGCTTTAATTTGGTTCACTAGGGTATAGAGGGCGTCCTCGGTGCTTCTCTGGGGCATAAAGCCGTACTGGCGAGTACTGAGCCTCGGTACAAGGTGCCATTGGAGCCTTGCTACTACCATTTTCTCCAGGACTTTTCCCAGTACAGGTAAAAGGCCTATGGGCCTGTACGATTTGGCGCTCTGATAACTGTCCTTGCCCGGCTTCCTCAGCACCACTACCGTGGCCTCCTTCCACTTGTTAGGGAAGTGGCCCAGGGTGAGGCACTTATTGGCCAGGGCAAGGAAAGCATCAGGGTCCTGGAGAATGACTCGACGGCAGATGTCCGCCGTAAAACCATCCGCACCTGGCGCCTTCTTCGGGTTAAAGCTGGACACCGC